>OZ004600.1:68911977-70213048 GCA_963924605.1 Malthinus seriepunctatus
CCGCGGAGAATTAAATTTAACAGTAGGGTAAGTAATTCGATTTACAAATTTTTATATTTTGTAAAGTTCCATATGCCTTGATTTCGGCTTCCTATGTCTTCGAAATAATACATTTCATTTAAAGTGACAGGTACTTCGTACATTATTGGACAAGTCAAACGTATCTAATGTTCTTTGCAAATGGAACACTGATAAAAGTAATGTTTAATTTGTTATCAAACAATTAATTATTTATTTTTTAGAGTTGAAATAGCCAAATTTTTATTTCTTTATTTTAGTTCTTTACGTTTCACTTATAATAAATAAGCTAAATCACTTTCCTAAAAACTTTTATTTCAGATTATTTAGAAAAAAATTATTGTATAATTTATAATAATTTTTCTGAAGAAGCTTATTTATTATAAGTGAAACGTAAAGAAATAAAAATTTGGCTATTTCAACTCTAAAAAATAAATAATTAATCTAAGCCAAAAAATTAAATTTAAAAAAATCAAACAATATTGTCAATGTGATTACAATTCTAGTAGTTTTCAAGTTTCAACATTTACGTTCTTATAAATTATCTACATTTTTAATCACAAAATCATTTCCGTAAAATCTAAAATTTTTGGAGAGTGCCTATTCATTGGTTCCGAAAAAGTGGTAAAGCGCACCTACTGCAGTTACGAGAAAATCGCTTGACCTAAATTTAAAACTAGCAATGCACAAAATGTCATTCTCAATACTTAAATATAATAACATTGGATTTTTATTTATTATTATTAATTGTAAATTATTATTAGTTGTACATCAAGCAATGAAAACGAATGTTACTACAAACACGGATCAGCATTTTTGTTACCTCCGGTAAAATCAGCTAAAATCCAATCCAAATTTTCATTTAGATACGGAAAAGTTAAAATTAGAGCTAAATTACCTTCCGGAGATTGGATTTTTCCACGTAAATATTAAATTTCAGGTTAGAGATGTTATTATTAATTATTTTTGTAGTACTCCATCTTGAACCTAAGACCAAATCTACGCAAGAGGATCCAACAGCTGTTATAATTGGATTCAGTAGAGGAAATAATTATTTAAGATCTTTTGATATGAGAGGCATAAATGATGGAGATATTGGATCGCGTCTTTTAACTGCAGGGCCTATTGTTCACTCTATTGAACCTCTTAGAAGTCAGTATTTACATTCTGTCGCACATCCAAATCCCCTTAGCGACGACTTTCACATTTATACCCTCGACTGGACTCCAGGTAAAATTAATGCAACATCTTTTTATGTAAAAGCAATATTATTTCTTTTCAGGTAGAATGATTTTTTCAGTAGATGATCAAGAAATAGGAATAGCATCTTTACGCAGTAATTTATTGAATCCCACTGTAGGAGTAACATCTGAAGCTCCTTTTGATAAAGAGGTACCTACACAAATTTACCTTATCACGCCGAGGCGTGATCGATTGAAATCTTTGCGTGTGGATTTATTACTTGGAATGAAACCTACAGAATTGTGGCAAAAATGGATTAACTAACATTTAAGGAAACAGGAGTACACTAGTAGTCGCTATAAAAATTCTGCATTTGAATTTATATTCAAACATAAATTTCACTGCCTAGAAAGCTTTCGGATATCATACGAGAAGAATACTTTTGACTATCCCTTGAACCACTGTAATATTACATACTTTGCTTGTTTACCTCATGGTCAGTTTGAAAGCGATGTCCTTAAAGTGCGTTCTTTACAGGATCCGACAAATGCAAGTCACATAGTGACACGTCAGGTTGTAGAGTTATTTAAAACATTGCACCCTTTCTTCACGGACGTCATTTTTCACGGACAGTATGTGACAACTCCCTAATAAGCAGTAAGACGTGTGGTGGCTTCAAGGTGCGCAATGTTAAAGAGTTAACTTCGGTGGATGGCAGGGATGAAATGACTGAGCGAATATTACAGTAAAGTGCGAAGCTCCTGATGATGGACGCGATCTTCTCTTCTGCACACACAATTTTTATAGATCAAGCAAGAATCGTCAAGCAGTAAACTTTTTATAATGACTACTACTGCCCTCCTGTTTCAGCAACAGTTTTATACTGTAGATAGTTTCATTCCAATTAATAGTCTTGAACAAGCTTCATTTAATCCTTTAATAGTTTATTACAACATTTTCTGTACAAAACATTTTTGCAGTATATTTTAACACTTGGAGTTGCTGTTGGGGGTTTAAACGATTTTCCCGATGGCTACAATCCTGATTATGGTGAAAAGCCTTGGAGCAACGAAGAAAGAAATTACATAAAGAAGTTTTTTGATGCGAGATCTCAATGGTTGAAAACTTGGGTAGACGATAACACTGCTTTAAAAGTTGATTATGTAAAAGTTTTTACCATTTAATAAAACAATTTTAAATAAAAAAATTCTGATGTGGCCATAACAAGATTTTTTCCTGTATATTAAAGTTAGTACGCATTTAAAATAAAAATATTGGTTTCCGGTTAAACCGGAGCCTCGGAAGTACAACATAAAATTTTGGATATCATCAGATAGCTAATTTTAAGATCTTTCAAAATATTTAAATATACAAGTTGGTCCTAAAAACTTTTGATATTTTTGTAATTTCCGATTTAACCAGAAGCGTTTTGTTAACCGAAAATAGTCTCAAATAATAGATATTCATAGGAGTAAAACATGTACCAATTTTTATTTTTGTTAAGTATAAGAGAAACTACAGATTTTTAAAATTCTTCCAGCTTCATCATTACAATTACTCCAACCGATATACCAAGGTAAAGTACCTGGTTTTAACTGTGATCTTTCGATATCCATATTTAACGCATATGTCAAACATTTAAATTCTGTTTTATAAGGAAAGAATTGGCATTCGACTTCCGTATCGTCATCATTTGTATTTTTGTATAATTGTTTAAAAAAATCAAAATCGAACTTTTCAACAGCTAACGATCCTTTTGTACTATCTAAAACAACTAAGGGTTGTTTTGTAGTCGTGTAATGTTTTCAAAATCGACCGAATTGAGATTTTTAAATTTTTTTATTGAGTCGACGTTTTGACATAAAACGCAATCGGTTGGTTCTCGAAAAACGTTCCATTTTAAATGCATTTCCACAGTACACTGTCAAAAAACAATTGTCGCTTCCGATCCCACCACAATAAATTTCTTACCTTTGATTCTTGGAATGTAAAAATTAAATATAAAAGGCAGATTAAAATAAAAACCCCAAATTTCTTATTGGAGGTCGAATTAAAATTTTTTATTTTATGAACAATTTCGAGTTGATAAAGGTCTTTTTGAGAAATATTAAGTTTTTTTAATTTACGCACGATGGTATTGAAGCGTTTCGTACGCTTCTGCATCGTGTCAAATACTGTTCAAACTTTTCCTTCTAACAAATTGAAGGCATTCATTTTCATTCGATGAAGAGGAAAATCATGGGCCGAAGAAACGTGGAAAGACGCAGGATTTCCTGGATGTGCAATAAATTTATTGTTTATCCCATAATTTTGTTCAAATTATAAAATCTCTCTAGATCCACTACATATTCATCCCAGTGCCAGTGCAGGGGTATCGATTTTACATCTGCCACATTTTTAGAAATAGAAATAGAAAATTCAGGTTTAACATCATTCTACCCAACAAAAGTATCAGAGAAGGTTCAGAAAAGAAAGAACTTACAACGCATTAAATTTAGCATGACCTCGAAATTTCGGTTTTTTACTAGACAAAAGTTTCTAGACTAAATTTCTTCCATTGATTATGAATCTGCCGAGACCCCCTTTAAAAAAATTTCAAAATAATTGAATAAGGTGGTAAGTGGAGAGTTTCAAAACTTTTTATGTGTTCAAGAGGAGTGTTAATTACAAAGATTTGAGAATCACTAGTACCTACACTACAAGTACTTCTTATTATGAATACGCCTACACAACCATTTTGATTTCTCCTGCTAACACAATTTTTCAAAAAATTGCAGATCATTCACCTCAGTTGCAAGAGAACATGTTTGTACTTTGTATAGATAGCTATAGGTATTCAAAGTTATATCTTCTGTTATAAAAAATTTAATTTTTTAACACACCATAACAGCACCGTTTTCTATAGTATCCAATTTATTAACGGTATTTATAAATATTTACTAATGTACTAATGAATGACTTTCTGATGCTACCCCACACTATAATCTACCCTAATATTTACGGAACAATTTATCAGTAAAATGGTTTTAATTTACTTTGAATTTGTATACATATTATAAATTTTGTATGTCTTTTTGTAAACTGGTAGATAAAAGATAAACCAGTATTAATTATTGACCAACTTTTATTGCGTAAATTTAAATTTTTCTTAACCATCAACTTGATATCCAAGATTCAAGGTCTAACTGTTAGTGGCTATAAACCTATAAACCTAATACATCTTTTGATAAGAGTGCCATGTCGTTGAGCAATCTCAATTCCTTAAGACAAAATACATCGGTATTAGAGTAGTAACTACAATAGGAAATAGTATCTACGAATTAAAATGTTATCTTTATATACGACAGTTTTAGTGTGTTTTATAATTTTATCGTCTGCAGAGGCTCGTTTTCATTATCCAGAAGTTCGAATCCACGCTTATCACCCAAAAGGGTTCCATGTGTCCATACGAGGTATCGTACAAAATATAAAACCTATAATTTGTCTTCAGTGAACGTTTAAATAATTTAAACACATTTTATAATCTTTTTTAAGCACTTTTTAATTTTATGCATTTAAATAGACCAAGAAGGCATTTCATTATTCGCATTTCACGGAAAGGTGAATGAAGAAATTTTAAATAGAGAAGCTGGAGACTTTTCCGTCGATATAACAAGACCAAAGCATGGTAGATGGACGTACGTTAACAGACATAAAAAGTTAAAAATTAATGACGTGTTGTATTATTGGGTTAATGTGGACTACGACGATGGTAATGGAAAACGTGGATATATCCTTGATGATCAAGAATTCAGGGTTAAAAGTAAATCTTCCGTTTTAGCTCAAATTGCAAGCATAAATTAAAGTAATTCGTTTAAGAATTGATTGTGACTGAAGATGATATTATCACTACAACAACTGAAAGACCTGTAGTGACAACAACGACTAAAAAACCTACAACTACAAACCCTTGTAAAGATTCTCCTACATTGATCAATGGAAGAGCCAGTTGCAAAGGTAAATTGATATTTGAAGAAAATTTTGATCAATTACTAACTCCAAAGTGGGAAAGAGAAGTACAGTTTGCTTCCGAACCGGTAAGTTTAAACGTCCGCTATTTATATTTAAATAACAACTTTTTATGTAGGACTTTGATTTTGTAATTTACGAAAGCGATCCAGATAATCTGTATCTTTCAAATAGCAAATTGCACATTAAACCATCTTTGACTGAACGAAAATATGGTACAGGATTCGTTTCAAATCGTACTGGATTGAATTTGGGCGAAGCGTGAGTATAGCTCGATTGTTTTTTTTTATAAGTTATAATTTTGAAATTTTATTTAACCTTTTTTGACTACATGTTTTAATGATACCTTCATAGTACGTAAGTTAGACAAAAAGGCACTGCACTTTTGTTTAATGGAATGAAACTCGGCACATAGTTTACTGGGACTATATTGATCAATTTCGTGCCATGAGACCTAAGAAATATTCGATGGGATCACTGCACACACCCCTTTTTTTAAAATCTGATATTCGTCGCGTACTTTTTCGTGAAAAGTATTGTTGCCGTATATTTAGAGGGTGCTGAATTGATCTGTTACAATGACGAATCGATCTGAACATAATCCATATTGGTTATAAAACCGCCTATTTTTTCTCTAGTACTGTAAGAACGCTCTTTCAAAAATTTTAAAAGAGCTGGAGTGAAATGACACTGCACTTTTGTTTAATAGAATGAAACTTGGCAAATAATTTACTGGGACCATACGGAGTAATTTTGTCCGAAGAGATCAAAGAAATGTTCGAAGGGGTCGCTGTCGCTGTACATCCTTCTTTTGTTGTATTGTTATACTCCGGGAGCGTAACATCGCCATCTTTTACTCTAGTGCTGTAAAAACGTTCTTTCAAAAGTTTTAAAATAGCTCTATTAACCAAAAGTGCAGTATCATTTTATTGAACCCCTTTTCAACTTTTTAAAAGAGCGTTTTTACAACGCCAAGGAGAAAAATAACGGTTTTGCGCCTATAGGGATACTCAGACGGATTTAGCATGGTCAGATGGTCACAGAGCGATTCAGAACCCTTGTAATATACGGGAGCATTACTTTTCACGAAAAAATACGTCCAATACCTATCCTATTTTGAAGAAAAGATAATGTACATCGCTACCTAGAATATTGTACTATAATGGTTCCAGTAAACTATCTGTGGAGTTTCAGTACATTAACCAAAAGTACAACGTACTCTGAGGTATATTCGTCGTCCATAGCTCGCATTAAAGGGGGTATAAAGTAGCCCCCAGCAAACTTTTTTTGATCTCATCGGATAAAATTACTTTATAAGGTTTAAGTAAACTATGAACCAACTCTATTTCATTAACTAAAAATGCAACAAAACGCTGTATATGTCCACTGTACTTTCGGTACTAGCAGTTTACTAAACTACAGAGGTTCCCAAATTAATTTCCAATGTCCACTACCCAGCCATATGCAAACTATCGATTTTGTAATCTTAAATTTAAAGGCACCAGCAGGGGTAAACATTCTGTGATTTTAGAAGCGCAGCACTGACTACACTACCTTCGTAACAATGTTTTATTGAAAATAAAAGCTTAAAAATCTAATAGATAACACTATTATTTTGTTCACAGTTGCACTGGTTCAAGAGATTCTCGAGAATGTGTTCAAAAAGCTATATCATGGTCAATCCTACCACCTGTAATATCTGGCCAAGTTTCTACAAAAGATCATTTTTCATTTTTGTATGGAATAATAGAAATAAGAGCTCGTTTTCCTAAAGGAGATTGGGTGTACCCAGGTTAGAACTAAAATCATGTTAGTTTGCTTGCTCCTGCAATTGAAATACTCCTATGTTTTAGAATTATTTTTAAGAAGTAAAAATGATGATTATGGTCCTGGATTGGAGTCTGGATTAATTAGAATTGCATTTACACCCGGAAATGCCGCTTTAAGTAATAATTTATATGGAGGATGTGTTTTAGGATATTCCAACTCTGCAAGAAGTAATGAAATAAAACGTCGCCAACATTTAGAAAAACACTGGACTGACGAATTTCATGTGTATAAAGTTGAATGGCGACCAGGTAGGTATTTCCCCGCAAAAAGGTGCAAAATCTATCGTTATTTTTATTTTAGATAGAATTACCTTTTTAGTGGACGGTTCTGAGTACGGTAACATTACTCCACCTTCTGGTGGATTTGTAACTAATGCGACCGATTACGAGCTACGTGAAGAGACTCAATATTTATGGCAAGAAGGAAGTCCTTTGGCTCCATTCGATAAAGAGGTGAGTATTTTTTAAATAGATTATACGACTCGATTTGCATTTTTGGGCTTTGCTTAAATTTAATTTTATATCCTTTTCAGATGTACATAATTTTGGGAGTAGGAGTAGGTGGTCAAATTTTTACGGATCAAATAGAAAATCAACCGTGGGATAATGACGATCCTAAAGGTCAGCTCCACTTTTATAGAGCACAAGATACTTGGAGTAAAACTTGGAATAATCAAAGCGTTCTGGTTGTAGATTATGTAAAAGTTTGGGCTTTGTGAAAATAGAAATTAATTAATTACCTAATAAATATTTATATATTTTTTTATTTATAATAATATTTTTATGTTTCAAAGGCTTTTAGAAAGAGAGAGCGACTTGAACATTCTACATTACTGGTTTGCAGAATGAAATGAGGATCACAATGTAAATAGTGAATAATTTCCCAGACTAATATTTATTTATCCACTAACTCCATTCGCACGTCTACTCTCACTATTTCCTAAACTATCAACTCATTGTCATAGTCAACACTTAACTGAAGGAATACAGTAGTGGAAAAATGATCGTATGATTTTGTATGAGTAAATATTTTTCTGAAAGCGTTTTAAAGTTATAAAAATAAGATAAAAATGCATGCTATTACTTTTATAAAACATAAAAGAGAAAGTTAAATAACCATTGGTAGTAGAATAAAATTGAAACGAGAGACCGGAGAGAGTCAAAATCTTGCGCAGCAAATTTGGAGAGTGCTGTCTCTCTACTAGTTCACAGGATATCTCATATCGTCATATCAGTTATTGGATGCGGTCATCGGGTCATCTCGTTCAAAAACTACGCTTATATTGTGCTATGTTGTGTCAAACCGCTGCATTATAGTAGATTAAATTAAGGCTTAAAATTTCTCAGTTGTTTAACAAAGACATAGCCTCTCTTCTTGAAGATCATCAGTAAAAAGTCCTTCTCCCAATCTACTTCCTAATCTCCAATGCTTAGAATGATTTTGTTCATACTCAAGAGTAGAGGCGTCTGTGATGGGCCCTTACGAAGTAGCTCTAGCATACCTTTAACCACGTTTAACTTTGTTTGAAAAGTTAATCTTAATCATATTTAGCTTAATCTTTTGGTCCCTCGAGGGTCATATAAACATGAGACCATTACAAAAACGCCATAAATACTGTGAATACTTTTAGTAATATAAAAATTTCTGTATCTAAAAAGTGGTCACTGCTTGGAAAAACCCATCGTTTACTCTAAAATAAAAAACTGTTTTTAATTAAAGATTATTATAATTCAGTGTAATCGCTGCTGGAGAACAATGTTCTCTCTATAAAAGTGTTCTTAAATTTTAGGGTTTTACTTCAATCAAGGTAATTTTTATTTAAAATTTCATTTTTGTGAAAAGTGCTAGTGAAATGAGTCTTCAACAATTATTATTATTATTATTATGAACTTGACCCTGATATAGTATATTATCCAACGAGCGGGTAATGAAGCTCATTACTCACAAGAATGAATTTGCGACACGAGCCGTATGGCGAGTGTCGTAATCATTAGAGTGAGTAATGAGCATTACCCGCGAGTAGGATACTATACTTTATCCACGACTGCAAATATTATAAACCAAATATACATTGAATACGCGAGTATTTTTTGAAAAAAAAAATTTTTATTTATTTTAAAAAATTAATTTTTTATGGAAATGTATTCAAAATTTAATGTGGAATTCAAAAATGTAAAAATATATATGGTGTTGCATTTAAAAATCTAAAGTTTACCTCATTTCCAGCGAAATCGGAAGTGAAAGAATTTTCAAAAGTAGTTAAAGAAATTCCAATTTATATGACTATAACTCACAGCAAATTTCATTTTGATACGTTGACAAATAACGGAGTTATAAAAGTTTTCCAATCCCCTGTGTCGCCCGGTAAACCATTGAGTAATGTAATAGTCATAGAGGAGTATGTATATTATTCAATGATTTGCAACTAGTGAGTAATGACACACATTACTGGTCAAAAATCATAGAGTAATGAACGTATTATTGGACGGTCGTGGATAAAATAATTTATTTATTGTGCTACCGATTATTATTTTTTTAATGACACTACGAGTAATTAGTTCACGATCTTCCAAAATAGTGTTTTCGTTCATTTAAATTTTTTTGGTTATTTTAAATTTAGAAAATTTAAAAATGATTACCGCACTCATCGTTTTGGCGCTTGTTACAAATTCTAAGAGCTGCTTTCGTTCGAGATATACAACAGTTAGTGGTACTCATGCTCCTCCATACGTTTGTGCTGGGGAATTAATATTTCAAGATAATTTTGATACGCTGGATTTCAAAAAATGGCAACACGAATCAACGTTATGGGGAGGAGGAGTAAGTAAATTTTTTATCTTCAGCAGATTCAACTTGTCTGTTTTATTTTCTTTTCCATTGTTTTGTTTGAATATTTTATTCAGTAGTCACAAGAACATAAAGTCATATGGGCTATATTTTTCGGTATATAAAATTTAGCGGTTTTAGAATTGGGAATTTCAATGGTATACAAATAATAGATCAAATAGCATCACAGAAAATGGTATTTTGAAAATAAAACCAACTTTAACAGCAGATCATCTTGGAGAAGCAGCTTTGAGATCGATGACTCTAGATATAAATGGTGGATGGCCAACAGACTAGTACGAAATACTTGCATCTCTTTGATATGTTTTAGAATTTAAATCTTATTTATAGCTGCACAAATGCACATAACTACGGTTGTTCTCGAACTGGAACTCCAAGCCTGGTTCTAAATCCCATAAAAAGTGCTAGAATTCGAACTGTAAATTCGTTTTCTTTTCGGTATGGGCGTATTGAAGTTAGAGCAAAAAATCCTGCAGGCGACTGGCTATTTCCAGGTAGAATTTAACTTTTAGTCACTTCTTTCAATTTTATGCAAATTCAATAAATTACTAATGTTGGTATCACTTTGCTCCTAGCAATTTGGATGTTACCACGCGATAACGCCTATGGTTCGTGGGTAGCATCTGGAGAAATGGATATTATGGAAAGTCGCGGAAATCGCAATTTAACGATTGATAACGACAACATCGGTGTTGAGCAAGTAGGACACACTCTACATTGGGGTATAGATAATGGTTATAATTTTTATCCTAAAACTCATTTCGTTACAAACAATCCAAATGGATTCGACAAAGCTTTTCATAAATACGAAGTAATATGGGACCCTAATTCGATAGTATTTAAAGTTGACGATATTACTACCGGTACTGTAACTCCTCCTCCAGGTGGATTTTGGGAGCTAAGTGGGTTAAACGGGACCACTTTCGATAATCCTTGGACAGGTGCTAGTAAAATGGCTCCTTTCGATCAGGAATTTTATATTGTTATAAACTTAGCTGTTGGTGGTATTGCTTATTTTCCAGATACTGCCATAAATCCAGTTCCAAAGCCATGGAAAAACACTTCGCCTACTGTAAGTGTGAAGCATATGAAAAGCGATTTCTTTAAAGATAAATTTTAATTTCAGGCTGCTACTGATTTTTGGAATAAAAAAGACGATTGGTTGCCAACTTGGAATTTAAAAGATAGTGATGATTCCCATTTTCAAATAGATTATGTTAGAGTTTACGCATTATAAATTTTTTAAGTTCGTTTATTAACTTTTTTTCTTAATTTCGTTCAGTTTAGTTAATCTGAGACAAGTTAGTTTATTTTTTTATAGTAAGCTAGTAAATACCATACAATTCTATAATCTCTTTTTCTATTTTCTCATAATTAAGTTTTTTTACTATATACTAGCCTAAAAAGCTATTGACCCATTATTAAGCAGAGAAATTAAATTTCTCAACGTAGATAAATAATAAAATAATAAAATATTATAATAATAAAAACTGTTAGGTAAAAAATGAAAACTGTTTTTATGATCTTTTAGAAATTTCTAAACGATATTTTTATGAAAATTGATATAGTAAGTTATAGTAGAAAAAAAATACTATATAAACTATACGGTTGAGAATACTATTATAACCCTCGAGCTGTATATCCTTCGCGCCTCAAGATATAATACTTGCGATAGGGTTATTGTTATTATAATAGTATATTATACTATTTTGTAATTCATTATCGTATAACAATAAATTACCATCGTTGCCACTTAATTTTGAGACTGATTAAAAATAATAGTGCAATGAGCTTTAAAGTATTATTGTTATGAACTTGGCCTTGATTGATTTTAAATATGCAACTGATAAATAATACTTATTGACTGATTATACAGTGTGTCCCCGGATTGAGTTCACTATAGGTATAATTGACAAAAATTTCCGGAATTTTATTTTGATGTTCTGGAATTCAGCCCTGCTTGGTCTGAAATGAATTTTAAGCATAATTTTAGTTTTTAAAAATGAAGGCCCTGGTGACAATTAAGAGAAATCTATTTTCTGTTCAGGTAAAGTGTCGTTTTGGTCAACAATACAGCAAAATGTCATTAACAAAAGTTGTTCAGAATATGAAATTATGGCTCTACACAAAATTTCAAAATGCTCGGCACACTTTGAAAGAAATAAGTAACTGCATGGCATTTTTGTATGTTTCAAAAACTATTTCCTAGTCTGTAGTTATTGTTAATTAAGAATGTTGACTGTGGAACAACGTGTTAATCAAAGTATGCCAATCATTTTGAAATTTTGCATAAAGCCATAATTTCGTATTCTGAACAACTTTTGTTAATAACATTTTGCTGTATTGTTGCCAGAAAAGATACTTTACCTGAACAGAAAATATATTTCTCTCAATTGTCACGAAGGCCTTCATTTTTAAAAACTAAAATTATGCTTAAAATTCATTTCAGACCAAGCAGGGCTGAATTCCAGAACATCAAAATAAAATTCCGGAAATTTTTGTCAATTATACCTATAGTGAACTCAATCCGGGGACACACTGTACATATATGTGATTATATTTCTGATATCTAATAAATATTAACGGCTTTATTAATACATAGGTAAATAATGTATAGTTAGTGAATGATTTCCCAAAATAGTGTTTGCATTAATTTCTTTTTGTTATTTTCGCAAATTTAAAAATGATTACAGTGTACTTTATTATTTTGGCACTACTTGTTACAAATTCTAATAGCTGCGTTCGTTCGAAATATACAACAGCTAGTGGTACTCATGTTCCTTCACACATTTGTTCTGGAGAATTAATATTTCAAGATAATTTTGACACTCTGGATTTTAGAAAATGGCAACACGAATCAACGTTATGGGGAGGAGGAGTAAGTACCTACAATTTCAATAGATAAAATCTCTTTCATTTTTTCCTTGTTTTAATTTTCCAATAATCATAATTACTAATTTCCTTAGATAAACACATACTTACAATCTTTGTAAGAAACTCTGTAAACACAACATTTTTTCTAATTCGAGGCTTAATTTTAATTATACCCATTTTTATCTAGCATAAGCGTTCTACTTCCATTTTTCGGTACTTACAATTAAGCTCTTTTATAGAACTGGGAATTTCAGTGGTATACCAATAATAGATCAAATACTATCACCGAAAATGGTATTTTGAAAATAAAGCCTACTCTAACAGCAGATCATCTTGGAGAAGCAGCTTTGCGATCGATGACTCTAGATATAAATGGCGGATGGCCAGCCGACTAGTACGAAGTACTTATTGTATTTATTTAAATTGTTTCACAACCTAAATCTTATTTATAGTTGCACAAATGCAAACAGTTATGGTTGTTTACGGGCTGGAACTCCAAGCCACGTTCTAAATCCCATCAAAAGTGCTAGAATTCGAACTGTAAACTCGTTTTCTTTTCGGTATGGGCGTATTGAAGTTAGAGCAAAAAATCCTGCAGGCGACTGGCTATGGCCAGGTAAAATTACACCTAAAATCTTACAGCTACTATACAGACTGGCCTAAATACTTTGGTTCTAATTAATTTGAATACATGTATTATATTTGCAAGTGAGAGAAATATAAATCCTACTAGAAGTAGGAGTGCATCATAAATATTGTTATTATTATTATCATTCAAACGATTGATTATGAGATATCCAATGAACTAAATTAATTTAGCAAACTGTATGTAGATCCTATATATTTATTTAAATAAGTTTCTGCTTCTAGCAATTTGGATGGTACCGCAAGATAATTGCTATGGTTCGTGGCCAGCATCTGGAGAAATGGATATAATGGAAAGTCGTGGAAATCGCGATTTAACAATTGATAATGAAAACATCGGAGTTCAGCAAGTCGGAAACACTCTACATTGGGGCATAGATAGTGCTTATAATTTTTATCCTAAAACTCATTTCGTTACAAACAATCCAAACGGATTCGACAAAGCTTTTCATAAATACGAAGTAATATGGGACCCTAATTCGATAGTATTTAAAGTTGACGATATTACTACCGGTACTGTAACTCCTCCTCCAGGTGGATTTTGGGAGCTAAGTGGGTTAAACGGGACCACTTTCGATAATCCTTGGAAAAGTGGTAGTAAAATGGCTCCTTTCGATCAGGAATTTTATATTGTTATAAACTTAGCTGTTGGTGGTATTGCTTATTTTCCAGATACTGCCATAAATCCAGTTCCAAAGCCATGGAAAAACACTTCGCCTACTGTAAGTGTGAAGCATATGAAAAGCGATTTCTTTAAAGATAAATTTTAATTTCAGGCTGCTACTGATTTTTGGAATAAAAAAGACGATTGGTTGCCAACTTGGAACTTAAAAGATAGTGATGATTCCCATTTTCAAATAGATTATGTTAAAGTGTATGCATTGTAAAAGGTTTCATTTTAAATAAGTTTTTAAAGTTTTTGTATTAAATTTTTTTCTTTGTGAAGACCCATGAGACAAGTTGTTATAGGAAGAGATTTACGTAAAGAATAGGGCGGAGCCAATGCGCAATAACAAAAATGTGTTTGGTAATATCTGGTCGCATCAATTTTAGAGATACAGGGAGAGAGAGCACTCGCTCCCGGTAATATCTGTTACGCAAGATATTAGCTACGCCCTAATTCTTTACGTAAAAGTCTTCCTATAGGGTAAGTGGAGGAGAGATGGACCACATTTAACAAAAGTAATAAAAAAAGATAATTTATTTGTTAAATCGTTTAATCTATAAAATAACATAAAGGTATCATTCGTTGACCACACTTTGACAGTACTTAAACTAAAATAGTAATGTTTATAAAAGTACAAAATAAGAATATAAATCAAGCTGCAGTGGCCCGCGTCTCCTCCAGTGTGGAGGAGTAAATCCTCCACACTGTAAATGTAATTCTTGGGCAATCTAAACACCTTGCACTTTTACACGCTCTTTTCTTTTATAAACAGTCGGAATTTCTAAAAAAGAATACATCCATAGCGATATTATAGGAGGTCCAACTCTCCTCCGTACGTCTGGTCCATCTCTACTCTAAGCGGGAGAGATACGAACTATTATTTTGTAATATTTTGCAAACTCAGACGTAGGTTATGGGGGTTCCTCAACAATCATACTTCTTAGTTATGCATAAAAAATAAATTAAAAATTACCTCCAACGCGGTGACGCAATCCAAAGTTAACTTGTGCACAAACTTTTCGAACAGTATTATTTTAAAATTTCTAATATCTTTTTATAAATAAAAAATCTAACGTATCTTCAAGTTGACACACATACGAAGTAACATTCTCTATATTCTGACGCAATAGCAGTGTTGTAGGTGCAACGGTTTGTAAAATATCAGTGCTGGTCCGTCTCTCCTACTGGTCCATCTTTCCTCCACTTACCCTGCATGTTTTGATACTTATAATTATAAGCAAATGAATATCATAGAATTATGTAGTCTATACTGGCTTTTACTTCCAATACTTTAGTAAATTTAGAACTCTATTTAAAAAATATCTGTGGGAATTACCAGGATCAAGTAAACTACCCCCATTTCGAAAAAGCAGCAAAATATTTATTTGTATCTACACGATTTGATAATTATGTTTTCTTCTCATTTGTCTGACATTTGTTCAGAACCAATGTAGTTCGGTTTCAAATTGTTTTGCTCCTCTTTTGATGAAGAAGTGCAGACAGTATCAGAAAATGTTTTAAGAGAACTGGTCAACTGGTCGAGCTGCAGTGTGACGATCTACAGATTACTAGCACTAATCACTTAAAGTAGTTATAAAATAGTGGGATAGATGAGCATGGCTTACAAATATTGCTGTTGGCACGAGAGAGAAAAAAGGTGCAGTGATATTAATTTAAAAACTGGCAAATTTTTGAGAATAGGTCGTATATCTATTTAAATGACATCGGGTGACATATTATTTGACAGTTTTAATTATGAAAATGGTTACAACGTCAAAAGAAAATTATTTACTCATAATTTTTTAGCATTTAATGATAATAGCAAATGTTGAATGGATTGGAACTTGTTGTACATTTTTATCCCTTCTTTGTGCTACTCAGCTATTAATTACAGGAACCTTAGCTTTTACTATTCCAGATATTTTACTCTTAACAGGAAGTCATTTATCTACGGGTGCCGGTTTAATAGCCGGATTTATAGCACTACCGACAGCTCTACGTTTAAAAACTGCTCAAATGTATATTAAAATGTTGAAAATGATGTCGCAATATTAAAAGATAAGTTTTTAGATCTCCTAATATGGATAGAATCTACGGTTATACATTATGTTATCAACAACTTGCAGTTTCCGTTTCTTTGCTTCTTCATTTAACGGCCGTTACTTGTACGATAGCGGCCATCGTTATCCCTGGAACTTCAGAAAACGATTTTATCGATCTAATGAAAGTGTACAGTCAGAAACAAGCTTCAAAAACTCTAGTAGACAACATACAATATATTCTACAATGCTGTGGAGGAAATTCTTACGAGGACTGGTTTAAAATTAAGTGGGCTTCATTTCAACTTTCGGACGCAGAAGATACGAGGAATGATAAGCTTTTGGGGTACCATTAATTTAATAACTAAATTATTCTACTTTTAGGTCCGACTCCTTTAATGACATACTTATGGAGAGTAACGAGTTGGATTTGGAAAGAACCGATTTGGTACCATATTCTTGTTGCCAAAAATCAATTTTAGAACCTTGTATTCATCAAAATTTAATGCATCAGCTAGGAGATCTTACAATTAACACTTATGGATGTGGAACAAAATTGTTATTTGCCGTCCATGTATTATTATGGTTTGAATTTTTTATCTACACATTATGTGTTTTAATAGAGGTAATAAATGTAGAAGAGTTTATATACGTAGCAATTTCTAGGGGCTAATTGGCAGAACTTGTAAATAAGAATAATTTTTTAATAATTGCCAAACATTTTTACGACTGTCCAATATCGGAAAGTTGACTCGGTCGACCAACCCAATGATCCTGCTCTACTCTCTAATGCCCTGCAATTCTGCAAAGTATGTTGTGTGTAGAGCGATCAGGAAGAATCGGACAATTTCCTTTTGTACGTTAGATTAAAATAAGAAGTATGGATAGATATTATCTAAACATTATAAAGAATTATCTTTGGAACAAAAAAAATTCCAAATATTTGAATCAAAACACGAGGCAAGAGGGTTTTTAAATTCTTCAGAACAATCACTTTTTGGCAAGGCATTTTGAGGGAGCCACGAAGACCCTCGTTTCCCTGTTCTATTATTATTGATAGTTAGGATCGTATAGAAAATCACACCCAATTTTTCTATTCCAAATACTTCCCTGCAGATTGCTACGTGTGTAGACGCTCTAACGTAGGTTATAAGGTCATTCTTACATCTCTATTATGATTATTTCAGATTGCAATTTTGACACTTTTACAACATCATTCTACTCAAAAAAATTTTAACCGTAAAAGGCGATGCAAGTTTCGATCAGAAAAGAGTTGGGAAAAGTTTTCTAACGCATCGTATAGTGCAGAAATCACTCCTAGCTCCCACAGTCAAATTACATTAAATTCGTCGAAATAAAACAACTAAATACCTTCTTACTAAGTTGATGGTAACTATTTTAATCTAAGTATAAGATTAACGGAAATAAAATTAATTAAATTTTTCTAAGTTTATTGTCTCAATTAAATATAGTACATATTAACATAACTTAGGACTACAATTTGTACAATTAATTGAATTGGCAAGTAGGAAACGTCCAGACTAATACTATTTACTATTACTTATATTATAAGTACGTATACAGAGTGTTCACGCAAACTTTGAGAGCGTCGTGGTCTAATCAAAATGAGCAAAAAAGCTTAATTAACGATTTCAAAGCCATGGAGCCAAACGACAGGCTCGAAATGCACAATGGTGCTCCCACTGCATTTTTTTAATATGGTTAAGGAACACTTGAATCAGAGTCACAATGGAAAATTAATAAGACGAAGAGTTCAGTTGTATGGTCTCCTAAGTCTCCTGACTTAACTTTCTGCTTGGGTATTTTATTAGGGCTTCTATTTAATGGACTCCAATTGATAACTTCAACAGTTTATTTGCAGGCCCATGCCGCCTAATCTTTTTCACTCATTTTGGCCAGACTCTACGCTTTTAAAATTTCAGACCACATTTCTTTAACACCCTGTATAAAAGAATTAATTTTTGTACAAAAATTTGAATTAATGAACACAGTGTACGGGAACATAAGTAGTGATGAAAACGGACACAATATTTGTCTTCTCAACTGTTAAATTAAGTAATTAGCTGTTTAATAAATTCAAAAATCCAAAATTGTAGTACAAAAATCAAATTTCATCATAAAAATTAATTTAAAAATCGGCAATGGCGTAACAACTATCACTGCAGGCAATGCAAAAGAGGGCTCACTGAAATCTGTTCAAAAAAATTATGTAATGAGATGGGTCAGGGTCGTAGCTAAAGGTACGCCAGGGCAGGCTGGGCCTGGCCTAGAAAATTTTAAGCATGTTCTTGCCAGAGCTTGCTAAGGATTTCGCAATAATAATAAAACGAGAAGAAAGAAAGCCCTGATTTTAGCTTTCAGCCTCTCTTGAAAATTTTTGAGCACGTCCTGATAACACAGTCTGGCTACGGCCCTGAGATGGATTCAGGGTGCCCGCAGAAAAGTCCTTACGTCAATGCCAGTCAGTTTAACTTAACTCATATGTGCAGCAAAAGGCACTAGAGAAAACTATTTATAATACATTCAGAATCAGTCAAATTGTTTCTTATACTTTTTGTAGTGTCAGAATTTTCTTAACTACTCTATATGGCAACTTCAAATGTTAACGCTTTGTTTTAATTCCAAATACTGAAAAGGTACGTGTAATGTACAATGTTTATGTTCTACAATTAAATGTCCTCTTTTCGAAGACGCCCCTATTACTAACACGGTTTCGCCTTTCAGTAAGACCGTGCTATCGCCTACGGTCTCTTCTGGAAACGACATTTTCATAACACGGGTTTGTGGATATCCCAACTTGGTATTTCCCGCCACGGTATAAGAGCGACTCGGAGGTACGGGTGGCGGCCTTTCCAAATCCAATCCAAATAAGTTACAAGTTTGTTGGATAATTTTATTGTCGCATTTATCGTTAGGTTCTGGGGGTGGCGTTCCGGAAATAGGTTGAGGTCGAGGTCTAGCGGTGGTACCGACGTTAGCGGGTCGATTGAGGGTAGTAATGCTATTAATATGTAATTCTTTTTCTCGCCTTATCGTAGGCCACCTGCATCTAAATCTATAACCCTTCCAAGTGGCTTGTATAAGCGTAGCCGATTTTTGACGAGTTTCGTTTCTTAATTTCTCTAAATGCTGCCTTATACTTTCTGTTAAAAAGATATGGCGTTTCCCTAAAGCGTAACCTGTCGATATGAGTAAGTTGTGTTGTTTAGGCATGAAATTAACGACGTGCTCTAATATTGTGGTACAATCGTCCATTACTTTTTCTTCGGTCCGTTGAAGTAAAATGAAAGGCGCTAATAATCGATACCTCGAACTAAACGCTTTAAATCGCATTCTGTGCGGATAACCTCCTGCCATTAAGTTTACCGTTTCTAAGATTTGCAAAGAACGAATTTGTTTCATAATTGTAGATCGATCGAATCTATTTGGTGTTTCTTGAGAATTACTGCGAATACAACGCACGAAGTGAGGTCTCGCGTGAACGAGAGTTCTTAATAAATTATCGAGTCGTGTATGAAAATCTTGCGTTAATGTAGAAACTGGTTCGTCACCGTTGAGTAAATCGGTATGAGATGTCGGCGATATCCTAAAGCTAACACCTCGAGGCACATTTTCGATGGCATAAAGAGCTTTCAATTCGCTGCCAAACAAATGAGTGGCAAAACCGAAATTACAGTTATGTTTATAAAAAACGGCTACGAGGTCATCGGGGACAACATCTTTATTAGTATCTAAGAAATCGCTAGCGTCGTAAATTACACGCCCAGCAAAGTGTTGAATAACAAACAGTCTTGATTCTGTAGATTTGAGGTCAAACAGTCGAGAGTTGTGCTTGTGTTGAACTTTCATTTTAGATACATACGATTCTGCGGTGCCACGAATAGAACATTCGACGTCCAGCATACTTAAAAGACCAGTTCTTAGTGAAGATATTAAATCGATACACGGGACGTTGTCTACGTAATCGACTTCGACTTCGCAATTTATACCCTCATCTCTGCAAGATTCGATGCTAGATTTAAAAATGTGAGTGTTGTAAAAATGCTGCATCGTTTCGGCACACAAATTAATACACAAGTGCTCCAACTGACTCGGTTTTGGATCTTCGAATCCGAACATATCTAAAATGCCGATGAAACCGTCCGTAGCGTGTCGCACCGCATTATTCAAAGCTGCCATAGATTTACTTCCGGCATTTGTACCACCCCCGACCGTCGACGCATGTTGACTAGTGATTTCTGCTTGATTGTGAACCGATTCGTTAGAATCCGAGCTCAAAGTACCCAACGTCGATCCCAATCTTTTAAGACTGTTCGCTCTACGGACGATAGTCGCTACCGTACGACAATAAAGAGCCTTCGCTAAAGAGTCTCTGGTCATGTTAGACATGTTAGCATCGCAGACAGATTTAAGAAGTTGTCCTCTCGCATTGTGCGTTCTCGTGGTAAGTCCTCTAAAAAGAGCCGCACCAGAAATTCCGAGAAGACCCGCGGCGGCGTTAAGTTCCGATTCGCCTTTAACGTCCACTTCTAAACTTTTACCTTCGATAAATTGCACATTTCCCAATAATAAAACAGCCGCTAATACTCGAACGACGTCTAAAAATGGAATTCCTAATACGCTCAAACACGTTTTCCAAGCTTGAAATCTAATTAGCGCGAAATCAAAATTAGCCAACGCAATTTAATTTAATATCTCGGAAATATATTTACCTAGTCGAATCTTCGTTCACGTCTTGTCTAGTATCTCCGTGTTGTAAGTATTTTAAGGTAGACGGAGAGCACCCTTCTAAATTCAGCTTGGCACGTTCTTCGCTAGACAATCCTGCAAGTATTTGATAAAATATGTGATAATTCTTTTCTCCGGGTAGCGGTCGTATAACTCTGGTTTGATCCAAAAAGTAGCAGTGTATTTTGGTACGATACAAAGCACCGTCGGTGACTTGGACTTCGATGAATTGGCCCTAAAAATCGAAATAGGTTAATTTAATATTTTTGAGTTTCATAAGACACTTGCAATTCTACTCGATTCCGAGTTAGTTGCGGTTTTAGCGGATCCTAAAGAACGTAAAACTGTAAAAGCTGCAGCCAAGTGTTTGAAGGCGTCGGTCTCAGGTCCACCTCCTGCTACGGCAAAAAGTTGTCTCAGTAACAGCATAGACGCGTGACTCTTGCCGGATCCGCTCGTTCCTAAAAAACGCATCAAAAGTTTCTGCTTGGGATGCATCAAATTAATGAAAATTTTAATAACGGAGGAAATTTATTTACCAGATAGAATTATGGCCTGAGGGTAGCCCGTCTCGGATTGTTGTCGAACGGCTTCCTGAACCACCTTATTAAGTTGAGAGCTCAGGGGCAGACTTCTGGTGCTGTTTAACGTAAGCGAATTCCCCACATCTCGATACGGATTGACGCAAAGTAATATAGGTCCAACATTCGTCTGCAATAAGACAAAATTGGCAAACGAGAAAAAAATTCAATTAAAAATTTGACGTCAAATTCCTAAGCGTTATTAATGGCGCAAAAAAAATTATTTTATCTTGTGTAAATTTTTTTTTGAATTTATTAAGTTTAATAAACTATTGGAAATGTGATATGTAAATAACAATGTACAAAAGTAGCCGTAGTTTTGTTAGTTAAGTTCACGGCCAGATACAGAGTCTACAAGAGACTACAACAAGTGCTTTTCAAGGTCATTCCTGTTCAATGACCAACACTCACATAAAAATTTGAAGCTGCGAACCGCGCCTGAAGACATTTCATGACTGCATCTTCTGTGAGAGGTCCCTGCAAATGAATGAGATCTTCAATATCGGCACCGGTAATTGGTAAATGAGATCGTGATTCGGGTATAGGAACGACCGTCGATGTCGGCGCAATCACTGGAGCTACACGGGGTGGAATAACGGGTTGAGTTATGGGAATTCCTGGTGAAGTACGCGAAGTTTCTTTTAACCCATTTGTCGGCGTTCCTTGTACGTGCAAACGATTTCTAAGTGTCACCAGCTCCGTACTTAAACTTCTCAATCTTTGTTGTAGATGAACCGCTTCGTTAGACGACGATGCATCTAAAAAAGAGATTTTTTATCAATTCTCGTTCCACTCTCTATTTAATCGTTTTACCACTACATACAGCTCTACAGCAGTTTGTTGTATTTTAATGATTATATTATTGGAAGAATAGAATAGTAATCCAAAAGAATTTTGTACTCTCTACCCTCTACAACAAGATTAACGTAATAGAAAAGGAAGATATTTGATATGGGTATACATACGAGTACATAAATTACAATAAAAATACCTCTATAAATTATGTTTTGCCTAAAATTAATCGCAAGCGCAATCTGAAATGTTTAATAAAACGAATGTCGCAAGTCTCGAAGAATCATTAATTATATAGCGTTTATTGTATAGTTGGTTGAAAGCTCAAATTCCGATAAAATTCTTTTGGATTAGCTAATACAGCAATTGATTGAGTAATTGAGTGAAGTGTGAAGTACAAAATTAGTATATACGTGAAAGTATTAAATATAGAGCTATAAATATAAATGCATTTTGTACAAATAAGCTGTTTCTTAGAACAAATGCATAATTGCTGTTAACAAGTTTAACAGCACTTAGCAAGTATTACATAACCGGTAAATATATAGATCAGTGGTCAATCTTGAGTAAAGCCTACTTGTAGTAAATTATTTATAAATCTAAAAATAAATCAAGGAGAAAATGTTAACAAAAACCACAATAATTGCATATTTTACGATTCAATTAGTTAAGAAATGGAGCTGCAAAGTATTGCTATTGGTGCTTCTGTGACTACAACTCGATAAAAGGGATAGTAATTTTGAGTTAAAAGGAGTTTTTATATAGAAAAGCGGTTTCACTCAAATTTGATAAAATTTTGTTGTAGATTTTGAACAAAAGTCTCCATGGGCAAAAATTTCTGAGACAGCGTCCGTCAAAGTCGTTAAAATAAATGGAAAATAGCACAGATTTTTTGTTAATCAGAACATTGGTAAATAAACATTATACAGGATGAAGATAAACTATGGTGCCAACCAATAAAGCTATAAAAATTAAGATACTCCTATTTTTTTGTTTTGCTAAAATCTTTGAGGGTTCTAGCGGGGGCTCAAAATGGGTTCTACAGAGAACATTGTTTTTAGTTTTTTAGTTTGCAGTACCAAACTCCTGAATTGATTTAGTTAAAACATGGTTGAAACATAAAACAACAAGTATTCTTTTATTAACGAATTAGTTTCGGTATAGCCGCTAGACGGTGTTAGGTAAACTATCCTAACAACTTTGACGGTTCCTATCTCAGAAAAGCGAGGTTCTTAGAAATTTTTGCTCATGAAGACTTTTGTTTTGTCAAGATCTACAACTTACCAAAATTTTATGAAATTTGACTGAAACCGTTTTTCCATATAAAAAGTGCGGGGTCCTTTTTGCCTTTGAGTTTCAATAAGAAAAGATAACACATTTCCCAAAACAAAAACGTTTACATTTTTTACGGCCCTTCCAAGGGGCAACTGTAAATTGAAACATAATTCTAATGGAATTATTTTGCCCAAACACGAACCAGACCCTTGTCTTGTCGTGTACGTCACAACGACAAATTATCGTGGTCACAGATATAGAAATTTTTTTAAAGATTGAGTATGAGGTGTTTCGTCGCGAAAAGTGAAGATTTGGATAGCTACGACCAATTACCAAGTTTGCACGAGTTCGTCTGTCAGATGAGCCTAATAAGGGTATTCTGCAGATAGCAGAAACCTAAATAAATTGTCAACCAGCTTTTCAGGTTTAGTTTGAGAATAATAAAAGAGGCTTCTGCACTCCCTAGGTTACAAACTACGAACTACATAAGAAGTAAACGTAAAATTTTGGATTCTTCAAACTTATCGAGAAAATCATCTGAGATAGACAACAGTGACGAGAAGATGGACAAAATGAAACATTCATATATCAAACTGGACGCAGAAGAAGAAGTATAGACCGTCGAAAATGGAGCTAGAACTGGAGCTGGAGCGACCAACTCTAAATTCAAGATTAAGGCTGGAACTGTACTCGATGTTGAATTTAAAAACAAATAAAGTAGCCTGAGCACCCAGTACAGGCTAGCAAAAGTAAATCGACGATTGGTATTAACTGAATGGTGTTATGCAACAAGGAACCAGCCTCATTTTTACCAAACCAAGATAATCACGTTTTAAAAGTTCTGTTTGCCTTAATGTAGGTTTTAGTTTTTTTCAAGCTTCGTATTATTATTTTCCCGTTTTCTAAATCGTTCCAAAAGTAAGTGCAATAGATGGCCCTACATGTCACAGACACGAAATGCATTATTTTTTCTGGTTCGCTTTAACAAAAAGGTGATCTGTATCAGCAGTTGGGACCTACTACTTTATGTGTGCACTAAAATTCAAATGTAGATAAATTTTCATTTCACAACACATGGCGCGGCGTATTCTGAATTGTTTTACAGTGTTTCATCAAAATTATTGATAATTTTTAGATGAATAGACGCTAAACAAAACACCTATTTTCTTGCATTCATAAGCAATAGATGCCCAATAGACAAGACCATTTGCGAATAATCCTGCATGGTAACAGAAAAGATAACAGAACAAAAATGTAAGTGGGTAGGTCATATTGCGTAGACGGGTGACAGACGAGAAGAGTTACGAATTGGAGATCCAGAACAATAAAATAGGTATTGAAGCACCCCTAAAATAGAAAGTGATATTAGAAAGATGGCGGTGCTCTATATTATGTATATAGAGCATTTAAATATACTCAGTGCGACATGGAAATTGCAACACCAAGGACTAGGAATTGTTTGATAAAATTTGGCAAAACCGTTTAACTACTCAAGGGTAATAATTGATTAAAATTTGGATGAGATTAATTTCGTTATTGTTATGCTTGTCATTCTTCTGTTTCACTTGTTTTGAGATTTTGATTATGCCTAGAATACGACAGCGTGCAAATTATCGTTAGTTGGGCGAATTTGAAAGAGGTCGAACTGTTGGCTTACGTAAGGGGGTTTTTCGTTTAGGGAAATCGCCATTCGTCTCAACCGAAACTAATCCACTATCATGCGATGTTATCGAGCATGAACCAGAGAGAGTCAACAAAGTCGTAGAAGAGGATCCGGAGAACTAAAACAAACCAATGAGTTGTAGAACCGCAACCTTCGGCTTCTGGCATTAAGAGACCCGTTCTCCAGTGCCACAGCAACTGCTGACCAATGGTTAGGTAATGATGGTTGTTTTGTAATTCTTCGAACGGTTTACCGTCGAATTAGAACTTTCGGTTTGCAAGCAATCTTTCGCTACCACTCACGACTAAACACCAGCAGCAACGTTTGGAGTGGTGTACATTGAGAGTGCACTGGAACTTGGAGTGGCATACGGTAGTGTTTAGTGACGAATCTAGATTCTGTATGAGGGTCGCATGAGGGTCCAACGAAGACGTGGGGAACGGCACAATATTAACTTTTATGTTGAGGGACCTGTTGAGTTGTAGGTCTCAGTTGGTATTAATTCGATGGAATTGAAACGCCCAGCTTTATGTCAATGAGGTAGTGGAACCGCATATTCTTCCATATCTTCAGCAGCTGGAAAACTCTATTTTCCAGCAGTATAATGCCCGTCCTTATGTCGCAAGAACTTCTCTTAACCGTTTTAGAGAGGCCTACGTCAAAATCTTGCCATGTTCATCCAGATCACCCGACCTAAAGCCTATTAAACATATGTGAGCCATAATGGAAAAAACTGACTAATTTAGTAAATCCTCCACTGACACTGTTAGCTCTCCAGAATGAATTGCAAGTTGATTGGGACACAATACCCCAGGAGGATTTGGATCTTATGCTGGAATCGATGGCACGAAGAATGGTGGAGTGTGTACCCATCATTAATAAAAAGTAGGTTTATCTTCAATTGTTTTTTTGTTTAATTTTAATTAATTATTACCCTTGAGTAGTTTAACAGTTTTGTCAAATTTTATCAAAAAATTCCTAGTCCTTCATCTTGTTGCAATTTCCATGTCACTGAGTATACTACACATCGAAATTCCGTTAGTGAAATCTTTTAGTCAATAATTGCTAGAAAATAACCAAAGAAAACAAAACTTAATTTCCAACTTAATTAAACCTTCTCGGTGCAATTTAATATTCAAAATGGAAATTGACAACGATAATTATATTCTGTAGGTATTAATTATTCAATAAAATAGATTTACACCCTTATAGGTGTCTTTATTTAAAAACCTGATTTTTGAGCTTCTTGCTTCAAGCTTCTAAAGTCGACATCAAAGTGAGATCGTTTTAATTTATTCATTTTTTGCTTATTAGTTACATAACTTGGACTACAGAAATACAAAACCCGATTAGGTATTAATTAATCATTTCATTAATAAAGTCTCTGATCTTGTTACTTTCTTGTAAATTATTAACATATTGTACCAAGATTATTATTGGTCACCGTCAACACTATAATACCAAAAGCAAATAAAAAGCTTGTTCTGATGTGAAGTTTCTATCCTCTAGTTATAAAATTGTTGTTTTTTTAGGTACAAATTATGTTCTTTTTTTGTGGCAGGCAATCACAAGACAAAACCGGTCGTGATGAATTGAGCAACACCCTCGACAACACCCCTTAATTGTAAATACTAAACTTGAGATCTTTAAAAATAACTTGAAATGAAATAAAATTAGGTAAATTCCTCACCAACAGCTACATCCTACGAAGGTCTGATGGTCACTTTTATAGGGCGAAAAATAAATTCGCATTACTCTTTTATAAACATAAACTTTTGCATAAAACCGCTTTTTACGAAATTACGGAAAATGAAAGTGCGCTTAGAAATGAACTAAATCTGAAATATTCTTTAAATAGAGTATGATTTGTCACATTTATTTAACTGATGAATATCATCGGAAGTCTCTAAATGGGCAAAGCTACTCTTTTTGGTAAAATAAATAACAAGTGGTCAATTTATTTACATTTTATCGCTCTTAATTTACATTTTTGCATTTTTTAAAAACCTCGTGAGCAATTCTAAACTAACAAATGCAATCATACTGAAAAAGGACTATGCACCTGCACATGGTGGAAAACTTTTGTTTATCGATGTCACGATTTTTGTACATAAGGGTAGTCATTCATACGCTAGAATTCTCAATTTATTTATTATGAATTAAATAAAAATCGTAGATAACTTTATGTGTATCTTTATACAGGGTGTTATTTTATTACTTCACTTTGTTAAAAGTAGTCATAAAAATTAACTTTCTTCTGTGATTTTTTTCAGGATGCGACGCTAGGTTTTGGAGATACGACCGATTTTAGAATTTTCCAAAATCATTCATAATAATTAATAGAAAAATTTTAGAATTTGCTAATCCAGGCGAATAATTTGATCGATAACTTTTTGTTTTATCAACTATTATTTCAAAATAGCGCAAAATCAATATTTTTCAATATTTTGTAAAATTATTCCCCAAAACGCAAGTTATAAACAATTTTCCTAATTTCCAAAATCGGACGTATTTTCAAAGCCAAGCACACCTTCTTGAAATGTGTCAACATTAGTTTCCTTTTATGAGTAGTTACACTGTATTATCGATTTTCCACTGTCTAGTGAAATAATAATAGAGTAAAGTGGCGTAATATGGAATACCATTTTTATATTGATTAGTAAAAGACAAAGTTTTTAATTTTTTTTTAATCTCTAAAAACATACATAGAGCCTATAATGTTGAGCAACAATCTAACATATAAAAAATAAAATTTGGAAGCACATTAAATCATAAAAAAAAAGTTCAATTAATATCCGTTTTTTCTACTTTCAAAAATGTGTACCTTTTATGGAATACCTTCCTTTTCTTTTCATTTCTCTTCTTCTTAGATTTTTCCATGTCGTCTTTAAGGAATAAAAATCTATTAGAATCCTAACAACTAAAGTAAAGCCGAAGTAAAGCTCTCACACGGCATTTAATATACAATGTTCCTAAAATGGAATACTTTCCATATTATGTTTATATGGTATTCCATATAAGTAACAGTACCTATTTTTTGGTTAAAACCGTTTTATTGTATGTATGTAAAAACAAAGTGCAAATTAACACGATTAAGTAATTAAGCACATCTTAAACATACATTTCAACATGTCACAATTTAAATAAAGAAGTATAATCGTTCTTAAAAGCAATAAAACTTACCTCGTTTAAAAATTCGGTGAACCCCCGTAAGAGAAAAAACTCACTAACATTAACACAGAGAGAGGTAGCAGGTTAAATTATGTTGTAGTTACAAGCATACTTCATTGGTAAACGTTTTATACCTAAAATCTCTAAATGGCATTAGTAATATCAGAAATCTAATAGTATTCCATATTATGTACATATTCCATATTACGCTATTTTACTCTACCCTTTAACTGAAATGACAGTTTCAGTTTCATTGTTTCATAGAATCAAAAATCACTTCTCTAGTTAGCTTGAACATTATACAGGGGCACAGGGGGTACCCGAAATCAAAAAGCACGGACAAACTTCTACAATGGGTTTTCCGGACCTAAATAAGGCATTCCCTCTTGTAAGCATTAGAACTACCCCTTCAGGGAGTGACATTAAATTTCTTCTATGTTCTTGAGAGAAATTGAAAATTAATAATAATAGCAGTCGGTAACAAATTAATCAGCGACAATCTTCCATCGTGAGTTTGTTCCTCTCTCTCTCTCTCTCTTTTTAAATAATACCCAAAAATGCAAATTGCTTACATTTTTACATCCTTTTTTTAATTTTAAAGAAGAGCACTTTGAAATTCGCGATTTTCATCAGTTTCAAAATTATCAAGAAAATTTCAATTCAACTTTAATCTGACAAAAACTAAAATGCAATATGAAGCCCAAACAATGTACTATTTGTTAATTAGAAGTAAAATTGGAAACTATTAAAAATTATTAATTTCAAAGTGTTCTCTTTTAAAAGTAATAAACCAAAAATGATTTTCGCTATTATTTAAAGATAATGTATAGTATTAAGAATTTAACCTTACAATAATTATTCATTTTGATCCATTTTTAACGATAAAGCAACATTTTCAGTAAACATGTAATTTTTTCAGTAGAGCGACATCTTTAAACTCATATTACAGCATTCAGGAGTAATGTCTACAAATGATGAATTAGTGAATCTGAAAGCTTACGCTTTTTTCTTTAAGATGCATTTCTAATTTTGTTCGTATGTTTATTTTTGAGAGAGCTCTGACACTTTTTACGAAGAAGCGTTTGTGACATTTCTAAATATTGAAGCTTCAGGCGCACGAATAAATTCACAAAATCAGAGCGCAGTTTCATTCCGTTTTCTATAGTCTATAAAGTCTATAAGTCTATAAAAACTATTGATCCTACAAAAAAAAAGTCATAAGACCTTTTCTTCTCTAAATATCCTAAATTCTCAAAAAGAATTGAACTTTTTTATCAATATTTCTCGAGATGCTTAGAAGCAAATTTTTAAATCATCGAACTCAATTTTTTCTATGAAGCGGTCACTATAAAAATGTAGGTAAACATTTTTGAGATTTAAAGAATAGGCTTTCAAAAAGACCAGGCATTGAGGTTTACCCGTTCTACTATTTTTCCGAGGTTAAAATCGCTAATAACTGGACTAATTTTTAGGAGCCCGTTTTAGGTAATAATTGCAGAACAAAATATTTTGATCAAGTTAGTACACAATACCAAATCGAATATTGGCCAAGTGATACCATTAAAAACCCGTGGAAAGTTTTATTTTAGTACAAGTCCATGCCAAGATAATTATTTTTTTCTGAAAAATTGGATATTAAATAAAATACACACCAACCAGATCTTTCCAGTTGAATCAATTTTCTCGTCTCGTGTTATGTGGTGTGGTATTAGTCAAGACCACGTGCTACCCTCCAAAATTTAATTTTCAACTGTAATAACCCTAGGGCATTGATAACAACCGAAATAATTTTGTCATATCTTGAAAGTACATTTTTAAAAACACCCCGACGCGAAGCGGAGGGGTGTTTTTTCAAAAAAATGTACTTGAAAGATAGACAAAATTATGAGGATTCATCAATTCTCGAGGGTTATTCAACGAGATAATTTTTTTTAAATTTAAATTTAACGTCAAAAGTGACAATTCGTTGAATTTTATACGATATGGCGTCGGCAGAGCAATTGAAAATTACCCTAGGGTGATTGTCAGTTGAAGTTTTATGTGATTGGATAAAAGTGAACACGTGACTGAAAATTGTAAAATACGATTGGCTGTGTATATGAAAAAAAAAATATCATTGTGGTCGTGGTGAAATTTGGGGCAGTTCCAAAAGTGAAAACTTTAACATAAAATAAGCCTTTTATACATTTTTGGGTTCACCATCATGAGCGTAGGTACATATTGAATGAAAAACTTACGAAAACTGGTCTCTTGATGAGCTTTTGTGAAGCGATTGAAATTGAAATTAAAACTAGAAAAGCTTTAATTTTTATTTCAGAAGAGACATAATAATTATCACATTTAAACAAAGATAAAAAAAATTTTAAGTCAAAAATGGCCACTTTAGATGATGCTGATGATACATGCCTCAGCCTCTTTTGATGCGACGTGTAAGTACATACTTGGGTCATATAGGGCTTATTTTATTTGAAACAAGGGAAGCAAAGGAATATTTATTAAATAATTTTAATTTATTTAGGAACGACCCTGTATAAAATGCATAAAGTATCGAGTTGGTAAATTCGAACAATAAAAAAGTTTAAGATCGTAAATTGAGCTATTTGAGGAAATGAATTTACATACTAAATAAACATGTGTTTGATCAGATCATTTTAATCTGTTTAATTTAATTTATCGCCAATTTATTCTCCATTAAAATGCATAAACATACAAGACTTTGTAAAATATGTTTTAATTAAAGAAACTAATAAAAGATAATTTAAATGTAACAACAACAAAGTAAGTTTGGTTATTATTGGTTAAAAGCCATTTGTGTAACATACGTGAACCGACTACAAATTATGAAAGAAAAATAAATGTTTGGAGATTTATAAAGATTAGTAGGTAGGTAGGTAGATATACCTACTCCACAGGTCGACATAATTAAAAAAATCTCAACAACCGCGCCACATATTTTCGATCAAATATAAAGCAACACACCTTGTAACTTTTTTTCGGTTTCCCAAAATTTTTGCAGTTCGGTAAAATATTTATCGAGGATAAATACTTTAGAGAGGCCTAAAGTAGCCATCTTGTGTGATTAGGGCTAAAAATCACTATAGACCATTTCCCCAACATCACACAAAGAACAAACACACGCCGTTTCAAAGTACTCGATATACTGGCGGGCAAACGGCCGCTACCTGAGACCAGTTCAGGTGGATCTCCCCGCTCACCTTATACACCTGTAAAGAGCTCTGGATTTCGGGATACCACAACTTTAACATTCAATAACACCTCGCTTTTTATTAATATACCCATTGTCATTTTTACACACTTGCGACTCGTATAACACATCTACTAATTTCGAATTATTTAAAAAACATTCAATAAATAAATAGTTGCGGAAGAAAGTGTAGGTACAACAATAATATTGTACGTATATTATGCGTTATTCTTTTGTATTACAAAGTATTTGTTGACAGGCCACTGGACAATTGCATTAGCTTATTTGGAAAGAGATTTAAATTATGGGTTACAAACGAACCCTTGAATTTTCTGAGCTTTTTGTTATATCTATAATTACAATTTTGATGTGTAAACCACCGATCAAGCTTAAGAATGCTTGATTCAATAATAATAAAAATGTTAATATAAAACTTTAATGACTATTTCTTAAACACAGTTTTATATGTGTAATTCGAATTCCATAGTTTAGAACCACCATTTACCAATGACATACAGGGAGATTTTTTTTAAGTGCTACTGACATTGGGATCTTGAAAACCGTAAGAGTTACGACATTGCTTAAATGAGCAAAAAGTTGCATATTTTGATGACGTTTTAGAATCCGTTTAGAAAATTCCAAAACTCAAAATGGTTTCCGAGATAACGCAGAAAAACTGAAAATTGTGAATTTCGATTTTCCACTTTAATTCCTTAATTCCAAAATGGTTTATTTTAGAAAAATAATTCTCCAGAAGAATTTTCCGGAAATCGAGAGAGCTATCAAATGATGTCCTTATACTTTTCTCAATTTACACAACTTTTCAGGTTATGTTAAGTTATGTTAATATGTTACTTTATGTCATTTTTCACAATGAAAAATAGCGACTAAAACTTAGTTTTTAAAGTTTTAGAAAAGTAAGTTAATCAGAAAATAATATTACACTAAGATTTAATAAAAAATGGTGCTCTGAGTTATTTTCATTTCCTGATAAACTTACGTTTCTAAAACTTTGAAAACTAAGTTTTGATCGTTATTTTTCATCGTAAAAAATAACAGGTATATGTTATTTTAAATGGTAAATAATGAAAAGAAGGAGAAAATAATTGAGGTAGGTAAAGAAGAGAAACTTGGGGAATATTTTATTTTCCAAAAAATGCTTCAGGAGCATAACATTTATGATGGATGCACCCACAATTCGTGTAAATGTGGCCAAACGATATGCACGTGACTGTACATTAAATTATATAATTATTAAATTGCATGAGGATACGACTTGCCCCTAATCCACATTAATTAGCCTTTTATATTTTTGTTTGTTCATCCTGAAGCACTCTGAGGTCTGCACAGAACCTCATCCTATGTTCTACTTCTGACAACAATTGAGAGTGGTCTAAGAAGAAATGCGTACCTTATTATTTAAATTTTTCTTTGTTTTTTATTTCCGCCACTCCATTATGTGAGTTGTAATTAACAATAAGGCCCCGGTGTGACGATTGATAATGGTTTCCATTTGCGGTTCTTTTATTATTATTTTTATCTCCGAGCTTATGTCTTATTACCACTGTGTAAAAAACCTACTGTTGCACAATGTGTGTACATGTACATATCTGTTCACAGCATACCAGTAAAAAAACTTTTTGATCAGTATGCAGGACTATATTATCCATGAAGCGCGTGCTTCAGGACCCGGTGTTGTAAAGAGCCCGGAGAAAAGGAAAATACTCAAAAAACCAATAGGATTGAACTCAAAAACGGTGGGTGCTAGGGAAAAAGTTATTTTTAGACTCGGTATAACACCTTGTTGACTAGAACTAGAGTATAAATTAACATTTGTTTTGTGGACTGAAAAGTATTTGTGGAGGGGCCTGAAAATAATTAGCGCCTCAGACCCCAACGTTTGTTGATCCGGCCCTGGTAGTATGGCGTCCTTGTTGTTTAATATACTTAAACCTACCACAACTCTGTTACGCGAGTTAGGGTCGTTTTAGATGGACTAAAGTATCGTACTAACTCGTTAGCACTGAATCAAATAAAGGAGCAAAAGCGAGGGAATCTAAGCTTTAACGTCGTCCACGGTCGTGCGTCAAAATTTCTACTAACGACGTTAAAGCTTAAATTCCCGTGCTTTTGCTTCTTGAGTTGATTCAGTTACTAACAGTTAGTACGATACTTATTACTTAGTCCATCTAAAACGGCCCTTAGATGAGACAGCTGTTGGAAAAATATACGAAGCGAGTCTTTATGTGTTGATGATGAAAAAAAACAAATTCATGAACATTAGATGGACAGTCATCGGATCTCTATACAGTATGTTCATGAAAACAGTTTACAATAGCTAACTTTTTTATTAGCAAAGATACGAATACGGTTAAATTAGTAAAGTTATAGAACTTGTTTTCCCGGTTTTAGTAATGTGGTTGAAAAAGCGGAAAAAGATCTAAGTAGTTACCAAGATACATGAATATGTCACTTTTTTTTAAATGGAACACCCTATATATTTTTAGATATTTGGATTCCTCAAACATTTCTCTATATAAAAGTGTTAAAGCACTTTATCAAAATATTTAGAAATAACAGAGTTATAGCTTATTTTGTGGTCAAGTATGCTGTGAGTTACGCGACCGTTCACGAAACAGTTTACAATAGCTAACTTTATTTTTATTTATGAAATTACAAATTCGGTTAAATTAGCGAAGTTGTAGTATTTTGTCGTCTTCATTTAGCTGGGTAGTTGGAAAATCGGAAAACGGCCTAGTTGCCGAGATATGCCAATATGTCACTTTTTTTTAAATTGAACACCCTGTATATTTTTGGATATTTGGATTCCCCAAACTTTTCTCTGTATAAAAGTATTAAAACACTTTATCAAAATATTTAGAAATAACAGAGTTACAGCGCATTCTGTTATTTTGAATTCTTAGAAAAGAATACAAAATTGTAGAGTGCCATGGAAAACAAGAGACTTCAAGTCTTACAAAGTCGGGGACTACCGAGTTGTACCACGACTACCTGACTTAATCCGGCAGCGTAAAAGGTTGCCCTTTTTTGAGCACCGAGTTGTACCACCAAATTGAAAAATTAAGGTTTGTTACTAGAAAGAAACAAGAGTATATAACTTCTAAAATAAATGAATTAGAAGAAAACAAAATTACTAAACTTGATTTTGTAAGATCTTTAAGCTATCATTATTAGCTGCAGTAAAAAATAATCCATTTTATTGTAAAATAATTGTAAATTTTTAGCAAGTAATTAATATGTGTATGTAGGTTTCTTAGGTATATGTAATGTATGTATATTTCAAAAACTTTTAGATAAATATACGTATTTTGTATTATATCGGATACAACTGTTTAGTTTGTTATTAGATTTTATTATTGTAAACTGTTAATCCTCTCCAGAAAATCGGTGGTACAACTCGACTATAGGGTTATATCTACCTGCTGTCCCGTGGTACAACTCGGTGTCCCCGACAAAGTCTATTTAGAAATAACAGAGTTATAGCACAGTATAATAATATGCTACGCATACAGTAGTGCCGACGTGCAAAAATTGTGTCGCTAATATTGTTTTGTGCATGCGTGAATTTGTACTATCCGCACAGTATACTTATTTGCTACGCATACAGTAGTGACAACCCCATGGTTACCATTGTATTTCTTGTCGCCAAAATCAGTGACCTTGAACACCGTCCGCCATTAATCGGATAGTATGAAGTATATAAGCGCGCGTAAATTCAAAATTATTTTTATAGGTTCTGTCAGCTGTCACTGTTATTTTTATATCTATTTGTAAAGGGTAGCATAAATAAGTATCTGAATGTATTGAAATCATGTTTCATTAGTACAAGGTACCTTCCGTTTCGGTTTTTGATGCAAATAAAAAATATTTAATTTATAAAAAATATAATAATAACGTGCACATTCGATTTGTCATTCATGCTCGTTCATGCCGACATAAAATTTATAAAAAATAGTTGCCTGGTTTTTTTTATCATAGGTGACTATATCGAATGTGCACTGTATTCAACAATAACCCGCCATTTAACGGATAGTACAAATTCACGCATGATGCGAATTTATAAAAAATAGTTGCCTGGTTTCTTTTATCATAGGTGACTATATTGAATGTGCACTGTATTCAACAATAACCCGCCATTAATCGGATAGTACAAATTCACGCATGCGCAAAACAATATTAGCGACACAATTTTTGCACGTCGGCACTACTGTATGCGTAGCATATTATTATACTGTGCTATCCGTTAAATGGCGGGTTATTGTTGAATACAGTGCACATTCAATATAGTCACCTATGATAAAAGAAACCAGGCAACTATTTTTTATAAATTTTATGTCGGCATGAACGAGCATGAATGACAAATCGAATGTGCACGTTATTATTATATTTTTTATAAATTAAATATTTTTTATTTGCATCAAAAACCGAAACGGAAGGTACCTTGTACTAATGAAACATGATTTCAATACATTCAGATACTTATTTATGCTACCCTTTACAAATAGATATAAAAATAACAGTGACAGCTGACAAAACCTATAAAAATAATTTTGAATTTACGCGCGCTTATATACTTCATACTATCCGATTAATGGCGGACGGTGTTCAAGTTCACTGATTTTGGCGACATGAAATACAATGGTAACCATGGCGTTGTCACTACTGTATGCGAAGCAAATAAGTATACTGTGGTTATTCTGTTCTTTTGTATTCTTACAAAATAATACAAAATTGTAGATTGCCATGGAAAACAAGAAGTCTTATAAAGTCTCTTTTTTTCAATGGCACTCTGCAATACAAAATAACAGCATAACAACATAATAATATTATGGGTTATGGGCAACGAAGATTACATTAAAAAACTTTTAATAGGCTCTTCGAACCTAAGAGTGTGGCAACATGATCCAAAACTGAATAAACAGGTGCCCTAAACTCGATTCTCGGGCACAAAATATAAATTAAAGTAGAAGAGTGCGAAAGATGGAAACAGGAAGAGAACGCAAAAAATTTAAAATGTTCTAATATCAAGGTATGAAATATAAATAATGAACTAAGCTCTAATTGAACCTATTCTAGGTTCAATACTTCTACCAAATTTATTTAGAGCACATTTTAGATTGAGAAAGAAATAATTTTTTGTTCTAAATTTAGCTGTTGGCGTGTTCTTTAAAAGGGGACAGAAAAGTCGAACCAAAGAATTATCTTACTTTTTGGTGAGAAACTTATCCCCTAATATAAGCTTAAAACAAGCGTTCCTGAACAACGTAAAATGTGTATTTTACACATTGAGTAAAAAGTCTACTTACTAAATAATGATTATTAATCTATGGTATGTACTAAAATTTGGAATCCTTAGTAAATTTCGAATAAATACAACACTCTATTGAATAAGTTCAACACTCCACTGAGTAAGTTCATATCATTTTTCCCACCAAGCTTTTTCAAAACTTTTCATTTCACTACTAATTTAGTTTTTACACCAAAATGAGTAAGAATCAACTCTACTTTCAGTACGAATAACTCAATAATGTGTTTATCAAATGTGTTTAATGTACTTAATATACTCAATACTCAAATCTGTATATTTTTTACTCAACGAAAGTTATATATTTTACTCAATCTGGTGTGGACACGTTTTAATTTTAACTCATGTTTTTTAGCGATACAAAATTTTGATCTACAGACACCGACATAACTAAAAAACAAAAAATTTCTGTTTAAAATGAAGCAGCTACAATGTAACCATCCGCCAATAAATTCATAAATATATTTTTTGTTAATTTTTAATTTACATTTAATGAGTAGGTAATTTGTTCGCTATTTCCGGTGAGTAAAAATAAGTAATAAAGGTAACATAACGTGTGTTAAATAACTGCTCTAATAATAATGGAATTTAATTTGCTCTGGGGCTAAAAATAATTAGATGTGTGTGGTCTCAAATATATTTAAAAACTCGACGAATTTTTGGGCTCAAATAATCACAAAATGGTACCTACTTCTGATGTGAAATATTGAAACTTAACAGAATTGATTGATTCGTTCATTTTTACAAATTTTTTCCACGATTTTTTGACCTTATTTAATAAATGGACTGATTACCAAAAATTAAGAAAGCCATGGGTCAAAAATTGAGCTTAAAAACCCAATTCCAAAATATAGTTAAAAATAACTTTATTGAAATCATACTTAAGTAATGGATTGTTTTGTTATTATTTGCAAAGAATGGAATATTTAAACAAAGTGAAAAGACGTTGATGGTGCTGGTTTATAAGTCGGGTCAATGGCTGCAGCTTAGCAGAGTCTCTTAAATCTTATAATGTGGGTCGGGTCGTTTGTGTTAGGCGCGACTAGCTATTGTGTAAACAAAAATTGAGCAACAATTTTTTTATACATACTCCATTAAATATATTTCATTTACACGTACAATATCTAAGCAAAAAATGATACATGATCACATTACATAAAAATCATAACAGTACACCCATGAATACTAACGGTCTGTGTGCCTAAAATTCTTGCAAAAATAAAGTACATGCATCAGATAAATCATCTATTTTTAAGTAATTAATCTGATATACCCTTAATTTTAAAAAGAAATATGTACCATGTACCAGATCTAGAAAATGGGGAAATATTAATACTTAGACGCCCTATTAATAGTTCTGTGGTTCTGTGAAAATGCACATTGCACATGCACAATGCTAAGGTAATTGTAGTTATTATCTACAGTTCATTTACTAGCTGGTTGGTTATCACAATAGGCACTGGGTAATTTGAATACAAAAGGAATCGCTTTAGATATTTTTATCATTTTACCTGTTATTATTTTAAGCAGGAGTGTTCTAAAACGTCTATTATAGCTTCACGAATTGAATCTGAACTTTTGGTATCTCCTGGAAACACATAGAGAGTGCACTACACCGTAGATGATCTACAAACATGAAAAGAACAAAACTCACCTGATCTCTGTAAAAATCACAGCAAGTTTTCAAACTCTACGTTTTCGTAAAACTCTATAGTTCGTAGATAGGAAGTTCCACAAGGATTTTCAGGTCCTTGGTCCTGATCTTCTGCCCAACATATCAACGTGGCTTTTTTGGCTTCAACCGGAAGTGGTAAGAAATATTGGGGACCACTACCAAAATTAAAAACTATCTAAGCTATTTTTGTAATATCGTAATATAAAAAAAAAGTTACTTTTGCCTCTTTCGTTGAAAGAGCACACCACCGTATTTGTATATAAAGTAGAACCCCGTTATAATGTACTACCAAAGGCCAAAAAATTTGGTACGTTATAACCGGAGTCCATAATAAAAACAAAATAAATAGACAAAATATTAAAATAGAACCAAAGATTTAGTCCGTTATATCCAGAGAAACGTTATAAAAGGGTACTATATAACAGGATTCTACTGTACTATATACTTACAAAGAAAGTAAATATTTCAATACTTCGTTTCTGAACGAACGTTTACATGTGTCTTACCATGGTCCTACCCTAATATTTAAACCCCACCAAGCTTCATTTTGCAGCAAACACACTATGCATTTCACAAAAAAAACCTAAAATAGTGTTCTGTAGCCTAGATTATAAAAGTAAGCCAATCCTACTACACTGAGACGCACAGACATTGAGAACTCATATCGTATAAGATGAACGTTTTCTTTACACATCACTAGGATGTGTTTCTAATTACTGTTCACATGCACACTATAAAAAACTTAACACAGTAATGCTGGATGAGACTATCGGAAAACTTTGTTTGAGTTTTTCCATTCCATGATCTACGTTCTTGGTAAATTATTCTTCCACTTTGCAATTATTTCTGTCCATTAGCTAAAAAATATGACTTGCATAACACCTGCATCAGCTCGTGCACTTAAGGTAATAGACTATGGGCCTGTAACAGAAAAATCTGGGTGATCGTATTCAGGCCCATCTTTTGGGAATAAGTTATTTGAGTACCAGCGAACACGAAAATCTGGTTGGCTGTCCAAAGCACTGGCTGAAGGCCTCAAGATCCTCAACGAAATTGTTAGAGAAGGAAAAAGTAAGAAATATAACAGCATTCGGGATGCAACTTTGACACTTTTTCATTCTTATAAAAAGAATCGACAAAAAAGTTTGGCTACTGTCTAGAATGGCTCTAAAAGCGTGGCAGCTGGACAGAAATTAACGTCTTTATCACCAGCAAATGTTAACTCGTACCTCGTAAACGGTATTTGGGCCCACTGGCAAAGTAACTACTTTTTTACATAAAAAGTAAGATTTTACTTTGGCATCCCTCTCAGGTGGGTTTCCCGCCATCCTCACCAATTAGAAGTTTATTATTAACAGTTCTTACTGTGGGCAGTCAACCAGATTTTCGTATTTGGTGACACTCAAATAGCGTATTCCTAAAAGATGGACCTGAATACGATTACCCCGATTTTTCTGTTATCGGCTCCGGACTATAAGCCAGGGCAGATTGATAAAATACAGGGTGTTAGGATATTCCTTGGCCAACGGCTTACACATGATTCTTCAGGTCAAAATAGTACTACAAGTTCCTATAACAAAAAGTCCAAAGCCCACTAATAACAAAGTTGGGTAGCCTCAAAGTTGAGTTTTAAAATTTTTATTTTTGTCACAGTTACTTTAGATGTTAACGAATTGTTTTCGTTAAAAGTATAACAAAATAATAAGTACCTTATTTTTATAATTTTATCTAATCTTCGAAATTTCATAGAAAAATAATCGAAAATAGAACAAACAAAAAAGTTAGGGCAAAAATTAAATTTAGGTTTCAGGTTAAGTGCCCTTTATTGATGACATATCTTCAAAATTTCTACTTCTTATGCGAGGCTTTATAATACCTATTAAATGTGCCAAATATGAAAACAATTCGTTAACATCTAAAGTAACTGTGACAAAAATAAAAATTTTAAAACTCAACTTTGAGGCTACCCAACTTTGTTATTAGTGGGCTTTGGACTTTTTGTTATAGGAACTTGTAGTACTATTTTGACCTGAAGACTCAAGTGTAAGCCGTTGGCCAAGGAATGTCCTAACACCCTGTATTGCAATGTAGTGTAGTGAGTAAATGTAAGTATCCAACGTACTCTCTCGTTGTCCTTATTTCCTTGGCGACTTTTAACTCACTGGTAGATCATTATTTGTAGATACTTGAATCAAGCATTGGCGGATTCCACGATTCCGATGTCAATTCTTAAAAACTGTATTTGAGCAAACTTCGGTCAAAGTTGTTAAATACGTTTTTGAGACAATCCTAATTTTCGTTTTTCATTCATTGGTAAACTATCCTTTGATTGGAACTAAAAGAAAAATAAAAAGCTGGCTATAGATAATTTTGTAAAAAATATTTAATTTTAAAGAGATCGACCTGATAGTATTGGCGCTTAGTTACAGCGACATACATACAGTTTTTCCAAATCCAATTATTTGCTGTGAGGATGATCAACCGCTAAGATTTACAGAAATCGTCGAAAATCTGATACTACTTTCACTTCGTAGGGTCCCTCGATGTAAAAACATTTTGCTCGAAAAAGCAAACTGTCTTACTAATTTACCTACATAAAATCATAAAATGCAAAAAGTTTGACACGCACGCAATTAGTTTCTTCTTCATGTGTCAGTGATCTCAAGAAGTATTAACAGGAAGATTAAATCAAATCTTGTTAAGTTTCAAAAAATTAAAAAAGCATTTTTTCACTACCTATTTGCAAAATAATTATTCAATTAAGCTTAACAATTTCATCTACTAACTACATCCTTTCGTGCAATTACCATAAATAACGAAACAATCACTTAATTAATTGTATTAATCAAATTATGTAGTACCATTGAGGTGAGTGTGCATAGACCAAAATGTTGCTCTTCTATTTTCGTTTAAAATTATGCACTTTAGGCGTAACAAAGAGCTAACTTTAACAATTAAATATGGATCTAGATCAAATTTTGTTACAAATCGGCGATTTTGGAAAATATCAAAAGAGAGTGATTTGGTTCATTTTACTTCCGAGCGTCTTTCCATGTGGATTTCATGCTTACAATCAACTTTTTATGGCGACCAAATCAAATTATTGGTGTAAAATACCAACGATACAAAAATTAGATTCAGAAATCCTGAAAAACGTTAGGTAGGAAATGTATTAGCTATAAATAATAAACAAAATTTCTTGTTGGAAACTTTTAGCATTCCTTTGGAATTAGTTGATGGTAAATGGGAATATAGCAAATGCTTAATGTACGACGTTAATTACACGACCGTCGCTTTACAACAACAGAATTTTGACTTTTCCAGTTTAAAAACGATTCCGTGTAAGTTCGGGTGGACGTACGACCAACTTTCATACAAAAACTCCGTTATTACAGAGGTTGTATGAAATGATTGATTTTCCTCATAATACTCATGGAGCAATTATTACAGTGGAACTTAGTATGTGACAAAGACTTTTATGCAACTCTAGCGTTGGTTTTCTTAGGAATATCCGGCTTGATTGGAAATTATATTTTTGGATACGTTCAAGATGGTTTAGGCCGCAAATTATCCTTTTACATATATTTGCTCATACAAACTGTGTTTGGTGTAACTACAGCTTTTGCTACTAACTATTACATGTGGTGCATTTTTCGCATCGGGGTTGGTTTTACAGTACCTGCAATTCTTGCTACTCCATGCGTTTTAGGTTTGCTTACATTGAAGATTTTCAAAATAATTAAACAATAATGTTATAGCTATCGAATTAGTCGGTCCTCGTTACAGAACGGCGGTTACGATTTTCATCAATATATCTTACTCCATAGCGCTAATTTCCTTATCGATAATAGTGTGGTTAATAAGAGATTGGAGATTGATGGCAATTACTACAACTTTACCATTTTTATTACTTTTCTGCGTATACAAATTTTTTCCAGAAAGTCCAAGATGGCTTCTATCTCGCGGAAAGTTTACTGAATTGGAAAGAAGTTTGAAAAAAATAGCCAGGTGATGCTGATGCTATTTTAGCACTTTCCACCAAGTAATTTTCTTTAATTTTAGAACAAATAAAACAAAATACCAAGATAGTTTTATTTTATTATTACAAGAAAACTACAAAAATGAAAAATTGAGAACTAAGCGTGTCAAATATTATGGTTTTTCGGATTTATTCAAAAATAATAATTTAAGAATGAAAACTATCATAATCACGTTTATTTGGTTTACCAATACGAGTGTATACGTTGGACTTTCGTATTATGCTCCAGCTCTAGGTGGAGACGAATTTTTTAATTTTTTCCTTGCTAGTGTTGTAGAATTGCCCACTTATTTGTTTTTGTGGCCTTCTATGGAACGTTGGGGAAGAAGATGGATTTTATGTGTCAGCATGGTCGTCGGAGGATCGGCTTGCTTAGCAACATTTTTAGTTGAAAATAGTAAGTTATTAAAAAAATTGTTTATTAGATAAGCTAGAGAAGAGTTGACTTTGAGCCCATTGTATGACCTCCGAGCAACCCCCAACTGCAAGTTTGGCGGGAAAGATGGACCTAATTTTAGTCACCTCAAGCCAGAAGTTTAACTATCATCTTGAGATCGTTAGAGTTCCACAGTTGCAGAACACATGTTTAGCCGACTGCCATTTGGCAACTACGAGATCTGGAGTTGTTTTAACTGATTGCCAATTTGCATCATCTTACCCACTATGCTTCAAGAATTACTTAACTTTTCAATTTGAATTTTTTTATTGCAGATTCAGTTCTCACCTTAAGTTTTTATTCAATTGGAAAAATGGGAATATCATCGTCATTTGTAGTTTTACCATTAATGGCGTCCGAATTATATCCAACTGTAGTAAGAGGCTTAGGAATGAGTTTTAGTTCTGTTATTGGAATGCTGGGTCCAGTTTTTATACCGCTCATAAACTATTTGGTAAGTTCGTCGCACTTTAATACTAAATACTAGAAAATTACTTCCTGGTAAAGATTAGTGAAAGTAGATGTTGTACACGAACAGTTGAAATTTATTTTAGGGATCCGACATGTTGACTCTACCATTAATAATTATGGGATCATTGCTTGTGGCTGGTGGAGCTAGTTCTCTATTACTTCCAGAAACTCTTAATCAACATCTTCCACAAACACTGGAAGATGGTGAAATAGTAGGACTTAACTACTTCCGAGGATTTACTTGTTCACGAAAGAGCACAAAGAGTGTAGTAACTAATGAAATTACATCTGAATTTTAACGCGCTATACAATAAGTACCAACATTTCGTCAAAATTCAGATATCGAGAAGACGGACCTTTACTGCTCTGTATAAAATAATCTCAAGTTGTTGTTGTCAAGAAATACTTAGACTAAAATAAAATTTTTATTTGATAAACACTTCCCTCCATTTCTTTAAATCCCCTGAGTCAGGTATATCCGTATATCTCTTCACACTCCTCCTGATCAGTACCTACTCCTGATTCTAATTACTCCAACTTTGCTGCTTACTGGTATTTATTTTTTACTACCTACTTAGTATATTTTTCATTCTGGTTTCTGGTATTTAAATAGTTATTGGATATTTCCGCAATTTGCTATCATCCTTCAAAGCCACGTCAGAAGTATTAGGTTCAAGACACAATCCTGAGTACCCGTTTTCATTTTGTGTTCTCTCTTGTATCAAAGATACTGCTGAAACTAAATTATCATGTATCTTGTATCAAAGATACATTTTAGAAGTATCTTGGCCAACTTTGATTATTGACCACTCTGGTTATACGCCAGGGTGGTTATTAGCCAACAACGACAAAAGGACAGAAGGGGAAGTTGTTGATTTACTTGTACTTGTTGGTAAAATAAAGCGACAAGTAGGGGGTGTTATGATGGTTTCATCCACAATTCGTGCTAAACGTATAGCTAGGGTGGTCATTAACTGTGAGGCTGACTACGTACGTTCCTCTCTTGGTTGTTTTTGAAAAGAAAACATGCGCCATTATTCTTAGACACCACTTTATGTGAATCATTTAACTGATTCTACACCACTTACCTATAGAAAGTGGGTAGATAATAACAGATAAAGACTAGCAGGCAGGTAACTACAGAAGGGTCCAGGTTCGCCTTAAATTTTGCTGGCCCACCCTGAAAAATGACAATAAGTGAGAATCCAGACATTTACAGTGTAACCTGAATTCCACACAAAATATTTCATCTTTAAGAACTTTTTTGTACGATCAGTCATTTCAAGCTACTTACTGCATATGTTTTCACGTAGGCAAGTTGAATTTACCAGTTGCTAGGATATAATGCGCGACGGTAAGTGTTTTTACTGTTCTAGAACGGTAAAACGTTTTGTTGTCGACTTTTTATATAGCAAAGCTACTTAATTTCATAAAAAAATACAAATGTCATATTTGACATGATTTTATTAGTAAAAAATTTATTTAAAATAAAGTAAAGCTATTATTTCTTTTTCTCTGATCGTACAAAAAACGTTATAAGCATGTCGAACGTTAAGGATTACCGGTCTCCGACAATAATTGGAGGCTTCGATTCTCTAAGCCTCCAAACAATTGTCTTTGACCGGTAAACCATTCTTACCATTCTTCATACTTAATATACTATTATGAGCGTCACTGAGTTGAACGTGTACTACAACCATTGATTATACACTATTGTATTATTGATTATGTATAATGTAATATCAATGCTACAACCTTGGTTAGTTTAAAAATGTTTTTAACAGAGACCTAACGTACACACCTTATAATATGTAATCTAAAATCAACTCTTTTATTGATATTTGATTAACATGTCAACAACGATTTCAAAACTAAAGCAAAAACATAATAAACAGTACAAAATTATAGTATCTCCTTATTTAGTATAAAAAATATCAAAAATTAAAACATTACACAATTAAAATTTTTAAATCTCAAAACCATAGTAAGATTCGTTTGTAATACAGTATTGAATAACATCCTTCCAGTGTACGTCTTGAGATAAGACTTCAGGATTACCCACAATTATCATCAGAGCTTTAGCTCTGCTAATTGCAACATTAATTCTTTTAGGAGAAAATATAAAACCCAATTTGTATTTTACATCCTGATTCACCAAAGTTGCAGTTGATCTAACAGTCGATAACAATACAATGTTGAATTCCTGTCCTTGTATATCTTCCACTGTCCCTATTTTCGGAATCTCAAACTCTGCTTCTTGGAAAAGGTCTCTAATTAACCGCACCTATAAAAAATTTGTATTACATCTATTAAAAAACGTGTACCCAAATAGCGCATAAAATACCTGTTTTATGTAAGGCGATATAATAGCAATATCGGTACTTTTAACACCAAGTCCATAAAGCTCGTTAACATAAAAAAAAATTTGACTCGCTTCGTCACGATTAAACCAAGACGGACTATCTAGTGTTTGACTATCTACACCTTGAACTGCGTGAAAAATAACAGATTTATTACACTCGCCATTAGTAGACGGTAAAATCTTAGATAAGCGTTTTAGTAAAAGTGCTTCAGGGCTATTTGTTGGAGATAACTAAAATACAAATAGTAAATGAAAATATATCGTAAAGATAGATTAGTTTACACACTGTTGCGATTAATTGTCCTTCATAAAATATATTGTTGAATAAAGTTAACACATTTGGTAATGTACGATAATTATATAACAATTTAGTAATTAAGCGAGGATCGTATCCATTCGTTTCGGTAAAACTCTCCATATCGCGTACATAAGGAAATCTAATTAACATACGATCCATGTAAGTCTCGCCTAAACCATACTGCCCTGCAACTGCAGAACACATTATCGGTCCTAATTGTAACGGATCGCCTATAAAAAACAAATTCTAGTTAGGTACGAAATAAATTAGAATTTAAAAACTCGCCTGCTAAAACAACTTGACCAGACGATTTATCTATAAATGAAAGCGGTATCAAAAATTCGGGTTCCGTTAATTGTCCAGCTTCGTCAACTATTAAATGTGTAAAATGACTTTTTGGAAAAGCCATATTGTACAAAATTCCTAGGGCACCAGCAGTACCGATAGTTACTCGATGTCTTCCTAGTGTACTTGAATTTATTCCTGTAAATACACAATTTGTAAAATTTATCCACTCCACTCCACTAATAACATATCGTCTCCACCGTGGTAAACTCGCGAATCTGCAAAATCGCGATTTTACAGGAGATCATCGTTGTCTGTAAAATCCATTTTATTTTGTTTCAATGATATTTTTCTATATAATGTGCTACTTTAAAGTACCTTAAATACTATAATAAGGAATTTGAAAATTTTCAATTTTAACGGCCTAAAATGCAAATTTGCTGGTTTACTGTGCTGTGTAGTGAACTATAAAATTGCATGAAAGTCGGAACTTGACAAATTTTATACATTCATTTGTATACAAAGAATTATTTGTGCCACAATTGAATATCTTTTTTGAATTTGACAATAGTTTTATATTCCTAAATAATTACTCTGTCATATAAAAAAAAGATCGGCTCTATGCGTTATTTAATAAATTTGACTTTTTCAAGTTTCCGTTTCACTATTTTTTTAATAACTTCGCTTGTATTGGTCGGATCGGGACCAAAAAATTTTCCTTTTGTTTGTAATGAATTTCTCTTTAAAACTGTCAGGGTTAAAATAATTTATATTAATTTTCTAACCTAAAAAAATTCAGAACTGCCGTCATTGGTGGGTCGTAGTTTTTTATAGAGAACTTGAGTAATAATTAATGTTATGGTATGAAACTTTAGGAAGTTGCAGCTGCTATAGTAACAAATCCATATTACAAGTTTGGGTCCAAAAATATTAAGAACAACGGCTAAAATTTGCATTTTAGTTCAAATTTTCTTTTTCATATTTGTTGTGAGCAATTGGTGGTATCGCAGTAATTTTTCTCTTGAAATGTAGGAAATTTAATGATCTTTTAGATGAAAACAAAAACAATCACATGAGACCATTTTTTCTTCTGATTTCTTTAAAAATAAAAAGAAAATTTTTAAACTGTTTGTTCACAAAACCAATTTTAGTGGTCCAAATTTTATTTTTCTTAATTATATTTATAATTATCTTAATTAATAATAATAATTAATATCTTAATTGTATATATTTTTGAAAATTAATTATAAAAAACTCCTTAAAACTGGTTTTAGGGCCAACTATTTCGACCACTAAAATTGGTTTTGTGGGCAAATAGTTGAAAAAATTTATTTTCCTTTTTAACGAAATCGGAAGAAAAAGTGGTCTAATACGATTGTCTTTGTTTTCATTTGAAAAAGCATTAAATTTCCAACATTTCAAGGGAAGAATTTTTACGATATCACCAATTGCTCACAACAAATATGAAAAAGAAAATTTGAACAAACATGCAAATTTTAGTTATTGTTCTTAATATTTTTGGATGTAACTTGCAATATGGATTTGTTACTATATCATCTAACTTCCTAAAGTTTCATACCATAAAGATAATTATTACTCAAGTTCTCTGTAAAAAAACTACGACCCACCAATGACGGCAGTTTTGAATTTTTTTAAGTTAGAAAATTAATATAAATTATTTTAACCCAGACAGTTTTAAAGAGAAATTCATTATAAACAAAAGGAAAATTTTTTGATCCCGATCCGACCAATACAAGCGAAGTTATTCAAAAAATAGTGAAACGGAAATTTGAAAAAGTCAGAATTTTACATTAGTCAAAGAATAAATGCCTTCCGGTCAAAATTGAGTTGAGACATTTTATACACAAGCTCATAGGAATGGTTGCGACCGATTAAGAAAAAGAAATGGCTGTTACAAAAAAAAGTCCACAAATCAGGATAAATTTTGGTTCGTTGACTACACTAGAACTGAGAAAAAAAAGTTTTTAGAAGATTTAGCGCATGAAAAAAATACCAATTACTAAAAATGGTCACAACTTTAGTCAGTTCCCCAGAAAAAAGTTGTAAAACGAGATTCTAGTGCCTTTAAGGCTCCTTAATAAGGTGGCTAAGGTGCCATATCTTTTTACTCATTACTTTATTTTAGGCACAATTTCGACCTCTATCCGGTTATAACAAATTAGAAAGAAGAATATTATGAATTTAACGTGTTATTTTTGGGAGAGGGGTCACGAGTTCACCCCCAAAACTGCTCAAAGAGCAGATTCTGATTATCATCAGAAATGCAAAAATATTACTTTGGAAAGTTATAATTATGGTTTTATTAAATTGTACTACTAATGAAATTTTTTTTAAGGGCACCCCACTACAAAAATTTATGGGCACGCCTTTGATACACAAGTTCACAACACCGAACCATATTTGTAATAATATGCAGATTCACGAGTTTACTGTGGTGGAAAAACAAGATTCATGCAGATTTGAGAGTTTGCAATTGCTGCATCTAAGTAACGGAATGAGATAAAAATCCGAAAATTCGCTATTGGCCAGCTTGCATTCAAATTCACTATCTAACCCAATTTCGCAAAAATTGCAGATTCGCGAGTTTACCACGGTGGGGACGATATTATCCTACGTTTATCAATTTATAGAATAACGTGTGCCTACATAAGAAAATTTATTTACCTAATTTAATCCCATTTTCGCTTAGTTGATAATTAGTTTTTCTAGTTCCATCACGAGCAATAGTTCCAGTAGCCGAATAAGGAATAAGTCTAGAAGGTAACGAATTATCAGTTACAATTCGATGTGCCACAAGTCGTACTAAATCTCCAGGTTGTAACACTCCCGTATCTATTAGTCTCAAAGCTAACACATTAGCAGCACTGTTAGAAGGTGTAGCTATGAGGAGTCGTGCGTGAGGTATAAAACGCAACAACTGCAGAATAACTTCAACTAACGTTACAGTTTTACCAGTTCCTGGAGGCCCAAATATAATATACGGTAAAGGTCGAGCTTCGCCTATCAGTACGTTTCGAACCGCTTCTTTTTGATAGTAATTTAAATTTTTGTTATACCACTCTAGTTTTAAAATCTGAGACTCGTCTTTATGGTTTAAATTATTGGCCAGTTCTTCAGTTGTACTTCCAATTGACAAATTACCTGATTTGTTTAATGTTGTATCTAAACTATCGTTAGAATTCGTCTTGTTAGTGATTACGTTATTACTTTTTGAATCGTTACCATTTAATAAAGCGTGTTCTTTTAAAGAATCCAAGATCTTACGATTTCTATTAATGTTAGATTTTGGTGTCGAATTATCGACACGAATACCGGCATTTCTCTCTTGTTCTAATCGCTTGTGATGATTTGAAAGCAATCGTTTCAATATTGGAGAACATATGCTATCTTCGTTTTTCATATCTTCAACTTCGTATCGATCATAAGTAAAAGTAACTTGAGGTTTTTTGATAATAATTCTCGTCGGAAATAAAAAGGAACTACCTAAATTTTTTGTAATTAATCCAATAGCTTGATGACATCTCCTATAATTAGTTCGAGAAGTTACTACCATTATGGCCATTTCTTCTCCTTTATAACTATTGTGAAACATTGTAGCAAATTTGACATAAATATGTTTCGCTCCAATTTTGTGAATTATACCTTCAAATTCTGTTCCATCTGAGTCGTACGAATTCTTTGCAATAATTTTATCTCCCGCTATTAATGACGGACGTCTTTCGGTCAAATTTTCGATTTCCAACATTAAAAACTCGCCATTTCTAATAAAACAAGTTTGATCTTGGTTATAATTTTGTATGGCTATTAATTCCTCGATTTCTTCTAAATGCACTAAAGTATGAAATCGCTCTTCGTATATATTAAAAATCAAAGGCATCGAAAGACACGGTTTTGCCACACGCAATTCTTCTGCAAGTTTTACCGAATTCCTTCCTCCACTATTTGCTTTTACAAGTGCTACAAGTTTCTGAGGTATAGAATACTCTGGTAATCGAGCTGCGATGAATCTAGGTGCGGCTGTCATATTCTGACCTTTAATTAATTCCGAACTATTTAGTTTAAACTGAGTTTTTGCGGTATTAGATTTATCGCGCCACACAGTAGAGCTTTTAAAATTCTGTTTTAAATCTATAGTTATCCAACGACCAATTTCAAAATTTTGGAAAGAAAACAAAACTAGTTCTCTCGATGTACCTACACTTTTAACTGTGCAAATACCTTCAAATACGATACTCTCGTTACTTTTAATTGTGAAGTTTGTTAAAATTTCAGGTTTCAGTATCGTGCATTGATTACTATTAGATGGTAAGACGACCTTTAATAATCTTAATTCTTCGACAGCATTATTTTGTAACGTTATAACGAATGGTCGCTGCTCACCCAATTTATCAACAGCTATGTAAATATTATCACTGATAAAAACATTTTCTACAGAACTTTCAAACTTCGTAGGAGCAGCAGGTATCAACGCGCTACTCCCTTTTTTTGGATTATCTGGCAACACTTTTAAAGAACGACAAGTACATCTTCCCTGATCACTCTCGATTACTTCGGTTGTGACTTGATCACCAATTACAGGTACATAACTCGCCACTAAAGAGTATTCGTTAAAGAAAATTGTGTTATCGATCAAACCTGTTTTCGACTTATTACACCACTGCTTAATTCGTCCTTGCACAATTCTAGGACGCAAAGGGTGTATTTTATCGATTTCTAATATTTTGCCAAATAGATCAGAAACAGTTTCATTTGCCTCTACTTTAGCTTCAATTTCCAACCAGTCACCCACAATCGGAATAAATTCTGTCGATACTTCGTTCAAATCTAATGTAATACTGTTAGTTGCTACGAGTTGTCTACCCTGTCGTTCAACTACTTGGCAAATGATCTTTCTACTAAGCCAAGAAGATCGTTCGTTATTAGATCCAGAATACCATTCGTCAGTTGGCTCAACATTACTTACTTTAACACATCCGTTACAAACATAAACTGTATATGAGACTCGCATACCTATTTGATATTGTTTCTCTATTGATTTAAAAGAATATAAATTATCTATGAAATACTGATCGTTTTCGATGGCAGAAATAATTCCAGTTTTATTTAAACAATCGTTATCTTCGGTCAATTGATCCTGTTCGATTTCTTCATTTTTACTCGGTTCTTCTACTGCCGTACTTAAAATTTCGTAAGCTTCGTTTAATGATAAATCAGAATCGTGATTGCCCCATATGTAAGAAAGTATGTACTTGAACATTTTTAATTCTTATTAGAAAAAAACACAACGAAAAAGCAAGCAAAAAAGTTAGGTTATTTCACTGCATTTTTACTGTTAAAACTTGAATGTAGGTTGGTAAACAACACGTGGTAAACCACGTGTAGTCTCACAATGTACACATACAGGGTGTTGAAAAACAAAAGGATTTATACTTTTAGGTTTTCGACTTTAAAAACTCAAACTATCTCGAAATTTTGATAAACTTGAGTGCGAAAACGAGCAGTTTCTAAGTTTTAACTTTTTTCAAGAACAATTTATTATAATCGAGAAAAAATCAATAATAGTAGAAAAGTGTCACTTTTTTAGGCGAATCAGTAGGGCTTGTCAGACAAAACGAAGTTGAGTTTGACAACTACTGACGAGCCAAAAAACGTACTTTTACTCCGTATGAAACATTTAATTTTTTCTTCAAACGTAAAACTTATAAAAACCAAACATAAAAATTTTGAAAAAGTGCCATCTCTTGAAAATTATTTATAGTTCAACTCAAATAGTAAAAAAAGAAGCTAATTATTAAACGCAACGAGCAAATTATAACACAAAATTTATAAAATATAACCTTTTTACATTACAAATATGCTTAGAAATATCATTTTACGTTAAAATTTGTTGTAAATATTAAAGGTTAGAAGTTAGAATTTACTTTTACCTCCTAGGATGTAAAAGTAGAACTTTAACAAAGTTCAAACTCAGTAACAAAATGTGAAAAAAAATTTTCTTCAAACGTCAAAAAAAGTTGACATTTTGTTACTGAACAAGTAAAGTTAAAGTTCTACTTTTAGGAGGAGGTAAAAGTAAATTCTAACCTTAAATATTTAGAAAAAATTGTAACGTAAAATGATATTTCTACGCGTTTGTCGAGGTACATAATAGTATATTATCCAACGAGCGGGTAATGAAGCTCATTACTCACAAGAATGAATTTGCGACACGAGCCGTACGCCGAGTGTCGTAATCATTAGAGTGAGTAATGAGCATTACCCGCGAGTAGGATACTATACTTTATCCACGACTGCAAATATTATGAACCAAATATACATTGAATAAGCGAGTATTTTTTGAAAAAAAAATTTTATTTAAAAAAAAATTAATTTAAAAAAAAAATTAATTTTTTATGGAAATGTATTCAAAATGTAATGTAGAATTCATAAATGTAAAAATATATATGGTGTTGCATTTAAAAATCTAAAGTTTACCTCATTTCCGGCGAAATCGGAAGTGGAAGAATTTTCAAAAGTAGTTAAACAAATTGCAATTTATATGACTATAACTCACAGCAAATTTCATTTTGATACATTAACAAATAACGGAGCTATAAAAGTTTTCCAATCCCCTGTGTCGCCCGGTAAACCATTGAGTAATGTGATTTGCAACTAGTGAGTAATGACACACATTACTGGTCAAAAATCATAGAGTGATGAACGTATTATTGGACGGTCGTGGATAAAACATTTTATTACCAGGTTACCTCGGTGTGCCTCGGTGGCTAAAAATGGGAGGAGTTACAGTGACGTCAAATGACGCGGCATACGTCACATTTGGGCTATTTTTAAAATTTTATTTAAAAACTGCCTTTACAGTTCAATTTTTAAAAAATAAAGGAAACAAAGTTTGCTCGAAATTACAGGGGTATGTTATACTGAAGAAATAAAAATATGTTAGTGCGTATTTTTCTTTACTATAATATGCCCCTGTAATTTAGAACAAATTTTTGACTCTCAAAATTTTTTGAAAATTCTACCGTAAGGCAGTAATTTAAATTAATTTATAAAAAAATAGCCGAAATGTGACGTCACATCTATTATTATTTTATTGCATACGTTTTGAGTACCCCTAGTTCCAAAAATGCAAAAAAAAAAAAATTTTTAAACCAAATATGTCTGTATGTAAGTAAATAAAGACAGATTTACGTAGGCGAGCGGGAATGCGCAGACCTAAATTGGTATTTATCGCCACCAACGCAGTAGTAAATGCACTGTAAATAATAACTAATAATTGTGAGGTATGTGTGTCTCCCCCCCTCCTGTATCAAAAAGTACTGAAGTGATTTTGATGAAATTTGATTTTAACACTAAAATTATTTCATCGGTAAACAGCTTTTATAAAAACCTATACAGGTATAATGTCCAAAAATAAGATGTTGTTTTGGGCGCATTTTTGTACTTGGCTTTTAAAAAAATTTGATATTTTTTTATTCAAAATGGCGGCCAACGTCTCATTTTGTGGTTTTTCCCTTATAACTTGGCCGGAAATTATTATAATAATAATTTCAAAACGGTTTTGTAGAGCCAAAATATAGGGCTTTAGTCCTAACCGAGTCGATTTTTTAAATTGTTTCAAAATTAATTTGAAAGCAATAAAAATGAAAACTTGAAATTCCATACGTGTATCAATCCTATAAATATCTACTATTTGACACTATTTTCGGTTAAGAAAACGCTTCCGGTTAAACCGGAAATTATAAAAAAATCAATTTTTTTAGGAACACCCCGTATATTTTTATATTTTAAAAGCTTATTTAATTAGCTGCTACACAATATCATACACTTTATATTGTGACTTCTGGTTTAACTGGAAATGGGATAAAATATTCTCATTTTTAATGGAACACCCTGTATATTTTTCAATATTTTAAAGCTCGTAAAATTAGCTTTCTAAAGATATTAAATTGAATCTTAATTAATAAAAATTACAAGACTTGAAGGGCAGGAAAAGATGGATGGATGTGAGTTTGGCCAAATTTAAAGATGTTGGAAAAGATTTGTGTTTAAAACTTTATTGTACATAAATTTATATACAAATACTCACATAGACAACCTTTTAATTTATACAAATACAAATTTATGATAGTAAAATACTTCTAATACCTACAACTATACTTGCAATTGTATTTTCTCTAGCAATTTCAACATCGATGTTTACAGAATCGAATGCTCTAATCGCTCACATTTAAAAGAGCTATAAAACTTTATAAAAAGAGGTAAATTTACAAATAGTATAAATACCTACAGTTTCACCAGAATAGGTCGCTGTCATAAATACAAGCGAATAATCTTCAATAGTTGTTAGTTGATTAACTCCTAAGTCACCGTGTACCAAAACAGGAAAGTTTCAGCACAATTATAGTTTTATAACAGAGTACCAATCCATCTGTGTGAACTTTCTTATGAACTAAAAAATTATGCAATAGTTCATTAATGAAACTGGTTTCATTTTTGTCTATCTGACACTACAATAAACGGCACTTGAATGTGAGGGCCAGCAGTTAACACGTTAACAACGGCGTGACATCAACGCGGTGTCACGCTTTTCATGGAAAACGCGACATAGCCGTTCGGAGAACCAACTTATGAATTGGATCAAAAATTTTTTGGTTTATTCGGTTTATATCAAGCATTGAATTGCAAAATATAAAATACTATTCCCCGTCCCACTGTACCACAATTTTGCTTTATACACCCGTCGTTAACGTGTTAAAATAGCAAGAATAACCAGACTGTTTTGAGAATGAGAAAATGCTATAAAATTTATAACAAGGTACACTACTGTTGTTAGCATAGCTTTTATATTTATATTTAAAAAAAAATAGCCACTGAATCAATAGGAACACTTTAGCTTTAAATAAAATTGTACCTACAAACTTAATATTACGTTATTTACTTTTATGGACGCAGATATTATTAATTTTTAAAGAGTAAGTAGTATAGAGCTGTTACATTAACAATAAAATTAATCTATTTATAGCAGTTTTCAATACAAATGTCGTTTTATAAGTATTACATTACATTATATTTGGGTTAATAGGTAACGAGTTTTTTCCATAGATATCTAAATCGGCATTTTCAAGTTTTACAATAATAAAATACACTTGAAAATTTCAAAAAATATTTTAAAAATACATTTTCATAAAGCCGAGACAGTTTTAAGAAGTGACAAAGTAACCGACTTCTGAACATATTTCTTTTGTTCCTCTCTTAGGCCAAGTTTTCAGTTACAATATGCTCTATTCCATCCGGACATGAACCATCAAGGTTTAACTTATTCTTACAATAAAATTTATATAGATTAATATAGTTTTAATTGTTATACATTTCAACAATAAAGTTTTAAAAAAGAAGTAGGTATCTAGAGTAATAGAAAAAGCAATAAATTATTATTTTTAAACAATGCGTAATTACATACATCTATACTGAAGACACATGTGAGTATACATATACTTAACAGTAAACAAAGCTATTTATATAATTAGCAAGTAGTGCACTGACAATTTTGAGTTTATACACAAACATTTTGTATTTAATAAAAATAATGAGCTGAGGTGCGCAAAATAGCAGTTAATCCTTCGCAGCCCCTAAAATAGTTAGGATATAAATGAAGATGTTAATAATATCGACATATAGATTAAGAGCAGCAAAAATGTATTCTTCTGGTGAAATCGAATACTTATGTTTTCCGCCCATCATGAGCTGGGTATCGTATATCAGATAAATCGAAAACAACAGAGCACCTAAAGAAGCATAAACCAACTGAACAATTTGACCACTTTTACCGCTACCCGCAAAAATAGCTGCCAAAATTCCAAAAATGAATAATATCAAAACCGCAATAAAAAGAAAACCTCCACAAACGGTAAAATCCCACTTTGTTTGAAAGGCAAACATTGTTAATCCAAAACACAAAACAGCCGTAATACCTACAGCCATCAATACAGTATCACCTCTATAAGTCGATGACACTATACCTAACAGAAATGATTCCGCTAAAGTAAACATTCCGAGTAAAATAAAATTCAATGGAGCTTTTCTTCTAACTTCGCCGCAACAAGCTAATGCAATCATCGTTACCAGCAATACTATAATAGCTACGATGAAGAGCCAAATATGTCTTTGGGCATATTGTTTAGTAGGTTCGTGAAATACAAACAAGCATATAAAACCTGCCGTTACGAGCAATTGTGCCGATAAAATAGCGTAAACTTTGCGAATAAATCCTCTTCTAATAGTTTGATCGGAAAAACCAAATCCTTTAACTTCTGGATCTTCTGGATAATTTGTTCCATACATATCTACAAAAAATAAATTATTAAATAAGCAAAATAGTTAAAACGGCACAAAAAATAATAATTTGTTCATTTAAAAGCGAGCCCTAAGTTGAAAAACTTGAAAATTGCTTTAATTTTCCAGGAGGGTTGTAACCTTCTAATCAGTTTTTCTAGATTACAAACTTTTTCTATAATTAAGAACAGCGATTAAAATAGAAGTTTTTAAGTGAGGTTTGAAAATTGTGAAAATAGTGTAACGTGGCTATTAGAAAAACTGCTGCAAAGTGGTGCTATCAGTGCTTCTCCAACTATAATACCATCTTTAAATTGCACTATTTATTACTACTATTTGTTTTTACTGCTTGAAGAAGACCACATTTGAATAATGAATACACAATAAAACAACATACGAGCCCCGTCTCATTGAAGTTGACCCAATCTGTAAAATTTTGTTTAGCAGTATTTTACTACTTAATCAGTATACAGCTTGATTTTTTTAAGTGGTACTAACATTGGGATGTCGGAAACCATATTTTGCATAGTTGCATATTTTTATGACCTTTAAGAATCTGCTTAGAAAATTTTAAAATTCAAAATGATTTCCGAGATAACGCAGAAAAACTGAAAATTGGCAAATTCGTTTTTCGACTGTAGTTTACTTTAGAAATAAAATCTCAGTAAAAAGTGTCAGGAGATAAAAACCAAACTCGATTTTTTATCACATCGACGCTAGGCGTCGCGACGTTTAACTTTTAATTTTCATATGGGGAACCCATGGGGAACCTATCATTTTTGGCAAAAATTTCTCAAAATGTTCTCACGAGAACATTCCATCTTGTACTTTTCTTGATTTACACAACTTTTCATGTTATGTTTTGCTACGTTATGTTAATATGTAACTATATGTTATTTTTTACAATGAAAAATAACGACTACAACTTGGTTATTAAAGTTTTAAAAAAGTAAGTTAATCAGGAAATAAAATTACATTACTAAGATTTGTCGATTACGTTTCTAAAACTGTAATAACTTAAATTTTAGGGGTTATTTTTGATCGTAAAAAATAACATAAAGTAAGACATTAACATAACGTAACAACATAAGAAGTTGTATAAATCAAGAAAAGTACAAGATAGAAAGTTCTCGTTTGGTATTCAAATCTAGACAAGCCTATTTTTTGCAAAAAAAGTTATGGCTGCCAGTCATAATTCTCTTTGCGCCAGTAAAAACAGTTTTACCTGGCTTGTAATTTTAAATATTAGAGCTAAATTATTACTGCTAATTAATAATAGAAGCAAATTAAAAAAAGGTTCATACAATAGTAATCACCTTAGCTTTTGGGTGGGAATTTTGTTATAAATGTAAAATTGAAGTAGTCAGATATATTTATTTCAGTTTCATAGTGGCATTTGAAAGAAGATATCATGCTCTTAACAAACGTCGGCTGTAAAATTTAAATATAATTATCAATGACGCATACCTGACGTTTCTTAGCGCAACTCAAAAGCTAGTTTGGTTAGGACTCTAGTTCCATTATCTCTTGAGCAAAATTTCGTATTTACAAGTGGACCAATTTCAATGAGAATGAGACGGGGCTCGTACTATTTTTTTGATATTTCTCATCTTATAAAAAAGTGGTGGTTTTGGGATAATTTTTCCTTTTGTGTTTTGATAATAACGAGACTACGATGGCACACTTTTTAAGTTTTTTGTAAATTGTACATTTGTGTGACTTTACCAACAGCACCCAATAGAAAGTAACAACACCAAGAAACTTTATGTTATCCGATCCTACATGCTATTGCAACTTTATCAAAAACATACATAAAGCATAATGATTGTATGAAATTCTTACAAAATGATACCTACATACTGCAATAATTTTTTATGCCGACGAGCGGAGAGAATGCGCAGATATCTAAATTGGTATTTATTCCCACCAACGCAGTGGTCAACGTATTCAAATTATTAAAGGGGCGTGGCCAAATCTGCATGAACTTATCCCTACCGCTCCTCAAGTTAAATTGTTCCACCCTTAAACACGATTGGTTTAGAATAAATTCGTTTGTATCAGTGACTACTACATTAACTAAACTCTAATTCCACAATTATAGAGTGACTCATTCCTAATATGTGTTCATAAAATTTAGCTAACTATAGCGCGGTTTCTATTGAGATAGATGCAGAAAACACGTGCCGCTTTAATAGAATAACGTACTGTAATAATATTTTAAGTAGACGAGCGGTGACAATGCGCAGATACCTAAATTGGTATTTATCCCCACCAACGCAGTAGTCAACGTATTTAAATTATTAAAGGGGCGTGGCCAAACCTGCGCGAACTTACCTCAAGTTAAGTTATTTTTACTGTACTTTACTATAATTTGACAGATTTTGAACGAATCCAGGTAGTAGAAGTAGATCCGAATACGAACGATTGTTCATAATGCTGTACCGAAAAATCTCGATGTAATCTAGTCTTCATTCTATAAATGACACAACTGTCTATATTTGTGGACAAATAGTATAGGGATCTCAGGTTAAGATCGCAGCGCCCTCAAAATAAAACCGTGAACTAAGACATCGCACAATCAAGTCACACATTTAAGTTTGGATTTCTCTTAATCCGTGATTTACGTGGAGACACTGAACAAAAACTATTATTTTTTTTAGAATTCATATCGAAGAACTTATTACTTTTAAAAAAACTACACAAACATGCGCCAAACGTCAAAACATACGTCAAACGTTGTGCGATGTCATAGTACAAAAAAACCATCGTATCCCTATAGGCGATTACTAATGCATAGAGGGGAAAAATACCAAATTTAGTCCAACTTAGTTATCTGTGCTTCCCCTCGGCTCGTCATATTAAAATATTAAAAAATTATGAACTGTCATTTTTCCATCTGTCAATAAACTATCAAACTATCCATGATCATAATACATGGGTAGTGACTCCTTTTGATGTTTATTGTCTTCTAAACCCCTTTTACAACAGGTCTGCTCGTTTGTATTGCAGTAACTTTCTTCAACTTACTACAACTTCCTTCTGCTCTTGACGAGGAGTAGGAAATGTAGAAACGAACACGGTTCTGAGCAACCAGTACAAGACAAAAAATGAGACTTTGTATTTCCTACTCCTCGTCAAAATCAGGAGTAAGTTTCAGCAAGTTGTAATAAGTTACTGCCAAGTAAACGAAGAGACCTAACATCTGAATGGATATACATACAGTAGAACCCCGTTATAACGTACCATCAGGGGCCGAAAAATTTTGTACGTTATAACCAGTGTCCGTAATAAAAAAATGTTTTTGTTTATGTTTTATAATAGTACAAGCAAAATCCAATTTTACCTTGCATATGCTACGGTCAAGCTGAAATTTTATAGACACGTTGTCTTCGGTGTCCTAAACAACATACTAAAAGTCCCCAAGAATCCCCTGTGAGCTTCCTCCAGTATCGTGGATCTTAGTCCCTCAAGTGCAGTTTTTCGCCATTTACTCCGCCAGATTGCATTTAATCGTAAAAGTAGCTTATACTTTATTCAAGGAGACGAGATAGTGAATGTAAACAAACAACCCGCGTGTTGTGCACGTGAACACTTCTGTTTAGCGCTGTGATTGGCTCTAACGTATAAACTTATTTTAAGCTTGTTGCATGGTTACCTAACTGCGTTGATGCGGATAACTCATATTATAGTGGCAATTAGAGCTGGGACGATTACAGGAAAAATGTAATCGATTATATTAAATAAATGATTGAGACAACTTTAACTAAAGGAGCTTTTAGGGAATTATTATGAAACCGGCTGTTATTAATAATTTTTGAAAAATTTACACCGTATTTAATTTAAGTTTACGTAAAACCGCGCTCGTGAGAACTTGCACGTGCACGTGAACATCGCATGCAACACTATCTCGTCTCCTTGAATTTAGTATAGTAATATTTTATTAAGCTTCAAATTATCTATTAAATAAGTTATAGAACACATTTCTACGATTAAAGGGTGTGGAGTAGTACGTTACTAAAGAATAATGCTTCAGAAGAATTTTTCACCCATAATTATTCCGGTAGTTCCAATTTTTTTATATGTTTTATAAACTAGTCTCCTAATGTTAAATCCGAGTTTTCGACCTCGACGAGCTTGTGCGCGTGCTGCCATCTTGAAAAGAACAGAGGAAAGTCTAGTTTCTCCTACATCTCCTTGTCAATGCAAATTATCCTAAAATAGTCTTAACAAACTTTTTAGATCATAAAATTTTCTACAACTTTTGTGTTTACAAAATACGATGTTAGAGCAATGGTTTTCTCACAAAATGAGATTTAAAAGAGCTGTTTTCAAAAATAATATTAAGCAGGCGATTGCTATGATGACAAAAAACTGTTTTACTCCGAGATGAACAACGATAAAATTAAAAAAAAAATACGAATTTAAAGCTGAAGGCTTCAGCTTTCATTTTCATATTTTTTAAGTTTACTTTTGTTACATCTTGCAGTATTAAACAACAAATGAAGTTTTGCACGATTTTTCATTTACCATTTTTTAAACAGTAAAAGATATTTTGTGGGAAGGATTATTTCAAAAGTTTTTCGTTCACGGATATTGTTCCTTATGGGTTATTTGTCGAAGTTACATGGTTCGAAATCGATTGCACATTTATTTTAAAAAAGCACAATGATTTTATATTTCGTCATTTTTTGCAAATTTTTCTGCTTTTTCAATGTATTGAATAAAAAGAGGAAACTTGAGGTAATAAGTAAAATCTAACAAGTGCATCAAAAAGTAGACAAATTTTCCTTCATAATAAGTTTTTAGTTTCTTAAATCGGTTTAATATTAACCATTTTACAGCAATTTGAGTAAAAATTTTTATTAAATTGAAAAAAATGACGAAATATAAAATCATTGTGCTTTTTTAAAATAAATGTGCAATCGATTTCGAACCATGTAACTTCGACAAATAACCCATAAGGAACAATATCCGTGAACGAAAAGCTTTTGAAATAATCCTTCCCACAAAATATCTTTTACTGTTTAAAAAATGGTAAATGAAAAATCGTGCAAAACTTCATTTGTTGTTTAATACTGCAAGATGTAACAAAAGTAAACTTAAAAAATATGAAAATGAAAGCTGAAGCCTTCAGCTTTAAATTCGTATTTTTTTTTTAAATTTTATCGTTGTTCATCTCGGAGTAAAACAGTTTTTTGTCATCATAGCAATCGCCTGCTTAATATTATTTTTGAAAACAGCCCTTTTAAATCTCATTTTGTGAGAAAACCATTGCTCTAACATAGTATTTTGTAAACACAAAAGTTGTAGGAAATTTTATGGTCTAAAAAATTTGTTAAGACTATTTTAGGATAATTTGGATTGAAAAGAAGATATAAAAGAAGCTAGATTTTTCTCTGTTGTTTTCAAGATGGCGGCACGCGCACAGGCTTGCCAAGGTCGAAAACTCGGATTTAACATTAGGAGACTAGTTTATAAAACATATTGAAAAATTGGAACTATCCGAATAATTCCGCGTGAAAAACCCTTCTGCACCACTATTCTCTTTTTACGTACTAACTCCCCATCCTTCCATCGTAGAAATGTGTTCTATGGCTTATTTAATAGCTAATTGAATTCTTAATAAAATATTACTAAGCTACTTTTACGATTAAATGCAACCTGGCGGAGTAAATGCCTAAAAACTGCACTTGAGGGACAAAGATCCATAATATTGGGGGAAGCTCACACGGGATTCGCGAGGACTTTTAGTATATTCTTTAGGACACCGAAGACAACGTGTATGCAAAATTTTAGCTTGACCCTAGCATATGCAAGGTAACCGCTGATTTTAGGGTAATTTGCCTGTACTATAATGGGACCAAAGATTTAGTACGTTATATCCAGAGGTACGTCATAAGGGATATTTTATAACGGGGTTCTACTGTAATATGTATTTATGAATTAAGTTATTTCTAAATCTTTAATCTGCAATATCAAATAGGTATAATGTATTGCCTATCTTTGGGTATTTATAAATTTACAGCATTTTATTAAATTTTCAACCCCAACTTTCACCCCTTTCTAATGAGACGATTTTTTTCAAATACAATCCGTATTTGTCTTATCATACTAAACTTGTATACTAAATTTGAAATCTATTCGTTCCCAAGTTATCGCTTTGTTGACATACAGATCTTTCTCGACATTTGGATGATATAATACTCTAACTATTTCTCAGCCTTGTCTAAACAATCTTTATATTGATATTTAAAGATTATACGCTCTTCTCGAATAGCAATTCTGATCTTCAGTCGTAAAACACCAAGTAATGATAAAGCAATGATTTTAGGTGAATGAAATTCATAAACTTATGTAAACTCTTAGTAGATTTTGATCTTAAAAGTTTTGAACTACTGTTTCAATTGCAAATTAATTAAAGAAAATAATATTATGGTATTTACAATGGACAGCAATTTTTTGAACGTTTCAAAAAAACTGTAATTAGTTTTCTTAGAACCACTCATGATACGATTTAGCATACTGCCAGGTTGTATAAAAAAAAATACAACTCAAGTTGAAACTAAAATTGTAATTAAAATTTCAACGTTTTGCCATTGTAGTACAACTTGCAGGACGACCAAATGGTATCATTTGGCAGAATAGCATGCATAACGTTATTAAACGTTTTCAGAATATATCCAACCAATTTTTCCATATTTACTATCTTTACATTAATCAAACAAGGAAAACCCTTCATTAATCATCAAATATTTGCTTAGTTATCTATGTAACGTTACTAAAATTATTTAATTTGCGAGTTATTTTACATGCACTTATTTGATAACTAATTAATATATCTCTCGAAACATTCAAATAAACGTCGAGTTATTATATTAGTTAAATTGTAAAAACATAAAATTAGCAAATGAATACCTCGTCTTAAAGGAGCAGTAGATCGATTCTCTGCTAAATTTTGGTAATTTGAATGTTTATTATCGGGAAACATCGTTGCTAATATCACTAATATTATGTTAGGTGATTTTTATACTGTCAAATGTTTGACAACTGAATGACAAACGCAATTTTTTTTACATCAAGGCAAGCTATAAAATAAAAATTACTTTGGGAACTTTGAAGTGAACAGGGGAATAACGGATATTAAGATCTTAAAACCAAATTAGACCTTTGTCAATTACATTAATAATATGTAGAATAAATATCGATAAAGAGCTTATTAAAACTATTTAGATAACGGTTTTTGTTCAAGGTCTGATCTGTAATGTAAAAATGTTTTGCTATTTACAAGGTGCGTAAGTTAATCTTGTTATATTACATGGAATACGTATTTTCTTTTCTTAGTTCACACTTTACTGAGACTCACCCTGTATATATAACGATGATAAATATTCATATTCTATTCATTAAGATAGCCAAAAGTTCAAAAGTATGAAATCTTGAATAAATTTATGATTAATGCTTGCTTACTAATCTATTTCCACACTGTACAATATTATTTAGCTACCCCATGCCTGGAAGCAATGATCGATAAAAAATAAACAACAAACCGGGTCTATTAGATAGAGGTGTTCCTTCACCTGCTTGATTATACGCTCCACCTTGTGTGTAAGGATCTCCTCCCATTGGCTGTCCGTAAGGTGCACCTGGTTGTCCGTAAGGAGCTCCACCACCCGGTTGTCCATAAGGAGCTCCACCCGGTTGTCCATAAGGAGCTCCACCTGGTTGTCCATAAGGAGCTCCTCCAGGTTGACCATATGGTGCGCCCGGTGGTGGGGGCGCATTACCACCGGGATAAAATGGTGGGGGAGCATTAGGGTAACCCGCTCCTGGAGGCGGTTGTGGAGGATAACCAGGCTGGCCTCCATAATATCCCTGATTTTGATCTTAAAAAAAATAAAATAATAAAGTAACTTTTTCTTAAAATTCTACCAATTACATTGGATTTTAAATAAATAAATTAGATTTTTTGAAACATCTTATTTATAAGACACTCTCGTTTAAAAATTCAAGTACCTAGGTACTTACCTAAGAAAAAATGTAAATGTGAGAGATAGCTCACACTGTATTTTTTAATCAATAAATTAAATTATCAAAAGTTTCAAAGGTACAATAATTTCATTATAAGTGGAGCTACTTATTTTAATATTTACCTGGAGGAGGATAAGGTCCACTATTCCACGTAGTCATCTTGTGTCTTTAATTAAAATTTCCCTGTAACAAAAACTTTTAGATTCAAACGCTAGAATTGTTAATTGCACTTGTCTCGTTAAAAACTTAATGCATTGTTACACCTACAACTAGCAATTTTATTATATCCACCTTATCCTTGTACTATTTCACATAACTACGTTGCCCTTAAATGTGAAAATTCTACATTTAAAATTTAATAACACATTGAACTCTTTTTTACTCAGATTTTTCTTAATTTAACTAATTGCCCCTTTTAATCAATTAAAAAAATTAATTCATAATACTAGCTTAATGAATAGTGTCTCAGTTTATTTCGTATGCACAATGATAAGATCTGTGTACTTTTCGTAAGTAATTTTTTCTCATAAAAAATTGAAAGCATTTAACGAACCAAAGAACGAAACTGCAGTATGACAGCAAACAGAATTATTAATAATTCTAATTACCGTATCTCGACTTTTTCGGTCTTATATTTTAATTTTTATATTAATCTTTCCAATTTCCAGTAAAAAAATTCTGTAAACATTGCACAATTATTGTTAAACGATCTGGATCTGATAACACTTTTAAATCTATTTATAAAAATTTTAACGAGCTATGTATTGAACCTAGAAGAACTTGAGTTATTTCAAATAACTTTTCATACACTTTTTAAAATTTCACTTATAAAATAAAATAAGTTATTGCGGTTATTATTTGTACGGAATTTTCCAGAAAAACGGTACGCCACTGGTTTATCATCTACAAAATTATGTAAAAAACGAATGAGTCACGAATAAAATACAATCGATAAATTGTTTCTTAGATAAGTAAGGAAAAAGTAAAAAAATATTGGGGCAAATGTAATGTGACATTGGACTAAATAAACCTTTGGCTGTTAACTAAACAACATTAAAAATTATGTCGACTTAAAAAACGGTGTCGCGTTAAAACACCAAGACTTGTAATGAGTAATTATTCTTACCGTGTGTTTTTTAATTATTACACTGTTAATAACAAAATAAAGCCTTTAAATATTAATTTTGAACTTAAATAACCGGTGAGGACAACTTTGACATAAGCCCCACAACAAGAAATACGTCACTGTTTGGAAATAGTTGGGAATGACAACTGAATCACCAAAAAACTAAACTTGAATATCACTGCAGCCAACAAAAATATTAAAGTTACTGAGTCATAATAATACCAACTCTACAACTATTTATAGAAATTTTCACTTTTCGTGTGTATTTTGGTGTATGTCTCAGTTTGTCTCTCTCAAGTTCTAATTAAAACGTCAAAAAATATTTTTTTGATTAATTTCAAAAGAATGGCTAAAAAGACTTACGATTTATTGTTTAAATTATTATTAATTGGCGATTCTGGTGTAGGAAAAACATGTATATTATTCAGATTTTCCGATGATGCTTTTACTACCACATTTATATCTACTATAGGTAAGATAACCTTATTTGCTCTGATCGCTTTTTTACGTAGATTGTATATTACATTATTAAAAATGTAAAATTTGGAAGTTAATAAACCTTTTTATTAAACTAAAGTGTTTAATAGGTTATTACTTTTAAGTTCTGGTTAAAATGTATAAATAGAAGTTGAGGTCATAACTGACGATAATTTTTGATTTTTTACAGGAATAGATTTTAAAATAAAAACCGTAGAATTACGTGGTAAGAAGATAAAATTGCAAATATGGGACACCGCTGGACAAGAACGGTTCCATACTATAACAACTTCGTATTACAGAGGCGCAATGGGAATTATGTTAGTATATGACATATCTAATGAAAAAAGTTTTGAAAATATAGTTAAGTGGTTACGAAATATAGATGAGGTAAATTATTCTACTTATTTTAAGTCTTAATTATAACTATTTTTACGTAGCATGCGAATCAAGATGTCGAAAAAATGATTCTTGGAAATAAATGTGATATGGAAGACAAACGTACTGTAAGCAAAGAAAAGGGTGAATTGGTAAGTAAAGTCGAAGATAACAAGCTTTTTTTATTATTTATGTAACAAATATAAAATATGGACTTGTAGATTGCTCGTGAACATGGTATAAGATTTATGGAAACTTCTGCAAAATCAAATATTAATATAGAAAGAGCATTTAACGATTTAGCAGAGGCAATACTAGATAAAACAGCAGGTCGAGAACCTGGTGATCATATTGATCGAGTTATGGTCGATAGAAGACAGCAAGCGAGCACTTCAAGATCTTGCTGTAATAATTAGGTACGTGTTTGTCGATCATTTTGTATAAGTAAAAAGCAACGAGTATTATTTATTACAGTTCTTTTGTCTTGTCATACCGTGATTTGGTTTATTAGGATACTCAATCTACTTAACTTTAAAAGTCACAATGTTTAAATCGACGAATTTTGTTTACGTATTACGCTTCTTTTATGTTAAAAACACTGCAATACATGTTAAGGAAAAAAATTAATTTTATCGAACAATCACTTTTTTGGTAATAATGTCGTGAAGAATGAATGTGAAAGCTGCTTTACTATGTAAAATCAAAGAAATTTTATTATCGGATATAAATAAAACATGCTTTAGTTAAGAATTTAAGTGTATAGTTTTTAAGTAATTATTACTCCAATTTTATACAGTAACTAATAGTAATATTACTGTAACGCCACATTTTAATAATAAATTTTATACATCTTACCAAAATTATAGTGTTTGTACTTTAAGATCAATTTTAAACTGGCATAAATACTCAATAAATTATTGTCTAGTCTACATTATTGTATCAAAATTGTTGGTTTATAATCCAAACAGCCAGAACTAAATAATTGAAAAATGTGAAATGTAATTTAGAACTTGGAGCGATTACTTACAATTGAAACCCATTTTGCAATTAGAACCTCAATTATTTATACTAATAAACATTCCAAGAAAAACGTATGTCTTAAGATCGCAAGCTTGTAAAATAATTAATTTTTTGTCTACATTAAAAATATTTTAAGAGTAAACATTTTTTAATTTTTCTACATACAAGATGTTTGAAATTTTTATTATAAGGTTTTATAGGGATTTCACTTTTTCATATTTTAATCGATTTTGGCTGTCAGGGTTATACCCCAGTACCTTAAAGGTCTATTCCCACACAACCGAGATTGATCCGTCACGTCACGTCTCCGGTCAGTCAAATTTTTTGTGATTTTATTTTGACGGACAGCACGATTCACACACATCAGTCATGTATCCGTCATTTACCTTCAATTATAAAAGGATTTATAAAAATATCGTTGTCGACGATATTTTATTTGACTGACCGGAGACGTGACGGCGTCAAAAGCAAAATCTCCGAACCATGACTGATGAGTGTGAATGGAGTCATTTAAAAGCACGCTTCCGATAATTTTTATACCATTTTTGACTGACCGGAGACGTGACGTGACGGATCAATCACGGTTGTGTGTGAATACAACTTTAGGAGACAATTAATAATAAATTTATTTTCTAACACAGTGTAAAATTAATCGAAATTACTTATAGTAGTAGAATTTTTTAAGATGTGAGTATAAAAGTTTGTTTATCATTGTAGATAGAACACTTAGCTGTTTTAAATTTTTTTGATTGTTGTAACATAAAATTTAAACGACTCGAATATAAACTACTTCTCGACTCAAATAAAGATGTAAGCACACTGCAAAGTCAGCTAAAATAATTGTCTGTATTCAGAAAGGCTTAATAATGTATGTACCATTGAAAATATTGCTTGATAGTATTACTTCTTTGAAACATCTTATCACCACTATTTTGTTTAAAAATTAATTAATTATTTCTAAATGTGGATAACAGACATCAAACATAATCTTGTATATTGAACACACATGATAATGGTTAATACCCGAGCCACTTAATAATGAAACTAGTTCGTGGATTTAATTTTATAATTAACTTCTTTTTTACTTTTAGATCTTCTTATTTGTAATGTTCTATAATTTGTTTAGTACAAACCCCAAAGTATATTTTGTAAAGCATCTTGTACTGTTTTTTAGTAAAAATTATCTTTTATATTCACATCGATACCAAATATTTTAAGAATCTGTTTTGGTTTAACAAAGACTGTATTTTCGAATTCATTATGTTTAATTTAAATAATGAAACCTAAAGCTAATAAACTTAAATAACAACTAATTTTGTTTACATATCTACAAGAAATGATTATAAATTAAATTTCAATTATATGTTGTACAGTATTTTGAATCCGAAATGTGTCATTAAAGTGTTAAGTTAATTTCAGAATTAAGAATGATATCGCACATAAAAGGTTACAACACGCTGCTATTGCTATACTATTTAAAAGATGCAATTAAAGTTGGTGGAACCTAAATTAAAAAATACAATTGCAGCAACGTAGAACATTAAACAAAAAGGAAAATGTTGTAAATGAAAAAATATTTTGCTTGTGAACCTTCTGCAGTTCCATTTCAAGTTAAGTTTTGCTTAATTTTTATTAAAATCTTTACCTTTTACTTGGCGGCCTGAATGTATGTCATTTCAAATTATTTTCTTAAATCTTTAGGATAATAATCGCGATGACCAGTGTAATTAAAGTTGTTTTTTGTACAATTTACGAGTACATTACTAGTAATAATAGCTTAGAAAAAGTATTTTTTAAATTATTTCTACAAAATATTGTTGTATCAAAGTGTAACATTTTTTCATCAACTATTTATCTGTCTAAAAGAGCAATCGGTGGAACTGTAATCATTTTTAAAAATTTTTTATTCCTACAAACTCATCAATTTCTCCAAAAGCTACAATTTGTTAAGTATTGCATGTACAAGAACCTACTTTATACCGTAAATTAATACCATTTGTGCAATTGATTAAATAATCTTAGTTCGTTAAGCTTTACTATGAATTTATGCTTTATGAATATTGAAATCAATAAAAGTTTAAAATTGCCAATTCGCGTTATTTTGTATTTTGTTAAAAAAGGCAAAAAATTGATATTGATATTTTTTAGTAAATGTGCCACTCTTATTCTAGCCAATGTAATTACAAAGTCGTTTTTGGAGAAAACAAATTGTGCTAATTGTAAATTGTGCCCACTAATAGGGTGATTTTTTTAAGTGGAACTAACATTGGGATCTCAGAAACCATAAGAGTTACGAGATTGGTTCCATTAGCAAAAAATTGCATATTTTGATGGCCTAAGAATCCGTTTAGAAAATTTCAAAATTCAAAATGGTTCCCGAGATAACGCAGAAAAACTGAAAATTGATAATTTCGTTTTTCGGCTATAGGTTCAAAATGGCTTACTTTAGAAAAAATATTTTCGGGAAAAATTTTAAGGAGATCAAAAAAGCTATCAAACGATACCAAACTCGTCTTGTTATCTCATTGACGCTAGGCGTCGCGACGTTCAACTTTTCAGGGCCTATCATTTTTTGCAAAAGTTACTGGGTAGGCTTGTATAAATTCGGATACCAAACGAGAACCGAGAACTTTGTATTTTGTACTTCTTTTAATTTATATAACTTAGTTTTTTTCTAAAACTTTCTAAAGCTTAAAAAATAAGTTCTAATCGTTATTTTTCATCGTAAAAAATAACACAAAGTAACCTGAAAAGTTGTGTAATAGAGCGTGTCACTTGTCATGAAGTTCAATTACATTCCACGAGGTTCGCACAATCGACGGTCCCAAACGTCAAATTACAGTATTACCAAATTACTTTTATTGCATATAATTATAGGAATTTTTTCAAATTTGTTTGAGTTAAGTAATTTGGTAATACTGTAATTTGACGTTGGGGACCGTCGATTGTGCGAACCTCGTGGAATAAAATTGAACTTCATGACAAGTGACACGCTCTATAAAGTTTTCGTTTGGTATCCGAATTTAGACAAGCCTACCGAGTAATTTTTGCAAAAAAAATTATAGGTCCCCATAAGAAAATAAAAAGTTGAACGTCGCGACGCCTAGCGTCGTTGTAATAAAAAGTCAAGTTTGATATCGTTTGATAGCTTTTTTGGTCTCTTGAAAATTTTTCCCAAGAATTTTTTTCCTAAAGTAAGCAATTTTGAAACTAAAGTCGAAGTTGAGTTTTATTCCACGAGGTTCGCACAATCGACGGTCCCAAACGTCAAATTACAGTATTACCAAATTACTTAATTCAAACAAATTTGAACAAATTCAAATAATTTTATACAATAAACGTAATTTGGTAATACTGTAATTTGACGTTTGGGACCGTCGATTGTGCGAACCTTGTGGAATAGAATTAAACTTCGTGACAAGTGACACGCTCTATTTTTAGTTTTTCTGCGTTATCTCGGAAACCATTTTGAATTTTGAAATTTTCTAAACGGGTTCTTAAAGGTCTTCAAAATATCTTCAACTTTTTTCTAATTTATCTCTAATTTATTTCTAATCTAAAAGATTGATTTCAAAGCATAACCACCTACATTAAAGACTCGGTTCTTATTTTAAAGTCAATTTATATTTTGTACTTTGCTATTTTTATAACTGATTCTTATAGGATGGTACCTATTAATTAGTAAAACTAATTTGTATCTATAAATGATTGTATACCTAAGTAATTGTAAATTTTTCCCATAAAGCTGTACTCTTGATCTGATAACTGATAAGCCTCGAAACTATTGTTCTAACAATTTTTACTGTGTTTTAAAAAGATTTAATAATTGACGATTAATCAAAACAGAGTTGTATAAGTCTTTAATTTTTCTATGTGTAATAAGGACATAATTTTTTTGGGGACCACAGGAGTAACACAAAAGCAAAACTTTCTAGTAAGAGAAATACAAATTTTGTAAAGCAGTGCACTCAAACATTATAATTTATTTTTTATTTGTTATAAGCGTTTGTTGTATGCAAATTCACAAGTGTAAAATTCTGAAAGCATTTTAATAAAACGTAAATTAAAATTTAATAACACTCGTATGTTTTTCATATTCCATATTCTAGTGGTGGAACATCATTGTACGAATTAATACCTTTCGTATTATTTTCAACTATTTTACTGAAGTCTAAAGTATTTTCATCCCACTCTAAAAACTTCGGCCTATGAAAAGTATTTATAATGTAAAATTAATCATCAATTGGATTCACTTTTATACTTACTTCTTTTCATTTTCTTTAGTATCTTTATTTTCTGTTTTATCTTTATGCTCTTTGTTTCCTGCATTTAGAATTTTTTTAAAGTTAATTTTAGGCATCTTTATGAGCAAATGTCCTGTTGTTTGTGATCTTTGTGCCACACTTTTTTCCACATTTATCTCTTCTGGTAAAACAATTTGAAAGACTTTACCTTTTATTGAAATACGTACTACTATTGGTTGTATATCGACGTCAATTAAATTTGTATCAAGGTATCTGCGACAATACTAAACTGTATTCGGTAACTCTCTCTATTGATATTTAAACTTACTTATATAAAAACAATTCTAAAGTAATGTATTCCGAATCATCGGTATTCAAATGGAAGTTTAATTTAGCGTGATTAATATTTAAAGGGTGACCATCTTTAGCAAATAATCGTACCGATCTTTTTTTAACGTCCTCTTTGTGATCTCTATCGTGTTTTTTTCTCCTTCGTGCCATTTCCAGTCTAACTTCTGGAGCATGCTCTGTTGGAGTTTTCCAAAAAACCTCATCGTCCATGCTTTCGTCAACGAAAGTACTTAAACGATCTTTTTGTTGAGATCTAAACGCGTTATACTTTTGTTGACCATTTCTAACAGATTTCTCCGACTCTTTTATAATCTGTAAAGCCTAAATAAATTTTTAATAAATTGTTAAAACGATATTGAAAACGTTACTTTAATTCTTTCGCTCCTTGAAATTTCCTTATGGTCCAAATACTCAATTTGAGGTAAGCTTGCAATAACGTAATCCCTATACCCTTTATAATCGGTGCAAGGGTTTCCAGTCAAATATAAGATTTTTAGGCAAATATTATTTTTTAAATTATTGACACTTTCGACATCCCCGACGAAATTTAAAGTTAAATCTAATTTTTCCAGAGATTCGCATCTTTCTAAATTTTCTATGATTTCTATATTATTAATAGCAAGATTGAGATACTGTAAGTTTTTTAACTTATTTAAGTTTTCTAAAAAATAAATGTAAAGAATTCAGTTCAAAAACCAAATATTCAGTGTTTCTCACAGAAAATGAACAGCCTTTAATTTCTTTAAAACCACAGGCGTTTTACTCTATACAGGATGGGGAAAATGTAACGCAACAAGGCTATAGTTACTAGGCTAAAAGTGCTTCACTTGTTCGTGAACTTATTAGACTTCGTTTTTCGAGATCTACAACTTTACATCTATGGTCTGACCTCAATCGATGCCCCTTTCAGGAGCCGATCGTATTCAGGCCCATCTTTTGGGAATAAGCTATTTAGGTGCCAGCGAACACAAAAATGTGGTTAGCTTCCAAAAGCAGTGGCTTAAGGCCTCAGGATCCTTCAGTGAAATTCTTAAAGAAAAAAAGGTGAAATTCTTAAAGAAAAAAAGTAAGAAATATGACAGCATTCGGGATGCAACTTTGACATTTTTTCATTCTTATAAAAAGAATCGACAAAAAAAATTGGCTACTCTCTAGAATGTCTCTGAGAACGTGGCAGCTGGACTGAAATTAACGTCTTTATGCTACACACCCTCAAACATTAACTCCTAACTCAAACGGAATTTGGATTGTCCACTGGCAAACTAAGTGTAGGGCCAAACTAGACGCTGTTGGCGGAGCGGATAGCATAGCGGAGTGGAGAGCGGAGCTTTCCACTTTATAAGAATATATATAGATGGACAGACATATCACAGGAGGACAGCGGAACGTAGAACGTACTTGCTGACTGGCAGCGGAGAATTCAGATTGATTTAATATTTTAGCTTGTAAAGGCTATGGCCAAATAAGACGCTGTTGACGGAGCGGATAGCATAGCGGAGTTCAGAGCGGAGCGTTCCACTCTATAAAGAACATATATAGTTGGCCAGACATACATAGGAGGGCAGCGCAGCATAGAGCGTTGTTGCTGACTGGCAACGGAGAATTCAAATTGATTTGATAATTCCGCTTGTTTCCACCTGTACTAGTACATATTTGCACTTTGATTCATAAACATGGAATGTGAAAGTCTAATTATTAGTGAAGTTTTTACACATACACCTTTTTGGGACATTTCCCATCCCCATCACCATAATCGGAACGCCCTGGATAAACTTTGGGATGAAGTTTCGAAGAAAATGAAAGTGAATGAAATGAAAATGAAGAAAATGAAATGACCGATGTTTGATGTTATAATCTTATAATGAACCCTTTATTGACCTCACCATTATTGTTAATGGGACGGTCCTTGAAGTAGTCGGTAAATTCTTTTCTAATCTCTTTGGCAGCCACTGTAGGATTGTGATTTCTTGTAGAGAGATTTTGTGGAAATTGGTCTACATTAAGTTGAATATTAACATTACTAATAAAATCGACATCATTGGATCCATCTAATTTAATTCTCTAACAAAGTTGTGTAATATACACGCTGCTTTTATAATGTCATTAGCTGATGTCTTTGTATGTTTCAATGTCTCGTTAATATTCTCCACTTAGCAGAAAGAATACCAAAACCACACTCTACAGATCTCCTAGCTCTTGACAGCCTATAGTTAAATGCCGTTGTTTCTGGAGTTAAATTATTTCGAGGATATGGCCTCAAAAGATAGGTTTTTAATGGGTAAGCTTCGTCACCGAGCAAAACGTTTGGAACTTTAATTAATGTGTTTGTAAGAAAATTGTCACCAGGAACGTTGAAGTTACCGCTTTCTAATAAGTTGTCTGTTGTTGAGGATTGAAATGTACCCCCAATCACCCTGTCTTCCTGCTCCTCCGACTTCAATCACAAGAAATTTGTAATCGGCGTCTGCAACAGCTTGCAGGACTATTGAGAAATATTTCTTGTAATTATAATATTCTGAACGGCTCTTGGGGGGACATTTAATTTTACAATGCTTCGATATAACGATATATATATATAAGATAACGATATTTTAAAAAAGAATTTTCGTATAGAACTAAATCTTTGGACAGAGACATGATACTGCTGCAATGGAATTCACTTTATGAACCATTTTTAACTGCAATCTCGAAACGCCTTCCAATCCGCCGATTGTGTGGACTCTCACCCGCACTCATATCCGCTTTCCGCTATGCTATCCGCTCCACCAAAAGCGTCTTGTTTGGCCCTAGCCTAAGGGGTCGTTTATGCTGGCCGTTAACTTAACTTTAAGCTTTAACCTTGAGTTGACTATAGGGAAACCAATGAGTTTCCTGCCCTCCTGATCAAGTAGAAGTTTATTATTAACAGTCCCAGGGGCGTAACTAGCGGGGTGCGGTGGGTGCACGGCACACGGGCCCCCGTCCAAGAAGGGCCCTCGACCGTTGTCACCTCCCAAATTCAGTTTTTTTTAAATTAATTTTGGCTGCCGTTTTATCCTATGGGTTAAACTGACTAAAGCTCTAGGCGCCAAAATCTAAGGGACGCCAGAAATTTACAACGGTAAAACGCGTTGACCTTCAGATAACAAAATTTTTAGCCTGCGGCGCTTTGGGTTAAATCCCTGAGGCTTCCTTCACACGCGTACTTAGAGAGGCACCGATGAAATTTTATCCAAGGCACCACAAAGCCTAAAAATATCCCTAAGCGCCACTGCTTTTAAAGCGCAGAAAATTAAAATGTATCCATATCTATCATTTATTTCTAATGGACAGCTCCCTGACCTTAATTTTAGAATTTACTGCCTACCAAAAATTATGAATAAAAAAATTATGTATTAATAAATAGAGGCCCCCACCATTAACTTTGCACACGGGCCCCTGGAGTGCTTGTTACGCCACTGAACAGTCCTGAGGCCTTAAGCAACTGCTTTTGGAAGCCAACCAGATTTTCGTGTTCGCTAGCACTCAAATAGCTTATTCCCAAAAGGTGGGCCTGAATACGATCACCCCGTTTTTTCTGTTATGGGCCCATAGCCTATAACCTACTAAAAGTTTTATGCCAGAAACAGAAACATGTGGCGATTTCAAAAATGTAAAAAGAATCATAAGTTGCCATTCAAAAAATCAGAGTTGCATGCTCTTGTGGCCACGCACGATTACGCATGAGCAGTTAAAGACCACGAACACGTGAAGCATTTTTAGCCTATTAACTTTTGTTTAAAACGTTTCTTTGAAAAGTCGATAATAAAAAAGTTATAACCTTGTTGCGTTACTTTTTTCCCACCCTGTATGTATTATGAATTAATGTTTGTTTCTTTTTATACGACGCGACGTCTGGTTTGAAAGATGTTAATAGTATTGTTATCAGTGAGATATACTATAGATTGTTACTGTACCAATCTTTGATATTAAATTCGATTGTAGATACAAAATTTGTAAATTTTTACACCAGTTGTTAAGGTTTTCTATTTTTTCTATGTTCTCTTGATGAAGAGATATCTCTTCTAATGTTCCAATTATACACTCGTTGTGTTCAGATCTCTTACGCACTAACTCTTCTGTAACTGGTAACGAACATATTTAAAGCATCTTTTCATACATCGAAAATATAATAAAATTACTTACTTTTAACCATTCTTGTCAATTATTATGTAACACGTTCACATGACATATTAATTTATTTCAATTTATTTTATTTTGTAAACATATCCTAGGAGATATTGATAAAACTTAAATTTAAGCACGCAACTGATCCTACTCCCCTTGCCCCTACTATTACCTGCTCTTCATGAAATTCAGTCCTCGGTATCACTTTAAGCAGATATCGAGAATAATTTATTATAGAAATAAATGACATCAAATTTACAATGAATGGCTCACACTAGCTTTTATTCGACTTTAAGGGGGCGAATTCTAACGAATGGGCGGGAAAGTTGATATTTAGACATTCCGCTCTTAACCGTTAGCGACTTTAATATCCGGTTGATATCACCAATATCACTAATGTAATAGTCATAATTCTTGATAGGGTAAGGTTCAAAGAATACAATGACATATTTGTATATCGGAAATAAGAATCGATATAGTGAGAAAAATTTAATTGAACTTGGTGTAATTCAAAAAAAAAGATGTTGGGTAAAAACATCCAGTTTTTTTAAATTACCCTATTTCTATTGGAATTTTCTCACTAGTTAAGCTTAATTCTCAGCTATCCGAAACCGTCGTATACGACGATACGAAAGTTTTCCTATTGGTGGAATTTCGAAATTTTTCAAATATCCACCAATAGGAAAACTTTCGTATCGTCGTATACGACGGTTTCGGATAGCTGAGAATTAAGCTTTAGGCTCTTATTTCTTATATACAAATATGTCATTGTCACAGTTACTAGCGGAAGTTCCCGCCCATTCGTTAGAAACTGCCCTCGTAAGAACAGAATGAACATGATATTATGGCAAAATACATGTAAAATATAAAAAATAATAAAATTAAGCATTTATATAAATTTTTTATTTTAGTATTTAAGTTTGCAACTATACATTTATATTTTTTTTTTCAAAACATTTAACAATACGAAGGTGAAACTTGTTTTGAACAAAAGTGATTAAGCGTTTTACTAAAATACCTTTTAATAGGCTATACCTTATTTTAAATAACAACCACTTCTGACTCTCCTTCAACTGACATTGTAATTTGCAGTCAATGGTGTTGTATCATCAATTCAGTAAATATACGTATTTATATTTACAAATAAATTACGATATGCAGTTTTTGAATAATATAATAAAGTTCAACTAGAAGCCTACTGTGCAAGTAAGAGTAACACTTCTGATTGGTCAATTTTCAATGTAAGAGCTCTATGTACACTTTTATATGGCTAAAAATTAAAAAATATTTATATCAACAATTTTGTAAAAACTTTCCAATTTAAAACAGCAAATTTTCTCAAAGCTAGACATAAATTATCATCATATTACCAAGCACAGCAAAGCTCTTAGTTACTTAATTACAATTAAATATGTAATTTTCGACCATACAGAATAATTGAAACTTACTATGAATTTCAGAAACCTAAGTGATTTTATTTTCTGAAAAGAACTCGTAACTTTGAATTAGTCAACTTATTAGACACCTCAGATTATATATTAATTAGATTTATATTAAGTTTTAAGCTTTCTGTATTCATATTATACAATAATTACAAATTTTATTATACAAATATCAATTTAAATTAATACGTTTAATTAACTGAAGTCAGTCAAATGAGAGTTTGTAATGTTCATTCACAACAAATTACTATAAACTTTTAAAATTACCTCCTAATAAGAGTCAACTTAAATCAAATTAATCTTCACTGTTAACTGACACAGACCCGGTTTTTCAGTTGCTGGTTAAAATTGTAGTTACTTTAACACTACATCTCTGGTTAATTTTGTTTGTTGTAATAATGAAATTTATCGTAACCAGCAACTGAAAAACCGGACTACAAAATTTAAATTTTTTTAGTTAATTTTTATTGAAGCAAAATAAAAGTTACTAATTTTTGGTATTATATTTTTTTAATATAAAGTCACACATTAGTCAACTACAGTCTACTCCAAAGAAACTCGCCAGTAAGACAAAACTGAAACTATTATAGACTCAAGTTGCTTTTGTTAATTGGTTGCATCCGCATTAAACCACATAATAGAAATTTTTATTTATGTTATAACCTTTTCAAAGTTTGTTACATACTGGCAAATTTATTCGGAATAGACGTTACTTAAATTTAATAAAAGAACATAACAATTTTTACAAAAATTAATCAACAATCAGTCATCAAAATCCACATTATATAATTAACAATAATAAAATAATATATCAATAATTATTTTAAACTTATTTACATCGGTAAACCCATAAGGTACTTGTTTAAGTACCGTAATGGGTGTAACATAAAAACATCACGTACAAGTATCTTCAAATGTTGTGCTTCTTTTTAAATAAGCACGTTACAAAATACATATTGGGAATGAAGTTTACAATCATCTTTTATCTTTTTTTTTCAATTAATTGCTCGGACAAGTTATAGCAAACATTTAAGTAACAATAACTTGGCCATTAATATTTTAGGCTCCACAATTGAAACGTTAAATATTTTTTAAGCTGTGTGCAACGTAATATTTTGTTAAAATGTAGTTTTCACTAGTAATCAAAGGAATGCAACAGTAAAGTTTGTCTACAAATTTAGTACTTTTATGGCTTTCAATTCAACTAGGTAGTTCTTAGTTTGTTTTACAACATAAATTCAACAAACAGATAAGTCAAAAATGAAATACTTCTAGACAAACTTTTGGCTAAAATGGAACTTTCTTATACAAACTTCTGTTTCAGTTCTTCTAATTTTAATTTGTATATTAGTTGATATAAAATTTTAGATATTTATTAATGTTAGTTTTTCACTAATGTGCATACGTTAAAATGTATTAATAATATTAATGCTATCGAAACTAGAACTGATTAAAAAAATAAAAGCAAATGGCTACTAATAAAAACAACCCCATAATCTCACTTCTACTGTTTCGTATATAAAATGTTATTTACTATTTACTAGTAAATAACTAAAAACTAAAATAACAATGCATAAATCATGTAATCATTTGTTTGCCGATTCAAAGTTTTATGACTTGATTAGTAATTCTATTAACACACTTACTAATATGTTCTGTTATAGGCACTACTACACCATTTCCAGTTGTAATTCAGAGTATTTCAATTGTAATTCAGAGTATATCAATTGTAATTCAGATTAGTCAATTGTATTTCAGAAAATGTCAATTGTAATTCAGATTAGTCAATTGATTTTCAGAAAACATCATTTGTAATTCAAAATAGTCAATTGATTTTCAAAAGATATCAATTGATTTTCAGAAATTCTTTCTGAATATTAATTGATATTTTCTGAATATTAAATGACTATTCTGAAATACAATTGATATTTTCTGAAAATCAATTGACTATTTTGAATTTCAAGTGATGTTTTCTGAAAATTAATAGACTATTTTGAATTACAAGTGATATTTTCTGAAATACAATTGACTAATCTGAATTACAATTGATATATTCTGAATTACAACTGGAAAAGGTGTAGTCAAGGTTTATCGTGATTTGACAAACAAGTAACTTGGAAGCGTAAGGTATTATAATCGAATCTAAACTATAAAAATACTTTTGATTGTAAGCAAAATCTATAAGATAAATAATTGATAGTAAGTGGCATGCATAGTGGCACAACTAACTATAATATCTCTACCATAATGACAGAAGGTCATATTTAACAATTTTAGCTTTTTGTTTTTATGAAATGTAACTTTTGTATAGAGAAGTTAAAACTAAATCCCTTTTTCTTAAAACTATGTTTCATACACATACTACCTTCTGTTATTATGGTAGTGATATGAGCTTGTGGTGTAGTGACTAGCACTCTCTCGAGAGAGAGAGGTTATAAGTTCGATATTGCAACAGACTAGCAACAACAAATTTCTAAAAGTAAAGCAAGCTTTAGGAAATTGGGTCAAGCAGTTCATCCAATTTAACCGGTAATGTCGTAATTTGAATCAATCTTAAACCGAAAATAATTTTTTCTGCGGCTATGCCACACTGCAACTTAACTGATAATAATTAAAGTTAACAATAGTCTCTTTGCCAGGTCATAATCAAATTTTTAGTAATAATTTAAAAAATAATAATGCGACTCTTTAATTAATGAAAATATTAAAAGCTGAACTCGCCAATTACCTTACTGAATCTGTAAATCTATTCCAAGATTAATGTGCACTAATTCATCTATTTTTAAATCATATTTGCACAAACTTAAAAGTTATTTACAATGCAAGCAGACCTTCTTTTTTATTATCTTTTGACGTTTGTGATCTTGTAGTAGATTGTGCAGTACTTAATGTATTACTTGTAACAGTTGGTAATGTTTCAGCAGCAGCTGCTCGTTCTGCTAAAAACTTTTCAAATTCGCTGCTTGTAACAGATTCTTCAGGAGCAGTTTGCTAAAAAAAATAAATAATTAATCCTAATGACAAGGTTCAAAAGCTTTATTTATGAACACTGAAAAGCAGACTTTAGATGCTCGTTCAAGTTTTGGAATGATCTAATTATTTATACCCACAACAACAAACAGTGAAATAATATGTCTAATTAAAGTTCTCACAATATTAACATAAGCATAACATAAAAAATTGAAAACTGCGACATCTTAAAAATCATAAAATTAAAAGAAGCTCTAAACATACCGTTTCTTCCAACCATGCAGCCATTTCATCAAAATCAGAATCTCTTGAAGTCTGAAGAATAAAAAAAAAAGTAACAAAGCACATCGATAACAACGCAATAATCAAAACTTCAAATGCCATTCATAACAATTTTACTTACTTGTCGCGCTTGGGTTATCGTGCTTAAACCACCAGATACTTGATCAGGATTTAAATTATCCTTATAAGAACTGCCACTAAAAAAACAAACATAAATCTCTTTTTGCAAGACACAAAAAAATTTTAATACCTCGTTTTAGTATTTTCGTAAGTGGCTTTTCTAGATTGTGCAAACATATCAAATTCGTCATCACCTTGAGGTCCATTTCTAGCTGTAACAGTATTAACTTTAGCTAACTGAGCTGAAGCCGATGTTGTGGAAATATCTGCAAATTTACATTTATTAATTAATACACAAGAAATAATCATCTGCTTACTTAATTTGCTTAATTGATCGGAAACATTTGGTGGCCCTAAATCTATAAGACTGTCATCGCTCTTTGCAGCAGTTGAAACTTTAGGTCCAGGACCAATTGCCTTAGCGAGTACAGCCGATGCCGACTGATTTCCACCTTCGTGATTCTTTTCCCATCTACTATAGCGCAAAAATAAGTTATTGAGATCATCGTTTATTCTTAAAAATTCTGCTGTAAGTTCGTCGTTTGATAATTTACTTATTAACTCCACTAATCTGTCTTGCATTCCGTGACACGTTACATTTAGTTCCTATAAACTTATTACGTAACTACTCACGAAAAAAGAAACTTCGATGTATTATTACCTGAATTAATTCTAATTCCTCAGGACTCTCCTCTCCAGGTTTCATTTCACTTAACATTTCACCAAATACAACCATGTTTGACTGAACTACATCTAATTCTGACTGCAATTTAGCTCTTTGTTCGACTGTAAGAATACCACCGGCAGGACTAGGTATGTGGGGTGCAGGTGATATATTCATTGGAGCTTCTCTTGCTACAGGAGCGGGAACACTAGCATCGACGCTCTAAAAATGAAGGTGAAAGTGTAAAAAAATAATCGTTTTTTTATAAATACCCTCTGAGGCGTTAAAATAGGAGCCATCGCATCTAAATCGGTAGGTGGAAACTCGATTCCTTTATTCAGCAAATCTTGATATACCAAAACAACGCCAGATAATTCTGTTTGATGTCTGAAAGCATCAGCCCAAGACTGAATCAAACTTAAAACTTTCTCTTGCACCGCTGTTGGTGGATCATTTTTTGGTCCAATTAACTTGACCTAAAAAAAGTACTTATTATGATAAAAATTTCTTTATAATTTTATAATAGATATCTTGCTGCTCATATAAAAATAAAAGAAAGTTTAAGAATAAAACACAAAATTGCAAAATACCAGTACGTAATTTTACTTCATTATGAAATTCTTATAATAGGCATAATTAGTGTAAATTAAACTGTAGAACTGATAACAAACTATAAATATGGAGTAGTGAAAGTTTTTACGTACCAATTCCTGTACGAAATCCTTATTACAAGCTAAAAGATGGAAACGCCTTCCACAGTTTTTTATACACGTCTCTAGAACAGTGAGAGTATACATGACAACGGTATAATTTTTTCCAGCATTTTGAGTAATGCGTTTTCTAATTGCTTTTATGGCATCTTTTGGGCCATCTTCCGTTTCGTTTATAACGTCACATATTTCCATATTTAGTGCCCAATTTTCGGAGGCAAGACTAGCATCTGTTGCCTGTTCTATAATACAAATTACGAAAAGTTTATACAAATATTTAAACAAATAAAAACTGCTTGAAAATGTTTAGTCGATGAAGAAATGTTGAGCAATAAATTTTTTTCTTAAAACGTCTTTTTAGAGAAAGGAGAAGAATGGTAAAGCAAACGATAGATGTAAATTGCATAATAATTCGGCTAAAATTGTTGTATTTTTATGCATTTTATGCTTTTGAAATAATAATTAGTGTAAACGTCAAACAGTAATTGACAGAAGTTAAAACCCAAACAATTTCAAATAGGCGAATTGAAGATCATTTTAAGAATAATTTAAATTTACCTATTTTACTACCAACAGGTGTTGAAAATGGATTACCACCTAAGGCATTTCCAAAAAACGACATTATGGAATTATTTATTTTCTTCCAGCAATTTCCACTTGTTTACGCTTTTACTTGTCAAAAATATTTTACGCACTCATTATATGAGTCAATCATATGACTAAAAATTCTATAAATAAAATTACCTATCTAAAAAAATTTACCCTTGAGCATATTAAAAAATTCAACGTCATTAATAATACTTGAAAAATTTAATATAAATGCAAATTACCACAAATAGATTACCGAATACAGTTGCTAATTTGACTTAAGATTACAGGTATCTGTAAATAACTACATGACGTACGTGGCAACCGCTTTAATATTCAAAATATTGATATAATTTTAATAAATATTTACAACTTTGGTAATTTACTTCTGCCGTATATAAAATTAGATTAATAAAAAATAGGAAATGGATCGATGCAAGCAACAGGAACCAAAAGTTATCGATACTGCTATGATAGAACAATGTATCACCGAACAAGCACCGCCCGGAGAAGCTGGGCGTTTAGCACGTTTAGAAGGAGTTCCTGTGGCCGAAGTCGAACAATTAAGAATAGAATTTTTAAGTAATCAAATTTTATTAATTTTATTATAATTTTTATTTGTTCAAACAATCTTAACAAAGAAAAAAGAATTCAACGGTGTGATTCCTCAGTTTAATCTTTTTCCAATTTATCACCGTACAAAGTGTATATTATTTGTATTCGTTATCGAAAACTGCTTACAATTAGTCAAATTAGTTTTATGATACTATCATAAAATAATTAATACTAATCATTATTTATGTTAAGCGCTTTTTTTCGTTTTAGAAATTGTAAGAATCGATCACTTATGGGTTTTGTCTTCGATTACAAAATTAAGCCTAAGTAATAATTTAATAGAAGAAATCGAAAATTTGGACCAATTAACTAAACTAATACAGTTAGATTTGTCATTCAACAAAATAACAGTAATTGGAAACTTAGATAAGCTCGTTAATCTAGAAATATTAAATCTTTTCGATAATCAAATTTCTGTATTAGAAAAGATGAATACACTCAAAAAATTATTAATATTTAGTATCGGCAGAAACTGCATCGTGGATCGAAATAATGTGTGTTTCTTTTGATTTAAATTTTTATCAAACTATCACAAATAATTTATAGGTACTATATTTAAGACGTTTTCGTAAATTACAATCTTTGAACATGGCTGGGAATCCATGTGCCGAAGAAGACGGTTTTTTAACGTTTGTTGCCACATTTTTACCTCAGATTACATATTATCAATATCAATTAGTTCCAATGGACGAACGAACAATCGGACTTGAACTTCATCGGTAAACGCATTAATTCATATATGGCTATAAAATAATTTTAAAATAATTTCAGATCGCAGCTAGTAAAACTAGAAGCTGAAGAGAGTAAAATAAAGGAAATCGAAGATAAAATTGAAGCCAATTTGGCAGAAGCTGAAATGCACGCCGAAAGTTTTGTCGAATTTTTAGGGTCAGATACTTTATTTAACGAAATGTTTGAAGATGATGATGAAGGAAAAGCTCTGTTATTAATGAACGACGAAGTAAAGGAATATTACTCCCAGTACGAAGAGAAATTTGTAACTGTATGTAAAAAAATATTTGCAGTAGGTCAAGAACAGTATAAAATTCGTAAAATCGAAGTTGATGGGTTTTTTGATAGTCTCAATACTGCTAAGAGGACTAGTCAACAATTAAGTATTGTAAGGTCGTCAAAATGATTAATTCCGTACAACTGATTTAAAATATTTGATAGGAAAAAATGGAAATCTTTTTAGAAAAGAAATCAGAAACGTTCTCTTACATTAAAAAATTAGAGGAGCAATTAGAAGAAGAAGTAATTACGAAAGAATATTTTAACGAGGAAATTCAAAAACGCGCAGATGAATACAGCGATGTTATTCATAAGATATGGAAAGACTTAATGGGCCTAGAATTAACACAATATGAGCAAATGGAAGAAGTAATAGTAACTTTTGAACAAATAGCGACTGAACAAATTAATGCATTCGTAGAATCTGCACAGGGATTCTTTGCAGAATTGAGGGACTTTGAACAAGAATATATGGAGTGTGTCACCATAGAAGCAACGGCGTTTCAAACAATGAGTACCTTACAAGAAGATTTTCCAGTACCAGAGGACTTAGTAGTTGTACGTTTTTTGTTATTAACTTTTTCCAATCCAAGAAAAAGTTGTAAAAAGACAAAAAAATAATAATAAAATTTTTTTTTTGCATTTCTCGATGTTTTGAGTCCCCGATTACAAAAATGCAAAAAAAAATTTTCGATTTTTTGAACTGAAATGTCTGTCTGTCGGTCTGTTATAGCTGTGGAGCAAAAACTACTAAACCGATATCGATGAAAATTTATTTTAGGCACTTTAAAAATATTTCATCGGCAAACTAAGCTTTTATAAGAAATCTATAAAGGGCGTTCAAAAATAAGGTGGTTATTTTGGGCGCATATTTGCAAATTTGGGCCAAATTCAATTTTACTTGACTATAAGATAGTACATTTGCACCCCAATTGAAAAAAGAAATAAATTTTTTTATTTAAAAATGGCGGCCTATAGAACGATTGTCCCATTTTGTGGTTTTTCCCTTATAACTTGGCCGGTAATTATTGTTATAAAAATTTCAAAACGGCATTGTACAGCCAAAATATAGGGCTTTCGTCCATCGTCCTAAGCAAGTCGATTTTCAAAATTATTTCAAAATTGCCTACCTTTAAGGGGCCAAAGTAGGTCAAAATTTTGAAATGGATTTTCACCAAATTTCCTATGCCATATTTTTTCTTTTTTGGATATGTTACAGACAACGTAATTCTCTATCGAAATATAAATTTTTATCGAAATCGCTAGAGCCGTTTTGAAGTAATGATTTTCTGAATGTCTCAACTTTAAAAATCCATGATCCAAAATCCCATGAATATCTATTATTTGAGACTATTTTCGGTTAACAAAACGCTTCCGCGGTTATACCGGAAATTACAAAAGTAACAAAATTTTTAGGAAAACCCTGTAATCTTTTAATATTTTGAAAGCTCGTAAAATTAGCTATTATATGATATTAAACAATTTATATTTTGACTTCCGGTCGAAGCCATTTAAAAAAAACTTTTTTTTTTAATTCTTTTTAAATTATGTAGTTTATATAAATTTAATAAGAAAAACAACGGATGTGGCCATACGAGGAACTTTTTCCTGTTGTATTTTTTTTGTGCATTTCTTTATTGTTTTCAACTAGCAAATCATTCCTATTTTGTATTAGTTCTTACCATATTTTTAAACTGTATTTATTAATATTTTAGATAATGTCTGATAAGGAAATTTTAGCTAATGCTCTTGGAGCAACCCACGATATTCATATGCTTGTAATAGACACCCGTGAAGATAAACTAGTAAATCGAGCGAAAAATTGGTTGAATAATTTAGTAGGTGGATTAACAAGGTAAGTATTTTAGAACAACTAAATGTTTTTACTACAAAATGTACACTATTTGTGTCTATTGTTATCTATAAATATTTTTTAATAATTTTCAGACAAGAAATGGAAAGGAACAGAGGAAAAGTTTTAGAAATAAATCATTTCTTAGACATTCAAAGAGAGGAGTTTGATGAATTGCACGCATTTAGCGTAGGAGGTCCAATGATAGATCCAGATATCAGCGCAGCTCTGAATTAATAAAATCTATATTTGATCCAATAAAAAAAATAACAATTCATAACACGTTATTATTGACTTGCTTTCTTATTTTTTAGCATAGCTAAATAAAATTCTAGTCCTTGCTGAACTTCGGCTTTCTGAACAAATGACGTAAACGTTTCAACGTCTTCTTCCCTATACTTTTTTAATGCCTAAAATCAACAAGAATTATGCATAATTGTATTTACAAAATATCTATTAAAAATGAATTGAAATAATTATACAAACCTTAATGGCCGGTGCTCGTAAATAATTTTTTGTAGCTTGATAAGCTAGAGGCGGTATTAATTCATATTGTTTCAAATAATTTTTTGCTTTGACTAAACCATCATTCTTATCTGCTGCTAGTTCATCGACCAAACCAATTTTTAATGCTTCGTCAGTTTTATATAAATGACCTCTCATTAGTGCTAACTCAGTTTGCCTATGGCCAATAGTATTCATCATTGTAGCAGTAAACCATGTAGGTGCAACAATACCCAAACGAGTTTCGTTAAGACCTATAGTAAAGTTAGGGCGCATGATGCGATATTCACAACTCATAGCAAGCAAACAACCACCAGCTGGTGAATGACCCTAAAAGCAACGGTTTATTGTATACGTATTAAAATGACTTAAAAGTGTATTACATTTATAACGGCAACTGTAGGAAATGAAGTTCCATAAAGTTTCATCCACACATCTTGCAAAGTTCTCCAAAACGTCTTACAACGATCAGGATTGGGTTTATACATTTCTAATATATCTAATCCTGCCGAAAACACTTTATCCGAAAACTAAAACAATTATTTTTAAAAACAATTAAATTTCTCAAAAACAGATACTTACTGAAGTCAAAATCATACCAGGTGATTTCTCTTTTTCCAAGTTATCAAGAATGCTTGAAAATTCGCTTAGAAATTCTAAATTTAAGCTGTTAACAGGAGGACTATTCATTGTAACTGTAGTAAATCCATCATCGCAAGTAGAAATGGTCAATAGTTTTGTTGAATTACTATACTTTCTCACACCTACTGCAAAAGTTCTGGTACAAGATAATCCTAATTTTAAAGCCATTTTTAAGAAAATGCAAACAAACGTATGTACTACACAATCTCGATTAATTTTGAACAACTTCTCCTACTCTCTAGTTCCAATGTCCAAGGAAAAGTAAATTTAGTGTTGTACGGTACCCAAACGATCAAACTATGAACTCTTATGAACTGTTTATGTGGGTTCTTTAATTAATATTTTAATACTTTTTGCTTTAATTAGGATTGATATGCATTTCTTAGAAAAATTCGTTTACCTAGTTGTATCTATTTTAAAGCATTTTAAAGGTAGCTACACACGTCCCGCGCACTTTTCCGCTATTGCAGTTCAAAATGTCAAAAATGTTCAAAATTGGCGGAATGAATAAATAACAAGAAAAGGTAAGGAAGAAGCCAAGAATGTTTATGTTTGTTGTCTCTGGTCTACAGTGCTTAACTTAGCTGAACTGAAGACTTGATCGTTTTGATTGATTTACTTCGACCACCTTTTCAAGTCACAATAACCAACTGCAACTTTATCATCCACCCTCTCCGATACACCTCTGTGGAGGAGATCCTATTCAAGCCATGATTCAAGCCCTATTTACTTAGACGACTCTGGCAATCAGACAGAACGGAGCGTATGAATCCACCTCAACGTAAAACACTTGCATGGAAGCCCACCATTATAGGACAAGTTTTTGAAGATTCTGTACCTAATTAGTGTAATTCTGTTTTATTTTTGTGTTATCTCCACTCCAGTTATCTCTCCAAAAACTATTTGAATTAGTATTATAGTACCTACTGAGTTATTAGTTTTTCTAGAATTTTAAGTCATGCTTTTTTCGGGATTTCTAGATAGATACAAACAATCTAAAAGTCTAATGGCCGTTTGCACCGCTTACAGATTAACTAACAAATAGTTTATCTGGCGGATAAGTTACTACAAACTAAAAGCGATGCAAAAGACCATAAGTAGCAGGTACCTTTGTAGAAAATTTATCCCTCAGTTATTTGAATTATCCTACAGTTAGATGGAGGTGTAAGTTTTACAACAACAACTTATCCATCAGATAAACTATCTGTCAGCAAGCGGTGCAAACGAACATAAATAGTAGTTTGTTTGTTTGAACATAAATAGTAGTTTACCTCATAGGAGGTAAAAGTTACCTCCCAGGATGTAAAAGTAGAACTTTAACCTTACTTGTTTAGTAACAAAATGTCAACTTTTTTTGACGTTTCTTCTATCTATCAATCTCATATAATGTCATATCATCTCATCTGTCAATCGCTTCTGTCATTCAATTAACAATCTCATCTCATCTTATCTGTCGTCTTTTGTCATTTGTCGTTTAATCTTGTCTGTCAATCTCATCTTTCATGTCATTTGTCAATCTCATCTAATCTGTCACTCATCTTATCTGTCAATTTCATCTGTCATCTCATTTGTCAATCTCATCTGTCATCTCATCTAACCTCTCACTTATCATAGAGTAAACCCAACGTAACCTAAGCACACCACGTGATCAAACCTGCGCGAGGCGTGGCTTCAGAGCCCAGTGGCGGAGCTAGTTATTTCTTCTGTCAACAAAATTATTTTTAAAAGTTGGCAAAATTTAATTAAAATTTTTATTTGAAGTACCTACTAATAATAATTAATTATCGGTTTAATACTTTGTGAATGAGATCTTTACATTATTAAAATGCTTGTAATTATTTTGCTTCGACAATAGTAATGTACCTACTGTAATAATATTTTAAGTACACGAGCGGTGACAATGCGCAGATACCTAAATTGGTATTTATCCCTACCAACGCAGTAATCAACGTATTTAAATTATTAAAGGGGCGTGGCCAAACCTGCGCGAACTTAGGTACCTCAAGTTAAATTATTTTTACTGTAATTACTATACGCCGACACTGTCTACGTCCGTTTCCAAGCAACGGCAGTAGGTACAAAACTGTCAAACTTATCTGGGAAAGATCTAATGACAGATGATTGATGATATGACAGACAAAATGACATATAGGATGAGAGATGGATTGATAGATGACCCCCTGACATATGAAATGACATGCCATGATAGATGACCTCCTCCCTATGCCGACAGATTAACATTTGTCATAGTAACTATGGTTACAGATACCCCCTGAAATTGATAACTCAACCCGTCGTCTGCGTTGATCTGTCGTAGTTTTACGCTTAAAACTACGACAGAGATCAACGCAGACGACGACTCAACCTGACATACGAAATGACAAATGAAATTAACATACAGGGTGGTTTGTTTTTTACTGTCCAGCTAATATCTGCTGAAATATTGAAGATACAAAAAAAAGTTAAATTAGAAACTTTTCAAACAACACCTCATCTACAAAATAGCGGAAACAATTTTTTTCCATGACCTACTTGTTTTGCGGGGAAATATGTAACTTTGGTTTTTTAAATAGAACACCCTGTATATTTTTAGAGAATCGTATTCTAAATAAATTTCTCTTTACAGTGATGTATCACAAGTACCATTGTGCTTTCTAATAATTATGCCCAATTTTTCGAAAAAAGGAACAATATGAGGGTTGTAGAGACTCTTGATTAACCTTAATTTATTTACTTTTTAACAAACTACGAAATTTCGGAACTAACTTTAACACGTAATGTATAATAATGATTGTTCAGATTGTCCACCATGGAATTTTTTTGGCCCTCTTTGACTATGTTTTCTGCAACACTCATCCTAAAAAAAATTTAAATATTGGACATAATTAGAAAGCAAAATCGTACTTGTGATATACCGTTGTAAAGAGAAGTTGATTTAGAACACAATTCTGTAAAAATATACAGGGTGTTCTATTTAAAAAACCAAAGTTACATATTTTCCCGCAAAACAAGTAGGCTATGGAAAAAAATTGTTTACGCTATTTTGTAGATGAGGTGTTGTTTGAAAAGTTTCTAATTTAACTTTTTTTGTATCTTCAATATTTCAGCAGATATTAGCTGGACAGTAAAAAACAAACCACACTGTATAGTGACAGATTTTACCTTGACATTGACATATAGGGGAATTGTGCCTAAAATGACATACTTTTCTAATTCGGTGCTATTTTTCAATTTATTTTTAGGTAATTATCGAAAATTCAAATTCTACAGAAATAATAGATTCATTTGACACTCGTATGTGTTTGAAATTTTTTATTTTTTTAGCAAATAAAAGTTTTATTAAAGCATAAGTAAAAGTGATTCTTATATGTCATATTACCCATACACTTGGGTAAAACGACACATACATTCAAAATGCATTGAACAACTTAAAATTTATTAAGAATTGTTTATTGTTATTGAGAAAACGCGATTAGTCCTTAGTAATAATAGCAAAATAACATTTTCATTTAGTTTTCTTGCAGTGGTACATACGTGGGTTGGATTAGGTAAAATGACATATACTCTGAAATACTATCACAATACTATGTCATTTTACCTTGTATGGTTAATTATATGTCATTTTGCCCGAATAGGTAGAAAATTTTAAAATCGGTTAGTAAGGTTCAGGTTATGTAAATAACAACATTTTCACATTTGCTATTTAAGGAAAAATGTCCAGACTTATTAGAAACACTAAAATAAACAATTTTACCTTATTTGCTAGATTAAGATTAAATAATAACACTTAACGAAACACAGACACAAGTATCACAAACTTCATAAACAGAAAATGGTAAAAATTTCGGGAATCCTCCAAACCCAAACTAACCGTATATAATTTTTGTAGCACGGATATGTAGTGTACAGACACCTATTGGCAATGTTACAAAATGATTAAGGTGGTAAGCTCCGCCACTAATTTTAATGGGTTCGGCCACCGTAAATTCCGTCGTAATTTGTCAGTTTTCAAAAAATTTTTTTTGCAAACTAAAGTGCAAGGTGTATTGTAGTGCGCGCCATGGCGTTTTTTAAAAATTTTTAATATTTAGCTTTTCAAATATAGTGATGAAAACTGCTTACAAGTGCCATGCTTTTGAAGCGCTTCATCAAGTACAAGAATGAAAATACCTATGTAACGCACTACAACCATGTCTATATTTTACATTTTTATAAAAAAATCGTGAAAAAGTTTTCATACTTTCTTAGAATTACATGTTAGCTAGCCCGTATTTAAGCATAATTTCGGTATACAATTGCCTATCATTCAGGGACAACTTATTTATTAGCGACCACGGCAGTCGCATGGAGATTTACACTGTAAAAACTTTTTAGATTATTGTTTTCGTACGTTTCGTTCGTCATTGAAGCATTATCTACTTTTGTATTTAAATGATTGCAAAAAAGGAATTTTAATTTAATTTAATTTACGTGATAATTTCGCGTGATATAAATTATTAAAAATAAAAAGTATTTTACCAAAATTTGGATTTAGACTAATTTGGTGATTCTGAACAAATTTTTCCAATAATTTCTTTCAAGAAAATTATGCCTATTATAACTTTTCAATTTTTGGCAATTATTTTTGATAACAGTAGATTTCTGGTTGGCAGTAAAATTATTCTAAAATTAAAAAAGTTCCTGTTTTAACGGGTTAAGTGTAGTCAACGAACCAAAATTTATCCTGATTTTCGGACTTTTTTGGTAACAGCGAGTTTTTTTCCTTAATCGGTCGAAACCATTCCTGTGAGGTTGTGTATAAAATGTCTCAGCTCAATTTTGACCGGAAGGCCCTTATTCTTCGACTTTAGTGTAAAAGTTTGACTTTTTCAAGTTTCCGTTTCACTATTTTTTGAATAACTTCGCTTGTATTGGTCGGATCGAGACCAAAAAATTTTCCTTTTGTTTGTAATGAATCTCTCTTTAAAATAGCCTGAGTTAAAATTATTTATATTAATTTCCTAACCCAAAAATAATTCAAAACTGTCGTCATTGGTAGGTAGTAGTTTTTTCTAGAGAACTTGAGTTTTAATTAATGTTATTGTATGAAACTTTAGGAAGTTACAGCTGATATAGTAATAAATCCATATTACAAGTTGGGTCCAAAAATATTAAGAACAACGGCTAAAATTTGCATTTTGGTTCAAATTTTCTTTTTCATATTTGTTGTGAGCAATTGGTGGTATCCCAATAATTCTTCTCTTGAAATGTAGGAATTCATCTTTCAGATGAAAACAAAAACAATCACATCAGACCATTTTTTCTTCCGATTTCTTTGAAGATAAAAATAAAATCTTTTAACTGTTTGTCTACAAAACCAATTTTAGTGGTCGAAATTTAATTCTTCTTTTACGTATTTTTGAAAATTAATCATAAAGAACTCCTATACATTATTTTTGAACATTAAAACTGGTTTTAAAGTCAACCATTTCGACCACTAAAATTGGTTTTGTGGGTAAATAGTTGAAACATTTTATTTTTCTTTTCAACGAAATGGGGAGAAAACGTGGTCTAATGTGACTGTCTTTGGTTTCATCTGAAAGAGCATTAAATTTCCAACATTTCAAGGGAAGTATTATTACGATACCACCAATTGCTCACAACAAATATGAATTAGAAAATTTGAACCAAAATGCAAATTTTAGTCTTTGTTCTCAATATTCTTGAACCCAATTTGCAATATGGATTTGTTACTATATCAGCTACAACTTTCTAAAGTTTCATACCGTAATATTAATTATTACTCGAGTTCTCTATAAAAAAAACTACGACTCACTAATGGCGGCAGTTGTGAATTTTTTTTGGGTTAGGAAATTAATATAGATTATTTTAACCCAGGCATTTTTAAAGAGAGATTCATTAGATTACAAACAAAAGGAAAATTTTTTAGACTCAGTCCGACCAATACAAGCGAAGTTATTCAAAAAATAGTGAAACGGAAACTTAAAAAAGTCAAAATTTTACACTAAATTCGAAAAATATGGGCCTTCCGGTCTAAATTGGGTTAATACATTTTATACACAAACTCACAGGAATGGTTTCGGCCGATTAAGATAAAAAAAATTCAAAAATTCTCACACTATCACTTTTCATTTTGTTGATTGCTACTAAACTACTGGATAATTACAATTATGTACAATTAGCTGTTACACGATACCAAACACTTTATATTTTGACTTCCGGTTTAACCGTAAATGTTAACATCTTTCTTAATTTAAATAGGAACATCCTGTATGTTTATTACTTTTTAGAAAACTCGTAAAATTAGCAACTGAAGACACCCAACACTTTATACTTTACTTGAGGTTTAACCGGAAATGGGAATATACGCAGCAAAAGTTCCCGGTATGGCCGCATCAGTTGAATTTCAAAACTACAGCTATGTAACATAATTCCGATTTTGTACCACCAAAAAATATTGTTTTTAAGGTTTTTTTAATTACCTATAATAATAATTAAATTCTTCCTTTTATGAAGTAGGTTAAAAATAGATAATTTGTGAGAAAAGTTTTAATTGTATAATACTCAAATAAGTAAAAAAAACTAATCAGTGTTGTTCGATAATAACAAAATATAGGTAGTTGGTATAAACATATTCCTTGAACTTATATTAGATTCTCGCAGGCATTTCTGTGTAATTATTTATCTAAAGACGAATTAACAAACAAAATATAAGTGATTTTATATTTCATATACAATGGGTGAAGATAATTGTATTGTAAAATAAACAAATCCTGATAACAGCATAAAACCGCTGCCATCAAGTTACATACTATCTGTGTATCCCATAGTTATTTTACGTTGTTCAAATCGACGAAACGACTGATTACCGTCGCGTTTGTAACAGCGTAACTTTATCATTTAATTTACCATCAATGAACGTATTGCATCTTACTACGAACTTTACGCGCTCTCTCTTCATGTTCTGGTTGCAGGCGGGACTTTCCGCCTTAAGACCTCCGGAATTTAAATTATAATGTCTATGTCGTTTTAGCTGACTATGCCGTTTTAAGCACAATTCCCCTACTATAGTCGCATTTTTTAAAGACTACCGACACGTGACTTTTAAAATATTCAATAAATAATTAATTTAATTATAAATTTTTTAAACAAATATTTAATAATGATTAACAATTAATGTATTAACTAAATTAAATAATTTATTAAACTTGAGAAATAAGTCGTTTTCATCTTCATTTATACATATCAAGGTGGTCACGTGTCTTTAACAAATGCGACTGTATGTAGGTAGGGTGGTATAGGATTATTTTTTTAAAATTGCGTTTTTGAAGTTTCATAATGACAGCGCAGGATACTTTGGCGCAGGGTTGCCACATATCAACAAATCAAGCTAAAAAACATTGAATTTCAAACAAATTAAATTGTAATGTGATAACTCTGTACAGGGATGCCAAATTAAAATAGTCCCTAACTGCATTGTCTCTTCACATTTCTAACTAACTTTAGGTTTGTTCCGGTAAGTGTCAAAAACGCAATCTTAGAAAAATAATCCTATAACTAAGGTGAGATTGACATTTGACACATGGTAACTATCGTGACAGACCACTTTACTCTAAAAAACCAATTCCTATCCTACTTCCTCCACTCTCTATCTCTTATCTTTTTTTTATCTACAGTGAATACTAGGTGCTTTCCATTTGTCGAAAAGTAAGCTCTGAACAGTACCCTACTGTATATTTATACAGTATCAGAGCTATACTTTTCGACAAATGGAAAGCACCTCATTCCTCATATACCATTTACAACGCAACATAGCGTCGATTGTAAGAACGACCATCGGAAAATAGAAGTATTAAGTATAGAAGTATAAAATAGCCATATTATCCACTAGGCTGGCAAAGCTAAAAGGTGGTTCACACCATAGCAAAATAATAACCAAAAATAATAGGGAATTTTCAGAATAAAACTGTTAGTTATTTACCATATTTGGGGTAAATAACCAAATATAGTAAATAACCAACAGTTTTATTCTGAAAATTCCCTATTATTTTGCTATGACCGAGCTTATTATTTAGCTATGATTTCTCATAGGAGAAGTCATATGACTTCTCCTATGAGAAATCATGTAGTGTGGCCAACCCTTTATTAAGCCTAAGGCGCCTTTTGCTGAAAAACGCTAACTTACCTAAAATTACCTATATACTATTACCTATATGTGGCAAAATAGCCCTAAATATTACCATTTGGCACGAAATTGTTAAAAAAATTTCCCCCAAACCTCTCGACTACGACGGTGGTACACCACGACCATACAAAATTCTTAGGAGTTAATTAAATAGGCGTCAAATCTGTATTAGTCTAAGGAGCCAAACAGACGTAATCCGGCCCTGCCGGCGTTTCCTCATATCCTTGTATAAGTTCCTGGTGGTTTTGATAACGATATCTAAGACTTGTATTTTTCATGTTTTTCATTTCTAAAAAAAATTGGCTTAAGAAGAAATGTAAACCTTGATGTAAACCAACTTTTGTGAACATGTAATTTCGATCTTCATAATTGTTATCTAAAATTAATAAACTGCATATTTAGTCCGGTGCACTCTGAAATTTTACATAGTGCTCGTGGGACAAATTAGTATAAAGCTGAAACCTTTGATATTGTATTGTACTTATAGCCCTTATTATAGTACTAAAAGTCCCCACCCTTCCGAGGGCTGGAACACCCCCAAAATTGCGTTTGAATCTCAAAAATTACACTTTTTATCATATTTTTGCAATCATCTCGAAAAGAAGGTAGTAAGCGAAAAATTATAAAGAGTCAAAAATTGAAGAGGATAAAATTATACGGCAAAAATCTCATTTGCAATTTTTCAAAATAGTTAATAGTTTTTGAGAAAAATGTTATTGAAAGTTAACCTATTTTGCGCGTATTACAGTACTCATGGGTTGCGCGATCAAAGTGATACTGAGCGCCCTATTTTACATTATTGAAAATTTCTCATTACCTATCAGATTTAGAAAAAAACAAATAATAAAGAAGAAATCTAAGGCCATAAATTTTATTTTGTAGAAAACCTATAGTATACGTTTTAAGAAGCCATCTTAAAAATTTACATTATTTAACGTTTTCATCAAAAAATTTTCAACAATATGAAGAAAGATCGAAATACGTATAGTTTTTTTCCGAAATTGGTCATTACTCGCTTAATTTTTGAGAATCCAAACTTTTTCTTGAACGAAAATAAAGGCAATACTCTAAAGGTTTTATATCTGCTATTCGCATCTTGATAGGAATACTTTAGAAACGACAACAGTTTGTACGATGAAGAAAATGAGCAAAAAAATTGTAGTTCACTGCAGTTATTGGGGCTGGAAGAAACAGGGAGAAAGTATTCAACCTATAACCACAGATAACCCTATAGCCCCGGAATTTATTTAAAAAATGATATTCTGCAACTGCAAAAATGACTGTAGTAAGTTCTGTACTTGCAGAAAGGCAAACCTTAATTGTTCCAATTTGTGTGGGAAATGTTTAGGCAATTCCTGCAGCAATATTTTTCAAGAACTGGAAGATAGCGTAGAATTAATAGAAGATTAGTTTTTATTTTATTTTATTTGTGTTAATACAGGGTGAGTCTGAGCGATGGATCTATTAAGTTCAAATCGAGCTGTGTTAATTTTAGAAGAAAACTATCAAAACATTAGTTATACTATTGACGATATGCTCTACAATTTAAAAATATTTTGGAGTACAGAGTAAAGTACATCAGGAAACACCCTGTATATTCCAAAATATTTTGGATTACAGAGCATTTCGTCAATAGTAACTAATGCCTTGACAGTTTTCTTCTAAAATTTAACACAGGTCGATTTAGACTTAATAGGCCCATCCCTCAGACTCACCCGCTATTTAAATTATAAATTATTACAATATTAATTTGTGTCAAGTACCTATACGTTTTATCTGCTTATGTAAAAGAATTTATAATTTTCCTCTAAGATTGGAGGGCTGCATTAGTTACGATTTTTGAGTTCAAATAAACATGGTGAATTTTTTATAGGCTTAAATTTTTATCTCTTTATTATTTTTCTTTGACTCCCGATAATTTCATAAATATGAATAAAAGTGCAATTTTGGGGGGTTTCCCCCATCGGAAGGGTGGGGAATTTTAGTATGATACTTAATAAGGACTATAAGTACTAAACAATAGCAAAAATTTTAGCGTTAGATAATTTTGTTCCAGGTTCACTATATGTAAAATTTCATAACTGCAGTGAACTACAATTTTTTTGCTCATTTTCTTCATCGTACAAACTGCTGTCGTTTCTAAAGTAGAATTCTTATCAAGATGCGATTAGCAGATATAAAACCTTTAGAGTATTACCTTTATTTTCGTTCAAGAAAAAGTTTGAATTCTCAAAAATTAAGCGAGTAATGACCAATTTCGGAAAAAAACTACGTATTTCGATCTTTCTTCATATTGTTGAAAATTTTTTGATGAAAACGTTAAATAATGTAAATTTTTAAGATGGCTTCTTAAAACGTATACTATAGTCTTTCTACAAACTAAAATTTATGGCCTTAGATCTCTTCTTTATTATTTGAGAGTCCTTTAAAGATAGAAAAATATCTAAGAAAATTTTTTTTTTAAATTATGAATTTCAAAGTCCAATTTTTTGTCAAAATAGAACTGGAAAAAAATTTTGCTCTTAGGACATTAAAGTATACATCATGAAGATAGTAATCCTACATAGATTTTATATTTCCTCAATTACTTTAGGAGATTTTTAAATTTTAAGAAAAATTAGGTTATTTTACATTCATTATTTTTTTTCTCCGTGATAAATTACTTAAAATCAAAATATTTTGCATGTAATTTAAAGCTGAAGATGTCCTCTTCAACTACATAGTTTTTGTTTTTTTCTAAATCTGATAGATAATGAGAAATTTTCAATAATGTAAAATAGGGCGTTCAGCAACACTTTGATCGCGCAACCCATGAGTACTGTAATACGAGCAAAATAGGTTAACTTTCAATAACATTTTTCTCAAAAACTATTAAATATTTTGAAAAATTGCAAATGAGATTTTTGCCGTATAATTTTATCCTCTTCAATTTTTGACTCTTTATAATTTTTCGCTTACTACCTTCTTTTCGAGATAATTGCAAAAATATGATAAAAAGTGTAATTTTTGAGATTCAAACGCAATTTTGGGGGTGTTCCAGTCCTCGGAAGGGTGGAGACTTTTAGTACTATAATAAGGGCTATAAGTACAATACAATATCAAAGGTTTCAGCTTTATACTAATTTGTCCCACGGCTAATGCTAAATGCACTGTAGTAATTGGTGTTGCAAATTAAATGGAACGCGATTTAGCATTGCTGTCAGAGGTTGTCATAATATAAACAATCTGTAACAAATATCTTATAATCAACGCTATGTTGCGTTGTAAATGGTATTCACTGTATATCTCTTTCGAACCTAACTTCTCATTTCCGTTAATCCATGTGTCTTTTATTGTGTGGATAATGTTTTTTCAATCTCATGATTGACGATGATTGAGATAGTAGAAGATTAAGTTCATTGACATTTGATCTAAATATTTTTAATAATAAATATTAATTTAAAATCAGGAAATCAAATTTAATGACGCAGAAAATACGAACTCAGCTGAAAATCGGCCAATCAATATAAGCGATGAAACGGCGAATTAACCACGAATTAACGCAAATGGAAACTCGGCTTTAAAAAGGTACTTGTAGCATTTTGCTTTCATCAGCGCCCTCTTGTAGTCTTACGATGAGAGCATTTTTTATTCATTTGTTTTTGTTCGTTATGTGATGCACGATCCGCCGTGCAACATAACCTCATTTCATTCGTAATAGAAGTTAAGTTTTTGAAAATTTATTGAACTTGGACATGAAGAACAGTGTTATTATTTGTTTTTTGATAGTTTTTAATTTATATGTGTAATTTTAAAAATTTATGTGAATTTTTATTACGGAACGCTATATAAAATATGGAGAATTCATTGGTTTCTTTTGACGAAAATAGCTGGTAAGCTTTAACTAGTAGGTGTTGTGTGGCTTTAACAATAATAATAATGTTTATTTAGCATAATTTGCTATTGTTTTATCACTAATGGTTCATATAATCTCTATATAAGAATATAATATAGTTCTCCAAGCTCTTATTAAACCAGTATGGGAAACTGGGAATGCAAAATCACCTTCTATATCTAAACCTATAGCTTTTGCTATTTCGAATTAGTACCCTGCGTTCTTAAAACCAAATATAAACCATTGATATCATACATCGTTTAATGATCAACTTTACTTTTAGGACAGAAGCAAATGTATCGAAAGCATATACACCCAGTACGCCACAATTCTATGATGAAGATTCGTCTGGGTTTTCTTCTGTGTTTGCTAATCTTTACAAGCAAACAGGAACTAAATTAAGTCAGGAAGATCGACGACAAGAGCTTTTGAAAAATATCAAATTGTATGTACATTGTACTTATAGCTAGTTTTTGAAGTTTGAAGTCATTGAAGGTATAATAACATAAAAAGAAATGTGCGTAGTGATCATTACTTATATTTGTCAAGTTATGATATTCTGTTTTAAAATAAACCAATTTTACGAATTATATCAATGTTATAAAAAGGTTTATTCTAATAGGCGTCGCAATCAGTGTTTAAACCAGCGTCGAGGTATACTTGAAGATATTGAAGAAGATAGCGAAAATGAAGTCGATAAAGGAATGGATGTAGAAGAAAAGCATTGTGCAGGGAAGCATACAAAAAAGAATGTTCGTAAATTAATGCTCTCAGAATGGCTTACAGAGATTCCATTTGACTTCGAAACTGACTGGTTAGTTAAATTATGTCCCGAAGGTTCGAGAGCATTAATAATTGCTTGCAACGTAAGTAAAAATTAACAAATAATTATATTTGAATTACGAATGTTTTTTTTTAGAAAATCACCAAAGCATATAATAAATTTGGTCGTGTAAAAAACAAGTTTCATTCCATGTTACCAGGTGGATCTCCAACAACGGGGCCTTATAATAACAAACAAACTATTTTAGATTGCATATATTGTCATTCTTTACAAACATACTTTGTACTTGATGTATTAGTATGGAATAGCAAAGACCTACGAGACTGTGAAGTAAGTTGCTTACGTCCTTTATTATTGTGTTTTTTAAAATTTTAATTACATAGTGACTCTTATCAAAGTTTGCATCCAAATGAAAGCATTGTTACGTAGCCTTAAAAACCAGCCTAAGAATTTAGCTTTTTAATGTTTATATTTTAATCTTGCCATTGATTTAGTGCTTTGAAATTATAAACATCGGTCGCTTATAATAGACCGTAGATAGTAAATGACCAAATTAGTATTGTAGAAAAGAAAAAAAACAACTTCGAATATTCGTAAGTAAACGTATCTTAATATTTCTTTTTTTTTAGACTGATTTTCGATTCTTTTTCTTAAAATCGAAATTAAATGAAACTCCAGGAATAACAGAAATAAATATATTTAATAAATACAATTTTATTGAAATAGATTATTTTCCTGCAGAACGATTAGTAATTGAAAACAAAATTCTTGAACACTACACAGTTAATGAAAATTTAATAAAATTAGATGGAATCCTTTTCTATCATAAAGAAACGCCTTATTTCGCAGGCGTTAATCCCCTAGTCGAATGGCTTAAACCATCAATGTTACCAGATATTTTACACATTTCTGTACCAGAATATTATATGAAAAAGAAAATGGATGTACGTGAAAGTGGAAAAAAGAAGAAAAAAATCCAAGAAATTGAGGTAGGATAGATAGAGATACATATTTAAATTGGTACCGTTTTTTACTTTCTCATTTTCTAATCGTGTTCATATGTTGAGCTTTTTGTCTCTACATAGTCAAAATTTTTTTATTAAATATTATGTTTCATTGCCTTTAGTTACATAATACTTGTACATATAATAATTATTTAATCTATGAGATATGTAAGGACTTTATATCATTCGAGGAAGATTATAGACCAAGGTGAAGCCGAGGCTTATAATTTCTTGCAAGAATGTTTAGTCCATACATTCAATGCAGCTCATTTCGTCGTTTTCACTACCACTAATGCAACACATCCATTAGTCGGCTTCTTATGAATGATCAAAAAGTCTGTTTCTATTTTGAACAAGCTTCAAGTCGCATAGTTGAGTGTATGTAACTGAATAAATAAATGTTATTGGCAAATTAACATCTGCTGGTAGTTATTGGATGTAGAGCATTAAATTACTGGTAGTGGAAAAAGCGAATAACTTAATATATTCAATTCTAACAATTTCTAAACATTCAATCGCTTAATTATTATATAAGAATTCAATCTTTCAGATGGATATTTAAACTTCGAACTAAGAAATTGACAAATTGGAATCAAACCTACGGGTAGTACCGTATTTTTCATTCAACAAAATTATGTTTTAATAAATTTATTTATTACTTATTTAATGTAAATGTATAAAATAGATAATTATAAATACTTCGTCTTTTTTTTTCAAATATACAACGCAATATAGGAATGTAAATATAACAAATTTAATGAAAATATTTTTAACAAAAATATCAATTTTTTATTTTTGAGGAAATGGAAGATCACGCGATTTAAGAAATGTAATTATTTACATATGGCGAGTGTTTCCAAAATTGATTCCCGATTGAGTGGCACCTTTATTACTTCCCATTTGAAGTCCAATTATTGTTTGGCCAGCGCGTAATTTTTCTTCAGAAAAATGACGTTCATTTTTGTCAGCTTCTTTTGGTCCAATACTCGGTTGACCGTAATTACCGGCCTTAAATGAAAATAATAAAACATTTGATCGGACAAACATTTCAATTAAAACTCACCTTACGTCCTAACGATTGTAAACAAATAACTACCGAATTAAGGTTTTGCCTCTCCCATAGATCTACTGTTTGGAACGTTTCTTGTGCAGGAACACCTAATTCTTTAGCTGCTTCCAAGAATGCGTTGATATTTTCCATACATTTAAATGCCATTTGATTTTGATTAATTTTTTTTACAATTCCTGGCTTAATGGTGTTTACCAATCTAAAAATAAATTACAATGCATAAAAATTACGATTACTGCAATTAATGGGCCATGGCAATAGCGCTTAACTAATTAGAATTGCTTGTAAAAAACATTTCTTAAAAATATTTAAAATATACCTGCACAGTACTTGTCCATCTTTCAATACTTCATAGAAATTGTCAGTGTCGCCGCTAACACTAAAATCTTCTTGGGTAATTGATTGTACCCATTCTAAACTTTCCTGAGCTAATTCTTCGCTGTATTTTGCGTTGATCTGTAAATAAAGTACCTTTTAGTTGAGAAGTTATTTAAAAGCATAATGATGAGCCAAGGCTCATTTTTGTATACTACGATTTTATTCAATAAATACTTCAGATAGAATAAACATTAAAATTTAAAGAAACTTAATATTATTTCTCTTTTTAAGATCAGGATGTACGACTACAACGTACTTTATGATATAAAGAAGGTAAATATTTAATATAAAATTGTTGAAATGCTCAACAGGAGAAATAAATAACTTTTTAATAAAAAAGTGATTGTTTTGGACAGCTTGCAATTGGAATTTAAATTCTAGAGTAGCTCCAACAAACAAGTTGAATTACACAGTAGACCTACACCTGGAATTCAAGATGGAACTGAACCATAACATGATATGTGTATACTGTGTAACGTGGGAAAATTGAATTATTAAATTTCCTGCTTCCCATAACCCTGGATGTCAATAAAAAGTGGAATGATATACATTCAAAATTTTTGTTATTTGTTCACTGCATGAAAATTACAGGGAGGTATTTTGCATTAATTACAATTTAACTGGTGTTGCCAGATCTCGATGTTCCAAAAATACAGTAGAACCCCGTTATAAAGTTCCTCTTTATAAAGTACTGTTGGTTGGCTATAGCGTAACAAATTATTGGCTCAGTTTAGGACAGTATGTAACCATGTACCAATTCAAGACACTTGTGACGTTTATAACGTACTGACTGATCTCGAAATTATCTCAAATTCAATCCCGAATTTTACAATATTATTTGTTTAATTTTTTCTTGCGTTAATCAGTGGTGTGTTTGATAGATTTCTTATAATGTAACGTCAACGTTGAGTCGTTAAACAAAGCTGGATATATGTCTCTTGCATTGTGTTAAATAGAAAAAAAAGATTGGCGTTGACGCAGACTACACTTTTAATCGGCCGATAGTTTAGTCGGTAGTTTTAATTGGCATTAAGACAAGTGTGAGTGCGCACACCTAACGATTCGACATCGCATATATTACAATACAAATTCAGCAACCGACTAAACTATCGGCCGATCAAAAGTCTGTAGTCTGCGGTGCCTCTGAAAATTTAAAAAATAATCATTTTTTCTAATAATGGGGAAGATCAATACATTTTTTTTATGGCTTAGTTGGATAAAAAATATTTCAATGTACCGATTAATACTATTTAATTCATTTATTTTCGTTTTGATAATAATTTAAAATTTTTTTAAAAATCCATCAATTTGAATGGAAAGAAACTACCGTGCAAGTCGCCATTTACTTGTGACGTCACACGGCACAATTGAACTTGACAGCATTGACAGGTTGCACGTTTAGTGTTCGTTACTTAGGTAGTTGCATACTGATAGGTGCGGAATCTAGCGGTGACTTGCTCGAATTAAGGTACCAGTGACATGGAGAAAAAAGGTCTGACATCACTGCATGAAATAATGACGGATAATAACTGTCATTGACTGTCAAAAACCGAATTTTGCCAATGAAAATTGCATTATTACTAACCTCTTTTAAAAATTTGAATATTCGCGTCACTTCAAGTTATGCAGCAGCGTTGCCGTTAGATTTTAGCTGCTGACATTTTCATACAAATTTAAGACTTTGGAATGTTCTAACTTTTTACTAGACGGTCAATGTTATTAAAATTTTGATAGAATATTTATAACGAACTATTTAATATTATATTAGTTTTTGAAACAAAACTCTCAATTTTTATAGTTTGGAGCCAAATATATGCCGAATTTGAAAGTTGGTTCTATCCCACCTGTGTATAAGGGTCCAATGGGGAATTAGACTGTATCTGAATTTAAAAGTTTTGACAATACCAATGTATAGAGCAAGTAAAAGCGATTAATTCTGTTTTTTTAATTTTTCTATAACTCGTAAATTAAGCTCAAAAATAATTTTTAAAAATGCTTGTTGCAAAGCGAGTGAGATATAATACAATTCGAAAGTAGTTACACAGAGATAGGCAATATGGTAGTTTTTTCAAAAATGTAATTAAAAGAGATGTGTAAAATCGAATTTTGTTATTCTTTTTATTCAAGTTGTCAGAAAACTGACGGTAGTGTTACATAGGTTATAATTTTTCTGACGCTTTTAATGAAAAATACGGTTTTACATGTCTCTTTATAATCAAATTCGAAAAACAGTGGAAAACTGTATTTTTTCTGAAAACTGTCAGAAAAATCATAACCTATGTTATGACTTTCGTCATAACTTTCGTGACACTGACAATTGAACGCGCGCAAATGACGGGTAGTATTGTGCCGTGTGATGTCAAACTAATGGCGCTTGCGTTCATGGTCACGTGATTTATTTTAAATTATCATTGAATTTTAAAATGGATTATTTATAACAAAATACAATAAATAGAAGTTATTTTTACTGATTTGATATTTAATATATTGGATTAATCGGAAAATACTGTTTTAACTGAATTTTTTCTTTCATGCATGTTCCCCATTATTCCTACTTCAATGGGCGCCACTGGCGCCCTATCAGATAAGATACGCCTATGCAGTGCTTACCGCCTCGCGCCGCCTCTGTCGGGGTCAAAATATGAGACCTCGTATGAGACACAAAAACTGCTTCAGCTGTGCGTATGGGAGTTACTTGATCACCTGTATTACAGGCCAGACTTAGCACCTATGGATTTAATGACTATTAATTTATTCTGATAAAAGTGATGAGACGAGCGGCGATTCGAGATCGATGAAGAGCAGAAGTGTTACAAGTTGGCTGAGTAAGCCCAGGCGGAAATTCGGGAAGAGGATTACGTGGCGAAGCAACATAAAAATCTTTGTTTCACTACTGTTGTTACACAGCTCATTGGAAAAATATGATTTTTTATTGTATTCCTTTATATCCTCAAAATTACTAAACTTTTAAGGGAACCAGGAGGCAAATTATAGTTGATGAGGGCCGTAGTCAGGGGTACGCCCGAAGATACCGAAGAAGAAAACATTGATTTTGAGAAAGTCTAATTTTGACAAACTTGAGGCAAAAAACTTCTATACTCCAGAAGAGATTGCATTACTGAGCCTGCCCTGAAGATGAAAAATTTTAAGCCTGTTCTAGCCAGAGCTTTTTCAAGGATTTCGTAATGATAATGAAACGATAAGTTCCTAATGGTACCGAAGAAGAAAACATTGATTTTGAGAAAGTTAAATTTTTGCAAACTTGAGATAAAAAAATTCTATAGGTACCCCAGAAGAGATTGCAGTGATCAACAGATTTATACAAATCTAGAAGAGAGAAACACCTGATTTTAGCTTTTAGCCTCCCTTGAAAATTTTTTATAAAAAAATGCCTGCCCTAATACTACAGACTGGCTACGGCCCTGGTTGATGCCGATAAGGCCAAATGAGGCCAATAAATAAAATCATCTATTCTATCAATCTACTATTTAGTCTTCAACTTAGGACACCAGATTATTCTCAAGCAAAAATTTTACCAGTTATGTACATTAATTGAAAACGGGGCCCATTGCTTTTAGACTTATTTAGAGGGATTAAAAATAATTCGTACAGGACCATCTGCGCATTTCTATACGATTACGGATCTCCTCACTTCCTGCAAAATTTGATGGGCTAAAACCACAAAAACATCATCAAAAGGTGACGTCATCTACGTTCGTCTAGTCTAGGTAGTACCACAAAGATTGATTTCAACAGAAATGTAGAAAAACGCCAGTCTTTATTTTAAGAAGCCGGTTTTCTTACATTTACTTTTGATTTCAATCTCATACTGGATTATAACTTCTATAAAATACAACTAAAACGATTTGGAATGTCGCGGTACCGTTATTAATATTATTATCACAACAGCTTTGTATAAATAATTTTTTGTAATTAATTTGTCGGACAATTTTAACATTCCTAGACATCAGTATTTGTTTGATACCTTGAAAAAAATGTGAAGTACGAAGGTATGACTCAGAAGTGAAATCATTCGTTACAAGTAAATAATCTGCGAAAGTGTTAGCACTTAATATAGAGAAATATCCTTATAAGTTAATACTCGATTTTTGTACCCAATAAAATTCTACAAAGTGTACTTGAAACATTTAACTTCAAATTTTTATCAAAAATAAGAAACAAAATTTGTTTTCCCATTTATGACTTGTTGATAAGGCGTCGAGCTCATTTAAAATTAATATTCGGCGGTTACTTCATCGAACTAGGATTATTTGATAAGAATTATTATGATGAGTCAATAGAAGTTATCGAAAATGGCCGGCTTATATGCATATTTTTCTGTTTTATTTAAATAAAATAAATCCAACTTTTGTAACGACCTCTGTATGCTCTTCGGTACCTAGATCTAGTATTTATTGATTTACAAGCTCCTTGACCCAGTAATGAAGCCCCAACAAACAGAAAATCAATTTTAAGCCACGATATTATTAACATATTTATTATTTCTTAAATACATTGCAACAACGAAGCCCATTAAATTTCCACTATTTCATTTTTGAAAAACTTGCAGACCGTTAAGACGTTAGTTAAATAGTCATTAGTACCTAAAGTAGGTACCAAATAATAATTGGAAGGCATCGAATAACCAACAAATTAGTACTCGAACAAATGCGAGTAACCGCGGTTATTTAATACACCTGCATACGTACGACAATTAATAATTAACGCCTACAAATAATATTAAGAAAAAAACTTACTTTTCTTTGAGCCTCTGCAGCAAATCCACTTTTAGTAGCTCTATTAGTTGCCATTTTATTTAAATTAACACAAATTAAATTGAAAAGTTGTCGAACAAACGAATTAACCGATTTTCGAGGATACAATGAAGCAGAAGCAAAGCAAGTTTGTTGATTCTGACTGAGTTTGCGTTACCATTATTTCACCCCTGGCCCCTCTTAAAAGTCTTACCTTGCTGTACATACGATGCGAGTGATACGACTTTTAAACGAAGGTCCGATACTTATCGATATCAATTTTCCCAACTTTTCCATTACTCATTACTTACTTAAAGTGTACCTATTAAAATTTTTGATATTTGAAAGTGCAAGTAACAAAAATTTACTTAACGTAAATGCAGGGTCGGAGTAAGTAAATTTCTTTTATCGGAGCAGACGACGGACGCAGCAGTTAATTTTGGATGCGTGATCGTGTATTTTGGTATAACTAAAGTTTAAGGCTTTTTCAAAAAAACATTACTGATCTTATTTATGTAAAAAACTATTGCATATTTTTAGAAAATTTGAAAAGTCCTTCATACCGCTTATCTTGACAAAACAAGTTTCTTAAGTTCAAGTTTAGGAATTTGACTACAATTCAACAATTTTTATATACAAAACTTTGGAAAAGGCGACGGTCTTATCACGGTTCAAAATCGTCCCTAATCCCTAATTAATTTTGATTATTAAGTTTACTTACACGCAAGCACTTTGGGTTTTGTGGCAGGCAATTAAAGCATTAAATCAATGTACATAGTTCGAATTTTTAATCGAATAGAACAAAATTATATTTTAATTATTTTTAGTAGAAAAAAAATAGTAGATACCGATAACACACTAATCTCTGTTCAGAGAACAGATGCAGTTAAGCCACACACGATATTCGAATAGAATTTTTCTATTGGTCAAATTTTGAAAATACTGTTTATATTTATAACACTCATACAAGAATTGAAATGCGCCAACCCCATTTGAAATAAAATTGAGGAGAGTGGCTTAGCTGCATCTATTCGCTGGACAGAGAGTACATTATTCGCTAAAATCAAAAACTTTTACTTAACTTTTACACGATAGAAAACCGATGATATAATCGACACTGATATTAGAGATTGCTTATTATTTTTTCATAAAAATTCTAGGTAATATATTGATGTGAAAATTGGATATACCGAAAAACAAAAAAGACGGATCGAAAATGCTGAAATTAATACTTACAAATGGGGTTCCCGAGGGGCCATCCACTCTCGGCAGTCAATGTACAAAAATTGAGCACTCATCCTGCATCCTGAGCAGGCACCCAACGGCAGTCATAGCATATGCAGTCAGCGGCAGTCATCGGCAGTCATCGGCAGTATGTGTAAAAGTTCAGAACAGTAGCTGACCCCTCGGGTGTTCCTGATGCGACCATTTGCGTTTTATACACTTTGACACCACAAAACTAAGGCAGTCATCATACTTGTGTAATTTATTTAATCTCGTACGTATCAGAGTATAGAAGACGTGTAGTAGAACGTATAGTAGAACGTAATTAAATAGGATGGAAACACTCGTTTTCTTCGTTTACTCCATAATATCCACAATTCCACATAGCCTGGGTAACATTGAACAATGTTGAACGAAGAAACCAGGGCTGTTACGTTTTTTATATGATCGATAGTGTTTTAGATTTTATAATCAAGAAGTATTAATAAAAACAATAAGACACATGTAAAATTTCATAAAGAATAATATCAATAAAATCTTAAACCAGATAATCAATTAATTCAAATAAAGGCTACAGTTAGTTAGTCATCCTAAATATAAATAGGGGTTACGGCCTATTTAAGGATAACACAAAGTTTAAAAAAGGACCAGTATACGGAAAAAATAAAACAAACATACAAGAGCACTGAATATGTTTAGAGCGTGGATGATACATAACAAAATACAAGTATTGATTTGTAAGCCTTTCGTGCAATGACATAAGAATTTCCGGTATTCTACAATCAATGTCGAAATCAATTACAACAATTGCGGTTATCATTTTACTATAAGTAAATGGTAAAAGTAAATACTATAAGTAATGGAGAAAACGAAGAAAAAACATTTATATCTACTTTAAGATCATCATCAAATTTCATCACGGTTTTAAAGTAATTATTGTTTCGATCTGTAGCCAAAATCGGTTATCGGTGTTGCACTACCTTGGACCTAAGGCTAGCGTTCTCCATGTTACAATATTATTCAGATATAAAATTTTAAAACGGTGGAATGTACTGTTAATATTTTCAAACAATTCTACTGTTCTAGTGAATATAATTTCCATCAAATTTGGGGGATTTCGTTATGCAAACATCTTGTTTTTCTTAGTTTTTATACTTTTAAGCAAGTATGGTTACTTTCTGTTTGAAATTCATTAAATCGGGTGATCTTGCAGGTTAACTAACTGGATCAAATCTTCCAATCCACTTTATGAATTTTTCATAAATCCTTTACACCTGCATTTTTATGAAATAAACTTAGGGATTGGGATACACAATAGACCTTAGATGTCGCGATGCAGCGGTTTTGCTAACCCAAATAAAATGCAATGATGACGACGATGATGATTGATAGTGAAGAATTATTGTTAAATGCTTTAAATGCTTTTTTAGCCTTTTTAGGCCCATGGGACATGCATTTAAAGAAAAGAGGCATTGACTTTTTATCTGGAAAATAGTTCATTTTATTTTGGAAAACTCTAGTGCATCTCGAGATCTGGAAGCTATAGCAAATCTAGTAGAGGGTGCGACTCTAGGGGAGGGCTATCAACGCTATAAAAAATTCTAAGGAAAACAAACAAATTGTTAGGAATAACGAAATTCTTAATTTTTTAATACGGTAATCCGTATAATCTGTGATAAACCCTCGAATGACGTTAAATGCATATTGTCTGCACTTCGCAGAACATACTTTTCAAAAATATGTATGTAGTTTATTAATATAAGAAATATTCACAAAAAATTTGCTATTTATTTTGATACTAAAAGATTCAGTACTTATTTATTAAAACGGAAGTGTCAGGCCTTCCAATTATTCAGAATGAGATAATTTGGTTGGGTATGACGATGAGTAAGATCCTCAAATTAAGTATATTATTTTTACAACTTTTTATATAGATGTCATAGATATCAATAATTACTTTTTTTAATTACGTAACTTGAATTGATAATATTTACCTTAAGGAACCATTTGTGTAAATGTGTATTAGGTCATGGTTAAACCTCTTTAAGAACGCTCATTAAGAAATTTTTTCTATATATGGCTTTAGCAAGATCTGTATTGAATAATGTAGTTACCTTACGTGTTATTAAGTAAATAGAGACTTAACTTAAGTACGCAACTTTTATTACCCACATGTGAGCAATTACAATCGAATTTAGATTAAAATCAAATTATTTGGACTCTTCGAGAGAATAACATTATTTATTTTTTAGGTCTTATATATTTTAACGTGGCAGTGTATTAGTACATGCTTATCGTTAATTAGGATATGACTAATCAATTATAATTAATTAAAATTTTAACGTTATGTTATCGAACGACCTTGATGAAGTTGAATTTTTCCATAACTTCTCATAACAAATCACTTCTTTTACATTCATTTTATTTAAATATTATTAGAGCAAAATATCAATATTTATAGATATAATAATATAATAATTGCATTTTCAAGCAATAATAACTGACATTCCAAACTTTGCCTTTTGGCTACCTTATCATCTTATATACCGCGCCACCTCTCGAAAGGCAATGGAAAACGTTTGTGGTTTTAAACTGTTCAAACACCAATGCTTGCAGGGATTCAGGAAAGTCGACTATGCTCTGCCAAGAGTTTAAGAGTATACGCTGAAACACTAAAGAAAAGACCACACACATTATCACTCACTATCACCATTGCACAAAAGTGTTTTATTACCAGAAAGTGATCAAGAACATCTATTAGACATTTTTTAGAACAGAAATTTCAAGCATTGAGTTGGTAGTTAGGTACCCGGCTTTAGCCAAATCTTGAATAAAGGTTTTTATTAAATTTTTTGTTCATTATTACTCAACTGGTGCAAAAGTGGTTCTGTGTCGGACGTGTCGGTGCGGTCCCAATCGAAAACGCTATTAGATAATTTTTTATTTTATAAATCCAGTTCTATGCGATGCCTAAGCATGTAAAGTATGTTTTGGCATAAATATATCCCTCTTAATTTCATTTTTATGGAATTTAAATGAGTACCCGGTTTTGCCCAACTAGGCGGATAAAACCGGGTACTTTCCCATTTTAAGAATAAAGCAACGTATATGAACCTCATATATGAATATATGAAGTATATATGAGTATATGAAGGTTCATATACGTTGAATAAAGGCTGTTCATATGAAATGAGACTGTACTATAAAAAAATTACTATGAGCAATCAAAACTACTGTAGTCTCTCAACTTGTCAAGTAGTCGCGAAAACATTTCCTACCAAAGATGAGTATTTTACAACTGATTATATATTAAGTACCCGGTTTTGTCCAACCTTCCCCTACCTACCTAGAAGTATTATATTATCAGCTTTATTTTTGAAACACGATATTACTACCCTTTGGGTAGAAACAGAGATGATTTTAAGAATATGTATTTTGTTAGTTTTCATTTATATGAAATCTTCTAAGAGAACGAAAGGAAATGCCCATTAAAACAGAACAGCACCCATACTTTGAAGGTAGCATTTTGTAGTCGGAAAAGTAGGTATCCACTGACAGCAATACTTTATAGCTGTTATACATATTAACATTATTATTTTCAATGTAATACATATACATAATCACATAATCAATACTAATAAAATACAAGAATTTAAAGGAGGTCGAGTTAAATTATATTTCACTTCTCGTTAACGGAATAAAGCTGGTTGCATACTTTATTGGAACTATAATGGAGTAATTTTGTCCGATAAAAACAAAAGAAATTCTAGGGAGTCGTTGCACACTCTCTTTAATGCGGGCGATGCTAGCCGAATACCTCAGGTACATTGCACTTTTGGTTAATGAAATGAAACTCGGCACATAGTTTACTGAGACCATATAATACAATCTTGCCCTATGAGACCAAAGAAATATTCGAGGGGGGGTGCTGCACACACTTTTTGTTATCAATCTTAGATTGGCCGTAAAGAGGTCCAGCTAAATTATATTTCACTTTTCGTTAACGGAATAAAACTGGATGCATACTTTATTGGAACTATAATGGAGTAATTTTGACCAATAGACACAAAAGAAATTCTAGGGGGTCGCTGCACACTCTCTTTAATACGGGCGATGCTAGCCGAATACCTCAGATACATTGCACTTTTGGTTAATGAAATGAAACTCGACAGATAGTTTACTGGGGCCATATAGTACAATCTTGTCCGATGAGACCAAAGAAATATTTGAGAGGGGGTGCTGCACACACTCTTTTTTTATAAATCTTAGATTAGCGGTATTTTTTGGTAAAAAATATGGTTGCCTTGTAATTCTATGGTGCTGAATAATTCTGTGACAGCGACTATTCCATCTGAACATCCCCAGTGGTGTAAACGCGCCAATTTTTCCTCTAGCGCTGTAGGAACGCTCTTTCAAATGTTTTTAAAGATGATAAATAATAATACTAGTGTTTTTGTTAATGGAATGTATCCTCTAAATAAACGGTAACATTTCTTTTTACAAAAAATATCAAATTTTGAATATAAAGAGGTATAGATCGACCCTATCAAATATTTTTTAGATCTCATCGACCATAATTAAGGCCGCGATCCTAAGCAAATCTGTAATAGACCGGGTTCTGAAGGGAAGTGAGTATGAAAAATATGAGGATCGTGTTCTGTCAACGGATTTGAGTTTGGGAGGTATCAAACTTCAATATTTTCGATGTTGCCGGACAGTCAAATGGGGCAATCATTAATGGTGACCGGTCTAAGTCTTAAGAGATTTTTAATAATTACATTTTAATCTTTTTCTACTTAACTGTTATGTTGACGATATTTTTCAAGAGAGATAATTTATACAGAATTAAAATAAGAACGAAATGATTTATTTAAATGTTTAAATAGTAAAAGTAGTGGCAAAGAAGCATAATTTTTCATGATTTTGAGAAGATAGCATGAGTTTGATAACACTAATTTTTTTTAAACGGTCGATAGCATCACTGTGCATGTGCTGATAAAACATCTGAACCCAATTTTGGCCAAAAGGACCTTTTAATGGAGTTATTTTAAACCAAGAAGAGCATACACTGAGAGAAACTCATTTCTTGAATGAATTTTGATGCAAGTTTTTTATTGAGTCTTCAATGCCCTAAAGATCAACATTGATACTGTAAAAACGTGTGCATTTGCCTCATCATTTTTTTAGTCCACTTCTTCTTGTGAATCAAATTTTAAAAACCTTAAAAATTAGCTGAATAAAAGATTTTCTTTAAAATTTTCGGTGCAAATGCTTACACTTTTGATAATTACTAACTAAAAAACAACTTTAGCGAAAAAGTTTCTTAAAAAGGAATTAATATTTAGTTTTAGCTTATTTTTTTATAATTAATAAAAATGGAGTAATATAAAGCTAATTAATTGAATATATGTAGTTTATTCTTAACGTTTCGCCAAAACCTTGGCTTCCTCAGAATTATTATTAAAAAGTAAAAAGTTTATAAAAAATTTTGATATATTTAAATGGTTTAATAATTATAATAAATTAATATTAAAATATTTGAAATGACAAATTAAAAAATTTTTTTTGTCTAAATAATAAACTACATACAGTAATGTCCGCCTATAACGAACCCGGTTGTAGCGAACTCTTGGTTATAACGAACTTTTTTTACTACAACTGCAACTAATTTACTACAACTGCGTTTTTATTATTTTATCACTTATAACGAACCTTGGATATAACGATCTGATTTTATTGGTCCCTTGAAGTTCGTTATAAGCGGACATTACTGTATATTCAATTAATTAGCTTTATATTACTCCATTTTTATTAATTTTAAAAAGGAATGATGAAATTCTTTTTAACAGTTATGTAGGTATCAATAATTAATTCAGCACTTCTAGGCATCCCAGAAACGTCAAATTTAGTAAAGTGTATTATCATTTCTTAAAGATAATTATATAAGACTATCTTCCAGTCCCTAAAACTCCCCGGGGGTCGTATGAAGTGGAGGGGGGGGACTCCAGTTTTTTAATTAAAAATTTAAATATTTTTAGGGCTACTTAGAGTGTGTTGTACAATGACACCTATAATTTCAAGTTTTTAGAATGCTTTAAAGTGCTTTTGACTCCAAGTTATAAAATCACAAGAAGTGGTCGAAAAAAATGAAGAGGCAAATGCACACTTTTTTACAGTATAAACTTTGATCTTTAGAGTATTGACAACTAAATAAAACGGTTTCTCTCCGTTGATGCTCTTTTTGGTCTAAAATAACTCCATTAAAAGTGCCATTAAAATTGCTGTTACCAACCTCTTTCCAAAATCATGAAAAATTATTCTTCTTTGACACCACTTTTACTATTTAAATACATCATTTCGTTCGTATTTTAATTCTGCATAACTTATCTCTCTTGCAAAATTTTGTCAACCTAACCGTTAAGTAGAAAAAAATTAAAATGTGATTATTAAAAATGTGTTAAGACTTTTGACCGACAACCATTAATGACTGCCCCATTAGACTATCTGGCAACATCAAGATTATTGAAGATTGATACCTCCAAAACTCAAATCCGTTGACAGAATGTGGTCCTCGTATTTTGCAAACTCCAATACCTTGGGCGCCTGCTCTACGTAAAACAGTTGCTTAGGATACGGCCGTTAACAAGCCTACTGGAAAATTGTTACATTTTACCAGATTTTTTTTAAAATTCTTGAAAGAGCGTTCCAATACTGATAGAGGAAAAATTGACGTGTTTATACACAAGGGGATGTTCAGATGGATTTGTCGTTGTTACAGATTGAATCAGCACCCTCGAAATATACGGCAACGATACTTTTCACTAGAAAATGCGGTCAATCTAAGATTGATAAAAAAGGGTATGTGCAGGGTATGTGCCGAGTTTCATTTCATTAACCAAAAGTGCAACGTACCTGAGATATTCGCCTAGCATCGCCAGCATTAAAGCGGGTGTGCAGCGACCCCCTAGAATTTCTTATGGTCTTCTCGGACAAAATTACTCCATTATAGTTCCAATAAAGTATGCATCCAGTTTTATTCCGTTAACGAAAAGTTAAATAAAATTTAACCCGACCTCTTTTAAAATTTTTGAAAGAACGCTCTTACAGAGCCATAGGAAAAAATGGCGGTTATGTGCCTATGGGGATGTTCAGATGGATCCGTTATTGGGACAGATTGATTCAGTACTCTCAAAATATACGGTAACGATACTTTTCGCGAAAAAGTACGTCGAGTATCATATTTTGAGAAAAAGGGGGTGTGTAGCGCCCCCCTCGAAGAAATCTCTGATCTCATTGGACAAAATTTGCCAATGTAGTTCCAGTAAACTATGTTTCGAGTTTCATTTCATTAACTGTAAGTTCAAAGTACCTGAGGTTTTCGCCGTGTACAATTCGCGTGTACAGGAGGTGTACAGCCGCCCCCATCGAATTTTTTTTTTGCTCTCACTGGACAAAATTACTCGATATGGTTTCAGTAAACTATGTACCAAGTTTCATGCCAATAACCAAAAGTGCAGCGTTCCATAGTTTTATGTTGCGTAGGCTGCGTACTAACCGCAACTATTATACATATGTAGGTACCTAGAACTACAAAATGCTTAACTCAGCTCGGAGAATTTACGTTTTCTATGTGGACAAATTTACATCTATAGATAGGTAATTTCTGCATCAGGATGGGAATACGGACATAATGGGAAGTAAGTAAAACGGAAATAATGGTTTATTTAAATATAGTAAAAGTAGTGACAAGGCCAATTTTTCATAATTTTGGGAAGAGTTTTAACAGAATTTTTTTCTTAATTGGTCGAAGAAATCACCGTACCGTGCTTGTGTAGATAAAATATACAAACCCAATTTTTATCGGAAGGAACTTTTTCTTCGACTTGAGTGTAAAATATTGAGTTTTCACCATTAATAACTTTTTTATTAGCGCGAGCTCGAGAATAAAAATTAGCTCAAGAACCGCACTAAAATGACGAGCACGTCGGTATAAAATTTGTAAATGCAATTAAAATTTCAGGTTTAACTAAATAATAAAAATTATTTTAAGGGTGGAAATTACTTAGGGGTGCTAATTAGTTAAGAAAATAAAAGAAAAAAAACTACTAGTTACATCCTATCGCAAATTACAACACTCCACGTGGTTTTAAATGAATTTAAAACTTCAATAATTTTTGAAACCTATAATTAAAAAATTTAGATTACGAATTAATGAACTGATAAGGTTGAATTAGATTATAAAGGGTTAAAAATGACACTAGAGTTACACTAAAAATAAAACGGGAGCTCTAACTGTTCTGGTTCGGGAGTTAGCAGGAAATCAGCTGTGCTATAATCAGCTAACTATTGATAATAAAAATATAAAAATTAAAGTTGGCTAGTTCTGATCCAATCTCTTCGAGATTGGGCTCAAATGGAAGTGCTTGAAGAACTCAACAAGGGAATGTAAAAATTATCTTCATTTGGATCACAGAGGTGGCGCTAGGGGAAAACTAAAGTAAAAAAATGACAAGTAGCTGCTTTAAACGATACAAAATTTCCAGGATGCTGAAATACTGTACTAGTATTTTTGTCGAGTATCTGGATAAAATTTTGCATCGTTACAAGGATGCTGTAGATGGCTGACTTTTCAATATAAAATGCGACTGGGCTAAAAGGAGTATGTAATATGAGTAATATGAGCTGCCATGATAAAAGTCATGCGTGGATTTTTACCACTATGAGTTGTGAGAGAAAAGTAAAGACGGTGAATACGTTCACTTTTCTAATAAAATTAAATAATTTATCGGTATTGTCATGGTAGCAACGTGTGCTTATTTTTCATCACTTTCTATCAAAAAAGTGGAGGTTTGGAGGGTGGAGGTTTGACGCTTTCTATCTGTTTACATTTTTTAATTGAATTTAAAGTATTATCGGTCTGGATTTTACAATGTTTTTCTAATGGGTAATCCGTGAAAAGCTGAAATTGAAAACTGTTGTTATTTATGCCGTGTTTACGATTACATCACTTTGTTGGCAATGTTCATGTGCTAACCCCTTTTTGTTTTGATTCTTATCATAGATTCGAAAGTTCAAATATCTACTTAATAGTGTAGTAATAATATTTTAAATTATTTTCTGTTCAATTTTCTTTCAAGAAGAACAGGTTCAAAGTAGAAGGACTTTGAAAGTTCTTTAAAAGATTTAACATCAGGGGCGATTTTTTAGTTCGGACCTTAACGAAAATTATTTCCTTCAAATAGATTTATGTTTTTTAAAGTTCTTAGTGTAGTTCTCAAGAGGGCTGTAGCTATGTTAATAAAGTCGTACACGTCGATACTTCCGAGTTCCGAGTTCCGAGTTCTTATCAAAGTCTCTAGGGAAAATGGAATTTAATGGTGCATATACTCTTGTACCTCTTCATAAAAAAAGAAAGCTAAATCTAAAAATTTATTTTAATAAAAATTTTAACTTTTTTGAAAATTGTCGTTTGGTAAAACAAATGAAATTTCCGATGATGGGGTAAATGAAGCTGAAGTACTAAACCCCTAAATGAAGGTGTTTTGCGTATGTCTTTATGAAGTCTGGAGCTTACAGTCAACAGGTTAGTAGTACATTGTCACTTTTATAGCAAGGCGACACGAGCCAAAGAGTGAGAAAATATGCCATCAGATGAAAAACGCAAGTGACCAATCCATCTTCATTAAGCGAGACCGAATTATGGATTTTATGAGATTAACGCACCTCAATTTTATAATATTAAATCGATATTTGAAGAAATAGCTTTTGTTGTTTGCATTACCTATTATCGTTGAACTCAGCGGATTTTACTTCTGCTTTTCTATTAATTTACTGTCTCAAGAGATTAGATGCTTTTAGAAGATTGAGATAACTTTTTTAAATAAAAGCATTTTAAATTATTTGCCACGCTCCCGATTTAAAAACTCTGAAATAGTATTTTCTTTTGAAGTTTTCCATTCTCAATAATCTTAATTAATTCATTTAAGACCCTCCCGTAGAAATTTTCTTAAAATAGGGTTGTAGAGTTGGTCTCCTTAAAAGAACTATTTTTGTGAACGTTGTTCAAATTAAGAAAGAATTTTGAAAACAATAATAAAAATTGTTTTTGTAAACAAAGAATATGAATTCCGAATTCCACCTGGCACTTGGTGGTGTTATATCGACCGATTGGGGCAGACAGAGCGCCGCCGCAAACTTAAAAACGTTGCGAAGGCTCAGTTTAATAAATCGCTCCAAGCTTAGACATGTAACCACTTTTGTAGTACGTGATTTTGGCCCCCAGCCATGGGGAATGGCATGAACAAGGCAAGTTCTCATTATGACAGTTTAGAATAATTTCCCTGCAAAACCTTCCTTTTGCACCTAGCTTTAATTTATAAAAACTCATTTCTCACATTTTGAAAAACCGTTATACTTGAAAAACGAGTATACTTGTAACGAGTATTGAAAAACTCGTTACATACTGTGATATAATTTTTCCCTATACTCGTACCTTACTTCCTATTGACCCTATTAGATTACATACAAAAATCTGGAATATGTAAAAACTTTTGGCATCATTATTTATTAATAGGGCATTATCATTTTTTACGATTTTTAGTCATACTTTACTGTTTACTCGCGTTTTTATATTTTTAGTTTTTTAATGTCATTAATTATCTAAAAATCTAATAGATTTAGAAAAAATCAGTTTACTTACAGTAATGAGTTACCGATGACAATAAATCAATCAAATAAAATCGTAATTTGCATCAAATCATTTTTCATATTTTTAGTATGTTATTTTAAGTGATTGAATTTTCCCAAGAGAGTTGTGCACGGCATGATACCAGCAGTTGAAAACTGTTTTTCTTAGCACCCTAATACAGCGTGATTCAGATTGGGGGAATCTTGATTTTGAAATAATAAAATATACGAAATTAATCGAATTGGGAAAAAACTGGCGTCCAGCAATTTAAAAGTCTTATTTGTTGCCGAAACATCTTACTACCAAAGAACTTTATAAATAATTACTCTCATTTTGGTCATGATGAGATCCAACATGAACCGTCAAATTCAAATTTTAAGCGTAGGTTCTTAGGTAAAAAGATTATTTTATTTTTCGATGTGTTTATAAAGAAAAAAAAAGAAAAAAAAACGCAAGAAAAAATTAAAATCAGTATTATTCAAAATATTGGCAGCCGATGAATTTTTTCACTTTTTTCCCGAAATATTAGTGCTCACCTGAAGACGCAACTTTGTTCGAATTTGTCCAGTTTCGCTCTTAGATTGCCAAAATTCCAAGATCCGCATCGATAGAACCGAAAGTGAATTAAAAAACAATTAATATCATAATAATGGTTGCGAAATACATTTTTATAATATTTCAGTCTTCATCGATTACTTCCATTTTACCCTGTCATCAAAAGTTAATTTGATTTGATTCGGGTTAATAAATATTCTAGTTCAGAGGGAAATATTTTTAGCCAGGTCGGTTGCCTTTGCCTTTCCACATTCATTATTTAAATTGAACGTTCGCTTGATATTTTGAATGTGTTTTCATCTTTAGAAAATACCTAATTCAATATTTGGTGGATTGTTTCTAAAATAGAGATTTTAATAACAGTTTCCATTTAAAGGCCGAAACTTTGAATTTCAAAAATTGCAACGTTCAAAACACAGTAAAATGTAAAATTAAATTTTTGTACATACTTTTTCTTAAAATATACAATTTTTATAAAAAAAAACTAAAAATAGCGGCAGACGCGGATGCAAAATTAATGTAAAAATTTACTAACAGAAAATGGATATTGAAAAAGATAACCAGAATTTTATACACCAGCCCAATAACCAAATGGCATTGTACAACAATGTTTAAAATCTATATGTCGTCGCCTTGGTGGTGAAAGGTTGTAACCCACATTATGTTCTCTTTTTAATTAGGGCTGTAGACATATTAAGGAAGGTTCAAATTATATAATGGTGAAGAAATTTGAGTCACTACTTATTATATTGGCTACCTAGGAGCGAACTTGTAAATAGAGCTAAGCCACAATTACTACAGAAAGCATAGGCAATTAGATTAAACCGCTAAGTTAGAAATGCGTTTTACTCGAAACTATATACCGGGTGTTGAAAGACTTACCGATACATACGGCAATAGCACGTAAAATCACGTTTTTTATAAATTCCTGCTTCCCTACTTGTTTTAGAGCAAACATGAAAGAGACAAAAATTACGCAGAATTAAAAATTAGAAATGATAAAGGTATTACATTTTATCATGCTTTTACTTAAAGAGCAAAAAAGACTTTAGAAATTGTTAAAATTTTCGTTAATCAGGATAGCAATTTAAATGACGAATAATTAATAATCAATTAATAATAATTTAATTGTGTATCGTAGCAACGTTGAAATATACACAAAACCAATAAAAAGCCAAAAATTATCAACATTTCCCGATTAATAACGTTTTTCTCCGGACTGACATCATTTACCGTAACATACCAGGTCTCACGTTATTAGAAAATAATTCCGACGCATCCCGTGTGCAGCTTTACGATTATTTTCTTTTAACGTGAGACCTGATAGTGTATATTCGTGTATATTTTTAGAAATTTTTCCATCCTTTCAAATAAATAGATATTTATCTTGGTGTTATAGTGTTGAGACTTGTGATGGCGTCTCGAGTACCCTCTTTTTTTATATACCTACTTATAATATTCAAAATTTTTGCTTGTCGAAGATGCTCGAAATCTTTTTTATAATTTAACAACTTTCTTAATTAATTGCTGTTCTGAATATTCATAGTAAATGAAACTGCATCTTTTCTGTGGAGAGACCTTTTATTAAACTTATCTGATTTTAAATTATAGTGAAATGCTTTACTTTTAGAAATTATTTTTTAAACCTGTCACCAAAAAAAGTTAAAAATGATTGATTCTTCTTTTTTTGATAAATAATATCTATCAGAAAAGTTCAAACAATGAAACTGAATTCGAAATAAGTTTTATGGATAGTATGTATAATCAAGTAAATAATAAAAACATTAGTCATTAATAGCAAAATTATTGTGGTTCGATATAATGTATGTACCTTAGTTACCTACACTATATGTATGTAATTACATGTTAAGAACTAATGATAGTTTGTTTAAATTAAATTTTTAAAATGTAGATAATACATATTTTTTATTCGCTTGTGTCAAAAAGTGACATTTTATGTTATTTGGACGAAAAGTTAACCTTTTCATTAAAGTACCATCTTTTGCTCTCTTGCTATGTTTTTCGGCATGTAAAAGTTGTTTATTAACAGTCCTTGATATAATTTAATTAAAATATCTGTCAGATTGACAATAATAAAATTAAAAATTTGTTAGTATTTTTGAGAATTTCTTACAATCGAATAAAACTGTTTTTTCTGGCTCATACGTTTTCTGGACTCGGCTTCGCTTCTCCAAGCAATTTCACCTATTTATCCAAGAAATTCTACTTTTCGTTTTTGTATCATATTCATAAATAAGAATCAACTATTATCCGCGACCGTCCCATTATAATATATTCATTAGATATTACATAATATGCATTCTACATTAAATCTTAAATACAGTTACATTAAAAAACTATTTTTTTAAATAAATAAAGAATTTTTTTTTCAAAAAATACCCATGTATTGCAAGACAGATTTACGTTGGCAAGCGATGGGAATGCGCAGATTACTATATTGGTGTTTATCCCCTCCAATGCAGTGATAAACGTATTTAAATTATTAAAGAGGCGTGGCCAAATCTGTGCGAACTTATCCCTCCCGCTCGCCATCAGGGATGTGTGTTGTATCTGGTGGATCTAGAGTATTTTTGTGATGCATTCAAATTTTAAAGTGAATTTCAAAAAATTAGACGTATACAGGGAGTTAAAAAAAAGCATTCGTAACTTTAAGGGCGTGTAGTACGCATTAAAATGAGTAAAAAAAGTTTATTGAGGGGTGGCCAAAAGTTAATACTTTTTGAGTTATGGATCAAATAAATAAAAATTTAAATAGTCTCGTTAGCAGTGACGACGCCAGCATATATTTTCTGGGGGGGCAGACACAATTTCAAAAGTTTCAAGAGGGGCGACAGTTCTTTACGAACAACAATTGTTTTTTTTGGTAAAACATTTCATTTAAAAATCAATATCTTGAGCAGGGATGAACTTAAGGAATAATTTTGAGGGAGGAGCTACTCGAAATTTGCCAACTGTGAGTCTCTAAAATGGCAATTAATTGTTTATTTCAAAGATTTTTCACGGCTCCCCAAGCGCCGCAGGCAAAATTTTAAAAATTTTCAAGGTCAGAAGATTTCAGATCACCTTTAACAATTTTTTAAGATTTCTGTACTCTGAAATTAAGCGCTTTTTTATATCGAAAAAACTTGACCTGATCATAATTTCTTTATATGACCATTTCATAATTGTTTTAGGCAAGCGTTATTCATAAAATCATAAAAATTTTTACAATCTATAAAAAAGTTCGCTCTTCCAGACCCCTAAACCTCACGGGCCTGGTTTCACTGAATCCTCGGGAGCATTATAGTTACACCACTACACCGTTGGTCCTGTTCTTGTCTACTGTTCGAAGATAAAAAAATGAAAATTTTTTGGAAAATCTTTGTTTTTAAATCAATTAATTTGACGTGTCCATTGTCCAACCGTTTTTTGATATTCCTGTCGGAAAAAGAAATATTTATATTCTTCCATATACTTTTGGCGCTCACTGTATGTACTAGTTACGAATATCGCCTTTTCTCTAGCATGAGCTTCTTTTGTTTATAGGAGTCAATTCATTTCTGAAGTAAAGCGTTATGAAATTCTTAAAAGCTGCTGTCTGCACTTTTAAGTTTCAACATGATGTACTATAATTATTAACATTTTGCCGAATTGGAACAATTTTTAAGCAAAAATTTTATTTCTATGTATCAGGTCAACATTTATTGGGGGGGCAGACCGTTTTTCAAGGGGGGCTACTGCCCCCCTTGCCCCCCACGTGGCGTCGTCACTGCTCGTTAGTGTCCAAAATTTTAAGAGCATGCATTACCCATTAAAAAGAGTAAAAAAGTTATACTGAGGGATGTCCAAAAGTTAATACTTTTCGAGTTATGGCCATTAACTCGAAAAGTATTAACTTTTGGACACCCATTAATATAACTTTTTTACTCCTTTTAATGCGTAGGGTAACATGGGGCACAGAGGACATAGTAAGCCTTTTTTATCAATTTCTCTTTTCCTTATTCAATTAATGGGAAACTAATACTTAAATCACCTAGGTACCGATGTACCTGAAACATAAGTAAAATATTGTTTCTTAACTGCTACTGCAAATGGCTGTAATTAAAGATAAAAGAGCGATTGCCTGTGGTCCTCTTCGCCCCGTACATGGGGGCGAAGAGGACCGGCAAGTGAGGTAAAGAGGACCATTATTTTCTAATTGAATAAATGATTGTGATATTGTTTTTATCAGTTTATTTCATCATGTTATAGTTTTGACAAAATAATAACAACTTAAGATAAGTTTTTAAAAAGAGAAATTACAAGAAACTATTCATTTTAGTGTGTTGAATAAAATGATCCAAGTATTTTATAAAATAGGCATTGTCCATCTATCCAGTACCATTAAAATATTCAAAAGACCCTACTGGACACGCTTTTATACAGTGGATTCATTTTTTCCCTCGTAAATAAAATTAACGAAGACACACAACTATAGATGCTGATATACCATATAAAACACATATTGAATCAAGCGGACCTCTGTACCCCGTTGGCGCGCTTTTCTTTGTTTGGAGGTTCATAAGCTAAAGATTATAGGTTAGGTCAAACTTTTCACTTGGATATGTTAAACTAGTATCTTAACAATAACTTATGACGATGAGCTATCATTAACCACGTTTCATATTAAAGATAACAACAAACTAACGTAATTGAAAAATTAGATCACTTCCCGTAAATTTTGAATTTATCTTGTACAGACTAAGATTGTTTACAATACAACTATTTGAATTGCTACAAAATGTGTAAATTATGCATTTTGACTGTTAACTTATAGATGAAGCACCTGGTTTTAAACTAATCGGGGAGGTCCCCTTCGCCTCACCGGTCCTCTCTGCCCCATCTTCCCCTACTACACCCTCATAAAGTTACGAATGCTTTTTTTAACACCTTGTATATTATGTTGCATTTAAAAATCCAAAATTTACTACTCATACCCGCTTGTTAGATAATATACCATTAGCAGAATATGCGATAAACTTAAAAAATGCGTTCAATTTGGCATTATAATAGATTAATATATTTTGTGCTATTTCAAGTCAAGAGCTTAATGTATAAATTTCTGTAATAAAGGGATAATATTTGTAAAGAATATAAATGGATTTCGCTTTACAACTGAGCGATTAATCGACGTACCTACCTATAAACTACATTTATTTATTTCTCAATATTGCATGACTATTTTCAAAAGCACGTGCCGCAAAATTATTGCGTTAAATCTTTGTTGTAAAACGTGCCACAAAAACCTGCTAAAAATTAATACATCAAAAATATAAGCTGCGTCTTTAGCATCAGCAAATACTTTCTGTATTATGGATTCGATCGACCGATTATTAATTGTCATAGGTCATAGGAAACCCATATTTCACTAGAGACCGCTAGCCTCTTAAGCTTAAAAGTTAATTTGCATCTTTTACAAAAAATTCAAAGTATAAAATTCTTCTGTCATCCGCCTTATTAAAAAATTTGTGCCAAGAGTGTGAGCCTTCTTCACTACCCGGTCTCATAGGGATATTTTCTAGAAAGTCAGACTTTACTAGGAATCTTTACCTATAATCAACCCTACTATAGTACTTTTCAAGTTCCTGGGTTACCTAGAAGTACATCATTAATGTATTATTGATTCCTACCCCGTAGTTTCACTTCTATTGTTTTACTTATTAATGTAAATCAAATTTTCTTTTAGGTGTTGCCTGGGCTTTATGTGGGAAATTATCGAGACTCAAAAGATCCTGCTCAACTAGCCAAATATAAAATAACTCACATACTGGCTATTCATGATACAGCCCGACGTTTACATTCGGTAAAATTACACATATTTGTTCTTTCGAATACAATTAATTAATAATTTTATAGGATAAGCATTACTTGTGCGTGATGGCTTCGGATTCTCCAGATCAAAATTTGACTCAATACTTTTCTGTTTGCAACGACTTTATACATGCAGCCCGCTTGAGAGATGGCAATGTTCTGATTCATTGGTAAGTAACTACACGATAATATATTTCTTCTTCTATTAAATTATAAATATAGTATTATAAACGACATATCGATAGACTTAGATATTATCGATCTTATACAGAGTAGTCCTTGGCAAAAGACTTGCTGCAACTAGATGGGATACCATAACAGATTTCTCTACTGTTTGGACCAACCAAGATCTGTTTGCTCATGAATTACTTTAAAATCGGCATTCTAAAGCTTCCATCTTAATGTCCTACAATACTTATGTCATTGTAGGAGAAGTCAATTCTGGAAGTACGATAGTACGACATAAGAGAATCTTAGAATCCTCTATAACCTTTGATCTTGAATCATAATAATTCCTTTATCACCCCTAATTAATATTTTACGTTTCGTTGCGATAATCTACTTTTGTTCACGTTACCTTTCGTCTTAAATTAGTTCCGTCCGATTTCCGAGCCTCCATCTATTATTTTTAGCTAACTGATCTCTTCACGGCTGATGGGGTGCGGATACATCGCCTCCGCCTTCAGCCGTGGCCTATACCTTCAGCCAAGAGGACAAGTACATTTTTCATCAAGGTTGATTTACTTTCACGCACCAATGCTACTCTGCAAGGCAAAATAGTCGAATCACTCGTATCTGTACCTAACTGAATCTTTTCTTTGTTATTATGGAATCGCTTATATGTACAGACATTCCCATAATTGATCATCTACATCAACTTTTTTTTAATTCAAGGATCTCACAACATGAGCTCTCTCTGCCCTATCGTGCATGAAGCTCCAAAGAGCTTGATAGGGAGCACAGATAAGCTGCTCTATTAGCTCTAGGTATAATAATCATTATAGTTGTTGATTTGAAGTAATTTATTTTTTAATCATTTTAAAAATCTGTACTTCGCATAAAAAAAGTACATAATTATATAAAGTTGACCAACTAAATAATGTTACGTTATAAAGAAAATCGAACAGCAACTGGGTGAAAAACCTTTTGTTATGTTTTATTTTTAGTTACATAACGTAGGGTTGAATGAATGACAATACACATCAAAAGAATGCCTAAAAACGCGTGTTCCAAATATTTTGTTTTTCATTGATTTTCCTTTGAAAACTGATGTTGGGGAGTTATGTATTCACATATTAATGTTTAATTTATTTGGTGAAGCCGCTTTAATTTACATTTACAATGGAACGAACAGTAGAGCAACTAAAATTCTTGTTTGTGTTATAATGAACTCATTTTATATGTATTACGAATCTACATTATATCGCAGAAATGTAAATTAACTCCTTTTTTTGAGAAGAAATTGTGCAATTCTATTAAATTAAATTGTGCTGTTACAATAATTTTTACTCCTTGGTATAGTTATGACCGGGAAAGGGCTTGGCTTTGGCATTTATTATAACAAACGGAAGACCATAAAATAAAAAATGAAATTAAATGGATTAGGTAGTTTGCTGTTATGTACATTTTAGGTTGTCCAAACTAAAGTGAACAATTTTAATTATCTATCCAACATAATAACATAATAGTAGAGCATCGGGAGCTAGTGAATTTTTTCACCCCTAATTTCATACCGGTTGTGCCATGGGCAGAGCTGGGAATTATTACAGTAATTGATTACATTTAAAGTAAATAGTAATCGATTACTTTTTCCAAGAAGTAATTTGTAATAATAGCAATTTTTCAAAAGTAATTGTAATCAGTACTTGCACTTTTGCGATGACAAAAACAAAACAAGCGAAATTATATCAAAAGTGATGTACACCTGTTTCTGCTAACCAAAATTACAAGAATAATATATATCACCATGGCAAAAATGCTTTCGTTGTCAGTAATGCTCCAGTACTGCCCCCGAATAAAAGAGGCCCCCAAAAAAATACCGTATAGGGATTGCCAAATGTAAGCGACCATCTTATATGCGCAGAACGCAGAAGATCAAGTGAGAAAACTACAGAAAAAGATGGCCAAACATTGTTTTCACAATAGTTTTGACATACTTATATGTAATCTTGGTTATGAGGTAGTACACAATTTTGCTTTCTGTGCGGATCGCTTACATTTGGCAATCCCTATAATAATGTATTTGAGAAAAGAAGGTAAATACTTTTCATCCGTTGTAAAGTTACACGATGTTGGAACAATAGCAACTAAACCGTCGGCGTTGTCGGCAAACTGCATTTGTAAATTATGTAAAAAGGTCGGTTGTAAAAGTTTTAGAAATAGTTAATAATGTGTTACTATCCATGGTGTGCCGAGGCGCATGTCTTTCTCTATTCCTCTCAACCGGTACTCGGCCGTGTGACGTGAGTTTGTCACATTTTCCTAAGTGCCCAAGGAACAGCATTTCAATTCCAAAGGAATTTTTTATTCCAATATCCAAAGCTCAAATGCATTCACAACCTATTATTAATCCTTTTTACTTTGAATTTCCAATAGTAATTGTAATGAAAACAATTGTAATCACGATTACATTTTCCTGCTTGTAATCTGTAATCGTATACTACTTTATAAAAGTGATTGTAATCAGTTATCAATTACATTTTCCCTGTAATCGTCCCAGTTCTGACCATGGATTAATACGTTACACCTTCATCTTACATAAAGATCCATAAAATAAAAGTCTGGCAGGCTTCCTGTGGGTGAAAGGTGGTAATGGTTGACAGAACGAAGACAAAATGTTGAAAAAGTTAAAATCCTCATACTATACCGGCTCATCAGGGATAAAAAATTCACTAGCTTCTGCTCTATTATCCTATAAGAATTTTAACATTTTAAGCATATTTTTATGTAACGAAAGCATATTTTGTTACAGCTTAGCAGGAATGTCACGAAGCGTAACAGTAGCAGTTGCTTATATAATGTCCGCGACTCAGCTATCTTCGAAAGAAGCCTTAAAAGTTGTTAGAGCCGGTCGAGCCGTTGCTAATCCTAATATAGGTTTCCAAAAGCAATTGCAAGATTTTGAAAGTAGTCGAATTATTGAGGTAAAAAGTTTCAATTCTTCTATTTTACACTTACTAATGTCTTGTAATATATTTTAGGAACGTCGAAGACTTAAAGAACGATTTCCGAGCTTAGCTTTAGTTAAGCAAGACGAAGATCAATGCGCTCTAATGTTAAATAATTACGAAGAATTATTATCATCTAGAAACATTTGTGAAGGACGTTGTTCTATGGGAGAAGATTGTCCCACGGGGGTTTGTAGAACGGCACCCACCAGACGCTCTCGACATAGAAATTCTCAGTCTCAAACATCATCGGGGGAAGGAATTACTAGAACCACTAGCACAATCAGTTTACGTCCTAGATCAGGACCGGCTGGTCTTAGAAGTTACACAGGTAGGAAACTCAAACTGTGCTTTTACAAAACTGCATCAACTGCGTTGATTGATAGAGTAGAGTGATTGCCATATCTAAGCGACCTGCGCAGAAAGCAAAATGTGTACTACCTCATAATAACAGTCGATTAACAAACATATATGGTCGTTTACATTCGGCAATTGCTTTACCTCAATCAACGATTATACAGTGTGTCCTAGATTCGAAAGAAGATTAGAAAAAAACAATAAAACAATCCCAATTTTCCAATGGTGGACTCGAATGTAGGACACACTGTGTAGCATTTTACAACTTTGATTTCTACAAAAATTGCGATTTATATTTTTTATGACATCAACGAGCTACGTTTCTTACGTATAAATAAAATAATAGTAGCTTATGATGTACGTGTTATAAGGGACATTTTATTTTGTGAGTGGAGACGTTTACGAAACGAGCGAAGTAAGTGCAGTTACTCCACGAGCAAAATAAAAGAGTTTTTTGAGAATATTAAAAGATGAACGATTTCTTTTATTTGCTTTAGAATTTCATCCAGGCTATTGTCATGATTCATTGCCTCCAGAATATCAAACCGAATAACTTCATGAAAGTCCAAAAACTACAAAGTGGGTCCACTTTAACAATTTTTAACCTTTTCGGACTTACATGTATTAGTTATTTTTACTTAGTTTATTAGATCCTGCACGATATTTGTGTTCTTTCCAAATCTCAAGGTGATTATTAAATCATTTTTGTCTTATATCAAATAACTTTTTTGGTTATTGATTTGTTGTAGAACTTGAGAAAATGGTTATAGATTTGTGAATAAGTAACTTTTGTTCCGAAACCATTGTGACTGAACCTAAATCATTAGCTTTTTGCAATTCCATCTACATATTTATGTTTGTTTCTATTCGAATTTATCATAGATAGTAGGTAATTCGATTGTATTAAACTTTTGTATCGTCCAACCTAATTTGTCTTAAGAGGGCGGTTTCTAACAAATGTGCGGGAAAGTTGATTTTATACATTCCACTCGTAATCGTTACCGACTTTAATATCCGATTAATATCACTAATAGTCATTAATGTCCTTTATTTAAAAAAATAAAGGAAGTCGTTTCTACCCAACATCCTTTATTTTTTTTTAAATTATACCAAGTTCAGTTGAACTTTTCTCACTAATTAGGCTCTTATTTCCTATACAAATATTGTCATTGCCTTCTTTAAACTTCACCGTATCAGGAATTATTACTATTAGTGATATCTAGGTCTTCACACGAGAGTCTCGCGTCGTATTAGAAATCTTACTCTCGGCTCGCCTCGCCTCGCAAAAAGTTACGTTGCAAAGACGATCATGCGAGACTTTTGCGTGAAGCCCTAGTGATATTAATTAGATAATAAAGTCGCTAACGGTTACGAGCGGAACGTCTAAATATCAACTTTCCCTCCCGTTCGTTAAAAATCGCTCTCTTAATTTAATAATTTAAAAATTATAAATAAAAATTGTTAATTATAATTTTTAGGATCTGTATCGCTCTCACGTTCGGGTTCTAAAGTTGAGCTGTCGAGACCAGGAGGTAGAGAATGCTTAACCGCTCCAGCAACTCCTCAATGTAGCCCTCCAGTATCTCCTAAAAGATTCGAAAATAGGCGTTTATCGAAACAATCAGCCCTGAGAGAAGATATAAATTTATAACCAAGGATTTACTTTTACTGCTTTATTTGATCATAATTTTAATTGTCCTCAAAAGGTACACAAAAAGTGATAAATGTTATTTGAAGTGAAACTCACTAATTAAACGCATGATGTGAATTATAGAAAATGTCTCAACAGTAAATCCATCCATTTTCTTTATGCCGATGCCGATATTAATAATGTCCTAAGCATATGCAATTTTGTAAGCACTGCTCAATTATAAATAAACAAATGAATTAATGTGGCTTACCTACAAAGTACTTAATTTTAATTAAATTATTTAGCACGAACAACTAGCTGTAAGTTTCTAGATACGTAAAGGAAGTGAGTAGCAGCAATAAAAATTACTTAATTCACTTCGCCGTCGCTAGGTATTTTGCTATTCACGATACCACGTCCTAGCATAATTTTATTCGACGATAAAAGATTGGGGAAAATTTAATGGATGGCTGCTGAAACTAATTTCATTTTGACCACAACCAAAATCTTTAGACTGTCCACTGCAGTTTGGCGATCTTGTAGGATGCAATTTACGACCTGAACGTATCCTCTATTGATACTGATGTTGTAAATCAATATTGTAATTCTGAAAGAAGTGTCAATTAAATAATTTTATTATCTTCGTCGCCTTTTTCGATATAATTATACTGGGACATGGGCCGTGAGTTGCAAGCATCAGAAGTTTATTTTGATAGGCCCGCTGTTTGGTGGATTAACTTGTAATCAGATAGATTTTTTAACAGATTAGGCAAATAAGGTATAAACTATAAAGTAAAAATTCATACACAATTGGTTAGTACAAAATATTGTTTTTATTAAGGTTTGTAATTCAATAGTGTCCGTGAAGCAGTGATGTCAGCTGTAATTTATTTTGTAAATTATGAAATTGATTACCGTAATTTACCGGTAATTTACTGTTTGTAGTTACCGTTAATTATCATATAGTTGGGCAGTTATGTAAGTTGTCATTTTTGTCGTGAATTACGAAAGTAGTACCGTAAATTACGAACTTAATACCGTAATTTACCGTTTTCAATTACCATTAATTAAAATAGTGCAATGTTGTAGTTAAATGTTTCCAGTACTGCGTGTTTTCAATTTCAAAATAGAACACCTGAAAATTAAAAGTGGTAATAAAAAATCGTAAATTACCCGAGTTATTTACCAAAATGTTAAATTACGGTAATTTTGCATCACTGCTGTGAAGTCAATTAGATATTCACCATCAAAGTAGACACCATGAAGGTATTGATTATCTTAGAAAGCTTATGACTTCACGACTTATTATTGATAATTATTAAATCACGGGATACCTACCTAAAGGGGTATAGATAGTATAAGTTTAGTCAATATATGAGGTAGAAACGAACTAATCAGTTTTCAAAACGTTACATATGAGTTACGAAGTCCTTTTTACAATATCTTTTACATTTTACAACTTTTACAGAAGAAGAATATGTTCCTTTTTTAGTAAGCCGTGTCTTAAAAGAAAAACTTATTTTACCCAAGGGGTTAGCTAACCTAGTTAGCTATAGATACTATACCCATAGCCTTCGACATTCAGGATGCGAAAATTCTAGAAAAGTGGTTGTGGTATACGATGTCAAATTCCTCTTCTTAGCTTTTTGCAGCTGAGAGTGCCCCTAACTGGACTGTATTTTGCAAGAATGAGCTATCCCACAAGTATGTAGTTTTCCACAAATTAATAAAGGAGTTGAAAATACTTTAGTAAATTGGCGTATTGAAAACATCGTTTTTTAACAGAGTATCACCATCACCAAATGTTGGTTAAATTAATTTTGCTTGTTGTAGAAGGCATCATAAAATGACATTTTAAAACGAGAATGTGAAGAAAACAAACTGTGGGTTAGATCATTGTTGCAAAAGCCATCCAACTGTGTTAAAGCTATAACAAGTAAAAAAATCAACATTCAAATAATTAAACACAAACAAAGAAAATGTGCTCTAATAGATTACTCAGTCGTATTTTCAAAATTTTCAAAAAATGGTCAACATATTCTTTTTCCTAAACACTGCATGTTGGTATATATTATACACGAAATAGATTATGAAAATAGTTTTTTTTAAATTTTGATGTTAAATACATGTAGGTATGTCCGAGGGGGGTAGCAAAAATCCAATATTTCTATGTTGTAATTTCTAGGTGCTATTTGTAGAAAGGAAGAAAAGTTAAAGTTTATAATTCTATTTTAAATTTAAAAATGGATGACAAAAAGGGCTGTGCTGTTTGGAAAGATTTAGTCTTAGAAACCCTTAGCTTAAGTGATATCATAGATTTATGTTAATGGACGAATTCAGCAGATAGAACAGTTGAGTGATAATGTGGGCCGAATGGCATACCTTTCCCATCGAGCTGTCCGATCTCTCATTCTGTATCTCTGTCTACGTTCTAAAATAGACCGAGATAGAGCATAAGCGAGCAGTCAGCTGCTAGAAACCGTTCTATGAGCTGAATTTGTCTGATTATTAGATTTTACCGTCCTCTTGCCTGCTTAATGTTTAGCGACGACGGGCTTAATAAAAAATTGAGCTTGGTACCTATTTTGTATCGAGTGTTAGATTATTTTATACTTTGTACTTCTTTACACGATACACGAAATTTTTTAAGGTTGTCTAACAAAAATGTTCTAATTATTCATTATAGGAAAAACTATTTATTTGCTCAGTATTTTTGAATATTTGTTTACGGATAATTATTTAAAAATTTAAATTTTGTATCATCGATAGTCAACAGAATAAAGAAAGTTGAGTATAATTAGCAAGAAATTTTAATGATCTGACCAAATAAATAGAGCTACCAAAAAGAATATTTTAATGTACGAAAAATTTTTTAATAAATTTGTATGTCTGACTTTGCAGAACCCATAAGGTTAGCACTGAAGAAAAGCGTAATTAAATGTATCTTTATTTAATAAATTGAAATGATCTAAAATGCAATATAAAAATGAAATTTAATTATTTCGAATTATCCCAAAAGTACTCCTACGTTCCTACCTAATTTATTTATTTACTATTTTGCTACATAGGTACTAGTACAGTAGATGTATAGTAGTAATTTACTTCTACCGAATTTTGACTTTATAATCCTTTTGTTACCTTAATAAAAGAAAAATATGTCACAAAAGAAAACAACTTACCAAAGGTGTAAAAGGATTTGTAATTTATCTGTAAAAATATTAGTTCTTAAAGCAGGGTCGTATTTTTTTCTAGTAAATATTTAATATGCATCAAGGTTAACAAAATTTACCTGAATTTGCTATTTAAAGTCTTCATACTACAGAGAAAGTGCAGCCCTGTTACACGCCACGGGGGTTTGGTCAGGTACGTTCAATTTATTTGAATTGTCAGTGTATTTTCTTTTGTTGAATATTTAAAAGCTTAACCCCTTTTGTGAAAGGATTATAAAGTCATTTCGGTATATCTTAGGTTTGCCTATACATCAAAAAACACCTTAATGGTGGCATTTACGTAAAATACAAGAATGTAGATCTTTCCAGGCTTTTTAGTAAACCATCTGCATTTAAAAGGTACACTTTAAAGGGACCATTTTGTTACAGAGAACTGAGCAATTTTTTGTCGTTGCTACGACAATTTGCATTAAATGTTGTAGTTTGTTTTAATAAAATGAGTTAATCTTTTGAATGCGATAGCATCAATTTTGATGAAATTTGTTTTAAATGAAAGCTAATATAACAGGTTACCCAATCCATATATTTTATAAGTTGAAATATCTCTATATTTCTTATTAATTATACCAAAACTATCATTCAGTATTTTAGATGCTAAAGAATGTCGAAGTTTGTAATTTTTTTTGGGTACTTAGAGAATCTTAAGGACTTTGCAAAAATATGCAATAGGTAGATAATTTTATCTAATTTATGATAGAATTTGTTCAACTTGATTGTTTAAAAAATGCGAAGATTAACTCATTTTACTGACCGCATGTTTCCCTATATAATATACGCGCACCTTAAGGTGGAAAGTCCCGCTTGGCTCAGAAAAAGATAAAGAATGAATTTTTGTTCGGCTAACTTTTAAAAGTTGACTACAATTCTATAATTTTAGTTCGTTGTGAATTTCTCCATTATATTATAACATTCTCAACTGGCAATAATAGGTGACTCATAGCGTAGAAGCACGTAGAAGGGTCTATAGTCTATACTATTGTCAATGTCAGTACAATATTGAGTTTTTACTCAGAGATTCGCGAAACCAAGACAACACTCAACCAAATCTCGGTCTTGAAGAAGTCTTGACTCTCAGTATTGGTCTTGAAAACGAATAATTTACTAAAACTCTCGACTCAAGACGCTCGGCGTTGTTAGGTTGGTCTCGAGTTTTGTAGTTAAATGTTAGTCTTGGTGTAGTCTTAGTATCCATCAAGACCAAGAGACCAAGAAACCAAGATAGTCTTATACTTTCACGAACCTGTACTTTCAGTAACCGATAAATATTAGTTGCATATTTTCAGACTACAGAAAAAAGGGTATACTGTCACTGTTCTCCCGTGCAAAGGAAAAACGTAGTAAGTCTATTTTTCTAGTTTTACAGGATAGCGAATTTAAGTTTGTAAAACGTATAGCTCTTAGTGCTTGCTACGTAATTCAATTGCCTGTAGAAGATTTATTTGTTGGAATATTAATGCTAATCAAAGAGCTATGCAAAGAAACAATCTAGTAGGTTCAGTACCTATATCTAAAAATCCCAATTTGCCAAAAAATTGACTTACTGGGCTTTTCCTTTGCACGGGAGTGTTGTTGCTTTCAGTGTATAACATTTTTTTCAATGCATATTAATATTTATTTTAGTAGATAAATTTTAATAGTATAAATGAAGGGTGAGTCAGTGAGTGTAGGGTGTGCGGATGTTTATGAAAAGTATGCAGAAAATGTGTGGAATCTGTGGTGCATGTGTGGAACGTACAGAAACATTTTGTGGAAAATATGGGATCGAAGAGAAGAGAGACAGTGGGGTGTAGATCTGTAGATATATGACTAGTAACTTAATGATAATTTTATAAATCACTGTAGGTATTATGAAGCTTAACTCATTTGTAGTTTTGTTTATTACTTGTGTTTTCTCCTTTTAGTTGCCTATAAAATGCAAAACAACGTACATTTAGATAAATGGCATAAATGGCTTAATTACACATACCAATGCTTTTTCTTTTAAATACATATTCGAAGTCAACTCCACAACCTTCTTTTCCAACACTCCTAAATACACCAACGTATTATGGTTGTCAATAGTTGTTTCAGTGCCTAAAAGAAAATTGCTTACGTATTTACAGGTTTTTTTGAAATATTAGAATGATTTTACCCAAAAGTTGTAAAATTGGTGTATTGTCGCATTTAATTAAATCGAAGAGTTCTTGTATTCCTTTTAAAAATTGTTTTAGTTTTAAATTTGCTTCGTCTAAATTTGCCTCGGCTTCTTTTGCCTAAAAATAACAACTGTACAATTTCAAAAGGAGTATAAAAAATTTACTAACTTCTGCAATAGACGTATCCAACTCGGTAGTTAATATGTCTATGGTTTCTTTTTGCTGTTGGTCCCGAATTTCTTTTAAATGTTTCTGATTTTCTATAAAAATCATTAAATATTTAGACCTACCCACTTAATTTACCGATGACAATCGAAGGAGGTGTCCTAACAACTAACAAGGATTTACCCCTTTCTCATGATTTTGATTTAGAAAACCACATCAGAAGTCTATATTTAAAAATGTATTTGGCCCCTCTCCTGCACTTAGAGCTTCTTCCCTTTCAGAAAATAACTGTGCTACGTACGTACTTCATAAATTTTCTTCTCAAAAAGTTTTCTAGAAGAAACTCCGATTGGACCTTGTGACTTGGTCTAATATTTGCAATAATCTCAAATTTGATCATCCCACTACCACTACAAAATATTCTATAGTTCTACCAAAGAAAAGAGTTCTACACAGAGAAACTCAGGCACGTAACTAGCTTCCTAAAATCATATAGGCACTTGGTGGCCACAAATTTTTTGTGGTGGGTCAAATATATAAGATGTAGCCCTAAAACTGTTTGAAGATGAAATATTTTGTGTGGAATTCAGATGATACTGTAAATATCGGAATTTTCGCTTATTATTGTCATTTATTTTATCAGGGTGAGCACAAGGGTGGGCTAGCAAAATTTTAGGTGGGCCTGGACCCACCCTGGCCCTCCTGTAGTTACGTGCCTGGAGAAATTAGTAGAAAGTAATTTTATTCAGGGAGATCAAAACTTTCTTTTGTGGTCTTACTGCTTGTAAAATGTAAATCTCACCAATTTCCTTTACTAAATGCTCGATTTCGCTTGTAGTTACTTCAATCTCGTGATTCAATTCGTTAACATAATTAAATAAGGCAAAATTTTCCTCCTCCCGTTTAAAATATTGTGCTCTAAGTTTATCGATATCTTCTTCATTTACTAATTGCTACAATAAAATTACGTTTATTAATTAAGTAAGCAACTAAAGTTAACTAGATTACTTGTATTTCTTTCAACATATTTTGATATTTATCAAACCGCTGTTCAGCTTGTTCCTTTTGTAATTCCTTTTTTTTAATTTCTTTATCTTCTAAATCTCTCATAACACGTTTTTGACTTTTCGCTCCTAAAAAGTCGTATAATTTATGATCGTGATCAATTTTTCTTTGCAACTCTTTCATTTCTTGAGTATGTAAAATGAGATCGTTTTGATTTCGAATTCGTAAAGCTCGAAGCTTCGAACACCATTCTTCGCGTTGATCAAAAGCTATTGTAGCTTGTTCGATTAAATCTAAAATTACTTTCTTTCCGTGATCTAAATCGTGTAGAAGATTTTCCCAAACTATATTAAATTGAGTTCTAAAAGAAATAAAATTTGTCATTGTAGTACCATCTTAGTACCATTATTTGTCCATTGTAGTAGGTAATTAAATACCTTTCTTTAATCAAGTGGTTAATTTCTTCTCGTATCGCTTTATTTATTGTTAAAATAGAGCAAAAGCGTTTAACTTCAGTTTCTAATTGATTTTCTAGCGTTTTAATGATCTTTTCTCCTCCATGGACTTTTGCTTCAAAGTGTAAATCTGTTACTTGGTTTCCACGTAAGTTGCTGAGTTGCTTCTCCAACTAAAGCCATTTGCACTTTACTATTCCAACCAAATAAATTAATGTAAATAAATAATTTTACCTTTTGGATTTGTACATTAATTTCGTGTAAATGTGAACTTTGTTTTTCGATAATTGTGTCGAAGTTATCGTGTTCGTCTAACAATACGTTGAGATGTTCGGTTACCACTTTGTCTTTTCTTTTATTAAACTTGCAAGCTGCTATTTTCAAATCGGTCAACAGATTTTCCTTTTCTTTTATTAACGAATCGATTAAGCGTTTTTGTTTTGCTAACTGTATGTTGGTTTCTTCAGAAAAAGCCTTTCTATCGCCTTCCATAATACGATACTGTCGAAAAAAATTGAAATATTTTTATTCTACACTTACTGCGAGTCTCTCGAAAGATAGTTATCGCTTCACAAACAGATATCTTATTCCTAAATGTTGAAAAACTGGTTTCAGACAATGGAAATTATCTATAACTATAATTATAAGTTATGGAATGTTATGGATCCATAACCTACCAGAAACTGGCCATTAGATATTTTTAGAAAATTACATCAATTGCAACAAATTTCGTTAAACCTAGTTTGTTTAGGTGACGTTTTTATTCGATACTTGTATCGTTTGCAATTTCCCATTTTAACTTTTTCCATTCCAAGAAAAAGTTGCTATACTTAATCAAGAAAAAAAAATATAAATTTTTTTTATTGCATTTCTCGACGATTTGAGTCCCCCTGATTCCAAAAATGCATAAAAAATCCGTCTGTCTCGTCTGTCTGTATTGGCGAGTTTCTGGTACGTTATGGTTCCATAACATTCCATCTATTGGTGAAGCGATAACTATCTTTCGAGAAACTGGGAATAACTGTGGATGTGGAGCAAAAACTACTGAACCGACTTTGATGAAATTTTATTTTAGCCACTTCAAAATTATTTCATCGGCAAACTAAGCTTTTATAAGAAATCTATACAAGGTGTCCAAAAATAAGGTGGTTATTTTGGGCATATATTTGCAAATTTGGGCCAAATTCATTTTTACTTGTCTACAGGATGAATCTGAAATATGTACCATAACTTATACAGGTGATTCTACATGTCAAAATAATTCGATTTAGCTCAAAATCCCTCATCCAAAAGTAAAGTCCTGCTGAGATATAGGCTCTATTCAAGTCTTCATTATTTTTTCGATATTTTGCTTTAATGTGTGAACGACTTAAGCTACAACTATGAAATTTAATGAAATTTAAGTAATTATAAGTATGATCATTGAGAAAAAAATTTACGAAAACCGATTGAAGAGGAGGGTGGTTTTGCGGTGGTAGTGGCGGTTACCACCCCCAGAACTTTTTTATCGCTTACCTTTACATAAAATAAATTTTACTTATTCGAAGTATCGATACCTTAGGTGGTATCGAATACCGATACCGAGGGTCGAAAGTATCGAAGTATCGAAAGTATCGAGGTATCGAAAGTATCGAGGTATCGAAAGTATCGAGGTATCGAAAGTATCGAGGTATCGAAAGTATCGAAGTATCGAAAGTATCGAGGTATCGAAAGTATCGAGGTATCGAAAGTATCGAGGTATCGAAAGTATCGAGGTATCGAAAGTATCGAGGTATCGAAAGTATCGAAGTATCGAAAGTATCGAGGTATCGAAAGTATCGAGGTATCGAAAGTATCGAAAGTATCGAAAGTATCGAAAGTATCGAAAGTATCGAGGTATCGAAAGTATCGAGGTATCAAAAGTAACGAAAGATTAAAGTGAAACAACACAGTGCTGTCGCGAGACGCAACATCAACAATATAATTTCTTAAGGTGCGCGTCCTGCTTATACCGAGCATATAGGGAAACATGCGGTCAGTAAAATGAGTTAATCTTCCGCATTTTTTTAACGATCAAGTTGAAATAAAATTATCTATCTATTGCATGTTTTTTAAAAGTCCTTAAGATTCCCTAAGTACCCAAAAAAAATCACAAACTTCGACGTTTTTTAGCATCTAAAATACTGCAAAATAATGATAGTTTTGGTATAGTTTATAAGAAATAGAGAGATATTTCAACTTATAAAATATATGGATTGGGTAACCTGTTATAATAGCTTTTATAACATTTAATGCAAATTGTCGTAGACACGACAATAACTTTCTCAGCTCTCTGTAACATACAATTATTATTATTATCATCACAAAATGGTCCCATAAAGTGTAGCTTCTTAAATGCCTTATACTTTCCTCGATACATTCGATACCTCGATACTTTCGATACCTCGATACTTTCGATACTTCGATACTTTCGATACCTCGATACTTTCGATACCTCGATACTTTCGATACCTCGATACTTTCCATACTTTCGATACTTTCGATACCTCGATACTTTCGATACTTTCGATACCTTGATACTTTCGATACTTCGATACTTTCGATACCTCGATACTTTCGATACTTTCGATACCTCGATACTTTCGATACCTCGATACTTTCGATACCTCGATACCTTCGATACCTCGATACTTTCGATACCTGGATACCTCGATACTGTCGATACTTCGATACTTTTGAATAGTATTGATACCGTCGTGGTATCGATACTTGATACATGATTCGAGGTATCGATACTTGATACCTGATTCGAGGTATCGCCCAGCCCTAGAGAAAATTAAGAAAAGTACAAGCATTGATTATACAGTAAAATAATGTACAATCAATGGTACAAGATAAAAAGTTTTCGTTTGGTATCCGAATTAAGACAAGCCTACTGAGTAATATTTGCAAAAAAAATGATAGGTCCTCCATAAGAAAATAAAAAGTTGAACTTCGCGAAGCTTAGCGTCGATGTGATAAAAAGTCGAGTTTGGTATCGCTTATTTGATCTTCTAAAAAATTTTCCTAAAATTTTTTTTTCTTAAAAGTACACCATTTTGAAACTACAGTCGAAAAACAAAATTCCCAATTTTCAGTTTTTCTGCATTATCTCGGAAACCATTTTAAATTTTGGAATTTTCTAAACGGATTCTTAAAGATCATCAAAATATGCAACTTCTTGCTAATTTAACCAACCTTGTAACTCTTACGGTTTCCGAGATCCCAATGTTAGTACCACTTAAAAAAATCACCCTGTAGGTCACCCTGTACAGCCAATCGCCAAAAGTTTCGTCCTAACCAAGTCGATTTTCAAAATTGTCCACCTTTAAGTAGTGTACTCAACGAACCAAAATTTATCCTGATTTTCGGACTTTTTTTGTAACAGCGAGTGTTTTATTCCTGTGATTTTGTGTATAAAATGTCTCAACTCAATTTTGACTGGAAGGCCCTTATTCTTCGACTTTAATGTAAAAGTTTGACTTTTTCAAGTTTCCGTTTCACTATTTCTTGAATAACTTCGCTTGTATTGGTCGGATCGGGCCAAAAAATTTTCCTTTTGTTTGTCTTGAATCTCTCTTTAAAACTGCCTGGGTTAAAATAATCTATATTAATTTCCTAACCCAAAAAAAATTCAAAACTGCCGCCATTACTAAGTAGTAGTTTTTTACAGAGAACTCGAGTAATAATTAATATTACGGTATGATATTTTAGGAAGTTGTAGCTGATATAGTAACAAATCCGTATTGCAAATTAGGTCCAAAATATTGAGAAAAAAGACTAAAACTTGCATTTTGATTCAAATTTTCTAATTCATATTTGTTGTGAGCAATTGGTGGTATCGTAATAATTCTTCCATTGAAATGTTGGAAATTTAATGCTCTTTCAGATGAAACCAAAGACAATCACATTAGACCACGTTTTCTTCCGATTTTGTTGAAAAGAAAAATAAATTTTTTTAACTAGTTACCCACAAAACCAATTTTAGTGGTCGAAATGGTTGACTTTAAAACCAATTTTAATGTTCAAAAATAGTTTATAGGAGTTCTTTATGATTAATTTTCAAAAATATGTAAAAGAAGAATTAAATTTCGACCACTAAAATTGGTTTTGTAGACAAACAGTTAAAAGATTTTCTTTTTATCTTCAAAGAAATCGGAAGAAAAAATGGTCTGATGTGATTGTTATTGTTTTCATCTGAAAGAGCATTAAATTTCCTACATTTCAAGAGAAGAATTATTGGGATACCACCAATTGCTCACAACAAATATGAAAAAGAAAATTTGAACCAAAATGCAAATTTTAGCCGTTCTTCTTAATATTTTTGGACCCAACTTGTAATATGCATTTGTTACTATATTAGCTGCAACTTCCTAAAGTTTCGTACCATAACATTAATTAAAACTGAAGTTCTCTAGAAAAAACTACAACCGACCAATGACGACAGTTTTGAATTTTTTTTTGGGTGAGGAAATTAATATAAATCATTTTAACCCATGCAGTTTTAAAGAGAGATTCATTACAATCACAAGGGAAATTTTTTGGTCCCGATCCGACCAATACAAGCGAAGTTATTCAAGAAATAGTGAAACGGAAACTTGAAAAGGTCAAACTTTTACACTAAAGTGGAAGAATAAGGGCCTTCCGGTCAAAATTGAGTTGAGACATTTTATACACAAACTCACAGGAATGGTTTCGACCGATTAAGGAAAAAAACTCGCTGATACAAAAAAAGTCCGAAAATCAGGATAAATTTTGGTTCGTTGACTACACTAAAGAGGCCAAAATTTTCAAAATTGTCTAGCTTTAAGTAGGCCAAAATTTTGAAATAGATTTTCTCAAAATTTCCTCTGCCATATTTTTTCTTTTTTAGATATGTCACAGACAACATAATTCTCTATAGAAATGTACATTTTTATCAAAATCGCTTGAGCCGTTTCGGAGTAATAATTTTTTGAATCTCAAAACTTAAAAAATCTATAATTTCTTTAGTAATAAAAATAAAAAATTGAAAATGGATATATGTATCAATCCCATGAATATCTATTAGAAAAAACTATTTTCAGTAAGCAAAACCCTTCCGGTTAAACCGGATATTACAAAAATATCAAAATTTATAGGAATACCCTGTAGTTTTAAATATTTTGAAAGCTCGTATAACTTTATATTTTGACTTCCGGTTTAACAGGAAATGGGATCAAATTTTTTAATTTAAATAAAACACCCTGTATTTTTTTAAATATTTTGAAAGTTCGTAAAATTAGCTTTCATAACATATTAAACTCAAATTTAATTAATAAAAATACAAAATGACAAGAAAGAAAGTTTCAGCCACATTCATTGTTTTTAATGTTAGAGAAGAGGCATCTCTGCATTAGAATGTAGGAAGAATAGTAGGTTAATAAATAACTATCAAAGAGGGAAAATTTTGATACTTATTGTGAAAATCTTTACAACAAAGACATTGATCTACCTACATTCTATGTATAGCAATAACTAAAAGAATATAATACAATATTATAGGTGTGAAACAGCAGTTTGGCTGCTTATGAGGTGCAACCTAAGCAAGTTCAGCATTCACGCTATCTTTTTAGTAGTTTACCCAGGGTTCTTTTACTAAACTTAAGAAACTAATGGTACGGTACCTATGGTCGAGTGTTTCTTCTAGCAGAACACCATCAATAAAACAGATCAAAAAAGTATTTCCTTATTTACCTGTCGTTGTAATTTAACGAGTTCGGCTTCAGCCATAAGATCCATTTCAATTTTTTCATGAGCAGTTAATGATTTTTTCTCACGATTCATTGTGATTAATTTTTGTATCTCAACTCGGTTTTTAACAATTTATTTACTTGTTGGTTCAACTGTTGCTAAGCGGTTTATTGAGATTGATCAAACACTTATATTATAAGTATAGATTAAATTGTATTTTAGCATTGAGGTCTTTCAATTTGAAGTAATTTTTCTTGAAAATAAATTCTTGGCAAATAAACCATTGATTAGATACCACAATTCACTTATCGAATGATTTCAATACATATTTAAAACTTAAATAAACGTAACAATTATTTTACTAATTTATAAATTAAATAACGAATAGATTTGTACAATTTATTAATTGAACATACTTAGGACATATACAGATTCTTGCTTTTGCATTCACACAGCGCAAAATAACGAAAATAATAATTTTAAGAAAAAAAATCGCAGTAACTTAATTTAAAGTTGTACAGAATGTATAAACGCACACAACCAGTCTCACAAATCCTCCAAAAAGAGGTAATTTTTAGAAGGCTCTTGGCAACAGAGTTCAGCGGATATATTACAAGATGTAACAAAATAAATAGTAAAAAAATAGTAATAAATGCCCAACGTTACAGCTGTTATCAAACATTAATAGTCTTTTAAGGCTATTGTAAACCTAACGATTTTCAGTTTACCCGAATCCAAAATTTACTATCGAAGGTTTTTTAAATTGTAATTATTAACAATTTAAGTCTCACAAATGCAGATCAATCTAAAAGACATTGTATGTAAAGTACAATCATAAATACTATCACATTCAATACCTAAAATTATATGAATGCACGTAATATCTTTACAATTTACTAAAATGGAAATTTATGAGTATCAAATTGTTACATTGCAATATTTAACATATTTCGTTACAAGGAAAATGAATTATAAAATATAATGAAAAAGTACAAAAACCTATATATTTTGAACTTAAAAATTTAACGAAACAGAAGCAATTTCTAAGTACCTAAATTTAAAGTTCATCTTTCCTCGGTGTATCGTCGTCTTCAGTCTCTTCTTCGATTGGTTCATCTGCAACCGAATCGGCACCACCCGATTCTACGAATTTAGTAATTCCTTCAAATGTTCTAGGACCATTATACTCGATCACTTTATTATCTCCTTTACTATATAATTTAATTGTTGGGAAACTAGTAACACGAGTGTGTTCGAGTTCATTTGCGGTAGCGTCCATTTTAGTGATAACAACATCGTCGTTCTTTTCAAAATGTTCGCCTACTTTGTCATAAATAGGTGCTAATTGCTTGCAATGACCGCACCATGGAGCATAGAATTCTACAAGAACGTCCTTTCCGGTATCGAGAGCTACCGTGTCAAAATTACTTGCTACTAAAACGTGAACGGGTTCTTTGTTCCAATCATCAGGAAGCGTTTGAGTTAATAAATGTTGTTTAAGTTTGCCGTCGAGAAAATCTTGTACAAATTTCTGCAAAACGTCAGCGGTAAGTGCGTCACTTTCGGGTTTGTACTTGGCCATATCTTCTTCCAACTTAATTAAACGTGCAGCAGGTGTTTCTTCCTTCTTCATGCCGAAGAATTCTAAAATTCTTTGATGATCTTCTTCGTCCGTATCGATGGTTACAAATAGTACTTGTTCTCTGAAAGGTTTTGCAACAGAACGAGCGGCTTCTACTACATTTTCGGTAGTGTCGGCGGCTTTAGACAAGAAAAGAAGTAAATGGCTCTTGATGTCTCCTCCGAAGATCTTTTGTGCTGTGTCATGATTGAATTCGACTATGAGAGGTAACGATTGGGTGGCAACGAATTTCTTGACATCTTTTTCGTTTACTTCTCCTTCGTAAACTGATTTCTTTTCATCGAACTAAGAGAGAAAAATAGTCGGTATTAAATAGATCATTTATGTGAGTTTAAAACTAACCTTCTTGTATAAAACAATTGATCCTGAGGTCGATTCAAGTTCTTTGTAAAGGTTTTCGTTGGAAACAATTCCAAATGGATAATCATCGACCGAGCCGGCAACAGCTAAAAAGACTTTGGCGTCACTGGAAGATTGGTCTTTGAAGAAACCGAGAACGGCTACATTGCTAGCTGCTACAAATTCATTTACTTCTTCGATAGTTTTGAGTTCTTTAGCTGCAGGTCCGGTTTTTTTGGTAACCCATCCTACAATTTCCTCAGCTGTACGCCCACCTGTGTTTCAAACATTAGTCAAAATGAGTAAGTCAAAATATGAATGCTTTCGCAATACTAAATTTGCGAATATTTTCTAATTAAGAAAGGTGTGGGAAATTCATACCTCCGTATTCGATTGGAGATCCATTTCGGTAGAATTTAAGAGTAGGATAACCTCGAACGCCATTTTCTTCAGCAAGTTCGGTTTCTTCGGTTGCATCAACTTTACCCAATTTGATTGAAGACTGTTGATCGACTAACAATTTTGCTGCTTTTACGTATTCCGGTGCTAATGCCTTGCAGTGTCCACACCATGGAGCGTCTACAAATAGGCAATTAAAACTTTGAGTCACAATTTACGATTATTTTGAATTAATTCAATTAAAATGGACCAAGGGAGTTGTTTTGCATTAAATTTAATCATCGGTTATCTTATTTTAGTGGAAACCTAAGTGTGGAAGAGTTGATTAACCCTTAAATATGTTTGACGTTATGACGTGTACGGTTTTTGTCTCGTCTCTTTGAAAATTACGTTTTAAGATAAATACATAAAATTTGACAATTTCGCATCAATGAAAAAAATTTGCTTACGAAAGGAATGAAATTAAGAATTAGGTACTTACAAAATTCCACAAGAACGTATTCATTTTCAGAAATTGCGGTGGCAAAATTTCCTTTGGTTAATACTAAAACACCTTCGTCTAATTTAATTTCTTCTTCAGATGCAAGCGCAAACGAAGTTAAAACTATTAAACAAAATGCCCCAACGAAATTCATTATGATACAACCGACACGTTCCAATCCTCACTTCTTGAAACGACAATTACTCTTTCTCAAGTGTAATTACAAAATTGAGTTGCCGACTGAAAATGCGGATTCTCTCACCACAACGTGGCACAAATCGTGTGGGGCCGCGATTGGTCGATACTTAAATGACGTTTACACATACTCATGTTTGATTGGCCAATTTATAAAACAACGCACAGCTGATACACGTAGGAAGAATGGAGCGAATACGAATACTGTCAAAATTTATGTAACAATTTAATAATCCACGTACATACAAAAATTTAAATTACTTTATAGTAATTAAAGATAATTGCAGTAAGTTTTTAAAGGTTGCATGTACTCTAATTGCCGCTTAAATAGTAGAACTAAAAATATTGTGTCTGTAGGTACAAATACAAGTATTCTCCCAACAGATGGGTTAGTAAATATCTACCTACATGGTTAGTACTTACAATATTCTATTCAATTTATGGGAATCATGAATATATTCATTTATGCTATCAACAGTACAGACTATACGTTCTGTATATCTAAACGATTCAAAAATAAGAAACTTTAAAATTTACGTTGAAGGCTACGAATAATACAAACACAAGTATAACTGTAGAGCTTGAAATAAACATATTTATCTCTTATATTTTGAAGTAAAACGAAGCCTGTGCTATCCTAATCATTAATGTAAACTATCATAAATAAGGAGTTGCAAACGGAACAAATATAAAAACAAGCGAATCCCTTTACAAGTTGTTCGTTTCAGCAAAAGATACGAAGTTCGTTTGGTTAAATGGGCTGTAACGCAGATTTTTTTAATACTTTGTAACATTCACACAACACCTACTATATAGTTACATTCTACTTTCAAATGTTCCAGAAATTTCAAAACTTGCTAGATACAATATTTTGAAAAAGCCAAAAAAAGTTCGTTTCATCGTAGTGATCAGAGAAAATAAAAAGACAAAAGTTGTAGGTGCCTACTTAATATTTATGTTAAAGAAAATTTTTTTGTGTGATTTAAATTGGCTTCTATGATTTAAGTTTATAAATAGGTAAATAGTCTGATTGAAAGTCTATTAAAATCAGCATGACCTGAAAATGTTTGCTGAATCAGATTTTTAGACTGATTCTAATTCAGTTTTTTCCGCTGATTACAAATTTTTCAGGTGCCACTTTGGCATCCTTGGGCAAACGCTGCCATTGAGGAAGAATGGTGACTAAGAACGGTTTTTGGTAATATTTCATTAACCGTTGGTCCTACAGAAATTATATTCCAAGATGAAATAAAGACCGTAAAATTCTACACAGCAAAGGTATCTTGCATATTTTCCAGAAGTTTAATGGTTTTAGCACAATGTGAGAAATTAATGCGTGCGTTTAGTTATTTTCTCGCTAGGTATTTCTTTCGATGGAACTTTGAAAAATAACTCATAAGAAATAATAAATAAAGTTCCCTCGGCGTTGTCAGAATAACAGTAACTAAAAAACCAAATTATTTCTGTTCGTAGATAGATACAGTCTGTCCCCGGATGGGGTTGCCAATAGGTGAAAATTTTTTTATTTTTCATTTTATGTAAAAAAAGTATTCTTTATAAAAAGTTTTGCTTCTCTTCAAACTCCCAAATATGCAAACATATTAAAAAGAAATTTTCAAATAAAAAAGTTATTGAACTGTTTTCTTTAAGTTCGAAAATTTTGAAAAAATTTCTAGAAAAAGCTAATTTTAGGCAAAAAGGTATTCTTTATAAAAAGTTCTGCTTCTTCAGAAACCTCAAAATCAAAAACCATAAGTTTACATCATATCTCCAAAACGGCGCACTAAAAAAATTATTTTATGAATTAATTATTTACGTTTTAGTAGTGCCTATTATCTCTTTTTTGAAAATTGAAATTATCTCCATTAATAAAAAAATTATAAGCATTTAAAGAAAATGCAATTTTTCAGTTTTTCCTAAATATCTAGCGTGCTAATAGATTTAAAAAAAACAAAAGCAGCATCGAAGTGGCCATAAAATCAATTTTCAAAAAATTAACAATTTTCTCCATTTAACCGACTCTCTTGCGGTGTCCGAGATCCGAGAGCACGTTATACTGGACACCCTGTATATACAAAGGAAAAAAATAAAATAAAAATTTTAATTTTGGTCGAGATGTGTACAAAAAGGTACTATTTTTGGTATTTGCACCACGTATTGCATTGTAAAATTAGTTGTGAAGGTTGTGAATCACAACTTGTGATAAACAAAAATAAAAATCCTTCGTTCAAGCACTATCTTGAAGAAGTGTGGAAAATTTGAACAAAATCGGTTCATTATTTTTTGAGAAATCATGTCGACCGACTTCAAAAGTAGAGTTTTGAGAAAAAGGCGATTAAAGCTAGGTCGGCCTGGTCGCAACACCTAATGAGCGGAACTTCCCAAGGCTCGACCTCCTAGACTTTTACTCTAAGGCCGAGTTTTTCATTAGGAGTTTAAACTACGTTCCATCTGAACGAAGATCAATCTCATGCGCTGTACTTTTACCACAGTATAATAATATGCTACGCATCGGTAGTGCCGACGTGCAAAAATTGTGTCGCTAATATTGTTTTGCGCATGCGTGAATTTGTACTATCCGTTAAATGGCGGGTTATTGTTGAATACAGTGCACATTCAATATAGTCACCTATGATAAAAGAAACCAGGCAACTATTTTTTATAAATTTTATGTCGGCATGAACGAGCATGAATGACAAATAATCGAATGTGCACGTTATTATTATATTTTTTATAAATTAAATATTTTTTATTTGCATCAAAACCCGAAACGGAAGGTACCTTGTACTAATGAAACATGATTTCAATACATTCAGATACTTATTTATGCTACCCTTTACAAATAGATATAAAAATAACAGTGACAGCTGACAGAACCTATAAAAATAATTTTGAATTTACGCGCGCTTATATACTTCATACTATCCGATTAATGGCGGACGGTGTTCAAGGTCACTGATTTTGGCGACATGAAATACAATGGTAACCATGGCGTTGTCACTACTGTATGCGAAGCAAATAAGTATACTGTGCTTTTACTGTAACGTAAACGAGTTACGGCGCATGAGCTTGAAGTTCGTTCAGATGAAACGTAGTTTAAACTCCCAATGAAAAACTCGGCCTAAGTGACTTATAACTTTGGGAGAATATTCTACACATATTGTACTATTATAAGACAATAAAAAAATCGATTTTTTTAAATTTTCAAACCCATATAACTCCTTAATAATATTTTAAAAAACGTGGGGACGTGGGTCTTTCTTCAGGAAAACCTTTGCTCTAAAGGAAAATTTTCACTGAACTTTTATTCCTAGAAATGCGTCATCTATAAAATTATAGTTTAGTAATTCATCTCTAGATTCCTTAATTTTGGAGAAAACTGTAAAAAATAAGAATTAGTCATACGTTTGCCTTCTGAGGTTTGCCTAAGGGTGCCACTTTGGCACCCAGCAGATTCATAATCAGCAGAACAAATTGAGTCAGAATCAGTCAAAAAAACTGACTGCAAACATTTTCAGGTCTCCTGACTTGGCAACTAGACTATTACACATAGAAGTAGCAGGAGTAGTTAAGTCGTGCTCAAAATGTACCGCACAGAAAAGTTAAAAATGGTTAAGATTTTTATTCTAATAACAACCCGAGGGGTGATCCAGCACTCTCGGCAGTTAATGTACAAAAATTGAGCTGTCAACGGTAGTCATTGGCAGTTAATAGCAGTCATAGCATAGGCAGTCATCGGCAGTCTGTCTACATATTCAGAAGAGTATAAAACCTCGAAAAAACCATTATTATTTTTTTAAATAATTAAAAATTATGTATATTTGCAAATTGTTAATTGTTTTGCATATTTGTAAAGAACATGATTAATAAGTTTCAAAATATTTTAGATGAATGACGAAAGTTCAACAGTGTGTTCCGAGTTGTATTCAGAATTCAATTATGCCACTAATTGTGAACCAAAGATAAAAAATAATAGTTAAGTATTCGCTTTTGTCGTGTCTTACCTACTTAAATTTCATATTTTTTAACCTATAGGTGTTTCAAAATTTCCTTTCAAATATCCACCAAAAGAAGCGGATGTGGACGAAGATGGAGATTTAGTTGTTCAAAGAAGAAGTGACGTAAAGGAGTTTATCAATGCTGTCGAAATTGGTATAGTATTAAATACATTATTGATAATATGTGTATCGAATCATCAATTAATTACCGCATAGGCCAGTTATGGTTGATATAGCTTATCATGAAGTCACTCTTGAGCTGTAGTGTAGGTTTCATCTTAAATTTATTTACTTATCAGAACATTTTTGATGCTCTAATAGTGATACAAAACTAATGATCTAAAAACTGTAGTATTTTAGTTTTTCTACAATACATATTATCCCCAGGATTTAATGTTTGTCTCAGTATAAATCTCTTTATACTGAGACAAGAATTAAATCCTGAGAATAAATGTGTAATGTAGAATTCAACAGTGTGGAAAAAAACACGTTTTTATGTTTTTAAACCTTTTCATTTCCTCTTGCATTTTTTCTGTCTTATGCACTTGCTTGTAAATTTTCTAACTACACCATTTACGTACTTTTACCTCTTCTTGATAGTTTTTGAATCTCAACTTATTGTATTTTAATTCGAAGTATATTTCATAAAAAAATTCATTTTAGAACACAGTTCAAATACCATACTGGGACTGGTAGGACTTCAAGTGTGGAGAGGAGCATTACTTTTAGCAGATTGGTTATTAGATAATGGAAAAAATTTTCAAAAAGGTATTAAAATACTGGAGCTCGGCTCTGGTACGGGTTTAACTAGTATTATTGCTTCTTTATACGCACCGGTAATTTGTACAGGTTGTATACTATTTTAGACAACTTAATCCATTTGTAACGAAAGCTTTTCTTTTACAGATGTAAATAAAGGAGAAATCTTAAATTTAATTAATAATAATATTGTACGAAATAAACACATTACGAAATATCCGATAACAGTATCTGAAATTGACTTCACTAAAGAATCGTTACCTCCAGATATTTTGTCGCTTTTACCGGAAATTAAAATTGTTCTTGCTGCAGATGGTAAGTTATTAAATTAATTCGTAAATTTTGCACTAATAATAATTTGTAGTGATCTACGACAATCAACTAACGGAAGCTTTTGTAAGAACAGTGCGACTTATTTTATCGCAACAACCACTTTGTTCTATTTATGTAGCTATCGAAAAACGTTACGTTTTTACAATTGCAGATTGTGATGTTGTAGCTCCGTGCTACGAATTTTTTCTAGAATGTCTTAATCTAGAAAAATTTGTTGTTAATACGGTGACGTTAGATTTTCCGCAATATTTTCAATACAATCGAGTTAAAGAATTGACTTTATGTAGAATTTCGTCAAATGTAAACAAGTAAATTGTACCACATTATAAAAATATTTATTTGTCATACAAATAAAAATAAAGGATTGTTGAGCTGTAAAATTAGCAATAAAGTGTACGTCGATTGTCGAATCAAATCAATTTTTTATTTTTTACTAAACCAAGCGGTCATATAATTTTCGGATTTGAATTGTTTTTTGCCAATCATAGTGCAAGGAACGTGTCCACGTCTCATTTCTTTATTACGTACTTGTTGATCCAATTCTTTTTTTAATGGTTCCATTACTTTTGTCAGTATCTCATCTTTGGTGAAATATATAACGGCGACTTCGTTGACAAACTCTACAGATTTCTTGTTGTATTGGTATGGCGCATATTGATACGTTTGATCACAATTTGTATATAAGTCGTGAGAGTTTTCAACGTTGAAGCCTTTTCCTGCATAGTTTCGAGTTTCGTCACCAGCTGTTCGGTCTAAACTTTTCATACTTAAGGAGCACGTTTTGCTGTTACTGCTGTCTCTCGATGAGCGAGGACTCTTTTCATTTTTTCTTCTCTAGAATATTTATATTTAAATAAATTACTAACTATTATTTTCATACTGCTACAAGACGCTACTAAAACAACGCGTTTGTAGTGTAAAAAAGTTAATGTTTTTTTAATTTTCTTTTATAATTTGCTAGTTGCGTTTAATAATTATTAGCTTCTTTTTACAAGTTTACTTTAATTTAAAAAAATATTTCACAATTGAACTACAAGTAATTGACAAGAGATGGCGCTTGTTCCAAATTCCTTATTTTTGGTTTTTACGAGTTTTACGTTTGAAGAAAAAATTAAATTTTTCATACGGAAAAATCACTACTATTAATGAGTAAAATGAAAAATAGAGACAGTCCCAGTCTTAAATATCATCCCGGTGTCCATTGAACCTTTAGGCGTACACACGCGTTCATAATATTTCTATTATCTACTTCTTTAAATACGTGCCTGATTCCTGTTCCTACTGCTCCACATTGAACATAAAATGTTCCGAAAGGAAAAAGAAAATTTGAATTTATGAACTAATCGATACCCCAGTAGCAACCACTTACCTTATTTTCTTTTTTATTTTTTCTTTCCGACTTATTCCAAGGGTCCCATATGACATTTTTTATTGCAGAACTAACCGAAGAGTCGCCTAAAAAAGTATCCGAGTATGGTCCGTCAGAACAGTAGTAGCGATTTTGAGATTGACCTGGAAAGCCGTGTGTTTTGGTAGCCGCACAATCGGCGCTTGTTGCCTAATTAAAAAAACATAAAAGACGATGATTATTATTTACTGATACGGACCTTTTGCATAGATACCTTATCTTTTTTTAAAGTAAGCTCGTTATTTTCATGTTCCGAAACATGGGCGCATATATTTAAATTTCTTAAATCTGAAGAAATTAGAGCAAGATTGGAAACAGGCTACGACAAATTAAATTTGGCGCTATTTATAATATTATAAATGTGTTTTAAACAACAAACCTTGGCAGGATTAAATGAATTTTGAATTTTGTTAAAATCTTTATTGGCACTCAAATTTTTTCCGTGATTATTTTTTTGTTTTGAATCGCTTTGTTCGTAATTTCTTATTATGCTACCGTCAGAATGTGCGGTAAACATTGGTTTGCACACAATAGGTATTTCTAAACGATTGCCATTTTTTTCCAAATTATAATCCGCTCCTGGTTCGCTTTTTCTCGCTACAAAAGATTAAAAAAACTTAGAACGATTCGTCTTGACTTAATTACCTGTTGAATCCCGAAAGAATTTATTATTGTCATTATTAAAATGATGTGAATGAGACATAATTTTGCATTTTTAAGAATGTCAAAATGAAATTTATATGAACAATTTTAATTAATGTCACAAGTGAACAATATAAACCTTGTTGGATTGAAACATCCCAGTAGGTACAGTCGATTTTTAAGCTCACGCTTCTCGGTGTAGAAAAGAATAGACAGCAAAAAAACTCTGATGTGGCCATAACAGAACTTTTTTGTATCTATTAATGTACATGTATGTACATACAACAGGGTGATTGATATTGCTTGTCCGTATGGGGTATCTCCGCTAATATAAGAGTTAGGAGAAAACTAATAAGACGATCTCGATATACTTTTTTGAGACAAACTCAATGGTGAAACAAAAAATCTGATACCTTCTTTTGTTTTCGAGTTATAGCCCAAAATTCACATTTTCCTCATTTTAATTTTGATCAATATCTCGCATATTTCTCAAGATTTTTTAAAACTGTAAAAACATTCTTTAGACACTTTTTAACGTATATTCCAGTGGCGTAGTCAAATTTTTATTTCGATGGTAACTTTTTGAGTTATTACACAAACTTCACTTTTTTTAAATACGAATCATAGGCGGCTATGACTTTATTAAGTAGATTATTTTTTGCGCTTTTCAAAAATGTAATATTGATTAAAATTATTTTTAATAATAAAAACACAACAGCAGTTTATTAAGAAATTATGATTTTTTTTATTTAAAAGAAATTTGAAAAATTTGAAAATTTCAATAAATGTCATATTTTAGAAAAGTGCAAAATATACTCTCCTATTTAATAAAGTCATAATCGCGTATGATTCGTATTTTAAAAAAGTGAAGTTTGTGTAAAAACTCGGAAATATACGTTAATAGTATTTTTTACAACATGAGATGAAACATACGTTTTTTTCGTGAGATAGAATTTAATTCACAAGCCCCGTAGGGGCGAGTGAATTAATCTTTCGAACGAAAAAAACGGATTTCATCTCGAGTCGTAAATGCTATTTTTTCTACGACGATAATTAGTACATTTTAAAAAAATAATTCTTTTTACTAAAATGTGAACCGACCACAAAAAAACTGGTTTCACCTCATGTTGTAAATAACATCTGCTTGTAATAACACTTTTTCTCACTAGAGACGAAAATGCTATTTTCGTAACGAGTAAGTGATGACGAAATGCTTAGTTTCACATATGGGAGTAGAAAAAAAGTGTTACAAGAATGTCTTTACAGTTTAAAAAAATCTTGAGCAATAAGGGAGAGATTGGACAAAATTAAAATGACGAAAATAAGAATTTTGGGCAGATTTTTTGTTTCACCATTGAGTTTGTCTCAAAAAAGTAGATCGAGATCGTCATTAGTTTTCTCCTAATTCTTTTTACGGAGATACCATGCGGACAAGCAATATCAGTCACCCTCTGTATCTAAGTTCTTTATAAAGTTAACATCGAGTTAAAAATAGTAAAAATTTTATTATTGCATTTATCGAAGTTTTGAGTACCCCTGATTCCAAAAATATAAAAAACAAATTTTCGTCTATGTCTCTACGTATGTCCCCCTCCCCCCTAGAGCTAAAACAACAGATGTGGCCATACGAGGAACTTTTTCCTGCCCATCAAATCTTGTATTTATACAGTGTGTCCCCGGATTGAGTTCACTATAGGTGCAATTGACAAAAATTTTCGGAATTTCATTTTGAAGTTTTGGAATTCAGCCCTGCTTGGTCTGAACTGAATTTTAAGCATATTTTCATTTTTTTTAAATTAAGGCCCTCGTGACAATTGAGAGAAATCTATTTTCTGTTTAGGTAAAGTGTCTTTTTTGGCAACAATACAGCAAAATGTCATTAACAAAAGTTGTTCAGAATACGAAATTATGGCTCTATGCAAAATTTAAAAATGATCGGCACACTTTGTTTAACACGTTCTTCTACAGTCAACATTCTAGGAAATAATTTTTTAAACATACAAAAACGCCATGCAGTTACTTATTTCTTATTTATTTTCATATATAATACCACTAGAGATAAAATTTTGCCGGCAAAATTGTTCGATTGTTATGAAAGTTTGTTGCTTGATAATTTCGCGAATGACATTTGTCAAAAAATCACGAGCCGTACGGCGAGTGATTTTTAATTAAATGTCATGAGCGAAATTGTCAAAAAGAAACAAACTTGAATACTTACAAGAGAACAATTTTGCCTACAAAATTTTATCTTGAGTGGTATTCGACATGACTATTTTACGAGAGAAAAATTAAGTCTATTTTCACTTAAAAAACTTATTTTTTACTGCAAAACGCAATGCGATGCAAAAATGTCAGTTTGACAATGATTTAATTTCCAAGCTGACTTGAACGTTTAAAACGTCAAAAAAATTGTCGCTGAGATTCCATGTTGTTAGTTTTGCCAAGGTACTTGTTTTGTCACCTGAATACTTGATTTTATTGTCGCTATAATACACTCTAGTGAAATAGTCACTCTAAATCTCAATATCGCTCAAAATGATAAGAGCAAACCAATTTTAGGCAAATTAATTTTATTTAAACATTTTGAATAAAATTTTATCTCAATTTACAAAGCAATTATGATTCATTTCTTGTTTGGTGACACCCCAATAAATTAATATTACCACCAGTTTTCTGTTATGGGCCCGTAGTCTATACGTACGATGTGATATTTCGTTGATACATACAATCAAAACCGATTTAATCAATAATTTCATATTTTGAACAACTTTTGTTAATGACATTTTGCTATATTATGGTTAAAATTCATTTCAGACCAAGCAGGGCTGAATTCCAGAACATCAAAATGAAATTCCGAAATTTTTTGTCAATTACACCTATAGTGAACTCAATCCGGGGACACACTGTATTTATATTATGTACCTTTTTTTCCTTTTGCATATTTTATGCAATTTTGATGAAAGATTTTAGCCACTTTAAAATTATTTCATCGGCAAACTTAGCTTTTATAAGAATTATACAAGGGTGTCCAAAACTAAGGTGGTTATTTTGGTTGCATTTTTGGAAATTTGCCCAAATTTATTTTTACTTGGCTATAAGATAGTACATGTGAGCCCAATAAGGCGGACAATAGAAAGATTGTACCATTTTGTGGTTATTTCCTTATAACTTCGCTGGTAATTATTATTATAAAAATTTCAAAACGGCATTATACAGCCAAAATATAGGGCTTTCGTCCTAACCAAATCGATTTTTAAAATTGTTTTACAATTGCCTACCTTTAAAGAGCCAAAGTAAGTCAAAATTTTGATTATGATTTTCTCAAAAACTGGCCAGAGCGTTTTTTTCATTTTTGGATTTGTTATAGATAACGTAATTCTCTATGTAACTCTAAATTTTTTAAAACTTGTATAATGCGAATTCCGAGTTATGATTTTGTGAATTGTCAAAACTTCAAAAATCTCTAATTTCTTTTGTAATAAAAATAAATGTTTGAAAATGGATATATGTATGTATCAATCCCATAAATATCTATTATTTGACACTATTTTCGGTTAACAAAACGCTTCAGGTTAAACCGGAAATTACAAAAATATCACAATTTTTAAGAACACCTTGTATATTTTTAAATATTTTAAAGGCTCGTAAAATTAGCTCTCGGAAGATATTAAATAAAAATAGAAAACTACAAAATTTTAGGAACAGCAAAAACTTCCTCGTATGGCCACATCCGTTGTTTTTAAGTTTAATGTTCAAAAATTTGGATTCAGGAATCTATCAAAATAAGTTCAACCATTGCTTTTAACATGTTTTTTCAGTTTTGGAAAAAGAAGCCCTAGTTTTAAAGATTATATCATTATTTACAATAAAAATTTATCTGCACATAATTTATTTCTAATTGACAAGATGAAGATGCCACTTATTGCTATTTTTAAGCCATTTTAAGCAATTAAAATAAGAAAGTTAGTCCCAAGTTCTCATCAATAGGTTGCTAAGTGCATCTCTCATGTTATAAATTCTGTCCTTAAGGCTTAGGGGAAAAACAGCACTTAGAAAGAACTACCGTGCAATAGACACCAAAAAGGGGGGTGCAAGAAATATTTTTGAATTTTTTTTGTTGATTGAAATTTGAAAATTCGAGAGAACATTTTTTCACGTTTGTAATAATTTTATTAAAGTTACTTTGGCAGTTTCCACAATGTTATTACAATAAAATAATAAATAATTATTTCGTAAACATTAAAATTAATCTAAAAACTAATATTAAAAACAAATACAATTCATAAACGGTACGTTGAGAAGATCCTATTTGTTAAATGTTTCCAAAGTCTTATTAACATCTTAGATAATAAATTAAGTTCAAAACTTCAAAACTCAAAAAGTTGGGTTTCGACAATTTTTACGGTATCTACTTGGATCGCTGTTCTCACGTACCTTTCGTATAATAAGATGTAATACAAAAACTCAAATTACATGATTGTAATTACCAAACTGAAGCACATAATGCTCTCAACAATTGAGTGGTTGTGAATAAGTTTGGATTTATGGATAAGCGTGGATTTACAAAATTGCAAAATGTTGACAAATATTAATAACGTTGTTTGTGTACCAAAATGAACAAAAGTGGTTGGTATTTTCTGATTTTGAAAAAATTGGTTTAGCGATCAATGAAGCACAAAAACAACTATCATTTACAAAACTCCAATTAGGTGCTCAAGTTAAAACAATTAAAAAAAATTTACCGAGTTAATAAATTAAAACATTGAAATTCTAGATAAAAACAGAACATACAAAATCATAGCTCTCCTGTTACGACAGAAAATGATTGTGCGACTGCATTGTTGCAATTTGAAAAAGTCTAAACTAACTAACGACGTTTTTTTCGCTTTTGTTTAAAGATAAAGATAAGCGTTTCCTGCTTGTTTCCCCATTAATTGATTTACAACGAAGAGTTGGGTCTGAAGGAGTCGGTGTGCCTTTCCGTCTTTGAACCACATTAGCGGATTTGCGTAAAATAGGCGTTTTATTAACAGAATCTGTCGACATGGAGGTAAGTTTAGTCCAAATATCCATTTGAGCTTGTCTGGATTCTCGTAGAACGTTACGAATGGCTCCCGTTTCTCCGACCATTTCTTGAAGTTTTTGAATAGTTTGATATAAACATACGGCACTGACTAATCCGAAATCAAATAAACTACACATGTGAACGACAAAATTTCTATATAAATTTTTCAAAAGTAATTCTTTTCCTTTATGTTGAACAAACATCGAACAAGCAAGAGGAATTTGACAATCGCCCACAAAACCGTGCTTCATAATATGCAAATTCCACATTTTCATTAATTCTTTTTCGCCTTCGTTTACATCGGTAAATTCGTCTATCATCATCATCGTTTTTGCTTGGAGCCATTCCGGATCATTTTCGCCTTCCGAATCGATATCCATTTCTTTAGGATAAATGGGTAAACAAGTTGTGGTGTGATGATACAGTCTATTGTGACCCGTTATGAAAGGTCTTTGCCCGTCGTATTCGCAGTCGTCCAATTCGAGAAATTCGGATAAACTCGCTTTAGGTCTTTTTGGGTGACAAACCAAAATATGAGTAACACACGCACGTCTAATGGGGCCGTTTCTCGAAAAAGCGCACATAGATGGTTGCGTAATTAAATCGTGCGGAGAACCCGTATAAGATCCGTCGTATAATTCGTTAATAGCGACGTCTATCCGAGCTCCAAAAGAAAGAGGAACGTAAGTAAAGGTGAAACGAGAATGACACAATTTTAAGTGCTTTAGTAACGTGTATAGCGTTTTGCAATTTAAACTGCACCAGGGACAGTGAAAATCTTCACAAGCTTCAGTCTGCTGTCTAGAATTATTATTATAGACAAATTGGTATACTATTTGTAACTTATCATTTTGAACCACATTGTTATTAGCATTTTTGCAATCGGCCGGAATGTTTTCTTTGTTAATACCGATGAGGAAAGGCTTAGGTCGTTCGATGAACCGTTTTATGGGCTGTTCGGACCACGAAAGTTTAAATTTGATGCTAGGACCTTTAGCCAGCATATCGATATTTGCAGAAATATCGCCCAAATCATTAACGGCTTCCCAATTAGCGTACTTTTTGGGAGAAGTTTTAGTCGGAGTGGCAACTTCTTGCAAAAACACCTCGTAATCACCGTCGGTTAGCAAACATCGATTATGTTTATCGTAAACGATTAATTCCGAACCGTATATTTTAGATTCGTCAAAATCGTTAAAATTGGAAATCGATTTACGACGTTTAATTAACGGTTCTTCCGAATCGTGGTTACCGTTACTCTGCGAAGGCAAACAATGCACACGCAATAACAATATGTAGGACTTGGCTAAAGGACCACTTTGTAAACTGAACGATTCCGTCGGTATGCTAACGGTTGGAACTAGAGGCGATATATTATTGTCACACGGATTAACTACAACTTCGGCAGTGCCAAGAGATACTTGCATCATCGGAGACGAACTATCTTTACGTTTCTTATGACTAATGTTTAATATAAACGTTTCTACTCGAGCTATACATAAAGTGGGATCTACGAGTTTGTCAAAAAATCCTAAAAACGTAATATTCATAAAGGCGGGAAGTCCCAAAGTAGGATTATCTCGTTGACGGGAAGTCATTTTTTCTAACACGCTATTCACTGTAAACCCAATCCGTGACTTGTGAGTTCTCGACATAATATTTTTCATCATGTACGATAAAGTTCTATTGAGAAAAATCGGCTGTAAAATATAACGATGCAGTATATTTTAATGGAATTAATAATTACTCTTACCGAACACATATTTCTGGTTCGTAAATATCGATAGATTTGAGTAGGTTCTGTAAGGGGCACAAATAAATATAACCTTTAAAAACAAACTAGACGATATAAAAAGTAAAACTTACTTTCAAATGCTTGTAAAAAGAGTTCGTGATCGGCTTGTATATGATCCATTCTTGGGTTCTTTGTTGAATCAGCATCTTTATCGCGTTTCTTGGGTGCCATTCTATAATTTTGTTTGTCTGTTTCTTTTAATAGCGATAAACTAACCGTGGTCGCTTCCAAAATCTTTTAAATGTATGGAATAACAAAAACTGCACCCTCACAAAAATTTTAACTAAGCAAAATTGAACAAACTCTCAGTTCTTAGAACTCGGGGTTTGTTTTGTTAACTCGATACACCCAAACCCATTTTACTAGTTTGCAGCTAGCATGTTATTTTTTCTGTTGTATCGTATCAGATGGTGGTAATTACCAGTGGTAGTCCAACACCGGTGTATAAAGCCCATAAACCCCCACAAACCATTCACTACCGCCCAATAATCGCCATACTCGTTCGAGTACGACAGTACAAGATATACAGAATGACTACGTACAGTTCGATTCACGGTTCTTTACCTACACGTGACCAAGCCATTACATAAATTCAATTATGAATAAAATATGAATAAAATGAAATAAAACAAAAAATCTGATTTTAGCAAAACAAAAATAGTTATTTGTTTTATAAGGAGACAAAGTGACGTTTTGTGTGACAAGACTGTGTTTGGCTGAAGAGCGAGCGTAGCGAGCGAGTCAGGCAATACAGGCGAGTCACACAAAACTACTTTGACTCCGTATAAAACATTAAATTTTTTCTGCAAACGTAAAGCGTAAAACTGAAAATTTTGATTTTTGAAAGAGCACCATCTCTTGTCAATTACTTGTAGTTCAATTGTCAAATATTTTTTAAAATTAACTTAAATTTGTAAAAAAAGCTAATTATTAAAAGCAACGAACTAATTATAAAGGAAAATTTAAAAAACATTAAATTGTTTACATTACAAATGCTTAAAAAACATTTTTTACGTTAAAAATAAAAATAATGTGCGGTTAAGATTTTACTTTTCCCTCCTAGACAGACAAAAATTACTTTTCTGACAATTTTTCCTGCCTCGGCGGGAAAGTTAAACTTCACCGTTACCTATTGAGTGACACAAAGGAGACTTTTTCTGACGTTTGAAGAAAAAAATATTTCCATCACTTTATTTTTAAAGCTTTATTGGTTGGCATCCTAGCTTATCTTCACCCTGTAAAATGTATGTTACGGTAAATGCTGTAAATTCGGAGAATAATTGATAATAAATGACTATTGGTTTAGCTGATAACTAGTTGTATTTTTGTTTTTGTGTTTGTTTGGAGAAAATACAAAGACCAATTGTGTTTTTATAGTTTTTAAAAAGCCGCTTTTTTATATTTTGTATACTTTCACATACCAGTCGAACCCCTATTTAGTGATGTTGAAGATTCCCCAAAAAACGTCACTAAATAGAAATAACATCACTATACAGGGTTAGGAGAAAGTATGGATCCATGGAAATATCTTTAAAATGGAATAAGTGATTGTGATGAAATTTTGGAAATAGGTGTAAAGACATATGAGGCATACAATGGGCATATTTTTATTTTTATTAAACTTCCGGTTTAACCGGAAACGGCACCAACTTTCTTATTTTAAATGGAACACCCTGTACATTTTTACATATTTCAATAGATATCTTTCTGCTGCATTCATCAATAGTAACAGTTATGGGAAACAGCCGAAAAAATGAACCACTAATGCCTTGGTTTTTAGGTTACGTCTGCTACATTAATTTACATAAACACATTTATTTTAACTTTTTTTATAATAAGTTACTTAATTTATAAATTATTTTGCTCTTTAAAAATTTTATATCAAACAAAAGGTGTGTTTTTGTAAATTTTGTAAGTTAACTTAAAATGAGAGCGCATGCATAAAGTGGTTTATCTTTTCTGCTGTACCCATAACCCATAACTATCACTATTAACGAATGCAGCAGAAGGAGGACAATTGAAATATAATGTAATAATCTAATAATATACAGAGTGTTCCATTTAAAATTAGAAAGTTAGTGCCGTTTCCGGTTAAACCGGAAGTTGAAACAAAACAAAAGTATGACCATATCATATGCGCCACCCTACCTTTACCCTTACATACAAAATTTCATTACAATCGTTCGCTCCGAGCGTTTCAGATATATTTCCATAGATCCATACTTTCTCCTAACCCTGTATAGAATTCATTCAAAATTTTGGTAGCCATTTTAAATAATATTTTCGTACCTATTTTATTAATAAACATTGTATAAATAAATAAAATTTTAACAGCATAATTTAGAGCTATTAGACTAGGCGCAAAACCATAATTATTTTATACAAGCGGCATTTCACATAACATTTTGGTAACCGACGTTTTTCTAATATTTCGACCCTGCTGAATGCGAAAAGTGCGGTTACCAAAGCGAAATTGTAACCGGAAGCGAGATATTGAAGATGGCAACTTTTTCGGAAGAACTAGAATTCCCTAACCCTAGCTCATAGAAATACCACGAAAATAACAAATTATATATTTTTCGGAATGATGAACATGAGAAAATAGACAAATATTTCATTTTAGCCATGCACTTCTTCAGAAATTACGGTATTCTGATTTTTATGTTAAGAACAGTTTGTATAGCTTACGAGATACCATGAACAAGTTTTTAGTTATTATAATCATATATATTTAAAAAGGACACTTTCATGTACAATTTCTACGAATTTTAAGTGTCTCTTGTTAGTACGAGAGCGTTTAACGCACTTAACATAATTTTATTCTTTTGAAGAAATATTTTTTTTTAACTTTTTTAGTTTAAGTTGCCTTAGTGAAATGGTTATAGAGAGTAGAGATTATTTCAATTACAAATATTTATAGAGGATTTATTTCACCTACGTTATAGATGTTTCTCAGTAGCAGAACTCTTACTGCACTTAAAAGAATTGTGTAATTTTTTGGAAACACTTTCAATTTTTACATTTTTTTAGCTTTTAACGCCTATAGTGGGGAGGTAGGGGGACTAAAATTATTTTAATTACAAATATTTATAGAGGACACTTTTACGTTTATTTCACCTACATGTCAAATGTCTCTCACTAGCAGGTGAACTCTTACTGCACTTATAAGAATTGTTAAATTTTTTTGAAACACTTTCAATTTTAACATTTTTTTAGTTTTAAATGTCTATAGTAAAGAGGGTAGGAGGACTAAGATTATTTTATTTACAGATACTTAAAGAGGACACCTGTAGGTTTATTTCACCTAAATTTTAAATGTCTCTTAGTAGCAGGAGAACTCTTACAGCACTTACAACATTTTTTAACTTTTTGGAAACACTCACAATTTTTACACTTTTTTCGTTTCGAAGGCCTATAATGAAGAAGATAAGGGGCCTCCGATTATTTTTATTACAAATATTTATAGAGGACACCTTTAGGTTTATTTTACCTGAATTTTAAATATTCTCAGTAGCTAGGAACTCTGACTGCACTTAGGACAATGTTGAACTTTTTTGAAATGCTTACAATTTTTACACTTTTTCATATTTGAACGCCTATAGAGAAAGGGGTAGGGGGGCCTCAAATTACTTTAATTACAGATATTTATAGAGGACACACTAGGATTTATTTCACCTAAATTGAAATGTCTCTCAGTAGCAGAGGGAACTCTTATTGGACTTGTATAACAATGTTGAACCTTTTTGATGTACTTACAATTTTTACACTTTTTTATATTTGAACGGTGAATGCTGAAATGGGGGTGAAATGAATGGCGTAGGGGGGCTCAAATTATTTAATATAATATAAATATTTGTAATTAAAATAATTTTAGTCCCCCTACCCCCCTCACTATAGGCGTTAAAAGCTAAAAAAATATAAAAATTGAAAGTGTTTCCAAAAAATTACACAATTCTTTTAAGTGCAGTAAGAGTTCTGCTACTGAGAAACATCTATAACGTAGGTGAAATAAACCTGAAGGTATCTTCTATAAATATTTGTAATTGAAATAATCTCTACTCTCTATAACCATTTCACTAAGGCAATTTAAACTAAAAAAGTTAAAAAAAAAATTTCTTCAAAAAAATTAAATTATGTTAAGTGCGTTAAGCGCTCTCGTACTAACAAGAGACATTTAAAATTCGTAGAAATTGTACATGAAAGTGTCCTTTTTAAATATCTATGATTATAATAACTAAAAACTTGTTCATGGTATCTCGTAAGCTATACAAACTGTTCTTAACATAAAAATCAGAATACCGTAATTTCTGAAGAAGTGCATGGCTAAAATGAAATATTTGTCTATTTTCTCATGTTCATCATTCCGAAAAATATATAATTTGTTATTTTCGTGGTATTTCTATGAGCTAGGGTTAGGGAATTCTAGTTCTTCCGAAAAAGTTGCCATCTTCAATATCTCGCTTCCGGTTACAATTTCGCTTTGGTAAGCGCACTTTTCATATTCAGCAGGGTCGAAATATTAGAAAAACGTCGGTTACCAAAATGTTATATGAAATGCCGCTTGTATGGTTAAGGAGACGTTATTTGCCATTACAGTCCTAGTCTATATATTTTTACATGTAATTTAGCGTGAAGATCAAGATCCTTCCACAAAAATCACTAAATAGAACAAATTAGGTAAAATTTTCTCATTAGCAAGGAGACAAAATGTATTGAAATCTAATAATAAGAAGCAAAAGATCGAGTCGCCTTAATCCTCTTATCTTACAAATTTACCTGTAGTGAAAGAATACCAAAACACAAATTTTTTTTTAATTTCTTAACATTTTTAGGTAAAATTTAGTTAGAAATAGATCACTAAATAGAGGTTTAACATCATAATTTAGGTTTTTTTTAACATACAATTTAGCTTGAAGATCAAGATCCTCACTAAATAGAGGGTCACTAAAGAGAGGTTCGACTGTATTTGGATTCATGGAGTGTTCTATTTTAAAAATCTATTTTAAAACATTTATATCGGAACACCCTGTATATTTATGCAAATTTAGTATCGAAATTTTACCATAGTGTAAAAATATACAGGGTGTTCTATTTGAAAATAACGAGTTATGGTCATTTGAAAATAAGTAACTTTGGATCGATGAACGTACAATTTAATCGAACTTTTTTAATTTCAACGCATAGAGCGGGCGCCCAAGGTATTTGAGTTTGCAAAATATGAGGACCGCATTCTGTCAACGGATTTGAGTTTTGAAGGTATCAATCTTCAATATTCTTGATGTTGCCAAATAGTTTTATGGGGCAATCATTAATGGTTGCCGGTCAAAGTCTTAAGACATTTGTAATAATCACATTTTAATTTTTTTCTACTTAACGGTTAGGTTGACAAAATTTTGCAAGAGAGATAAGTTATGCAGAATTAAAATACGAACGAAATGATGTATTTAAATGTTTAAATAGTAAAAGTGGTGGCAAAGAAGAATCATTTTTCATGATTTTGGAGAGGTTCGAGGTTGGTAACAGCAATTTTTTTTTCTTAAACGGTCGGTAACATGTGCATGTGCTGACAAAATATCCTAACCCAATTTTGACCAGAAGGCACTTTTAATGGAGTTATTTTAGTCCAAAAAAACTATCAATATAAAGATTTTCTTCAAAATTTTCGGTGCAAATGCTTAAACTTTTGATAATTAGTAACTAAAAAACAACTTTAGCGAAAAAGTTTCTTAAAAAGGCATGATGAAATTCTTTTTCACAGTTATGTAGGTATCAATAATTAATTAAGCACTTTTAGGCATCCCAGAAACTTCAAATTTGGTAAAGTGTATTATCGTAGTATCGTTTTTTAGATATATAAAAAAATCTTCAAGTCCCTAAAAAAACGAGGGGGGGGGCGTTTGAAGAGGAGGGGGAACTCCCTTTTTTAATTAATAATTTCAATCTTTCTAGGGACCCTTAGAGTGTGTTGTATGTAGTACAATGACACCAAATTTCAAGTTCTTAGGATGCTTAAAAGTTCTTTTGACTCAAAGTAATGAAATCACAAAGAAGTGGTCTAAAAAATGAAGAGGCAAATGCACACTTTTTTACAGTATAAACTTTGATCGTTAGGGTATTGAGAACTCAATAAAAAAAATTTCATCAAAATTCATTGAAAGAGGGTTTCTCTCAGTTTCTCTTTTTGGACTAAAATAACTCCATTAAAAGTGCCTTTGAAAATCAAATTTCATCAAAATAGATTCAATAGTTTTTGCCTCACAGAAAAGTTCTTTGTTTTATTAGGAGAGAAAGTACTGTTTTGTGTGACAAGACTCTGTTTGTCTGAAGAGCGAGCGTAGCGAGCGAGTCCGGCAATGCAGGCGAGTTACACAAAACTATTTTCACTCCATATAAAACATTTTGTTTTTTCTTCAAATGGAAAAAGTAAAACTAAAAATTTTCAATTTGGAAAAGCGCCATCTCTTGTCAATTAGTTGTAGTTCAATTATAAAATATTTTTAAAAATTAACTTTAACTTGTAAAAAAAGCTAATTATTAAACGCAACGAACAAGTTATAAAGGAAAATTTTTTAAAGAAAAAAGTTTTTTACATTAAAGATGCTTAGAAAACATTTTTGACATTATAAAAATAACAATTATGTTGGACTAAGATTTACTTTGTCTGTCTATACAGAAAAAAGTACTTTGTCTGACAACTTTTCCTGCCGAGGGGCTTTTACAATATGTAAGGGGAAGTTTAACTTTCCTGCCTCGGCATAAAAAAAGATACAAAGAAAAGAACAAGCTTTACTGCCTCGCCTAGAAAAAGTGATACTTTTATTCCTAATAAAACTATTGTTGTATGTTGTATGTGGGATGTTGGAAAACCAGAAAATAAATTTGGAGTTGGTGGAAAATGGAGTTAATTTATGGAACGTTGCCCAAATTTTTTCCATGGCAAGCAGCATGACAGAGGACATCTAAATTTATTTAAAATTTTAAATGAAAAACGGCATTAAATAATGAAGTTTCTGATACGCTTCTGATCAGAAGCGTTTACAAAAAATATCTACCATTATCAGCCAATTATGTTAAAATGGTAACTTTTCTTCTTCGGTTTTCATGAAATTCTATTTCTCTATAGATTTTAAGCTCACACAAATTACTGACTTGGTCAAATTTTGCACCAAGGTATTCAGTATTTGGAGTTGGAGTGGGTGAAAAAAAGTTTGTATCGAATTTCGTGGGAGAAGTTCAAAATATTTTGGGTTAAGAATTTTAAAAAACTTTCAGAAAAATGTGAAAAAATAATAAGAATTTGGACAAACTGCTTCCATCACGTGAAAGATAAAAAATTACACAAAAAAATATTATGAGCACTTTTTCAAGTGACTTATTTATGAGATGACTTGCATAACCTTTCTGAATCGAACATATTTATGTTGATATAACTTTTTGTGCTTAAAATAACCCTTTATAATAATATATTGCAAATTTTCTTTGCTTCTACCTTGACACATATTTTCACCAGGAAAGTAATTATTGAGAGCTATACATCTCTAAGGGCTATTTGACATGGACTAAATATCATACTAACTGTTAGTAACTGAATCAACTCTAGGAGCTAAAGCACGTGAATCTAAGCTTTAACGTCGTGCACGGTCATCGGTCATGCGTCAAAATTTCCACCTCAGGTTGAAACTCAACCCGAGGTTGAAAGTCAACCGTAGGTTGAAATTATAAATAAACGTCAATGTCACTATTTTGTCCAATCATGTCAAACTAAAATGACAGCCAACCTCGGGTTGACTTTCAACTTCAACCTCAGGTTGAGTTTCAATCTTCGTTTATAATTCTGACCCTAAGAAGCCCCTATGATAAGTGGATTCCATTTTGAGATAACAAAGTTTTGCTAAAAACTTGTATGATATTTCTTACATAAACTCCATATAATTATTTCAATGGCACACCTATCCAGACTCACCCTGTATATCTGGTATCCTTCATTCTATATATCTTGACCATGCATGACAAATCTTGACTAATAAAATAAACAAACTCCTAACCTAAATTCTGAACTGTCAACTAGAGTCAACAAAACCAGAAAGTAGAAATGTGAAAGAACAAAGAGTCGCGAAACAAACTGATAAAATAGAAAGAAAATGAAAGACACCGAAGAAAAAATTAGAATCAAAAAGCAACTTTTAAGTTTAAATCAAGAATTTTTAGAAAGTGGTGTAACTTTACGTGAACTGTATGATACTATTTTGAAACCGAATGTGAACACAAATACTTATGGTTATAAATGTACAATAATTGCATTCATTTCTGTTGTGATTTACTGTTTACTAAAATACGACTTGGCAGAAGTTATTTTAAAACAATCTTTAGGAGTTCGTTGTATAATACCGAATAATTATTTTATTTGGGAAGCCACTCGACCCGTATCTAACTGTGAATTTTGTATAAATGTTAGCCAGCCAATTATCTTAATTAATGCGAGTCGACAAGAATTTGATAGATATAGTTATAGTTCCAAACCGATTGTTATAAAACAAGCATTTCTTCATTGGCCGGCTATAGCGGTATTTGATTTTAAGTATTTTAAAAGCTTATACAATAATATTAGTAGCGCGTATGTAAGTGTGGATGATGAATGTCAATTTTTACATTTTCAATCTAACTTTATATCGTTACGAGATGTATTTTCGATGAGCGAAGCACGTAGTAACCACGAATTAGAACAATCGTCGTGGTACATAGGATGGTAAGCTTTTATTTTTTTGTACTTAAATATTAGTAAAATAATTACTGCAGGGGTAATTGTGATCCAGATGTACTTTCTGAAATGCACAAGTATTATCCAAAACCACATTTTCTTCCTGACGATTCCGAAATTCCATCCAAAGAATACGTGTTCATGGGCTATGATGCAGGTGCTACGATGCACGTAATTTGTTCGTTCGTTTTGTCGAATTTTTTATATGGATTTTCATTTTTCAGTTAGATTTTATAAATCGATTGATGTGGCAAGCACAATTGAAAGGTAGAAAAATATGGCATTTAAAACCATCACCTGAATGTGAGAGAATATGTAAATCATTATCCTTTTTAGTTGAACCGGGAGATGCTAGTAAGTATTGAAATTCTATTATACCTAAGTCATAAAATAATTATAATTGTAGTTTTAATCGATACTAGAGTATGGTATCATGGGACAACAATTTTTCCAGGTGAATTTAGCCTCGCTGTACAATCTGAATACGGATAAATTACAAATGTAATGTTTCAGAGAAATAATAAATTATTTTTTGAAAGCGTGCTTTACTTTGTTCTTATAAAAATAAGATTTTCATCATACCTTCAAATTTTTAATTTTAGAGCTGGACTGCATTCTCTGTTCTATATAATTGCTTTAAAATGAAAAATGTTTCATTACTAAATAGGAACCATTTCAAACATCAATTATCATAGCTTACATCAAGTTTTAAGTAATTTTTAGACAAGTAACAAATTGAAATGTAAGCTTTATTCTGAAAACCAGTTTTAAATAATTACAATTTTGAATTTACATACAATCGTAAATTTTTACTTATGAGGCTAGAACCATTTAATACACAAAGAACAAATAATTCAAATAAATAATCATTTATCATATTTATTGTATCACACATTTCTTATGATTATCACAAAAGTAAAAAAAAATGTACTAAATATAACGCATTAACAAATCGTTAAATGACTAAACTCACTTTTATGATCGCATTTTGCTTAGAAAGTACTTCAAAATACGGCAGTAAAAATAATCAACATTTTGTAATTGACGTAACAGTTTTGAATAACTGAAAATTCAAAAATATTGTTGCCACTTGCCCAACACGATGTCCTTAATTGCATCTATATATTGAGCCGGTACCCAATATACCCAATAACGAGATGCTTCCGTTGGTCCTAGTTGTAAACCCTAAAATATAATTTCACATAATGTATGACCGAATTTGAAAAAACATTTAAACTACCATAATATGATATTCTTCGTGACTTTCTATAGGTTCAGACACTACATTTTTGATTGAACCCATTGGCAGTTTCTCGGTACGTTCTTTTGTACTAAGCCACATTTGATCGGCTTCTAATTTAAAAGTTAACCTAACCTTTCCTCCTTGTTTATTAAGCATGCCCGATAGCGGGACTGTAGGTAAACTCTCCTATAAAGCCTTTTTACAAACGCATTTTACATTATTTGTAACATATTTACCTTTAAATTCTTAATACCTGGCATAACATCTTCTGGTGGACCTTTGTCTAAAACTTTTCTATGTATCTTTTGTTTACATAAAGGTTCTTTAGTACTAGAAAGTTTCTCAGACTCTGCAACCTCCTATAAAACCAAATATGGATTTACGCGTTAAAATTTAAAATAATAAAGAGATGTTTTACCTGTTTATTAACAGATGAAACTGCTAGAACATCATTAAGAGTAGAGCCGACTAACATAATTTTAGCACCATTGGAAATACCTACTTTATCTAGAGTTTGATTATCTTGTAGTAAACCTTTGTACATTAACTTCTGCATCGAATCTGGTACACCTAAAATTCAAATTGGCTCAAATATTAAAATATACGATGTATTTATTTAAGTATACATACCTAAAAGTTCTTGCAACTGCTTTTTGAAATCGCCGACAGTTACGTGTGCAGGTGTATTAACATCATATTTTTTTTTGTTGTATACTACTTTGAGTTCCAAATTATTAGAATTGGTAACTTCAGCATCAATACCAGGCTCTGGTTGTGATATTATATTTTCGGATGATTTGGTACATATTTCTTTACTTTCGTTTTTATCATTTTCTAAATCTCCCTGATTTATCGAGGCATCACTATTCTTTTCTGTACATAAACCATAAACGAAAAATTAATACAAAATGATATTTTTTATGATTGTACGTCACAAAATGACTACCATTACTTGTAAAAAATTAAATTTGTAAAATAAATCGAGGTTTCGATTGACAGCAGTACTCATTACAATTTATGGCAAATGATCAATTAAACTTAAATTATTTATTAAAATGTGGGCAATCTATGCTTGCAAATTAATTACAATTATTAAAAAATAATAAATTACTTACCAATACACTCCATCTTCTTCAGGGTCGTATTGACTGTTTTTTATTCAATTAAAGATTATTTAATAATATAATTATATTGAAATTCTTGGTGGCTCAGTGATAACACGGTAAAATAATTAAATTTTAATCGAATCTTAACAGTTTCGATATTACTTTTGACATAAAATTCTCTGTTTGTTTATAATAAGTTGCTACGCTATTTATATCTTTAATAATGTCCAAAGAATAGTAACAACTTTTCTGCAATCTCAACTACTGCAATATGAGAACACAAATTGTAGTGATGTATTCCTTTCCTATACAAACATAAACTGTTAAATACTAAGCTTACATTTAGATAAACTAGGAAAAATAAATTTCAATTTTAAGGTTGCAAGGAGACGTCAGTACACTGTCAAATATTTTCGCTTTGTCAGTCAAACTACAACTATTGTTGGTCATTGTCTGTCATTGTTAGGTCATTGTTCAGCATAATTTTTTTATGTAACCAAGATGTGCCATATAGATGAATGCAGCTCTACTATTGGTTGATTTGGCTGTCAACATAAATTGCGCGCGCCAGAAATATTTTGCCGCTTTTCAAGTTGAAATATTTGAATTTAAAATTTACGGAGTTTATTTTATTGCTGTAGTTAAACTACATTTATTGTACATATAATATGTATATCTTTTTTCGGAAAAATAAACAGACGTGTTGAATAAAAAAGAAATTTAATAACACTTAAAAAATTTTTATAATTATTTAATAAAATAGAGGCTTCGCAGTTTCAAATGAATTCTGCAACTTTTCAGTCTCCGTTGCCAGTATATATTTCGTATCTTAATAATAGCTTCTTTAATTACCTATACAAAAATAATTTAAATATTTGCACAATTTGAAAAATTGGGCCATATACCGACAAGTGCTACATGTGTTAACCACATGTGGAGATGAGAAGCAAAGTCAGCACAAGTGCACACAGTTACGCGCGTAAACTTGTGATAGTTAGAAATATATTCTTGTTGCTTGTTATAATTTCTTATAACATGGGTAAAATAAACAATAATTGTGTAAATTTGAATGCTTTTGAAGTACTGGTAAGTACCTACTACTTTAACATTTTTTAATCGTATTGTGTAACTTTATTTATATAATGTATAATTTCAAAGTGTAAGTTTTCTTTTATTTTAATACAACAACAAAATGAAGACCATAAGCGAAAAAATCAGAGTTCATTTTTGAAAATTTTTAGATTTTTGTGCAATCTGATAATGATAATTATTGTTATAAACTGAACCATATACGAGTATACCCTAAATTCTCAGAAATAGCAAAAAAAGTACAGTTTAATTCTTAATTTGCCATTAGAAGGGAATATCAATGGGGTTTCAAACATTAAAATTTACTCAAAAGTTTAAAAGTGCGACTCTTATTGTTCTTCCCTTGTAGTTTTCAAATGTAAGCAAACTTTTCTGTGGTAGAGGTTTAAGGTTTGAACAGTTTGTGATTATTTGTTACAGCCTGGTTTGTTCCCGGATAGTTATCAAAATGATGTTCATGTATGTAATGTTAATACCGAACAAAAAATTTTTTTAATTCGAATGAAACTTGGAAATATGGAAGAATTTAACAATTTTTTGGAGCAGTGGAGTCACGAAACTCATGTTACATGGAGAGTAAATAAATCTGACCCGCGTAATATGAGTGCTGGAAATAAGAACGTTTTTTGGAGCCAGTATCGTTGTCAATCCAGTAATACAAGAGTCGTGAATTCAACAGAAAATTCCAGTAAGAAACACACTAATTGCCAAGCAGCATTTACTGTAACTATAAAGAAGATTAATAAACGATGCAGGTATACCCATATAATATACTTCTTTTATTTTTATTTATTGAAATCCTTAAATCTTTTTCGATTTATTAATCCAATTATTTAATTTTTAGATCTCAAGATAAGCATCTACCACAATACCCTACAATAATAAAAGGTTGTTTCAAGCACAATCACGGACTTTTTTGTGCCGATAATTTGAAACACAAAGATGTGTCGAAGGGAATTCAATTAAAATTTACAACTCTTTTTGAAAATGGAGATAACCCAGTTTCGGCTCTTGACAAGCATAAATTTTATCTGCAAGCTAAATATAAAGACAATTACTTTGTTAAAGCTGCAGACAGATCTTTGTGTCCTGATCTACAATGGTGTTACAGGTAAAGTTTTTTTATTTGAAATCAAATTTTAATGACTTAAATTTATTTTATTTGCAAGGTTGTACAAATCTATAAAAGACAAGGAATATGAAATACAAGATAACTTTGAAGAACAACTCAATTCTCGTTTCGACAAAAACTGTTTCAAATTATCGCAAGCTTTGGGAAATACAATTGTTGCAATATGTACCCCTTTAATGAAAAGAGTTCATCGTCTATGGCCATATAGCAGTGAACTTGTGTTTCTCGATTCTTCCGGAAATTTTGATTGCCAACAACATCGAGTTTTTGTGGTTTTAACGCATAGTTATGCAGGTGGTTTACCATTAGGTATAATAATAACTACATCGGAAAGCGAAGCAGTCATTAGTGAAGGTCTTAAATGTCTAATATCATTAATTGGTAATGACGGTTTTTCCGGAAGAGGTTATTTAGGACCCCAAGTCATCATAACTGATGATTGTAAAGCAGAACAAAATGCTATACAGAACATATTTCCTCAAACTGTTTCATTACTCTGCACTTTTCACATTCTTCAAGCTGCCTGGAGAAACATTTGGAAGGCTGAGAACAAAGTAAAATCAAGTGATCGATTCGAAGTTTTTAGCCACGTTAAAAAAATATTGTATGCGGAGAACGAAATCGACTTAGAGGAAAAATATAAATTTGCTGTTAGTAGCAATTTGTTGATGACCTATCCAAACATTTTAAAATATCTAGAAGAATTGTGGCAAAAAAGACACTTGTGGGCTCTATGTTTTAGAAAAGATCTAAAAATTAGAGGGAACAATACAAACAATTATGTGGAAAGTGCGATGAGAATTTTGAAAGATAAAATCTTTCATCGTAAGAAAGCTTACAACATAATTCATTTGATGGATTTTATTTTTCAAAATTTAGAAGATTATTTTGTAAGTAAATTAACGGATGTGGCAATTAATAAGAATGATTGTCACATCCAAAAACGGCATTTACATTCTTCACAGGAAGGACTCAGTGTGATGGTAACTGAAGACGAAACTATTTTTCACGTACAAAATATGGTAAAGGGTACATCATATACCGTAGATGTTCAACTTGGTGTTTGTTCATGTTACGTTGGATATAATGGGGCTCCATGTAAACACCAATCTGTAGTAATCCAGCAATTTAATATTGAATCCTATAATTTTCTACCAGCAAACGATAGTAGGCAACGTATTTTAATTCATAAAATTGCTCACGGACAAGAAGCTGAGATACCGGATCAATTTTATGAGTCATTAACAAATGATTCCTATTTTAATGATGTTATAATAAATACATGCCAACCATCCGAAGGGTTAAAAAATTTACGATTAATACCATCACAAGTAGAGGAAGGAGAAAATGAAGAAAAAAACAGCGAACAGTGTGAAAATGTCATTAATATGTTTAGATCTTGCACTAAATATATTGAGGGCAAAGTACACACTGAACCTGATTTTTTAACTGCTGTCGGCGCTTTTAATCAGGCGTTTAAAAGATGCAAAACTAATGCTGCATTATTACACGCCTTACATAATTTTGGCAGGACAGTAGGACGAAAGGCTCATAAAAATATTAATGTACAATCCACATCGAAAGCTAGAAGAAAAAGGGCTTTGAGCGGTTGTGGCCGTGTAAGAAGTGGTCGACCCTCAAAGAAAAGCCGTGTTGAACATCTTTATTATAAAACAAATAATAAACGTCAAAAAGCTCCTCATTCAATTGCTGAATGTACAAGTAGAAATGTGCCACTGGGTAAATGAGTTATTTATAATAGTAGGTAGTGTACCTACTCCTACTTACCAATAATAAAATCTTTCAATTTTGTAGAAATGTTGTTTACGCCATTTAATAATTTAGTTATTTTATTTGATTTATTAATGATTTTCAAGAGAGGGCGCGAATGGTCCCGATTTATATTTATTTTATTTGATAACTTGGATTGAAGGATTTTTAATTTATTGTAATCAATTGCACAGAAATATTCAAGTTAACAATACTTACAAAACATATGAAATTCAAAGTGAAAAATTCAAATTTTAAGTTTTAAATTATTAACAATCAATTGATTGAATTGATAGTGATTTACTTTTGGTCGTTTCCTTATTTTCCTATTCCAAAATTTTCCTTTTATTAATGGTTCGAGGAAGACGGCTATTGGTAAGTTTATTTTTTATTATTCAATTTTTTTTATACGTTCTATTTGCTAATGAGCGATATCATTTTGGTCCTTCGAGCCGGATACAGCCCTAAGCTGTATTTAAACTTTGAATTTTGTATTTTTATTGTTAACCTTGATTGCATTTGCCAGATTTTGTCAATTCATTTAACCATTTGTTTAAAATGTCCTCGAAACAAAATACGTTAAAAATCTTAAAATCCAAGAAGGAAACATATTTCATCCGATTACAATTAATGTTCGACGCAAGTAAAAAGTTGATTACCGAGTCAAATATTAAAATTTTTACTGTCCGTAGTTCCAGTTTAGAGGATACTAAGGAATTGTTAGATAATGTAATCGATGAGATAAATAATTTAGAGTTAGAAATAAATCCCGAATTCAATCCTAATTATCAAGAATTAAATGCTATCGACGATCTGTACGCTCACATAAAAATTGCAAAGTCTTCTTTGAAAAATGATAACTCTCAACCTCAATCGTCGAATGTTGACGCGAAACCACGTTTACCAAAAATCGATTTAATTGAATTTAATGGTGATTTTGCTAAATGGCCTTTGTTTTATGAAACTTTCAAGACGTTAGTACATAATAACGGTTCTTTGGATAACGCTAGTAAGATGCATTATTTGTTGAGTAAACTTTCAGGAAAGGCCCTTTCTATTTGTGAGGGTATTTTGCCTACAGCGGACAATTATTTAATGTTATGGCAAGCGCTCATTGAGAAGTACGAAGACAAAAGAAGGTTGGCGAACATTTATTTAAGTCAAATGTTAGATATGAAAGCTATGCAAGTTGAGAGTGTAGGCGGTTTAAATACATTTATAGATAAATTTGATTCGGCGGTTAACGCTTTAAAAAAGTTAAATTTTCCTGATTTAGCGGATTTTATTATAACGTCGGTAGCTTTGTCCAAATTGGATTCCCAAACGCACCGACTTTTTGAAAACTCATTGTCTAAAGGGGTAGCTCCAACATATAAAGAGTTAGCCGAATTTATTAAAGAACAATGTAAAATTTTAAATAGAGCATTAAAATGTGATAGCTCTAAATTCAAAACAAGTTCTCTTAATAATAATAACAGTAAATCAAATTTAAAGATGCATTCTTTTGTGGCAAGTAACGCTGATCAAGATCGGAAACCCAATGGTCCTTCTTGTTCATATTGTAAGAAAGGATCGCATAGGTTATTTAAATGTTATAAATTTTTAGGTTTAACCGCATCAAATCGTTTAAAATTCGTTAACGAAAATGCCATATGTAGTGTTTGTTTATCTTCTAATCACATTAGGGAAAACTGTTCTTCCTCTTATGTGTGTAAAAAATGTAATAGTAAGCAAAATTTTACCATTTTGCTGGCCACTGCGAAAGTTAAAATAATTGCTTCTGATGGAGAAAGTCATATATTTAAGTTTTTGGTGGACAGTGCTAGCCAATGTAATTTTATCACTAATAAATGTTGCCAAACTTTAGGGTTGTTAATAGAAAAAATTCATGCTTCCGTATCAGGTATCGGGGTTTCTAATAAAGGCGTTAGAGGTCAAACGTATTTCAATTTTTCTTCTAGGTTCAATTTGAATAAAAGTTTTAGTATGTCAGCTTTAGTTATAGATAAAATAACTGATAAATTACCTACATGTAAGGTAGAAACTTCGGTAAAAGATCATTTCAAAAATTTATTATTAGCCGACGATACATTTGACGTGCCTAGCGAAATTCATGGGATGATAGGAGCTGAATTGGTGCCCTATTTATTAGGTTCGACAAAAATAGTGGAAGATAATTTACCGGTAGCGATAGATTCTGTTTTAGGGTTTATAATTATGGGCAAGGCACATGTAGCTATTAATAATAACTCAGATTTACAATCCTTTTGTTGTACAGATCAGATTTCGACACCGGTCGAATCTTTATTAGAAAGGTTTTGGGAAATAGAAAATGTTGATAATGAAATTGTGGAATCAGTAGATGATTTAGAATGTGAGAAATTATTCACTTCAACTTTTGAACGTGAAAGGGATGGGAGATATGTTATAGGTTTACCTTTTAAAACTTTTCCTCCCGATTTAGGCGATTCTTATGAATCCGCTTTACGTAGATTTTATTCGTTAGAAAAGAGGTTTTCTAAATCTCCGTTATTTTTCGAACAGTATTCGGTTGCGATGAAAGATTATATTGATCAATCGCACATAATGTTAGCTGATTGCGATAAGACCTCTCCAGGTTACTACATACCTCACCATGGTGTCCTTAAGACATCATCTTCGACGCCGCTAAGGATTGTTTTTGATGCCTCGGCTAAATCAAATAACTATAAATCGTTAAATGATGTGTTGTATACGGGACCTAAATTACAAGCAGATGTTTTTCCGCTATTACTGAATTTTAGGTTATTAAGGGTTGCGTTTACTTCGGATATTCGGCAAATGTACCGACAAATAAAAGTAAAACAGGAACATTGGCACTATCAAAGGTTGCTTTGGCGTTTCGATAAGAACGACCCTGTTAAAATTTACAATAGTGTTCGAGTGACTTTTGGAATAAATGCATCTCCTTATTTAGCTTTACGGGTATTACGTCAATTAGCGAGAGATGATGCTATTAATTATCCATTAGGTTCAGAAATTATTATTAACGATTCATTTATGGATGATTTTGTTTGTTCGGTTGAAGATGATGATGTTGCAAAACGGGCTTATTTAGAATTGGTAGGTTTATTAAGGGCCGGGGGTTTTGAAGTTGTTAAATGGGCTACAAATTCTGTTGAACTATCGAAAGAAATTCCGGAGTCAATGCGTGTTTTGAAAACAGTAGAATTTCAAAATGATTATCTTAAGGTTTTAGGTCTAGAATGGCATCCTTCAGTAGATGTTTTAACGTTTTCAGTACAACAGAAAAATTTAGAGTGTACTAAACGTAACATTTTATCGACGGTAGCTCGTATATGGGATCCTTTAGGTTTATTAACCCCTGTTACGCTTTATGCAAAACTGTTAATAAAAGAATTATGGATTTTAAAACTGGAATGGGATGAAACGACTCCTGCTTACATGCAACAAATTTGGCTAAATTTTCAAACTCAAATGGGCTTATTACAACAATTTAATATTTCTAGACACATAGGGTTTACAAAATCGGTTTCTTTAGAATTAGTGGGATTTTGTGACGCGTCTGAAAAGGCTTATGCTGCAGTAGTCTATACTCGGGTGATAATATCGAGTGAGACGCCAGTAGTCACTCTGTTATGTGCAAAGGCTAAAGTTGCTCCTATAAAGACCTTGTCTATTCCGCGTTTAGAGTTATGTGCGGCTTTACTTTTGGCTAGGTTATTGGGGAGTGTTGTAAAAACATATTCGAAGAGGTGTACGATTAATGGAATCTACGCGTTTTCGGATTCTATGGTGGTGCTTAGTTGGATCCATCAATCTCCGCAACGTTGGAAAACCTTTGTCGCGAATCGTGTTAGTAAAATACAAAGGGCGATAGACATGAAGTGTTGGTATCATATAAGTGGTAAAGATAATCCAGCGGACTGCGCTTCTAGAGGTTTACCACCTAAAGATTTTATTAATCATTCTTTGTGGCTTGATGGGCCTACTTGGCTTTTGCTACCTGAAAGTGAGTGGCCTTTAACAGAAGTTGATAAGCTATCAGGTGAAACCGATGAAGTAGTATTAGAAGAAAAATCTGTTACTCTTTCGGTTATAAAACTAGAAGATAATTGTTTTTATCTCTTAATGTCAAGATGTAGTTCATTTAATAAATTATTAAATGTTACAGTTTATATTTTGAGATTTTTAAAATTTCTTCCTAAGAGAAATTCGATAAACTGTAGCGATTTGATAAAAGCGGAAGAGAGTTTAATTAAAATTGTGCAAAATATCCATTTTTTTAAAGATTTAGTCAGTCTTAAGAAAGACAATAGTTGTTCGAATTATTTACGTACCTTGCGTCCTTTTTTAGAAGATGATATCATTAGAGTTGGGGGTAGGTTACGTCATGCCGAAGTGTCGTATGATCAAAGACATCCAATTTTATTACCAAAAAGGGATATCTTTGTAGAATTATTGATAGATCATTATCATAAAGTTAATTTGCATGCGGGGCCTCACCTGTTATTATCACTTTTACGACAGAGATTTTGGATTGTCGGAGCCAGGAATTTAGTCCGTCAACGAGTGCAGAAATGCAACCATTGTTTTAAGCGTAAGCCGCGTCCGAAGTATCCTATTATGGGGGACTTACCGTATCCTCGCGTTAACGAGGCTAAGCCGTTTTTACAGACTGGTACGGATTATGCGGGTCCATTTTTTGTTACACTTTCTAGGCATCGTGGAATTAGAGCGCAAAAGGCGTATTTATGCTTGTTTATATGTATGGCCACGCGGGCAATTCATTTAGAGTTGGCTTCCGACTTATCTACGGCTTGTTTTATGAACGCCTTTAAACGGTTTTTATCGAGAAGAGGTCCGTGTGCCGTCATTTACTCTGATTGCGGGACGAATTATGTAGGTGCAAAGAGGGAGTTAGATGAATTTACTAATTCAGATGATTTTAAGAATTCCTTTGGTGTTGAATTAAGTCACAGACGTATAGAATGGAGATTTAATCCACCTTCAACCCCACATTTCGGGGGTATTTGGGAAGCGAATATTAAGTCTGTGAAGAGTTATCTCTCTAAAGTTATTGGAGATCAAATCTTATCATTTGAGGAATTTACTACGGTGTTGGCTCAAATAGAAGCTTTACTTAATTCTAGGCCATTGTGCTGGTTAAGTTCTGATCCGGCAGAACCTTTAGCTCTTACGCCTGCACATTTTCTTACTTTAACGCCTCTGCAATTTTTACCGGCAAATAATGAGTTAGATAAGCCATTGAATCATTTAAATCGAAAGCAATTATTAGACCAAATTGTTCAGTCGTATTGGAAACGTTGGTCAAAAGGTTATTTATGTGAGTTGCAATCGAGGCAAAAATGGTTTTCTCATTGTAATAATATAAAACCGGGTACTATTGTGATGATTATTACTGATAATTCTCCGCCATTAAGATGGCCTATAGGGATTGTCGAGGATTGTTTTCCAGGTGCTGATGGGGTAGTAAGAGTTGTTACAGTTCGTACTAAAAGTGGGATTTTTAGGCGTCCAGTTGTTAAACTGTGTCCGCTACCTACTCAGTAATAGGGTGTTTATAGTTTAATTTTATTATAGTTATTGAATATTAATTTAGATTCTTTTGTATTTTTGGCAATGTTGGATATTGCTTATATGGTAATTTTTTGATTTTTTTTATGAGTAGTTTTAAAACAATGTTTTAAGGCCGGGGGTATGTTTACGCCATTTAATAATTTAGTTATTTTATTTGATTTATTAATGATTTTCAAGAGAGGGCGCGAATGGTCCCGATTTATATTTATTTTATTTGATAACTTGGATTGAAGGATTTTTAATTTATTGTAATCAATTGCACAGAAATATTCAAGTTAACAATACTTACAAAACATATGAAATTCAAAGTGAAAAATTCAAATTTTAAGTTTTAAATTATTAACAATCAATTGATTGAATTGATAGTGATTTACTTTTGGTCGTTTCCTTATTTTCCTATTCCAAAATTTTCCTTTTATTAATGGTTCGAGGAAGACGGCTATTGGTAAGTTTATTTTTTATTATTCAATTTTTTTTATACGTTCTATTTGCTAATGAGCGATATCAAATGTTTATATTATTTTTTTAATTTTAAGATTATTCTTAAAACTTTTAAAGACGTTGTATTATTACACTAAAAATAACTTTAATATGTAGGTACTTTGCGAAGTCTATTTCTATTTTATTAAAAAATAATATTCGAATTTTAAACTTCTAACCAATTTGTTTGTTTTATTCAACACATTTATTAGTCCGCAAAAAAATATAGGTACTATTAGCAAAAGTAATAAAACTAACTCCGTAAATTTTAAATTCAAATATTTCAACTTGAAAAGCGGCAAAAGATTTCTGGCGCGCGCAATTTATGTTGACAGCCAAATCAACCAATAGTAGAGCTGTGTTTAGGTATATGGCACATCTTGGTTACATAAAAAAATTGTGCCATTGTTCACACTAGTGCACGCGTCACTGACACAGACACAGCTGGAGCTGACAACTGACGTATACTACAGCTGGTAAAGTAGTATTCGTAGCATTTGTTAGAATTGCGCCATCTGTTGCGTTAAACCTGTATTAGAAACAATTCACTAATTTCGTAATTTCTTGAACAAGTGAATTTACTTCAGCAACGTTTTGGTTTTTACTGCGTTCATGTTGATATAATAAATTAATAAGTTGATATTTGATATCTATTAATTACTCGTGTTGTGATTTAAGTAATGTTATTGTAATTTATCAGTGACTATCATAATCGCTAACTATTGAATTACAAATCGAAGAAATTAATTAAACAAATTAATACTTTATTAATTTCCAATTAAAAAACCACCGGTACTATTCAGAATGTCTGAAATAACTTTTTCATCACAAGCGTATTGTAAAATAATATTACATGCAGCTAAATATCCTCACTGTTCCATCAGTGGAATTTTGCTTGCTAAAGCCGATTCATTAAAAACAAAAGATATCGAATTTGTAGATGCCATTCCATTGTTTCATGTAACTCTGAACTTGACTCCCATGGCAGAAATTGCTCTGACACAGGTATTTTTAAACAACGAAATATGAAATTTGATAAAAACAGTTACGAGTGTCTGTATTTTATTACAGATCGATCAAGTAGCATCTAAACAAGGATTGATTATAGCTGGTTATTATATGGCACATGAAAACATAAAAGAAAATTTATTTGATAAATCCAATCATCGTATATCGGAAAAGATTGCAGAAAATTTCAATGGAGCTTGTCTCGTAGTGGTACGTCTCGAGTCAAAAAATAATTTTAATATTACTTAATAATTTGTTTTTAGGTTGATAATCGTAAGCTATCGCCTAACTTGGAAAACTTATCGTTAAAGGTTGCCCAGTATAGTGATGGCAAATATAAACAAGTCGATAGTAGTAGAATATTTTTAAATCCTTTACATACCCTCGATGTATGTACATCTTTATTAGAACAGAGATCGTATAAATCATTAGTAGATTTTGATAACCATTTGGACGATGTAGCTCTTGATTGGAAAAATTCTGCAATTAATCAAGAAATAGCAGAAATTCAATAGACTTTGTTACTAAAAATTCATCGAGTATTCTGCTGTGGTTAATGTAACCGTAACCAACAAGTTGGGATTTTTCATTTAGGGCAGTTTATAATAACGTTATTAAACTTATCTTATCTTACCCGTATCTTAAGATACAGCCTTTTAGCTAATGGTTAGTAGTTGTAGAATCAATAGAATTATTACAAACTGCCCTAAATTAAAAATCTCAAATTGTTGGTTACGGCGTTTTCATTAACCACGGCAGTATTGTTATTTCCTTTTTTAATTGTATAATTACAAAATTATAAGCACTTATGTATAGTTCATAACGATTTAAGGCAACTGCAAATTATTTCACATTTTAATTAAATAAATTAAAAACAGATCTTGAGTTCAAATCTTTCTACCTTAGTTGCACTTGTGAACTTTTAATTATTGTTACTGAAAATTTTTGGACTACGGGGACTTGAAACGTTGAGAAATTACGGGTAAATCTAATTTGCTGACTGCCCGGCGGCTGCTGACCAAGGCCAAACGAAGGCCTTCCTGGCTGGCAATTATTTTAAAAGTTGATATGTCGGTACGGCAAGAGTGGCCGCAGCGCTTCACGCCAAAATCAACCGTCTACCACCACCCCTACAGGTATTTCCCTGTTGTGAATTTTTAAAAAACTGCTGACCAAGGCCTTCCAGTGTGCCATTTTATTTTGAAAATTCATATATAGGTGCGGCCAAAGTTTCTGCACCTTTCGGTGTTAAAAAAACACTTCTAGCACACTTCTACAAAATCATACACAAGAAGAAAGTACTCCAGGGGTTTGTGATATAGGGTTGATATTTGCATAAAAAACTGACGGCATTTTACAGTACCTACTTAAATTTGAATTTTCAAAGCCATTGCGACACTAGAAGGCCTTGGTTGGTAGACTTGTAAAAATTCTCAGGGGTGGTGCTAGAAGGTTGATTTTAACGGCAAACGCTGTGGCCACTGTGGTCGCAGTAACATGCAAATTTTCAAAACAATTGCCTCAAGAGAAAGCCTTAAAATGAGTGGTATGCAAAATTGAAAAATTTGTCTAGTTTACAGACCATGTCTATTTTGCATACCACTCATTTTAAGACCTAGGCTTCTAGTCTAGCAATTATTTTCAAAGTTGGTGTGTAGGTGCGGCCAGCTGGCCGCAGCGTTTGTCGCAAAAATCAACCTTTCACCACCACCCCTTCTAGTTCTTCCCTCTTGTGAATTTAAAAAAAGATCTGCTGACCAAGGACTTCCAGTGTGGCAATTATTTTGAAAATTTGCATGATTTTTTAAGTTATTTTTTTGACTGCCAAATAGACCCCAGCAAAGCTTTTTAATTTAATGTCACTGGAATGTTTCCCTCCTCCTACTTTTATAGTACCTACCTAAGATTTTACCTGGCGTCGGTCCTGAGCATTAGCTACATTAAGCTTACTATTAGGTATCAAGCGAGGGATCAATCACTGTTCTGAATTTGTTCACTGACAAATTGACTGCTCAATTTTTGTAAATTGCCAAGAGTGGATAACCCCTCGTTATCAGTTCTGTAATAAATAAGCAGTGAGTTGAGTATTGTATTAGCTAATTTGTAACAAGTTGTGAAATGTATATTAACACGAGGTATGTAGTGGGTCGACTTCACACCAAGTGCATGCTTACAACACAGTTTTCACATGTGTTACATACAAGATTTTTCACAAACATTAAAAAACTATAAAACCTTTTAAAAATTGTAATTTCTAATAATCGAAATTAGTAGTAAGAAAATAATTGAAACCTATCAGTGTTTCATGTTACAGCATTACAGTATATTATGTCATCGATACCTAGAATCCTACAACTGTGACTCACTACCAAAAATTATGATAAAAGGTTCAATGTGAACATGCCGGTTATCTTTTCTTTTAAGGTAATGTTTTGGTAATCGAGGTTTAGATATGCAGAAACGTTTTCCAACAGCCGTTCATCTTGACTTTGAAAGCAGACTTAATTAGCTATATACTTTTACCTTCATATTTGTGAAAGTAAGCCTACAACATACAGTGTTGATGACGACACACTATATTAATATTCAATGCTTGAGAAACTAAAATAACAATTAAAAAATTAACTTTTCAAAACGTTTATAGAAAAAATTAAGCTATTTTACATTTTTACTTACTATATATACATCATATTTATATAAATGCTTTACATTATAACATTAAAAAATCAATATAGATTAGTAGGTAACTTTTATTTTTATACTGGAATGCCAGTAGACGAGTTTGCTTTTGACTCGACCGAATTATCTAATGTAGAATAAGATTTATGTAATTTTCGACAACAACATGTTAAATCTTGTAGCAAACCGTTCAAACTTCCATTGGAATCTGTTCGATACATAGTTGTTACATCTTCAGAAGTTGAATCGCCTATAAATGCTTGCAAGTCGTTTTTTGGAAAGCCCTCTTTATAGTATACTTTAATAGTTTCGTAGGCGTCCATAATAATGGAAATAAATAAACTGAGTACCACATAGATATAAAGACAAATAAAAATATATAAATATAATTTACTGAACCACCAAATCATTGGCGATTTTTCGGATAAAATTGAGAAAGTTGCAAACATGTCGTCGCCGTTAATTAAAGCAAATAAACACTCGGATGTTATTGAAAGAGACCTAAACTTAGCATGATAAGGGCCAAACACCAACCATCCACAAAACATAAAGCCTGCATAAATTATCATGGCACACAGAAGAAATCTTATTACTCTAGGAAAAGCTTTTGTTACAGTTAACATTATAACATTATACGTTTTGAAAAATCCTAAATATCTAAGCACAGCAAACCAAACTAACATATTTCCCGTTCCCAGAAAAATACTAGCCACATTCCATAAATTGTTATCAGCAAATCTTTTACGTTCTATTTCTTCTTTCAAAGCTGAGCCAATAATAATCAAAATATCGTTAACAATTATCATAATGTACCAAAAGTTGACAAACTCCATTTTCCCGGTGACACTTAATTCTCTTCGATAATTAAGTATAAAAAAATTATTAGTTATTGTTTTTAATTGCTGGGCTCTCCAAATTGCTCTGCTACATAATATGCATGAAGCGGCACATATCATAATCACTAAAATATTTAAAAGGCTTCTTAAGAACAAATCTACTTGATTATCGACCAAATAGTGCACGTCTCCGTGACAAGTTAAACGTATCGGAGTTGAATCTAACGACAGAAGCATCTGTCCGTCGTGATCGCTGTTATCAAACTTGATTACAATGTTAAATCTATAACAATCTGGTGGTGTTTTTGGTCCGGCAACTTTAAAATTGACAGTTTTCACAGAAAACTTTAATTCTGCGGTTACTAAGGCTGAAAAGTTTATGTCCAAATCTTTAAAATATTTTCTCGAATTAAGTTTTCCTGTTTGCAAATCGTGAGTTATGTTATAACAATTCTCTACAATCTCCGAATTAAATATATACGACTCGTTAAATCCAAAAATAACACCGTTCTTATATTGGGATAAACATAATTGCATTCCGTTCATTGTATTTTCTTCATTCGGATAAGAATATGGTCCTATGCTACCATTTAACTTTGAATATCCTTGAAACGCGTAATCTATAGTGTTGTAAAATTCTAGAATTTCGTAGATTGCCAAAGGTCCTGCAGAAGCTGGATATACTTTAATTTCTCTAGTAGCGTCCCAACCTTTAAGAAATAAATGAGAAAAAGTTACGGTATTATCTGATGTGTAGTTAAATTGTTGGTAACGATAATTTGCGAACAAATGAAGCTGCATTGTCACTAAAACTATTTTAAATAGTTGTACCAGAAACTTGTAAGGAGTTCTTCGTTTGGCTCTCCATTTTTCGATGGGGTTCATGAAAAAAAATTGCAGCTTTCTCCTCATCATATCTTCAGTTAACAAAGGTGTAGTCGTCGATTCTTGCTTAAACTGAGAACGATTTGTTTGATCTAATTCTTCTTCACTTCCAGTAACACACGCATCAGATATCGGAGAAATATTACCATTCATTATGCGAGATTTAAATCGGTTCAACATTAAGTTGTGTTTGTCTTTTAAAAATATCTTCGAGAATTATTATACGTAGATAAACTTTTTTTCTATTATTTGCACTGTACAATAAACATAATTAACATTATCAATTTACATTGTCTTTTTACGTTTCTATTAATAAAAGTTCTAAAAAATATATAAACACGGTTGTGTCTCAAGAGTCAAAATACTACCGTCAAAATGAGCTCATCCGTATTAGTATCTAAGGTACCTACAACTAAAATGACAGTTGTGGCTATTGTATCGTATAATGTGTTTCTAGTTTTCTAAAAACTGGTTTTTGATTTTATTGTAGAAATTACTACAAATTATAATATGGTTTTATTTGAAATTTGTAAAATTGGTTAAATGTAATTTTTTTCAAGAGATTCTGTGCAGTTCTGTAATCTGTTGAGAGAACAAACCATTAATAAAGAATAAACACCTCGGCTAGAAAAAAAAAATAAGTTCAAAGTACAAAACCTCTTTAGAGATATTCAAATTATTTTGAATGTTCGAGCCGAACATTGAACTTTTGCAAACCTTGTGCAATTCGTGTTTGTCAGTGTTTGCGAACTTCAAATTGTTGATTATGCCATAAAGGAACCAATACAATAGAGGAACATTTGTCATGTTAACAAGTGTTAACGCGAAATTTGCACTGAGTTTTGCGTCGACCTCTATATGTCGGTACATCGTTAGTTCATATGATGGAATTGTAGGGAATATAGAAATGGTAAGTTACTCAGCTAAAAGAATGCGAGACAATAACGTCACCAATACACAGACACACACAACACAAACATTGACCTTGCAAACTCGCCGGCTGCTTATCTTCCACTTTGTATATCAAATTTCTTTTTATTGCTACAAGAATTATTAAAACAACTACTACTATTTAGCAAAATTAGAATGCCTTTATTATATTATTTTTAATTCATTTTTTACTGCAGTATCAAGTATCCAATAAAACCAAAATTTACCGATTATTAGAATTCAGAATCAATTATTATTTTAAATCGATTATTATTATAAAATGATCAATAATTAGCATATTAATAAAGAAAACGTTTATTCAGGACCGGCTCAAGTGTAGGTGGCGTCTGTAATTGATTCTTTGATCTCCTAAACCAGTTTGGTTTTAAGCGCCCCATAATGCTTTAGCGAAATAAAACAGAGTTTGATGCGAAAAGTAAAGGTGGCCCAGAAATATATAATAATAAATAATAATTTTTAAGTTAGAGTGGGCCTTGTTTGATTAACCGATTTTTGCGAATTGATAGAGCCCCACCAACTAATTTTGCGTTACGGAAAATATGTCTACTTAAATAATTTTATTTAAAATCTTCTTTTGCTGGAAAAGATTCGTCCAATAATAATCAAGAATTCAGGTTAGGTACAGGTACAGTTAAAAGTCGCGTGCATCTACAACTAATTTAGGTTATGATAAAACCGAGGGGTCAACCACTGTTATGAATTTGTACATTGACTGCAGTTGACGGCCTATGACTGCATATGCTATGGCTGCCACTGACTGCAGATGACTACCGCTGACAACTCAATTTTTATACATTGACTGCTGGTATAACCCCTCGGATAAAACCTTTCAAAATAATAGCACGTTGTACTTTTCAAATTTAATGTCTTAATATTAACCTATATTCAGTTTTAGTGACAGTTACTTGTCAAATTTAGCGACTGAAATACTTTTAACCTATTTTAAACTATTTAACAGATAATTATAAACTTTCAGTCTATTAATAAATATGTATAAAAGGTGTTCCTAAAAAGCATATTGTTCTCATTTCCAGTTTAACCGGAAGCGCTTTGTAAGCCTAAAATAGTAACAGAACAACCGATGCGGCCATACGAAAAACTTTTTCCTGTCCGTAAAATCTCGTAATTTTGTATTTTTATTAATCAGAAATAAATTTAACATCTTGAGAAAGCTAATTTTACGAGCTTTCTAATTATTGAAAAATATACAGGGTGTGTTCGAGGGTGTCTGTTACGTAAACTTGTGTAACATTATTTTTGTTCCCAGGGCAAAAACCTCTGCTTTCAGATAAAAAAAAAGAAGTAGGTACCTAAAATTTTTAAGCTGTATCTCAAAATTAACCCGTGTCGAAATCCAATCAAAAGTTTTAAATGCAAATGGTAAATTTATAAAATGATGTTATTTTTTTTCACATCCAGAAAAAATCGTTAAAATTTAAGTTTTTCGGAAATTGCTCAAGAATCGAGTCTACTTTTTCTTGGATCTTTGTCTATTGCCTCGCGATCGATTTTACGCATACCCAAAGCCTCAATACAAGGTACAAATAAAACATGTTTTTTTTTAATTTTTTATATTATTGCCATGAAAATTACCATGTTATTTGGATTTAAAACTTTGATTGGATTTCGGCACAGGTTGTTTTGAGATAGAGCTTAAAAATTTTTGGTACCTCTTTTTTCATCTGAAAGCAGGGGTTTTTGCCCTGGGAGCAAAAAAATTGAGACCCAAGTTTACGTAACGGACACCTTCTGTTTCATTTAAATTAAGATAGTTCTGATTAAACCGGAAGTAAAAATATAAAGTGTTTGGTAACGTGATAATTGTACGAGCTTTTAAAATATACAGGGTGTTCTTAAACAATTTGATTTTTGTGTAGTTTCCGATTTTACCGGAAACGTTTTGTTAACCAAAAAGAGTGTCAAATAACAGTAAAAATAATTGATACATACAGGGTGAATCAGAGCACCCGTATCAGGCGTTTTTCTCAAAAACGATTAGTCGTAGAGAGTTGAGTAAAAAATTTTGATTACAAAAGCCGTAATAAAGAATGAAATGGTGGTATTGTTATTCCGCGAAAAATCGGCATGCCGAAGATATTGTCTCAAAATGTGAAGAACTCCAGAATTTTAAATGGCAAGATAGGTCGAAAGTGGTATCAATGAAAATATCTTTAAAAACCAAGTAAGTTTTGTAGAGAAAATTGTTAGATTACTGCCATTCCAAATTTTGAAGTTCGTGAACTTCTGAGAAAAACTTTTGGCATTCCGACCTCTCTGCGGAAAAAAAATATTACCATTCCATTCATTAATAAGGCTTTTGTGGTACAATTTTTTATCCCAACTCTCTAGGACCATCTAATCGATTTTGAAAAAAAAGCTAAGAACGATATAAGATCTGAAGACTTCAGAATTTGGAATGGCAGTATTCAAAAAATTTTCTCTACAAAACTTGCTTGGTTTTTAAAGATCTTTTCATTGATACCACTTTCGACCTATCTTGCCATTTAAAATTCTGGAGTTCTTCACATTTTGAGACAATATCTTCGACATGCCGATTTTTCGCGGAATAACAATACCACCATTTCATTCTTTATTACGGCTTTTGTAATCAAAATTTTTTACTCAACTCTCTACGACTAATCGTTTTTGAGAAAAACGCCTGATACGGGTGCTCTGATTCACCCTGTATATCAATTTTCAAGTTTTCATTTTTGTTACAAAATAAATTTGAAATTTTTGAAATTTTGACATACAAAAACTCTGGTTTCGCTGTGGCGATTTTGATAAAAATTTAGATTTCAATAGCGAACTGTGTTGTCTGTAACATATCCAAAAAAGTAAAAAATATATCGGAGGAAATGTTGAGAAAATCCATTTCAAAATTTTGACCTACTTTGGTCCTTCAAAGATAGGCAATTCTGAAACAATTTTAAAATATCGACTGGGTTTAACCCATTAGCGCCCAGTGTACCCACGCGAGTACAGCTAAAAGACATGACTTTACTGATAACTGCTGATAAGATATTAAATTACTGGCGCTGCCGAAATGTTAAACAAAGGTTCCTCTTACACATTAGGTATTAATTTTATTTAGCTCTGTTCAGGAAACAAAGTTTTATAGTTGTGGTTGCACGTCCAATTTGCAAGATATTTCTGGTAAGTTCAATTTGTAATTATAATTAGTAATCACAAAATTTCTTAGTTATAATTTTTTTTTTTTTTTGAATATGTTTTATATAAGACATATATCAATAATTCTGACTTATTGTCGTATCAAAATTTTGCAACGTTTTTCCTGTATGTTGATATAAACTTCACTGTACCCGTGCGAGTACAACGGGTTTTAACGTATACAAATTCACATAAATATAATATCTTATAGATTTTGAACATCTATACAATGCATTTTCCGGAAATTCGTCCATCTACGTTCTATGGCGAAAAGTTTGAAACGCTATCAAAGGCAATTGATAACATCGGAGATGCAAGCGTAAACAAAAATTTAGGCATTGGTTTTGTTATTTTTCTAGTTACGAACTTTTAGATTCTCTTCGTCAGAATAGTTTTAGAGCCACGGGAACGGTACGTGAAAATCGCATAAAGAAGTGCCCTCTTGTACCCTCTACCGAAATGAAAAAAAGAGATCGTGGACATTACGATTATCATTACGATAAAACAAGTTCGATTTTGTTTGTGCGGTGGAATGACAATAGTTCTGTTACTATGGTAACTAATTATGATTCAGTAGAACCTCTTGGGAGAGTGAAACGCTGGTGTGGTAAAAAAAAGAAAAATTATCTGTCGCTCAACCTCTGCTTTTTAAAAATTATAATTTGTCAATGGGGGGGGGGGGACTTACTTGATCAGGCGACGAATAATTGTAGAATTAGTATTCATGGGAAGAAATTGTGGTGGGTGCTTTTCACCCACTAACGTGGGTACGTAACAGTTGTAAATGCTTGGAGACTTTATGACCTAAGCACAAAAGATGACGAAATGGACCTGTTGTTGTTCCAGAGAAACATTGTTCGCGATTACCTAAGGTCCTACAATAAAGCTATTCAACGAAGATCGATATCAAACCATCCGGCTCGTTACCAAGAAGCATTTTAGAAGATCCTGTGGGGCATTTTCCCAAAAGGATCGACAACCCAAAAAGATGTCGTCAATGCAACATGAGAGTCAGATGGATTTGTGAAAAATGCATGGTGGCGCTTTGTATTGAACGAGAATGTTTTAAACTATTTCATTCCGGAAATTAAAACGTCTTTATTTTTATTTTGATAAATATTTCTATTTGGTTTGATAAAATAATTTAATATTAGGTATCTAATTATGTTGCATTGGCAAAAAAACTGTTTATTTAAAATTTTTAATAATTTTATACGAAAATTCAAACAAATAAAAAAATTTCAATTTTATACGTTTTGTACCCTCATTAGCCCAGTGTACTCGCTTGGGTACAGGTCTTTTTTTCAAAAACCATAAACAAAACAAAAATTTTTTTTGGTTCTAATTAACTTTAGTCTTGTTTATAGACAATTTGTATAGATTTTACAAATTTTCAATGGCTAGATTGTCGGTGGGCACTAATGGGTTAAAGGAAAGCCCTATATTTTGGATGCACAATACCGTTTTGAAATTTTTATAATAATAATTACCGGCCTAGTTATAAACTACAAAATAGAATACTCGTTCTATTGGCCGCCGCGCCGTTTTGAATAAAAATGGATTTTTTATGGGAATGCGCCCAAAACAACTACCTCATTTTTGGACACCCAGTAGTTTTTGCTCCAGAGGTGTAACAGACAGACAAACGGCTATCTCAATAAAGATCCGAAAAAATGTTTTTTTTCTATTTTTGGAACCAAGGGGACCCAAAACGTGGAAAAATGAAATAAAATATTTCTAAATTATAACTTCTTCTTGGAAAACGTTAATATGTAATAGATAGGCATTTTAATTTTACGTCGGTGGGTTTTGAAACTGATTTAAAAAAATTTCAAAAGTTTAAAAGTGGAAGTGTTTTAATTTTAATCAACTAGAAAATTATTTTTGTATTCATATAAATTAATCTTTTCTGCGAAATGAGAATGTTTATTAACAACCTCTTTTCCTTTTCATTCAACAATGAACACTTTGTACAAGTTTTAAGTTATCTTTTATTTGAATGCTTTTGTAATGAATACGTTTATTTTACGATTGAGATTATTTGTCGTCATTAGTTAATTTAAGATCACAACCTTTTTTTAAAGTTTTTAAAAAAAGAAACTTTTTCATTTTCACGAGATGTGGCAGCATTATTGCTCATTACACCCGTCGTGCACCCGTCTTTCCCCGCCTGCAACTATTCGTGTAACATTTCTCCCTATACTATTGTTTCTCTATTGTATTGGTTCCTTTATGATTATGCCAATATTTTTCAATTTTGACAGTGCAGTGTCAATGCTCTAACTATTTATAACAGGCATTTATAGAGTACTTTCTAACCTTGAATGGTGATCGCAAAAGTATTTTTGTTGCAAATTTGTAAATAACATGCCCACTAGCAATATCGCTCAACTTTACTATTTAAATAGGTATTTAAGGTATATAATAAAAAGTGTTTTTAATAATATTGAAATAAATTTAGATATCCACAACACTCTTTGGGACTTCTAATTTTTCTCTTATATTTACCGCTTGGAATTTTATTATTTCTATTTAGAATTGCGCTTGGTATTCAAGTATTTCTTTTCGGTTTCATTTTACCCGATGTACCGATAGTCCAATGGTTTTTATGTAAATTATTATGCGCCGCCTTAGGAATTACTATAGAAGTCGAAAATCTCGATAAAAAAGAAGATGTCGAAGTTTATGTTAGCAATTATGTTACACCGTTTGATCATCTAGTTGTTCACTCGCTTACGCAGTCGGTAACGGTAAGAGTTAGGCTAAGAAGTTTCAAAATTGGTCCAAATACTTTTTGTTTTAGCCTGGACAAAATATGTTTAATACACTAATTTCAACGACATGCGGATTTAAATATTTTGGACTTGCGTCGTCTAATTTAAGGGACTTTAAAAAGAATATCTTGCTTGCGATTAGCGAAAATAAAGTTCCGTTGTATTTTCAACCTGAGAGTAAACAAACAAATGGAAAGGCTATATTAAGGTTTAAGACGTGGTATTTTGAAGTTTGTACTAGAGTACAACCTATATGTATCGAAGTCAGTCGACCGTTTGTAAATCTTAAGGTATCGTCATTTAATAGTGCTTACTGGATGGATATTATGGCGTATTTATTTTCTCCATGCACTAGTTACAAGCTTCGGTTTTTGCCTGTTGTTGAGAAATCAACTTTATCCGAAGTAGATTACGCAGAAAAAGTTCGACACGATATTGCTGCTTCTTTAAAGGTAATGATAATTCCGGGTTAAGTTAGGTGTTCTGTAACTTAAGATTTTCAAAAACTACGACAAAGTACAAAATTTAGTATCTTTAATAAAATACGTGAAAGTCAAAGTTCAATTAGTAGAAAATTATCTGTCGGTACCCTTATCAAGGGTTTGTGAAGTGTTTATAGTTAAAATTTTTGATTTTAACTCGATTTAAAATTTTTAAACGTCAAAACTTTTTATATTTTTGCAGTATACGTTTATCTGAGAATTCTGCTTTCATATAAAAATATAATTACTGTACAGTTAATAGCATAACCTGTTAATGAAAACACGGAAATGTTCACAGAGAGTGCAATAAACCTACAAGGGTTTATGGCGTATAAGGACTGTTATGTATTAATATCTTTAAACCTTAACTTGAGTCACATTTTTATATATCAATTTTAATAGGTCGAACCGTCTGAGTATTCTGCATCAGATTTATTAGAGTGGGAGAAAAGAATAATAAAAGACGTAATTCGGAGAGAGCAAAATCAAGAGCGCCTTTCTACCGTTAATAGAACCGATAATGTTGAAATGCAGCGTATGGCGTTGCAAGTTAAAGAAGTTTTGCCGATGGTTCCATTAAATGTTATTAGTCTTGACTTAAGTGAGTAAACACAAAAGTTTTATTCGCTCGAAATGAATTTTTATAAATTTTAGAAAAATCGCAAAATGTTGATCAAACCATCACCAATATTTTGGAAGGGCGCGTATTTTATATTCCTGAAACGACCGCATCTTCAAGTTCACAGTCGCAAACTACTTCTACAGCAACTACCTCTACAGACAAAATTTCGTTTAAACAGGATTCGCTGTGCACAGCTGCCCAAACATTTGGAAAATCGGCTCAAGAGAGAATGTTATCTTATCAAGAAAGGAAACAACAACTTATAGTAGCTGCGAGACAACGATACATCGAAAAACACGGACTTAATATTGTAGGAAGTTCTTAATTCTTTTGAATAAACAATTAGGTATTTGCTGTAGCACAAATATTATTCCTATCGCTAATATTATTTCTTTCTTATAGACTGACAACTCTTTGTCTCGATTATTTTCGTGAAGTTTCAACTAACTATATCTATTTTATGCTACATAAAATTTATTAAATGAACTTTTAAAGTATTTAAGTTTTAAATAAATGGTTTTACTGTTACGTCAATTTTTATTACAAATAGATTTTCAACAAAAAATTCTTGACTAGTTAAAATAGTATAAATTTCAAATATATAATTGATTAAATTCATATTAAATTACTAATTTTCATTTTAAATATAATCAAGTATTACAAAAATGTATTAACAATATAAGCCATTCATTTTGTTTTCTTCGTAACGCTGTTGAACAAACTCGGAAACTTTTTCGGGAACTTTTAAATCTTGCATATCTTGAATTAAATCTTCTCTCTTTCCTGCTCCAGCGAGATAACCATTAAGACAAGTAGCTAACTGTGATGTTTGCAATACAGCTGGAGTCAATTTTAAAGTTTCACAAATCCAGGGATATTTTTGTAGTCTGTATTTTTGATGGTAACTGCAAATTTAAATCTCTATAGAACGAAAATTTCTAGTACAAAAATCTGTATGTGTAAAAGTAAAATTCTGAGGGGGTTATGTACAAAAATAGAGCAATCAATGGCAGGCATTGGCAGTCTGTATACAAATTCAGAACAGTGGCTGATCCCTTGTAAAATTTGTAATATTTTTTTCTCATTTTTTGACCAAAGTAGTACCAGTAACCAATTACTCTATGGTAGTATTACAAAATCACCAAAAAGTAAGTTCTGTCTTTAAGAAAATGATCTTCAAAGTTGGCTCAAAGTGAACTGTTAAAACCGCTTAATGCTCAAGCTCGGGTCTGACTCTGACAAATGTTATAAACATTAGTAGAATTTTTTTTGGTAAAACAAATAATTACGCTGTGGTAACCATTTTACCATACGTGTAAAGCATCATACATTTATACAAAAAAATATGTTTCAAAATTTAAAAATACTTAGTTCAATATAAATTATGAACTGTAAAAAAATTATCGGTAAGCATTGCTCATTTTTCCAAAAATAAGCCAGCGATAAGGGATTAACATCTTGCTGAATGGTGGAAGTAATTTAATTCAAATAGCTTACTCTTCTGCTGCGTAAAATACGCCTACTGGTAAAATATCTGTTTGCAAATTGGCTCCTTGATGCTTGGACAATTCGTTTTGTTTTGAAATTTCGGCAAGTTTCTTTTGTTCCTCATCGTGATAAAAAATTTTAGATGCGTACTAAAAATAAAAGATAACAAAATGAATTTGAATTTAAAACAGTTTTTTTTCAAACGTCAAAAAAAGTTGACATTTTGTTACTGAACAAGTATGGTTAAAGTTCTACTTTTACATCCTAGGAGGCAAAAGTGAACTTTTACCTCCTAGGATGTAAAAGGCAAAAGTGAACTTTTACCTCCTAGGAGGTAAAAGTAAATTCTAACTCTAAATATTTACAACAAATTGTAACGAAAATGATATTTCTAAGCATTTGTAATGTAAAAAGGTAATGTTTTTATAAATTTTCTGTTATAATTTATTCGTTGCGTTTAATAATTAGCTTCTTTTTACAAGTTAAAGTTAATTTTTAAAAATATTTGACAATTGAACTACAAATAATTTTCAAGAGATGGCGACACTTCAAAAATTTTTATTTTTGGTTTTTCCAAGTTTGTCGTTTGAAGAAAAAATTAAATGTTTCATACGGAGTAAAAAATACTTTTTTTGGCTCGTCAGTAGTTAGCCCTACTGCCTAGCCTAAAAAAAGTGACATTTTTACTCCTAATCAAACAATCTACTATTGTGTTTTAACTTTTTCCTAGTTAATTTGTTTATTCTATACAGAGTGTTAACAAACTTCGCGGTGTGGGAGTCTCTAAAAGCACCCCCTCCGCGTTAATTGACGAGACCATTTAATAATAATAAAAATATCTGTTGTGTCAACACAAGACTTTCCGATTAAAGCTTAATTGTCAGCTATAGGATTATTTTTCTAAGATTGCGATTTTGAAGTTTCATAATGACAGCGCAGGGTTGCCACATACCAACAAATCAAGCTAAAAAACATTGAATTTCAAACAAATTAAATTGTAATGTGACAACTCTGTACAGGGGTGCCAAATTAAAATAGTCCCCAACTGCGTATGTCTCTTAAGTTTTCCCACTAACTTTAGGTTTGCTCCGGTAAGTGCCAAAATCGCAATCTTAGAAAAATAATCCTATATCCGAAACCGTCGTATACGACGATACGAAAGTGGAATTTCGAAATTCCACCAATAGGAAAACTTTCGTATCGTCGTATACGACGGTTTCGGATAGCTGAGATTTAAGCTTATGTTGATTATTTTAAGACCAAAACAGTTAGAAAACAAAAGAATACTATACATTTTTTCACTAAATAAAAAAAAGTAAACGTCAAAATTTTTTGATAAATGTCAAATTTTTTGACCACTGTCAAATTTTTTGACAACTGTCAGAAACGTCAGCTGCCAATTATTATCTGATATTTGATTGCATAAAAACTCTTTTAAAAACAAACAAATGTTAAATATTTTTATATCACTGCATACAGGAAAAAATTCTCTACCGTATTATGCAAAAAAATTATATGTTGCCCCCTAGCGGACCAATTTTGAAAAAACTCCTTTCTGCACTCCGTTGTTATCTGATAATACACTATGCCAAATTTCAAGTCAAAAGTTTCAGCCGTTTCAGAGATTTCTCGACGGATTACATCCACACATACACACACACACAGACTTTTACTTTCCGATACCTTAAGGTATTAAAGGAAAGTATTGTAATGGGGTAAAAAATATTTGAGATAACACCGGATATACCGGGTGACACAGGGGTTTGGAACACTCTTATAACTCCCTTATTTATCAACATATCAAAATGAAATTTGGTGTGGATTATACTCACATAAATTGCAATTGTTTTAACTACTTGTGAAAATTCTGTCACTTCCGATTACGCCGGAAATTTAATATTTGTGATGCTACTGTATTCAAAATTTAATGTAGGTTTCAAAAAAGTAAAAATATATATGGTATCGCATTTAAAAATCAAAAATTTACTTCATTTCCGGCGTAATCGGAAGTGACAGAATTTTCACAAGTAGTTAAAACAATTGCAATTTATGTGAATATAACGCACACCAAATTTCATTTTGATATGTTGATAAATAACGGAGTTATAAGAGTGTTCCAAATCCCTGTGTCACCCGGTATAAGGATAAGGTATCGGAAAGTAATAGTTTATTTTTGTTTAAAGCACAAGCTTTAAAAATGAAAACACCAGCTTTCAGACCATGCTTTTAATTGAAAAAAAAATATTTCAAAAATATTCTGTTTTTCCATTTTGCATTCGGCCGGTAATTTTCGTATTTTTTGAAGTCTTAAGAAAAAGATACAAAAATACTTTTTTGTACTCACTGCTTCGAAAGTGACGTTTGACGCACTCTGTGGTCGACTGGGAAACAGTGTTTCCCGGTCTACTACACCGGGAAGCAAACTGTCAAAACAACACTAATAAATAGTAATAAAATAAAGTAATGTGTATGTATTAATGTAAGGAAACATATTTTAGAACATTTAAATTCGCAAACTAAACTATTACGTTACATCTAATATCAATTTTTAACAACTTTTAGAACAATTAACTGTCAAAGTAAGAATTTGTTTGACGTAAGAATGAAGTTTGACTATGAAGTCATAGGTTGCTTTGCACCTAAATTGTCAAAACTAATCAAATAAAACTTTTATTTAAGAATTATGATAACGGTTTTGTTCATTACAAAAAATATTGTACAATCCTCATGCGTGAACAATTTTCCCGCGTTCACGCAATGATAAAAGCACTCGCTCCTACGTCGCTCGTGTTTTCAAACAGCGTTCACGCGGGAAAATCGTGTTCCCGCACATGGTTCGTAAATAACTATTTTCTACTCTCATGTGAAACTAAGCATTTCGTCATCACTTACTCGTTACGAAAATAGCATTTTCGTTTCTAGTGAGAGAAAGTTTTAGTACAAGCGGATGTTGATAGATGACGTAAAATGTCCGAAGTAAGACGAGCTTGAAGTTTGCGATTTTAGTTAATTAATTGTTTTAATTGATAAATTTGAAATTTAATAAATGGCACTTACAACTTAATAAATATTTTATAATTTAAATTTAAATAAATTCCAATTTTATTTGAAAAGTGACATTACTGTCACTTGGTGTCATCTAGCGGCTTTTTAAAAAATCTCTATTGAAATGTCAGTTCAAATTTTAGTAAAAAGAATTATTTTAAAATGTACTAATTATCGTCGTAGAAAAAATAGCATTTACGACTCGAGATGAAATCCGTTTTTTTCGTTCGAAAGATTACTTCACTCGCCCCTTACGGGGCTCTTGAATTAAATTCTATCTCACGAAAAAAACTGATGTTTCATCTCATGTTGTAAAAAATACTATTTTTAGAGAATGAATTTTTTTTGTGAGAGTGAGAGGTGGGATCACCAGAGGTGGGGACATCGCTCGGTAGGATGTGGTAGTGTGGGATTCTTACCCACTAAAACCACCTAGCGCTGCCACCGCTTCCAAGTTGCCCATATCCGGTGGCCACGGCTGCCACACCATGGTCTCACAAGAAGCGAGATACTGGTCTCTCAGATTTAGCGTCCGGGGACACCGCAGAAGCAGGTTCTCGGACGTTTCCTGCTGCCCACAGGGGCACGCATCGATGGGGGCCAGACCCATCCTGTTTAAATATGTATGTACAGGTAGATTTTCCAGACATGGCATAAAGTTAGCGCAGCGCGATTACTGACGATGGACTCCGAATTCGTCTCATAGACGTGCTTTTAAAATTAGTACAAAAAATTAATATAATTATTAATTATATATTTTTAAGTTAACTATTTTTTAAAGTTGGAAATAATTCTTTAAATAATAAATTTTCTTGCTCATTAGGGGGTTTGAAAAGAAGCAAAACTTTTAAAAAGATCAAATTTTATTAAACAAAATTAAAACTTACATAATGATACGCTACTGCATTTAAGCGAAATAAGCATTCGGCATTTAGGGCGGTACTTAAACGAACACTGCGCAGCTAAATCCCCACCATACCTATGCCATGACTAAAAAATCTACCTGTATCTTTGTTGGGAAAATTAAAGACACAATTATTATTAATATTATATGCCAAAAAGGGCCATGACCTGTGACAAAGTATGACAGATGCAGAGTTATAAAAGTCATCTCCTCAAGGCCGATCCGCTCCCTGGCTGCGAAATCGACGAAGAAGCGATCCGCCAACGCCGGAGGGGGTGACGCAGCGCGCTCCCTTGCAAAGACATCACGTTCAAGCTGGCGTGCTAGGCGTTTGATGTAGGACGGCGGCAGGGCCGATGAAGCGTATGGCCTAGAAGACAGCACGGCCGACCTCGCCCATAGTCCATCGCACACCTCTCTGTCGAAACGTGGCACTCGCGAAAGAGATATCACAGCATCCTACAGCGCCGCCTGAAGCGTGCTGCATCCGACCGGCTTGTAAGTCCCACCGCTCTTCTCCCGAAGATGCTATAAGAAGATTCCGCCCTGTTCTCTCCTGAGTAAGCCGCAACTGTCACGAGTGCACAGTTCTCTGGAAGGGAGTCCGGAACCTCCTGATCTCCCTTCCACACGTCGAGTCTGGCCTTCCCCCTGAGACAAAGGATCCACAGAGACCTTGCCCTTGACATTGCTATCAGCAGGTGACGCTGAGCTGACAGAAATGCCCCCCCCCCCCCCCGAGAGAATGAAATTGTACATTTAAGTGTGCAATAATAAAATTAAAAAATGTTTTGGCAAAAAAGTTATTGCAGAAAGGCCTTGCTCGTAACTGGTGCTTTCTTACGAGTTTTACCATACCTATTTCATTAAAATCGGTCACGTAGTTTCTAAAATGTTAACAAAACAGTATTTCAGAGGCTTCCTCACCGCTCAAAAATTGAATTTGACAAAAACAAAAAAATACGGGTACCTCAATTTTAGGTAAAGAACGTACCTACCCTTGAAGTTTGTTCACACCCTGCATAGTTTATGTATTTTGTTATTTTTGATTATAATAGCGTTTCGGGTGTTTGCACTGTCTTGCACCCAGAGTGTGCACTTTCGATCACATCGAAAAGTGCACACTGGGTGCAAGAAAGTGCAACCACCCAAAAACGCAACTGGAAATTAAGTTCTTTTATTTAATATGATTTTATACGACATTTTCATGTGAAAATTATAATTAGCGTTCGTTTTATTGTCAATATCATTTTCAAAAATGGCATCTTGTCCGAAATTGGAAAGGTTCTGAACGAGATCAAGATTATATTATTGCCGATTACTGATTATATATAATCGAAATTCCCTTATACCGTTAGGTGTCGGGAGATTACTGATTAATTAAAATGAATTACCTGTTTCTTCACTTTTGTGGTTAATCCATATTCATGATTATTCCAAAAGAGTTCTAACAAGTCTTGAAACTTGACCTGTTGAGGGTTGTAAAGTATTTCGATGACTTCAGTATGGTCTCCTCTGAAATTGTCCAAAACAAAAATAATGGTATAAAAAGGCTCTTGTATATTTAGTGGGATTAGAGTTTTTTTATACTTACATATTTCTGTACGTAGGGTTTGGACTAGTACCTCCAGAATAACCTACTCGAGTTGTCATAACTCCCCGAATAGCTCCAAATAAAGCGTCACCTGCCCAAAAGCATCCCATGCCAAATGTAATTTTTGGTAAAGTGTTCGTCATCCTAAATTGTAATACTTATGTAATCAATGCGAACTTGAATTTGTTTTGAAATGAAAATGAAATAAAATTGCTACTGTTGCAGTTTTATCTAATCTACCACAAAACAATTCACCACGGGAAATTTCTGAATCGGAAACTGATAGCTTTTAACTGATTAATTATACTTTTTTTTAGCAATAACTCCTATATTTTGTTTTTAAATCACAACCTATACATTTTCTTTTCGTTTTTTCTTTTGACTTTTTTGATATGCAGGTGGGCGTTTACTGTGTGGACGAAGGATTACTCCTTGACGATTCGAGATACCAAAACCAATTTTGGCAAAATAATACGCAATCATTGGACCTACATTTTAAAAATATTTAGGTACATACAAAGTAATTCACAAAAGAATGCCAACCCACACTTGTGATTTTTTAAAATTTAAACACCCTGTATATTTTTACATAGTCATATTCTGTAACATTTAGAATGAATAAATTTAAGGCCTTTATATCACTAACTATTCTGTAGATAATGGGCCAACTGTCAATTGTCACTTTAAATCTGAAATAAAGTTAACTTTGGAGCCGTTATGGCAGGGCTGTAATGATGATTTTTCAAATCTGTTTAAAAAATTTTTTTTAGTTTTTTTCTGAAAAGTAGTCTTACGCCAGTTGATTCCCATAATTTTCTCTCAACTCTTTATACCCGCCATAAAACAAATACAAAATAATGGAAAAATTATATGCATTTTAAAAACAAAACTTCTTCGCGTTACAGGAGGAGTTAGCGATGTGCTAGAAAATTAAAATTGGGCTTAAAATTTTTGTTGATTTTTTTGTAATAAAGTTAGGGGGCGGCAAAAAAAATTCCAAAAAACCTAAATAAGAACCACCCTACCTGTACATACATGCCAAAATTAGTTTTGATATCTCGAATAGTTAAAAAGCAATCCTCGAATCCTCCATCCACACAGTAAACACCCACCCTGTAGATTTGTAGCGGAATTTCCAGTTGCATAGGTTTTCAAAAGTCGCCTGACTTATGTGAGTTGGGATTTTTGTTTCCCAGTTATTTTATGTTTTAATTGTTTCGTTTCCTTTGATAAGTAAATTAATTTATAATAAATAATTATCTTATAAAACAACGGATGTGGCCGGACTGAAAACTTTTTCATGCGTACTATTCCCATTTCCGGTTAAATTGGAAGTAAAATATAAAGTGTTGGTTGTCTCTAGATAGCTAATTTTACGAGCTTTTCAAATATTGAAAAAAAAATACAGGGTGTTTTAATTTAAAAAATACAATTGTTAGATTAGACGGGCACGAAAAAGTTTCAGGTATGGCCACATCCGTAATTTTTTATAAGTATAATTCTACGAGAATACCATATGTCTCAGGAACGAAATCATTTCAGACAGGCTCAGCCTGCCCTGGAAAATTTTAAGCCTGTTTTAGTCATTAACTAACTTTTTCGGTAGCATAACGATATCGATAACTAGGGATTGAGGTTATGTTTCTATTTTGTAACTCAAAGTTTTCGATTTTTGTGGATAAATACAAATGTCTATAGCTGCCGAAAATCGTTAATTTATCTCAATTTTCTCTGTACCTGTAAAGATATATTTCTCCACATAAATATCTAACTTTGAATTACAAAATTCATACTAACCGAATTTTATAGTGACCGACGTCGCTCGCTATTGAATTTAGTTAGTGAGTCGCGGTACTGAGGCTTTCTACGGATTTCGCAATAATAATGAAACGATGAGTTCCTTATTGGTGCCGAAGAAGAAAACATTGATTTCGAGAAAGTCAAATTGTTTAAAACTTTGGGCACAAAACATCCTCAGAAGAGATTACAGTGGGTCAACAGATTTATACAAATCCAGAAGAGAGAAAACCCCAATTTTAGCTTTCGGCCTTTCTAGAAAATTTTTGAGCCTGCCCTGGTAACACATGTAACACAGTCTGGCTATGGCCCTGTAAGGGTGTATTTTAATTGTTGGGATTATGTAACACAAAAAAGTACCTTCCGCCCCTTTTTTCGGGCGAGTCTAAAGTCAACTCCAAAGTAGCTTTGGGGTGGGCAATATTCGTCTGATTACAAAATTGAAATAGTTAAATATATCTGTTTCACTTACTATCGGCCTATGAAAAGAGATAGCAAGCTTTAACAAACGTCGACCATACAATTAAATGTACCTGTCAAAAACGTAGGTTGTAGAAATTTCTACATTATTTCAAACTTAAACGTCAGATTTTACAAATTTATATAATTTATAAATTAAATCAATTAAATGGATTAAAATAGGGAGATGAAGGTAAGTAAAGAGCAAGTATACATTACAACCTTTACAAATATGCAGAAAGATTGTTTTTAAATGCTAATTATTTGTAAATTTGTAAATTTATTTAGCTCATTTTTCAAACTAGGCGGCAGATATTTAAAATATCTAGAAACATTTGGGTCAATTATTGGTACCACGTAAAAACACTAAAATGTTGAACAAATCGACATACGTTCTCCAAAATTGAATCCAGACGTTGCTTATCCCCTCTGGTCAAAAATACAGTCGACGATTTTATCGACTTATTTACCGACTTTGTTATTGTACTTTAAAGTACGATTTCGTATGATTTTTAAGTTTCTTTTGCTTTGTAGGTTTCTAAAAAGAAAGAATTTTTTCTTCAAACGTCAGAAAAAGTCGCCTTTGTGTCACTCAATAGGTAACGGTGAGGTTTAACTTTCCCGCCGAGGCAGGAAAAATTGTCAGAAAAGTAATTTTTGTCTGTCTAGGAGGGAAAAGTCAAATCTTAACCGCACATTATTTTTATTTTTAACGTAAAAAATGTTTTTTAAGCATTTGTAATGTAAACAATTTAATGTTTTTTAAATTTTCCTTTATAATTAGTTCGTTGCTTTTAATAATTAGCTTTTTTTACAAATTTAAGTTAATTTTAAAAAATATTTGACAATTGAACTACAAGTAATTGACAAGAGATGGTGCTCTTTCAAAAATCAAAATTTTCAGTTTTACGCTTTACGTTTGCAGAAAAAATTTAATGTTTTATACGGAGTCAAAGTAGTTTTGTGTGACTCGCCTGTATTGCCTGACTCGCTCGCTACGCTCGCTCTTCAGCCAAACACAGTCTTGTCACACAAAACGTCACTTTGTCTCCTTATAACACAAATAACTATTACAGAGAAAGTAAAAAAATAAAGAACTGCTGTTATTTATTTGCTTCATTCATTTATAGTTTATAGGTTAGAATATAGTTCAGTTCATTATTTCAGGTAGACGGCAAATAAAGTTTTAGTTGGTTACGTAATACCAATCATTTTCGCACACCCTGTATATACCCTTAACTTAACAAGTGGTTAACATCCTCATTCGTCACCGTAACCGGAATACTCTCAGACCTCAGATTAATCATTTTCCATTTTCACATTTACGTCCTGCAATGCAATGAAATGTGTTATTTTTTATGAGTCTCTTTAAATATTCTTTTATTTCAAATTACCTTCTTTTGAGAAAATTAAAATTACCATTTTGACTTCCCCCCTACCCTTGTGAAATTGACGCAACCGGAGCGCAGTTTTTTTATTATTTCGAAGCACCTGTGTAGGCATTGTGTAGGTACAAATTAAGTAGGTATATTAAAATGAGGATTTCTTGTACAACTAAATGTTTGATAAGGATACAATTTTTGGCACTATGGCACTAACTATAGTAATTACACAACATACTGTATTCTCATGAAATGTGGTTATTTTAAAGCTAGTCGCATTCGCATGAAAAACGAATATTAATAACTTACGTGTAAATTAATTGATTTATTGATTATTAAGTGAGATGTAAGACCGTATATGGTACTCACTGTCACAGTAACACCTGTAACGGGAGAAATTGTTCAAGGAGAGCTTGTTGGCCTGTAGCCTGCAGGCGAGTATTGATAAAGCGCACCGCCACGCCATACGCCATAGGCATGTAAGAGCCAATAAAATGACATAAAAATTGCGGCGAATTTAAATATAATAATAAATGAACTTTAGGTACTCCCAGATTAATTTATATTATTTTAAATATTTAATTTTGAAAATTAATATAATATTAAAAATAAAAATGAAATTATTTATATAAAACATATCTTAAACTTTTGGCAAACTACAATAATTATTATTACTGGCGTAATAATTCAAAATGAATTTTTGAAAAAAGGCTCGACTAGCAATAGCAATTTAAGATAAAAACCAGGGAAAATTCTATTAGGTAGAAAGGTTAAATTAAAAAAATATAAAAAACTCCCAGTTTTTGAAAATAAATATTAAAAGTTCATTTGGCATAAAGTTTTATCCTTTCAAGATAGTCTTGTTATTTTTTAATTTAACTTTTATAATTAGTACCTACAGAATTTTTCGTGGATTCTATTTATTTGTGAGTAAACCATTTATCCGTTTGCGCTTTAACCGGGCTCATTTTTTTGTAATTTTATAACAAACCACCATTTGTCCTTACAAATCTTCAAATCACACTGAAAACCCGCAATGAAAAGCACAATGTAGAGAAGTTCTGTCGCGATATCACCGCTTATGACTAGGACAGAAGTATACTTAAGCGGGAAAAAAATGTCCTGTAAGCATATGCTTCAAGAACTTGGTTTAGTTTATAAACATATTAATTCCGTATATGTATTATTTAATACTAATTAATAAAATAGATTTTAATTTTAGTTGCTAATAACGTACTAATTTTGTCACTTTAAAAAATTTTCAGTTGCCAAAAGTTTAAAATACTTATCTATTATTTATTTGGTGAGTCGCGTTAGCCACTTTAAAATATGTTTTATGTAAATAATTTCATTTATAAATGTGTACAATGCTATAAATTAATCTGCGAGTACCTAAAGTTCATTTATTATTATATTTAAATTCGCCGCAATTTTTATGTCATTTTATTGGCTCTTACGCCTATGGCGTGGCGGTGCGCTTTATCAATACTCGCAGCCTGCAGACAGAAATGAGCGTTTGTTAACGAACTCCTGCGCATATTCAGACTTGAATTTTTGGCGCTTTGTAAATAAATTTAAAATGTTTATAAACTGTAATACTGTTGTTTTGAGGCATTAAATTTTAAATGAAATAAGTTTGGCAATATAGAAAAAAAATCAATTACTTACTAATTTTTCGATTGATATCGACAGAAGAAAGTATGCCTAAAACCTAATCTTAGAAAATGATTCTTTTATTCTTTCGTCACTTTATTTTAATTTGTGTTCTCTTCAAGTACCCTTACCCATTTGCTTTTATGACAAATGAAGTACAACCTTTGAAGTAGGTATGGAATTAAGTCAAATGTAAAACAATAAGTATATTTTAAATAATAATAAATATAATACAATTCATCGTAGGACATACGGCTTTTAAAATCTTTTATAATAAAATTATAAAAAAAATTAAACTAAATGTGTGATGACTTAAATACTGAAAAAATTAAGTACTTTCAAAAAATTGAATTATAAAAATACTGCACCTATGTAATATAATATTTTTCACTTAAAAACTCTTGTTTGTTCTTAAACATTAAACTTAATACAAAATACAAACATTATTTTAGGAAAGATATGTAATATATTCTTTCATTTTACATTGCCTCCAAATCATGGCAGTATCAAATACTATAAATAAATTAAAATTATAATCACGTTGCTCGAAGTATTAGCAACAAACATTTTGTACTTTTTAAGAGTCTTAATACATAGTATTAATTTAAAATTTTCTAATTATCTACTTCTAAGTTACAGCAACGTGATAATAATCCGTATTTACTAGAGAGGAGTGTTTATAACATTTTACTACTAAACCTACAACCTACTTTTAACATGAGTGAATTAATATTTGACGGTGGTCTTCTTACAAGCATTTATAGCACATTACACATACTTCCTCATTTATCTATTCTTACATTTGAACGTTTTTTGCCTTAGAAAAATTCTATTTTGATTTGCAACAACTTAAATATACTCGATATTTTTAAAATATCACAAAAAAAGTTTAAAAAATGGAATGTACATATTATTATCACAACCGACAAACTACACTTGTAGTTTATAGTTAAGTAAAAAGTTAAATAAGTTACAACGCAACGATTGGCTTCCTAAATAATGAGTACAAGTGTTTAAAAGTTTTGTATTACTTAATACTTTTAAGTACTTCCACATAATAATTAAAATTGTACTCTTAATATAAAATCTTTTAACAGTAGGTAATTTAAAAAAATTAGATTATAATAGTTAAATAGTACTTTAAAGCTTTTAAATTATGTACAAAACTAAGTTCGAAAAAGTAGTGATGCTTTCAACAGTATAACTTTCAATTACCGTTTAAAATAAGCTATAAATTCATATTCCGATTGTACTTTTAACGTTGTGATAATGTAATCTAAAAATGAGTGATCTGTCTAACTGTTATTTGTTTATATTATTACTGTAAAACAAGTAACAGGTTTCGGTTGACTAACACTTATACGATTATTATGTTTAAAACAAATCTGAGAGAACGTAACAATTGAGAATATGATCCAACATATATTTACAAATGTGACAAAACAACACAAGAAATGTTGATAATTACGAAAATATTAGTTGTTCAATTGTACAACTCTAACTAACCTAAGAATAATCTTTTCATCTGAAAGTGCACCATAAAATAAAATTTAGTGTAATATTGATAAATCCCTCACCCTGAACTAACACTAAATAGTTAAGTTTTCATAAGAGCACTTAGTAATAGATTCTACTTTGATTCTTATATAAACATTTTTAAATTCGCGACGATGAAAAGATTAGATCTCGAGTTAATATTTTGGTACACAACGTACGAGTAACGAATTAAAATTATTGAATAATGCAACATCTTTTTGATTTAGAATATTCTACAATTTCATCTGTATCACCTGTAAATCTAACAATATCATTTGGAACGGGTGTCGGAATTACATCTTCTTCGGGAGATGTATTAACGGGAGAAGTTAAACTAACATCACTTGCGCTGTTTCGAATTTGCATCCTCTGCTTCTTTAAATCTGCTAAAGTCCCATTGCCGTTTATAGTAACTACAACATGCACAACAGTCACTTTACCGTTAATATCGGTAGTATATGTGGTTTCATTTTTTGATTCTGCCAACTCGTGATTCTCCATAGATTCATTATCTTGACCTTCGGGAGCTCGCCTACCTTCCAATACATCATCTATAGGCGGATTTGAATTTGTTTCAACTTCCATTTCACTCGTATTAGTGGAATTTATATTATTGGTTATTATTGAATTGGATTTTTGAACTAAACTATCGATATTGTCTTCGCTCTAAAATAATTTTTGTATTTAAAGCATCGATTAAATAAAATTGGCGATCATATAAATAGAAAGAATTTACAGTTTGTTGTTCAGGAGAAATCTTAACTTCATCAGTAACAACGAAATAACATTTTTAACGTAATTTAAAATCAATTAATGAAATTGGTTGTTCATGTAACTATAAAATTCCTGCATATATACGGTAACACAAAAACGATAACCATAATCCTAAAACACCTTAAACAATATTTAAATGTGAATTACACTGTATGCAGTCCGTTTAATATAATTCGGTTACAGTTAAAGTAAATACAGTAATGTCCGCTTATAACGAACTTCAAGGGACCAATAAAATCAGATCGTTATATCCAAGGTTCGTTATAAGTGATAAAATAATAAAAACGCAGTTGTAGTAGGTACTTTTTAGATAAGTTCGTTATAACCAAGAGTTCGCTACAACCGGGTTCGTTATAGGCGGACATTACTGTACATATTTACGCGAATAAAATCAAGCCTTATTATCTGTACATTTGAGGGATACCGGTGTATTTTAATTCAAGTCCACTTTGAAAAAAATACTTTAAACGGTAACAATTTCTATTCTTTTTTAAATAATTTAGTAACTTGGGCAATTTTTTTAATAACAAAATTTCACCCTGAACAAGGTAAATATAGAACAAATATAAATCAACATGTACAAAAGTTAGAAAGAAACGCACAGTAAAATATAAAAATATTAAGCACATTGAAAAATGGAAAGACAAATAGTTTTCAAAAGAAAAACAGTGCTCGCATAGATTTGACCCATAGATATTAGAGGTAAAGTACAGATTAAATAAAATTAGCTTTAAAATAGACTGCATAGTGTGTAGAAAAAAGAATAATCCAATTTAATATCAAACATACTTTAGCAGTTTCTGCTTGCATCCGCAAGCGAGCTTCTTCAACGGCATCTCGTCGAGCTGTGAGACCTTTATCTCGTAAAGATGTTCTACGAACAGACTGTGCTCTAGTATTACTCTGTGATCTTTTTACACGTTTTCTTTGAGCTTCGGCAATTTTTTTATTTTCTTGTTCTGTGCGTAATTGTAATATTCGATCTTTAAGTTCGGGATCTTCACAAATATCTACAAATAAAAATATTTAATTTTCAAGACTACTACAAGCAGACGTCACTGTGGACTTTTGTACACAGTTAAGCCGCAAAATTCAATATAATAGAGGTTAAAACCCAAGTGTATGGTTAAGCTGAGCTTTACTACAATTTGGTGCATTTCTATTGGTTAAGTTAAACCTCGATTCAAATACTAGCCCTTAGGGACGATTTTATATTTATGGCTTAAGCTGGCCCTAGCTAAACTGGGTATGAACTCTCATGAGCGCATGCGCCGTAACTCTTTTACGTGAATATAGATTTTGAGCGCATGCGCTCCTGCGGGTTTACACCTAGTTTAGCTGGGGCCAGCTTAAGCCATGATTGTAAAATTGACCCTTAGTGACAAAGAGTATTTTATTTACCTGTGGGTGTTTCATCATTCTTATTTTTTGCATTTAAGTTTGCTCCGTATTGGGCCAATAGTTCTAACACGTCCAACTGTTGAAAGTCAAATTTAGTTTAAATTTTAATCTTCAAGTATCAAACTTACGTGACCCCAACAAGCAGCTGCATGAACAGGTTGCCACTCATCTTTATCCTTGACATCTGTTTTTACATTGTGGTCGAGAAGAAACTCAACTACCGATATGTATCCATTAGCAGATGCTATATGTAACTGAAAAAAATAAACTTAATGAAGATAAAGCGTATTAAGTCTGCATAACAGGTGTGTGCCCAGATAGACTCCACAAGAGGTGAAAATGAGCATCGAAAATAATTATCGACTTACAGGTGTTGCACCTTGATTATCATAAATTTCTATATTTCCACCAGCTGTAACTAGTTCTTGTAAATCGTGTAGCATTTGCCTTTCTGTTAATGCTCTGGTTTCATCTATGAGTAGTTGTGTTACACCCCGTTTTGCCATTTCTCCTTCGATATAATCTAAAGCTGCTTCATCCTCACAAATGTCATATGGCATATTTCCATCTGCATTAACGGCCAATAAATTTGCTCCCTTCGTAATTAATATCCTTTAAAAGATTACACTTAGAAATAAGTAACATTTTTAAATGCTAGAAGTAACTCTCTATAGTCTATTTAATACTTTTTACGTACCTAACTAATCTAAGATGGCCACAAGTAGCTGCTGCGTGTAAAGGTGTCCATTTCTCACTGTCTTCGGCATTAACATTAGCACCATATTCTAAAAGTAATTGCAGCATTGCCTCATTATCATCTATACAGCACTGATGTAATGCCGTAAGACCATCTTCGTTACACGAATCGGGACTAACATTACGTACAAGCAAATTTCTCACTGTAACAAAATTATGAAATATGGACTAACCCTCATCCAAGACATGTTACCTTCGTCAATATCATTTCTAGCTGCAGCTTCTAATAGAACAACACTATCTTTAAACTGTATGTTAGGTTTTATCGACTTTACAGCTTTGGAAGGTTTACGACCATGTTCTTTTTCCTTTTGAATCCACAATTTTAACTGTTGAGTTCGTCTTCTTCTCGCTAATGTTAAACGTTCTTGAGTTGGAAGTTGTTCTACATGAGGCATTTCTTGGATTAATGCAAAATGCTCCATTATGGAGACCTTAAAATTTATTCAAATTAAATTCAACAAGCAAAACCACAGAACGGCGTTTAATTTTATTTTGTGTGAAAATGAGATCATTCGCTCATAAATTTTACTCATTCATAAACATAATTGATTCAAGTTTTTTATGTTTGTGAGTTAGTTATACGTTAACTTTTATTAATAAGATACCTAATATTTATTACAGGTAGGACTAATATCAGATGTTACATATTTAGTATCTTATCAGTAGTTGAAAGTCTAAAAATACACTTATTATCTAATGCACGTCAATTTAATTATCATACTTAACGCAAAACTTTATTTTTAAATGTTTTTAATATAAGTAAGACGAGTAACAGCATTATTAACATATGCAAATATAACTTCCAAACAACAATTTTAATTACCTACTACATATCGATAATCCTTACGTAGTATAAAAATATGCTTTTTTATAGAATTTTATATTAAAAAAATCTCATCTATAAGAGCAAATGTTTACCTATCTACTCAAGGATTCCAGGGTCCATAATAATACAACAAATTAGACAATACTTTCAATATAAATTAGTATCGAGTATAGAAACTTAAAATATGTAGTTTACTCATTTAAAAGCGAAAGTGTGAAAATTTAGATAACCAATACATTTAGTATCAACTAAACAGAAAGTTATTGATTAAAAAGTCACATTACATGTTACATAAACACTTATTACAATAGAAACATAAATTTCCCTATTAAGATTTAACGACTCAATACATAAGAGAATATGTTCAGGCCGTACCTTTTTTATTTCAGCAAGTTACTGGATTTTTCTTAAGATATATTATTTTCTTAGTTACTATAAGTTTTATAAAACCCTCTGAAAAGTTGATTTTTGTGAGGATTTTCATCGCAAGTGTCTTCACTCCTAAAAATAAATTTAAATTGTATTAGTAAATTAAATTGTTAAACATATTTTAAACAAATTTGTAAATTTAACTTCTTTTACGTAGGTTGTTAAACTTTTGAATTATGCACTAAATCGAAAACTTAGAAAGTTTTAATAATTCAACTGAAACGATATAACTCATTATCTATTGGTATTACGAGAAGTGACAATAGTGTCTTTGAAAATTTTACTCCGATGACATAAATAACGAATTTATGAGTATTTTGCTATCTGTGTCATGCAATATATGAATTGATGACTTGAAGAATTCAAAAAACATGCAACTTATGACCTATTTAACTGCAAATCAATTTATTTGTTGATTTCCCACTATTCCTTGAAAAAACTTTGTAAGAACTCTATATTATTCTAGTTCTTAGATAACTAAAAGTTAGTTTTATATTGCATTCGTAGGTACAATTTTATAGCTTTTACTAAATTTTAACGATTACTTTTCTACTTCTTGTAATAAATGCTAGAGGTAATCCAGACTCGATTTTATATTCGAGTAATAATTCAAACGCGTTTTGTTACAGGAAACTAAATTTTAGTCTAATAACTATAAAATAGCACACGAGAACAAACAACTCGAAGAAATCAGTTTTAACTTTACATTACATGAATAATTATTAAACAATAAATACATTTGTTATGTCAATTTCCTTATTAACATTAATTTATATTCTCCCCATAGTTTTTAGGTTAACTGCATTTTTATTTTATCATCTTAATTTTATGTAAATTTCTGAAAGTATAAATTAAAATACATACATTTTTGTTAAAAATTTCATTGAAGTCATAAAATATCCGCATTCATTTGATAGATAAAAATATGACGGTAGAACATACCTATTTAGATAGCACTAATTAAAAAGGTTACGTACTAGTCACCTATCTACCGTTTAATATCGAAAGCATTACCCACCTTACCAGTTATACGGTTACATGTTTTAAATGACATGCGTAACGTGACAGATGAATGACAATAGACAATTAAAATGACCATAGACGGTAATAAAAACTAGAACTGCTATTATTTTTTAGAACAAACCCGTTGCGCAGCCACTTGTCACAAATACTTTTTCCACTTCTATATCTGTGGTGTTTCTATGGTTCTAACCTATAAAATTGGAGCCGTAGAATTAGGTTAATTTCAGTTTTAAATTTAAATTTCGTACGCGAATAAAAGGAAAATTCTTTGGAACAATGAGATGTGAGTATTATTCAATATCATATGTTTAATTAGGTAAATCTTGTTTTAGGATTCGAATTTAAAATTAAAATATGAGTTTTATTACATCTCTGAAGAAGCACGTAGTTGAAATTCCATATTACTCGTTGTGTTCAGGAGGGTTTGCTGCATTAGCGAGTACATTTGGAAAGTTATCGGGACATGATAGTTTTACAGTACGTATCAATTTTAATATAGTTTTTTCTGGTTTTTTCAATAGGCGTAGTGCACGCCATAACCTAAAAATCTACATTGGAGGGTCAACAAAGATTTAACACCCATTTAAATAACATTGGAAGTTACGTTTTAAGTGTTTAATTTTCATTTTTAGGTGATTTTAAGATGTTTTATTACGTGTAGATGTCATTTCGTGCAAATTAAATAGTTTATAGATGTGTTTTAAAAGCAATAGGAGTTTGTGAAGGAATTAAAATTAAGGTAAATGCAATAAATACACTTCGGTACATGACACATCACAGTAAATTAATTATTTAAGACTTAAAAGAAGCATTTCCTATAAATATAACGTATTATTTAAATTTGTAGGGTAGATTTTGGTAGGGTATTATTTATATTTGCCTTTTATTTCCTATATTTTTATTTTATAGTAGCCCATTTGCTTACGGATGGTTACGGTCTCTGGCACAGTACCTCGAACAAGCATTAAACTAAGTTTATTGTCCACTCCAGACAAAATATCTAAATGGAAATGATCCACAATAAAGATCTTTTAAATTGAAATCAATCTAATGTTTTCAGCTTCATTATTTGTCCAAGATCGACATAAAACGTAACGGTAAATACACATCGTTAAATGAACACATCACAGTAAATTAATTACTGAGGACTTACAAGAACTATTTTGTGTAAATATTATCTATTATTTAGATTGGTATAGTGTCTTTTAGTGAGGTATTATTGCTACTTGATTTTTATTTCCTTTATTTTTTGTTTTAGTTTTCTTTATTTTATCATCGTAAACCAGTAAAATGCCAAATTTAAGTATAAGAGTAGTCTGAAGCAATAATTTTGCTTGAAATGATGACTTAAAGTCATACAATTAAAGAGGTACTGCCTTGAAACATGTAAATAGGATTTATTTTATAATTTGTAGAATATTTTCCGAAACAACTGTTGTTCGTAGAGAATCTCCGTTGTCTATCTCGGACAAATGATGAAGCTGAAAACATTAAATTGATTTCAATTTAAAAGAACTTTATTGTGTATCATTATTATCCGAATATTTTGTCTGGAGTGGACGTTAAACTTAGTTTTATGCTTCTTCGAGGTACTGCGCCAGAGACCGTAACCATCCGTAAGCAAACAGGCTACTATAAAATAAAAATAAAGGAAATACAAGTCAAATATAAATAATACCCTACCAAAATCTACCCTACAAATTTAAATAATACGTTATATTTATAGGAAATGCTTCTTTTAAGTCTTAAATAATTAATTTACTGTGATGTGTCATGTACCGAAGTGTATTTATTGCATTTACCTTAATTTTAATTCCTTCACAAACTCCTATTGCTTTTAAAACACATCTATAAACTATTTAATTTGCACGAAATGACCTCTACACGTAATAAAACATCTTAAAATCACCTAAAAATGAAAATTAAACACTTAAAACGTAACTTCCAATGTTATTTAAATGGGTGTTAAATCTTTGTTGACCCTCCAATGTAGATTTTTAGGTTATGCGTGCACCAGCCCTATTAGTAGTTACTCAGTTCATTAAGTTAGTACAAGATGGAGCATTTTCGATATGTTTTAAATGGGAACATGGGAAGTACTCTTAAGTATTGGCAAATTCTGAAAGTAGAGTACGTTACAGTACCCTTTTTTATTTATTAACGTATTTACAAGTTATAAAAACGTTCTTAGGGCACTTTTGTGATTACAATACACTGATTATTTCAAATTTTTTCTAACGTCCATGCGTCCATATTTTGAAAGTTATGGTTATAGCATAAACTTTTGTTTTTTAAAATGCAAAAAGTAGATGGTTATGGCATCGTCAAACTACATTTTTTCTTCATCAAAAATATAAATATGTTGGGGGGCCTAAATTTTAAAGAAAGCAAAAATTTTAAACAAATTTAAGAAGTTTAACTTCTAAATTGTGGGCGTTAGAAAAACCTTTAATTAACCAGTGCATTGTAACAATTGTAATAAAAAAAGTGCCCTAAGAAAGTTTTTACAGCTTGTAAATACGTTTTTAAATAAGCGAGTTATTTTTAATTCTGTCTTGGGATCTAAAATCAGCTTTAAAAAAGGCCCGGCATTTGGGGCCAATTTATTTTGTAGCCAGACAGACACTGCAACGTTCGAATTTGTCTATCTTCAATATTAAAAGTACTTCCTATTTGGAACCATCAAAAATGCTCTACCCTGTACATTATAATTATAGAGCAGGAGCTAGTGAGTTTTTGTACCGCTTAAAACGTGGATTAATATGTTACGTCTTACATAAAGATCCATAAAATAAAAAACAGGCTTTCCATGGGTGAAGGGTGGTAATGGTTGACAGAACGAAGACAAAATGTTGGAATTTTTTTTTAAATCTTCATACTATACCGGCTCATTTTACCATTGTTTGGACTAATTATAAGCTGTATGCAAAAAATGAGGATTTTTTCATTTTATTGTCAACATTTTGTCTTCATTCTGGCAACCACTTCCACTCACCTAAATGGTCTGACAATATTGTTTCTACATATAATTTGTTTTTTGGTATACTATGAGGAAAAGATGCATCATTGTCTTACATATTTAACCACCCATTTCTAGCACCTTTCACTCACGGGAAGCCTGCCAGACTTTTATTTTATGGATCTTGTTGTAAAATGTATCATATAAATCCATGTTGTATAATGTAAAATGAGGAGTAAAAAACTTCATTAGGTCCTGCTCTATTAATTTATTAAAGAAAACTGGCTTTTTCTGAAGTTAAACACCTTCATGATGTTTTAGGGTTTGTTGATCGTATTCAGATTTGTTTTATTTGGACTTATGATAATATGTAATGCCGGAGTATGGACATTTTATACAAAAGCTCTTCAAACTTCTTCCACATTTTCTGTTACTGTTCTTAGTGCAGCTTTCAATTATTTGTTATCAGTACATAAATTGCTATAATAATAATTGTGTTCTTATTTTTACTTAAAAATTGTAGGCAGCAATTGGTATTTGTATTTTTAACGAAGTAACATCATTTTTATGGTCATGTGGAATGATTTTAGTTTTATTTGGAATAATTCTTATAACGGCAGATGAGTTTAAAAGCAAAAAAGAAAAAACTAAATAATTGGAACTATTATATTTGTAAAATTATTTTCATTTTTACACCAAAGTTTTTCGTTTAATATAACATAATATATTTACCCATATCAGCGAACACGTGCCTATATAAACCACTCGAAATGGTGACGGAATAAACGCAAAATTTAATGTTTGCGCAGGAAGCCAAAATAAGCAACTAGTTTTAAATGTAGGCACAAATTTCTCTTTACATTCTTTAAATATCTCTTTATTTTCCATTATGCTCATTGCTAAAATTATAAAAATGTGATTACCTACTTATACAAAAAATTTAAGAGCTGTTATTCTAAGGACTGTATTCAAAATACTTACCAACAAAAAATATCCATACTAAATGAGGCGTCATTAAAAATTGATCAATTAGTACTTTTTTTGTAACGATTTTAAATGATGTTCCGATTACCTTTTTATCCAAAAATCGATACCTAAAATGTCTTAGTTTTTAAATTAAATTATAAATTGTGAATCTGGGATCAAACATTAATTTTTTATGTTTTTCAAATTAATCAAATTTACATATGATGGGTATAGATAGTATTAAATACTTGGGTATCGACTAATAGGAACTAATAACATTTATTGAATAATAAGTTGTTACTTTAGTTTCTTAAGACATTTGTACCAATAAAGAAGTATAATAAAACAGTAAAATTTAAAAAATGGAAATTGAATTTGAAGATTTGAACTATACTTGTATCCGACCACCGAAAGAAAAGCTTGCTTAGAAATGTGCGTTCGGTTTATTACGGTTACACAGCGTAACTTAAAAGCCGCGTCACTATTTGTTTTTTTTTATAGACGTTAAATATTTATCTTATGTGTTAATGTAAGTGAATAACTGATTCACTCATGATTGATTATGATTTTCGTAGAGAAAAGAATTCCCCTTCCTTTCTCCCGAGCTTTTCTTTCAGTGGTCCAGCTATACTTGACACTAACTCATTAAAATTTTGTGCTCAATTGGTTAAATCGGTGATTGCCCATTTTACATTGTTTCGATCCTCAAATTGCTAGATTATTTCGGCAATAAGTCAACACTCTTTATTTTCTAAACAAATGTAAATAACAGTATTTGACCCAGACTTAAAAATATGTAACATATTGATATTTTAAAATAAAAATATATACCATGTTGTTAAAATAGGGCTTTGAATGAGAGTTCCAAATATAGCATATCTTCCTATACTTTGATAATCCAACGGTTCTTTTATATTGTTCTGGAAATTATAGAATGCTGTAAGTAACATAAAAATCACAGTTATGCAGTGACGACGCCACGGGGGGGGGGGCAAGGGGGGGTGATAGCCCCCCTTGAAAACACGGCTCCCCCCAATAAATTTGACCTGGTACATAGAATTAAAATTTTTGTTTAAAAATGGTTCCAATTCGGCAAAATGTTAATTATAGTACATCATGTTGGAACTTAAAAGTGCAGACAGCAGACAGCAGCTTTTAAGAATTGCATAACGCTTTACTTCTGAAATTAATCGACCCCGATAAACAAACGAAGCTCATGCTAGAGAAAAGGCGATACAGTGAGCGCCAAAAGTATGTGGAAGAATATAAATATTTCTTTTTTCAACAGGAATATCAAAAAACAGTTGGACACGTCAAATTATTTGATTTAAAAACAAATAGATTTTCCAATGATTTTCATTTTTCTATCTTCGAGCAGTAGACAAGAAAAGTTTGTTTGTAACAGGGCCAAGGGTGTAGTGGGGTAACTATAATGCTGCCGAAGATTCAGTGAAACCAGGCCTGTGTGTTTTAGGGGCCTGGAAGAGCGGACTTTTTGGTAAATTGTAAAAATTTTTATGATTTTATGTATAATGAATGCCTGAAACAATAATAAAATGGTCATATAAATAAATTATTATCAGATTATCAGATAAAGTTTTTTTCAATATAAAAAATCGCTTAATTTCAGAGTACAGAAATCTTAAAAAATTCTTAAAGTTGATCTGAGCTCTTCTGACCTTGAAAATTAAAAAAAAATTGCCTGCGGCGCTTTTAGAGACTCGCAGTTGGCAAATTTCAGGTAGCTCCCCCCTCAAAATTATTCCTTAAGTTCGTCCCTGCCCAAGATATTGATTTTTAAATGAAATGTTTTATACCAAGGAAAACAATTGTTGTTCGTAAAGAATTGTCGCCCCTCTTGAAATTTTTGAAATTGTGTCTGCCCCCCCAGAAAATATATGCTGGCGTCGTCACTGCAGTTATGTTATAAGCATAAGCGTGTAATCAATAATTTATCTGTATTCTTTTTTAATGGGGCAGTTTCTAACGAATGGGCAGGAAAATTTATATACAGGGTGATTCATGAGGAAGTGCAAATATTTTGGGAGATTGTAGTATGGATTACTCTGAGTCAAAAATGTCATATGAGCATGTGTCCGATTGTTAATAGATACAGAGATACGGTCGTTTTAGGTGTATTAAAGTATAAAACAAATGACTTATTGTTGATTTTTAATACTAATCATTAACATAAACAAATTTACAGTAATAGTTCAAAAATCCCACAGCCAACCTCAATGCACTTTGTAATACTACTGTTACTTTTCTAATATCATCTTGGCGTTCCTTTATGAGCGCCGCACAATTCACAATTCGAGTGAGCAATAATTCGTCTCTGGTGTTAACCTTTTCTTAAACCGTCTTGTAAATTTGTTTAATTTTAATTGTTAGTATTGAAAATCAACAATAAGTTATTTATTTTATACTTTAATATATCTTAAAATGACCGTATCTCTGTATCTATTGACAATAGGACACATATTCATATGACATTTTTTGCTCAGAATAATCCATACTACAACCTCCCAAAATATTTGCACTTCCTCATGAATCACCCTGTATAGACATTCCGCTCGTAACCGTTAGCGATTTTACTATCAGGTTGATATCGCAAATAGTCATAATTCCTGATAGGGTAAGGCTATAGGAAGGCAATGTCATATTTGTATATAGAAAATAAGAGCCTAATTAGTGAGAAAATTCAAAACAAAGGATGTTGGGTAAAAACAACACTCTGTTTCTTTAAATTACACCAAGTTCAATTGGACTTTTCTCACTAATTAGGCTCTTATTTCCTATATTTAAATATGTCATTGCCTTGAGATTGCTGTGAGACAGAGAAAGCATATCAAGGGCAATTGTCGCGCCAATATAAGACAGAGAAAGTATATCAAGGAATATTATTCCCACCAATCAAATGCGCATATTCTCGTTTAATAAGTCATCAAAAGGTTCAAGTTTTGCTTCAACTTAGAACATCCGTCGGCATACCTTTTATATTTATTACCGTGCTGGTAGATATTAACACCATGCATTTTTACAATTTTAAAATTTTAATCCTTTCTAGAAAATACTGTTCGTACTGATCTACTGATCAGAAGCAAGGACAGATCAAAACATGCAATATTCTTCTATTCAAGAATTATAGGCCGGTTGACCGTTTCCTACCTTACTGGCATCTCCATAAATTATTATTAATAGGAATGCTGTTGAAAAGAAAATAACTTCATATAATAATAATATAATAATAAGTGTTTTTTCTTCACAAAGTAATTCGTGGAGGGATATTTTTATGTGAAAAGCATTTGGTCAGTTCGTTACCTTATAGACTAGGCGCAAAACCATAATTATTTTATACAAGCGGCATTTCATATAACATTTTGGTAACCGACGTTTTTCTAATATTTCAACCCTGCTGAATACGAAAAGTGCGGTTATCAAAGCGAAATTGTAACCGGAAGCGAGATATTGAAGATGGCAACTTTTTCGGAAGAACTAGAATTCCCTAACCCTAGCTCATAGAAATACCACGAAAATAACAAATTATATATTTTTCGGAATGATGAACATGAAAAAATAGACAAATATTTCATTTTAGCCATGCACTTCTTCAGAAATTACGGTATTCTGATTTTTATGTTAAGAACAGTTTGTATAGCTTACGAGATACCATGAACAAGTTTTTAGTTATTATAATCATAGATATTTAAAAAGGACACTTTCATGTACAATTTCTACGAATTTTAAATGTCTCTTGTTAGTACGAGAGCGTTTAACGCACTTAACATAATTTTATTCTTTTGAAGAAATATTTTTTTTAACTTTTTTAGTTTAAGTTGCCTTAGTGAAATGGTTATAGAGAGTAGAGATTATTTCAATTACAAATATTTATAGAGGATACCTTCTTCCTCTTCTTCTTCCGTTATTGAGAGACTTTTAAAAACTAGGCGAAGTAAACCCAAGAGGGACTTTTATAAATATTTATGTAATTGAAATAATTTCAAGATACATATTTTGTAAAATAACACGCTTTCGCTAAACATTTCAGAATAAATATTACCAGAGGCACCAACTTTCTGGATATGAATTGTTGAGAAAATTCGGCACCACAGAAGAGAGATCCATATACTATTGAGTTTGCTAAATATGGATTTGTTGTAAAAAGGTTCTTGAACTTGTATAAAAATTTACTCATGTTGTGTTTGAAAACTGAAAAATAAGAAATTAAAATCTGTCGAGCAAAAAAGGAAGTATTTATAGAGAAAATAACTATTTATAAGATGAATTTCTACAGCATATGAACCGGAAGTAGTTTACTATTTGTACTACGTACTATTTTTTGTACCTATAGGTATTTTGAAATTTGAAATCAAATTAGTACTAGCTGAAAGCCATAGAATACACAATACAGAATAAATCGACAGCCATTGTTGTAGAAATTATGTATATTCTTTGAAACATTTAATCAGCACAATGTTATTCTGTTATTCATTACCTATTTTGAATCTTTATGTTAAAAGATAAAAATAATACAAACCATTAAAACATTTAAGATCACTACAAACTATCCACAGAGATTCGTAAACACTGTTGGATTGTGTTTATAAATTATTTAACTCAATTGACGAATTATCTTAATTTCCTCTGACGTATTAAGGATTCTAACACTCATAGTAAACGCTCGAGTTAATCAAATATTCGAGAATATTAGTTTTATAATTTAGATTTTTCTTCGAGTAGCACGAAGAAAACGAAATTATCACAAAAGAAAAAAAATCGAGTTTCTCATAAGCAGGATAAGTAAACTGGGTTGAGAGAATTTACAGAAGTTTGTTTTTTGAAAGCTCTACGTCAGCATTTCAGTTACAGAACGTAATAAAATCTTCATAAAACTGAAATGACTTTAGCAACTTAAAACGAATATAATTATTAGAATTAGGTATTTACAAATTTTTCACCAAAGAGAACTTGTCTGGAAATAATTACTTTCCCCAAAAAATGTTACTTCCTCAACTAGATAACTACTTAAATCGTAGTAGCAATAAAATAAAATAAATTAAAATAATAAGTACATTATTAGGTAAAAACTAAAATTGTATTCCTGGTTAACATGGACTAGAATCTTGTTGAATTCTTACCGTGAATTTATTATATTTTGCACATCGATTATAACTACAATTAAATCGTATTTTTGAATATGAATGTCGTAGGTACTGTATTTAAATGAGCAAAGGAGATCTTGAGAAAACCAGTTTTAAGATTTTTATGTATTTTAAAGCTGTTATGCATTATGGCGACTTATCTTATCTATTAGGTAATGGTTAAGTAGGCATCTCTATGTTTACTTTCTGTATAAATATAGGTAAATTTATACAGAAATTAGAGCGGTATGCTCAATTTTTAACGTTCTTTCTCAAACTCTGTTACTCACTTTTTGAAAACCACTCATATACCAATGGAACGGCTTACAATCGTACTGTCTAATCGGAGTTGTGCAAGATATTGGTAAATTCTAAATATTGATATTTATTGATACAAGTATACCTACCTTATTATACCTGATACTTGATAATATACGGTTAATGAATAGCATTAGAATATAGACTATATTTTGCATTAATAGTATATTATATACTAAGGTTGAGAAGTATACTATTATAACGTTAGCGCAAATATACAGGGTCGGAGCACCCGTACCGTGTCTTTCAAAAACGATTTGTCGTAGAGAGTTGAGTCAAAAATTTTGATTACAAAAGCCGCAATAAAGAATGAAATGGTGGTATTGTTATTCTGCGAAAGTTCGGCATGCCGAAGAGTTTGTTTCAGAATGTGAAGAACTGCAGATTTTTAAATGGCAAGATAGGTCGAAAGTGGTACATTAAGATCTTAAAAAACTAAAGCAATTTCGTAGAAAAAATAATTTGATTACTGCCATTAAAAATTCTGGAGTTCATGAACTTCTGAGAAAAACTCTTAGGCATGCCGACCTCTCTGCGAAATAACAATATCACCTATCAATTCTTTATTACGTTTTATGTAATCAAAATTTTTGTCCTAACTCTCTATAGTTGAGTTTCACAAATGTAGACAGTTATGTCATTTATAGAATAAAGACGAGATTAGATCGAGATTTTTCGGTACAGCATTATGAACAATCGTTCGTACTCGGATCCACTTCTACTACTAAGCTTCTGTCAGCTTCTGTCAAATTATAGTAAAGTACGTTATTCTATTAAAGCGGCACGTGTTTTCTGCATCTATCTCAATAGAAGCCGCGCTATAGCTAGCTAAATTTTGTGAACACATATTAGGATGAGTCACTATCAGGAATTGTGAGATTGAAGTATAGGACCATCTAATCGTTTTTGAAAAAAAAGCCAAGAACGATAAGATGGTCGTAGAGAGTTGGGATAAAAAATTGTATTACAAAAGCCTTATTAAAGAATGCAATGGTGATATTGTTATCTCGCAGAGAGGTCGGCATACCAAAGAATTTTTCTCATAAATTCATGAAATCCATAATTTTGAATTGCAGTTCAGAAATTATTTTCTCTACAAAAGTGGCTTAGTTTTTAAAGATGTTTTCATTGATACCACTTTCGACATATCTTGCCATTTAAAAATCTGGAGTTCTTCATATTCTGAGACAAACTCTTCGGCATGCAGATGCAGACCTCTCGGGGAATAACAATACCACCATTTCATTCTATATTACGGCTTTTGTAATCAAAATTTTTGACTCAACATCAACTCTGTACGACTAATCATTTTTGAAAAACACTCCTGATACGGGTGTGCTGACTGTAAAGCACGAATGTTATAATAGTATTCTCAGCCGTAGTTTGTATAATTTAATTATTAATATTATACTAACAGGACCCGTGGGCTACGCCACACGCCTTTTAATTTAGCGGCTCCTTAGTTTGCAAAAACTATCAAATCTTAATTAGGTATATATGAGCCCAACATACTTTACAATGTAACAATAAATCGATATTGTGAAATTTGTGGGCATACGAACGTATGATAATAATATGTAGAAGCAAAAAAAGGCCGCCAAAAATGGCGGCAAAAGCAAAAATGATGTCTATTAATAAAAAGGTGGACGCGCAGGTGCTTTTTATCGTGCACCACCAATGACGGCACCTCCACCACCGTTTCATCAGAACTGTTACCTCAGGAAGCCCTCTACAACCACCTGCTTTAATTTTAAGTAGCACCGCCGCCTTAGGGACCTCTAAAAAACCCCCGTTTTAATTTAAATTGGGAGGCACGTGCACCACTAATGTAAACATTGCCGCCACCAAGCTCACCAAAATCCCCGCTTCAGAGCACCCTACAACCACCCGCTTTATTTTAATTGGGAGGCACATCCACCACCAACGACAGCACTTCCGCCACCGGAATCACCAGAAAAGGAACGCATTCAAAATTGATTTATAGTTCATGGTACATTTCTGTATGTAGTTTTAAATTTTAGTTTTTGAGAGTTGTCTCACATTTTTGCTAATTTCTAAGCCCCCAGTTGACATATCGTAATCATACCTAGCCTATGTTACTCCCAAAAGTACGGTCTATAGGTGAAAGAAAAAATTATTAAAATTGGTTCGGTGGTTCGCGAGATCTTAAGTAACGCACATATATACATACATACATACATACAAACATCTTACTTTATACAGGGTGAGTCGGGAGGATCGCACCAAACGCCAGGGGTGTATCTTACACGTAAATATAAGACGAAAAAACCCAAATAGTGTAGTCAACGAACCAAAATTTATCCTGATTTTCGGACTTTTTTTGTAACAGCGAGTTTTTTTTCTTAATCGGTCGAAACCATTCCTGTGAGTTTGTGTATAAAATGTCTCAACTCAATTTTGACCGGAAGGCCCTTATTCTTCGACTTTAGTGTAAAAGTTTGACTTTTTCAAGTTTCCGTGTCACTATTTTTTGAATAACTTCGCTTGTATTGGTCGGATCGGGACCAAAAAATTTTCCTTTTATTTGTAATGAATCTCTTTTTAAAACTGCCTGGGTTAAATTTATTTATATTAATTTTCTAACCCAAAAAAAAATTAAAAACTGTCGTCATTGGTCGGTTGTAGTTTTTTCTAGAGAACTTGAGTTCTAATTAATGTTATGGTATGAAACTTTAGGAAGTTGCAGCTGATATAGTAACAAATCCATATTACAAGTTGGGTCCAAAAATATTAAGAACAACGGCTAAAATTTGCATTTTGGTTCAAATTTTCTTTTTCATATTTGTTGTGAGCAATTGGTGGTATCCCAATAATTCTTCTCTTGAAATGTAGGAAATTTAATGCTCTTTCAGATGAAAACAAAAACAATCACATCAGACCATTTTTTCTTCCGATTTCTTTGAAGATAAAAAGAAAATTTTTTGACTGTTTGTCAACAAAACCAATTTTAGTGGTCGAAATTTAATTCTTTTTTTACATATTTTTGAAAATTAATCATAAAGAACTCCTATAAACTATTTTTCAACATTAAAATTGGTTTTAAAGTCAACCATTTCGACCACTAAAATTGGTTTTGTGGGTACACAGTTGAAAAATTTTCTTTTTCTTTTCAACGAAATCGGAAGAAAACGTGGTCTAATGTGATTGTCTTTGGTTTCATCTGAAAGAGCATTAAATTTCCAACATTTCAATGGAAGAATTATTACGATACCACCAATTGCTCACAACAAATATGAATTAGAAAATTTGAACCCAAATGCAAATTTTAGTCTTTGTTCTCAATATTTTTGGACCTAATTTGCAATATGGATTTGTTACTATATCAGCTACAACTTCCTAAAATTACATACCGTAATATTAATTATTACTCGAGTTCTCTATAAAAAACTACGACTCACTAATGACGGCAGTTTTGAATTTTTTTTGGGTTAGGAAAATAATATAGATTATTTTAACCCAGGCAGTTTTAGAGAGAGATTCAAGACAAACAAAAGGAAAATTTTTTGGTCCCGATCCGACCAATACAAGCGAAGTTATTCAAAAAATAGTGAAACGGAAACTTGAAAAAATCAAACTTTTACACTGAAGTCGAAGAATAAGGGCCTTCCGGTCAAAATTGAGTTGAGACATTTTATACACAAACTCACAGGAATGGTTTCGACCGATTAAGAAAAAAAACTCGCTGTTACAAAAAAAGTCCGAAAATCAGGATAAATTTTGGTTCGTTAACTACACTAAAAAGTTGTAATCCGATTTTTATTTGTTTTCAAGATACAGCGTTTTCACAAAATAACTTGCATCCATCGTGCAGTTATGCTGATACTCAGTGGTGTGTTGTAAGCAACTGGTTATTTATAACGTCAACGTTGAGTCGTTGAACGAAGCTGGATATATGTCTGTTGCATTCTGTTAAATAAAGAAAAAAGACTCAACGTTCGGGTTATATTATAACTGGTTGCTTACTTACAACACACCACTGACTGCATGCGTATTTTACTGTTTGGGGGAACATCGTCTAACAGTCCTTGTAAATCATTTTGTAAGAATTCCAAATATTTATCTCCTCTTAGGCGAAACTATAGACGATATCACATCACACGTTTCAGAAAAACGATGCTGAAAAGTTGTTTCGACTTTTATGTGAGGATTTTCGTCGGACCATAAGTGGGAGTTGCGGGTATTGTTAATGTCATCATGGGTGAATGTGTTTTCATCGTTATACAGTATGTTCTTCTAAGTTAATGAAATTAATTTATCAAATATTTCAACTTTTAAGACGCTGTAACTCGAATACTAATATAAATCGGACTACAACTTTTGGGTTTTTTCGTCTCATATTTACGTGTAAAATACACTCCTGGCGTTTGGTGCGATCCTCCCGACTCACCCTGTATATTAGTATAGATAGATAGATTATTTTTTTACTACTAATAATATCAATTTTTTCAATTGGGGCTCAGAGGTACAGGGTGGGTAAAATTGGATGTTTTCATAGGGGAACTCGGTAACTATAAGAGTTAGAGAAAAACCGATGGCGCATCCTCGATCTCTTTTTTTGAGAAACCGATAATAGTGAAATCAAAATCGAGCTATCTTCTTTTGTTTTTAAGTTATAGCCCAAAAATCGAATCTGGCCGCGTTTTTGTGGCTAGCCGTTTTGTAAAACGGCTGATTTTAGAACGTGGCTACGACATTATGCAAAAATTTAAATTTTTACTTTTTGAGAACAAAAATCAAATACATTCTAAAAGATGACTAGAAGCAAGAAACGCCTTTTAATCTTTTGTTAGTGTGAATAATAATTGTTGTTGTTATAAATAACATTATTTTATATTATACATAATGATAATGACTGATAAACATGACACGAATAACGGTAGATAGATACTTTCCGCCCTATCGCATCACAGCTATAAGCTCAAGATTAATTCTACAGCGCTAGTAATATGTGATTTGAATTGTACCATATTGTACTACTTGACATTTTTTGTTATTGTTAATTTTTTCAGTTTATTTATGAACTAAGAGCCCAACCCGAATAACCAAAACTAAATGTTGGATTTAATTTTATTTAAATTAATGTAGTTACAAAATACTAACAACATGACATAAGTACGAGTCTTTATTGTTATAAAATATAAATCCGTTCCCATTTATTTGCGCTATGGTTGGCCATGAACTTTTGTTCAAAAACTTTAAATACGGACCTGCATTTTTAATTTGCTTTTTGAGTTAAACTTTTTATTATAAATGCAATGCGCCAAAAAAAAATTTTATTTAGAATTTTTGAGAATTTATGCTTATAGTGGTAATCGAATTTGAATAACTGTGTATTTTATTTCTCTATTAAGAATTTATTATAGAAATAGGTTTTTAACTATATTTCTTAGTAACTGGGCAAAAGCCAAAAATATTACGTCAAAGAGGGAAGAACTAAAAAATTCTGCTGATTTCGCTATTGTTAGCATTTAGCAATTATTTATTTATTTTTATTAGAACAATACATAATATTTAAATTATTGTAATCGAATTAGCATTTAAATAAGCTATGACTAACTGCTAAGGAATGACGTATAAATTGTTTTGAATGTGATGGGTACAGGTGAAAAGATGACCGTTGCGTTTGCGCAAATGCACAGGTTTAGTTCAGTGGTTTCCTGTTATCATTATGCCGAATTCCATCGTGAGTTGTGAACGGTGTGTATTTTGTTGTAGGTGAAATTAATTTATTGTTAAATTATAATGAAGTATTATGTTTTAAATATTTAAATAATTTGTGCTAACCAATAAGCGAATTGTTGTTAATAAAAAGTGTTGGGGTTATGTGATTAACATTTTGAAACAATTGTGATATTGTTGTATTAGAAAACAATCGAGCATTCATTTATGGAACTGTTTTTTAAGGTATTTATTTTATTAACTTAATTGTTATTTTTGCAATTATTAACTACCTCAGTCGATAAATTACATATTTATGATTCATATTTATAGTTGACAGAGCTTCATATTTAACTTGTAATTACCTACTTTATTGTCATAAAATTGATTATTTGATTAGTCGCAATGGTAAATGTTTATGTTTTTGTTCCAAATTCTAAAGTTTCGAAGGTCGCGATTTTGCTTTAAAATGCCTCATGGTTCCGTTAAAAAACTTAAGTAGGGCACAATATTTTAATCATTGATCGATAACAATCGAACTTACGGAATAAGTTTAGATTAGCTTTTGGCCCAGTAGAACCTGTTTTAGAATCGTTCCCAACGTCGAAAGATGGTCTCGTTCAAATTCCCAATCAAATTTTTGCAAATTTAGAATCTTAAGATTTTTCGTCTTCGCCATGGACCTAGGTGTAGAATTTTGGAAACTTTAGGGAAATGATGATGGTATTTATACTCGGGTATTTCTTTCGGCACCAAGAGTCTATTGTAAAAATAGCTAAGATTTTATTAAATGTTTCTCTTCCCAAAATGTACCAATTCTTTCTACGTACCTATATATTTTTCTGACGTAAGTATTTTTTGAATTATTGCCATTAAAATGACGTCCTCATTGGTTCTCAACCGTTATAACATAACTAAACATAGATCTGCGATATCCTAATAAGTAATTTAGGGGGGCGTTCGTTTATTGAATTACAGACTATCGGCACGACAATATAAATATATAGCTATACTTTTAAATTACTGCATGGAAAATGAAATAGAAATCAAATTTCACATTATAAACTTCCAATTAGTTATGGAAGAGTTCATTTGTTGTGAAAGCCCAATTATTATTGTAATTGCACTAAAAACCTAAAATACATAAATAAGAAAAATCGAGCAGTTTTACACTTTGGGTAAATATTCTTTGTTCGTTAGATACATACCTACGTGCTAATGGTTTTTATGCTTTGGATTAGTTAATAATTCGTGTTGCAAATGTTTTTTTACTTTCACTTAATAAAAACTTAGGATAAATCGATAAATGATCAGTTTGTCCAAACATTTTTAAATGTACCATTTTGGGAACTTCTTGTACTTAGGCTTAAAGTTGATTCTGGTACAATTTTTTGAAAATCTGAATATTTTTATTTATAGTGACGTAGTCAACGAACCAAAATTTATCCTGATTTTTTGATTTTTTTTGTAACAGCAATTTTTTTTTCTTAATCGGTCGAAACCATTCTTGTAAGTTTGTATATAAAATGTCTCAAATCATGTAAAATTTTGACTTTTTCAAGTTTCCGTTTCACTATTTTTGGAATAACTTCGCTTGTATTGGTCGGATCGGAACCAAAAAATTTTCGTTTCCTTTGTAATGAATCTCTCTTTAAAAACTACGTTAAAATAACTTATATTAATTTTCTAACCTAAAAAAAAAATTTTTTATCATTGGTGGGTCGTAGTTTTTTAATAGAGAACTTGAGTTTCAATTAATGTTATGGTATGAAACTTTAGGGAGTTGTAGCTCATATAGTAACAAATCCATATTGCACGTTTGGTCCTAAAATATTAAGAACAACGGCTAAAATTTGCATTTTGGTTGAAATTTTCTTTTTCATATTTGTTGTGAGCAATTGGTGGTATAGCAATATACCATCAACATCTTCTCTTGAAAAATAGGAAATTTAATGCTCCTTGATTAACAATCACATCAGATCATTTTTTTCTTCTGATTTCTTTGAAAAGAAAAATATAATTTTTCGACTGTGTGACTACAAAACCAATTTTAGTGGTCGAAATTTTATTCTCCTTGTAGGTATTTTTGAAAATTAATCATAAAATAATTCCTAAAAAATATTTTGTCAACATTAAAACTAGTTTTACCAGTTTTACCCAAACACTTGAAAATTTTTATCTTGCTTTTCAAAGAAATCGGAAGAAAAAAATGATCTGATGTGATTGTTTTTGTTTTCATTTGAAAGAGCATTAAATTTCCTACATTTCAAGAAAAGAATTATTGCGAAACCACCAATTGCTCACAACGAATATGAAAAAGAAAATTTGAACCAAAATGCAAATTTTTGCTATAGAGAAATAAATCAAAATATTTCGATTTTCAAAAAATTGTAGGAAGTTTCATTTTAGAACAATGTTCGTTTTAATCGAATCGGGATGTTATGTAAAATACTTTCCTCGTTTTTTAAATATCTAATATTAGTGGGATTTGAGTCACATAAGTCCAAGTTTTGCTCTTAAAAAAATTTGCATTTCAAGAAAATTTTTGTTTCCCTTCCAGTTTTAACACACATTTATTGTGTGTTCTTCATAAATCCGCATACAAATTTGCTTATTTTGTTATGGCGGTAACAATAATTACATAATACAAAATAATGAACTCGTGTGAACTTTCCAAAAAACATTTTTACTTTCCTGATATTTAATTCATCTCGACCCAACAAGTAATTAGGTATTTGTAAACCTCCTAATTTTAATATTTTGTCATAACGTAGTATACTCTAGTTAGAATTTCAAGCACGCAATAATAATATTATAGCTTTTTCAAATAAAAATAATTACAATAAGAAATATACTATTTTCGTGTCTGATAATTTCAGGATCGGATATAAAAAAATTGCTGTTATATTTACACTTCCAGTGTTGTAGGGTTTAAATTTAAAACCATTGTTTGTGTTTGGTACCAATATATGACTCTATGACTGTCTCACCATTTAAGAACATAAACCTGTAAATATAGAGACAAAGCCAAATTAATTTATTGAATTAATTTGTTCCTAATATTTTTTTCGATTTGTTTCATTGGTTTATAACTTTCGCAACGATTTAAGAAGTGATTTCAAAATTAAGTGGTATGCAATATACCTGTAGGCTGCTTAAAGAAAAGCGTAATATCGACGTATCGCTATTAATAATAATTAAGTTTGGGACCCATTTTTTATTGAAATTTGTGCTCATCGAGCGCATCTGTCGTTAAACGATGTTTATCTAAACGAGATACATTAATTTAATCTTCTAGGTATCCCAAATAAATTTAAATAATATCTTTTAAAGATAAGTTTTTGCTTTTTAAAAATAGTGAAACGAGAACGTACCAGGTCGTACCACTTTGTGAGCAAGGTGAAAAGAAATGATGATTACCATTACTACATACAACATTACTAACCCAACAAAAATTGTGGCCTCGTGTTGGAATAGAAATATGAAGGTACCCACCTCATAAATAAATAATTAGTTTTTTTCTATATTAAATTAAAAAACAATAAAGATTTGCACTACTTTCTCGATTTTATTTTATGTATAAGTTGACGTGAGTTTTTCAATTTCTAACGCTATTGTTTCAATTGATAGCATTAAGTTGATAACCTAAGGAATAGAAAACGAAAAGTGGGAAAATTGTTTTTAGTAATAAGCTAATAAGACGTGCCTTGTAGTTTAGGTTTGGCCGGGTTTGGCTATGAGGCGAGGCTTGCTAGGTGGCTCATTATTCTCTTCGTTAAAGAAGACGTCATGACCCCTTCCTTCAAATCTTCCATTCATTGTTTTTTGTTCCATATTTCAGAAATGTCCAAAAATTTATCATAAAATCTCGCTTATTCATCTAAAAATGTATAATCGACGTTAATTATTGTTGAGAATTGTGTGGGAACTTTTATTTTTTTAGTTCACTTATGTTCTCGAGTAGGTACTTATTTAGTTATGAGAAGCTTTTCTGAAGGTAAAAATTGTAGTATTAATTGCGAAGGCCTTATGATTCACTAGATATTCAAAAAAGTTACGTATTATGTAAAATTCTTATACTACAGTAATTGGGTAATTGCGCTAAGTTTAATTACAATAATTTATTCTACTCTTTTTGACTCACTTTTACCAAGAAATTCGTGCCCTCCTCATGTAGGGTAATGACAGTGCCGAATTTTTAAATATCTAATAACTTTATAATTTTTTCGTACGATCCTTGTATATTCGTTGTAAATAAAGAAGAAAGATCTTTAGCGTATAACTTGAAATTTTATGATGTATATATTATAATAATTAATAATAATATTGTTGGTACACGTAGATAAAACTTACATTATCGATTTTCAGTGAATATGATGTCTCCTGTAACGGCCGCAAACGAGGATTCTCAGTTGAAAAATAATAACCAATTAGAACCGAGATTTATTATAAGTTCCGCAACAAGTACTGGATATACAGATCATAAAAGTCAAAATTCGTCCTTATCTGATAGCGAAAGTTATGAATGTTATGGGGAAAGCTGTGATATAGACGTAGATTCGGGAATCTCAACGGGAAGAAGTACATGGTTGGTAGATAATTCCTTTTAATTGTATATAAATATTATTTCATATTTTTATTTGTTTACATTTACACTGTCATTATTTCTACAAGGGTGTGTGTCGGTGTGCAAATACGTTCAAACATCGTTAGGTGTTGCAAAATAACACGAGTCACATAAAAGAGTTGGTTATAAAGCCAAAGCAAATGGGATCTTTTTAACTAACTTCCGGTTTTTTAAATGTCTCAAATGCTATTAGTTAGCAACAAATACCCATGCACAGACACAACGAAATTTCGGTGACGTTATGTTCAACCGAAACCGAAAGCTTATTTATTTCAACTGTTGCTTCTCTAGATATAGAAGATGTTAGTTTTAGATTTGCAATATGTACAACGTTTTGGTTTTAATTAAACTTACCATCATCAACTCAAAAACTTAAAAAACGGATAGCTTTGGAAACAGTGTGTAATTCAGAACAATTTTTCAAGGTTTAGAAAAAAAAATAAACACAAAAAAACGTTAATAGACAAGTAAAAAAACAATGGGTATCAGAAATAACAACATACGTATAAGAAGTATTTTAATAAAATTAACGTAAATTAAAAGGGCGGATTCTAACGAACGGGCGGGAAAATTGATATTTAGACATTTCACTCGTAACCGTTAGCAACTTTAATATCCGATTTGTATCACAAATAGTCATAATTCCTGATAGGGTAAGGTTCAAAGAAGGCAATGACATATTGTATATAGGAAATAAGATAATTAATAAAAATAAAATAATTATTGAGAAAAATCCAGTTGAACTTGATGTTGATGAAAACAGGATGTTGTTTTTACCCAACATCCTTTGTTTTGTTTTTTTGAATTACACCAAGTTCAATTGGACTTTTCTCTAATTAGGCTCTTATTTCCTATATTGAAATATGTCATTTGCTTCTTTGAACCTTACCCTATCAGGAATTATGACTATTTGTGTTACAAATCGGATATTAAATTCGGTAACGGTTACGAGCGAAATGTCTAAATATCAATTTTCTCGCCCGTTCGTTAGAAACCGCCCTCGCAAAGCAAATGAACAAATTCAATAACAAGTTTAAAAAATCATGTAAGTGATCATCGAATTTGTAATAAAAATACTAAACTCAAAAATAAATTCAAAAATGCATTTAAAATTTTTCAGTTGATAATAATAATAATAAATTTATATTTATTTAATAATAATATTTACAATTTAGGTAGTTCCATATTATTTATAACAAATTATTGTACATGGTAATTGCAAATATTTAAAAAAAATATCAAAATTCAAAATAACAAAAAAATCCACGTAAACCATATGGTTTCTGTGTGGTTTATCTTTAAAAAAAAACTTAAGTTGATAATAATAATAATAAATTTATATTTATTTAATAATAATATTTACAATTTAGGTAGTTCCATATTATTTATAACAAATTATTGTACATGGTAATTGCAAATATTTAAAAAAAATATCAAAATTCAAAATAACAAAAAAATCCACGTAAACCATATGGTTTCTGTGTGGTTTATCTTTAAAAAAAAACTTAAGTTACTTTTCAGGAATACCCAATTAACAACAGACCCATACCAAAACACGAGTATAATGTCACTTAGGTAATTATAAATAAACCCAACAAACAAAGACATCAGTGTACAAAATTACATAAGGTCTCAGAGACCGCATTAAAAGTACAATCAAAAGTACAATCCGCAGAGGAACAAAGTATAACACATAAAACAGTGACTCGTAACAGTGACCGATACAGTGATAGACACCCCCAAACTCTTCTATACTATTTGGTCTTATCCACGCAAAATATCCTGCAAATTAAAATTAATACAATTATTTGAATTTGACATATCATGACTGCTCGTAGTTTTTTAAATTATGAAAATATTTAAATTACTTCTTCAATGTTAAAAGTAATTAATTAAGCAGTATTTGGTATCAACAGATTCAGAAAATAATTCTCTTTCAATAGATATCATTACAGTTCTTGTAGATGTAGCTGGTGAGTAGCAAACTGCAAATGTAATTCCCTGTGTAAACTGGTTATGTTCCGCTTTGATCGTGGGCACCCGGTATACAATCGTAAGCTTGTATTGAAATTCTGACATCAAAACTGACATCATCTAGATCTATAGTTGAGTTTCACAAATGTAGACAGTTATGTCATTTATAGAATAAAGACGAGATTACATCGAGATTTTTCGGTACAGCATTATGAACAATCGTTCGTACTCGGATCCACTTCTACTACTAAGCTTCTGTCAGCTTCTGTCAAATTATAGTAAAGTACGTTATTCTATTAAAGCGGCACGTGTTTTCTGCATCTATCTCAATAGAAGCCGCGCTATAGCTAGCTAAATTTTGTGAACACATATTAGGATGAGTCACTATCTCGAATTGTGAGATTGAAGTATAGAGGTTATCACTTTTTTGCTTTTTGCTATGGATTTATGTTTTGTTATACCGGCTTTTGTTTTAATTCTAGAGCAGCTCGATCCTCAATTTTTATTAACAAATTAGCTTATTTGAGTACAAAGTTTAAAAATAAATACTCAAGTAATAAACATTTTTGAAATCAGCAAAAAAGGTTCTATGAGATGGTGCTAAAACAAAAGATTGCGCCTATTTAAAAAACTAAAGTTGATGATGGTTCCAGAAAACCGAAACGTTTTACATCAAATGTGCTTTCGGAATCGGGTGTAGAATACAAAATGGCTTAGGAGAAGTTCGGTCAGATTTTAAAAATTTTTGATAATAAAGAAAATAAAGTCAAAAAACGAAATTTCGATTTTTTGGTTTTTTGTCAATAGCTCAAAAACAAAAGCAGCTAGGGCAGTTTTCTTTTCAGATTATTAATGGGCCTAAAATTCTGCAACTTTGCCCTAATTTAACCGTTTCTCTATCTCTTCAAATAAGCGAGATCCCCATGGTGCCGGTCGAATTTGAATAACCCTGTATATTATACATTCTATAACCCAACTTGCCCCCATTATCATTAACCAACTTTATATAGAGAAACTATAAGATGTATTTACTTTTACACGCAGTATGTCCCCGGATTGAATTAAGTACAGTCATCTGCATATCTTTTGGCCACCCCAGCTATACGCCTAGCACGAGTTTTGGGTTCAACCATCAATAACACATCCTTACTTACACTGAGAGGTAACTCTATTTTGTCAACAAGTAGTAAATCAACAAACTCTGTTGGTGTTATGATGGTTGCACCCACAATTTGTACTAACGTATTGCCGAGGTAACCAAAAGATATGCAGGTGATAGTACATTACATTATAATACAAAAAAAAACAATATTTTGATATTTCAATAAATTTCACTCCATAACAAATCCTGCTTGTTCTGTCCATTAACACAAATTATTTTTTAATCAGGTAAAAATATATTCATAGTTGTTTACTCTTTTACGTACTGTGCTAAATTTCAAGAAGAATTTCCAGGAAGTGTTTCTCATGGTGTTGTAACATTTTTTTAAATTTTACTGAAATTGCTTATTTCTCAGTTTTTTTTTATTAAATTACCTTAATTAACTATTACTAAACTGCACTTAAAGACCAGCAGGATTTAAAATAGAGAGTGGTATTTTTTCCCTCTTTGTAACTCACTGGGACATACTGTATATAATGTGACTGTAACAAAATGATTATGTAAGCGTTTCTCATTTGGTATTATTTTGCAACGCCTCTTGTAACTGTTTAAAGATATTTTCAAAATTTTATTGTTTGTTAAATTAGCTACATATTTAATTTACACATTTAACACGGCTGAGAATGTGAAATGAATCTTATCTTCATATATTTCTTTTACTTCTCTGTGGTGGTGAACAGTACCTACATATTTTAACTATAGCTTTCTACTTATTTGTGTATCATAGTAATATTACTTCTATTAATTATGGTTTGCTTTATTATTATTATAGCGATGGGTTAACTGCTCAAACTACTACATTAAATAATAATACAGACAAAAGGAATACATGGTTACAAACTGGTTCTAGGAATCCATCTCCTCGGTAAGTTCAATTTACTAATTATCGGAAAATTGTATGTTATAATTTACATTATAATTAAGATTTGTTTTATCGACGGTTATCATTACTTCATTATTAGTAATATCAACAGTTCTGTTCTAATACGTGTTTTTTTCATTTCAGTAAGAAAGAAAATTTAATTAACCGACGATGGGGGTCTTTTCGGCAGTACGTATTTTATGCAGTTTTTTTTAATTAATTTTAGGTGCTAGTTATTTCCTAAAGTAATTATATCCTTTTAAAAATGAATACGTTAAATCCTAAAGATACTATGCTCGTTATACAGAGAGGTCTAAAAGTGGGGAACGGTCTTAATCACTTCTAAACGAATTTACCAAATAGAAGGAAATTTGGAGGAGATAAATAACATAATTTTTTCATTTTTTTGACAATGTTTAAAAAATTTATCATTTATATCTTCAGAGTAACGGCATCGGGGTTAATTTTTTTTAAAATTAACTATTAACTATTAACTAAAAAAAGCTAATTTTTAAACGAAACGAACTAATTATAAAGGAAAATTTAAAAAACATTAAATTTTTTACATTACAAATGCTTAGAACACTTTTTTTACGTTAAAAAATAAAAATTATGTGCGGTTAAGATTTTACTTTGTCTGTCTAGACAGAGAAAAGTACTTTGCTTACAATTTTTCCTGCCTCGGCGCGAAAGTTAAACTTCACCGTTACCTATTGAGTGACACAAACAAAGGCGCCTTTTTCTGACGTTTGAAGAGCAACAAATTTATTAGCTCATTGTTTTAAAATAAATGTGCGATAAATTATGGGAGGATTTTAGTTTTGTTTTAACCTAGAGAATCAGTGACCAAGCGTTGTCCCATTCTTTTTGAGACACCCTGTATAGTATGTATATGTAAAAATTAATAAACGCTTTTGTTTCTGAATTTTAGCACACCGAAGAGGCAATTAGGATCTAATGCTTTAGCAAGGTAAATATCTATGTCTAATCTATGTCTACGTTTAATAGAAAGTAAGAATAAAAATAAATTCCAAATATTATCAAAGTTTTGTTCGCATAATTAATTTTAATATATATTTTTCTGCTTAGCCAACTTTATCGCAGTTCCAGTTTCAATTCTTCAGGAAGAAGTAGCACTTGTGATACTACCGATGACATGTTCTCAGATGCCTCACTCGAAGAAGATGTCTTAGATTTGAATCATAAGGTAATTATTCGCACGATTATTTATTTATGTTAATACTAAAAGAACTTTTTTATTATTAACAATTGCTTAGACTTTCTAGCAATGTAAAAACGAATCTACCCATTATTGAATTGTTTTAAAAAAAATTCATGCTTCTCTTTTGAAATTAAAATTGAGCTTCATTTAAAATAAATGAATAAATGTTATTGTAATCTTTTAAATAAATAAATTTGAATATTTTTTCTGTATATCTTATAAATTGAAATTAAAGAAAATGTTTTGGCAAAATTGAATACAAGCGTGTAGCGTCCTCTCAAGCAGAACTATAGTAATCTGTAGTTGTATATTTTCAACTTATCTCATTTGCTAAAGTACACATATTTAATCAAAGTTTATTATCTAATGTGTTAGTAAAAAACCTCACTTTACTGTGGTGTATGGCAAGTGCGTGGCTTGATAACTTCTCCCATTTTCTATAGTTAGGTGCGGTTGAGCAATGAATTTTAAGTATATTTTGTTAGTTGTAAATCCTTTTTAAACCGTCGTATTACTTATTTGTGATAAAAACATGTACTTTTACTTAAATGAACGCATTTAATTGCCTTGAAGTATTTGAGAGTTCATCAAAACATTTTATTTAGTAAAGTAAGAGTTAATTAGTTGTTAATTTTATGAGTATACTTATATATCCTATGAATATAATAACTAGAGACGTGTATCGGTTATATTGCATAATATTTTTCGCCAAAGACGACATAGTTAAATTGGAATTTGTATGCACAATGTGTTTTGACAAATATTTAAATAATTAGTAACTCAGAAATTTAGTTAAAAATATTTGCATGATAAAACGAAACATAATCACAAATTCATTGCCTTAAGAAAATTAATGAAACTTTAGTAACGATTCACAAAATTAAGTTGTTAGTTCCAATCCTGAAACAAAAATCGGCTTTTGAAATATACTTTTTTAGATAAAGTAAGTGGCATTAAAGTTGTTCAGTAGCGCCCCTTTAATTAATATTAATTGACTGCTACTAAGAATTGTAATATTTTTCTATCTTTCGAAGTATAAACGTTTTTCTCAAAGTGTATCGTATGTGATAGAAGAGTCTTAACTTAATATTTGGGCAAAAAAGAAAGATTATGCTAAATAACTAAAACTTAGAAATATTACTGCGACGTTATATTTGGATGTCATCCAAAAATTTTGTAAAAATAATGTAGGCACTAACAAAATTTTATTTTCAACTGTTATCGAAAATTCACTCTTCTAACATTTTTACATTTATAATTATGACTAATTAATTAGAAATTGTAAAAGTAGGAGATAACGCCACTAGATAAACAGTTTGAAACGAATGTGCTATTTACTTCTATAATTAACTTCCTTCGATTTGTGATTAATTTTGGGAATTTTGAATTTGGCTCTAAACTTTAGTATTAGTAATGCTCTCATTCATACTTAGAAATTATTAATAGGATTTTATAAATATATTTTGTTATTGGCTGACTTAGTAAGTTTTCAATTTGTAGTGGATATGGATACCAATATTGCATTTTAAACTCACTGCCCTAGTCTTATTTTACATTTTATTATTTGTGAAGTTTATATAAATTATTGATGTTAATAATGAGTGACGTAACAGAAGAAAATATTCGTGGATCTCCTACGCCGGAATTGGATTATGATATGTGGGAAGGACAGTTTGAATTTTTAGGTTCTAGTTTAAATAACGATTATTCCCAGTTTTCACAGCCACCTAGTTTGCACCACAAAACAGCTAATTGGCAGAACGAAACTACAAATCACGTAATATTGAATTTTACTTTAAACTACTACCCCGTTTAAAATGTTTTTGATCGTAATAAATTGTCTTTCTTCAGTTAGTAGACACTTTAAACAACGATAAACTTTTGTTTCACTTGTCGGAATGATTTATAATTGCTTATATTTAGTTTCAGTTGCTTCAACAACAAGTTGGACTGTTACAAGATAGCGCCAATCACAATGATGAACGATATACTCGTGCTAAAGTAGACAATGCATCTCTACAAACAAGAGTGTTAATGCTTGAAGAGCAATTAAGAGATGTCGAAATGCGTTCCGATAGTCGTTTACAGGTAAATCACTGAAATTTTACTTACCAAGTTATTATTAGGTCTGTTTGTTTGTCTTGCACTAACTTACTACAACTTACTCCTGCTGTTGACGGGGGGTAGGAAATACAAAATCGATTCGTGTCTTGCAATAACTTACTGCTACTTGCTTCAACTTACTCCTGCTCTTGAAGAGGAGTAGGAAATACAAAGGCTGTTCGTTTGTCTTGCACTAACTTACTCCTACCTGCTTCAACTTACTCCTACTCTTGAAGAGGAGTAGGAAATACAAAATCTATTCGTTTGTCTTGCACTAACTTACTCTGACTTGCTTTAACTTACTCCTGCTATTAAAGAGGAGTAGGAAATACAAAGGCTGTTCCTTTGTCTTACACTAACTTACTCCAACTTCCTCCAAGTTACTCCTGCTCTTGACGAGCAGTAGGAAATACAAAGTCTGTTCTTTTGTCTTGCACTGGTTGCTAGGAACCGTGTTCGTTTCTACATTTCCTACTTTGTCAAGAGCAGAAATAAGTTGTAGTTAGTTGGAGTAAGTTAGTGCAAGACAAACGAACGGACTATAGACTCTAGGATTCCTTTTACTTTTCCATATTAACGAAGGTAAGGAAAAGGAAAAGATCTTGACTATTTTGGGCATGATGTCAGTGTGTGTGTGTGTGTGTGTATGAGTGTATGTATTCCCCGACGATTACTCTCGAACGCTTTGACCGATTGACTTGAAATTTGACCTTATTTTAAATAGCAATTAGAATGCGGTACACGGTAGTAATAAAACCAAGCGCAGTAGAGAAATTAAAGTACCACATATTAAGAGTAATATTACTTAAAAATAATAGTTAATACTTCTTTTTAATTATACTAAATTCTCTTTTGTAGCAAGAACAAAAGAGATCTAAAGAATTGATAGCGAGAATAGAACGTGAAAAACAATTAGAGATAGAAAATGCTCAAATACGTTTACAATCTGCCGAATTAGAAACTTTAAATTTAAAAGAGGAAATATCTAGACAACAAGCTCAAATTAAAAAATTAGAATCTGAACGAACTCAATTATGCGAACAATTAGATGATCTAAAAACTGAATTATCGTGCTCAAAAGAATACGAAGCAATTTCCAAAGAACAAGAAAGAAGGTAAAGAAAAAATTAAACTGTTATTTTAATACTAAAGAAATTTTTATTTTAGACTAAAACAGGAACAAGCTGCTCAAACTCTTTTAGTAGAAGAATTATCTCGAGAAATTGAAAGGTTGCGATTTGAAGCACGAACTCCAGGGTTACCTACAACATTTCCGGAAACGTTACGCCTCGAAGAACTTCATCAAGAAATGGCCTTATTAAGAGAAAAGAACTTACAGTTGCAAGAAGCCAATGACGAACTTCAAGCAAATATTCTCACAACTGGAGTCGAACAAGGGCATTTGTTAACTGCCGGTGAAACAAGTTTAGCTGCAGAATTAGAAGAAATGACTCCCGATCAGGTACAGTTGATATTTTGAAAGAATTGAGATTACAAGTTTGGAATAAAAAGAAAATTTTACAATTGCCCTAAATTTTAAAATCAAAGACCACACAACAAATTTTAAAGCTTCGTTAGTCTTAAATATTTGATTTTTTTAAATTATAAAGCACAAATGCTCGTTATTTATAATATATTTATTTTTGTAGATTCAGCATGCATTAAAGGAGCAGCAGGATGTTAATATACAGCTTAGGGCGTATATAGATGGTATATTGTTAAATATTGTAGAAAACTATCCTCATCTGTTAGAAGTCAAACAGAAAGTGGTGCAATGATCATAGTCGACAAATTCTCTTAAGGCTTCAATATAAAATTTCAAAAGATTAAGGTAAAATAAATATTTTGTACAAATTCACAAACGTAATTTATATTTATTTAAAACATAAATTTTGAAAGAATAAGTGCCAAAAGTTGAGCAACTGGAAGCCAGTTTTTGTACCCTTTTTATATAAAAAAGAGCAATTCTTAAATAGTGCCACAATATTAATACAGATTTTTAAAAAAACTTTAAATTGCAAATTGTGACAAATCTTCAAAAGTTTATAGCCATTTACGTACTAATAAGTTCTAATGCAAACTTTGTTGATTCCATTTTGTTAACCTAATAGTAATAGCCCTAATAGTAGGGCATTACACACAAAAAGTAAATCAATATTTTTAATTTTTATGCGTATAAATTTTACGGAAGACATGCACACTATGCCAATAGTATGCAGGCTTGAATTTAAACCTTAAAAATATAAATACTTGAAATTGCTCTTGTTAGATATTTTCATAGTACAGTTAATAAAAATGTTATCATTTGCAAATTAATAGTATGTTACTTTTATATTGTTTTTTGATTGTTTTGTTGCTTATTTTATGAAAGTAGATAAAATTTTGTTGAAATCGCAAGGAAATTATCAAAAATTAATATACTTTGTACCTTCCTAAAGTTAAAACATTTTCTAGAAATGTATCTAAAATTCACCACATCTTCATGGTTTTTTACGATCGAGGATAGAACATGCTCAGAAAAATCTAAATTGTTGATTGGAGATACGTATTGTGTATTTTGCATTACAACTTATATGGACCTTGTAGTGGTTTTAAAGAAATATTTTAAATGGTTGCTCAAGTACAAAATGTGTAATTAATAAAGAAGACAAAGAGTATTGGATCAATTTGGAAAATACTTTAAAGACCTGGATCCTATTGAAGAAAATCATGTAATTCTTTGATAGATCATCAATCGAATCAAAGCTTCGTGATGAATAAAAATTAATGAATTTTAAAAACTTGGCGTGTTATTCATATTTCTTTTTGTATAAATGAAAGAAAATATTTTTTTACCATTAGATTATAATTTGGTGATTTTAAAAATGTAATTTATTATGAGGCAACACACTAATTGATTGAGTTTGAATTTAGTTACCTCTTTATTAATCTTTAATTACTTGTTTCACTTTTAATGACTTAATTAGCTCGTATTTATCAGTGTTACACATGTTACCTTTAATTTTAATTAAAGTTTCTTTAAAATCTCACTTTTAATAAAGATAGGAACATGTTTGATATTAAAATTTCTATCTTTTGTTTTCAATCGATAATATCGTATCAACTCATTCTTACGATGTACAAAATATGTAAGGAAGTTATTAGTTGTTGCCGTCCATTTTGTGATTTAATGCTGTGATTATTATGTTGATTGAATTATAATTTTAACCTTAATTCCAATAAAAGTGCCTATTTATAATCATAATTTATCAATTAATTACAATTTTTGTAAAAATTAGATTTTAATTGTTTGTTACAAAAGTTTTAATTGTATCGTAATTTGTAAATTTGTTAATAAATAATTTAAACGATCATTTTTATATTTTCACTTAAAAAAACATTAGTCTTTATTTTAAACGTTAACAAAATTTCTATATTGTCAACTGATGTGATCTTCGTCAATTTCATAACGGAGCCTCATGATATCTGGATCGCTGACCTAAAATTATTACTCCCATTAACAAATCAATTACAAAAAATTACTTGAAAAAGTAACAAGATGAGTTAAAAAATTTTTAAATTGACAAATGTTAATAACACAAATTACAGGTGGTTACAAACATTTGCAAGTTTTCTTGAGATTTGAGACTTTTGTGTAGTAATTATTCTGTAAAACTTTTTAAAACTTAATACATACATGGTGAAACAGTTGAGATGGAAAGTCCTGTTCAACAAAGTGATTTTCACTTTCAACACCGGTTTCGACGTTTTCCACTGCACAAAGACTGCATTTTTTAATACGTTTAACATTTGTGTGTAAAGCTAATCTTTCTTTCGATAACGCAATTTTTTCTTCGACCAGCTTTTTTTCACGATTCGTTAAAGACACCAGTTGTCCTTGAATATCTCTCAGTCTTGTATTGTATTTTGTTTCTAAAAGTTTTGCTTCAGATAATACTTTTTCATTGTCCCTAGCTTTAATTTCTGCATTTTTATACATTTCTTGAAGCTCGAGTTGTTTTAATTTTAGATTTTCCTCTTTGTCTAAAAGACTTCTTCTTATGGAGTCCAATTCATTTTGTTTTCGGTATAAAACTTCTCTTTCACGGTTACACAGTTCGGCGGCTTCGTTTGCCACTTTTATGGCCGCGTCGATTTCCATCTCACTTTTATTTGAATTAAAATTTTTATGTAATTTTGCGGCAGTCTCTAGTCGAGCTCTCTCTGTAGATATTAACAATTTTTCTTCCATTATTTGTAACATTACTTTTTCTTGTTCTTCTAGCATACTTTCTTTTGCAGTCTGAAAAAAGTAGAAGTTATATTAGAGTAATAAACGGTGTTTTTCTTCAAACGTCAAAAAAGTTGACATTTTGTTACTGAACAAGTAAGGTTAAAGTTCTACTTTTACATCCTAGGAGGTAAAAGTAAACGCCGAAGCTATATCCACTCCAGCGTGGTTTTAATTTTCTAACGATTGTGTGACGTCATTACGCATGCGCAGTGTCGTATTATTTGTACTTGTTAAAAATTTTTGATTTTTTGTTTTTTTTTTATCCAAAGTTTTTTGAAAATATGCTTTATTTTAATCTTTTTTATAAGAAAACAAACGGAACGTACCCTTGTAGTGTCGGATTATTTTTACTTGTTAAAAACTTTAAATTTTTTGGGTGAATAAGCTTCTTATACCTACGCACAGAATTTAAAAAAATTGAAGTGATCTTTCGTTTTGGCATTCAAAAAGCGAGTGAGGATACTTTAAGACAAAGAGCACATGAAATTAATACGATGAAGAAATTTAACAAGGGTTAACGTTAAACGTACAAGGGTACGTTCCGTTTGTTTTCTTATAAAAAAGATGAAAATAAAGCATATTTTCAATATTTCGGTTTAAAAAACTTTGAATAAAAATAAAACAAAAAATCAAAAATTTTTAACAAGTACAAATAATACGACACTGCGCATGCGTAATGACGTCACACAATCTGTAGTGGATTTAAGTTTGAAAATTAAATCCACTCTGGAGTGGATATAGGGCTGGTGCACGCATAACCTAAAAATCTACATTGGAGGGTCAACAAAGATTTAACACCCATTTAAATAACATTGGAAGTTACGTTTTAAGTGTTTAATTTTCATTTTTAGGTGATTTTAAGATGTTTTATTACGTGTAGAGGTCATTTCGTGCAAATTAAATAGTTTATAGATGTGTTTTAAAAGCAATAGGAGTTTGTGAAGGGATTAAAATTAAGGTAAATACAATAAATACACTTCGGTACATGACACATCACAGTAAATTAATTATTTAAGACTTAAAAGTAGCATTTCCTATAAATATAACGTATTATTTAAATTTGTAGGGTACATTTTGGTAGGGTATTATTTATATTTGACTTGTATTTCCTTTATTTTTATTTTATAGTAGCCTGTTTGCTTACGGATGGTTACGGTCTCTGGCACAGTACTTCGAAGAAGCATAAAACTAAGTTTAACGTCCACTCCAGACAAAATATTCGGATAAAAATGATACACAATAAAGTTCTTTTAAATTGAAATCAATTTAATGTTTTCAGCTTCATCATTTGTCCGAGATAGACAACGGAGATTCTCTACGAACAACAGTTGTTTCGGAAAATATTCTACAAATTATAAAATAAATCCTATTTACATGTTTCAAGGCAGTACCTCTTTAATTGTAGAACTTTAAGTCATCATTTCAAGCAAAATTATTGCTTCAGACTACTCTTATACTTAAATTTGGCATTTTGCTGGTTTACGATGATAAAATAAAGAAAACTAAAACAAAAAATAAAGGAAATAAAAACCAAGTAGCAATAATACCTCACTAAAAGACACTATACCAATCTAAATAATAGATAATATTTACACAAAATAGTTCTTGTAAGTCCTCAGTAATTAATTTACTGTGATGTGTTCATTTAACGATGTGTATTTACCGTTACATTTTATGTCGATCTCGGACAAATAATGAAGCTGAAAACATTAGATTGATTTCAATTTAAAAGATCATTATTGTGTATCATTTCCAATTAGATATTTTGTCTGGAGTGGACATTAAACTTAGTTTAATGCTTGTTCGAGGTACTGTGCCAGAGACCGTAACCATCCGTAAGCAAATGGGCTACTATAAGATAAAAATAAAGGAAATACAAGTCAAATGTAAATAATAGCCTACCAAAATCTACCCTACCAATTTAAATAATACGTTATATTTGTAGGAAATGCTTCTTTTAAGTCTTAAATAATTAATTTACTGTGATGTGTCATGTACCGAAGTGTATTTATTGTATTTACATTAATTTTAATTCCTTCACAAACTCCTATTGCTTTTAAAACACATCTATCAACTATTTAATTTGCACAAAATGACCTCTACACGTAATAAAACATCTTAAAATCACCTAAAAATGAAAATTAAACACTTAAAACGTAACTTCCAATGTTATTTAAATGGGTGTTAAATCTTTGTTGACCCTCCAATGTAGATTTTTAGGTTATGGCGTGCACTACGCCTATAGCTTCGGCGAAAAGTAAATTCTAACCTTAAATATTTACAACACATTGTAACGTAAAATGATATTTCTAAGCATTTGTAATGTTTTTTAATTTTATTTTATAATTTGTTCGTTGCGTTTAATAATTAGCTTCTTTTGACAAGTTAAAGTTAATTTTTTAAAATATTTGACAATTGAACTACAAGTAATTGACAAGAGATGGGGCTTTTCCAAGATTAAATGTTTCATACAGAGTAAAAGTACTTTTACTCCTAATAAAACAAACTACTATTACAAAACTATAGAGCATATTAAAATTAAATCATAAACAATGTATGTAGTGCGTACAGTACAGATGCAAAATTTAAAAGGAAAATATTAATGTTACTTTTAGTTGCTGCTTTTCTCGTTCAAGCGTAGATCGAGTAAATTCAACTTCACGATCGAATGCTGCAGATCTAGCTGCTAACACTCCTATCGCCTGTTGCAACGCCCAACTCTCTTCTTTAGAAGTTTGAGTTTGTTCCATTAGTTTAAATTCTAAACTTTTAACCAAACCAATAACTTGCATACGTTCCATTTCAGAAGCTTCGCGAGATTTTTCTAAAGCTTTCTTTGTTACTAAAATAAATTTAATAGAAAATTTTAATAACGTACTAAAAATTGCCTTACGTTTGATTTCTTCTTCCTTTACGTTTAAAGATTGTTCTTTGGTAGAACTTAAAATATCGTAATCATTTTGTATTTTATTTTGAACGTTGCTTAAAGTAATCGTATTATTTTCTAATACGTTAAGACTATTATCTAATTTCTGCATGTACGACGAAGCATTATCTAATATAGACACTTCCATTTGTTTTGCTTTTTTAAAATTCTCCAACACCTTTAAATATTCGTTTTTAATGTCGTCCACAATTTGATTATGATTTTCTCGATTTAATTTAATTTCTTGTGCATGAGCGGTTGTCAGTTCTGCTAGTTTTCGCTTATAATTATCTATTTCATCAAGATGCTCGTTCTTTAACGCACTCACAGTTTCCTGAAAATGTTCCGACAAAGTCGTTAATTCAGATTTTAATCGGCTTTCGATAGCTTCCATCGAATTTTCGAGAAGAGAAATTTGTTTTCTAAAAAATTAGTTCAAAAAAGTAAGCTATAGATGTACTTATTCGATACTTACTTATACGATTCGTTTAGTAAAAATATTTCCTCATTTTGCCTTTGTTTTAATGTTTCTATTAATTCCTCCAAAAGTCTACAATCTTCGTTCTTATTTTTATTTACCATATCGGTGCTGTTGATGTTTTCGGAAGCTACAAAGGAATGTCCCGAAAGTGACATTTGAATATTATTCATGATCCGTTCGTGCTGTAATTTTATATTATTTTCCATAATCTGTTGTTTTAAAGACTGTTGTTCGATAAAAGTATTAAATTGTTTTTCTTGCTTCGAGAAAACATCTTGTTGTTTCTTTTGCAAATCGGCCAAGTTTTCTTCATATTTTTTTAATTGTATGGTCATCAAAAGTTGAGACTCTTGATGCTGTAAAGTAGACAACGTCTTTTGATATTCCATTTCCGATTCTGCCAATTTTATTTCTTTCGATACTTTTGGTGTGTTGTCTTCTGTATCGACAACATCTGAAATTCCTTTCGAAGTCTTTTGTGGAATACTTACTTCGGTAAATTTTTTAATCCCGTGTTCATCTTGTTTACTTGTTTTTAAAATCTCGGAATCAGATTTAAGCGGTTTGACGGCACCCTTATCTAACCATCCCGGAATATTTTTAACATTTGGATTATTTTTAGTTTCTAAAATTTTACTAGTCGATAATGACAAAACTGGAGAACCGGTTATTTTTGAACGTGCTTCGTTATCGGTCGATTCAATAACTTTATCACTTGTCTTCAATAATGTGTCCGCAGACTGACTTAAAGAGGGTTTATTTGAAAAGAGTCCGAGAGGATCTTGCAAATTAGTACCAGTATGTTGACTTCTAGGCCGTCGACTATCTCCTACTGAAAACGGTAGGTTTTTAGATGCAGTTTCTTTTGAAACGTCACTATACACTTCGGTTTCTTGTTTCGGTGGACCAAAAATTGTTTCTATCAAGTTACTTTTATTAACGGATTTCTTCAAATCAGTTTTTTCGCTCGAAGCGTTTTTTTTATCAAATCCTAAAGTATTCAGAATGTCATCTGTATCTATCAACTTTGCAGATTTATTTAGAAAAGAAATGTTTTTATCGGAACCTTCTCGTCCTATATTTTCTAGAGTTTCGCGTTTTCCAAATAAGTTGTCTTTCGAATCCCCTAGAAACGATTTCTTTTCTTTGTTGATACTCTGCTTTCTCATTAAAGGTAAAGGTTCTTCAAAAAAACTGTCATTACTTCCATCCGAGAGTAAATCAAAATTTTCGTTCATGTTAATAATTTGCTAGTTGATACAAGGTACAACATGTAATTATAGAATTTTCTTTTTATTAAACTAATTCTTCTTTATAGGTGTATTTTAATCTTTACTGTATTTTCTAATTTCACATGTGAATTTTACGATTTACATGCTTAGTAACCAACTACTACAATACTACAAACAATGCCGTTGCTATATACGACAAACATCTCAATTGTTATCTTTGGTTTACATTCACTTCACATTGAACGTGAAGTTTTCCAGTGGAAATTCAAAATATATCAATTGTAATTGAAAATAATCAATTGATTTTCAGAGAACATCAATGTATTTCAGAATACATAGTAATTTAATATTAAAAAAATATCAATTACTATTGAGAAAGCATCAATTGATTTTCAAAAGATATATCAATTGATTTTCAGAAATTCGCAATTGATTTTCAAAAAATATCAATTGTATTTCAGGAAATAAGGTACCTGTACCAAATAAGGCCATGTACTTAATAAGGCCAGTACGCTATTACAGCCAAGTTTAAATTAATATGTTGAATTTGTGAGTGTTAGATCGAAGGACATCTGTCGTACAATGTTCAAGAATATTTTCAAGTTTGTACGATAATGGCTAGATGGCAAGGCATCTAAACGCATTATCGGTACTTTCCCCTTATAACATTGCAAGTTCTAGTTGGTGGTGTTGTACGTTTTATAAAAAAATTTTAAATTTCGTTTTATTGCCAAAAGGTGTACTAAATATCTATTAATTCATGACGTAAGTAAACAATAATTTAACACGTAAAAATTTTTATAAGAAATTTTTTTTGTCAAAATATTATTTATATTTTTCCTCTAGAAATTAAAAAAAAATGCACCCCTAAAAAGTTATAAGCTCTCAAAGTTAGGGTTAAAATTTTAAAAATTACTTTATCATAATTAAAATAAAAATAATATGAGTACTCTTTCTTTATTTTAAATTTGTTTAATATTTTAAACCTTATAACTAAAATTAATTCATAACACAATTTTAAGCAAAAAACGAAGGTAGAAGCATCTTTTGAAAATCAATTGAGAATTTCTAAAAATCAATTAATATCTTTTGAAAATCAGTTGATGTTTTCTGAATATTAATTGATATTTTCTGAATATTAAATGACTATTCTGAAATACAATTGATGTTCTCTGAAAATCAATTGACTATTTTTAATTACAAATGATATTTTCTGAAACACAATTGACTAATCTGAATTACAATTGATATACCTACTACTCTGAATTACAATGAAATATTCCGAATTACAACTGGAAAATGTGTAGTAATTCTGTGTTATACTGTTATACACTATACTTTTTGGATGATCGCTTCAGTAGATTGAGTAAAAGAAATAATTTTATCAGTCGCACACAGTTGTAAATGAATACTTAAGCAGCACTAAGGCTTTTGATGATTAGTCGCATAGTTAGAAATTTGAGAAAATACTATAACTACTCTTTTTTTCTATTTTTTAATTTGATGTTTTGCAGTTTTACAGAAGAATCTAATATATAAATTGCATTTTTGTATATAAAATAGGAATTGAGCATTACGTTTTTAAAAGTAACTACATAGGTAATACGAACTTGAGATTTAGTTTCATCGGCGCTATAAAAACATTTTGTAAATAACAAGAAACTTTTAAAAGATATATAACATATATATTATAAATAAACTGTCAAATTAGTACTTCAAGATTCCAGTTCTTTGTGTATTTCTTCTATTGTTTTTCCTTTAGTTTCGGGCACCATACAGTAACAAAATAAAGCACCGACAAAACAAATTACCCCAAAAATATAAAAGACAATGTCGATTCCAATTACTGATTTTAACATAGGAAAAAATTTAGTAACTAAAAACGCTAAAAACCAATTTAAAGTTCCAGCAGAAGCAGCAGCTATACTTTTTATTTCGGGACTAAAAATTTCATTAGAAATTGTCCATGCTATAGGCCCTAAGCCCAAAGAAAACATAATAACATAGACAGAAAGTGATAAAAGAGGCAAAAATGTTAATCCGCTTAAAAATTCTTTGGAAATAAGTTGACGTTCTTTCAAAGTAAAAAATAATCCGAGTAGAATTATACTAATAGCCATAATAAAATGAGAAGTGATTAAAAGAAATTTTCGACCTACTTTATCTACGGATATTGATGATACAAAAGTAAATACTACTTGAAAAGCGCTGACGATAATAGAAGCAGTTTTTGAGTCCATTTTTACACCAGATTGCTCAAAAATGTCGCTGGTGTAAAAGGTTACAGCATTAATACCACTAAGTTGTTGAAACATCATTAATGCTAGAGCAATAACCAAAGCCTTTTTGTTACCAATTTGTTGGAACAAATGCAACTTTGATAAATGGTATCTATTACTATTGTAGAGAGCTTGTTTAAGTGCTTCCATTTCTTTATCCACCTTTATAGTAGATCCTTGTAAAAGAATTAACGAAAACCTAGCCTTTTCGACTTTACCCTTCTTCAAACTATCCGTAGGAGACTCGACTTGGAAAATAAATGGTATAAAAAAAAGGTAGGGAATATAAGCACATACTACAGTATACTGTGTAATACTCATAAACTTCCCTAATGTACACGCAACTAAAATTCCGAAGGTTACCATAAGTTGAAAGTAAGTTCCCAAAGTACCTCGTAGTTCCTTCTCGGCAACTTCATTTATATACAAAGGCGCCGCGACGCAACAAGCCCCTGCAGCCATTCCGGTTATAAATCTTCCAGCATAAAGCATTAACAACGATTTAGCCCACACTATTAAAAACCACCCCACACTGTATGGAATGATAAGTAAAAGTAATGCCTTTTTTCTTCCCACTTTATCACATACAAAGCCATATGGAATGCAAATTGTCATAGCACCTAAAGTAACAAACGATCCAATCCAGCCCATTTCATTTTTATCTATACTTATATTATGATAATTTCCATCTTCTAGTTCCGTCGATATTGGGGATGTCCATGCTAATACTACCCCAGCTGATAGAGCAGAAAGAGTAGCTACAAATTAAACGTCAAATATTAATATTTTATCATTTATATCACTTATAAAATGAACGTTGCAGTTATAGCAAGGATCATATTATATGATCCTTATAATCATATGATCATGTAACATCATATTATGATTCTTATAATCATATGATCATGTAACATCATATTATGATTCTTATAATCATATGATCATGTAACATCATATTATTTATATGATCCTTATAATCATATGATCATATAATATGATCCTTGGTTAGAGAAATAAAGGGAATTGGTACGATGCAGTGAGAATGGCTGTTCTCTTTTGTTAATTACAATTTGTATAAGAAAAAGGCTTTTAACATAAATTGATTTTAAGTTAAAATCTCGCTTTCTATAGGAACTATTTATTTGTTCATTTGATAACTAATATGTCAACAGGTGTTAATTTGTTTAAAGCCTTTGAAATAGTATTTAAGCATTATTCAACCTGAAATAACTGCAATATATTGTGGTAAGCTTTTTGACTTATCAGACGGAATTAGGGGTACGTGAGATGACTGACCATTTTCACCAATTTCATCCTTACGATAACTTAACTGCTTTTTCAATTGCTAGAACAATTAAAATAAATTATTTGAAATAGTTAAAGTACATTGTTTTAAAATTGGTTTTTATTTAAACCTAAAAGTGCCATAAAGATAGAGATATTGCGCAAATGTGTAAATCTTTATGCTACTATCATAGCTTGACAGCCCCGGTCTATTCAAACGTTGCACATGGATTTCTGTTAGTAACTGAAAATGGCATACTTTTTCGATTGCTCCCGCTGTCCTCACCGTAAAATAGACAGAGAGAAAGAAGATGAGCAATTAATCAGCTGTTGGGACAGATCACCTAACTGTTTTACGTTTGAACGAGTCCTATATAAACAGATGAGCAACAACTGAACCGAAAAAGCGATGAAAATCTTCAAGATTTACGTTAGGTTCAGCAATGAACCTATGAACGAATGTCTTTTTAGACATTGCTATCTATTGTAGACTTTTATTAACATATCGAAGAAATTCCTGCATTACGTTTATGAGATTCTATTTTAGAAATACTAAAAAGTAACATGAGTGAGAAGTGACACTAGGCCATTTTGCAAGGTCAATTTGAACCAGGCGGTAATTCCTCAGCGATGAATCATATATAAGCTCTTTTGATTTCAGCTATATTATGATGTACAGTTTGACCAAACTACTTTAATTCATAGGAATTTTAATGCACGCATTATAGTTCAAAGTGAGAAAAATTGGAGTGTATTAACGCACACCCCATTGCGCGCATTTTCCACTATTAACTTTGTCTATTTCCTATAATCGTGAAAAGTAAAGTCTATAAATTGAAGTCATTTGGCCAAACTGTATAATAAAAATATTATACCTCTTGGTGAGAGCTATTTCGTTCTAACTTATTTTCATTTTCTCTAGAATATTGTTGGGCCTGAGTCATTTCAAAGAACTTCTGAAATGTATCTAGAAAGTTATCGTAGTGTTTACTTTTCCATATAAACTACACATAAACAAAATGTTACTCAATAATAAGACTTTTCATTTACATCTAATCGACAGAAAACAGGACTAAAAGTTGACATTACTTGATGACACTTGACATGACGGGACGCCCAACATGACAAACTAATTGCACTCCATTAACAGCGATTAACAATAAACTGATTTATTTTATAATTAATTATGAATTACAATATCTTAAGATTTGTACAGTCATGTATCACTGAAGCATTTTAATATACCTACTACGATTAACACATTGTTAAAAATGGGTATCAAGAAATTAAAATTAATTAAAGCTATTACAGTAATAAGTATGTATCTACACATAAAATAATTTAAATTTAATAAACGTATTTAAGAAATTAATTAAATATATATAAATTAATTTTAAGAGGTAATGGTAATAATTACTCGTACATTTTCAAGTGTAGAACTTCTTTGAATAAGTTATTAACTATTTTTCTTCATTGATATTGAAATGAAGCTGCAATGTAAGGAAGTATTGTGGTAGTATTATAAATTAACAATTTAAAACCCAACAGGGACAGTGTATGAAGCTATAAGTCCTCAAATAGGCGTAAAAATAAATTGATTTGTTTAAACAGTCTGAGAACAGGTATTTCCATATTCTATTAAAGTAAGAGCCACATGACCACAGTAAGAACTGGAAAGCAGGAAGCAAAATAAAGTGAAAATATCCCCAGGAATTTTGCCACAAAGAGCGTGGCTATTAGTGACAATCTTCTAATATTTTATTGGTTGCTGATAGATTATGGAAATAGTCAAATTCATATAATTAATACACAGTAACTCACATCTAGTTGAAACTTGCATCAAAATTAAATTATTATCACATCTCTACAAAAAAAATACCAACGTCTTCAATATTTCCAAAATAACAATTTAGCAGCTTGTCTTTTTTTAAAGTACATATAACTTGTGATTTAAGTCTCATGAGCACTATGAAAACTTTTCTTTTTAAATTTCAAAAACTTTTAAAAAATATACAGTATTATGGACTCTTTAATCCGAACTGCTAAATGCAAGGGGGTGTTTGACAAACGTTTACTACGGTTAGTTAATAGTTACATTACTTTTGGTTTGTTTTTGGGCGGAAATGCTCATCACACGTTATAACACATTTCATAAATTCAGAATCACGCGCGTTTGTTGAGAAATTTATACCACTGTTCGGATTAAAGAGTAATCATTCAGATTATCCTACATTTACTCCATGTTCGGATTAACGTGGGTGCGGCTGTAGTATAAACCGTCAAATTCATTCAAGATTCCAGTTCTCTGTGTATTTGTTCTATTGTTTTTCCTTTAGTTTCAGGCACCATACAGTAACAAAATAAAGAACCGATAAAACAAATTATCCCAAAAATATAAAACACAACATCAATCCCAACTTTTGCTTTTAATATAGGAAAAAATTTAGTAATTATAAACGCCAAAAACCAATTTAAAGTTCCAGCAGAAGCAGCAGCTATACTTTTTATTTCGGGACTAAAAATTTCATTAGAAATTGTCCACGGTATAGGTCCTAAACCTAAGGAAAACATAACAACATAAACAGAAAGTGATAAGACAGGCAGAAATGTTAATCCGTTTAAAAATTCTTTGGAAATAATTTGGCGTTCTTTCAAAGTAAAAAATAATCCGAGCAGAATTATACTAATAGCCATAATAAAATGGGAAGTGATTAAAAGTACTCTTCGACCTAATTTCTCAACGTATATTGATGATACGAAAGTAAATATTACTTGAAATGCACCCACAATAATAGAGGCAGTTTTGGGATCCATTTTTACCCCAGAATCCTCAAAAATGTCGCTGGTATAAAATATTACAGCATTAATACCACTAAATTGTTGAAAAGCCATTAATGCTAAAGCAATAATCAAGGCTTTTTTGTTAGCAATCTGTTTGATTAAAACCATCTTTGATAAATTGGTTCTAGTACTGGTCTCAAGAGCTTGTTTAAGTACTTCAATTTCGTTATCAACATTTGAATTAGATCCTTGTAAATGAATCAACGAGTTCTTAGCAGTTTCAAATTTACCTTTCTTCAAACTATACACAGGAGATTCAACTTGAAAAACAAATAGTATAAAAAAAATGTAGGGAATATTAGCACATATTACAGTATAATGTGTTATACTCATAAACTTCCCTAATGTGTATGCTATTAAAATTCCCACCGTTACCATAAGTTGAAAGTAGCTACCCAAAGTACCTCGTAATTCTTTTTGAGCAATTTCGCTTATATATAAAGGTGCTGCAACGCAACAAGCCCCTGCAGCCATTCCAGTTATAAACCTTCCAGCATAAAGCATTAACAGTGATTTAGCCCACACTATTAAAGACCATCCTACACTGTAAGGAATGACAAGTAAAAGTAAGGCCGCTTTTCTTCCTACGATATCACATACAAATCCATATGGAATGCAGGTTGTAATAGCGCCTAAAGTAACAAACGATCCAATCCATCCCATTTCATTGTCATCTATATGTATATTATGATACTTCCCATGTTCTAGATCTGTTGATATTGGGGATGTCCATGCTAATACCACCCCAGCTGATAGAGCAGAAAGAGTAGCTGTAAATAAAAGATGAAATCTTAATATTTTATAATTTGGGTTGGTCCAATTTTGTCTAAGATTATTTGGGATTATTATTATAATAAAAACTATCAATTTTCATAACAATGAAACCGTCATTTTGTTTGAATTTTCTTCAGAATCTCCTTTTCTCTAATACCTATTTCTTCATTCATAATTATAATATCTCAATTCTCATATAGTGTTAATTTGTTTTAGGTTCTTATAATAGTTTAAGCAAATTACCTGAAATTGTTGCTATATATTGTGGTAAACTTTTTGACTTGTCGGACTGAATTAGCGGTTGATCAGATGATTTACTACTTTCACCAATTTCTTCGTTATGACCCAACATTTTGCTCAATTGCTGTAACAATAATTAAAATATATTATTTAAGTATTAAACATTTTGCGCGTTATTGTTTTGATATTGCTCATAATTTAAATCTGAACAGCGTTAGCATCGTTTAGCTTTAGCCATAGCATATACCTATTTACACTACACAGCTATAGAAACAACCTACGTAATATAGTTTCAAAAGACTAATACAATAATCGATGACGAACTGATTGAGAAAGCTTAGGAATGTTGATAATGAGACAATATCCCTGTCATTTAGTTTGGAAATCATATTTTGAACATTTCTAACTGATCATCTCGTGTATACTTTTGATTACTGTGAAGACAGGGCATCAGAACTTAAAAAGTAAGCAAAACATACCTCTTGTTGAGAGCTATTACGTTCTAAGTTATTTTCATTTTCTATGAGATATTGTCGATCGTCAGTCATTTCAAGGAACTTCTGAAATAGGTCTAGAAAGTTATCGTAGTGTTTACTTTTCAATATAGTAACTCGATACTGAACGTTTCTTTTAATATATCAAATTGACAGGAGGAAACTGAAGTTTGACATTACGTGATGTTTATGTTGACATGGCCAATGACAGGACTGACAGGGCGGTGTTGTGACGTGTATTGCCAATTCCAAAACTCTATGTAGTTTTAATTTATATTTTATAATCTTACAAGGATTTTGCGGCTCTTTTTAAGGTTGTAATGCAAAATATTCTCATTCATAGAAAATATATTGGGAATGAATGAAGCAATTATTTATTCGACTGAAATGGCAGCTCAAGCTCAAAAATACCAATGTGGGCCAAAGCTGTTAAATAAAATTTCAATCAACAAAACTCAAAATCGTAATTGAATGAGCCCTATTTGGCTCTATTCCTTTTTCCAGTTTTTTACGTGTAGTTCTAGTATGATTCTAGACTAGTAGAATCAATGATATATAATAATAACTAAAGAATACATTTTTTACAAAATTATGATGCAATGTGGCAACACCGTATAGAATACTACCCATCATTTTAAAAAATGGCGTCCGAAGTAAATGTCAACAATAATTCAATATTTGTATTTAATTCATTTTTAAATGGAATTACTGTAATTTAAATATATTTAAGAAATATGAAAACTTTTGACTCCATTAAGGAAAATAGTTTAAAACGTAATATATGTAATGAATCTGAAGAGATAGAAAATATTATAATTAATAGTGGTAATCGAAATCATAGTTTATTAAAATGCAATCATGATCTTGTTAAAAGTTATAATGTACTAAAATCAGTATCCGTAGAACGTAAGTTTCGCTTTTATAAAAGGATTATTGGCAAAAATAACAACCAAGAAAGTTGTAGTAGCCAAAGTATGCCTAATTTTTTTGATAACGATTTAGATGTTTCAAGTAACTGTGATAGTGAATCAAAATTATTGGTCGAAGAAAAAAGTTTATTACAATCATCTTTCGAAGAACGGCGATGTAGCACATGGCCTCAGCGATGTGATAAAATTAGAAATAACGGTAATTTAAATGAAGAAACTTTTGAAAATAATACATTAAAGTCCAAGGAAAAGTCTTATGCTTGCAATAAACCTTTAAATAGTGTTAGTGTCAATAATAAAGTTACTCTTAATGAGGCTCTTCAAAACATATCTTTAGCGTATAGTCCGGTAACCAAACAACTCCATCTTCTTTCAAAGAATAAAACGATCGATGAACATCTTAATAATAGTGATGTTGACGACTTAAATAACAAATATAATATTAACGATGAGAGAAATCAGAACTTTCAGCGTAAAAGAAACGATCCCGGTTCATTTTCAAGTACGATATCAAGTTTAAGTAGCCCATTACCAGCAAGCACTAGATTGGAAATCGACGAAATACCTTCAAATAGTAATGAAAATGTTGATTATAAATTTCATAAAAAAGGCAAAAGTTTAAGTTTTTTCAATAGGTAAACGTTTAATTTTTTTGTACGAAATGATTGAAATGGTTTTTCAGAAATATGTTTTCGTGGAGAACTAGTAGCTCAAGTAATTTAAGTGGATGGAAGCTCTTTAATAACTCGTCAAGTGATAATCTTACATATACTCCAAAACTTGAATCGACTGCAAGTTCTTCGGCACTGATACAACTTAGAAGGTGAATTTTAAACTTGAAATTTATTTTGTTTTTATCGATTATTGTTATTATCGTCTAAAACTAAATTTTTAATACCCGGCTAGTTGCCTTTTAAGCTTTGCATAATTGCATTTAAATGGCGTGTGCAATAATTTAATTTAATAAAGAAAACTTATGCTCGAGATTTAATTTTACACACTTTATATTCCAAAAATGAATCACTAAATTTTGTAGACCATCTAATTTACCTGCAAAAACCCTTGAAGAAGAAAACCGCCATCAGCTAGAATACAAAGCTATTGTAGCTGCAGCAAAGAAAAAAGAAGTCCAAGATTCAATAGCCAGAAACAAAAAGCGTAAAATGTTACTTCATCAAGAAGAGCAATTGGCTGCTTCCACTAAGCATTTTTTTCAAGTAGTTCTTCCAAGTTGGGAATCTATGTAAGCAGTTTCTTTAAATTAAGTTAGATATTTGATGAAACAATTTAGTACAAAATTATTAAGTTTCTTAAAAATTTAAAGCTGAAGCTTTTATAAAAGTTGAATTTATTAAAGCAGTTTCGTTCATTCCAAGTGGTATTCATTTTAAAAGCTGTTAATTATCTAATTCATCATTTTAGGTGCAAAACACGTAAAACAAAAGATCTGTGGTGGCAAGGTCTGCCGTCAAGTGTAAGAGGAAGAGTCTGGTGTTTAGCTATAGGAAATGATTTAAATCTTACACAGCAATTATACGAAATATGTTTGCAACGTGCTCAAAATCGTCTTAATAGTCCAGAACTATCTAACTGTGACTCGGATGTTGATCAAGAAAGCAGTATGAACGTGATTCAATTGGACATATCAAGAACTTTTCCAAACTTATGTATATTTCAAGAGGGTGGTCCATATTTTGATGTTCTACACTCATTATTAGCTGCCTACGCAAGCTATAGGCCTGACGTAGGTTACGTTCAAGGAATGTCATTTATAGCTGCAATTTTATTATTAAATATGGACGAAGTGGATGCGTTTGTTTGCTTTGCCAATCTTATAAATCGTCCATTACATCTTGCCGCATTTACATTGAACCAATTTCAAATGCAAGCTTATTATTGTGCATATAACATAGCATTTAGATGTAATTTACCAACGTTATACTCGCATTTTGAAAAAGCTGGACTCTCTCCTGATTTTTATTTATTAGATTGGATTTATACCATTTTTGCTAAAGCAATGCCCTTAGATGTTGCTTGTAGAGTCTGGGATGTATTTCTTAGAGATGGAGATGAGTTCATTTTTAGATCTGCAATTGGTAAGTAGCTGATTTTAATAATAGGTTTTCAAAAGAAAAGCTCTCAAGTTCTATATCCCAAAAAAAGGGTTTTCCAAGAGTTGACAATCATAATCTATATTTTATATAATTTTTTTTTGTTTAAGGAGTGTTGCATTTAAATCAAGAATTACTAATGGAAATGGATTTTCTGCAAGGAGCGCAGTTTCTAACGCGATTACCAGATGATATTTCGTCTGATTTGTTATTCAAAAGTATACAAGCTGTAAATATAAATATAGGTAAACAAACCTTTAGTCAAATTGTTGAAAGATGTAAAAAATAGTAATATTTATATATTATCGTTAAGTAAGAATTGAGACTAGATTAGAAAACTTTAATTCTCATTTGAATTCTCATTTAAATTTATTTAAGTTATTCTTTGACGGAATTCTCAATTTCATTTTAATGCCGATTTTGCATGAAAAGAAAATTTGAATTCTTATATTTTGCTTTCTCAAGTGGTATCACTCGAAATTTAATTAAGTTTAAAATAGTACGATTATATTTTAATACTCATTAGTTTGACAAATAACAATTGCAGTCAGATACTACATGTAAGAAATTACAACTTTTACATTGTTAGTAGTCTTAGTACTCGAATATCTGTTAAATATCTCAATAATTTGAATTTCTAAAAATTTTTATTTTTTCATTTCTCAAAGCTACGATGAATGTCATTTTTATGTTGCAAAGAAAAAGACTCAAAAATTCCATGACATATTGTACAATTTTTGATATACTTGCATAGAAATAAAAAATGTATAGTGACGCAAAAAGATTTTAAATACCGACCTATTTTTTAAAATTACAAATTGGAATTTTAAAAGGCAGTATATTTATGTTTTTAAAGTTTACTAAAATTGTTCATGAGGTGCTTACCTACAGTAAATAGTTTCAATGTAAATAAAAATTTCATATTCTGTTTTTATTATAGTTATTATTATTGATACTAGTTTGATATGATCATTGCCGTATTCACCGGATGTAACTTAGTGCAAAATTTACTAAACCGTCTGGCGACGTACCACTGCTTTAGGAACGTGTTGCAGAGCAGTTGCCATTTTATCGAGCGCATTTCATTTGAGTTATTATGTTGAACTATTCAATACCTGCTCACTTAACAAAATTACCGCATCGATATCCGTTTGTGCAACGTTTGGTGAATACGTCAATCTAATGAAACGAGTGCAATATTTGCTCAACGAGGCTGTGAGCTGAGTTGACTAATTCGCACGAGTTCATTGTTAATGATCATACCAAGCGTGTATAAAAAATGTTAATAGAACCCCAATTTTATAAAATTTTCATATTGTAAGTTACATAAATGAATTAAATGACTGAAGTCTACATTTTTAATTAATTTTTTTTTATTTTAAAGTTAATATGTTAATATAAACTCCAAAAACTGAACCCTTGTCCCTTGTACACTGAATTCTATTTAGAAGTTCTTTTATTAAAGCTTGATAACCTCTTCTTGTCATAGCGGTTGTCAGTTGTCTATTCATTAAAATCTGCTACGAACTATCATTACCCCTGCTTTTGACGAGGAATAGGAAATGCAGAAACGAACACTGTTCTGAGCAACCAGTGCACGACAAACGATCTGTGATCGAAAATAATGTTTTAATTCAATTTCTCAACGTTTTGGGTTCCCCTTTTTTCAATACCGTAATAAACTTATTTTTACAATTTGGCGTAGTGTGGAAAAGGCATACATTCTTCCCTACAATGCTACAATAACAATTAAAAAGTGAACTTTTCTCAACAGTATTGGAAAAGCCAGTGGAACTCAATTTATAATTTTTTCGAAATTTCGTGTTTCTATTTAAATAATAAAAAAAATACGATCTTCTAGTGGGTCTCAAGTGGTAGTAAATTTTAAAGTTATTTAAAACGCGCCAAATACTAGGTTTGAATATGCGCACAGGAGTTCGTTCACGTTCTGGATTTAATGAAAAATGTCATTTGTCATTTATCTGTCATCAGGTCATCACAACATTGATCGGTGACAGCAGTTCAATTTCACGAAATTGAATAATGTGTAACAAATTTATTTAAACTTAATGTAAAATTTATAATATGCTCAAACTAATTTTCAATTACTTTTCTTTATTAACTAATGACAGACCATTAAGAAATAGCATATTTATAATAAGTTCCTTTTCATTACTTGTAGGTGTTTTTTTTAGGTTAGAATTTTATAAATTATATACGTTGTCCGATATTTAAATAAAATTTTTTAGTATTGGTGCAGCTCTAAATATATTGTTAAGTTACATCAGTGGATTTGCAATATGTTATTTATTAACAAAATACAATATTGCTAGTCTGATCAATCTTCAGAGGTTATCAATTCTTATTGATGTGTCCGCACCTGCAACCTCTCCAGCATCCACAGTTGTATGTTCAATTTGTAAAAAAGGGTCTTGTAATCGCCACAATATAATTTATAACGCGAGAAATAAGCTACAAATCAGTTATAAATTAAATCATACTGTTGAACATGTACGTACTTACACCTTGTAAAAATCATTTTATAAGTACCTAATGTTTTAGTTGTACAACCAAATCATTGCTTTGTTTGTTTCATCATGGTATAGAGATGTTACGGCTGATGCGTTATTTTTAAACGAGTTAAGAACTGGTTTAAAATATGCTAGTTCGTCGATTGTGCACAAATTTATGCAACTTGATATTTGTAAAATAATTTCCAAGAAATTATTACCTTGTGCTGCACAACATATTGAGGATTATTCTCACATACAAGAAATTGCGAGAGTTAAAAATGTGGAAGTAAACGATGTTGCTATAGAATATTTAGGTTCTCGTCTGCACATAGCTGCAACGAACAGGAAGAACGAACTTAATTATATACGACAGTTGGCTAGCTTTTTTCTTCCTCATTTGCTATCTGTTCAAAATATAAAATGCAAGTAAGGAGTTGTAAATTTTTTATTTATATTTAACGATGTTTATAGAAAAGAAAAGTAAGAATTATTTAATTTAGCGTTGAGCGCACACACAACTTTTAACTAAAGCAAAGTTATGCCTACATAAATAAAAATGAAACATTTCTTTTCTATAAATTATTTTTTTTAAATGTCCTAGTTTACATTAAACAATTTTATATTCCAGAAATTACTTCGTTTTGATGCGGGAAATAATTACGGGATGGATTTTATTGCCATTAGTCGATGTGTTAGCTGATCCTAACAACATTAATTCTTTAGTTATTTTGGTTGCTATTAAATTTAAGGCAAAGATTAATCATATGAAACAGAACCAATTAAAATTTGTTAAATTCTTAAGTAATTTTGCAAAGAAAGATTTAAAATGTTCAAAATTGACCAGTGATCTCAAGTCTATTTTAAATAGAACGGATTTATTGTATGCGTTTATGCAATTTTTAAAAAATCAAGGACCAGTTCATATTTTACAGTTTTGTTTAGATATTGGTGAGTATTCGAATAGTTTAGTTCATTAATTATCAAACCAGTGAACTGATACAAAAATATTAGATTGTTCAATAATTTTTAAACGTTGCAGAGAGTTTCAACAATAAATTACTAATACCGGATATGTCAAAAAAACAATTAGAGGCTTTACATGCAGAAGCTTTAAAATTAAATGATATTTATTTTAATCGCCAAAGTATCGACTACATCGAATGTTCTCCAGAAATAGAACACCAATTTCAACAAATTCTGTTAGAAGGCTCTCACAAAGTTGCAAAGTTACAAACTTCAGAAGCTTTATATCGAGCATACGATTATTCTTTTAGTCTGCTAGAAACTAAATGGCTGCCTTTGTTCTTTCGTAGTAGCGAAGTATGTCTTAATATGTATAAGTGAAGCCACTATTTAAATTTTAATAGTTTTATAGTTACTTATTTGGTTCCAAGATTACACCAATATACAACAAACTAAATTCCAAAACAAAGTAAGTAAAGGACTATTTATAAAAAAAAATTAGCAACCAAACTAAGGTTCTGTTTTATCACCTCTAGTCAACTGCTTGTCAACGCTGGACTAGTGTTTACTAGTTGAGTATATTTTACTATTGATTCACTATTTGTCAAGCGTTAACTAGCAGTTGGTTAGAGGTGATAAAACTGGGCCTAACAATTATACTAGATAATTATCATTAATTTATAGTTGCTGTAAACTAAAAACGAAAGTTGTAGTAGAGAAAATTTTAAGAACAAATTTTGAAACCGCACATCGCTGTAATGAACTGTTGAGCAGATATAAAACTTAAAAATTCGTAACCTCTTGCATGGCTATGGCAGTAATTTGGAACATAACAGCTTATATCTCGCTTAATATTTCAGCTAAAAATGTGCGGTTTTCACTGTTGATCTTAGATATTTATTTAGCATTTTTGAGTTAAAAAAGATTTTTTTGCATTACACCCCATTTAACATAATTTTGCTGTAATATAATGAAAATTCATGAATATCACATTTACCTGAATCTTAAAAGCTAGAACTTGTCAATTACCAAAAGGCAGTACGTAGTTTAAAATGTGTACAAATTCTTTTTGACTCGCATCTGCTTTATGGCATTTTCATTTGGAGTAATCTAATATTAATAAAATTTATTATTCTAGGGAAAAAAGAATAATAGATAACGCAACAGTTGGCACTGTATCTAAAATTAGTAGTAGTTTTGAACGCATCAAAGGTGTATTAAAATCAAATCAACCAGTCGACGGAGCAATATATTTACCAGAATTTCAAATTTATGTTGATGGACCAGGAGCATTTGTAGAAAATATTTTCTTATCGAATTGTGAAAATGTTTTTCGAGACTTGAGCACTTGGAGAATTACTATTCCATCTGTGGATACACAACAGGTAGGTACTTATTTAACTTAGTATTTAATTTGCATGAAAAGTTACATGAATAGATATGAAATATTGTCTTTTAATAATAAGGAGAGGGGAGATAACATGTTGAAGTAAGCTCCATTGTAAGATGGTTTGTTCTAATTTGCAGCCTGCTGATGCAACCTTGTAATTCATTCACTCCGGTGTGCCCCACCCCTTTTGAGACTTTTATAAATACACTCTTTCGAAATTGAAAGAATATCACGTTCTCCATCTCTAGAATTTCAATATCCTTGTGTAACACAAAACTGGGCAGTAGGGTGGCCCTTATTTTGGCCGTTGTTGAATTTTAACCGCCTCCCCCCCCATAAAGTTTCGAAATGAATAAAAAAAAGTCGTGTACAATTTTCATTTTAAATTCATGAAACTATTAATTAGAAACAGGATTTTTATTAACTAGTCTTACTTAAAAACAATCAAATTTCATCACGAGACAGTTTTTTCGCGATTCTCCACGGTCAGTTCTTCCAACGTTTTTTAGGCTATTGCGGACTATTGTTTATTGCTATTTATTACTTTTTTCATTACCGTTTAAAGCTTTTAAAACTTGTTAGATATGTAATCTAAATTCTTAACTTTGATACCACATACTTAAATTGATATATAAATTAAAAAAAAAACTGTAAAAATTATGCATTAATTTTGGCGGTGAGTGTAGATACCTACATAATAACTATTAATTTTATTTTAAGCTTGCAAATTCAAAAGCGGTGCATATTTTTAACATCAATATTCAAAGAGTCGACGCGTTATTAGAAAATGAAATGGCTCAGTGGGTGGTTTCGAGAAAAGATCAGGACTTTCACCTTTTAAAAACTAAACTCATAGAGTTTCACGGTGAAAATGAAATTTGTGGTTTAACAGCATCTTACAAGAGGTATGTATGAAGTATTTGTTACTCAATAATTAAACGAGTGTATTTCAACAGGGCCGGTATGTCGTTGGAAAATCGAAGAACAAATTATGAAGATTTTTTAAAATTACTTCTTCAAAAGTCAAGTTTACAAAATAGCGATTTGTTGTATACTTTCCTAACGACAAATCGTGATTTTACACTTGTAGTAACTAATGCAGTGCCAGTTGTAGAAGATTTTGGAAATATTTATCAATCGGTTGCTTTCAAATTTAGAAAAGAAAAGGGTCAGCACTTAGATTTATTTATGAACACCTTTTTAGCATCAACTGGTAATTTTAGTTCCAAGTAAGCAATTGTTTTTATAGGTCAAATTTTGAGAATTAAATTATTTTTTCTTCAAACGTCAGAAAAAGTCTCCTTTGTGTCATTCAATAGGTAACGGTGAAGTTTAACTTTCCCGCCGAGGCAGGAAAAATTGTCAGAAAAGTAATTTTTGTCTGTCTAGGAGGGAAAAGTAAAATCTTAACCGCACATTATTTTTATTTTTAACGTAAAAAATGTTTTTTAAGCATTTGTAATGTAAACAATTTAATGTTCTTTAAATTTTCCTTTATAATTAATTCGTTGCGTTTAATAATTAGCTTTTTTTACAAATTTAAGTTAATTTTAAAAAACATTTGGCAATTGAACTACAAGTAATTGACAAGAGATGGTGCTCTTTCAAAAATCAAAATTTTCAGTTTTACGCTTTACGTTTGCAGAAAAAATTTAATGTTTTATATGGAGTCAAAGTAGTTTTGTGTGACTCGCCTGTATTGCCTGACTCGCTCGCTACGCGCTCGCTCTTCAGCCAAACACAGTCTTGTCACACAAAACGTCACTTTGTCTCCTTATAAAACAAATAACTATTACTTTAAAATTTTGTCTAAAATTACGGAATTTTATTTTGCATTATTCAAATCATTTAATTTTAAATTGGAAGGTAAATTGATCAAAATTGGAATTGCAGTAATATTGAAATGATGAGAGGTTTGATCACACTCAGTATCTAATAAAATAATGAAATGTTTTCAGTAAATTTGAATGGGGAGAAGTAGGTAAGGAGAACGAATTCACAATTTCGGACATTAATATACCAGTAATTCCTGCAACTTATCACAATGAAGTTTTTGTTGATAACTTTGGCATTAGTCAAAGAAATAAAAATGGTACTGACGCTGCTGTGTCATTGTTTCCAAATAACGCAACTGAAGCCATATTTCACTTATGTACCTATTAATTTTTTATAATATTTTTTCTATTTATTTATTTAATTAATATTTTATAGTAAATTCTACTTTCAAGATTAACCCTAGCGTTTGTAAAATGTACGTAGGCTTATGTAATGTACTACCAAAGTCGATCGAATCGATGACCGATTTTTATATTAATCGAAACTTGCATTTACTTTTATCTCAAGATAATTTTGCGGATTTGGTAGCTCTTTTAGAAGGTATATCTATCACTAAGTTACACGAATTTTTTGTTTATTTAAAAATTTTTCAGATGTTATATTGCAGTCTCATATCTCACCGACTGCGGAAGAAAGAAAAAAAAAGAAATTGCGAGCTTTTAAAGAACTTTCGCAGTTTCTTCCTTATTATATGCAGGAAATACTTGGCGAAGATTTTTCTAAGGGACTTTTACATATTTTAAATATTTTACAAAATCCCCAGTTCAATAAACAAGTAAGTAACTTTGACGTTTAAATTGTATTATTGATTTGCCGAGAGCTCAAATCGTTACGACTCGACCATTCTCTAGATTTATTAAAACTTGATCAATCTGGATGTTTCATATGTATAGAATCTCAACAGTATTTTGATAACAAAATTTCTGGCGAAATTCTAGATTAACGTTTACTTGATTAAGAAAAAAAATGTTGTTTACCATTTGTATTCAAAAGTCTATAGTTCATATTTTTACACAAGTTAATTTTTTTCAGTTAATATACACTTTACTCGATGTAGTAGTGTGTGAATTAAACGAAGATTTAAAGTAGCTATCTATTTTATTAGAAACCATCTGAAGTTGTACTGAGGTAAATATCATATTTTTTTATGGTCTTCTTTATTAAAAATATCTATTTTGATATTCAAGATAAATGTAATTTATAATTTATTACAAATTTGATTTAGTTCTTATATGACAGTGTGGCCTTAAACTTGCATCAAGATTCAGTTATGGATCAAAATTTCATTATCAAGTTCACTAGATATATTTATTTATACCGTAACAATATTTAGTTGTAAATATATAAAGTTTATTATGAAAAAATATGTAATTGATAAGTTTATTATAAGTGAGTGATAAATAAAAACTGTTATTATTCTGTTAAAAGTAAATTTTTCTCTAAACACTATACATAATGTATTTATAAAATCATGTCGCCGACGCTGGATGATTGGACCGATGAATTTAAAAAACATATAGCAAAACTATACAAATTCATATTTAACTCAATACTTAAAACCAAAATCATTCATTTGTTTCGAGTCATCGTGTAGGCGTGTTTACTTGAATTGCGAACGTTTCAGTGCGCCAAAACCCCAAGTTCTTTCCTATACAAAGTGGCAACGGCAACGTTATGTTATACTATTAGAATAAATAAATTGGAAGGAGTAAAGCAATCAAGAAAATCCCACAAATGCTGCGTTTTTATCAATCTACAGTTTCTCGTGAACTACAACGATACGAAGAGACTAAGGAATACAGAAGACGGCCTGAACATTTAGTAATAAAAACTACATAAATGTTAAAACTAAAAAAAAGTCTGCGTTAATTTTGCCGGTCACTGTATTTAAAAATAAACAGCACTTCTCGAGAGCCACTTTTTATTTTCTATTAAAAGCTACTATTAAAATTTTCGTACAACGTTTCGTCTTCAAATTTGTTTTTTGAAATGTGGCAAAAATTAACTATCGGTATTTTTAACTTTTTCGTAGTTATAGTGATAGAAACATTTTTTTCCTAAAAACACGTTATTGTTATTATATCCTGTTTTTAGGCCCTCAAAAATTGTTTTAAAAATGCAGTTACAGGCCAGAAAATTTTTTTAGTAGAGGTATGCTTAGGCTAAGGGCACACTAGGACTTTTTGTCGGCCAAGAGTTTTGTCGGTCGAGTGAAGTCTATTGCAGCTTATGGGAGTGAGTGCACTTAACCGACAAAACAGTGGGCCAACTTTTCTGTTCAAATTTATTATTATTCATTTCAACATGGACAACAACGGAGAATAGATAGAAACGCTCATTAATGTAATAGAGAAAAGATCAATCCTCAAAAATATTATCAGGGTAAATCTCCCAATAATAACTGAAATTTTCTTTTCTGCACTCGTTCTCTGTTCAATGGCTGTATATGTATGCAATGCTTTTTCTTTCGCTTATTTTTTTAAAATTTTACTAACAATAACGAAACGCATGCGATCTCTTCAAAATCCATTTTATACTAATTATTAATTTATTTTAACTTTTAAAAACAAAACAGTTTAGTTCGTTGTAATGCGCTCGCACCTTGCGTGCAAAACAGTTCAGTCGGAGCCATACGCATCCAGGTGTCAATGACAAAACTGTTGGCCGACAAAAAGTCCTAGTGCGCCCTTAGCCTTAGACTACAAATTTGTAAACTCAAACCCATGTTTTATGAATATGTGCAGACTTTATCGAGGACACTGTAATTCTACAACTTTACCGAATGAAACTCACGGACTCACGCCCTTATCTAAATCTTCCTAGGAGATCAGTGTTTAATTTGAATTACTAGTCTTACGTCTCTGACATTTTTGAAAAGGCTCACCCTGTATAAATCTGAAAATGCCAGAATGTTTTATTCATTAATTTCGTGAGAAAGCTCGGATTTGTCGTAACTTTCTGATGACTAATACTATCAATAGGGTATCAATTACGTAACTAGAACTACACAGGAGCAATTTCTTCAAAATTTTTAGTCAAAATTTAAAAACTGAGACATTGTGGAAAATTGATTTAATGGCATTAATGACAAACCGCTCAACCTCCATTCCCTAATAAAATTTTTGGGGTTACTTGACCACCGCTAAGGGGTTGAAGTGGCGGTATTCAAATAAACAAATAAAATTACCCTTTCAAAAATAAAATCGATTGAGCCGAGCGACTTTTGAAAAAATGAAGTTAAAATATGAGAAAGTACCTACGCTTGTTTCGTTTTGGTTGATTTACATATATTTTATTTTATGACTACAAATATGTAGCCAATATACATAACATACATACATAATATGTGTTTTTTTCATTTCTCTATTTTTAAACTTTCTTTTATCAACTAGGTATTGAAGATGCAATCTCGAAACCTTTAGATTTCAATAAACAATTTTTTGAACAAAAGGCTGAAAATAACTCCTAGGAAAAGCCAAGTTGATTTCTACGTGCAACATTTAAAACTGTATCTTATTTGCCCCCTAATATAGTCCGGTCGAGATACCAAAATCCGTGCATTTTGTGGGGGGACCTTTTTCTATGATTGATATTCATTTTTGATGATGCAAATTTAGCGTGGGTGCCAATTTTAAATTGTGGCGTTTGGCTGCTATTTTGAAAAATGGCCGCAAGTCAAAGAGTATATGGAAGCCAAATGTTATGTATTTTTTCGTCTCTGGCAAGTTGAACATTTGCTGTAGTAAAGAGAAAGGTAGCGCAGATAATTTATGTTTCCGTATGCTACTAGCAAAAGCAACTCCACTCCTTAGACAGTGGGAGTGCTGAAATAGGATTTCAACGTCAATGATGTAGGAGACCAAAATTTTAAGGGTTCAAAGTTAGCGCCACCCCCTGAAAGGGTAGTTGTAGTGGTGCGATTTTTGCACAGGGAACCACTGTAGACGTTTGTGGAAGTTACTCGGGGACTCCCTGTATTTCTAGCTTTTGCAGGTATTACTTGTCCATAAAAAGTTTCTGATGATGGAATGAGCCACACATATTTTTAGAGTAAAATATAATACTTATAAGTTATAATTTATTTTGAATTATTGGGAGTCGATCGAGGGGTAAAAATTGAAATACTCAAGTAGGCTAAATAAGAAGTACCTACCCTAGGTACACGGTATAGGTATTAAAAACCACTATTGTTTTCGACCATCCTACTCAGGTTCAACTTTTCAATCGCTTGAGCAAAAAGAATTGGGGAAAGCCCTTTATTCATAAAAACATTCTTTAAGGAACTCGGGTTTACCATGTTAGCATGTTACCAAAGAATTTATTTATGTAATAAATATGATCTTTGGTTTTACCCATAGGTACTGCAAAAGTAGTCATTAGTTGTATTACGTCTCTTGGAAGTAAAATTAAAAATCATTAATTCTAAATAGTACATTAATTCACCTGTGTCGACGATAAAAAAAGGCTGGCGATAACCTTGAATATCACATAGTATTGAAAAATGCCGTGTTTATCATTATTAAAGTGTTACATATTTGGATTTAAAGTGCAACATACGCAATAACGCGTTATGGTATTTAACAATCAACGTATTCGTTGCCCAAGTTAAAATCGTAAACACTGATTAGCAGAACTTTTGAAGTGCCTATCGAAGGTTTCTAAATTATCTTAAAAATCTGTTGTAATGGTGATAACACACTTTTTGGATTTTTTATGTAGGGAATCGTAATTGTTGAAAAGTAGATAAGGTAGAAAAGCTGTAGATAATTAGTCTTCGATTTTTGCCGGTCAGTTTGCAGCTATACTAATAATTATACACAGGTATGTTTAATTGCGTTTCTAAAATTTGAATACAATATTAAAACCTTAAAAAAATTAGGGATTACCTACATAAAATATATTTTTAAAATTCCAGTTATTTTAATAAAGAAATTCTTTCGGCACTTAAAATATTAATTAAAAATTTTCGACTTGGCATAGTTTTACGTGTTTAAAAGATAGTTGAATAATTTTGAAACGACAAAACACCCTACAAAAAATTCATAGTTAATTTTTTTAATTTGGCTTCCACCAGTAAATAATTTACTCATGGATTTTGTAAAATGAAGTCGAATCACTTACATATAACGCACAAAATAAAAAAAATACAATTCTAAAATTGAATTTATTAGTATTATTATTGGGGCGAAAATCTACGAGTATCACGTTTTTCTAGTGACTTTTCCAAAGTAATCTTTTTATTTGATATGTCCTTGAGTTACCCGTCTTGACCTCTATATTTTAATCCGTATTTTCCTAGTTATTTTTTCACATTAATCAGAACTACTCATAGCGCAAGAAAATTTTCCACTCTTATGTAGAAGAAATTTTATAACATACAGAACAGAAGAACAGAATTTTCTTACCAACACTATTCTCTTCAATTCAACTTTTTTCTTTCTTTTTAGTTATCTATCACTGAAACTTACTAATAAAGGATTGATTACATTAGAAGCTTATCTAAGAAAGTCCATTAATCCCACCATGGTGTAATTTAAATGACTAAGATAAATTAACCAAAATTTTCCTTAACAAGAGGCAGGCATATAAATGTTTAGAAATAAGCACGGAAAACATTTTTCAACTAAGAATAAATGGTGTGTAAATTGTGGAGAATTTAAGAATATAATCGATTAAAACGTCATTCAATTTTACTGCCATTTAATAATACATAATGGAAAAAATTTTAATCGCATAATATTTCATGTTCTTTACTGCAATGTCAATAAATTATTAATAACAAAGTTTCCCAATACATAAATTTCTATATAATTGATATATTATCTAAATATCTCAATCAAAAAATTAACAAGGCTTTTATAGTAACATTCTTATCCATAATAATTTCGAGTGCAATACCTGATATGTTAATTTAATCCCTTTCTCTGCTTTTACTTCTTTATAAAATACATTTACAAAATTAGGAATGTTTTCTGCAAATTTCATGGACTATGCAAATTAGGGTGACCCTTATTTTTGGTGTTGTCGAATTTTAACCGCCCCCCTAAAAAGTTTTGAAATGGATAGAAAAAAATCGTGTAACATTTCCAGCTCGATATCTCAACGTTTAGTGGGCCGCACGAACCTTATATTTTTCCCATTTAAATAACATGGAAAACTTGAAAGTTTCTGGTTTTGAATTTTTTGAAAAAGTCGAAGTGCATGAAAGGTTAGTTTGAGTTTATAAAGGACCCCGCACTTTTTATATGGACAAACGGTTTCAGTCTTTCATAAAATTTTGGTAAGTTGTAGATCTTGACTTCTGAGCAAAAGTCTTGGGCAAAAATTTCTAAGACCTCGCTCTTCTGATATAGGGACAGTCAAAGTCGTTAGGATAGTTTACCTATCGGTAAGGTTAGTTTACCTATCTGTCTATCTCGTCACGGTATCTGTATACCCTCTAGAGGCTATCTGTATACCCTCTAGAGGCTATACAGAAACTGATTTGTTAATAAAATAAGACTTGTTGTTTTAGTAACCCCAAAGTTTCAACTAAATCAGTCTATGGGTTTGGGACTACAAACTGAAAACTAAAAACTAAAAACAATGTTTTCTCTAGGACCCATTTTGAGCTCCCGCTAGAACCCGTAAAAATCCGATTTTAGAAAAACAAAAAAATACGGGTCCCTTTATGTTTAAAGCTTTATTGGTTGGCACCATAGTTTATCTTCACCCTGTAAAATATATATTTACCAATGTTCTGAGTAACAAATAATTAATGTTATTTGACTATTTTCTATCTCTTTTAACGACTTTGACGACCCCTATCTCAGCAGGGTGAGGTCTTAAAAATATTTGCCCATGGAAACTTTTCTTCAGAAGACAAAAATCTACAACTTACCACAATTTTATCAAAAAGAGCCAAAAATTATGCAGAATTAAAAATTAGAAATGATAAAAGTATTTAATCATACTTTTACTTAAGAGCAAAAAAGACTTTAGAAGTTGTTAAAATTTTCATTAATCAGGATAGCAATTTGAATAACAAATAATTTATTTGTGTATCTTTTTTGTCTTTTTTTGCTCTTCAAGTAAAAGTATGATAAAATGAAATATTATTTCTAATTTTTAATTCTCCATCACTTTTAGCTCTTTCATTGCTCTAAAACAATTAGGGAAGCAGGAATTTATAAAAACGTAATTTTACGTGCTGTTACCCTATGTAGGGGAAGATGGGGCAGAGAGGACCGGTGAAGCGAAGGGGACCTCCCCGATTAGTCTAAAACCAGGTGCTGCATCTATAAGTTAACAGCCAAAATGCATAATTTACACATTTTGTAGTATACCTAGCAATTCAAATAGTGGTATTGTAAACAATCTTAGTCTGTACAAGATAAATTCAAAATTTACGGGAAGTGATCTAATTTTTCAATTACGTTAGTTTGTTGTTATCTTTAATATGAAACGTGGTTAATGATAGCTCATCGTCATAAGTTATTGTTAAGATACTAGTTTAACATATTCAAGTGAAAAGTTTGACCTAACGAACCTATAATATTTAGCTTATGAACCTCCAAACAAAGAAAAGTGCGCCAATGGGGTACAGAGGTCCGCTTGATTCAATATGTGTTTTATATGGTATATCAGCATCTGTAGTTGTGTGTCTTCGTTTATTTTATTTATAAGGGAAAAAATGAATCCACTGTATAAAAGCGTGTCCAGTAGGGTCTTTTGGATATTTTAATGGTACTGGATAGATGGACAATGCCTATTTTATAAAATACTTAGATCATTTTATTCAACACTGAAATGAATACTTTTTTGTAATTTCTCTTTTTAAAAACTTATCTTAGGTTGTTATTATTTTGTCAAAATTATAACATTGATGAAATAAACTGATAAAAACAATATCACAATCATTTATTCAATTGAGCGTGTCACTTGTCATGAAGTTCAATTTTATTCCACGAGGTTCGCACAATCGACGGTCCCAAACGTCAAATTACAGTATTACCAAATTACTTAATTCAAACAAATTTGAAAAAATCCCTATAATTATATACAATAAAAGTAATTTGGTAATACTGTAATTTGACGTTTGGGACCGTCGATTGTGCGAACCTCGTGGAATAAAATTGAACTTCATGACAAGTGACACGCTCAATTGGCAAATAATAGTTCTCTTTACCCCACTTACCGGTCATCTTCGCCCCGATGTACGGGGCTAAGTGGACTACAGGTAATCGCTCTTTTATCTTTAATTACAGCGATTTGCAGTAGCAGTTAAGAAACAATATTTTACTTATGTTTCAGGTACATATGTACCTAGGTGATTCAAGTATTAGTTTCCCATTAATTGAATAAGAAAAAGAGAGATTGATAAAAAAGGCTTACTATGTCCTCTGTGCCCCATGTTCCCCTATCTTTAGGTCATTCAACACCCGGTAGACTACAAATTTATAAACTCAAACTGATTTTTTCTATTATTTCTACTATTTTTAAATTTTTTCTGGAGGGTTACTCGAGAGGATTGTACAGGTTCTCAAATTATTGCTGAAACTTGGGCTTCTGAAAAGAAGTCGAAGAGGAGAGGAAAATCTCAGATTGATTTTTATATTCCACAAGCCCATTGTTTTTACCTTGACACAAGCTGTGATATGTCGGAAACAAAACTTTTTAGAAAAAAGTGTAGCGATTAAAAAAATATTAGTAAATATCATTTTTTATTTTTGCATTGGTGGATTCTGCATACGTATTCTAACGAGCACTATAGAGATACAATTTGGGCCGGAGTACAAACTTTTTCTCGGCTTACGCTCAACTGTACTTCTTTAATTATTTTTTAAGCACTCCACCTTAAACACCAGCATCAGCACAATTTCAGTTATACCAAAGACTATACAGTGTAGACTGTAGACTGTCATAAATTTTGAGTGAAATGTGGCCAAAAATTCCCGCTAGTCATACTTTACCTGTCATCCGACAGTATTAATTACATACTTAGTCAGGTTTTATTCGCTCCTTCTTTTAGCCACTTTCAGAAATTTAAAAAGAATGGTCTCTTGTAACACGGGGAGAATTTTTTACGAATTTCTCTTATAAGGCAAAGAAAGTCAAGTCAGTGAACTTTTCATTTTCGAAAGTCATGAATGAATGCGGTAAATATCCGTTTAAAACATAGTTTTCTCTGAGGGCTTTTAATCTTACAAAATTTAAGGTCTCGTACAGACATTGCTAGTAGTTTGTCGAGTAGCGTGTAATTTAACTTACTGTATTCGGACATTAAAATTTAGTCCAGTAATTTAGTAAAACCATTTAACTCGGCTAAATTACTGGCTGTGCCTGTAGGAGCCTAAAGGCTGATTTTCACATATAGTGCCGTGCTCATGCCGTGTTCGTGTCGTGCTCATGCCGTGTCGTTTCCATGTCAATCAAAAAATTGACATTTCCATAAAAAATACATTGAAGTGCAGTTTTCGATTTTCACATGAGGGTCTGGGTTGCGTTCGTGCCATATTATTATGAGACTGAGCCGTTTCGATGGTAACAACACGACCACAACCTTGCTACAACCCGTTGGTCGCTTCTTATAGTTTGAAATTTAAAGTTCCATGTGACAACTCTGCACACGGTAAGTGTCAAATGTGCATATTTAGATATAAATCTATCTATATTATGAACGAAGGATTGGTTAATTATATTAGTGCAAGATTATTAGCGACAACAACATGACCACGGCATGAACACAACACAGCCCTATATGTGAAAATGCTCTAAACGCACGGCCGTAGCACGACACGAGCACGGCACGAACATGGCACGAGCACGGCATGAGCACGGCACTATATATGAAATATATAGTGAATATATGCCTTTAAGGTTCAGTATTATAAATATTATAATGTCTAGTTGCCGTAAAGGCTCGTGCAGACACGGGCAGTAATTTAGTTGAGTAGTGGGTAATTTAGTCGAGTTGAAACGATTTTACTAAAGTACTTACTCCACTAAATTTTAATGTCCGAATATGGTAAATTACTAAAGCTCTGTTCGTTTGTCTTGCACTTACTTACTTAATTTAAAGTTATCCTTTTTACATTTTTAATTTTATTTTAGATTCAAGATCATGGCGAATGATAGCTCTAGAACAGAAAAACATGGTAACAAACTTCCACAATACATTGCAGCATTAACAGGTACAAAGTCATATATTGCAAAAAGACCAATGTTAAAAAAATGCCGTTTTTCGGTCAACAATTAAAACGTGATAAACATACTTTTTTTTAAAGATTTCAAGTTGCTGATGACGAATATGACAGAATTCCGAAAAAATGTTTGAGAGCATTATCAATTTTGAGATAGAAATGTTATGAGTATGGGTATTTTATAGGAGAAAAATGCCAAAAAAAAGCATTTTTTGGTATTTTCTGAAAAAGTATTTTAAGGGTGTTCGTTATTTTGGTTTTTCTCGAAATTTTTTGCTCCTGAAACATTTTTTGGTTCTAAGTGATGAAAAAACATATACCCCAAGTTTCGCCGCTCTAGCTCAATATTAACCCGTGTCAGTGGAGTTATTTTACATTGAAAATCTCATTTAACTCTAGTAAAATAATGTTTTTATTTTCTCAATAGCGTAAAAGAAGTAGTAAAAACCTGAAACTGTCCAGAATTGCTTCAAGAATCGTATATCGTCACCTTAAGAAGAAACCCTCGTAACTCCAAATGGACAAACTTTTCAGGAGACGTCAAAAACTATTCGATGTGTCACCATAGTAACCATGTTTCATATGTTTATGTCACTATAGTTTCCATATGTCAATGTCACTTTTGTGTGTCTGTTAGTGTCATCTGTCAGTCAAGCTTGTCAGCTTGCATGTCAAATGTCTGTAGTCATGTCAATGTACTTTTGACATCTGTCAGGGAGGTTATCTGTCGTCTGTCAATGTCACCTTACTGTCAGTCATGTCAATGTCACTTTTGTCTGTCAGTCAATGTCATCTTGACAACTTTGTAATCTGTCAGGGAGGTTATCTGTCATCTGTCAATGTCACTTATGTCAATGACATCTATCTCTGTCAATGTCATCTGTCGTTGTCATCTGTCAATGTCAATTTGTTAGATCAATTTTAGGTTATGTCAAATGTCAGTGGTCATCTGTCAATGTCATTTTTAACATCTGTCAGGGACGTTATCTGTCAATGTCATTCTGTCAGTCAATGTCATGTATAATGTTATCTGTCAGTGTTTAGGTTATTTCAAATGTCAGTGGTCATCTGTCAATGTCACTTTTGTCTGTTACCATAGTTAACTTCTGTCAATGTCAATTTTGACATCTGTCAGGGAGATTATCTGTCACATGTCAATGTCACTTATGTCAATGTCATCTGTCACTGTCAATGTCACTTTTGTCTGTCACTATAGTTAACATCTGTCAATGACAATTTTGACATCTGTCAGAGAGGTTACCTGTCATCTGTCAATGTCACTTATGTCAATGTTATCTGTCATTGTCAATTTCACTTTTGTCTGTCTGTCAATGTCATCTGTAATGTCATCTGTCAGTGTATAGGTGTTATGTTATGTATAATAATTCATTAAATTTATTTATTTTGTAGTAGCGCGCGTTGATGCTCTAGTTAAAAATTAAATAATTAAAAATTTATTCAGTAATACATTTTTATCCCAATCGCCTAAACTTAAGGCCCTAAAGCATGAATTTGAGCTTCAAAACTATCCTTTCCAGCATTTTTTGTGGTTTGGTGTTTAGGATTCTTTAAAATTGAATAGACGATATGGGATTTACAATCTAAAATAACGACCCCTCCACTGTGCACGGGTCATTTACCTTCTCCAAATTTCATTTCATTTGGTGAATTCATTTAAGAAGTTATTATATCTATTATCCGTTCACTATGATTTGCGCTATGGTTGGCCATGTTAGGGTGACAGATTCCACCCGCTATAAATTCGAAAAAAATCATTTAGGTTAAGTATTAGAGTAGCAGCTTTTATTCAATTGTGTTAATAGTTGATCTGTCAATGGTCTGTGATTTTTTTGGTACTGTCTAGAGCTGTCAGTCAACTTAATAGGGACTTTCTGTTTTGGTAAACCAAAAAATAAAAGTTCATGGCCAACCATAGCGCAGATAAATAGTGAACTGATTATAGAAATAAGTATGCTTTTCACTTGTGCATTTGCTGGCCCAAAACGGCATATTTTTAACAATGTTCTTAGGAAATATTTTAAATTAATTCCAACAATTTTTTATCTAATATTCAGTTCTCTAGCACATAAATAAAGGCTTTTATGAGCTTATACCTTTTACTACGTACAGTCATGTGTATATCTTTTGGCCACCCCGACTTAGGCCTAGCACATATTATGGGTTTAACCATCAATAACACCCCCCTACTTAAACTGAGGGGTTACTTTATTTGCCAACAAGTAGTAAATCAACAAACTGTGATGGTGTTGTGATGGTTGCACTCACAATTCGTGCTATGTATTGCCGGGGTGGCCAACAGATATGCACGTGACTGAATCTTTTACTTTTACTAGTAAAAGCTTATAAGCAAATACTTATTATTATTCCACTCGGGGCCCATTGTAACAAGTGTGAATTTTTTACAATTTTTGCAATACTTATAGTTAGCGGTGGCCAGGTCGTGAGAAGGGTAGGGTACCCTTATATTAAGGTCATGTAATTTTGGATATGTTGTATGTACCTAAGCCCTAAATAAATATCCAAGGTTTCCAATTTGGCGTGCCTACGCGCGTCTACGCGCGCCTCAGTACGACCACTCTTGGGTCACCTTTTTTGGTATTTGCTCGATAACTCTTTAGTAGTGCGTCCTACGAAAAATATTATTTAATCATTTTTCTCGTGCATAAAATTTGCTACAATTTACACCAAAAACATGTTTTTTTTCTAAACCTTATAGTTACTGAAATACAGAGCTTTAAAGCACCAATTTTTTTAAAAAGTGTTTATCATCTTAACGGTTTATTGGTTAAATTGAAAGACAAAATGTGTTAAACTTTGTAGCCATATATGATAGATATGTGCAATGTGCATTAAATTGCAAATAAGACCACAATACAGTCATGAGATATAATATTCATGAGGAACCCACTAAACACTAAGGGTGTATTTTAAAGCGTCTTAAAAGTTTGAATGTTTAGTAATATATAATTTCATTAATTTATAAAAACACACTTTTTTAACTTTGAAGTTCCGTATTTCGGTAATACGTTTTTCTAAAAATCGCTATTTAATATTTAGAAAAAAAACAATATTACACCAAACTCAGAATTAATAGCATTCTGCTATTTCTACTATGGAGGTTGAATTCATATAAATTTCAATCGTTCTACAAATGCATCTGATGCTGTAAAGTTATGGTGAATAAATACAAAAGTTTTGAAATGAAATTACCAGTTTCATTGTTTTTCCTTTAATTTAAATTAAGTTTACAAATCAGAAGTTCGCTGTTCGACGATCATCAATCCAGTACAATCTTTTTATGTAAATTTTCCAATTATTTTCTGCATCAGTCCAGGTAGTACTTAATTAGAAATTTTAACTTATAGATGATACAGTCGCGTATTTATGTATTTTTCTTGATTACAGAATATAAAAAATACACGTCTTTAGAGAACAATTTCTGATTTATAACGACTAGGAGATGGTAGGTTTTGCTCAACGAATTCTATATTATTCTTATTTTTATTATTGATCATAGAAAGTCCTGTTATATAGGAATACCTGCGTTAACGTTGATCCATTTTGTCGCAGACCTGTGCTATATTATCTAACAACCATAAAGCAACTATGCGTTTTTTTACACTACACCTAAGAAAAGTTTGTTTATGTTAATTTTTTATCCCAATGTTTTTATTTTTCCAGTATGCTTAGGATCGGTTGCTACGGGTTCTATCCTTGGATGGACGTCCAATATATCAGAGGAAATGAAGCAAGCCAAATATAACGACATTCCAATAGGTGACGACGACCTAGGATGGATCGGTTCTTTAGCAACACTCGGAGCAATGGTTATGTGTATTCCTATTGGAATAATGTGCGACAAATTGGGACGAAAACTTGCAATGCTTTTATTAACGATACCTTTTGTCGTCGGTTGGTTACTTATAATTTTTGCAAATTCTTTGGTTATGATATATTTTGGAAGATTTATAACGGGGATGGCAGGTGGAGCATTTTGTGTATCAGCTCCAATGTACACAAGCGAAATTGCCGAAAAAGAAATTCGAGGCGCTTTAGGAAGCTACTTTCAGTTGCTATTAACAGTGGGAATATTGTTTGCTTACGTGATGGCGTATGCTGTAGATCTAAAGACTTATACTATCGTTTTGGCCGTTATTCCTCTCGTGTTTGCAGCTGCTTTTGTATTTCAACCTGAAACACCCGTGTATAGAATGAAGCAAAGAAGAGAAGACGAAGCTAGAAAGGCTTTAATTCGCTTAAGAGGGCCTCGTTACGATGTCGATTCTGAACTCAAAGAAATTAGAAAAGTTTTAGATGAAGAAGAAAGAAATCGATCTTCTATAATGGAATCTCTTAAAAAAAGAAGCACTAAAAAAGCCGCTATCATTTGTTTTAGTCTTATGTTTTTCCAACAAGCGAGTGGTGTTAATGCTGTGATATTTTATACTAGTTCCATTTTTGAATCGGCCGGATCTACTTTGGATCCTAAAATTGCAACTATTATAGTAGGAGTTATACAAAGTGTTTCTACATTTGTCGCATCGCTTGTTATCGATAAACTCGGTCGTAGAATTTTATTGTTAGGGTCAGACTTTTTTATGGCTTTATCTGGTTTATTATTAGGAGTATATTTTACTTTACAAGATCACGAGCTTGTTTCTCCAGAAACGCTTCAAACTATTGGATTTTTACCTATTGTGGCAATATCTGTTTTTATGGTGGTATTTTCTTTAGGATACGGTCCTATTCCGTGGATGATTTCTTCCGAACTTTTTCCACCCGAAATCAAAAGTAACGGAATAGCGCTAGTAGGCACATTTAATTGGTTTATGGCATTTATTATTACTAAATTTTATAACAATCTGAAGACCGCTATTGGTGGAGACGCAACCTTTTATATTTTTGCCGGAATATCACTTGTAGGTACTGTATTTGTATTCTTTATGGTTCCCGAAACGAAAGGAAAATCTTTAGAACAAATTCAGGAAGAATTAAACGAATAATTGTTAATTTTTTTCGATTGTGATGTTCGTATTATTTACAAAAAAAGACTTGTTTATGTAACGTTATGAATTTGTATGTTAGTATTATATGTACGTATGTTTTGATAGCGTTTGCTGTATTTCTTTTATAATTATTTCTAACATAGTTATGGTATAGTTGAAATGAAACAAAGAGCACATTAATTTGACTAATTATATGATTATACGGACTGATACTGTAAAAATAGTATTCTGTTCAAGTTTTACTTCCATTGGTCATCGTAACACTACGGATCGGTTGGAAGTAGCTCTACTTAGTGTGTATTATTATACACGAGTTGTTGAGTTTTAAAATAATTACATTTTTTGCGAATTTTTGTTTAAATAAAGATCTTAAATTCTATGGCATATCGATTTTACTGTGCTTGTTTTTACTGTAGGTAGACTGTAGACAAACAATATAATTTAGCCAATACTGCTGGAAGTTGTTATAAAAAAATACATTGTATTTTTAAATATGAATATAAAAATAAAACAATTTTACCAGAAAGCCTAAGTTATTTTGTTTGAAACTCAAATTAAACCAAAACGACACACTTGTTATATGGAAAAACGGTTTCTGTGAAATTCCATTAAATTTATGGGTGCGAACCTCTAGGACTTTTAGTTATCCTAATGCCCTGTAGTATGCTACAGTATATGTAGTATATGCTTTCGGTATATGTACCGAAAATAATGTATTAATAAAGTAAGACTTGTAGTTTTTATGCGCAGCCTTAAAGTTTTAACTAAATCTGTCTAGTTGGGAATAAAAAACCATTTTAATGACCCAATTTTGAGCACTCCCTAGAACATTTAAAAATCATAACCCTGTAAAATGTATATTTACCAATGTTCTAACTTATAAATCTTTATTTTCTACCTAGCTAATCGGAAATTTCTGGACCTACAATTTTGAAAATATAATTTATCAATAAAAATTTAAATAGAATACAACAAAATGAAAGGTCCGATGGATTGATTTAAAACAAGTGATTTTTAAAATCTTTTTATTCAAGCTTCCTGCGATAATCGCCAATGCGTTTTGAGTGCCCAAGGGTGCTCTCTTTGTTCTTATGGCGCTAGGGATTGCAATCCCGTAGAGTTTTTTCAATCCTGGATCCCAGAATTTATATATTTTAATTTTACTACAGTGCATTTAGCATTAGCCGTGGGACAAATTAGTATAAAGCTGAAACCTTTGATATTGTATTGTACTTATAGCCCTTATTATAGTACTAAAAGTCCCCACCCTTCCGAGGGCTGGAACACCCCCAAAATTGCGTTTGAATCTCAAAAATTACACTTTTTATCATATTTTTGCAATTATATCGAAGACAAGGTAGTAAGCGAAAAATTATAAAGAGTCCAAAATTGAAGAAGATAAAATCATACGACAAAAATCTCATTTGCAATTTTTCAAAATATTTAATAGTTTTTGAGAAAAATGTTATTGAAAGTTAACCTATTTTGCGCGTATTACAGTACTCATGGGTTGCGCGATCAAAGTGTTGCTGAACGCCCTATTTTACATTATTGAAAATTTCTCATTATCTATCAGATTTAGAAAAAAACAAAAAATATGTAGTTGAAGAGGACATCTTCAGCTTTAAATTACATGCAAAATATTTTGATTTTAAGTAATTTATCATGGAGAAAACAAATAATGAATGTAAAATAACCTAATTTTTCTTAAAATTTAAAAAGCTCCTAAAGTAATTGAGGAAATATAAAATCTATGTAGGATTACTATCTTCATGATGTATACTTTAATGTCCTAAGAGCAAAATTTTTTTCGAGTTCTATTTTGACAAAAAATTGGACTTTGAAATTCATAATTTAAAAAAAAAAATTTTCTTAGATATTTTTCTATCTTTAAAGGACTCTCAAATAATAAAGAAGAGATCTAAGGCCATAAATTTTAGTTTGTAGAAAGCCTATAGTATACGTTTTAAGAAGCCATCTTAAAAATTTACATTATTTAACGTTTTCATCAAAAAATTTTCAACAATATGAAGAAAGATCGAAATACGTAGTTTTTTTCCGAAATTGGTCATTACTCGCTTAATTTTTGAGAATTCAAACTTTTTCTTGAACAAAAATAAAGGTAATACTCTAAAGGTTTTATATCTGCTAATCGCATCTTGATAGGAATTCTACTTTAGAAACGACAGCAGTTTGTACGATGAAGAAAATGAGCAAAAAAATTGTAGTTCACTGCAGTTATGAAATTTTACATATGGTGAACCTGGAACAAAATTATCTAACTCTAAAATTTTTGCTATTGTTTAGTACTTATAGTCCTTATTATCATACTAAAATTCCCCACCCTTCCGATGGGGGAAACCTTAATTGTTCAAATTTGTGTGGAAAATGTTTAGGCAATTCCTGCAGCAATGAGTATGTCGTTTCCAGTGCAATTTGAAAAAAATTTTATAAACACCTGTTTAGTCGAGCAGAAAATCCGCCAATACAATACTCACGTTTTGTGCGGGCGTCCGTGCTTGATTGGTATGGAATGTTTTCTGGGAGATATTTGAAGTACTCGCAGGGTTGCCAGGACCTTCCTAATGTGTATGTAACATTCACGATTTTAAATCGTTTCTGTTAATGTAATAATATAAAATGTATTAGCGTAATTACTTATTAATTTTATTCACACGGGATTGGACTCCTGAAAGAACCCTTGTTGTCTAGCTATATAGCAGTAAAGAGTAAAACAAATGAATGTACCATTCAGTACGTTATATCGCTTCTTTTAAAATATCATACAATGTAATTGTGTAATTGCTTATTATTTTTGTTCACACCGGATGGGACTCCGAAAGAGCCCTTGTTGTCTGGGTAAATTGTTGAGTTTGCAGGCTGAGTTAGATAGAGATTCCATGGGAACTGTCGATTCAACATAATACAAATAGAAGGTAGAGGAGAGATTAAACAAAAACAGTAGTTGGCTCCAGGCCACGACACGGGGCGGTTGGTCTCCACCAGCGGAAAAACGAGTTATAAAGAGAGTTGGCTCCAGGCCACGACACGGGGCGGTTGGTCTCCACCAGCGAAAAAACGAGTTATAAATAGAGTTGGCTCCAAGCCACGACACGGGGCGGTTGGTCTCCACCAGCGGAAAAACGAGTTATAAATAGAGTTGGCTCCAAGCCACGACACGGGGCGGTTGGTCTCCACCAGCGGAAAAACGAGTTATAAAGAGTAGTTGGCTCCAGGCCACGACACGGGGCGGTTGGTCTCCACCAGCGGAAAAACGAGTTATAAAGAGAGTTGGCTCCAAGCCACGACACGGGGCGGTTGGTCTCCACCAGCGGAAAAACGAGTTATAAAGAGAGTTGGCTCCAAGCCACGACACGGGGCGGTTGGTCTCCACCAGCGGAAAAACGAGTTATAAAGAGAGTTGGCTCCAAGCCACGACACGGGGCGGTTGGTCTCCACCAGCGGAAAAACGAGTTATAAAGAGAGTTGGCTCCAGACAACGACACGGGTCGATTGGTCTCAACCAGAGGAAAAAGTGAATTAGAGTTGGTTCCAGACAACGACAGGGGTCGATTGGTCTCAACCAGAGAAAAAAAGTGAGTTGGAGTTCGCTTCAGACCACGGTACGTGACGGGTGGTTATTCTGGGCCCACATAAGTCAGTTATCTTATAACTAGTCGGAAGTGTAAGAGAAATTAAAGAGAGTTTCTTGTTGTTTTGTGTTGTTCAAAATTGCTTAATGTCAATTTAAATTAAGTGATTGTGGGTTTATAAGTGGATTCTATTCGGGAATCAAAGTTTTCGGAATACCACTATTAAAAGGATTACGCGAAAGAAACAGTCTTCAATCAACAAGTCAAGGTAGGACAATTTACCAAAAAGAACTTTACAGACTGTTATATTTGTTTTGCCGTTAATGTTGTTAGGAATTTTTATTTGAAAAAAACAAATAAATCTAGATTATAAGAAAACCAATAGAAATCTGAGAGTCCAATTTTATGTGTGCGTTCATCAAGTTGGTTTGTTTAAGAAGATTTTTCCTCTTATGTAATAATTTTTATATCGTTTTTTCCATTTGTAATGTCGACAATAATTATCGTTGTTTAATATAAAGTAGAAGTTTAAAAGTGTGTTTTAAAACGTTCAGCCTTACCCGAACAAATTTTTACTCGCAATTTCTATAAGCCGAGCGGCACCACGTTGAAGAAGAAGATCTGGGTAAAAATCAGACGTTACCAAAATTACCAAATTTTGCTCAGAAAACATCAGCCTGTCCTATGGAAGTTCTCTCTCCTTAATAACAAAAGTTTACAAAGTGGTGTCAGCGAAACAAAAATTAAAATTCTTTGTAATAAGGTTATTTAGGGGGTTTTGTGGGATTTCAAAGTTGTAGGCAGTAAAAAGATTGGGCAGAAAGACAGTTAGTGAAAAAGCCCGAATTTTCGAGTTTTACATGTACAAGACACGGTAACGTTTCAGAATTATACCAATATAAATAAAATATAGATTATACATTTCATCTTTTCTCTACGACATGGAAATTAAAAAATCCAAAGTCTCGAGCGGAAAACGCTTTTTTGAAGGTTTTCCGACGAGGCCATTTTTTTATATTACACTAATTCTTCTGTTTCATAACTTTTCCGTTTCATAACTTTTCCAATGGATTTGCGAAAATTTGGAAATTTATTTTTAATTTTTTGAAATGTTTCAACTTTTTAAAATAATTTTCAGAATTTCTTTTAAACACTGGCAAACATCATACTATTCCCTACAATTTTCAAGTACTGAAAGTCTCAAGTAATGTCGGAAAATGCCCGGGAAAATTAGGGAAAATTTTAAATCAAAAATTGAAAGAGCGCCAGCGGTTTAGCATTTTTGAACTTGGCGTTAATTTAGATAAGTAGTTATTTCATCATTCTCTTGACTCAAGTTTATGTCTCTTACTTGTGCCCTGAACAGCTTCAATACAGTCTTCCTCTGTCTCATCAGCCGAATCTGTGGCGACTTGGTCACTTTCCTCGTCATCATCAACACAGGCTTCTGAAGCATTCTCGCACGAGTTGCCATTGCAGTGAATGCAGAGTAAAGAGCATTTTAATCCAGATTTTCTGCAGGTGCACTTCCCAGCGCAACCTTTTTTTGCATTGACAGGATATAAAGTTTAATAAGGCCTGAGGTGCAGCTCCTTTCAACATTGGTATTGATGCTCTTTCTACGCTCTTAGTGCTTTTTTTTATATTTATTTCAAAGAAATGCAATGATCAAAATATCTAATATGACACGATAAATCAAACACCCGGTATATATGTGCTCGTTTACACAATTAACTCTTTTGAAGGCATTATACATCTCCAAAAGACATAATAAGTCGTTTTTGAGAATACTTTCATGATACTGTTTAAATATCTCCACAGCATTGCATAATTGCGAAATTTTTAACAAAATTCAACACCTGCTCCTTTAGTCCCACTAAGTTTGAAGATGTTCTAATTTTCGTATATTAAAGTATAAGGTATTATGTGTCATTTGCGTAAACGATTGTTAAAAATGTAGGGTACTTTAAATTTAGGAGGAATTTTAAGAAAAAATTGTCGATTTTTCTACTTCTTCAATGTAATTAATAGAAAAAGGGAACTTGAGGTGATAAGTAAAATCTAACGACTGCATCAAAAAGTAGACATATTTTTATTTATAATAAGTTTTTAGTTTCTTCAATCCTTTTAATATTAACCATTTTACAGCAACTTCAGTCAAAATTGTTATTAAAAGTAAAATTTGCAAAAAATTACGAAATATGAAATCATTGTGCTTTTTTTAAAATAAACGTGCAATCAATTTCTAATCATGTAACTTTGACAAATAACTCATATCCTTGGACGAAAAGTTTTTAAAATGATCCGTCCCACAAAATATCTTTTACTGTTTAAAAATTGGTACATGAAAAACTTCATTTGTTGTTTAATACTACAAGATGTAACAAAAGTAAACTTAAAAGATATGTAAATCAAGGCTGAAGCCTTCAGCTTTAAATTCATATATATTTTTTTAATTTTATCGTTGTTCATCTCGGAGTAAAACAGGTTTTTGTCCATCAAAACGCACTTTGTTTTTGCATTATAGCAATCGCCTGCTTAATATTATTTTTGAAAACAGCTCTTTTAAATCTCATTTTATGAGAAAACCATTGCTCTAATATTGTATGTTGTAAGTACAAAAGTTGTAGGAAATTGTATGATGTAAAAAATTTGTTAAGACTATTTTAACCTAAATTTGCGTTGAAAAAGAGACACAGGAGAAACTAAATTTTCCTCTGGTTTTTTCAAGATGGCGGCAAACGCACAGGTGTGCCAAGGTCGATAACTCGGATTTAACATTAGGAGACCGTTTTATAAAACATATTAAAAAATTGGAACTACCCGAATAATTCCGATCGCGTAATAGGTAATTGCATTGGCCTAATTTGGAATATGGATTTGTTACTATATCAGCTACAACTTTGTTAAGTTTCATACCGTAACATTAATTATTACTCAAGTACTCTATAAAAAACGACGACCCCCCAAGGACGGAAGTTTTAAATTTTTTTTAGGTTAAGAAATTTATATACATTATCCAGGCACTTTTTAAAGAGAGATTCATTACAAACAAAAGGAGAATTTGTTGGTCTCGATTCGATCAATGCAAGCGAAGTTATTCAAAAAATAGTGAAACGGAAACTTGAAAAAGTCAAACTTTTACACTAAAGTCGAAGAATAAGGGCCTTCCGGTCAAAATTGAGTTGGGACATTTTATACACAAACTCACAGGAATGGTTTCGACCGATTAAGGAAAAAAACTCGCTGTTACAAAAAAAGTCCGAAAATTAGGATAAATTTTGGTTCGTTGACTACACTAATTAGATTTAGCCCCAAAAAATTATTTAAATTTAAAAACAAACCCTTTTAACAGATATTTGGGAAAAACCAATGAATGTGTAAATTCGAAACTCTAAAAGCTCTTCTAAGATGCTCAAATTTATCTCCAATTTTAAAATACAATAATTTCCAAAATTAGGTCCAAAAAAATGACATCCAAAAGTATTTGGTATTGAATCGTCTAAAGAGTTAGACTTGGCTCAAACGATAATTTATTTAATGCAGGCGGCATTTCATATAATATTTTGGTAACCAGTCTCTCCCCAATATTTCGACCCCGCTGAATACGAAAATTGCGGTTACCAAAGCGAATCTTAACCAGAAATGTGATATTCAAGATGACCAGATGTCTGCTATGTTATTTTTGAATAATTATGAACAATTAGGACAAATATTGTCATTGGTTCTGATAGGTAATTTTATACTCTACAACTTTGATTAGAGGTAAAATCATCTTCAGATCACTGCTTAAAGAGCCAGAGTCAATGGGCGTGTTTTTAAAATAGCTCACTTACTCGAGCAAAAATGCATTTTTAATCTGTTTTAATCTGGAAGGCTCGCTGGCTTTTGAAAACTACGAAAACTAACTACTACTCGAGTGTTGGGTTTGAACGTTAGAACATAATAACGTAGTTTTCAAACGTGGGCGAGCGTCCCAACTAACAGTTTAAAAACGCTACAAATTAAATGATCGATATTTAATTCTCACGGTCGATATAATTTTTCGATAAAATATTAATAATATTAAAATTATACAAAATAATACAATTCCCGAAAAATAATTCAAATTCTCGATAAATAAAACAAACGCTCAATATAAAAATAAACTTAAAGTGAATAATTTCTATTCCAAAAAATTACACTTACAACCGAGAGTCCTTTACTGCATAAAAATAAACGTTAGATAAAAAGAGTAAACCTTCGATAAAAAAAAGTAAACGTTCGATAAAAACAGTAAACGTTCTATAAAAAGATTAAATGTTCGATAAAAAGAGTAAACGTTCGATAAAAAGAGTAAACGTTCGATAAAAAGAGTAAGCGTTCGATAAAAAGAGTAAACGTTCGATAAAAAGATTAAATGTTCGATAAAAAGAGTAAACGTTCGATAAAAAGAGTAAACGTTCGATAAAAAGATTAAATGTTCGACAAAAAACAGTAAACGTTCGATAAAAAATGTAAACGTTCGATATAAAAAAAACGCATTAAAAAAACGTACTACATAGTAGGTGCGGTTATATTTTGCTAAAAATTTATTTCTTTGAGTTCTTACTTTTGAGTTTATCCAGCATCGCAGAAGTACCAAATTAAAAAAAATTATAATTTAAAACCGTCAGTAAAACCTTTATGCAATTTCTCGTTAATAGTTATTTATGTATCTAGAGCCTAAAATCGCTTTTAGCTCGTGATACATACAAAATTTTTCCTCCTTTTGCAAAATTAAATAAATTTTACTTGTAGTTTTTAGGTTATGTATGACAGTTGTTAAGACACGCCTCGTTTTAAATATGTCGTACTTCTTTTTTGATTATATTGTTTCTATGTATAATTTTTTTGTTTATATACTTTCCTATGTACAATTTTTTCTGGTTATGTACTTTCGTTCGATCGAAATGACTAACTTTAGACGTGCATTCATGAAGCGTAAAGTACGATTTTAGACGCAAAAGTAGGAAAAGATCATTTTATAAGTAGGTATCAAAAATGTATTATAATTAGTATTATAACATTATTGTTGGTATAGTTTTTAGCAACTGTTACAAAAAACTGATACGAAACAGTGGCGCCAGGTTTCAAATCCTTTTTTCGTGACATATATCTTATACGCCCCCAGAACAGTATCTATTTACAAACACCGAACGTTTACAATATAGGGGAAGGCGGGGCTCATTCGGACGCTTTTCGTCAAATGGCTTTTTAGCATACCAAATATAACATTTAAGAAACGGCACCTGGTTATATAGAAGCATACATACATGTAGTTTATTGTGTTTAAAAATCTTTTCTTAATCTCCATTTATTTTTATAGATTTTAAATTTTTTCAAAAAATTGAATTTGTCCGAATGTACCCCACTAGTGGGGCACTTTTGGACAGTGGTGGGGCACATTCGGACTAATGAATTTCAAATAACAAAAATATACTAAATTTTTATTCTAAAAACTCCAACTGTAATAGGAACACAGACCCTAACACAACTCAGATACAAAATTTTTTGGCAAAAAAATACAAAGTAGCAAAGTTAATAATTCCAAAATCTTATAAATACCAAAATCAACATTAAATTTTATGTAACATTAAATTCTTAAAGTTTCTTTAACTGTAGTTGATGAATCTTCGACATTGGGGAGGCTGAATCCTTTATTTCCTCTTTTTAGAAAAAAAAATACCACGTCCAAATCTACCCCATATAGGTTTGTCCGAATGTACCCCGCAGTGTAATATTTTAGTTAAAAATGGATAGCTTAAATTTGAGATTAGCTTTACAAGAAGTTTCTTCGTCAAATTACTTCTAAATAAGGTAGTTCTAAGGTAATGTTTATGAAATAATATAAAAGTCCATAATAAGGGGTGTATAATGTATATGCTTATGAATGTAGAGCGAAAAATTCTACTCGGTACCACCAAAACAATGTTTTTAGTATTACAAGAAAACAATTGAAACTAAACGCACGAGATACTATCTATAGGCTAATATACAATATTCTCGCTTAATTTGAGTACTTTTGAGTACTATCGCTTTCTAAGGTAGTGAATTTGAACTGTCCGAAAGTGCCCTCTGTCCGAATGAGCCCCGCCTTCCCCTACGCAGGCAATCATCAATACCAATTTATTTTTACGCAATATATAAATCGATAACAAATTGAAAGTTGAAAATATATAGAATAAAGCCGTTTCAAAACGTAAACTAAAAAATTGACCAAGTTAATTTGGAACGTTCCATTATGTTTGGTTGTGTTATTGAATATTAATTTTAATTTAATCCTATACACCAGTCAAATAAAGATTTAACCTCGGAATGAAAGTTAGCAAGCTGAATTTTTGCATAGACCTTTATTTTGACGTTATAAGGACTTCCTCAAAAGTCTCATAAAATCTCGTGTCCGCGTCGCTAGATATTCAAGGTTAAACGTCACAAAAATCGTTTTTTTGTAAATATTTCGTTTTCTGTGCATCATACGTCATTAGAGGTTATTACAAAAATTGGAGATCATAAAATTCTCTACAAATTTGATTTAATTCATTTTTTTGTTACATCAACTGTTCTCGATATATACCGCGAAGAGTGGGAGGAGCGCAAGTGTAAGAAACTCGCCAATATATACAGTGTGTCCCCGGATTGAGTTCACTATAGGTGTAATTGACAAAAAATTTCTGAATTTCGTTTTGATCTTCTGAAATTCAGCCCTGCTTGGTCTGAAATGAATTTTAAGCACATTTTTAATTTAAAAAAATGAAGGCCCCCGTGACAATTAAGAGAAATCTATTTTCTGTTCAGGTAAAGTGTCGTTTTGGTCAACAATATAGCAAAATCTCATTAACTAAAGTTGTTCAGAATATAAAATTATGGCTCTATACAAAATTTCAAAATGATCGGCACACTTTGATTAAATCGGTTTTCATTGTATGTATCAACGAAAAATCGCATTGTACGTATAGACTATGGGCCCATAACAGAAAACTGGTGATAATATTATGTTATTGGGGTTTCACCGAACAAGAAATGAATCATAATTGCTTTGTAAATTGAGATAAAATTTTATTCACAATGTTAAAATAAAATTAATAATGAATTGATAGATTGGGCGTGGTTTGCTCTTATTATTTTGAGCGATATTGATATTTAGAGTGAAAATAAATAAGAAATAAGTAACTGCATGGCATTTTTGTATGTTTCAAAAATTATTTCCTAGAATGTTGACTGTAGAACAACGTGTTAATCAAAGTGTGCCGATCATTTTTAAATTTTTCATGGAGTCATAATTTCGTATTCTGAACAACTTTTATTAATGACATTTTGCTGTATTGTTGCCAAAAAAGACACTTTACCTAAACAGAAAATAGATTTCTCTCAATTGTCACGAGGGCCTTCATTTTTAAAAATTGAAAATATGCTTAAAATTCATTTCAGACCAAGCAGGGCTGAATTCCAAAACATCAAAATGAAATTCCGAAAATTTTAGTCAATTACACCTATAGTGAACTCAATCCGGGGACACACTGTATATATATTTCGAAAAATGATTAATATTTCTATTAAATAATTAACTTAGTAAAGTAAACCATATACGTCTGACTCCACATTTTACATAATAATTATTATCAAGTGCTATTCTATATAAGCTTGCGCTCTTCCCACTCTTCGCGGTATATATCGAGAACAGTGATCTAACAAAAAAATGAATTAGATCAAATTTATGGAGACTGTTATGATCTCCAATTTTTGTAATAACCTCTTATGACGTATAATGCACAGAAAATGAGATATTTACAAAGAAACGATTTTTGTGACGTTTGACCTTGAATATCTAGCGACGCGGACACGAGATTTTATGAGACTTTAGAGGAAGTCTTTATAACGTCAAAATAAAGGTTTATGCAAAAATTCAGCTTGCTAACTTTCATTCCGAGGTTAGCCCTTTATTTCATCTAATTTGACTGTATTACTAACTAATGTAAATTTCCAAGACTCCAAATTTAAACTCCTCATGTCAAATTAAGTACATAATTAATCGATGTGAGTAAAACATTAATTTGCTGAAAGCTAGGTTTACGAGCTAATCCTAGGGTTCTTTAGGAACTATACACATTATATTCACTAAAGCGCTGCTTCCTTATATTATAAATTCAGTCTATATAGCTAGTTCAGTTTTTGTACTGCAATTTGTTAGTAATTATGTAAGGGCAACAAGAACAAAGAATAAATCCCAGATTCAGATACAAAGGGTAATTCTATAGTATGTATATGTAGAAAAATATTATATATGTCAAAATAAAGTAGGTAAGCGCAGACCGCAGCTCGGCAATGCTGCAGATTGGCTTGTAGTATCTTCCATCCTGTGACCTGATGCCCTATGGCCTAAGTGGACGAAGCCACTTCATTGTAAAAGGAGATGGTGAAAATAAACCGTGTGTTCTATTTTAATGACCCAAGACGATATCAACTTTATTTTCAATTAACTACCAATAAACTATACAGATAGAGTGTTTTAAGTGAACTTTCTTATTAATGGAGCTACAAGTTGGTTACATTAGTAAAGAAACGAAATTTTGACCGCTGAGACAACATACAACTTAGCTGGACAATGAGGAAACAAACACCAATATTTGAAAATGAAAATGAGTTTATGAAAAAAAAACGGTTGTGTCAACACAAGTCTTTTAAATTAAATTAAAATAAAAAGAGTAAACACTTGTGAGTTCCACAAATTTATTTAAAAAACTTGACAATATTGTTTCAACCTTACGGTTATCCTCAGAAGTTGAGACTAAACTAAAAACAAATGCTAGAAACACACCACTTTAAGTAAACGAACCTAACGGTATGCGACTAACCACCGGATGCCTTATTGAAAATTTCGGAAAACCCGAAGTTAAGCTCCATTTGGTTATTTACCAAATGGTCGCCTTTTTGAATGGCGTTTTTAATTTTTATGGCTTCCCAAAGGTTTAGTCGACTACCCTTTTGTTCGCTTACAAGAAGCTTTACTTTGTCCTCCGAAAACGTATGATTGAGAGAAATACAATGCTCGCTAAATCCTGTCGCGTTTTTATTATTTAAAATATTAAGTTTGTGTTCTTTTAAACGTGTATTTATTGCCCTACCTGTTTGACCTATGTATGAAGCATCGCAATTATTGCAGCTAATTTGATAAACTCCGCTTTTTTGTAACGGGGGAATTTTTGGTTTATTGTTGACAAGTAATTTACCTAAATTCATTTTATTGACTTCTATGGCGTGTATGTTTGATTTAAATAATTGTTTTTTAATTTTGGAGGACTTATTCCCGGAAAACGTGATGGCAGTAAACTTTTTGTCTGATTCGTGTATCCCGCTATAAAGAAGTTTTTGCGTTAAAAGCCTATTTTTCTTTTTCAAAATCCTATCTACAACATCACCTTTATATCCATTACTGATTGCTATTTGTTTTAGGGTTTCTAGTTCTTTCAAAAAATTTGATACAAAAGGTATATTAATTAGTCTGTGAATTGCGCTATTAAAAAATGACATTTTGATCTGGTTGGATTGCCATGAGTCAAATGGGATGATTGTATCTGTGCAAGTAGGTTTTCTAAAAATATTGAAGTTTATGCTATTGTTGAGTTTTGATATTGATAGATCTAAAAAGTTAATGCTATTGTTTGATTCCTTTTCCATAGTAAATTGAATGTTATTATTGATAGAATTTAATTTAATTTAATTTAATTTAATTTAATTTAATTTAATTTAATTTAATTTAATTTAATTTAATTTAATTTACTTTAATTTAATTTAATTTAATTTAATTTAATTTAATTTATTTTAATTTAATTTAATTTAAAATGTTCCATCAAGCGCCCACCGCGGAAAGCATCAATTTAACAAGTCTTTTAGTCTGGTTGCCAAGCCGGGGACCTGGAAATGTCTGCGAAGTCAAATTTTTAGGCTGATTCAGATTCAGTTTTTTGTACTGATTATAAATCTGCAGGGTGCCACTTTGGCACCCTTGTGCAAACCTCAGGGAGGAGGCAAACGTATGACTAATTCTAGTTTTTGACAGATTTGTCCAAAATTAAGAAATCTAGAGAAGAATTCTCCCGTGCAAAGGAATAACCTAGTAAGTCACTTTTTTTGAAAATTGAGATTTTTGTGTATACTGAATCTACTAATCTACTAGTTTAGGTACTCTTTGCATAGCTCTTTGATTTGCATTAATATTCTAACAAATAAATCTTCTACAGGCAATTGAATTACGTAGCAAGCACTAAGAGCTATACGTAAATTCGCTCTTTCTGTAAAACTAGAAAAATGTGACTTACTAGGGTTTTCCTTTTCACGGAAGTATTACTAGACGATCATTTTATAGATGAAGCATTTCTACAACAGTTACAGCGGTTTTCCTGAAAAATTTTCTTAAAAGAGCGAATTTTCAAAAATATAAGTAAGCACTGAGTCAATACGGTGTAAACTCGACTCATCCAAAGATATAGAAGTTGTAGATCTCGAAAAAACTAACATTTTTTTATTTCGCCATTTTGAATTTGGAGCCTCCTATTCGAGTACAGTCGATATAAGTTTTTTTGTTTTTCTACTCTAGTTTATTTATTTTTAAGTTTTTTAAAAAAATAAAACTTATTTTTAAGTTTTTTAAAAAAGTAAAACTTGTTTTGAAATCCTCCTTAATTTCTCTAAAAGTTTTGTGTTTAGCACACTCTTCTATCTTCATTAATATCAAAATGGCGGCCAATTTAAAACTTTGACCTTGAAAATTTCAAAAATCGCACGGTGATTTTTCTAAAAAAGAATATGCGCTTATTCTACTCATGAAGATCTACATTTTAAGTTCAAAAAACTACTAGAAATTTTTTATAGTTTAGGAGCTACAGGAGATTGAATTTAAACGATCAAATTCTAAAAGAGTGCTGTTTCTGTTTTTCCGTTTCTCTTTTGTTTTTCCTTGTCAGTTTTGATAATAATTGAATTTATTAGTTAATTTATGTTATTCGAAAGTAATTTTTATTAATTATTAATAAAAACTATTTTTTTGTTAAAAAATGGAACTGTCTACTCTTCAAGAATTTATTGACATAAATTGACAGACAATCTTCTGTAACTTCTAAACTATAAAAAATTTCTATTAACTGTTTGACTTACAATATAGATCTTGATGAGTAAGAATAAGCGCATATTCTTTTTTAGAAAATCCACCGTGAGATTTTTGAAATTTTCAAGGTCAAAGTTTTCAATTGGGCGCCATTTTGGTATTAATGAAGATAGAAGGTAGATGTAAAATCAAAAGTTTTATAGAAATTTACAAGGATTTCAAAACAATTTTCATTGTTTTAAGAACTTAAAAATAAAAAAACTGGAAAACAAAAACAAAAAAACTAATATCGAATGTATCTGGAATAGGAGGCTCCAAATTCAAAATGGCGAAATAAAAAAAATGTTAGTTTTTTCGAGATCTACAACTTTGGATGAGTCGAGTAGTTATTGTACGGGTAGACATAAATGAAAACCCTCTGGCAGTACCATAAAGCTTGTAATCGACACCCTTAGAGTACTCCACAGGTAGCACAGCGGGTATCTCTTGCAATTGGTGATGGGTCGTATTTAAACATTTTTGTTACCGTTTTTAGTAAACTGAATTGTGGTGTATTTGTGATTTTTTTGTGATTATTTTCAAATATGTTCTGACCATGGGAAGAAACCTTTGCGCTAGTTTAAAAAAACTTAAAAATTGCTTTTTAAAAATCTAAAAATCATAAATAAATAATTTAAAATTTAGTCCGGCTCTGTTTCTTTGCTTATACTTTCACCAGCTTTGTGTACTTATCGGTTTATAATTTAGGATACTCAGGTAAATTTTTTTATGGCTTTTCATTTATGTCTACCAGTACTATACAACCCTGTGTATAATGCAAAATATATACGCGCGCGATGGATAAAAAACTATTTTACTCCAAAATGGAGAGTGGTAATGGTAAATCTATTTTAATTTAAAACTAATGACTTCAGTTTTAACTTCCATGTTTTTTAATTATATTAGTTGCTTCTTAAAGACAAATTAATTTTTTTGCATCATTTTGTTTCATATGAGTTATTTTTTAAAGTTACATGGAAAGAAATTATTAAAACGCCAAAATCTACTTAGCAATTTATTTATAATTACAACTTTAATTAATTCAATCTCAACAACAAAATCAATCGACTTTACTTAAGCAACGCCTGCTTAATACTGTCCTCTCTCGACCATCAATTCGACACCCTCGGCACCCTTAAGTTGAAACCGCATTCCAATCTAGCCGTCGTGGACCCTTGTTGCGTTCACACATGACGACAAATGTACCGTAACGCCCGACCACATAATCGTACGTTAGAGTTTTTCAGGGGAGAAGAATTTGTCCTTTAACATTCGGCCATCCTGAAACAGATTAATGTCCCCATTAACTCATCCCTCTCACACACACCATTATCACTCTCGTCAGTCACACCTATACAAATCACCACTATTTACACCAGGATTATCCTCAACATATCAACAACCACCTCAATAACCAGTCAGACCATCAACATTCTCGCCAATCTTTATACTAAGGTATCTCCCCAACACATCAATTCACGCAATCTCTAATTTCACCACTACGTTTGCCCAATTTACACAACAATATCGCCTCATGCGTCAACCACCACAATCGCCTTTAAAGCGCTTATAACCTCTAACGCCCTTTAGTCGCCTTGATTAGGTACCTATCCCTCTCAAAAGTTTTGACGACCCTAAAGGACTGTCAAACTTATCGGTCAACTTCCGATTAAGCCCAATAGCCGCCTCATTGGTAACTGTGCCACACCAAAAAGCACAAAATCGCCTGTTGTATACCGGACTGTGGTTTTACGCCATTTATCATACCTCGCCCTAACCCACCTTGCAGCCCTTTGTATATTCTCATTCGTCTTGTCACGAACCGCCTGTAGCATTTCGCCTCAACCAGAAGCCGTTTAAGCAAGGTCGTCACCTCGCGACTTCTTAGGGACTCTAGATACTTTCACCGCATCTATTTTGTCATCACCAGTCCCTAGAGCACTCGCCTTGCTCTTTGTACTATCTCCAGTACCACTCGCCTCGCTAGCTAGATCGCCACTCGCCCAACTTGCTACTCGTGACAACGCCTCACACAGTATTGGATAACCTTATACCAAAGAGATTTTGCCTGTGCACCAATCGCCAACGTCACAACTATACTGCTATTATCGCCTTAGATGCGCCTTTAGCATTTTCAAGATGCTTAATCGCCTTTTTCGACACAAACTCCTTACCAGCAAACCTTTGATCCTTAATGATTCGCCTTGGGTATCTAAATTCACCGAAGATTTGACTCAACTGCTTATCGCCTCAGATGATTTAAGTGACAAGTATTTAGTTCGCACTAAATAAATCTAGTAAATCCCACCATCACTACACACTTTGCAGAAGCGGACCCAAATGATCACTTTCACAGTGTCAAACAGTTTCTACGCTTCTGAAATTGGTGTAAAAGTCACTTTACTCATAATTACCATTTTAGGAAAACACGTCAAGAGAGAGGCCTCACATACTTACTCACAAACCGACTAGTTTTTGGAAAACCAGTGAGTCTCTTTCAGTAACACCACACACCTCTCCACGCGCCACAAGCCCAACTTCGTTGTGGTGTTTGTGCACCAAGTTGAACCTCTCCATTTTAGGAACGTATAACCTGTTACCTATTTTCAATATAGCAATTCACCATTATAAATACCTAGTCGCCTGTTGACATTATAACTCATAACCTATCGCCTATTTTCAATTTTGAAATTAATCATTATAAATACCTAGTCGCCTGTTAACATTATAACATATAACCTATCGCCTATTTTCAATTTTGAAATACACCATTACAAATACCTAGTCACCTGTTGACATTACAACGCATAACCTATCGCCTGTTTTCAATTTTGAAATTCGCCTTTATAAATACCTATAAATACCTTTATAAATGGTGACACTAGAACGTGTAACTTATCGCCTTGTAATCTCACCTATTCTCACTTGCAAAATTCGCCTTTATATACCTGGTCGCAAGTCGCCTGTTGAAACTAGAACGTATAACCTATCGCTTTATAATACCACCTATTTTCAATTGTGAAATTCGCCTTTAACGCATGTGCCTGGTCGCCTGTTGATCATAAAACGCCTCGAAAATTTATTGTACGTACTTCTTCCGCATTCTGTAATAGCTACATATACCACCCGTCTATTAGAGGTCATAACTCACTCCCCAGTAGTGTCGTGTTCCACGCTGAAGAGGCCGTGTCAACCGCCAGTCTTAACGCCCACCAAGCAGACCCTAAATCGCCTGATAGGTCCCACTTAGAGTGCACCTGCAATGATGACGTCGCCTTGTCCATAACCTAAGAATGAACTGGTTTCAGAAGTAACTCTGCGCCAAATCTATGATCTTAAAATACTTTGCATCCACCAACTGGTTCAGCTGATCTGAAATCAAAGGTACGGGACACCTATCATTCCACATACATTTGCCTCTCGCCTGACTATTTAGATCCCAACACTACCCTTGTATACGCCAAATGTACCTCCCTCACAACGCCTGGAGTTGACCAAAGTTTCCACCTTACCTCGGAACAACGCACGTTCCGCAGAAAGTAACCTATAAACTTTACAATCATACCAATAATCATTGGTAACATCAATTGTAAACGCTAGCCTCATCTCGCCTAGATGAGTCAAGCTTAAAAATCGTCATTTTCTGTTGAAAAATATCGTACATGCTCATGCAATAAATTAATACGCTTATAACTACATAACTACAACGCCATTAAACAACTCGCCTACTTTACCTCAGACATGTCTAATCTACTACTACAGTTTCTACATAACCTCACCTCAGCCGGTTGATCATTGGAAATGAACCCCGGATTATAAGAGTTCGCCATTACAGTGACCACCTTGCTTTCCACTGTAAATCGCCATCGCCAATGTTACTGATGAGGATCACGTTCATCGCTTCAGATCCGCATTCCGATACAGCGCCAGAATTCGGAATGGCCACGTAGTAAGACCCTACCTTAAACTCTTGCATTCCATGAAGGTCAGTTCGCCGTCTTGACCACCAACAACTCTCGCCATCGCCTGCCCACTTGTGTGAGCTTCACACCAAAAAGTCTCACTTTAAGTCTCTCTCATAACACCTTATGCCTGAGAGACGCTTCCTCTGCAAGCAATATGCCCAATGACTCTTGTACATCATCTTCTTTTGTTAACAACGCCTCGTTGTTAGGACACGCCTGTAGCATACCCATTTCATAGTTAGTTACCTCTGGCTCTACGTCAGGACTAATCGCGCCAACGTCAACTCCAACTTCGCCTTTCCTAAAGATGTCATCGCCATAACATGCCATAACATCGCCCACGTCAATATGTCTAACTGGCAACTAGTATCCGTATACACGCCAACGTAATCGCCCTCAACGTCTCTAACCTGCTCATAAATGAAACTTAAGGTTCAATTAGCAATCTTACCTAGTGTTCGCCTCTACCTCTCACTTCCTGCATTCTTTGGAACAGTGTCTACATTCGCCACATGTCCTCTAACACCTCTCTCGCTTCGCCTTAGAACAGTCCTCACTGCGGTGTGCCTCAACTAGACAGTTGGAGCACTGAACACCTCTCCTCGTCATGAAAATCTGCCTCTTAACTCCAACTTCAGGCTGCGTCTCACCTGACGCCATTAGTACCTCAAGCCTTCAGCCAAGAATGCACAGTACCTCATTTTCGCCTTATTGAATCCTCTAACACAGCTTCAAAATAACGACGCCTCGGAAATGCCGCTTGCCATTTCACCTTCCTTTACCACCAGTTATTGTTGTACAACTTTGCCTCAGCGCCATCTAGCTTCACCGCATAATGGTGCTCCAATCGTGGTCACATCAATTCAACCAGCGATCTACATTTCGATTTATGCCTTATGGGTCGAATGCCTCGATCACCTTGTTCACGAATCTCATTATCGCCCGCCTGTCACTCACAGATCGCCTTCTATAGTGACACCGCCGCCAAACCTAGAATCTGGTCACTCACAGATCGCCTTCTATGGTGACACCGCCGCCCAACCTAGAATCTGACAACTCACCTCTATTATCAGCACCGCCTCTTGTCGAACCATCGTACGCACGTGGTTTGCGAAATCGCCATTCTGCACTAGTACCCGCTCCGCCGCCTCCATACGCACATAAGTCGCCACCTTTATGCCGAAACCTATCGTCGCCTTCATGCAGATATATGTAGCCGCCTCCACATGCACATCTGTCACAATCTCCACAAGCACAAATGTCGCCGCCTCCAGACATACCTGTCATCACTCCTATATCGACACACGTAGCCGCCTCTATGTCAGCAACTGTAGCCGCCTCCATGTATACAACTGTAACCGCCTCCATCTATACAACTGTAACCGTCTCTATCTCTACACCTGCATCATGCACTTGGATTCGCTTATATGTTGACACAGTAACCACTTCCATCCAAACATCGATTGCTGCCTTAATGTTAACACCGATTGCCGCCTCCAGGTTGATACCTGTCACCGCCTCAGATCCGGCCTGATCTAGTTCGCCCTTCGCTATTAGACCAAGAAACGTCAGGATCACACATCGCCAGTGATTCACCAAACAAATACAAAGAACAACCACACACTACGCCGTTAATTAAATCAACACCGCCCTTTTTTCTTAATTAAATCACCAAATAGCTGCCGCGATTACACACGCGAATTCTTTATCCCACTTCTGATTTATTAAAACGCCAAAATCTACTTATCAATTTATTTATAATTACAACTTTAATTAATTCAATCTCAACAACAAAATCAATCGACTTTACTTTAAGCAACGCCTGCTTAATACTGTCCTCTCTCGACCATCAATTCGACACCCTCGGCACCCTTAAGTTGAAACCGCATTCCAATCTAGCCGTCGTGGACCCTTGTTGCGTTCACACATGACGACAAATGTACCGTAACGCCCGACCACATAATCGTACGTTTTTTTTTCAGTTTTTCAGGGGAGAAGAATTTGTCCTTTAACAAAATATTAATGTTATAACAAGCACTACCCAGTTACTATTTCTTAATTTTTTGTAAATTTTATTTTTAACAAATATTTTGCCTCAAAATGCTGTCAAACCGTTATTAATAAACGGATTGAAGAAAATAAATACTCATTTTTAAGGAAAATATGTCTACTTTTTAAGGCCTGGAATTTACCCATCATCTCAGGTTTCCTTTTTGAATTGCATACTGTTGAGTAGCAGCAAAATCGGTGATTTTTCTTTAAATGCCTTCGTAATTTTAAGTACTACTTACACATTTTCAACAATTATTTATGAAACTAAAACGTTATAACTTATAGAAGAGACCTAGAAAGACGAGAAAAAATTAGAACTTATTAAGGTGTACCGGGATGCGTCTTTTCAAAATATACTTAACCACAACGCAAGCCCCTTCCTCAAGTAATGCGTAATGCGATTGTTAGAAATTTTTTTTAAATTCTACAATAAATTACATTAATCCACTTCATGGACATTTCATAAAAATCAATTTGTGACGTTTCGCTATTAAGGCTTCTTCAGACAATTTTTCTTTGTGTATTTTTTGTAATTGTTGTACAAGTCTTGTTAAAGGAAAAAAAATTTTTAATATGTAAGTTGCAAATCGCTTGAGTAAATTGTTCGCCCACCTACTTAACCAAAACGTTTCAGGTTGTGCTATTGTTATGCACTTTTTTGCCTTTTATTTTCAACAGCTTTTATGGCGAAACGTCACAAATTGATTATTATGATACATAGATAAGAGAGCTTTGTTGTGTCTATAAAGTTCTAAACATTGCGAGAGGGGATAGGAGATATTAAGTTACACTATTCAAGCAAAAATGCTTGTATTAGTTTTTATATTTAATCAGACTTCTTATAATTACTTTTATTTAGAAATGTTAAATTTTGAAAAACTTGTTTTTTATTTATAAAATTTCAATAAATTGAAAAAAACACTAAAAACGTCTGTAAACAGCTCAGATAATCACCAAAAAAGCAGCAAGTAAGCATTTATGCCAAAAAAATTAAAAATTTTATATTTTTGTAATTTTTAAATTTTTGTAATTTTAATAAACATGCACCAAAGCTTTAATTTGTGCCGTATAATTTCATAATTTGGATTTAAAATTTCTTAACTTAAACGTGGAGTTGTAATTAAACCAATAGCGTTGCTAGAGTGGCTTGAAGCTGGCTTGCGTTGTGGTTAAGTATATTTTGAAAAGGCGCTACCGGGATTAAAGGAGCAGCTTTTGAATTCTGTTAAAAAATTTTACATTTACCAAAGCTGTGGAGATAAACTGTATCATGAAAATATTCTCAAAAACGACATATTGTGCCTTTTAGAAATATATAATGCCCAGGGGCGTTACTACCGGAGTGCGGTGGGTGTACGGCACACGGGCCCCCGACCGTTGTCAACTTCTCCCAAACTTGGTATTTTTTTATCAATTTTGTCTGCCGTTTTACCCTATGGGCTAAACTGATCAAAGCTCAAGCCGCCAAAATCTAAGATGACAAAAATTTTCACCTGCGGCGCTTTGGGGATCTTAAACTTCCCCATGCGTACTTTCCGAGGCACCGATCAACTTTTAGCCCAAGGCAAATATCCTTAGTGCCACTGTCTTTACCGAATCACCGAATCAAAATGTATCGGAACACCATTTATTTCTAATGAGCAGCTTCGACATGGTATCGACAATGGTATCGACATGGTACCGACGTGGTATCGATACCACGACGGTATCGATACTATTCAAAAGTATCGAAGTATCGAAAGTATCGAGGTATCGAGGTATCGAAAGTATCGAGGTATCAAAAGTATCGAAAGTATCGAAAGTATCGAAAGTATCGAAAGTCTCGAAAGTCTCGAAAGTATCGAAAGTATCAAAAGTATCGAAAGTATCGAAAGTATCGAAAGTATCTAAAGTATCGAAAGTATCGAAAGTATCGAAAGTATCGAAAGTATCGAGGTATCGAAAGTATCGAGGTATCGAAAGTATCGAGGTATCGAAAGTATCGAGGTATCGAAAGTATCGAGGTATCGAAAGTATCGAGGTATCGAAAGTATCGAGGTATCGAAAGTATCGAGGTATCGAAAGTATCGAGGTATCGAAAGTATCGAGGTATCGAAAGTATCGAGGAAAGTATAAGGCATTTAAGAAGCATACACTTTATGGGACCATTTTATGATGATAATAATAATAATAATTGTATATTACAGAGAGCTGAGAAAGTTATTGTCATTTCTACGACAATTTGCATTAAATGTTGTAATTTTCAAAAATGAGTTAATCTTTTGAATGCGACCATCAATTTCGATACATTTTTTTTTTAAATGAAAGCTAATATAACAGGTTACCCAATCCATATATTTTATAAGTTGAAATATCTCTACATTTCTTATTAACTGTACCAAAACTATCATTATTTTGCAGTATTTTAGATGCTAAAAAATGTCTAAGTTTCTGATTTTTTTTGGGTACTTAGAGAATCTTAAGGACTTTGAAAAAACATGCAATAGGTAGATAATTTTATCTAATTTATGATAGAATTTTTTCAACTTGATCGTTTAAAAAATGCGGAAGATTAACTCATTTTACTGATCGCATGTTTCCCTATACAGTGAGATTTATTTAAGAGTGGCCATATGATTTTACATGTTAATTTTTAAATTCCTTGGGATATTTTATTCTATACAGAATATTTAAACTATTTGTGCCATACAGTTGCAGAATGATATGGAGTATCGAAACAATTCCAATTTATTTTCCTCCAAGTAACCAAATAGCTTAAAAAAGACAATTTTTGAACACCTTTAGCTTGTATTTTTGGTTACTTTTTAATTTGTAGAAGGCTGAAATTTTACTTGACGTTTAACAGATATAAACTACAAACGTCAAGTGAAATTTTAGCCTTCTACAAATTTAAAACTAACCAAAAAAATATGTGTAAACGGTTTTTAATTTATTGTGTGCATGAGTTTAGTATGAATGATATTTGAATCTAGGCGCGAATGTGAGTTAGTTATTTGTATTGAGTTGGTACTTCGAGAGTGGAAGGGAGACGTGTGTGATTCCGATGCATTCAATTGTCGGTTCATTTTTAAATCTACCTTCAGCCTGATCGCATCGTCACATCTTATGAAACCAAGTAGTGTTTTCGATTGATTTTTATTCAATTTGCCCTTAAATGGGATTATTTTATTACTTGGTAGTAAAGCATATTTTTGATGGTATTGTGATATTTATATTGATGGATGTTAGTTTTGCTTTAATTTTCTGTGGTCGATCAGGTTGAAATCGCCATTAAAATATTACACTAAGTGAGTTTGTTTGCCCGTTTATTTTTCTGTTGCGAATATTAGAGTGTAACACATTTCGTCTGTTACAGGCTGCTTGTTACACAACAGAGTTACAGACAGACATACATACATACATCGTACATTTTGTTCAAAAAATTGAAAAATTTTTTTTCGATTTTTGGAATCAGGTTGGTGACTCAAAACGTCGAGAAATGCAAAAAAAATTTTTTTATTATTATTATTTTTTGTCTCGATTTTAACAACTTTTTCTTGGATTGGAAAAAGTTAAAATAAGTGTTTATTGTATTTTTACATTTAACTTCTGCTAACTCTTATATTAACGGAGATACCCCATACGGACAAGCAATATAGGCCACCCTGTACACTGTAATATTAAAGGTATTTACTGTCACTGTGACGTTGTTTAGTATTTGGTATTATATTAATAGGTTATAGAGACAATTGACATAAATAAATTTCAAAATTTTTGTAAAAGCTGAATTATACACTAGACTTTGTATTACATTGTTGTAACATGTGCAAAACTCTCAGTGACGTCACAAAGAGTTTAATAAAATTATTTTGGGCTCAATATACAAGTTACAACAAAAATAAAAAGACCTTTAAGCACTAGTTTTATAAAAAAAATTAAAAAAAAACGTGTCCCATTCCTCATAAAATCTCTTATTTTGACATGCAGGTATAAGTCATGTATATTTTTATATTTAAAAATCGTACATTACCTAAGAATTCGTCCGAAAAATTCAGTTTTTGTAGGTACCTTAGGGCGTTTTCATACACACCGGCTTTTTGGCGGCATCGGCACCGGCGAGGGTTCTCTCACACACACCAGCATTGTGGTTGATGCCGGCGAGATTTTTATAGTCAAAGTAAAAAAATGTTTCTAAACGTTAATCGATCCTTGCCTTGCACTTTCAGTTCAATTTCTTCTAAAAGATATATTTATGTGAAAACGAAGAGAAATGAATGACAAATTACACACTTACTAGCCCTCACCGTGGTGTGTGAAAATGCCTCTGGTTTGTCGATTTCGGTGTTAATAACTAGTAGTTTTTTTAGATGATTCAGAAATGTTTTTTTAATGGGTTATTAAAATTCTAAAACAATTTTGATTCTGAATTTGTAACTGGAATTTTGAGAAAACCGAAAAGGCAAACTCTGCTCTTGAGAAGCTTCAAGTTTAATCATGTGATTAACTTGTTTAGAAACTTCCACAAAGGATGTAAACTTTCTGTTAGGAACCTAAGAATACAAAACAAATATTTCTAGAGGGAGACATTGAACAGACCGCGAATTTACCAAACATTATAATTTCAATATAACGTTCCTCCCTGTTGATTTTGACCTCTTTGTAAATTTCTTCAGATACAAGTTAAATAAATAATGGAGATGGACCTTGTCGTAAATATTATGAACTTTTAATTTACTTGTTTCTTCATTTTATTTTCTGTTGATTTTAAGTAATCTTCATCAAATTGATTATTTTGTTTGGTATGTTGAGCTTTATATATATAGGGATATGGGTGTCTTTTTCACACTGTCGTGTCGTACGCTTGTTTGCAGTTTCAGTTTTTGGCTCGACGATTGTATTTCTGATCTTACCTTTCAACATGTCTTTCCAATACTGAACTTATATTGGAAAACCAAGGTTCCCTACCAGCAGCCTGTAGTTTAAATTCGCACCCATCCCTAATTACCGCACTCGGCTAGATAAAACATTAATATACGGCTTTTTAGAAAATTAAATTTTAATTTTAAATATAATTATTCAAGGCTCGCTCAAAGACTTAAGACTACTTTATTGTTTTATTTCAAAATTAATTTTTCAATGTTTTTATTTTCAATTTTACAAGATGCACCAGCAAAGCAATTATTGTAAAGTGGTAGGTAATTTAATTAGAGATACTGAAGAAATTGTGGTATTTTATGTTAATAACCACACCCCGATTTGCATTTTACGGTAGATTGGCGAGGTTAGAATAACAGCTTAAGTAATTTTTAAGAGCTTGGCCATATTCGATATACATCCTAAAACGATATTTTGGTTAGCTAATTTCAAGAATATCGACCCAACATTGGCATGGTAGTTAAGAAAAACAATTCTTTTAAGCTATAAATTTGAACATTTTGCTTTCATTAATTACATCCGTAATCCGGCATCCGTCACCGATAGTCTCAGAACTATCGTCAAACGATTTAACAAGAAAGATCAGCATATTTTTGCACCATTAACATACATAATTATGCTATACATACAAATCGTGCGACAGCGCTCTTAAATTTTACTTATGCCCGTACTAACGATTCGCAATATTATGCATTGCTTATCTTTGATAATTAAACACACTATATACAGGGTGTTTGTGAGAAGTTCGCTATAACCGTTAATATTGAAGATACGAGGTCGTTTAAATTAGTAAAGTAGTATAATTTTTTCGGCTAAAAACAATAAATTGAACATCCAGTTTTTAAGATATTCACAAAAGTATCATTTTTTAAAATGGAATTTTTATAAATTCTAAAAGAATTTAAAATATAATTTTATACTTTTGTCATGTCTTTTGAGTTTAGTCCGAAACAGATACCACAATATAAGTAGCCCGAACGCGATACGCGCAAACATCTTGGGTTTTTGCTAATTTAGTATCTAAATTTTACCAGGAATCCAAATCTGTACAAAAATAGTGTATTGTCAAGCGGGCCACTGTTGCTGTATCCGCTTAATGCTGAAATCGATTTAACAAACTCTAAATTGAGTGTTCTTTTCGAATACATGAAAATATACAGTGAAAAAATTGAAAAAGATTGAAAAAACGTGATATGGCAGATTTCTTGGTTATTATTAAAGATAGAAAATAAACTTATTTGGGTAATAATAATAATAATTATTATTATTATACTCAAGAAGGCGATAACTCATAGGCGAGTTGGGCCAAATTTTACCTGACGTTCACGAAGACGCTTAAGGTTTACTTAATCCTATCGAACAGTTGGGCCGAAGGATCGTTCTGAAAGACTCGAGTTGGTTTCTTTATTTATTATCTTCTATCTTTTTTTAGCTTTTTATTAGAATAATGTAGACGTGATATTATATTTTATTATAATATTATTTTATTATTAAAACCCATTTACTCTACAAGAAATATTTAAAAAAAATAAAAATTTTTAGTAAAAGTGTGTTTATTTAGGCCTTTATATACTTTTTCCAAAATTAGAAAAAAACAAAACATTCGTTTTCTCTTTTTTTTTGACGTTGCGTTAACGCAACCATGGGATCATACGTGTAAAATAAATTAAACATAATAATACAACATAATTGTAGAAAAAGACTAACAATAATAATTTTTATTAGTCAAAAACTAAACTACAAATAATACAAAAATAAAAAAAAAACTATTGACTGTGATAGTCTTTGAAGCACTGTGAGTGTAGAGGAACTGCACATTTGTTGCACATAAATACCGTTGAACTTTTACATACTCTACAACGTCTTCTCCAGTTTTCGTTATTCTTTTGAATAATATGACCTACATGGTCAAAACGTGCAGTAGATACATAGTAGAGACAAGTAGATAGATAGTAGAGACAAAGAAGTACTAGCACCACGTCCACGAAAAGGTGTTGTTGGAGGGAGGTTTATTTACACTAATGAGGCTTCTTAGCAGCTCGGATCAATCAATCAGCTTGTGAAATAGGTTTTTCGGTATATACAAGCCTACAACCCTCAACCTCCATTGAGATGTAATATTTGAAACGTTCCTGGCATATCTGCAGTGCAGGTAAAGTTGCAAGTTCTTCTATAAGATCATCATCACCAGCTTCCTCGTCCGTTAAATTATCAACATCAGGTGGAATATAACAAATGTCAATTTCGTTGTGGATATCTAAATCTTCAACAATGGCCTCGGGTTTTTTAAAAGTTAAAGGTCGTTTTGGATCGTTACTCTAAAATAATTTAATCATCACTCATCAACTCATACGCTCCAAAAAATAATGTTACTTACCATTTTTGAAAATAGTTGAAAATTTAACACTTGAAACTAGACGACTTGCATTCAGAAATTCAAATTCTGAATTGATAAATGGTAACCAAATAACTAACTGCTTTTAAAAATCGCAGTTTGCATAATAAAATTTTATCTTATTGAGGTAATTATTTCAAACAACGAAACCACAACTTAGCAGTAAGTATATCGTTTGTCCCATAGTTGCGTTAACGCAACGTATCGTTTCAAAGCCGTTGGAAGCATATTTATGCAAAAAAAATTTATTGTTTTTTTTTAATTATTATAATATGAAGTGTATTTAACAGGAAATTACTTAGAGATAACAAAAAAAATGATCCGTTGTTTATTTAAAAAATTATTGATTAGTTCAATGTTTTTTTCTCAAAAATTATAGGTATTTTTCTTAATTTTTATTTCTATTTAAAAATGCGAAAATACAGAAAAAATATTATCGGCCTCTTCAAATATTTGTTGATGCAGTACCACTAAAATTTTTCTTTTCGTATGAAAAAAATTGTTTTTGAAGACGTTGCGTAACGCAACCATGGGTTTTAACTAGAAGTAATTGTTTGCCCTTTTCACTTTTTACACTTGTTACCTCCATGTTATTGCATGGAATGAATACTAAGTTTACTAGATGGTATTTCGGTTTGCTTTTATCTTTGAACTGAGTGGGAGACCAATTAGATTGATTTTCGAGAAATTTGTTTTTTTCAAGTGCCTAATAGCTTATCTACTGTATGCAAATTTTTAAAGAAATTTTTGGAAGAGAAAGTTTAATGTTATCATAAAACCACAATATTATAAAAGGTCGCTCAGGTAGTTATAGTTAGTTCTTAATCCTCTCGAGTTTCAAACTTGGCCCAATTGTACGGTAGGATTATAACGGTAAAAAAAATTCGGCCCAACTAGAAGATCCCGTCAAGAAGTTTGTTATGTTGGCTTATTCAAAAGTAGGGCTGGGTAAAGTATCGATACTTATTCGAAGTATCGATACCTTAGGTGGTATCGAATAACGATACCGAGGGTCGAAAGTATCGAAGTATCGAAAGTATCGAGGTATCGAAAGTATCGAGGTATCGACTGTATCGAGGTATCGACAGTATCGAAAGTATCGAGGTATCGAAAGTATCGAGGTATCGAAAATCGAGGTATCGAAAGTATCGAGGTACGAGGTATCGAAAATTGAGGTACCTACTGGAGTTGAAAAAATGTTTTTACAGGTGTAGTTGTTCCAGGGGGAATCTTTGCCGCTGTATGTAACGATAACACCACATACGTCGTTACAATTTAGCGTTATATTACGCAGCGCCAACAAAGATAGTTGCTACACTCCGTATCAGATTGCGTGTTTTTGCGTACTTAGCCGAGTTTTGCTCCGGCAATGATCCGCTGGAACAAGTGTAGGTGGGTTCTCATTACTTCGATACTTTCGATACCTCTATACTTTCGATACCTCGATACTATCGATACCTCGATACTTTCTATACCTCGATACTTTCGATACCTCGATACTTTCGATACACTCCTCCAAAATACCTGAACCTTGTCGTGGTGAGGAGGCTTGCGTGTCCTGTAGATCCCACAGGGCGTGTTCCGAGCTTCTTTTCGGTTTCGGCCTGGGGGGGGGAGGGTCCAGACGAATTGCAGGTACCCACGTGTTTGTGCCGTGCGTGGAGACCCGTACCTGCAGGACGAAGGGATCCTGGTGGCTGAGTCGGACCTGAGGCGGCTGTTGTTCCCCAGGCTCTGGCAACACTCCACTTTGGCCCGGAGTTCTGTACAAACGGGGGGTCAGGACTAGTCCACCTTGATCAATCGGCTGCGTCGTCCCGTCAGAGGGCCGGCTGGACGAGTCTCTTGGGGAGGGTGGGGCATGCAGCGGTCAGGACGGTCTACGATCACCTGCCTTCTCGTGTGCAACCCCTCCCTGAAGGCTATATCTTCGAGGTAGCCCTGACGTAACAGTGTTGCGTCCCCAACTGGGGCTCCGTGGTGGGTGGGGACCCTCGAAGATGAATCTTATAAAACCAAAACATGGAAACTAAAAATATTAATAAACAACCACCAACGACAGGTGTGGGTGCGTCCCCTGAGGATACCCCACATGCTTCACAACATGTGGGTGTGTCTAACGAGGATACCCCACATCTTCTGCAAACGGAGGGTGTGTCCACAAATGATGCCCCTCCTGCAGAAAATAACACAAACCAGCGCCCTTATCCCCTTCCTCATCGCAGAAGGAGAAGGATTTGTGGCTCTGAGGCCAAGAGGAGGAAGAAGGCCAAGGAGGAGGCCCCATCAGCTGGCCCCTCCCATGGTAACAACGTGTCACCCCTGAAGCGGGCTCAGCTTCCCGGGCCCTCGGATCAGGGCAAGCACACCGCTCAGGGTGTGTCAAAAAGTCTTCCTGACCTCACAAAGGCACTCCCAAAGCGGGCCGAGCTTCCTAAACCTTCGGGTAAGGGCAAGTACACCGCTAAGGGAGATGCCAAAAAACGTAACAGGTCTGATGATTCGCGACCTTCTCCGGGGGGACCTCCTCCGAAGAAGGCCGCACATAAAGTACCTAAACCAAAGCCTCTACCCTCTTCCAGAAGAGGTGCGGAGAGCTACAAAGACATAGCTACTAGCCACCTAAGGGTGGCCATTATCGATGCCAGAAATCCCCTGGGAAGACTGACTCCTGACCAGGTGAGCCTGTTGGAGGCTAGTCTAACTGAACTGTTGGACTACTCTGTACGGGAGGCACTCGATGGTGGCGAACCGGCTCCCACTTTTGAGAGTTGGAAACACGCAGGGGAAACTCTAAAAATCACCTGCAGTAATGACCGATCCTTAAAGTGGCTAAAAACTACGGTGGAAAATCTCGCTGAGCTCTCTAATTTTAGAGTAGTAAGCGTAGATCAGCTACCACAGCTACACAGAGCTTATCTGTGAGTGGCGACCCCACAGGAGACCCCGACCCCACAGAGAAAGTTCTGAATAGACTAAAAGCCCAGAACACCTGGGTCAAAGTCAACGATTGGGTGACCCTCCACACTCAGATAAAAGCTGAACCGAAAGGTCAGCTTTTCATCATGAGCCTGGAGGAAGACGCCAATAAAATAAAAGCCAAAGGATGGAGGTTGAACTACAAGTTCACCACCCTCCCAATAAGGCTATTTAAACCGGCAGACGAAGCTGCAGAGTCCAACCCTGCGGCGGAGGCTGGCGACCCTCTTCAAGAGACTGTCGCCACCCTGCCTATGGCGATGGACATAGACAGTAACGTCCCGGCTACTGACGTAGCAACAGAGTCTAACCCTGTGGCGATGGACGGTGACCCACCTCAAGAGGTGGCCGCTATCCTGCCTACGGTGCTGGACAGGGTTGAAGAGGTCATAACATTGGCCCCTCCCTCTTATGCGGAGCCAACCTAGTTGCTATCATGTATTTATAATTTGTATCCACCCTTATTAAGATCTTTTCCAATGGCTTCTTCTACTACCAAAGCCCTAGAATGGAAAATATTACAAGCCAACCTCCACCATTGCCGAGCTGCGGTGGCCACCTTAGGCCATCACCTCGGCAATGGTGGAGCCGACATTGCGCTAATCCAAGAACCATGGTCTATACAATCTAAGATCGTAGGGTTCTCTAATCTAAGTGGAAATATTTTTACAGGTACCACTACTAACAAACCTAGGACGTGTATATACATACCTAGGAATGTGCAGGCCTGCTTGCTAACGCAGTTCAGCAATTGCGATCTCACAGCAATTAGTCTGAACTGTGATTTTGGCACTGGTCAAACTAACGTGATTTTAGCGTCTCTATACCTTCCCATTGATGCCCACGAAGGGATACCACCAGCATTCCTTTTAAATCTGGTGCATCACTGCGAAGCAAGCAATAAACACCTCATCATTGGATGTGATTCCAACGCTCACCACACTATGTGGGGGAGCAGATCCAACAATGAAAGAGGCAAAACACTATTCGACTTTATAACGGTCAGTAATCTAGAGATAATAAATCGCGGGAATGAACCTACTTTCGTCACCTCGCGCTGCCAGACTGTGATTGATATCACTCTGGCCACTCAATCTGTCTCTAACAACATCTTGAACTGGCAAGTGTCTCAAGAACTAACAATGTCAGACCACAGATGGCTAACATTTACCATTAAGGCTGTCACTGTAGAGAGGGTCCGGTATACGAATCCAAGAAAGACAGATAGGCTGGTCTTCAAAGAACACCTACTGTCGGAACTGGAGAACTCACTGAGCTCTTTCTCTGCAGGCTACAGACCAAATAATACAGAGGATATTGAACTGTATGCGAATGCAGTCAATACATCTGTCCTGAAGGCGTACGAAAGCAGTTGTCCCCTCTCAACGTCCGGCTCTGGGCAGCGCACTACCTCCTGGTGGAGCGGAAGCCTCGAACGAATGAAAAGAGTGTTGAGACGACTCTTCAATAAAGCCAAAAACTCCAAACTGCCACAGAACTGAGAAGCATACAAGCAACACCAGTCTGAATACAAAAAAGTCATACGACAAAACCAAAGGCAATCGTGGCAGAACTTCTGCAATAGCGTCGAATCCACCACAATCGCTGCAAGATTAAAAAAGGTCTTGGCAAAAGACCCCAACCAGCAGGTGGGCAGCCTAAAGAAGGAGGACGGTTCTTTCACGAACAACCTCTCTGAGGCCACCACGGAACTGCTACACACACACTTTCCTGGCTGCAAAATCGTACCTAAGTTCGTGTGGCCTGAGATAAATTCTCGGCCCCCTACTCAGGTGGACTGGGAAATAGCAGAAAGTGTTGTAACTAATACAAAAGTAGCTTGGGCTATCAAAACCTTTCTCCCATACAAATCGCCAGGCGTAGACGGTGTGTTTCCAGCCCTACTCCAGTGGGGCCTGGAAGACCTGCTTCAACACCTCGTGCGAATCTATAGGGCATGCATTGCATACCAGTACATCCCTACAGAGTGGAGAAAGGCAAGAGTAATTTTTATTCCAAAACCAGCCAAAAGTGACTACTCACTGGCGAAATCATACAGGCCAATCTGCTTTACATCCTACTTTCTGAAGACGGTAGAAAGGCTATGTGACAGAGAAATTCGTGACAAAGTACTAAAAGTACATCCTCTTACACACGAGTCAACATGCCTATACCTCGGGGAGGTCAACCGAAACGGCGCTGCACAAAGTTGTAACCCGTATAGAGAGATCGCTGAATTCAAATGAATTCACCCTGGGGGCTTTCATTGATATCGAAGGCGCTTTTGACAAAGTGTGTGTTCAAAGTATGAACACTGCCCTTCATGCACATGGGATCCCGCCTACCATGATAGGATGGATTACAAATGTGCTACAATGGCGTGTAATACAAGTAAATGCAGATGACACTACCACTAAGTGTATTGTTACTAGAGGCTGTCCTCAAGGCGGGGTACTCTCGCCTCTTCTATGGAACCTTGTTGTAGACAGCCTCCTGCGACACCTCAATAATGAGGGATTTTACACTATAGGATACGCAGATGATATTACTATTCTGCTGACAGGGAAATTTGAGAATGTAGTTTGCAATATAATGCAAAATGCACTCAGATTAACAGAAAAATGGTGTTCAGAGCAGAGCACTCCCTTACAATCAATCCGTTGAAAACGGAGTTAGTTCTGTTCACCAGAAAACGTAAGTTGAGAAACATGATTTTGCCCAACTTAAAAGGGACATCTCTCAGACTAGTGAGCACTGTCAAGTACCTGGGCATTACGCTTGATCAGAAACTCAATTGGAGATGTCATCTAGAAAATAAAATTGAGAAAGCTTGTGCTGCTTTTTGGCAGTGTCGCAGAGCGGTGGGTAGGATCTGGGGTATTAACCCTAGAATCACCCTCTGGCTCTACACAGCCATTATCAGACCGATGCTAACATATGGTGCCATTGTTTGGTGACCCAGGATCAATCAAAAAACCACCATAACTAAACTCTCACGTGTGCAAAGACTAGCTTGCTTAGCGGCCACCGGAGTAATGAAAACCGCACCCACCGCTGCCTTAGAAACCTTTTTGTGCCTCCCTCCACTAGATATCAATGTGAAGGAACTGGCCCTAAGGACAGCTCTAAGGTTACGCGGACTGGGCTTGTGGGATAATTCAACAAATGTAGGACATCTAAGTGTTGTCGAGGACAGCACGCTGCCTCTACTCACGTTGGGTACGGATCACATTCCTCCTACATATATTTTCAACAGATCATTCAAGATTTTGTCAACAGATACAGAAACTGTCACACCTGACATCTCTATCTATACCGACGGATCTAAAACAGATAGCGGCTCTGGAGCGGGTATATACTCACCCGAGCTGAATCTAAGCTAAAGCATATCGCTAGGCAAGCACACCTCAGTTTTTCAAACAGAATTAATAGGGGTGCTAGAAGGCTCTCGGTATATTATAGAGAGCGGAATCATCAACCACAACATTCAGATATCGACAGACAGCAGAGCGGTGCTCGCGGCACTAAACAGCCATAAAGTACCTCTGGTTTGGTGCTAGAATGCATCAAAGTTCTGAATCAGATATCTACATATAATGACCTAAAACTCAGCTGGGTCAAAGGTCATCAAGGAAACGAGGGTAATGAAAGAGCTGACCAGTTGGCGAAAGAGGGTTCGGCGATTTCGCCTATTGGCCCTGAGCCCTCTATCACTCCCTCAGTCAGCACCCTCGACAGTCTACTGAAAAGTAACACGCTGATAGCCCATAGGAAACGTTGGGCTAACTGTACCAGCTGCAGGTTTGCCAAAGCAGCTATAAAAGCGCCATCTAAAAAGTACGCTAATTATTACCTACGGTTGTCTCGTGAGAACTTCCGTACCATCGCTGGCACTCTCACTGGACACTGTCGATTGAACAAGCATCTATACAGAATGGGTGTTGCTGACAGCCCCAGATGTAGAGGATGCAATGAAGCGGATGAAACAATGGAACACGTGCTCTGTCACTGCCCTGCGTTAACGCTAATTCGAGGATCCATGTTAGGGGAATACTGGCCTAACATGGCCAGTATCAGCGATACTTCACCCTCCAGTATTCTTGGATTCATCCAAAGGTTGGGATGGATCAAGGACTGAAGGGTCAGAAGGGGTCGCTTAAGGGAGGCAGTACAATGGGCCCGATTAAGCGGCCTAAGTGCGCGTAAACCTCGGTTTACCCTCCACCCTAACAATCCTAATCCTACTTTCGATACCTCGATACTTTCGATACCTCGATACTTTCGATACCGCGATACTTTTGATACCTCGATACTTTCGATTCCTCGATACTTTCGATACCTCGATACTTTCGATACTTCGATACTTTCGATACTTTCGATACTTTCGATACTTTCGATACTTTCGATACTTTCGATACTTTCGATACTTTCGATACTTTCGATACTTTCGATACCTCGATACTTTCGATACTACGATCATTTCGATACCTCGATACTTTCGATACCTCGATACTTTCGATACCTCGATACTTTCGATACCTCGATACTTTTGATACCTCGATACTTTCGATTCCTCGATACTTTCGATACCTCGATACTTTCGATACTTCGATACTTTCGATACCTCGATACCTCGATACCTCGATACTTTCGATACTTCGATACTTTTATCGATACTAGTATCGATACCGTCGTGGTATCGATACTTTATACCTGATTCGAGGTATCGCCCAGCGCTACTTATGAATAATCTAAATCTACAACTAAAGCTAAAAACATATTCATTTTATTTATAAAGATAATACATTTTCTAAGAAATGAAAATGAAACTGCAACATGGGTTTTCTCTTAGTACCCGGACTTAATTTAGGACAAGTAAAGTACTTATTAATACTTGTAGTACCTGAGGTAAATATTCGTTAAATTAATGCGGCGGTCATATATTGTGCTGTTTATTTTTACACTACTGTTGTTTAAATTTAAAAATGTTAATCGATATAATTTAAGTTAGAAAACTGATCAGTAAATCATTATTTATATTTTATAGTTATAGTTTATAGGTGCATTCTCGTTTAATTAATTGTATTGTATTAATAATTAATTAATTGTTGATCGTTTACTGCGGTATTGTAGACCAATATAATGGCATATATAGCAGAGTTTAATTTTTCTTTACCACCGAAACTGAAATTTTCCCGGTAAACCATCAAGTAGTCAATTCTGTTTAAGCTTTTTTACTTAAAATTACTACTTTTATAGACTACGTACATTATATGATTAGTTAGTCAGAATCAATCAAAATAGGACATAATCCATGTATTTCTTAAATCAACGTCCGTCCGTTTTCTTTATCTCAGTACAAACTTTCTAGTTCAATCAGCTTAGTGATTTTTATAGGGGTCAACCTCGAACAAATTAGTAACAGGACGGGATCACCTTTAAAAATTTTCATTTAATAGGGAAAAAAGATACCGTTTTTTTTTTAAAAAGAGGATGTTCTGTAGTGCTTTTTTGCAAAATACTTGAAAATACTTGAGACCAATCTTGTTGAGCGTAAAATTACTAACAAAGAACATGTTGCATGTTTTGAGTTTAGACAATTCATTAAGGTGGTACGACCGGTTTCTTTTGAAAAAATGACCGTAGTCATTTTTCCAAATTGTTAATTAAGGATTAAAAATCTAGATCTTTCCAGGCTTTTTGGTGAACCATCTGCATTTAAGAAGCTACACTTTATGGGACCATTTTGTGATAAATATGTAATTGTATATTACAGAGAGCTGAGTAAGTTCTTGTTGTTGCTACGACAATTTGCATTAAATGTTGTAGTTTTAATAAAATGAGTTAATCTTTTGAATGCGAGCATCAATTTTGATAAAATTTGTTTTAAATGAAAGCTAATATTTTTTTTTACCTACAGGTTACCCAATCCCTATATTTTATAAGTTGTAATATCTATATTTCTTATTAATTATACCGAAACTATCATTATTTTGCAGTATTTTAGATGCTAAAAAATGTCGAAGTTTGTGATTTTTTTTGGGTACTAAAGGAATCTTAAGGAATTTGAAAAAATATGCAATAGGTAGATAATTTTATCTAATTTATGATTTTTTTCAACTTGATCGTTTAAAAAATGCGGAAGATTAACTCATTTTACTGACCGCATGTTTCCCTATACATATACTCGGTATAGGCAGGACCTACACCTTAACAAAATAATCTTTTTACCTGTTTGCAATGCAATTAAAATTCTGAAAAATTCACCTGTTATCTGACATTCTTAGAAAAGATATCCTATAAATTTCAAGTTGCTCGGAGCTCGTTTGCCTAAATTACGGTTATGGTTTTTTATTTATTAAAAATTAAAATTTTTTTTTCATTCTAGTTTTTTGCAGTTTTAACAACTTTATAGTTGGCAGAGACATCAAACTATGTTAATCTTGTTCCTTATAAAATTTCCGACGAAAATTGTCCTCTTCACTTTTTTCTATCGTCATTTGTTACTTATTTATTCGCATGCACACTTGAAAATTAGTGTGCACACGAACACCAGTGCTAGATGTCTATATTGTTAGGCTACTTTTTCTTGCCTGTTAGAGCAGGCGCCCAAGGTAATTGAGTATGCAAAATATGAGGACCGCGTTCTGTCAACGGATTTGGGTTTGGGAGATATCAAAGTTTAATATTTTCGATGTTGCCGGACAGTCTTATGGGGCAATCATTAATGGTGGGCGCTCAAAGTCTTAAGACATGTTGAAAAATCACATTTTAATTTTTTTCTACTTAACGGTTAGGTTGACGAAATTTTGCAACCGAGATAATTTATGTAAAATTGAAATACGAACAAAATGATGTATTTAAATGTTTAAATAGTAAAAGTGGTGACGAAGAAGAATAATTTTTCATAATTTTGCGAAGAGTTTGGTAACAGCAATTTTTTTTTCTTAAACGGTTGATAATATGACGGTGTATGTGCTGATAAGATTTCCGAACCCAATTTTGACTAAAAGGCACTTTTAATGTAGTTTTCTTAGACCACAAAGAGCTTAAGCTGAGAGCAACCCACTCCTTGAATGAATTTTGACGAAATTGTTTTTATTGAGTTCTCAATACCCTAAAGAACAAAGTTTATACTGTAAAAAAGTGTACATTTGCTTCATCATTTTTTAAACCACTTCTTGTGAATTCAATTTTCAAAATCTTAAAAATAAGCTGAAAAAGACGCTGTTTTTTCAAAATTTTGGGTGCAAATGCTTACTCTTTTGATAATTAATAACTAAAAATGAAGTTTAGCAAAAAAATAAATTTTTAGAAAAACCTTCTTTTTCAGCTTATTTTTAAAATTTTGAAAATTGAATTCACAAGAAGTGGTTTAAAAAAATGATGAAGCAAATGTACACTTTTTTACAGTATAAACTTTGTTCTTTAGGGTATTGAGAACTCAATAAAAACAATTTCGTCAAAATTCATTCAAGGAGTGGGTTGCTCTCAGCTTAAGCTCTTTGTGGTCTAAGAAAACTACATTAAAAGTGCCTTTTAGTCAAAATTGGGTTCGGAAATCTTATCAGCACATACACCGTGATATTATCAACCGTTTAAGAAAAAAAAATTGCTGTTACCAAACTCTTCGCAAAATTATGAAAAATTATTCTTCTTCGTCACCACTTTTACTATTTAAACATTTAAATACATCATTTTGTTCGTATTTCAATTTTACATAAATTATCTCGGTTGCAAAATTTCGTCAACCTAACCGTTAAGTAGAAAAAAATTAAAATGTGATTTTTCAACATGTCTTAAGACTTTGAGCGCCCACCATTAATGATTGCCCCATAAGACTGTCCGGCAACATCGAAAATATTAAACTTTGATATCTCCCAAACCCAAATCCGTTGACAGAACGCGGTCCTCATATTTTGCATACTCACTTCCCTTCAGAACCCGGTCTATGTTTTATCATTCCTCTATCTCCATTGCTTCGTCGTTTTCAGAATCGATGAATGGTTTTATCTTGTCTATCGTCTTTTTAATTTCTTCTTCACTGATACCACTCATTCGATCACCCACTATTGTCTCTTGGGTCTGATCCTTGACAACGTCTTGAGTAAGAGTATCGTCGTCTTTTCTTCATCTTCTAATTCTATTTCTGAACTTTTTGAATTTGGTTTCTTTCATGGTGTATTGGTTAATTAAAACGATGAATATTACTTTTTCATATTTTTCTTTACTACTATTATATCGACGTTGCGACTCCTATCTAGCCATAATCTTGCATCTGTAAAATCAATTTTTTTATGTTACAATCAAACGTTAGTTTACAGTTAATTTACAATTTTTTTTATAAGTAATCAAGTGATGCACTCAACCGGTTCAAAATCGCAATGGCTCCGTCTTGGTGCGATCCCAATCGAAAACGCTGTAAGCTATCAACATATTTCTCTTTGATATGACCTCTATGACCTATGACTATCCATATAGAGAGGTTGGCATATTCCCAGATCAAATATAGACAACGTTCTCTGTAGTTTTATTGATCAAACTTGTACGTTATATTGTTATATTGTACGTACATCATATGGCCGCTAGCTGGGTAGAATTAGAAATTAAGAATTAATAAACATGATAAACCAAGTGGAAAGAGATGGTGTAGTGTGAGTCATTGTCATAATTTTAGTAAAGTTTGTTTACGATTATTTTTTAGTAAAGAACAAATCAGAAGTGAACGGATATCAAGAAATATGTGGAATAGTAAATGGGGATTTATGACCGAAGAATTTCAGGTATGTTACTACATAATTATGATCCTTAATTCCATAAATGTTTTATGTATGACATAGATGTATGTTTTAAAAAAATTATAGATTTCGTTACAATACGCGTCTACTCTAGGAATGTCAGAAAGCAAATATAGAGAAAAGATAAGTTTGAGAAAATTTAAACCGGACCAAAATAAAATTGAAATGTTACCCGACACCGTTCCAATACAAAGTTCTGGTAAGTTTTAAAATTATTGCTACAAATGCTACTTTACTTGATCGCATCGTTTTGAAGTTCATAATACAATTAATTATGGTAAATAAAAAAGCAAAAAATACTATTATTTGTGGAATTTCAATTTGATTAAAAAAACGTGATATTGCAGATTTCAAAAAAACTTATTACGGTAATTTGTAGTACTCAAGAAGCTTGATTATGTCAATTTAAAAAGCACCAGTGAAATCAAAACAAGACAGTAGGTAATGTTACTTAGGTTTATTTTTTTAAGAGCCATGATTATAAAGGACAAATAACGTTTATCTCCATAGTAAAATTTATGTTTTGTAAACATGACAACATAGCAACGTTACTAAAGTCAAAGTTTGAAGTTTTAATATAAAAACACCAATTTTTGCATATGCTATGTTGTCATGTTAACAAAATATAAATTTTACTATAGAGATAAAAGTTATTTGTCCTTTATAATCATGAGCATAAATCAAATAAATTTTTTTTACTAATTAACATTAAATAAATTTTTTTTTCTCTTTACTGTGATACCAAATAACAATAAAATAATTGATAAAATAAAGTTGTGATAAGGTTTTAAAAAATGAATCTAGCAACCTTTATATCCATAGCACAACAATCGATAACAATCAAAAATACAAAAACACCTACTATACTAAACCAGTGTTTATCGATTATTATCACGACTTCATTTTATCAAATATTGGATTGTTATTTGGTATCACTGTAAAGGGACGATACTCTTATGTCTTGATGAATATCTAGAAAAATGAACCACGTTCCATTTAAAAAAAATGAACCTTATTAATGTTACTCTCTTGTTTTAATTTCACTGGTACTGAATTAATTTACAAATCTGCAATACCAATCAATCACACTGTATATTCTCCCTTCTCCCCTCAATAATTAATGAGTAATAAGACACCACTGTATACACATTGTATAGTAAATTTTGGTAAAACAAACTAGGTTTTTATAAATCACCACTAAAATGCGATTATAATTAAAAAATTAACTTCTTAAGCGGTTTAATGCTCCTTTACCATTGATTCTTTCGAATTTTACCAAAAATAACCGGATGTTCGATAACGTAGGGTTTAACCGTTAACTACGGTGAACATCAACAATTTAAAGAAGCATTTTTAGCATCATAAAGACTTGAAATTTGTCGTGTAAATTAAACAAGTCTTTAGCAGGTCTTAATTTTATTAAATTACACCTCTGGAGGAAGAAAGGGGAGGGGGCACACCCTCGGTTTTTTTGTGAGATTAATATTTTCAATGATACCAAATGCCTAGAGCTCCTGAGGAAAGAATGTAGAATGTTATACAAATATTACTTCTAATTTACTTTTTTTTTCCTACTACTTTTTTTCCTTTTTTGGAAAAAAAATTCTTTTGCTATTAAAAAATTCAGAACAGTGCCCAGCGCTAATAATAGTTCCTCTTATTATTCTCAAATAGCGGTCACCGCCGTCAAAATTCGACGAAGTAATTGGAGAATGCGTTAGAATAATGAAATTTTCAAAAATTACTATAGAATCATAATGCAGCTAGAACCTACATCGATGATTGTTTGTATATGCACAATCATAATATAGGCGTGTCAGTCATTCAACGTCATCGAATTACGTTGCAGTGGGAGATAGGAGATTGGACGCATGAAAATTTATTATTAAAAAAAATGTACGAAATTGAGAATTTGAAGAAAAAAAATTAGCGCTGTGTTACCCACAAAATATCTGTGGGTAGAGAGCTTCAATTTAAAAAAAATCATTAAGATCGATCCAGTAGATGTACGCTATTATTAGCTATTAAGTTAAAGGCTTCGCGTTTTAAAAACACGTTTTAAATATATGGATGAATAGTTCGAGTTCGCATATAGGAATATGCGTAGAAATAAATAAGAAATATGTTTAAATGATTACGAGAGAGAAAGAGTTATTTTTAAATAGAAAACAGGCGTGCATTCATTAATAATATAAATATTTTTTTCTTCAAACGTCCAAAAAAGTTGACATTTTGTTACTGAACAAGTAAGGTTAAAGTTCTACATTTACATCCTAGGAGGTAAAAGTAAATTCAAACCCTAAATATTTACAACAAATTGTAACGTAAAATGATATTTCTAAGCATTTGTAATGTTAAAAGGTAATGTTTTTATAAATTTGCTGTTATAATTTATTCTTTGCGTTTAAAGCTTAATTCTCAGCTATCCGAAACCGTCGTATACGACGATTTCGGATAGCTGAGAGTTAAGCTTAATAATTAGTAACTTCTTTTTACAAATTGAAGTTAATTTTTACAAAATATTTGACAATTGAACTACAAATAATTTTCAAGAGATACTTCAAAAATTTTTATTTTTGGTTTTTCAAAGTTTTACGTTTGAAGAAAAAGTTAAATGTTTCATATGGAGTAAAAATTTTGTCCTTTTCCTTTTGTCGTTGTTGGCTAATAACACAAGGCGACAAATTTAGAATTGATAATTTTTTTATGGATTAAACTGTACTTAATCGAAAGGGTATGCATATTGAAGCTCAAAAATAAAAAAATAAAAATTTTTTTACGAGTTGTTTTTGAGATAATCCGCAATTTGTGATTTTTTTACCATTTTTTACCATTTGTTTTTCTCAAAAACTACTAAAGGGTGCTAAAAAATTCAAAGTTAAATGTTAAATTAAAGTTAAATTAAATGTTAAAGAAAACATTTCAATCTTTCCAAAAAATATTTTTGAATTTTTGAAAAAAGTTCCAAAAGTTCAAAAAAAAAGTTCTAAAATTTTATTTTTAATTTTTTTAGAACTTTTTGAACTTTTTTTTTATTTTTTTACTTTACCTGAAAAGAGCAATTTTTTTTACACAAAATAGTTAAAAATTAGGAAAATCCTACGAGTCAATAAAATATTAAGCTAAGATTAAAAACAAAAGAAAGATTTGTATACAGGGTGTCCGGCATAAACCTCCGTTCCTTGAAGTGGGTGATTTGCGAGCTCAAATAGAGTGATAAAACCGAATTTACCTTAGTCCAAAGTTGTTTGCCTACCAAGTTACAGCGCTTTGAAGTTCTTCAAAAAAAAATCGATAAATAAGCGTAACTTTGGAATTAAAAGTGATGGAACAACGAAATTTATGGAATATACTTTTCTTGATGAGAGGAAAAACTTGGTAATCAGTAAAAATCGATATGATTCTTCTGAGGTGGTTAGTTGCCCGTCCCTCGATGTTAACGCACCCTTAACTTTTTGTTTTTAACTTTTACTGATTACCAAGTTTTTCCTCTCATCAAGAAAAGCATATTCCATAAATTTCGTTGTTCCATCACTTTTAATTCCAAAGTTACGCTTATTTATCGATTTTTTTTTGAAGAACTTCAAAGCGCTGTAACTTGGTAGGCAAACAACTTTGGACTAAGGTAAATTCGGTTTTATCACTCTATTTTGAGCTCACAAATCACCCACTTCAAGGAACGGAGGTTTATGCCGGACAGGTATACAAATCTTTCTTTTGTTTTTAATCTTAAGCTTCATATTTTATTGACTCGTAGGATTTTCCTAATTTTTAACTATATTGTGTAAAAAAAATTGCTCTTTTCAGGTAAAGTAAAAAAACAAAAAAAAAAGTTCAAAAAGTTCTAAAAAAATTAAAAACAAAATTTTAGAACTTTTTTTTTGAACTTTTGGAACTTTTTTCAAAAATTCAAAAATATTTTTTGGAAAGATTGAAATGTTTTCTTTAACATTTAATTTAACTTTAATTTAATATTTAACTTTGAATTTTTTAGCATCCTTTAGTAGTTTTTGAGAAAAACAAATGGTAAAAAATGGTAAAAAAATCACAAATTGTGGATTATCTCAAAAACAACTCGTAAAAAAATTTTTATTTTTTTATTTTTGAGCTTCAATATGCATACCCTTTCGATTAAGTACAGTTTAATCCATAAAAAATAGCAGTGTCGCCTTGTGTAATATTACCTTGGCGTATAGCCAAGGTGGCCAATAATTGTGAGACTGACTGTGAGAATTGTGTACGTATATTTTGAAGTGACACGGTTCACAGCTATCCGTTATTCGTCGTCTGTTAAGGCTGGCACACAATGAGACGCTTAAAACGTAAGACTTAAAACTTAAAATTCAACATGTGTTATACCAAGGGCAGTGCACATAATGTGAACGTAACGCTTACGACTTAACTTAAAATTTTTTTATTGTGTAAATTGTAAAATGTGTAAAATAAAATGTGTAAATTGTGTAAATATAACCTTAAAATGTTAAAATTGTATAAATATAATCTTAAATTAGCTTAGCAGCGTAACGCATTGTGTGTATATGATATTTTACGTTTTACGTTTTAAGTCTTACGTTTTAAGCGTTAAGCGTTAAGTCTCATTGTGTGCCAGCCTTTAATAATAAAAATAAACACGTATAATTTCAATTTTTGACAATTGACAACTGTGAACGAATAAACTTGACGGATAAAGTTCAACATCGACCAACTTTTCCGTCTCTTTGGGCGACGGAAGAATTTGAAGATTGCTCTGCTTTGGTTGTCTGCTAAACTACTTACTCCCTAGCCTCTCCTACGAACTTTTCGAAATTGAAAGGAAAGGGGTAAAGGGTATCTAAGCTATGTAGCTATATAAAAGTTACGTCCTATTTTGATAACATACTCTCCGGACTCTGGTTTCTTAACCCGGCATTCGACAGGTAAATATTTGTTACGAGTTCCGACACGTGGGATATGACAAACCCCGAACTTAAAATTACCACTTGGTATAACTGTAGTCAATTTTTTTTTTAAATCTAAATATTTTTGCCAAAAAGGCTTTACAAGGCTTCATAACACGAATTGCAAATTATAACGTAGTTTTCGCTAAGAAACGAAGGGTTAACGATTTATTTTAAATAAAATGTTTGAAACATACAAATAATTTAAAAAAAACAGAATTACTTGTAAAATGGCAATTCTATACTTTTCAATAAAAAAATCGCTTGTAATTTAATGAGATAGCAAAAAGTTATTAGTTGTTATACAATTTTGCCATGTGTGTGAGAGAGACAGATATATAAAAATGCGTCAACAACTTTACACAAGCACTTAATTTATCAGTTTCGAATCCAAGGACATTGTGAACACCTCTTGTGTTGATTATACCCTCTCTTTTTTGGAATTGGTTTGGGATTTTTATCCAAAACATAAAAAAAAACTCACGTGGGGTGTGACAAACCCTACTCGGTTTTGCTCCAGTACAACTGCCATAATATCAACTTCTTGACTGCAGTATTTGCTTTAATAATATGTAGAATATTATGTATTTGTCCAACTGTCAAAAAAACGACAAATTCTATTATCATTTACAAACCGCGAAGTTTGCTATTTTTTAATAGTAGCATTTTTTAATTTGTTACCCTTTAACAACGTGAAAATACGTTTCGCGTTTCCGTTAAAAAAGCATTTTTTCACGGTTTTACGTTAAAAATTGTTTTTTTTTTGAAAATTTAAATTCTCCTGTCAGTTGAATGATTTTAATTAATTTTTTTATATTTGGATGGTTTTTTTTTACAGTTGTGCAAAAAATATTATTTGTATCACGAGTGCGAAGTATTTTTGTGCGCTCGAAAGACTTTTTTCATTCGGCAAGCCTCTTGAAAAAAGTAACATCTCGCGCACTAAAAACACAGACTTCGCGCTCTTGATACAAAAAACTTCGTTTCGTCTGACAAGCCCTACTGCCTAGCCTAAAAAATGAAATTTTTACTGCTAATCAAACAATCTACTATATTGCTTAAATCAAGAACCATTTTTAAAATCTTCGCTTTAAAACACCAATACATAATAAAACTAAAATAAATTGTAAAAGTAAATACCATATCAGTTATCAAAAATTGCAGGTGTTAATTCAAATTTGAAATTAATAATTGACGCCTATCTTCTATCTAAAAATAACTCTTACTTATTATGTCAACTCAACCTGCCTCAACCTCATTATGCTAACTCGAACTATTCAATCTGTATATGGATTCGAGAACAAATAAAAATTCATATTAAATAGAAAACGATAATAACAAAATAGATATTTACCTAACCAGTTTTGAAAAGACAAATTTTATTTTGACGAACGTAATTGCTAAAATGAGCGAACGAAGTGAGCGAGTTTTGTAAATTACGTGAGTTAAATAAAATTAGTCTCTTCATAACGTGTTAGGTACAAAATTTTATCTGATTTCGCTATGAAATGAAAAATAATTATTATTGCGGAGGTCCGAATAATATATCAAAGCTTGCTGCAAACAAACAAATACATTACGTAATATCACCTCAGTTATGTTGTAACGATAGAATTTTCCAATGTCCAAAAATTACAAGAATGACAAAAAGTCATTGTCAATTTATGAGGAAAATTAGTCCAATATTCATGTTCCACCTAGAAATAAGTCTAGTTAATAAACATATGCAATTTGAATTTGGCGCCATTGACAGCTGGTCAAAATTGGACAAATGCCAATTTTGACAAATGCAAATTGCGACCAAAATATGAACGGAAAAGAGTAGTTAAGGTGTAGTACATCACCGGAATAAAATGTAGTTTTGATCCTGAAGGTTCCTATTGTTCATAATGGTAATCTTCAACTCAAAAAGGAAAAAAATCCCAAAAAGTCAGTAGCGTCTCCCGGGAAATTTTGTCTCATCTGTCAGCACTTAACCAGTGGCGTATACAAGTCATGACTAGCTTGATCCGTCCGTCCACTGTCAGATAGTCTATCGCTCGCCGGCGAATTTCATGGCCAGAGGAAATATAAGACGGGCCAAAATCTTTCGAAAATTGGATTCCTTTTACCCCAAAAGGAATTTGCATGTGTATTGTGCGTATACAGTGCAAAATAAAACGAGTCTTAACGCGAATCTAACAAATTCAGTAAAAGTGTTTAATTATTCGGCTTCATCATTTTCTTCGGTAAGTCCCCATCTAAAAGAAAATTGCTTTAGTAGAACGCAAACGCTTTCAAATTAGAACAATTCTATACAAATTAATGTGAGATCTGTGCTAGAGGAAAACCCTTTAGAACATTTCTATACAAATTAATGTGAGATCTGTGCTAAAACGCAAAACGCTTTAAATTAGAACAATTCTATACAAATTAATGTGAGATCTGTGCTAGAGGAAAACCCTTTAGAACATTTCTATACAAATTAATGTGAGATCTGTGCTAAAACGCAAAAACGCTTTAAATTAGAACAATTCTATACAAATTAATGTGAGATCTGTGCTAGAGGAAAACCCTTTAGAACATTTCTATACAAATTAATGTGAGATCTGTGCTAAAATGCAAAACGCTTTAAATTAGAACAATTCTATACAAATTAATGTGAGATCTGTGCTAGAGGAAACCCTTTAGAACATTTCTATACAAATTAATGTGAGATCTGTGCTAAAACGCAAAACGCTTTAAATTAGAACAATTCTATACAAATTAATGTGAGATCTGTGCTAGAGGAAAACCCTTTAGAACATTTCTATACAAATTAATGTGAGATCTGTGCTAAAACGCAAACGCTTTGCAAATAGAAACGCTTATCTTACCTAAAAGAAATCACCTAAAGGTGATGTCAGATTCACCTGTTCCCCCATGTAATTATTGCGTCTGTTTATATCAACCGTGTCGACATCGTCGTATATGTGCCCTACGATTAATCGTACAAGTTAACCGTTTCCCAGTTATCCGTTGTAATTGTCATAAACAACTCCGTGTACATCTCCATAAAGAGCCCTGGTATCGATTCATATCAATGCAAAAACAAATCCGTCTTGTCGCCTTTTACTTCATTAAATCGACGAGCCGTGATTAAACGTACCCCCTGTCCAAAGCAGCCCTAAACGATACAATTCAGTTAATTCGAGCCAAGTAACATTTGTCTCAGTAATAAATAGAAACACCCACCGTGCATTTGTACAGCGAACTAACGACTACAAATTTGTCTTCAAATACAAATTAATAACGTTCCGAAACCATCACCAGTGAAACTGCACTACTACGTGTAACCACTAGGTGCCCATCGAAGCGTCGACATTATTGGCCAACGAGCCAACCAAGTATCCCAGAGACGTCAAATTGACGTTATTAAATAAATTCGTCACCACAAGGGACGAACCATACATATTACTACGGAACCTAGAAGTTATTAAATACAATTAGTTTACAATAAACTAAATTGTTGTTTGATAAAGGCCAGTAAGCCAACTTATCAAAGTAATACTTGCGTAAAAAGTCGATTTTCGCTGATACAATAACACGAGAAGGTTGTAACAGTAACAGTTTACAACAAGGTAGTAAAAACCACCAAAACTCGAACTAATTGACGATTGTCCCCTTCGGAAGTGCCTTTTGGACCAATTTGATAACTAATTAGCAGATCTAATCTATTTTTCAGCATCCCAACCAACATAAATTGACATTGTCAACTTGACAGTTGTCAACTAAACCGCACGTCAAAAATAACAAATTCTAGCTGCGCCCCACGTTGTCACGTTTAATTCAACCGCAACGTTGCCGAAATAGAATTTCCTACTACACCGACATAATAATTTCCCTGTGATACTCATAGACGCGAAGTCAACAAAAGTATCCTGATTAGTGGTTACCATTAACCCTTATTGTGTTATTCAAATTATTGGTTACCAAACATAAATATTTACTCCTTCAATTGTAAATATCTAAAAACATTATACTTTATTTAATTCCAACTGTTGTTTTATTTCTGCGGTAAAAGGCTAATCAAAGTAAAGTGAACCTTGGCTTCACGACTGCAGTGATCCCGACAGGTAGAACACATATTTAATTGCGCACTATTCTTCTAAAAGTTATAAGCTAACCAAAAGGGAGAATCGTGTGGCAAATTTGGCGCCCGAGCATTTAGGACAGAAATTGTCAAGTAATTAATAGCCTTATACCCGGAAATAATTACAATGAGTCAGACGTCCCCCATTTACCCCCCAGGAGATAGCCCTCCTCCTCAAAGTACTTGGAACCCCCATCCTTCAACGAGCGCGACTGTTCAACCCCCCGTAGACGTGAATCCTCCCCCAGTAGGTCATCAGGTAGTAATCGATGTGTCGGGATGGCGTAAAGCCGATTTTGTTGAGCGATTGCAAAGAATGAATTTACCTCATATAGGTACGGTACGCGAGTTAAAAGAAAGGTTTATACAGTTTGTGACCAACGCACCTCCAGTTCTCGATTTCCCGGTCGGAGCTCTTCCCAACCCCCTCGGTGATCTCCCAGACGGAACAGCGAGTCGGAACCTCTCACCCAGGAGATTGGAACACACAAATGTACCTGAACCCCTCATCGTGAATATGGACAATGTGAGAATGCCGCAGTTGAGTCCCCCGCCGAGAGCACACGTAGCACCCCACGGACAATTCACTTATTCCCACCTACCACGAGCAGCTCAGATATGTGAGACAGTCCGAAAATGGAAATTACAATACGATGGTCGAGGTGACTGCAGAGCGTTCCTCGAGAGATTGATAGAGATGAAAGACTGTTACAATTTGCGAGGACAGGATTTACTGAGTGCCCTCCCCGAGTTATTAAAAGACCAAGCGCTAAATTGGTATCGTAATAACAAACGAGGGCTGGAGCACTGGGAGGATTTTGTATACCTATTCAGGGCAAATTACGCTCCACGGACGCAGGAAGCAAATCTTCGCCGGGAGATTTACCAAAGATGTCAACGACCTACCGAAACAATTCAGCAGTTTCTCACGGACATCCAAACATTGATTCGGCGAAGCCAATTGACGGAAGAAGAGGAGATAGAAATTATCTACGCCAACCTCCGCAATGAGGTTAAACTACACATAAAGCGTGCAAGCTTTTCCCATTTGAGCGAGTTGTTGATTCAAGCGAGAGATTTGGAAATACTTCTTAATAAAGAAACTAATCCAAACCGTGCCTTTAACAATAACCATCAAAATTCTCCCCGCAATAACTTAGTCCCCCCATTTACACCGCGACAACCCTTTGTAAGTTTCGCGAATCCTCCCGAACGTCCCAACAGATTGGCCGCAGTAAATACCCCTTCTCCGGCGAAGACCCCTAAGAGTCCTGAACCGACACGAAAGACAAGTGGTGCGATCGAGAGTGCGTCTACCCAGACCGAAACTCTACCATTAACTGCCTGCTTTAAATGTGGCGAGAAAGGCCATTGGAGTCGCAACTGCACGAAAGTAATTTACCGGCGATGCTTGAGGTGCAATCGATGGAATCCTCCGTCCAAGGATTGCATGTGCCAACAATGGCAGGGAAACGCCGAACGCCCGAAGGAGTAGGACCGACTCCTCCGAGGAAGGCACAGGTTTCAAAGGAACGAAGCGAGCAATGGAAGAAATGGTTACAAGAGGTTAAACAGTTTTATAAACCCCAGGAAACTCCAGTAAACCTCGAAACAAAAACTACCGTCGTGCCAACCACGATCAGTAGCAATATAAAAGTCCCCGTGTTAATAAATCCCCCTTTAACGCCCCAAAAAGGCACACTTAATTCATTAAGTAGGTCTCCCGTTGGAGATAATAGTGTTTGTTTAGCAGTTGATTCTCAGGATCAAGAGAATGGAGTGTTATTAAATAAATTCGTCACCACAAGGGACGAACCATACATATTACTACGGAACCTAGAAGTTATTAAATACAATTAGTTTACAATAAACTAAATTGTTGTTTGATAAAGGCCAGTAAGCCAACTTATCAAAGTAATACTTGCGTAAAAAGTCGATTTTCGCTGATACAATAACACGAGAAGGTTGTAACAGTAACAGTTTACAACAAGGTAGTAAAAACCACCAAAACTCGAACTAATTGACGATTGTCCCCTTCGGAAGTGCCTTTTGGACCAATTTGATAACTAATTAGCAGATCTAATCTATTTTTCAGCATCCCAACCAACATAAATTGACATTGTCAACTTGACAGTTGTCAACTAAACCGCACGTCAAAAATAACAAATTCTAGCTGCGCCCCACGTTGTCACGTTTAATTCAACCGCAACGTTGCCGAAATAGAATTTCCTACTACACCGACATAATAATTTCCCTGTGATACTCATAGACGCGAAGTCAACAAAAGTATCCTGATTAGTGGTTACCATTAACCCTTATTGTGTTATTCAAATTATTGGTTACCAAACATAAATATTTACTCCTTCAATTGTAAATATCTAAAAACATTATACTTTATTTAATTCCAACTGTTGTTTTATTTCTGCGGTAAAAGGCTAATCAAAGTAAAGTGAACCTTGGCTTCACGACTGCAGTGATCCCGACAGGTAGAACACATATTTAATTGCGCACTATTCTTCTAAAAGTTATAAGCTAACCAAAAGGGAGAATCGTGTGGCAATGTAATATTTCATATATGTAAAATTGGACGTTTCAAAACGACAAAAATGAATTTAAAATTTGACATTTCATAGCGGGGTTAGATAAAATAATTTTAATAACCCTATTGTTAAATTAAAATTATCTAGCTTGTAATTGCGAATGTTTAAATCGCTTAAAAGTCAGTATTGGAAGTATTATTGTAAATAAAAAATGTCGGTGAGCATAACACCGAATACAGTTTTTTTTTTTTAGTTTGAACTAAATTAGAATAGCCATTTGCACTAATTTTGTCAGTTTGGTTGCTGACAGCTGTTTCGATACACTGTATCATCTTCGGAGCGGGTTTTTAACTTTCAGTTTCAGTTAAAAACCCGCTCCGAAGATGATACAGTGTATCGAAACAGCTGTCAGCAACCAAACTGACAAAATTAGTGCAAATGGCTATTCTAATTTAGTTTAAACAAAAATCAATCTCGATTTGCACATAGTAAAAGCCGAATCTATTAAATACTTAGTTATTCTAGTTTTTACTTTTAATACAAATTTATTTATATAAAACTTTATAAACAAACTATATTTATATTAATAAAAAGTGAGATTTGTATCTATCTGCCCCGTCAGTGGGGCAGATAGATACAGTATGGGCCACATAGATATTTCTTTAAATAAAACACATTTTGGGCACTTAATGATATTGATTTTAAAAAATAATATAAATTTATTATAAAAGAAAACAATAGATATGCTTAACTTGAATATAAATGCAAAATAATGAATGACTGCTCATCGCATTTTCAATTGCTGACGCATCGCTTCTTCAATTGCTGAGGTCATCGCATCTTTACTAATGTTGCTTCTTTTTATAATTTCTCCCTATTATCCTGAAAAAAAACAACATTCAACAAACTAAAACCATATACGAAATATACGTGCATTTATATGTATCAATCTGCCCCATTCCCTAGTGTATCAAAGTATCAATGATCCCCATTGACGTTATGCTAGTTTTATACGAAGTTATACCCAAATATCACATAAACAAAATTTTAAAACTAATATAAATAGTTTTAATGTGGTTTGCCTTTTCGATTAATGTACTCATCTCCATGGAGTTGTGGTTTTTCTATCCCTGTGTGTGTACAGTCAATCACACCAATTGCAGTTGGGAAAATGTACCTGCTTTGCCATAGTTCTTTAGCTTCAAGGACAGAAATTGGTAGTGATGGGAATTTTATCCAATGATCAGCTTGAGCAATTATACACTGTTTACTGTTCTTGAAACTGTTGATTGCTCAACACCAAGTTCTTCGCCTATGCCTTTTTGAAATCCAGGATCAGCTAAATACCTCAAGCAAATTTTCATTTTGTGTAGAGACGAAAGCGCACCTCCTCGGGATTCGTGATTATCATGTAAGAAAGTGTTAGCCAACCACTCTAAATTTTGTACTTAAAATCGAAATAAACTTTTGAAACCACTAACTTGGGGTGATGAACGAGGTTTATAATACTTAATTTTACGTAAATTCACTACTTCAGCCATAGTTGGACGACTAATAATGAAAATGAACCTATTTAGCGAAAGTGGAGTCTACTTCTGACTAGATGCATTTTTTTCGAGGCTTTTGCTTTTCGTTAGAAGTAAAATATCGCTTTTATTCATACAAAATACTTTTACCTCGAGCAAAAGATCCACTCTAAAAGCAATTGCTTTATACTTATAAGTAGAAGGTTTTACTTTAATTTTTATTCATACTACTAAAAGGATTTGCTTCAAGTTTTGCAAGGAAAAGGTTATGCTTCTTTTTATTCATACGGGGCCATATTTAAGAATAGAAATAAAATTTTAAAGCAAGGATGTCAATGAAAAACAAAAATAAATAAACCAAAATAAACATAAATGAAAGTACAGATAGGTGTGGGAATACTAATATCAATAAATTTTAATTTCCTAAGAGTGGTGTATAATTTTCAACGCGGCAGGTAAAATTTGTTGCTGTCTACCTTCATTTCTTAATTTATAGTCAATTTGTATTTCAGTAAGAACATTATTCATCGGTTTACTTGACATGTTTCGATATTTTCAATTATTTTATATTTCAAAATTGTATATCCGCATTGCAAAATTGGAAATACCATACGGTTTACCACGGTTAGTGCACAGCAAGCTTTTGCATTATCTTCTTTAGATCAAAGATTCTAATTTTCTCTATACTGCTCTCACTAGAACTTCTAAAAAAACCTTGAAGAGATTGAAATTTTGGAAACAGTAAACTTCTACAGTGAATTCTTGGGTAAAAAATTGGACTTTTCAAGACTAGGACTATGACGTATGACATCTTTAATTTTTGAAAAAATTTTACTGAGACACATACTTAAAAAGGATGACTATGACGTTGACATTTGTTCTTTATTCCAAAAATTTTGCTGAGACACATAAAATGGATATATTACGAAATATTGCTTCAATTTTAATAATTATACCGACCAAAAATTATATTCTATTGACCATCTATATTTAAATCCATATATTTTTAAAACGCAAAGGCTTTTCTTGACCAGTGATAATAATAGCAGCTCTTCTTGGAACGATCTTGAAAACTTCGGCAGCAAAAATACATAATATAGTCCTTAGGGTGTACTGTAGTGGAAGATACGAAATTATGGTAGTAATCATTTATTTAACGATCCCCTTGATATTTAAGTGACACTACATAAAATATTATCATTGTCTTTTGTATTCTAGGTTTTATTGGATGGAAAGTCAAAGCAGGCGGTTTAGAAAAGTATGGACCTTTGTATGTAAACTCAAAACTTGGTATTAACTGTCCTAGTATTGAGCAATTACCGATAACTCAGGTTACGATATTGTAAAAATTGAAGAAGCAGAATCATTATTTTTGTAGTTTTTAAAGATCTCGGTGAACGATTTACTTTTTTAGTTGCTTAGTGTAAAAGTGTAAAAATTTTTAATATTTACATAATAAGTGAACGGACAACTGTCATTGATCCACTAGACTTTGTTGTTTATCTTAATCTCGCAAAATAAAATTTGAAAAAGTTTGCTTTTTATTATTATTAACAGATTTTTATTTGTTTTTGGGAGCATGACAAAAATCATTTTCTTTATTTAAATGTGGCATCACTTTCACTTGAACATTAATTTACCGTATTTAAGAAATTCAAATATTTATGAGTAGTACTACTATTGAGGTTGTGTGGATAACTGGTGAATGTTGAAAATTAGATAACTATTTTAACCTAGAGTAATGTAATGAATAGTCGAGTATGTTGTCATTAGAAATTCTACTTAGCTGATTAAAGCGGGAAGTTGTAGTTTTCCCCAGATTGTAGTACCCAGAGTGAGAATTATAAACATTTCCTGAAGGTATTATATTTTCCATGTTAATTCGAGTTGAATACACTAATTTCAAGTCGAAATGAAAATTTAAAAATATTAGCCACATTGTAAAGAAGCCAACTAACCTTAGCATTACAAGGTTCCATTTGCATTTTTCAAAAATTGATATATTTAAATAATAGGGTTCTAAATGCCAAATATTACTATAAAAAGTCCATTTTGGTAGAAAAAATTAAGAATTGTCGAAATTATTTTGCGAACAAAAGTTCTAATTGCATGCGTGCCAATACTGGGATTTTAAAACTTTAATTGCCTATATCTCCGTATGTTAAATTTGTAAGATAGAACCATGTAATACCAATATAGCGAGCTTTCAAATAAAATAAATACATTAACTTTGTAAATATTCATTCATATACTATACTTACTAATGTGGATAGAAATTTCCGGCCAGAATTTTACAATGTAAAATGTAAAATTTATAAACTGATGAAAAATGAAAGCCTATTTTAAAATCCGGCCGCATTTTAAATGTGGCTGGCCATTTTGTAAAACGGCGGATTGTGGCTACCACAGTATTATATAATAAAACAAAAATATATCTATCAGGAGAAAATAAGTGAAAAATTGATAAATCGATGGTCAGTTAATCAAAAGTTTTTGTTGCTATAAGTTTACCCCAGGAAATTTTTTTTCGTATTCTCACGTTGCCAATAATTTTCCCGAAAAATTTCTTCGTCGTAGATAAATTATTGGAATTTTGAATCTATACAAATCAAGGAATGTCCATAACAAATTCCTACTTGTTTTAAATTTATAAACTTTTAGTTTCATTTTTCGGAAATATTAAGATGAGATGAACGATTGTTTATTCTTTACAATCACAACTCAAAAACTATTAAATTTAATTACAGTTTAATCGATAGAGAAAAAAATTCAATTTACATTTAACTATATTTAAACGAGTAAATAATCGTATGTGAGACTGTATAATATGAAATTCGTTATTGAAAGCTATTTATTGTAGTCCTGGAGCTACGTGCACATTTACTAAACCATTAGATACTAAATATTAACCTTTACAGGTCAAAAGTAGATGAAGAATGAGTATTAGAACCGCCCATCTGCCTGGCCAAAGTAGCAGCTTTAACTCGGTAGGGGAGCTAGAAACTCCAGTTTCTTTGTAGTTTAACTAAACGATGAACAGGTTGTGCATCAAAAAATTTAATTTTTCTATGTAGTTTTGCAATATACCATAGCAGGAAGTACATAGCAGACGCCTTCCAAGAAAAAGAAAATGAGCTTGGTTATAGCAAAAAAGCGATATTTGAGTACAAATACAGGGAAAACCGTCCATACAATTGAAAAATTTTATTAATAGAAGTTATAGATACTGGAATAATAAATAAATTACCCCTATAACTATTTTTCATATCATCAACCCTAAACTAGTTATAAAGCTATTCTTCACCAACGTTTACTTTAAAAGGTGCACACTTTGAGTCAAAATTATGTGATAATAATCGTACATAGGACTAACAATAATTGTTAATAGAAGTTTTAGATACTGCAGTCATAAATAATTTACATTCATACACTTTTGTCGTATCGTCAACCCTAAAGCAGCTATGAAGGTATGAAGCCATTCTCTAACCTCGTTTTCTTAATAAGACGTGGAAGGCGTCTGCCGACATGAAGGCAAATTAAGCATCGTCTGCCGGTACCATATTCGAAAACTGCATAAAAAATGGAATCTTTTGAAATGTAATTTGTTCATATGTTCATGTATCTTATTATGGTGCTGTTAAACACTCAAAACGGCTAATTTTCTATCGTTTTTCTCAAGTACAAGGAGCCATTTAGACAGTTTCGACCTGCAGAAATTTTGTGTCTTATGGTTTAGTAAATGTGCACGTAGCTCCAGGACTATTGGTAACCGTTTAAATCCATAGACTTGTGTGAAGTCCTCTGCAATACTGATTTGAATTACAGCGGCAGTTGTAATTCAAATCATGTATGTAGATATACAGAAAAACTTCGAACCTACAAGAGAAATGGGCTGTAAAGGAAATTTTAAAATTAAATATGAAATGCAAGTCGACGTATGTAGTCTAGTATGTAGGATTAAAAATTCTTTGAAATTAAAAATTTCTTGTTTGTAGTACGACTACGTCAACGTTTCGAACATCTTAAGAAAACTTCGAATGCTTTGAATTTTCGTGGGAACAAGATCTCAATTGATAAATAAACAAGTAAGAATAATTTTACCCCAATTGTCACTTTTCGATTCAATATAATAACAAGAGGTTCTATTAATATTGTTTTACGTCAAAATGTAAATGAAACGCAATTAATTCATTGAAATTATAATTGTGCTTTGAAAAATGTAAACTCAATTACTTAGTTGATACAATAGAATTAAAGGTTAAACACGCAAGATCACAAAGGCTTATAAAGCACATTTTATGTGAAAATAGTTAAGAAAATTAACGAAGACTCGGTTACACGCTAAATAACTTAAATTTGAAACTTTTCAAAAACACAATTTGATTAAACATCAAAGTACGTACATAATGCGGACAAATAATATGAGAATTAAAGAGACGCTTCTCAATTAGTAGTTTATTTTATAATTTTTTGTTTTTTTTTCAGTAAAAAAATTAATTTCATTGACCTCAAATATATTTTTGAGTAAGATTACAAAAAATATCGGTATGGGTTGTAAGAAAGAATAAGCGCCATGATGTATTTGGTAAAATTGGAAATATTAGAAAACTTTGGCTGTTTTAAATAATGCAATTAGTTGAAAATCGTTATTGGAAATTATTTCGCTTTTAGGCGCATCAAAGGAATGTAAAAATTATTGTTTCTAACGACCACTGTTTACCAAGTGACCCTCTATTTACAATATGAGATATATTAACTATCACAACGGTGATGTTACTTAGTGGAACTACGTTTTGTAGTGCAAATAAGTTTACCATCCTTGTTTATCTTGAATTCTCGGATATTGATTTCGTTTATGAATGCCTACGAACGCTTAGTGAAAAAGCAACGACGTTGTTACTCGTTGTGGCGCATGTAGATTGTAGATTTTGTAGATTGCTCTTAGTTATATTCGAACTGTTCGACCAAGCAGGTGTTTTAAAAAATCATCAGGTGAAAGTGAAATATTTTCATTTTCACATGCATAAAATCTTTTCAAATATTTCAAGTTGTTTAATTAATGAAAAAAATTAATTTTTAATTTATAAATGCTTAAACCATTTTAGCGTTTTGCATTCCTATTGACAACATTCTATGTACGTTAAAGGCGTGTTGAACACTAAAAGAATTATTTTTATGGAAATTTTAATATTTAATATAACACTTTAGTCACTTTTCAGCAAAACGTATTGTGGTGAGTAATACTGCACGTGCAAGTTTGTTTCTGGTTAATTGATGCTGGAGTTAAAGCTTTTTGCTACAAATTTACGCATATGGCAAGCTAGCAAAATAATTTTTAAATGTTATATGTACAAGATGTTGTATTAAATGTTATGTTACATTGTATAATTGTTTTTGACTTTCCTTTAATTAACCAAAATATTTTTGCTTGCCACGTTCGTATTTTATAACCTTCTGAGACGTTTGTCCCAAATTAAGTTAACCGTGAGCGACTGTTATAAAAGTACTCCAAAATAAATAGTTTCTTTTATCTTATATACGAAGTAGATTTAAAAAGACAATAAATACCCTGTAATTCCTATCAAACTTCTTCTCAAATTGCAACGTCAACAAAATTATCTGTTATTTGCCTCGACCCCTCTTGTTCCATAACGGAAATTCAGATATGTATTAGGAAAGAAAGCTAGTTTACTATTTAACCGGGCAAATAAAAAAATTTAAATTCAAGACGTCAAAAACCTGCAACTTTAGCAAAAGTAAATTATAAAAATTCTCTGCTTTATATGAATATAGAAAATATAATATAATATATATAATATCGGGCTAAAAAATATAGAGTAAATTAACTGGCTTCGTATAGAATTTTTCAAAAAGAACATGATTACTGATTTACTGATGAAATAGCAGTTACGTTCTACACTTGTTTTCAGTCATTTGACAAAATGTCGAAACTATTCATATAAATGAAAGTCAATTAATTAATCCTACTTCTATGTTAACTACTCTTAATTAAAATTTTAATATACAGGAGGTGTAACAGAAGTATAACAGAAGGTTCAGCATATTAAGCTGAAGCGTATTCTATGGCCAAAATTAAGACGAAAAGTTCATATAAACATTTGTCCACCGAAAATGATAGTTACGGACAATGGAAGTTTGGCAATTGGTTTATTAAATAATAAAAAAATCATAGCTATCCATTATAGATATCATAGCTATCTACGATTTTTTATTAAATGTTTCTATAGTCAGGGTAATATCTTTTCCGTTGCACGTGATGACATGATGATTGACGTCATTAATTTCATTAATTCATCCTTCATTCCCTTAATTTCATCTAGCAAGACATTTTTTTCTATTGGAAATATTATTTCCATTACTTTATTTTTAAAAATTCGATTCAATTTTTTTGATGGAAACTCAAATAATGAAAAAAGTCCATATTAAACTTATATTTAAAATGTCTCGTTTTAGAGATTGGTTGAAACTCAGAATAAAATAATTTCCAAAATATAATTTAATAAGATTCGTACCACGATTATATTCATTCCAACAACAAATAATAAGAATACAAACGAACACGCTAATAATGTTCAATTGAAGTCCGCGAACATCACTATCTTCTGCAACCTAAAATCAATTGGTCAATGGCGCTTGATACTTCTTTAATTCTATTTAAAGTGGATTTTATAATTTCATTTTTATTCTCAAAATTCCTCTGTTGTGTACTGGTGTATAAACTACATTTTTTAATGTCCCCTTCATAAGTAGAAATCCAGTGTACCAAGAGATGATGATTTGGTGCTCTTGCGGTTCAGACTACTGGTCAAACGATCGCGAGTGTTGTAAATAATTTTTATGTCACCACTCTCAAACTAGTAACCCAAAAATGCTGCAGCACGGCAGCACAGCACCGCCAAGTGGGCTCCAGCTTCCATCTTAGTTAATAACCACACTTCTCTACTATGCACCTCCTTCCTTATTTCGAAAAAAACATTATTGTATATTAGTTTTAGGGCGGTTGAGATACCAAAGCCCGTGCGTTTTTTGAGAGGACCTTTCTTTATGATTGATATTCGTTTTTGAAATGCTGAAAATTCAATTTAGTGTGGGTGTAACTTAAAATTTTTGGCGTTTCGTCACTATTTTCAAGAATGGCCGCTGTCCTAAGCGATATGTGAAACTACAAATAACTCTCAACTACTTGGTCAAATTGCATGTTTTAGGTGCCGTTGGGAAGGTATTTAGTTATTCTTCACGTTTCACTGGTAAAAGTAATGAAAACGACGTTGAGAACAAGGAAACAATAAAATAAATCTTATATTAACAATGTTTGACATTTTTAGATTTTTTGTATTAAGCTGCAAGAATTCAATGCCGGACTATGTGCAAAAAAATCTGTTAGATTATATGACGGTTAAAGCCGTTATTGTATCTGCAATCAAAATCTCGTGATCCAAAGAGATCAATAACACTTATTAGTTTAGTTTTCTTATTCATAAAATATAAATATTTTATACTTTTAAATACATTTGTTTAAACTTAAAAAAATGTTGAAATTCAAGTAAAAATAAAGAAAATTCAAAAACCACCAATTAAAAAGGGTTTTCATCGCTCCTGTAATACTTAAAAAAGTGTTAATACGAGGTTTTGCGGAATAATCTCCAACGATATTAAAAAGGCTTCTTCTAAGATGCTCTTGAAGTCTAATTATTTTAATAAGTCTAATTATTTTAATATTTGAACGGCTAAGGTAAACAAGGATAAAATTTTGGTAACGAGTATTTCGTATGCATTGTATATGTTTATCGAGAAAAAAATTGACAAAAACTGGTTATGGGAAAGATAATTTTAGGGTGATGATATCTTACCACCTCCAGAACTTTCTTATCTTATATCTCTATTAATTAGTAAAAATATTTTTGCTACTATATATTTCCTTACAAAATAGATTCATTTTCAACTATCCGTTTCTTTAAACGATGTTTGTCAATTCATTTCTCAATAACCGTACTTGTAATTACCAAAACTAATCGTCTCATTTTGACATATAGAAATCACCTGTGTAAATCCTCCCACGTATTTTAGAATCACCCTGTATAATTTTTTAAATTTATAATAAACATAAAATGTAATTTTAAATATAATTACTAGCACGCACTTCCAGAGTTCAATTAATTTTATTTGAAAGAATAGGAAACTTTCTTTAAAACCGCTCATTGATAATATTTGGGGCGATTCGTTAAGACTAAAACTTATTATTCACCCACTTTTACACTATAAGCCAAGAAACTTGGATCTAGATCTAGAGCATTCTAAAAATAATAAGAAAACAAAAACTGTATTTGAAAGGGTCTTTGTTTACAATCCTGTTATGCGTCAAATTTTTAACAATCAAGTTGATAGGCATAGTCGAGTCTACTTTTTGTCGATAAATAATTTATAAGTTATACAGTGCGCGCCAAAAGTCTTTAATAGAAATATTCTTTCCCGAGAGGAATAACTAAACGGCTCTACAAGTGAAATTGTCACCCAGATATTGATTTGCAATGCTTTCTTTTTACTGAAAACAGCTACGTTGCACATTTAGTAGTCGAAATCTTCGAAACTGTTTCGAAAATTTAATAATCTATCCAAATCGCCAAAGAAAATATATGTGGTTGCAATTCAAAAAATACTATGATGACATCACGGTTCGAAGAGGATAAGGAAGTAGGTAGGGGGCTAAAAAAGAAAATTATCGAAAAATTTAAACTAGTTGCATTAAAATTAATTGGACATGTACAACGGTAATTTCATATATCTAGATCAAAAATATTTCCATTACTTTTTTACATCGAATAAAAGACTAAATCAAAAGTGGGCAACCGACTGGACAAATACAAAATACGACAAATAGGAGCATTAAAACTACATCGCATATTTTTATTTACAAATGACAAATAAAACTTAAGTCTTCACCTTTCAACAAGGAAACTCCGCCTGAGTTTATAAGTTATATAACATATAATGTTATACACAAATCTATGTGGGGAAAGAAACCCAATTAACCAAATTCTACCTAACTGCAACTGCTACAACAATAAGCGAGACGACACCCAGACAACCTTTACGACATTATTACAACCTGACTCGGCAAATTGTGAATTGGTAATCTAAACAGTTAAACGAAACTGCAATTATAAAAATATTTAAATTACTATACATACTGTGTATAGTATCAACGCCAGAAAATATCAGAGATGATATTTTCAATCATTTTTTGTTAACGTTATGAGGTCTCTGACGCTTTGTAGTCCACCCAACGGAGCCGCCATGATCGAGATATGAAATTGTTTTTCTAGTATTAGTTATTATTAAAGTATTAGGGACTCGTTTGGAAGTTTATATTCATTCGCCAGAATAGTATTTTAAATATTTGTGAAAAAAAACTTTGACAGAGAATTTACGGGGTTACGTAAGCGTCTGCGGCCATATAACAAAAAATGATTGTATTTACCATCATCTCTGAAATTTTTTGATGTGTGTAAAGAATATCCTATATATAATATATACAATAGTACAAAGGACACATTTATAGCCAATAGCTAAAGCTGACGCATAAGTAAGTATGCCCAAATCACGATTTTCTGTTTTTTTTTAAAAAGGCAGTAATTGTTATTGTGAAATTTAAATTAAAAATTTTTTACGAAATAATACTGCTCGTACTAGTGAAAGCCGTTAATAAATAGCAAATTTAAAATTCTTTAAGAAAATTAAATCTGTCAGATCCTAAATTACATTTAATGATTTTGTGTGTTTTAATTTACTTTGGGATTCAAAATAACTGTTTATGCAAATCTCTTTTAAATTAAAACATAAATTATTAACAACGTGAGCAACGTAAAAATCACAAAATAAAATATAAATTTTAGATAGTTGAGCGAACGTTTATCATTATTTTGACGAAACTGATGTCGATACAACAAAAATTACTCATCTAAAATCAATAACAAGACATGGGTGATGTTTATATTAATTTTAAACAAAAAAGTGAATACATTTGTTGGAACTGCGTAAATACAGAAGTATAGGTATTTTAAATTTAATTGACTTCTAGACAGAAAATTCGATGTGTAAAAATGTGATATCCTAAATGAAATAAGTTTGCACAATTTCATTTAAAATACTATATATCAGTTAACGGTAGTCAAAAACACGCTCAAATAAAATTATTAAAAATAAATATATTAGTAAAAAGAAGTTATAATTATAAGTTGCTGTAAAAAAATTAACATGAATGTAACATAGATACCTCTACTTGGTTGAGAGAGACTTGTATTTGTTTTTCCAAAAATCTAAATTTTTCTTCCACATCTAAAATAACACGTCCTTACAATCTGTGTAACTAGGAGACAAAGGTAATCAAATTTAAACAAACTGTCGTATTTTTAAAAAATGTAATTTAATTTAGAACCACCGCTTACCGACTACTATTTGTTCAGTAAAAAAAAAAACAAACAATTTTGCTATACAACGCTTGTATCCCATTACTCGCTCAGTTAATTTATTTTTTAAATATATTACAGCTTGTTAACAAATAGAAATCAAATAATTAATTTGAATAACAAACATTCAAGTTAAAAAGAAATATTTTTAAACCTTTTATAAATTTTAATACACTGATGCACAAAAATATTGCAAATTGGACGATGAGAATCGCGAAAAAAATTTCTCATGATTAATTGTTTTTAAAGGAAGACTTGTCAATAAAAATCCAAAGTTAACAATGAATAACAATTAAAATTAAAAATGTCGTTGAAAAGTGGTGGTTTTGCTCACTTTTGTTCAAAAGCAATTAATATGTAATACTTTTCTACGACTTTTTAATTTTCATTTTTAATTCATGGAACTATTAATTGGTAACTTGATATTTATTAACTTCTATTTAATATCTAGTTAATACAGGGTGAATCCTAACTTATAACCCTTATAACACGTTATAACCATAGCACAACAATCGATAACAATCAAAACAGTCGTTATTTATTTGTTTTAATACTTATGCAACTTAATAGTAGATGTTTTGGTATTTTTGATTGTTATCGATTGTTGTGCTATGGTTGGTTATAAGGGTTGCTAGATTCATTTTTTAAAACCTTATTACGACTTTATTTTTTCAAATATTGAATTGTTATTTAGTATCACTGTAAAGAGAATTTGATACTCGTGAAGAATATCAAGAAAAAATCTACACGTTCCATTTAAAAAAAGGAATCTAACTAACGTTACTCTTTTGTTTTAATTTCACTGGTACTTTTGAATTGACCAAAATAACAAGCTTCTTGAGTACTATAAGTTACCTAAATAAGGTTTTTTTCTATCTTTAATAATAACCAAGAAATCTGCATTATTACGTTTTTTCAATCACACTGTATATGTTATTAACTTCTAGCCTAACTAGTCGTCCTTAAAAACAATTAAATTTCATCATGAGACAGTTTTTTGTTATTCTCATCGGCCAATTCTTCCGTCGTTCACGTTCACTAGCGCAATGCAGTGGCGTAGAATTATTTAATGCGATAATGTACCTAAAGAATAAAGACGTACGCCGCTGGATTTTTGTTGTCGTAAAAGAACCACCATGTGTACTCAACAATAAAAAAAACAAACTGGTACTTCTTTCGCCTACAAGTGGAAGAAATAATAAACACATATATACCTTTAAAGACAGACCTAGATATTATACAAGCAGTAGAGCACTTCAATCACTGCGTACAACAAGCTACGTGGAATGCAACACCTACCATTAAACCAAGACAAAAAACGAAATATCCTCAGCATCTATAAGAGAAATACTTTCAGAAAAGAGAAAAATAAGAAAACAGTGGCAAGTACCAGATCACCGGCGCTGAAAACTAAGTTAAATGCTATCATCAAAAAATTAAGAACTCTGCTAACGCAGGAAAAAAACCAAAGAATTCAGGAATACCTCCAGAACTTAAGTCCAACTGAATCAACCGACTACGCTTTATGGAAGGCAACAAAAAAGCTGAAGCAACCACAGCTACATATACCACCAATACGTACGGTAAATGGTTGAAAAAAAGCCGAATTATTTGCAAAACACTTATCCACCGTGTGTGTTACCCCAAACGTTCGGGAAATAGACTCAGAAGATGACGACAAAATACAAGGCTCATTAAATGAAATACATAAGGCACTTCATTTTCGAGATGATTGCAATTTAATCTGACTAAAATATCAAAATTATGAATGTTGAATTTATGTTAATACAAATATCTCAGAAATTGAGCGCCTAATCAAAAAATTTCAAAATATTATTTTGATTTCAAATTCAAATGGGAAATTAGAAAAAAACATAATTTTTTTAATAAATCCAGGGGTGGATTTTTATATTTTTTACTTTACATGCCATAAAATTATACCGCACGCTAATGGATTTTTTTGACAAAATAATCGGTTTATAATTTTCCATTTGGTTTTTAGAAGAAAATAATTTTTTGTAATTTTTCGATTAAGCATCAGTCCTTTTTTGAGATATTTGGATTTAATTTGCTAAACATGTCAAAATGATTAACGTAGAGATTTATGTTACTATCTCAGAAATGGAGTGCCTAATCGAAAAATTACAAATTAATATTTTCTTTTCAAAACCACATTGGGAATTAGAAAAACAAGAATTTTTCAAAAAATCCAGCGGCGTACGTCTTATTCTTTAGGTACCTTATCGCATTAAATAATTCTACGCCACTGGATTGCGCCAGTGAACTCAAACTCACATGAATAATTGCATTGGATTAGATGTTAGAGTGCGCCAAATTTTAGTTTAATATCATTTCTAGTTTTAGACAAATATTGAAAAAACCGTTAAAAATAATTTTTTTAAATGCCCTGTATTTTTTAAGGGGGCGTTTTCGGAAAAAATTTTATTAGAAATTTTATCTTATTTTGGATCACAGAATCTTCAGTTTTCGTTTGTCGGTGATTTTAACTTACACCCTGTACTGTAGTAAAATATATGCAATATTTTTGTCCGTGAGTATAGTTGTTATTAAAAAACAAAATAAGAAAGTATCGAGTATCTTGTATCAATACTAAATCTTTATTATCATGTATTTTGTATTGTTATAAACGATACAATTTAAAAGTATAAGTATCTGTATGAACTTTTCTGATAGTCATTAGCCAAAGAATCACGCCTTAAAATTTTTACACATTGATACTACATGACAAAACGAAACACGCCATTGATTACATTTTGCAGTAAATACAAAAAACTAAATTTTCTGTCATAAATTAATATTATTTTACATTTCTCTGATTTTTAGTGTTATAATCTTAACAAATCTAACCATAGTTAAATGTCTATTGATTAAAACCTATGATAACTGTCCGTTATGCCACATGCACAAAATTACAAACAAAATTACAATTACAAACACGTTGTCGCTTATGCCATTTAAAAACGAAAACTAAGCTTTACTGGAATTTTGTAACATAATGCCCGGTCAATTCAATCTATCGCATTTGCTCATGTCTTTCAAATGGCATCAATTAGTCATTTCGCTTGGTCGTTTTGTCATGGAAGCATCGACATATTTCGATTCATCCTGTATAAAGACACTTTTGTTTGATCAGGCTGTGAAAAACCTTCATACAATACAAGTGCATAATTATTTAAATTATGTAGAATAATAATAAAATTCGGGACCGTAATATCAGCAAAGTTGTGTAAGTAAATCTTATTATATCTGCATAAGTTTGCATAATTTTCGCGCTTATAAACTGTTTCGTACTAGGTATAAGCTACATATCATTTATAGCATTTCACACAGATTTTCTGTCCTCAAAAGAGCATCAAGTACGTACGAGTCGACTACCTAACTTACTTTCTTATTTACTGCTTCGATAATTTATTGCTACATAAAGTAAACTTTCAAAGAAAACAAATAGCTTTTAAATTATCCTTAGATCTTATGTTATACAGGGTTGTAACTACTCGACCCATCCAAAGATATAGGAGTTGTAGATCTCGAAGAAACATTTTTTTTATTTCGCCATTTTGAATTTGGAGCCTCCTATTCCAGATACAGTCGATTCGATATTAGTTTTTTTGTTTTTTTATTTTTAAGTTCTTAAAAAAAATGAAAATTGTTTTGAAATCCTTGTAAATTTCTATAAAACTTTTGTATTTACATCTACCTACTTTCTATCTTCACTAATACCAAAATGGCGCCTAATTGAAAACTTTGAGCTTGAAAATTTCAAAAATCTCACGGTGGATTTTCTAAAAAAGAATATGCGCTTATTCTACTCATCAAGATCTACATTTTAAGTCAAAAAAGTTAATAGAAATTTTTTATAGTTTAGGAGCTACAGAAGATTGTCTGTCAATTTATGTCAATAAATTCTTGAAGAGTAGACAGTTCCATTTTTTACAAAAAATAGTTTTTATTAACAATTAATAAAAATCACTTTTGAATAACAATAATTAACTAATAATTCAATTCTTATCAAAACTGACAAGGAAAAACAAACGAGAAACGGATAAACAGAAACAGCACTCTTTAGAATTTGATCGTTTAAATTCATCTCCTGTAGATCCTAAACTATAAAAAATTTCTAGTAGTTTTTTCAACTTAAAATGTAGATCTTCATGAGTAGAATAAGCGCATATTCTTTTATAGAAAATTCACGGTGTGATTTTTTAAATTTTCAAGGTCAAAATTTTAAATTAGCCACCATTTTTTGATATTAATGAAGATCTCGAATAGGCGGCTCCAAATTCAAAATGGCGAAATAAAAAATATTTGTTAGTTTTTTCGAGATCTACAACCCCTATATCTTTGGATGAGTCGAGTAGTTACGTATAGTAACAACATCGTCTTACCCAATAACAAGCAAAGAATCCGTATGTAACTTTGTTAAACTAATATACCTAAACAGAATTTTTTTATATCGATGACAAATAAAATAGGTACAGTATATGTACATAAGTAATATGTATGTATATATGTATGTATGTATGTATGTATATATGTATGTATGTATGTATGTATGTATGTATTCTTATCATTGAAAATGAAATTGAAAATAGTAAAATTTATTCTAAAGTTTTCAAAAAGAATGGTATGCTTTGAAAGTATTAAGCCAGTAATGTAAGTAAATTAGTGCTTGTTATTCTATATAACTGATTATGAAGAATTAAATGGCTGCCATGATGTCACTTGTGCTTATTAAGCTCTAGAGTACGCTCTCAAGAATCGATCTTTTCATGGCATAAACTGCAAGATTTTATGTACTTTTAACTTTTTTTTATTTTGTGCATCTCTAATGTCTATTAAAAGATCATTTCTTAAGTGTTTTTCAAAATAATATATGATTAATGCAAACCTGAATTATTGAACATTTTTTTTTAGCGTTGAACAATGGATACAACAAACAATAACACGATGGAAAATTTCCAACACGATATCACAAACCACATAATTGCGCAAATTGTGTTTTATATATTATACGCCCTAATATTCTTTTTGGGACTTTTTGGAAATGTTTTAGTTTGTTACATTGTTTATTCGAATAAGACTATGCAAACTGTAACTAACTTATTTATAACTAATTTAGCGTTGTCTGATATTCTCTTGTGCATACTGGCAGTTCCGTTTACCCCACTTTACACTTTTATTGGAAAATGGGTTTTTGGAAAAATTATATGTCATCTAGTGCCGTACGCCCAAGCAACGAGTGTTTACGTCTCGACCTTAACTCTTACTTCGATCGCAATCGACAGATACTTTGTTATTTTACACCCACTTCAACATCGAATAAACTTATATTCTTGTTGTTTAATATTATTGGGAATATGGATATTCTCTCTGCTTATAACTTTGCCGTATGGAATTTACATGAGACTCGAAATGTACAAAGGCAGAGAAGTTTGTGAAGAAACGTGGCCTATAATTCATTTAGAAAGAGCTTTTGGATGTTTTACATTAATAATGCAATTCGTTATACCGTTTTTTATTATCGCTTATTGCTATTTTAAGATTTTACAAAGATTAAATCAACGAGCTAGAGCTAAGCCCGGTAGTAAAAGTGCGAGGAAAGAAGAGGCAGACAGAGAAAAAAAGCAAAGAACCAACAGAATGCTCATCGCGATGGTTACAATATTCGGCCTTTGTTGGTTTCCTTTAAACATCATCAATGTAATCAATGATTTTTACGAATTTGGTACCTACTTCCACCTTTTCTTTTTTCTTGCTCATTCGATGGCAGTTTCTTCTACTTGTTACAATCCTTTCTTATATGCGTGGCTTAACGAAAATTTTCGAAAAGAATTCAAGCACATTTTGCCGTGTATTTCAAGAAGTACGGATCGACATAATAACGGAAACGAACATACTTTAGATACAATTTTGCAATCTGGACTTTTAAATTCTCCTGCAAAGCAATTACAGCCACGCGAACCTACTGCTGAAAGTATAACACAACTTCAAGACTGTAAATTGTAATTATGTTAGAAGAATGTGGACAGATTTGGCGGTAAGGTATCAAAGCCTAGGAATTTGAAATTTTTTTCGATACCTTCTATCGAAATGATAATAACCCTTGTAATGTTGAAAATGGAAAAATTCAATGTAGCAAAAATTCTAAACTTTTTAGTGCTGACAGAAAATCATTACGGTTAGACAATTAGATTATTTGAAATATCAGATTTTGATTAAACGAAATCGATGGAATTTTTATTATTTTTCCTAGTTCGCAATTTGCTGTTTTAAGCTTAGCATACGAAGTCCGCTTATCCACTTAACAAGATTAATTGTTGTTGCATCTTTGCGAGGACAGCGAGTTAAGAGTTAAAATGAAACGACTTTTTTTCAGTGTGGGCAATATCACAATCCAAATTATTTTAAAGCCGTTTTTACGTAAAGTTATATTTTATACTACATATCTGATTTAATAGCAATAAAAGTCCACATAACAGTAGAATATGAGGAACAAAAACTATTTTTGTCCTTGGTATTTCAACCATCAAGAAGAAAAGAATTAAGAACTTGAAACAAACAAAATACACCTACACTGTTAACAAGGCTCAATTTTTTCTTGATTTTGGGAATTAACTACTCCACTCATCCTAACCGTTTACTTTGGACTAAGGAAAAATATAAAAAATAAAAAACGATTTCATTATTGTCATTTATCACAAACAAGAAGAAAAGAAAAAAATTTCAAAATCCTAATTCCAAAATTATTATACCTATAGTGCATGTAAATAAACAAAATTAATTCTCTATTCATGCTTAAAAATTGTATTCGTAAAAAAGTGCCTATTCTGCTTGCTCACCTTCCTCAGTTAGTAATACGAAAAACAGAAATTCTTGCGAAGTGCAACTTTATAACTAGAGTTCTAATTAAAATTTATAAGAAACAAACTTTTATGCTTAGATGGGTTTGCAAATTTCTTTAGTGCACAAGACATTCATCATTAAACTCACTTTTTATTTTATCCGGTGCAGATGAATTAACTTAGTACAACTTAGTGGAAGAAACGAATCTCTCATTTAATATACTATATTAAAACCTGTAAAAAATTTTAATTTTTTATTAATGAAAGGCGCACTCGCGGCGTTTATAGTGGATGAGTAGAACTACCAAGGTACTAATACCGTTTAATTGTGATGAAACCTTTTCGAAATCTAGCACTCTGTTACTTTAGTAGTAAAACTACATTTAGGAATGTGGACCAGTATTTATCAATATTATACAGGGTGATTCTGTACCAACGTCAAAAAATTTCAGGAATGCTATAATACAATACAATAAATACAATACAATCATTTTTTGTTATATGGTATGGAAGCCGCAGACGCTTCGTAACCCCGCAATTAATTCCCTTTTAAATTTATAGACTAGGCGCAAAAGTTAAAGTATTTTATGCAAGCGGCATTTCATATAACATTTTGGTAACCGATGTTTTCCCAGTATTTCAAGCCTGCTGAATACGAAAATTGCGGTTATCAAAGCGAAATCTTAACCGGAAGCGTGATATTCAAGATGACACCCAAGATGTCAGCTTTGTTATTTTTGATGGAATCATTATGGACAATTAAGACAAATATTTTTATTGGTTCGGATAGATAATTTTATACCCTACAATTTTTATTAGAAGTAAAATTATCTTCAGATCACTTCTAAAAGAGCTAGAGTCGATAAAAGCACCAGTGTTGTATAAACCGTCTTAATACATAAAGCAGTATATGGAAGCATCTTGGTGAGTTCAGCGAGGTAGCTTTCCCAGTATCCAGCTAGGATGTATCTGTTAAAACATGATCAGAGCAAAACAAGTCCATAAAGGTCGATCATAAAGAGGATATTGCGTCTTCTGTTTTGACAACACACGGTGCTTCTCCCGACTCTCTAGACCCTTAAAGAGTGATTTTACTTTTTTGTAGTCCATAAAATTATCTATCCGAGCTAACAAAAATATTTGTCTTAATTGCCATAATAATTAATCCATCAAAATAAATAAAAAGAGCAAACATGTATATTACGACGATTTTTACGCACACGATGTCTTTAGCTGGCTTTCGCTCCTTAATAAGCAATCTTACGGTACTTTTACATTTAATAATAATTGTAGAGAACCTTGTATATCTAATTCGATCAAAACAGTTGTCCAAGTTTCAATAATAATTCTTCCATCCAAATAAATCTTAATTAATAAAGCAGACAACCTAGTCTCCATCTTGAATATCGCGCTTCCGGTTTAAATTTCACTGTGGGTAACCGCAATTTTTGGATTCAGGGGGGTCGAAATATTGGGAAAACATCGGTTACCAATATGTTATATGAAATTCCTCTAACATTTCGATACTGGGATTTTGTTCCAATTTCACGGTGCTTTTTCCGACTGTAGCTCCTTAAGGAGTGATCTGAAGATAGTTATACCTCTAATAAAAATTGTAGAGTATAAAATTATCTATCCGAACCAATAAAAATATTTGTCTTAATTGTCCATAATGATTCCATCAAAAATAACAAAGCTGTCATTTCATGGCTGTCATCTTGAATATCACGCTTCCGGTTAAGATTTCGCTTTGATAACCGCAATTTTCGTATTCAGCAGGGTTGAAATACTGGGAAAACATCGGTTACCAAAATGTTATATGAAATGCCGCTTGTATGGTTAAGGATACGTTTTTTCCGATAACAGTCCTAGTCTATTATGGGTCAATTAGGTTTTTGCAAGTATCCAAAAAACCATTCTACCGAATTGAATGAGAATTTCACCACAAGTTACTCTAATTAATGCACATTAATTACTAGGAGAACAATTGATATTTTGCTCATTGGCGGCGGTTGGGGTGGGCTACGAAGCGCCCTTAAAATAACATTAACAAGAAATGATTGCATTGACTTATAATCCCTGAATTTTTCTGAGGTTGATACAAAATCACGTATTCTCAATGGGCATGTTGTCTAAACAAAAGTTTTCACGGATACCGAATAATTAATGAAAAATATAAAAAATTTTATAAAATGAAAACTGAGTAGACGAGAATTTTCCTAACGGAAAGTTACTTATTTTGACAATTTCGTGGAACAGGCATTGCATAATATCTTCAATACTTTGTCGAATCTAGACGGGTTTGAAAACTCCTAGATTTTTATTATAATACAGTTGTTTCAAAATTTACTATTAAGACGGAAGTTATTGTTACACTATTGATAAATATACGGGGTTTGATGAGGCGTTTTCCTTACGTAGATATAAATAGTTATTATACCATATGCCGTAAACATGCTTAGTTCGTATCGTTAGTACCTAACTAAAATGTTTTTGAATGTCATTTCTATTTGACTCCTTTCCATACTTATGGGGGTTTGCACCGTTTACATATTAACTGTCAAATAGTTTATTTGGCAGATAAGTTGTAAAAATATATTTTATTTGCCACTTAAACTAAAAAAAATGTATTCATCAGTTATTTGATTTAACCTACAGTAGATGAAAGAGCAAAGGTTTTTAACAACTTATCTGCCAAATAAACTATCTGTCAGTTAATATGTAAACGGTGCAAACCGGCATTAGTTGTATCGACACACGCATAAAAGTTTTCATATTGCTGTGGCATAAAACAACATCCATGTTAAAAAAAAGCACGTGATCAGATAAAAAAAAAATAATTGGAAAAATCAAAATTGAGGTCTTTTCTGTAAAAGGAATTTATTAAAACAGAATATTAGATACATACAGAAGTTTCGAGCTCATCAAAATTTTAATAACCATTATCGAAATGTATCTAGTTGCAAAAGATGAAAAGTAAAAGATAAAAATGCAAGACTTTTGTTCCAAGAAAATTAAAACATTTCCATTACGGTTCACGTACAGCTTTTTAAAAAGCTCCAAATTTATGTTATTTAGGCTCACAGTAGTAGTGCCCAGTCGGTTACCAAGTATTAATAAATGGTTATTTCGTGGATTAAACCTCAAAAATTGATGTTGATATCAAATACAGGCCTACCTACCTACTGAGTACCTACTGATTAAATAAAACGCTACAAATTAAATGCTCGGTATTTAATTCCCATGTTCAGTATATTTTTTCGACAAACAATTCCAGTTTTTCCAACTTTTTTTTAATTACCGTAAAGTCGGGTTATTTTGTCCCTGGGGGTATTACATTATCCCGCCTTGGATAAAGATGTTTGCTGTAATCATATATTAAAAAGAAAGATTGGAATAACATATTATGAATATTACAAGCAAGAGGACACTATAAGTCATGTTTTAAGCGCATGGTGAGCTCATTCGTCCCATTTTGAAATTGCTGATATTGCATTCTAACTTGTTGATAAAAACTCCGTTGTTTACTATTGAATCGTTTAGTACATTTTACCTGAAAAATCATTGGAAGATATCACCATTCCAACAACATCAAAGGAAGATCACAAGAAAACAATTTTCTAAAGGAGCCATCTTCTAAAGACGAGCTCGTGTTTAGAAGACGTCCCCCTTGGGGGACGTTTCCCTTGGCGAGACGCCAAGGGAAATATCTACATGTGCATCATATGAAAATTCCACTGATTCTTTAAAAATGTATCTTAAATCGGGCATTTATGTTGTTGTGAAATGGCAAGAAAAACAATATCCTGGTGTTAAATATCGAAACTTGAAATATCGTTTAGATCGGTAGGTATACTTTATCCCAACTCGCATGAATGAAGCTTAATACACAGAAAACTGATGATGGGCTTTAGTAACCCGAAGTGAGCGGTAACTTTAACCATATTCAAACAAAAATTTTTTTGGGGCACTAAACTAATTTTTGGTACACTCAAAGGTATATAACAGTTGAATACAATTAATACATTAATTTCTGTAGTGGTTATACAATGCACTACCAAAAACTACAAAATTTATGTTCTAGCGGTGCAAAGTAACCCGACTTTACGGTATACCAGATACAATCCAACAGTTTATCGAGCCATTTACTTTTATATCGTGCAAAATTTATTTGAATACCGATCATTTCAATTTTGCATTTGCATTTGCCTTTTATTTGCATTTTTATCAAACACCTTAAATATTTTACTTAGCAAACCGCTTTTAAATACCGAATAGTTTATGCCTACCCTAAATAAAACAGTTGGCATTTTCAATCCTATTTCAATTTAACAGTAGCAAGTAAAATACCACAAACTAACCGTTTATACGAGTTCGGTTTTTTTACAAATAGAAGCAACTGCTAATTTAGATAGTTTCAAAATAATTTTAATTTCAATTTTTGTGCTCCAAATAACTCATTAATTTCGAATTCGCCCTTCCACCTTTATTTACTTCGCTTTAGTTATAAAATAATTTGTTTGTTAGATTTATCGCGCTCCTAAATGCGTAATTCAGGTTTATTAAAATTAAAATTTTTTGGTTTTATGTAAGATTTAAGACAGATAGCTCATGATTACACAATATGTGAGCGATTTGCTATCTGATGGAATTAATAACTAGTACGAATTACAAAGATCGTTTAATAAATTCTGAAAAAATTCCAATAATAGCATTGTAACGATTAAAAAGAATGAAGTTTAACATACATTGTACATAACACTTGTTGACGTCACTAAACTTTATAGCTCTTTTAAACTGAGGAAAAATGTAAAGCAGAATGGGTTCTCTTTTATACGCTATAATTTAGTTTAATGAAAATTTGCATTTCTAAATATAATCTAATTTCTTCGTTTAATATAAACTTTTGTCAGCACTAATAGTAGGTCTCTATTTTTTTATAAACGTAAAATTGTTATTGATGAAAGTTAGATATGACTCGGGGGTGATGCGTAACTACGGCGATAAGAAGTTTGTCGATATGGATGCTGGTTAAAATAAAATTAAGGTCAGAGATGATTTCGACAAACAATATGAAAACAAGAAATAACAAAACGAATATAAGCTTTTAAATGATTAGTAATTATTAAATTAATGTAGTAAAACAACGATTTCATTATAAAATTAATAACGCGTAATCAGTAAAGTTATAATTCGATTAAGATTTGAAGTTACTCAAATGCTAGCCATTCTCAATTACATCAAACGATAAAGATATATAGTCAAAATTACGAAAGTTTTCAGTTGCAGAAACGTATTATGAGTAGAAAAATGGAATAGTGATCTACGTTGATCTTTAGGGTTGAGAACTCAATAAAAAGATTTTCACTAAATTCATTCAAGTAGTGGGTTTTTCTTAGTAAAACCCACTCCTCTAAACGTGTACCTAACATTTCGTAGTAGCGTCGCGCCGCACAGTGGTCCAAGTCACGCTAGGCGGCAAAAAGTCTTATTTACTGTAAAAATCTATTATTAATTGGTTTTATGTGTTTTATGTATTCACCCTGTTTGTTAATTGTTTAATTCCCAATATTATCAACCTACCTTTAACTCAAATCTGTCAAAATATTATCTGTTTTAAATGGCTGTTTTTCATTATTTTGGCTTTGATATTAACTTTATATTAAATAATTTGACAGTTAGCTACTTCTCCTTTAGTTTAATTCATAATACATCTCAGTAATACGAAAATAAAAGTTCGAGTAAAGGTCCTTTAACTAAAGGAGCATTTAATATGGTTGATAATATCGGCCGTAAGTGTATACATAATACACAGGGTGTTCCCAGACGGGGTGGGATGCCAAAATAAGGAAAATAAATCTTATTTTTCAAACTCACAAATATGCAAAAATATTAAAAACTAATTTTCAAATAAATTCTTAACGCTATACGTGTGGTTACGGAATTTTGACGTTGATATCCGACCTTCAAATTTTTATAATTTTTATATTTTTATAAGACTACTTTTCGAAAGCATACCTACTAGTCAAGGAAAAATGAAAACTTGCCCAAAAATGCTAATGAAATTGATCAATCAATAGAGCAAAATTACGTACTAAAGACCTGCAGAAGTAAATTCGTTTTCAACGCGATTATAATTTGCTAATAAATATTCATTTTTACAAAATTATAATAGAGGCGAAATTGAAAAAACTATAAATATGTATTCAATTCCCTATGGCTACTACAGTGATTAATTAATTACCCTTACTACCCTAGAGAACAGCCATTTCAACGCGTGTTTTTCTCTTTATTCTAAAAATCGTATTCCTAGAATACTTTTTTGTTCTCAAATAGACAATAATTAATTTTGATTGATAATGAATTAGGTAAAGTCGAGAAGAACCATACTTTCGTTCATTGTTAGTTTTTTATTACCAAGTACATTTAAATGGATAATATCTTTTTTATGTAAGATTCTTATAATTATTAAATTTATTATTACATTTACACCGAAATAATTCATTGTATTTCGATCTCAATTGATACGATTACTTTTTTGTGTCAGAAAAACTGTCACGAAAAAATTTCATTTTAGTGTCCTACTATCAAAATATTTCTTTCAAAATGTAATAAAAATAACATTTCAACAACGAAAATAAAACAATACCATTTTTTTATCTGGGGAAACGCGAATTAATTTCGGCCCGCTTAATCCGCTGTCAGTGATTTATTGCGTAAATTGGATCAATAATTCTATTTGTAAATATGTAATAACAAATAAAATAAATAGAAATTTGTTAAATGTTAAAAGACATGTAGTTATTTTATTCTATATATGTAGGGTATATCTAGAGAGAGCTTCGTAATTCCAGTAAAAACAATAGGTATTTCAGATTTGCCGCGGGTATTAGTAATGAGAAAACTGCGAGACCATATTTATCCCGAATCACATAACAAAAGCTTCAGGCGTACTGAATTATTTACAATCACATCTACAGGAATACACGTTACAGTATTTCCTTTCTTAAAACAAACTAATGTTAAAATTTCAACATAAAAGTGATTGAAAAAAGTTTTAAAATAGTACCCAACATACTAACAGAAATTATGGTTAATAAATTAATGTAACAAGAGTATGTTATGCCAACATTTCAGTCAGAAATCGTGAGTTGTTATGAAGTAATAGCTTCAATGTATACAGGAAAGCTTATATTAACATTTTTTCCACTCGATTTGAATTGAAATCAAAAAGCAATGTGAAAAATAAAAATATATTTCTCGATATAAAATTTTTTGGGATAGTTAGTAGATAGAGACTTCAGTTTTGGCATACTCAAAAGTTTGAGTCCTTGATTACAAAACTATTAGTGTAGCTCAACTTTTGAGAAATTCATGATGACGACTTGGATCTCAGTTCTGTTATTATTGATTTATTTTGATAGATTAATTTTGGTAACTAGGAAAAGTATTTTTATTAGAAGTAAAATTAGCTTAAGGTCACTCCTAAACCCGGCATCCGACACGTGGGGTGTGACGTGTGACAAACCCCAGTGCTCGAAAACTGCATGGTAAACATTCACATATTGCTCCAATCGACTAACAGGGTCTCAATAGCTTTCAAAAACATATTATTCTACATACCGGTGACCGAACCTCTCGGTCATACAGATTTAACATGTAAAAACATACTTTGGTAATTTCCTGCTTACCAACTTATTTTAGAGAAAAAATGTACAAATAAAAATTTTAGAGAATACAATTCTGCATCTAATGAATAAACAAAATTAATTTTTTTTTGAGAAACTCCTCAAATTCCTCCAGGACACAGGCTTACTTCAACTTATTTAATATTTAATTGTTATACTGTAATCATTAATCACACTATCACTGCTAATGGCGAAAGTCGATGCGTGACATATGTACAAAATAAAAAATAAAAAAAAAATTAATTTTTAATGCTTTATAACGCCAGAAATTTAATTTGAAAATTTCGAAAATTAGCAGAAATAGTAATTGCCGTGAAATATTCCAAATAAAAATTATCATTATTTGACATTGACATCTTTCAAAATTTTTTTTGAGGGTAATTTAAATTAACTGAAATTAAAAATGAAGTAATTTTTAGAGATTATTTTACGTAAATATTATTTATTATTGATAAATTCAATACTTGAATTCAAAATGCAAAATTATTTTGACAGACAAAGCATAAGATATTTGACAATTTTCATTGTGTTTCAAGGCAATCGCTCTATCTGCTAATTTTCTGAATTTTCAAATTCAATTTCTGGCGTTATAAAGCATTCTAAATTAATTTTGTTTATACATTTAGATGCAGAATTTTATTCTCTAAAACTTCTATTTGAACATTTTTGTTTCTAAAATAAGTTGGGAAGCAGGAAATTACCAACCCCTCAATTTAAGTAGGGTGTGTTATGATGGTTGCATGTAAAATTCGTGCTAGAATTATAGCCAGGGTGGCCATTATTTGTGAGGCTGACTCTACCAACGGAAACGTATTAACGGAGAGCTATGAACCTAGCTTAATAATTACAGGATCCCAGTTCAGGAAAAACACGATTTTCTCTATTGATGTCGAGCTGGAGACCCGGACGTACTTCTATCACTTACTAAGGATGCTTCCATATACTGCTAATTTTATGTATTATAACCCATTAATGCACAAGCACAAAATTTTAAACTTTTGTATTTCAAAAAATAAGAAAGCCAAAAGTTGCAAAAGGCCATCACAAACACAAGTGTCTGATCTCATATGAGATCGCTGGGCGTTAATGGGTTAAGACGGTTTATCCTGCATAGGCTTTTCCCGACTCCTAACTCCCACGCAAAATAATTTTACCTGTAACCTAATAAAAATTGTAGAATGTAGAGCATGAAACGAACCAAAAAATGTATTTGTTCTGGTTGCTATAATTAATCTATCAAAAATAATACAGCGCTCAATGCCCACCAAGAAGCCGCCGTTTTGAATATTATACTTATCGTTAAGATTTGGTTTTGGTAACCACAGTTTTTTGATTCAGCGCTGTCGAGATAATTAGTAGGGCTGGGTAAAGTATTGATACTTATTCGAAGTATCGATACCTTTAGGTGGTATCGAATAACGATACCGAGGGTCAAAAGCATCGAAGTATCGAAAGTATCGAGGTATCGAAAGTATCGAGGTATCGAAAGTATCGAGGTATCGAACTTTCGATACCTCGATATTTTCGATACTTCGATACTTTTGAATAGTATCGATACCGTCGTGGTATTGATACTTGATACCTAATTCGAGGTATCGCCCAGCCCTAGTATTTAGAATACATCGCTTACCATTCTTACCATACTTTCATGTTATATGAAATCTCATAAGCATTTTTGGGTAAAGTTAGTACAGAGGGTAAATCTAGAATTACCCGGGTAAAGTTAGTATTACCCACGATTCATGGCGCGAATATTAGGAAAGAACCGATTCATGGTTCACAAAGTCCAAAATTTCATTGAGATAATACAAACTTTGGAATTCACCCGGGTAAACTGCGCTGTGCGCTATACCCAATGCCGCGAGCCTGAAAATATGATTTTTGTACGATCAGTCATTTCAAGCTATTTACTGCATATGTTTTCACGTTGAATTTACTAGTTGCTAGGATATAATGCGCGACAGTAAGTGTTTTTACTGTTCTAGAACGGTAAAACGTTTTGTTGTCGACTTTTCATATATACTTATATAGCAAAGCTACTTAATTTCATAAAAAAATACATATGTAATTTTTGACATTTGATTTTTTTAGTTAAAAATTTATTTAAAATGAAAGAAATCTATTATTTCTTTCGGATCGTACAAAAAACGTTATAAGCATGTCGAACGTTAAGGATTACCGGTCTCAGACAATAATTGGAGGTTTCGATTCTCTCAGCCTCCAAACAATTGTCTTTGACCGGTAATCCATCCTTACCGTTCTTCACACGTAATATACTATAATTTGATTAAAGCTTACAGCTTGGTCAAAAATGATGCGATAACTAAATATTACCCAAGTGGCATCGGGTACAGCACTGTTTACTTGGCTAATGTTACAGGTATGTGCTATTTTAATTAAACTTCGGACTTTATCCATGGCTGGAAGGTAATATATGAGTATTATACTGGTGCTGCAGCTAATGCTGAGTTTATTCGGGTAATCCTAGATCTACCATCTCTACTAACATTACACCCATAGCATACTTACATACCGACCTTATTCAAAAGAAGATTCACCTTAGCTTAAAAATGTTCGCACTAATAAATCGATTTATTACATTCTTTTGAAAATTGCTTAGTAGAAATAATAGGTGATCTATTTTCAGGTGTGAAGTATTATTCAAACTTCACCCAAGAGTGAAGCTTAATACCAAATGTGTCAAGAACAAAGTTGTGTATATTATTCGCTTTTAAAGTTGTGATTCAAAAATGGACAGCAAAAAAACGTTCAATAACAGTACAGGAATTTTGGATGAACTATATCAACGCAATGTTACTGTGGAAGATATAATAGACAATACTGTAGTTCAAGCGTTATTTCTTATTTTATATACGGTGATATTTGTACTTGGAATTTTTGGAAATGTTCTCGTATGTTATGTCGTCGTTAGAAATAAGGCTATGCAAACTGTAACAAATTTGTTTATAACGAACTTAGCATTATCGGACATTCTCTTATGTGTGCTGGCTGTGCCTTTTACACCTTTATATACTTTCCTCGGAAAGTGGATATTTGGAAAAGTTATATGCCATTTAGTGTCGTATGCGCAAGGTGCGAGCGTATACATTTCGACTCTTACATTAACGTCGATAGCCATAGATAGATTTTTTGTGATAATCTATCCCTTTCATCCTCGCATGAAATTATCTACGTGTATTATAATTATTATAAATATATGGTTATTCGCGATGCTGGTCACGTTGCCGTACGGAGTTTACATGAGATACAAAATTAGCGACGGAAACGTTTCCGACCCTAAATATTTTTGTGAAGAGGATTGGCCAAAAGAAGATTATCGTAAAATATTTGGCGGATTAACAACGACGATGCAATTTGTTATTCCCTTTTGTATGATGGCTTTTTGCTACATATGTGTTTCCTTGCGCTTAAACGATCGGGCTAAAAGTAAACCCGGTTCTAAAAGTTCTAAAAAAGAAGAAGCCGATCGTGAAAGAAAACGCCGAACAAATAGAATGCTAATTGCTATGGTTATAATATTTCTGCTATCGTGGCTTCCGTTAAATGTTATAAATATTGTTAACGACTTTTACGTTCAAACTGGAAATTGGAAATTTTATTTTTTAAGTTTTTTTATGGTTCATGCGATGGCAATGTCTTCGACATGTTACAACCCTTTTTTATACGCTTGGTTGAATGAAAATTTTCGCAAAGAATTCAAATTAGTTCTTCCGTGCTTTGAGTCTGCTTCCAATAGAGCATTATACAACAACAGACTGGGAAATTGGAAATCAGACCGTACTTGTAACGGTAATAATGAAACTCAACAAGACTCCTTACTGCATTCTGGTATTCAAAGAGCCGCTTCCGTTAGAAGTCAACGATCGTTTGCAACAACACCGCCGATCAAAACTGATAGCGTCGAAGTCGAAAGTGTACTGGTACTTACAAGTGGTGCTATTTACGATAGCGCAGCCGATTCTGTACGTCTAAAGCTAATAAATGAAGAGTTGTTGTCTCCATCCCAAGTCGAATAATATGACGAGGTAAGCTATTTATTTTCAAATTATCTTACTTTTAGAAAGTTGTTTTATATTTCAAATGTTTTTTAATTTAAAGAATTGAAAACGCTCTCTTTGATAAAATGGCTAGTTCTCAAATGGTCGTTTTATAAACGACTAAAAATACCAGTCAGATAGATTGTAAAATGTTGGAAAATGAATGACTATTTTAAAATCTGGTCGCGTTTTATAAGCTAGCCGTTTTTTAAAACGATGGTTTTGGAATGTGGCTATGACGCTACGCCATATAGAAGTTCTTCACACACTTATGACCTGTCGTGTTTTAATATTATTGTTAGCCTTCTCTCAAGATTAGAAAATAGTTGCGTAAAATCTGCATTATAATTTTCATTATAATCTAAACTTTTAAGACAAATGTTTTAGAAAACAGGAATTATTAGTATGAATATGAAATTTTCTAAGCACAACTAAATCGTTATCCGAAATCAAACATTCAATTATTAATGTAATTTTTCAATTTTTGTTGTGTTTTTTTATAACACTACAAGACTATATAGTTCAAATGAAATTAATTCTACTGTTGCGGTACGGTTTTGATAAAATTTTCCAAAATTGTGAACGCGCAATAGCTAAGTTTTAACGTATTAGCTTTAATTTAACTGTAGAAAGAAAATGGATTTTTAAATAGTTTTCTAAAAAGTTTTTTCAAAATAATTAACGCCTGTTTAAGAACTTTTTTTTGTAAAACTTATGTTTTACATAATGTAAAACATCGAAATCGGTTTAGCTAATTTAAAGCACAAGTAAACTAAATAATAAAATTTTTTCCTTGATACTTTTTGATAGACATTACAATGTATGTTACGTCAACACCAAACAAAATATAAATACATATATTATTAAATATGTACCTCAAAAACTGACACTCAGCAGTGTTTGCAGTGAGAAAGGTTCAAAAGACCGGTACATTTTTATTAACTTTGAGTTGGCATGTTACTTTAATAACAACTCATGGACAAAAATATTGCATATTTTTAAACATGATGAAATAAAACACAAATTTCCACAAAAATTATTTAATTTGTTTAATAAACAAACGACGCGTTTCGCTACAATGTAGCTTCGTCAGGTACAAAATACAACTGAAAATACAGGTATTTTGTACCTGACGAAGCTACATTGTAGCGAAACGCGTCGTTTGTTTATTAAACAATTAAATAATTTTTGTGGAAATTTGTGTTTTATTTCATCATTTTAATTATATTGATTTCCATCAAGTATCGGCCTCTTCGATCAATTAATTGAATATTTTTGTTTAGTTTTATTTTATTTTCTTGTAACATCTATACAGTTTGTTATTATTAATGGAATACTAAAATACAGAAACTCGCATTGCAGAAAAAATTATAGAAAAATAAAAAAAATATTTTTATCCTTGAGTATATCGTCCCCATAATGGTAAACTCGCAAAATTTGGTAAAATTTTCATAGTAATCTGCAAATTTGGCGAAATTGAGTTAGATAGTGGGTTTGAATTCGGTTTGAATGGTAGATGACCAATGCACATTATTATCCGAAATCCGAAACTTCACTATTGTGAAGTTTCGGATTTGTATCTCATTCTGTTACTTAGATACACCCATTTTAAACTCAAAAAACTGCATAAATCTTGATTTTTGACTACAATAAACTCGCGAATTTCATGCGCTAATCTATCAAAAACATTTTTTTTCTCAGTTAATTTAATAAGGCATGGCATAGAGCTGATTTTTTTTTATTTGATAGAGCAATTATTCAGGAACAGAAAGTTAATTTTAAATTCAAAAAAAGATCTGCATATGTGGCACAAATAATTCTATTTATACAAATAAATCTACAAAATTAGAATCTACAAAAAAATTACAAAAAGATCCCACTTCCAACTCCTTTTTTTTCACGATACGAATTTTGGATTTTTCTGCTTAGTTAGGCAAATTGATGCCTTTAGGACATTTTATCTCCTACAACAGTAGTCGCGTTTCAAATTTTTAAATTTCTTGTTATAACCTTAAGGTACCTTATATTCATAAATATCATTTAAACGAAATAAAATGGATTTTACAGACAACACTGAATTTGGTTTTGTTCTGGAAAATCCCGAATTTGCAGATTCGCGAGTTTACCATTGTGGGGACGATATGTATATGACAAATGCACATAGTAGTAAAGTTTAGAATTTGTATCTCATTCCGTTAATTACATACGGCCATTTTAAACTAGAAAAATTGCATAAACCTTGGTTTTTGACTACAATAAACTCGCGAATTTAATGCACGAAATCTTTCAAAAAAATTTTTTTATTTAGGAATAGAAAGTTGTTTTTAAATTCAAAAAAAGGTCTTAAATTGTGGCAAAAATAATTTTCTTTTTTACAAATGAATCTACAAAATTTGGCAAGTTTAAGCTTATGTAACTTTTTTTTTCACGATATGGATTTGTGTGCACAGTACGGTAGTAAATTGATGCCTTTAGGAGATTTGATCTCGTACAACATGTAATGGTGTTTCAAAAATAAAGTTTTTAGGACTAACAGTAAACTAGCAAATCATGCATTTTAGGTCGTTAAAATTTAAAATTTTCAACTTTCTTATTATAGCCTTAAAAGTACCTTAAAGTAGGAATTTTACATACACCCACAAACTTGGTTTGTTTTGTCTTCTGTAGAAATCGCGATTTTGCAGATTCGCTATTGTCCCCGGGAACAATATCATTTTACAAAAATAAATAAAATTTTTAAAAAGTATCAAAAAAATAAGACAGTTTTAGTTTTAACAGTTGCATTCAAAACTTTTAGGCGTTCCTGAATTTCTTTGCTAATTTAAAATTCAAAACGTAAAAGCGGTAATCATCCATATCTCACTTAGGGGCGGTTTTTCATTAAGCGCTTAAACTAAGTTCGGAGTTTAAACTCAGTTTGGTCGGAATAGTCCGTTTTTCAATCACCGATCAACATAAACGGAGTTCCGCTTAAACGGCCGAAGTCGAGCGTTCAAGCCACTGAACTAAGTTTGGTGATGGAAACATAACCTTCTTTTTTGTATTATTGTATTTATGTCAAATTATTTTTAAATTTTGTGTGGTTATTCAAAGCATTCAAAGTTATTCTTATAAGGTAAGTACTTCATACATACTTAATATTTATTTAAAAGCACCTAATTTTTTGTTAGTTTAGATATATGGCAGAATTTGAAGACTGAATAGTTTTCAAGCCACGATGAGTATTTTTTAAATCATATTAACCAAACAGACCTCGAGTAATGATGGAAAAGGAAGATCGCTTACCAAAATGCAATGATCATGACATTTTTGCAAGGTTTCGTTTGTCGAAGTAGGTAGTTCGAAAGTAATCGATGAAGTTTTAAAGATAATTGCTTCACCGAGAGGTGAGTTTGCCAACTAATCACATATTGATAATAATGTAATGCTAATGATTGTTAATTTATTACAGAAATAATGGTGCTTCTATCAAAAAGGTTTTTGATTATTGATGTTGGTGGTTTTTATGGGACAGATGACCATTGGCGACTATGTAGAATTTAAATAGTAAAAGGATTTTTCACAAATATAAAATATAACCAATTTGCAGGATTAAAAGAAATTTCGAAAGTCCAAAGTAATTTATAAACACAAGTGCAAAGTACTTTCAGATTTCTGAAAAACAACGATACAAAATGACTTTTTATTTAAGTATTTAAAAATTACACGTTTGAAGAATAAGACTGGCCGCAGACTACAGACTTTTAATCGGCCGATAGTTGAGTCGGTTGCTTTAATTAGCATTAAGGCAAACGTGAGTGCGCACACCTAACGATTCGAAATCGCATATATTTCAATACAAATTCAGCAACCGACTAAACTATCGACCGATCAAAAGTCTGTAGTCTGCGGTGCCTCTAATTATTTATTATTAATTTATTTACAATTATATGTTACAACCATTATTAGTTTAGTACTTTTTAAATATTCCTTCCATTAGCAAACTGTTTTTGAAATTAATAAAAATAAGGTAGTTTAAATTGTTTATTGTACTTAATTTAAATCTGTTAATACAAGAGGCATTAAGTTTCAATTAATTTCCAAGTTGTATCATCAATTAAGTTATGTAGAAGTTAATTTTGATTTAATCCATCTTGACTTGGCCAACCGTTCACCACACATTGTTCGACGTTTGGTTGGAGATTTTTATTCCGGGGTGATGCGAAACTGACTAAAATAAAAAGGAAATTAATGCTTCGAAATAAACTAAGAATTTTACTTACTTGAATAACCGTTGTCATTTTGTTTAAATGCGATTAGCTCTACATCTGTAGAGCAAATCGTCTTCGTAACATTTGAAGTGTGTATTTACCACAATCTACTTTTTCACTTTTGTTTAATGAAAGTCGAGAAATGGGGTACAGCAAAAGCGTCTTCCTCTGTAATTTCATATGGCTAATTTTGGACACATTCCTTCGAAGGGTGGCCACGACTTGTAAAGTTGTGCAGTTGGAGTTATAGCCACTTCCGATTTTTTGTCACGCTTCATCTTTGGCTTTCGAAGCAGTCGGTAGTCTTGTTTTCGACCACGTTTCTGTGGTGAGAAACCAATTTCACCTATTTGTTTTTAAATAAACATTATTTTGTAGTTTTGTACACATTTTTTATTATTATTTATGTACTTACCAATAAGCTTTCTTCTGCACCAATAAAATTTGGATCACGTTTGTTCATTTTATAATAATGTTTAAGTTCAAAAGTCAAAATAAATACACAACACTTTAATAAACAGAAGCATTCGAATTTTGAAACTAACCTCACTCTCTCATAATAATATGCGTGACATTAGCATTGGTACGACTATTTCAACCATTATAGCGCTACTAAAACGTGAACTTCGTTTACGCTAACTAACCATTGAAAAACGCTAAACACGGTGAACGAAGTTCAAGCTCCGAACGGAGTTCGCTTGAACGTACGTTTAAACTCTTATTGAAAAACTGCGCCTTAAGGTTTTATTTTCAGTTACCACGTGTAGAGTGTTTCGTTTTCAAACCAAAAATTTGGATTCTATTTCTGTACACGGCAAATTTTTTGCTTATGTATGCATAATGATAAAAATAAAAAAGTAAAATGTCCATACGCATATATCAATTAGCGTTTTTTCACATTGTTCGATCCTTCCAATTTAGTACAATAGAGCGAAACTTGGGGAAACGATGTGCAAGACGCAGTACTTGGATTAAAATTTCAATTATCACACTATAAGTTATATTGAGAGTGCTTTTTGTTTGATAGCCCTTGTAATTTTGTTTTTCATTTGTGTTTCAGGTTTACATAACTTTTCAATAATGCTAGGGTAAAAGATAACGGCGATTTTGCACCTCTCGTAAACACGTCTCAAAGTTGTGAATACTTATTTTATATTGTCATAACTTTTCAATTCCGTATATTTAGAATATTTTTATTATTATTACGTTTTTACTTTTTAGGGTCAAAAATTCACATGTAAATAAAACTTTTAAGTTACATAGCTTTAAAGATTACTATTTAAATCGACGTACCTATTTTTCTTCACTTTCTATGGAAATTAGATACTTCTTTCACTCAAAATACTGTATACAATCTGCTACGCTACAATAACATTAATTTTGTTTTAAATTATAAAACTTTATTTCATAAACGAAACAAATAATACAATTCTCCTATTAGTCCGGTGCACTACTGAAATTTTACATAGTGCTCGTGGGACAAATTAGTATAAAGCTGAAACCTTTGATATTGTATTGTACTTATAGCCCTTATTATAGTACTAAAAGTCCCCACCCTTCCGAGGGCTGGAACACCCTCAAAATTGCGTTTGAATCTCAAAAATTACACTTTTTATCATATTTTTGCAATTATCTCGAAAACAAGGTAGTAAGCGAAAAATTATAAAGAGTCAAAAATTGAAGAGGATAAAATTATACGGCAAAAATCTCATTTGCAATTTTTCAAAATATTTAATAGTTTTTGAGAAAAATGTTATTGAAAGTTAACCTATTTTGCGCGTATTACAGTACTCATGGGTTGCGCGATCAAAGTGTTGCTGAACGCCCTATTTTACATTATTGAAAATTTCTCATTATCTATCAGATTTAGAAAAAAACAAAAAATATGTAGTTGAAGAGGACATCTTCAGCTTTAAATTACATGCAAAATATTTTGATTTTAAGTATTTATTTATCATGGAGAAAAAAAATAATGAATGTAAAATAACCTAATTTTTCTTAAAATTTAAAAATCTCCTAAAGTAATTGAGGAAATATAAAATCTATGTAGGATTACTATCTTCATGATGTATACTTTAATGTCCTAAGAGCAAAATTTTTTTCGAGTTCTATTTTGACAAAAAATTGGACTTTGAAATTCATAATTTTTTAAAAAAAATTTTCTTATACCGAATTCACACTTTCACAACACAAAAAAATTGTAGTTCACATTTCATTTAATAATTAAATAAATAATAATAATAATTAAATTTAATAATTTAATGTAATTGTTCAAATTTGTGTGGAAAATGTTTAGGCAATTCCTTTCCAATTTACAGTGTGAATTCGGTATAAGAAAATTTTTTTTAAAAAATTATGAATTTCAAAGTCCAATTTTTTGTCAAAATAGAACTCGAAAAAAATTTTGCTCTTAGGACATTAAAGTATACATCATGAAGATAGTAATCCTACATAGATTTTATATTTCCTCAATTACTTTAGGAGATTTTTAAATTTTAAGAAAAATTAGGTTATTTTACATTCATTATTTTTTTTCTCCATGATACTATAATAAATACTTAAAATCAAAATATTTTGCATGTAATTTAAAGCTGAAGATGTCCTCTTCAACTACATATTTTTTGTTTTTTTCTAAATCTGATAGATAATGAGAAATTTTCAATAATGTAAAATAGGGCGTTCAGCAACACTTTGATCGCGCAACCCATGAGTACTGTAATACGCGCAAAATAGGTTAACTTTCAATAACATTTTTCTCAAAAACTATTAAATATTTTGAAAAATTGCAAATGAGATTTTTGCCGTATAATTTTATCCTCTTCAATTTTTGACTCTTTATAATTTTTCGCTTACTACCTTGTTTTCGAGATAATTGCAAAAATATGATAAAAAGTGTAATTTTTGAGATTCAAACGCAATTTTGGGGGTGTTCCAGCCCTCGGAAGGGTGGGGACTTTTAGTACTATAATAAGGGCTATAAGTACAATACAATATCAAAGGTTTCAGCTTTATACTAATTTGTCCCACGGCTAATGCTAAATGCACTGTAGTATATGAAAAATATTTGTAGTAAATATTCAAAGTTTTCAAGGAAAAACGGAGGGTGTGCAGTAACTTCAACATGGAAGTTTTACTATGTACGTATTTTTATCAGTAAGTCATCATTGGCGATAAATTCTATTCAGCTTCACGAATTTGATCCTATCGTGTTTTTCAATAAACTTTTTTAAAACTACATACTAACGGTAGCGACCCGAATTTGTACAGCGCATAAGAATGGATTGTAATATGGCGAATTTATACAGGCACAAGTAAAAATTATAAATTAACAATTTTAAATATGTAACAATAACTAAGAAGTAAAAACTATTTATGCAGAAATAATTGAGGGGGTGAGAGCCTAAGTAGAAAAATAACACTTCTGAGAAAATTAATTTTTAAATTTATCATTTTGATAAGTATAGGATTTATGTGGTATATTAGTCTTTTATTAAGGCCGTGGTATCTACTTCAATCTCTTTGTACCAAATAAAATTTTACATCTATTTCCAGTTTCTGCAGTTGAATCGATTTTAAAATTTTTCTACTTAGATACCTTGGCTTCTGACCCCTCAATTAAAAAGTAAGAAATGAACTAAGTAATACTTTTTGAACTTTCTAATTTGCTTCATCAACCCTAAATTTGGACGAATTTGGACCGTAACTGAAAATTTATTTTCATCTCTTACTACAACGTATGGTTGGTGAAGAACCTCAAAGCTTGTATTTGTTCAGATTTATTTTCTACTTTTTAGTTCTGAGTTTTATGTTTTCTGACTGTGAAATACACGCAAGCACAAGCACATCACGCACAGGCATAATGAAATTTTGATATATGAAAATGTCCTCTGAGAAGAAGTTCTACCAAATTTCAGCTTTACCTAACCTTTTTTTTTAAAGGAAAAAAAATATATTTATGTAGTAAATATTCAAAGTTTTTAAGGAAAAACGGAAGGGTGTGCAGTAACTTCAACATGGAAGTTTTACTATGTAAGTACGTATTTTTATCAGTAAGTCGATAGTAGGTTGGTGGAAAAATATTTCAAGTAACATTAATTTATCTTTTTTTATTAGTATTGAGCAATGAGCAAAGTAAATAATATGACCTACCATTACAATTACAACACATTTGTAAACCACATCATGCGCATTACTTGTTTTCCTTAACTTGGTAGCCCAGATCAACAAGTTCTACCAAATATAAACGTTTATTGTTAGGCTATTCTTGATTTAATTAGAAAAATCTTATTTTTATTTTCCACTTTAGCAACCTGTAACCTCTAGGTAGTAGGGGAGGTGCAACTTTGGACTTAATTTAATATTATGTTTTCACGTTTTATGTTCACCAGTGTCATTTATTCTATTTAATTTACACACTGTATACAATGTACACTTACGTCAATATTTGTTAACTGGCAATTAAAGAGGCGACTCTACCCCAATCATGCATTCAATGTTTGGTGGGACTTTCACCGCGGCTCGGCGCCGATTTTTACTAGATTACTTTACCTTTTTTTTTAATTATCTTGCCTTTTTATGTCAATATTCTAGCTTTATCTATACACAGTGTGTTTTACTTCTCAACGTAAACCCCTATTGTTTTAATTTATTTTTTAATCGATTTCTTTTAGAATACTTTTTCTGTCAAACCTACTGTGATCAAAAATTAATGCGAGAAATTGAATAGTATAATATTGGGCAAAATTTTAAGGAAAAAAGTAATCAGAAAAACTTGTAATCACAAAATCAAACGAAATCCAAATTTTGCTGAAATTTGATTTTCATTTCTGTATTTAAGAGAAAATTGTAACAATAGTTAAACATTAATCAAATTATAAATAAAACCATTATTTCCTAAAAATATGTTGTAAAATATGGTTTTATTAACCAATTTTTAGGATTAAAATCTATAAAATTTAATTATAGCAATAATAATTAATTGGGGTGTTTATATGAAATAAGTGAATTAACATCAATATTACTAATTCTTTATTAAAAGTAAACAAAGAAAGGGCACTAGATCTGTAACAGAAAAATCGAGGTAATCTTATTCCAGCCCATGTCTTAGTAATAAGCTATTTGAGTGTCGCCGATCACGAAAATGTGATTGGCTGCCCTAGCACTGACTTAAGGCTGCGGCAATAACCCCTATGCTTTAAGTATAGGGAAATAAGGGTATTTACTTTCGCACACTTAAAAAAAACGGTACATTCTATCTTAAAAAAAAAAATTTTAAGCGATGCTGAAAGCTTAATTGTTGGCTCTGAAATGTGTTTGAAAGCTTTTAATGGGGGGTTCCCCCATGTTCAAATTAAATCTAAAAAACAAGATGCCGCAATATGCATAAACTTTTTAATTTTTTTACAGCTAAATTACAAGAGTTTTGACTCTCAATTATATTTCAGAGCCAACAATTAAGCTTTGTGCATCACCTAAAAATTTTTTTGAAAGATATGATGTACCGTTTTTCTTAAGTGTGCGAAAGTAAATACCCTTATTTCCTTGCATAAGACTAAGCATAGAGGTTATGGCAGCCTTAACGCCTTAGGACTGTTAATAATAAACAAGGAAAAACGAGGAAGAAGAAAACCCTTTCGAATTTAATCTAATTTTGTTAATAGGCAATTAATAGTCTTTAGGTTATTTTAAGTTATTTATTTTATTTTTTTTAATAAAGGATTATCACAATCTGTCTTTATACAATATAGAAAAACATTCAGTAATATTTTTGACAAAAGGAGAAAAATCATGTAAGAATGCAACTTATGTTCCAACCTTGTATTTTAAATTCACATTACCAGTTGACTAGGTCAGCTGGGACCCTTCGTTTCAGTCTACGTGTACCAGGTTGGTTCATTAGTTTATGCACCAAAATATTTGGATGCACATTAATACGATCCCGATAACTGGCACTACATTTCTTTATTTCTTCTTTAACATTTTTAACACATTTAACTCTTGCTGAATGATGGAGTTGTTCACAAACCACGGGACTCCTGCTATCACTCTCAACACCTTGGACTGGAAGCCAAGGAAGCCAAGGACCGGAAGGAATTTTGTTTAGCAGAAGTTTGTTTTCTGTTGATAGTTGGGACCTTCCACCAATTAACCAATACATTTTACTTAGTTTCAGGCCGAGATGTTTTCTTTTAGTGAAGATGTGTTTTTCCAGTTTAAACGTCTATCTAGGTATATGCCCAGGTATTTTGCTTCGTCAGCTTGTGGAATTGTGCGATTGTTAAAGGTTACTGTCGGGCATGTTTCTTTTCGAGTGGTAAATGTAACTTGGACTGACTTGCTCTCATTTGCCTTAATTCGCCATTTCTTCAACCACTTTTGGATATTGTTTAAATTGTTCTGAAGCAGTTGAGATGCTATATACCGGGTGACATAGGGGTTTGGAAACTCTTATAACTCCGTTATTTATTAACATATCAAAATGAAATTTGGTGTGGATTATATTCACATAAATTGCAATTGTTTTAACTACTTGTGAAAGTTCTGTCACTTCAGATTACGCCGGAAATAAAGTCAACTTTTGATTTTTAAATGGAACACCGTATATATTTTTACTTTTTTAAAATCTACATTAAATTTTGAATACAGTAGCATCAAAAAAATTGATTTTATAAGCAAAAAAAATTTTTTTTTTTAAATTACGCTGGTTTCAAGAGTGCTGTGATGTGGTATAAAATCATCCGTGAGAGGTACTTGCACTATAAAAATTACTTTTACACCACTAAAGCTGGAGGATGGTGTTGTGGAGCTTTCAGAAGGTAATTTTGTCACATTTCCTTCAATATCTTCATTTTTTCAAATGGCAACATATCGGAACAATTCTACCTCACAAAGTATTTTTTTCTAAATACAACGATGGAGTTGTTCCGATATGATGCCATTTGAAAAAATGAAGTTATTGAGGAAAATGTAACTAAAGTACTTTCTGAAAGCTCCACAACACCAACCTTCAACTTTTGTGGTGCAAACATAATTTCCGTAGTACAATTAGCTCTCTCCGATGATTTTCTACCACATCACAGCACTCTAGACAACTGATTATTTTTTGAAAAATAAATTTTATTTTGCTTATAAATTAATTTCTTTGATGCTACTGTATTCAAAATTTAATGTAGGTTTCAAAAAAGTTAAAATATTTATGGTGTTCCATTTAAAAGTCAAAAGTTGACTTCATTTCCGGCGTAATCGGAAGTGACAGAATTTTCACAAGTAGTTAAAACAATTGCAATTTATGTGAGTATAATCCACACCAAATTTCATTTTGATATGTTGACTAATAACGGAGTTATAAGAGTGTTCCAAATCCCTGTGTCACCCGGTATATGGGTTTTCGTGCGCAGTCAATATTACAGTATCGTCTGCGTAGGTAGCTGTGATTGTTCCTTTCGGTGTCGGAATGTCTGCAGTAAATAACAAGTACAATATTGGCCCTAAGAAGACGCTTCCCTGTGGTACGCCTGATTCAATTACATTTATTTCGGTTGTTCGATCTTCAAATTTTACAAAGAAATGTCGGTTTTGCAAGTATGATTTTATTATGGTATAATAATTAAGTGGTAGTGTCTATTTGATCTTGTGAAGGAGTCCGACATGCCAGACTTTGTCAAAAGCTTGTGTGATATCCAAGAACGCGGCCGTACAATACTTTTTTTTTCCATTTCTTCATAAATTTTAGTGGTAATTCTATGGACTTGTTCTATCGTTCCGTGTTGCTGACGAAAACCAAACTGGTGACTGGGTATCAACCGCTTTTGCTCTATTATCGGCATCAGCTTCGACAGTAGCAACTTTTCGAATAGTTTTGATGTGACAGGTAGTAAACTGATCGGTCTATACGAAGTGATGTCGTCCGGTTTTTTTCCGGGCTTAAGTATCGGTATAATCTGTGCCACTTTCTATTGGAGCGGGTAGTAACTTGTTCGAAGTATAGCATTAAACAGCTGAGTAAGAAATTTAAACCCTTTGTTAGGTAACCCTTTGTTAGCATTGGTGTTAGGTAGGTATTGGACTATTTTTCCTGTGATATCGTACCCGGGTGCTTTTTTCGGATTAAGATTATGCTTGATTGTTTTTATTATTTCACTTTTGGTAAATTTCTTCAGAGGAAATTCCAACTGATGTATTTCATTTAATGAGCCTTGTATTTTGTCGTCATCTTCTGAGTCTATTTCCCGAACGTTTGGGGTAAACACAGTGGATAAGTGTTTTGCAAATAATTCGGCTTTTTCATTGTTTGTTTTAGCCTAACCATTTACCGTATTTACGGTGGTATATGTAGCTGTGGTTGCTTCAGCTTTTTTGTTGCCTTCCATAAAGCGTAGTCGGTTGATTCAGTTGGACTGAATCAAAAGTTCTGGAGGTAATCTTGAATTCTTTGGTTTTTTTCCTGCGATAGCAGAGTTCTTAACTTTTTGATGATAGCATTTAACTTAGTCTTCAGCGCCGGTGATCTGGTAACTTGCCACTGTTTTCTTATTTTTCTCTTTTCTGAAAGTATTTCTCTTATAGATGCTGAGAATATTTCGTTTTTTGCCTTAGGTTTAATGGTAGGTGTTGCATTCCACGTAGCTTGTTGTACGCAGTGATTGAAGTGCTCTACTGCTTGTATAATATCTAGGTCTGTCTTTAAAGGTATATATGTTTTTATTGTTTTTTCCACTTCTTGTAGGCGAAAGAAGTTCCAGTTTGTTTTTTTTATTGTTGAGTACACATCTACCCATGGTGGTTCTTTTACGACAACTTTGCTGGTTAATGTAAGTATGATAGGAGAATGATCGGATGATAATTCCAAACAAGATTCGGCTTTAAAGTAGTTTTTGGATATTCCTTTAATTAGGTACGCAAAAATCGATTACATCAGGTGTTTTTCTTAGATCCGTAGGCCAGTAGATCTGTTCTCCTGTGGAAACTACCTCCAAGTTCATGACTTCTAGTGTTTTGCGCAATTCTCTACCTTTCGGTGTTGTCAGTCTGGAGCCCCAATGTGGATGCTTAGCATTGTAGTCGCCACTACAAATGAAACGCTTACCAAGCGTTTTATAAAAACACTCGAATTGCTCTCTCTTGATTTTATATTTTGGGGGGCAGTAAATAGCCGAGACAGCAAAAGGACCAGTCCAATCCTCCACAACCACGTTTGTAGCCTGGATATGGTTCTCCATACAAGCCCCAACTTCGTGATGTCTGATATTACTTTTTATGATTACAGCGGTTCCACCATGCGCGGTACCGTCTGGGTGATTAGTAGAATAGACGAGATATTTTGGTATTTTTATATAATTTTTTTTGTAAAATGAGTTTCGGATATCATCATGATAACAATGTTGTGGCGTTTAATAAAGATTTCAAGTTCTTGTCCATGTTGAGACAAGCTTGTTGGCGTTTCATACTGTTATTTTCAGAACGTTGGCCATTAAGACATTTTTGCGACAAGGCTCGTTAAAAGATTTAGCGTGGTACTCATTTGCTCCATCAATCCTTTCATCATGTTTTTTAAGTCGCTTAAATCGTTTTCTTGTTGGTAGTTGTTATTCTGCGTTGCGTGATCTGGGTTGCTGTTTATTTGTGCTTCATTCACTACTTGTTGGGCATAGGAAATTCTTGGCTGAATAGGTGCAAATGTATATGGTTGTCTCGGTAATTGTGGTAGTTTTGGAATTTCTTTTTTTCTGAGTTCAGGAAACTTTTGTTTTTGTAGTTGTTTGTAGACTTCGCAGCCTTTATAGTTAGCAGGATCACCTAAAAAAATTTTTTAAAGATATGATGTACCGTTTTTCTTAAGTGTGCGAAAGTTTTTTTTTTTTTTTATTTCCCTATACTTGCATAAGCCTAAGCATAGAGGTTATGGCAGCCTTAACGCCTCAGGTACTGTTAATAATAAACAAGGAAAAACGAGGAAGAAAACCCTTTCGAATTTAATCTAATTTTGTTAATAGGCAATTAATAGTCTTTAGGTTATTTTAAGTGTTAATTGCATTACTTAACCTGCGTGTTTACCACGTATAAAAAAATTAATATATTTTTTAAAAACGAGTAATTTTTTATGTATTATTTACATAAAAAATTCAAAAAGAGTGTCTTAAATTATATCATAAATAGGACTATTTTTTTCCATTATTTATTTCCTGTAAGTTTATTTCCTAAACTAAGTAAAATGCATAAGTTATTTCAAAGTTCTTTTAAACAGATTATCCAATGGCTTAGCAATAATTATTTTTTAAAGATATACCGGAAGAAATAAAATTAATCAATTATTAAAATTAGAAGAATACAAAAATATTTATCTTAAAAGTAAGCAGACGTTTGGAGCTGACAAGTATTCTGTTTACAAAGTCCGTTTCGTCATGTGCGAAAGTTTGGCAATGCACTTTCCGCTCTTTACAAACATCCGCCAGAAACACCCAACCAGATTTTCGTTTTCGGTGGCTCTCAAAAAGCGTATTCCTAAGAGAATTAGATTACCCCCATTTTTCTGTTATAGGCCCAAGATCTATAAATATAGACTGTAACGATGCAGAATTTTATCCAGATGCTGGACCAAATTACTGGTACAGTATTACAGCATCTTGGAAATTTTGTACCGTTTAAAGCAGCTACTTGTCATTTTTCTCTTTAGTTTTCCCCTAGCGCCGCCCCTGGGATCAAAATGGAGATAAACTCGATACGCTCTTGTTCAGCTCTTCAAGCGATTTCATTTGAGCCCAATCTCGAAGAGATTGGATGAGAATTACTCAATTTAAATTTTTATATTTTTATTATCAGTCTTATCATTCATAAAACAGCTGATCGCGCTTAACTCCCGAACCAGACTACCTAGAGATTTCATTTTATTTTTAGTAGGACTCTAGGGCCATTTTTACCCCTTTAGAATTTAATTCAACCTTATCACTTCATTATTTCGTAATCTAAACTTTTTAATTATAGGTTTCTAAAGTTATTGAATATTTAAATTTAAATTTATTGTTAAAACAAGTGAAGTGTTATAGTTAGTGATAGGATGTAGTTAGTGGTTTTTTTCTTTTACTTTCATGATTCATTGACACCCCTGAATATTTTGCAGCCCTTAATTAATTTTTAATAATTACTTTAAGGTTGAAATTTTAATTGATAATTACAAATTTTATACCGATGTTCTTGTATTTTTAGTGCGGTTCCATTGAGCTAATTTTTATACTTGAGCTCGGGCCAATTAAAAAGTTATTAATTTATTTTTAATAATTAACTGATAGACGCTCTTTGATTCAATTCCTTTTGCTGCTTTCCTATTGGTTGTCGAGTAAATCCGAGTTGGTCGCCGGGTTTCCAATAAAAGCTCCCACTCCATTTTGATAACGGACTTCCATCTTCACCATCGTGGTGAGTGGAAGCGCGCTTATTAATTTTCCCCCTGATTCAATTTCCCCTGGACTTCCACCTTCGCCATCGTGGTGAGTGGAAGCGCGCTTTTATTAATTTTTCACCTGATTCAATTTCCCCTTGCCTTCAGCAATGCCGTGTTCAATAATTTCATTTTTATTAATTTTCCCTTGCCTTCAGCAAACCCGTGTTCATTATTTATTTTATTCCTTTATAATTATTTTTTCCGTGTTAAATTAATTAATTAATTTAATTTATTTAATTAATTTTTATTTAATTTTCCTTTGCCTTCAGCAAACCCGTGTACGTGTTTACTCTAAGGTCTAGTGGTCTTATCTTGAGGTCTGATTAGGTCTCGAGAGGAGGTCTGTTGGTCTGGAGAAACACGCAGCTTCCGTGTCTTGTTAGTTAGGTCTGTTGGTCTCACTCAGAGGTCCTTTCTGGGTCTTAGAGTGAGGTCTAGTGGTCTAGCAACAGGAATTCAAACCCGTGTCTTGTCCGTTAGGTCTGTTGGTCTCACTCAGAGGTCCTTTCTGGGTCTTAGAGTGAGGTCTGATGGTCTAGCGACAGGAATTACCCTATCTGCCTTGTCCATTAGGTCTGTTGGTCTCACTCAGAGGTCCGTTTCGGGTCTAGAGCGAGGTCTGGTGGTCTAGTGGCAAGGATCCAAGCCCGTGCCTTGTCCGTTAGGTCTGTTGGTCTCACTCAGAGGTCCTTCCTGGGTCTTAGAGTGAGGTCTGGTGGTCTAGTGGCAAGGATCCCAGTCCGTGTTCCTTTTAGGTCTGTTGGTCTCACTCAGAGGTCCTTTCTGGGTCTTAGAGTGAGGTCTGGTGGTCTAGAAGGGAGCCAAGTCCGTGTTCCTTTTAGGTCTGGTGGTCTCACTCAGAGGACCGTTTTGGGTCTTAGAGTGAGGTCTGTTGGTCTAGAAGGAAGACTATTCCCGTGGTTGAGTCATATTAACATCATAGAGATTTGTATCTGTTTGATACCCTTTTGGTTTACCTATTTTTTTTCCTTAGGAAAGGTTTTTTGTTATCTTTTATTTTGTAATTGTACCATTTAGGTACTTAGAATTATTTTTCTTTTATTTAATAAATATTTTGTTTTTATTTCCATCCGCAGTGTGTTTCATTTCTAGCTACGAACCCCCTGTCTCCTACTGAGCGATGCTAGAGGGATAATTAGTAAATCACCCGATTTTCGGTGTTACAAGACAAGCCAAAACTACATAGACGAATCAATCCGCTGTAGAACAGCTCTGGTCCTGTATAAACAACTCGTTGTCAGCTCGCTTGGAAAAATATCACATTCAAGTCCATAGTCACTGATCACCCAACTGTTCTATGGACTCATTTATCATATTTATTCCAAAACCCAAAAATTCGTATACTCTATAAAATTCAGATAATGTTCACAATGAAGAAGAATGTTTACTGCTTCATCAGAAAACGTTTTATCAAAATAAATACGAATTTAGTCTCCTAAACCTACATTTATTCCCAAATGAAGACAACTGATACAGGAGGACGGATTAAAGATTCGACATTACTTAAAAAGTTTTCTCCATATCAGTAAGATGAATTTCCTTGCACTCCCTTATTTCATCCTTTCGAGGGGATAAGAAATGCGGTGGAGGAACACATTATTATAATAACTAAATAACCTAAATTTAATACCTACAAAAATTTATAAAGAACATTTCTTTTTATTTATTACAAAGTTTTAACTAAAACACCGTCAATAAATTTAAGATTATTCATAACACTTAAAAACAAAGAAGCCATTCCACTGACGTCGCAAATGTTATGCCTCTATATGGTATTTTTTATTTATTATTACATTATTCCATATTTCTTCTATATTTAAACTTTTATTGAAAGCCTCATTATAAAAGTAAAAACCGAAATACGTTAGCAACACTTTCCATTTAACGCAATTTCGATCACTTTTCAGTTTTCTGTACACTCGCCTATTTTACAGAATTTTCATATTTGGCAAGCAAAATTGTTTGTTTGAATTTTTTCTATACTATCCACCTATTTATGATTAGATGAATTATTATGGAGACAAAAATGTATCTAAATTATTTATCAAGTTTATTAACGACATTTTATTAACAGGGCTGCAAAAATAAAAGCCTTGCCTGTTATTTATCTACACTTTTTCTTAACGTATTAGAGGAACGTTACATTTTAATAAAATTAAAAGAACAAACTAAACTGAAACAAGGCAACCAAAAAATTAATTACCTATTAAATTCTCTAATCGATAAGTATTAAATTAAAATTTATGACATGTCTTAGGCTTATTTGATGTAAAATAAACATTTTCTACTGCTATGCTCGGGCTTTGAACGTTATTTTAATCGCACAATCTCTTGTATACACTTTATGTAAATCTAAGCAATTTAATTACATACAAATGCTTCATTTGTTTGCTTTGTCAGGAGTTCTAAAGGTGCCAGTCAACTTAAGGGAAACTTGAAATTTTGTTCAAAATTTATTAATGTATTCTGTGTAATTAAAAAGATTACATATCGAGCTGTGTACTAACATTTATATTATACACAGATACGGAAGAATAAAATTTGCACCACAGTAAAACCAAATAAATATTTTTATTATTTTTATATTCGTTTTTATAAACTCAAAAAGATTTATAAATTCATTACTTGGTGAAGATGCTACTGACATTTTTTGTATTTCCTATTACGTGGTTTGAAAATAACATTAAAAAATTCATTTATATTTTAAATTACATACAGGATTGGAATCAAGTATAGAACTATGAAAATCCCCGAAGTGTAATGAAATTTTGAACTTCCAGTTTAACTGGAAACGGCACTAACTTTCTTATTTTAATTTAAACACAATTAAATAATATTTCAGTAGTCCTCGTTTTGCTGAAATTCGTCATGATTGATAGTTATGTGTAGCAGCTGAAATAATAAACCACTAAGGGCAGGTTCTACAAAAAACATTATTCTTACCGTATTTTCTTTTTAATTGGAGAAATATAAACTATATAATTATATATATTATATACATAATTACTTTTGATGATTTTTTTTTTAAATTCATTAAAATGTCACTTTTAAAAAAATAATATTTTTTTACTTAATAAAAAGAATTTTTAATTTGAATTATAATTTATATATTCTGATGAAGCCTATATTTTTTGGCGAAACGTTAATATAAAAAAAAGTAATTATGTATTACCCTATATATAGCTTATATTTCTCCAGTTAAAAAGAAAATAATATAAATATTAAAGCTAATAAATTAATAAAAAGAAGAAATTATTCTTCTTAGAGTACAAAATTTGCTACAATTTACCCTAATAAGTAATAACATTTAATTGTTTTATTAAATTATCAAACTTTTAAGACGCTATTGTAAGTTGAAAACCAATAAAAATCGGACTACAACTTTTGGTCATCATATATTATATTAGATGTAAAATAATTGGCGTTTGGAACGTTCCTCCCGCCTCCCCTATTATTATTATTATATTCCATGTCGCGAGTCTAGAATAACATGAGTTAAACATACGTTAGGGTTCTATGTGACTCGCTCTATCTATTTCTGGCTTTACGTATTTTTTATAGTTTTTACGTAACTCCATCCGTTTTCATGATTTCAAAGTAACCAAGTTCTATCTAACTAAAATTTACTGAACTTCAGTACGACAAGGGGTCTTATGAATAAAAATGAGTTTAAACTCCGAGTTTATACTCATGAGCATGAGCATTTGATATTAGTTTAAACTCGTATTCGTATGAATAAAAATTGTTTCGTCTAAGCAGTACATGCTCGTCGTAATGTGAGTAGATTCTCAGCATATAATACAAAAATAATTCAAGTTCGCAGGTTTTCGAATACAAGTCAACCATTAGTTGCTAAATTATATTTAGTTTACTTTTGGAAGTCGGTTTGAATAGTGCTCGTAAATACATTAAGTTTACTTAATTATTATTATTATTTCAAATTTTCCCTATTTATAAGTTAGGCAGTTCTCTTTGGAGAATCTTCTCTTTCCCTGTGAATATTGTAACGATTTCTTGTGAAAGCCTCACAGTGTAGCAGAAGATGAATTGGAGTTTTCTCAATCTTCTGCACATTCTCTGCATAGTGGATCTTTTTCTAGTCCCATCGTATGCAGGTGCTTTTTGAGCTGATAATGGCCCGTTATTATTACCGTTTCCAATTGTAGTTCATTCTGCTAAGAATGAGCACATTCTTAGCAGAAAGCGAGTTCTTTTACCAGTAGGGCTTTAGAATGTCCCTATCTACAAGTTAATGTATTCATCACCATGGATAGGTGGTTTTTTGATTCTCACGTGATCTATTGCACCTATTGCACAAGGAAATGTATATAGTTGTTGCCAAGTTTGTTTAGCTAAAACTATGTATTCAGTGCTTTGAGGAAATTTAATCTAAGGATGACTTTTTACGATAATTTTGTCGATTACTTCACCAATGACAACATTGGATACTGAAGACTGGTGGACACCTGGTCGACTGGTGGTGGACACCAGTCTTCTCCTACTCCCACTTGGAAACCAACGCAAAAAAAAAATTTATTTTATCAAAATTGCATTATGCACCACTTCTTTTCTCTCCCGAAGATTCTCCAAGAAAATGGTTGGAAATCCACTATACATTTTCTTTGCTAAACCGGTATAATACTTTATAGTCACTATCACAAGTACTTCTTCGCAGTTTATAATTTTTTTTAGCACGAACGTTCATAATAAACTCTGCCATAACGCGATTGTAAGCAAAATGAGTCTGCTAACTACCAGACTCAACAAATAGCGAGTATAAACTCGGCCTCGCGAGTATAAATTGGTTTTTATTCATACGAAAGGTGAGTTCATACTCACGAAACATTTACATAGGAGTTCTTACTCAACGCGAGCATTGCCTCGTGATTTTTATTCATACCGTTTGGGGTTTAAACTTAAAAAATGCGAGTTTATACTTCTTGCTCACTTTTATTCTAAGACCCATTGTTTTATTTGCATGACTTCAGAAATTAGCGTAGAAAAAAAAAGTGCCTTAAAGACAATGCCTTATGATAGATCATGATCACGCATATTAATACAGTAATAAAAATTTAACTTGTGCAAATTTGATTTTATTGTTTCGTTTCGATGTTGAAATGATAAATAATTTTCTTTGAGGTGAATGAGCAAAGCTAATTACAATGCAATGTTTCTTAAATCGCTATTAAAAGCTGATCAAACACGAAAAATTCGCATTTGGAAAATTACATAAATAATCAAAACAAGGTAAAAGTTTCAACCTCCACTCCCCAACATTTTACCTTAGTGCAGTTTATTAGAACCCTGTTATTCTAGACCCGCGATGTATTGTGGTCTTATTTGTAAATCTTATTTGTAAAGCAGATATCATATAGCTAGACAGTGTTACTCATTTTGTCTTAAAATGGAATGTTTATTAGTTCCATTAACCGTTAGGATGATGTATACTTTTTTGTAGTAGTTTTCCTTGACTTTTTGAAAAATTTTGTGCTTTGAAGCTGTATACTTCGGTAACTATGAGGTTTAGAAAAATATGTTATTCAGGTAAATTTTAGCAAATTTTCTGTTCTACAAACAAAGTAAGAACAATGTTTATCGTATGATGCACTCTACTAAAGAGTTATTGAGCAAAAACCGAAAAAACTGACAAAAGTGGTCGTACTAATAAGGGCCTTTTTACGATCTGGCCACAGAGCTAAGGTTAACCTGAGTTTAATTTAAACCGCTGTTGAGCCTCAATTGTAAAATTGTCCCTATAATACTTTCAGGTTAAGTTGGATTTTAAGTACTATTTTAATTTTCAAAAACACGTTTATTGCAACTTATTTTATTATAGTAAGGTTTTACTTAATTTTTATAAGGAACAGTTATTTGATCTTTATTATAATTTTTGATGATGACTTTTTGAATAACATCAAAAATAGATTTCATGCATTTTCAAACTGTTTTACTTTTTAAAAATGCACTCAATGCAAATCGACGGTGAATCTCCGGTTAAATTAATATAGTGCATAACTGCAAACAGTAGCTTATTTTAGCAGCTAATTACATTTTTTAGGTTTTAGTTTCGTGAATTAATATTTAACTAAGTTAGTACTATTTTCTTTGAGTTATCTAAAGCTGAATCCTCTCAAATTTATAGGAAAACTATTCTTATCCTTCCAATTTTAGATAACAAATGAAAAATTAAAACAACATAATCAGTCCATTTAATATTCCAAACAGATTTCGTATGGTATTTGCTTTTGCTGTAAAATAATTACGGGCATCAATATCCAGCAATATCAGAAATCCCTGTTTGCGATTCACGTTTACACACTGTATAATGAAATACAATTCCATTTCTGTTATCACAGAACACGAAGCATAGAAAATGCTTCACCTAGATAATATACATTTAACTGCTTTAACCGCTATTACATTAAATAGACTTTTGATGTGTATTATTATCATGTCGCGATAACGTCCTTATTATGGGTTCTTTAATATAGTTTATAAATTCTTTAAGATATGAACAGCAATTGTTATTTTATGAACATACTTATCTCCAGGTTTTCAACCCCTATTTTTAGCCAATACTATTTTTTACTTTCCAGATATTCCGTAGACCTTTTACAAGTTTTCATAATGTGGAATTTTCCATCAACACCTACAAAAAAACTTTTCTTTAAACGTCCAAAAAGTTGATATTTTGTTACCGAGTAACGTTAAAGTTCTACTTTTAAATCCTAGGAGGTAAAAGTGAACATTTTACCTCTTTACTTTTACTCCGCATGAAATAATTTATTTTTTCTTCAAACGCTATCGATAAACCTACGCATATTTTCAGTTTTGCACTAATAATTTATACTTGAAAAAGTATAGTGATAAAAAATTTTTTTAGCAGCCCAGTCAGTGTACGCTAGAGTTTTTTTAATTTCTTTTGTTCGAATCGGTTAAAATATAGGTAAGGTATTTGTTTGATCGAAATGCAATTTCAATACATATTCTAGAAATTTACATAACATGATGAATAGGTTACTTATGTGTGAAGAATAACTATTAGAAACTTGTTTGTAGTACACAAAATTCAAATTCTCGATACTGAATAAAGTTTCTGTGTTAATTTTATTTTGAAAAATTCAATTAGTGTAATTATAAAACAAATTTCTAATATTAGAGAAATTGAGAGAAATCTTAAAATGAAAACATATGTGAAAGAGACCACAAGTTTTGATTGCTTTTTAGAGGGTCAAACAATATTATGTATATATAAAAGTTTTTCTTTTTCATCAGCTTTCACATTGAAAAAAGACGTTAACAGCTTTTTTGTCAATATTTCATTTCGTAGTAGGCACCGTAATAAAAAAGCGTGAAACCAATATATTAGAGAAAATTATCGTCTAAAAATATATCCGAAGAATACTTTGAAGCAATAGCCCGGAGTCTAAAGAGATACTAAAAAGATTTAAAAATATAGTATTCGTTTATTGACAAAATTGTAAATGTGCAAGAAAGGATCACGTTTTATATGTATAGCGGTAATAACACGTGCCTGCTCTTACGAAACAATTAATCATAAGAGTTTAATTGAATTGTTGATTATATTTATTTAAGCTATGACGAAACACTAATTTGTTCCCTTAAAAAGGCGCCAGGGTAATAATGAGAGTAAACTCAATTAGGTTATTTTCCGACCTAAATTTCTTAATTTTTAATCTGAGAGAGTTAATTGAATTGAGGCGCTATATGCATTACTAAAAGAGTCATCTAACTTCTATGGCGTAAGCTTATTGTAAATTTATTCGTTTCATCGACGCACGATTCTTTTTAAAGCGACCGAGCGAATTGTAAAATTCTGAATAAATATAAAATTATATCAAGAAAATTTACATTTAAAACCCCTAAGAGCTCTCATACATTAAACAGCTGAAAGATTTTTAAATTTCTCTAACACATATTTTCTTTTAGGTTGATTGATTGAATGATGGAAGATATGCGCGGAAGGACGAGCGATTTTCGAAGTACGTGTTCATAGATTAATGTAAAAGTATAAATAAAATACATAAGTAGTAAATAAGAAATTATACTTCATGTCAATAACAAATAAATGTTTGCATGTACGCGTAACAACCTGTGCAATTATACATACTATTATACAACATATATTATACTTATATAAACAAATTATATTCTTTTTTAAATTAATATTTTCTTACGTTTTGAATATATCTGTTAATAAAATAACTACATAATTATAACGTTGAATTTTAAATGTGCTATTTTGAAATAAAAAGTTAAGTTCGCTCTTTTTTATTTGTTAAGATCCTTCCTTATTTTTCTCAAAGCAAATTGGACTGCATCTAGAATTTAACAAAAATTAACATAAAAACCTTTAGCATACCTGAAAGTTAACCAGTGTTCCCTTCAATAATATTGAATATTTGTCCGCCTTTACGCGCCTTTGTGACGCTTAAGTGTAGGGCCAAACTAGACGCTGTTGGCGGAGCGGATAGCATAGCGGAGTGGAGAGCGGAGCTTTCCACTTTATAAGAATATATATAGATGGACAGACATATCACAAGAGGACAGCGGAACGTAGAGCGTACTTGCTGACTGACAGCGGAGAATTCAGATTGATTTAATATTTTAGCTTGTAAATGCTCTGGCCAAATAAGACGCTGTTGACGGAGCGGATAGCATAGCGGAGTTCATAGCGGAGCGTTCCACTCTATAAAGAACATATATAGTTGGCCAGACGTACATAGGAAGACAGCGCAGCGTAGAGCGTTGTTGGTGACTGGCAACGGAGAATTCAAATTGATTTGATAATTCCGCTTGTTTCCACCTGTACTAGTACATATTTGCAACTTTGATCTATAAACATGGACTGTGAAAGTCTAATTAGTGAAGTTTTTACACGTTCACCTCTTTGGAACATTTCCCATCTCCATCATCATAATCGAAACGCCCTAGATAAACTTTGGGATGAAGTTTCGAAGAAAATGAAAGTTTCGAGTAAGTAAGAATAAACTTATTACAATACATATGTTAAATTTAATTTATTTTGAAGTCTGCATTTATATGAAATGACCGATGTTTGATGTTATAATCTTATAATTAACCCTTTATTAACCTACGCATTATTGTTAATGGGACGGTCCTTGAAGTAGTCGGTAAATTCTTTTCTAATCTCTTTGGAAGCCACTGTAGGATTGTGATTTCTTGTAGAGAGATTTGGTGGAAATTGGTCTACATTAAGATGAATATTAACATCAGAACATCACTAATAAAATCGACATCATTGGATCCATCTAATTCTCTAACAAAGTTGTGTAATATACTTACACGCTGCTTTTATAATGTCATTAGCTGTCTTTGTATGTGTTTCAATGTCTTTCGTTAATATTCTCCACTTAGCAGAAAGAATACCAAAAGCACACTCTACACATCTCCTAGCTCTTGACAGCCTATAGTTAAATGCCGTTGTTTCTGGAGTTAAATTATTTCGAGGATATGACCTTAAAAGATAGGTTTTTAATGGATAGGCTTCGATTTTTAGCTGCAATCTCGAAACGCATTCCAATCCGCCGATTGTGTGAACTCTCACCCGCACTCATATCCGCTTTCCGCTATGCTATCAGCTCCACCAAAAGCGTCTTGTTTGGCCCTAGCCTTTAACAATAAATGAAAATAAAAAATGTGGCGTTTTAGTATCTGTTCCTACGAATTTCTACATTTTCTCGCTTTATTTGTGATGTGACGTCGTATTCCGTGTGACGATGTGATACGAATTCCATTTTATTATCATTACTAAAATGATTACCGTTATAAATAAACGAATTATCAAAATTTTCAAAATATGTATACAGGATTATTCAAATTTTAGGGCGACTATGGGGATCTCGGAAACTGTAAGAGATAACTGTAAGTTGGTTCAATGGGGACAAAGTTGCGTAATTTGATAGCAAATAATATTCAAAAAATAAAATTTAAAAATTTCCTTAAGGTCCCGAGATTTTTGAAAAAAATCGAAATTTCGGAAAATCTCTTTTATTTTTTTCTGAAGATATTTTCTAAGACATCAGAAAACTAAAAACACATTTTCATTGCACCTTTTTTGTCTACAAGATGGCAATTTTAAAATTTCGGAACGTTTCGGTTTTGAATTACCATCATCAACTAAAAAATTTTAAATACGGACCTGCATTTTTAATTTTATTTTTGAGTTTAGATTTCTTTTCTATTATAACGTTGTTTTAAAAATCTAAAAGTGTCATCTTGTAGAGACAAGAAAGGTGCAATGAAAATGTGATTTTAGTTTTCTATCTTTGAAAATAACTTCAGAAAAAAAATAAATAAGATTTTCTAAAATTTCGATTTTTTTCAGAAATCTCTGGACTTTATGGAAATTAAAAAATTTTTTTTTAATATTATTTGCAATCGAATTACTGATCGGCGAGAAGGTTCTTAATTTTTTTAAATGGAACACCCTCCTGTATATTTTTCTGTATTTCGACTTTTCTATATTTCTATAAGTGGCCTACTATTAAAATTTTTTATTTTCTTCACGGTGTTGCCAAATTATTAATTTTTTTCTCTAAAAAATGCCCGCGACACGCGTTGCTTTATAAAATCGTACTAAGCCGTTTTTCAAGGAATAATAACAAAAATTTTTTCCTAGGTGATTATGACTATATTCTCTATGCTATAAGATTTTAAAAGTATAAAGCTTAATTCTCAGCTATCCGAAACCGTCGTATACAACGATACGAAAGTTTTCCTATTGGTCGAATTTCAAAATTTTTCGAAATTCCACCAATAGGAAAACTTTCGTATCGTCGTATACGACGGTTTCGGATAGCTGAGAATTAAGCTTTAGGTATCGTTGGGTTTTTACTGAACATGAAAACCACAACAAATTCAAAAATTTTCTCGACATCACACTAGAAAGAAGCACTAATCGCGGAATACAAATGAATTGGTACCGTAAAGCAGTAAAAACCCAACGATACCTAAACTTTAACTCTAGTACCACCATCACTTACCAACAAAGTGTCATAAATGGTTTAGTCGACAGAGCCATCCTACTGTCTGACAAAAAATACCACAAGGAAAACCTAGCTACAATCTCAGACATGCTTATAAAGAATGATTACCCCTTATTATTTATCAATAAAAATATAAGGAAACGTACCCAAACCTTAAAAAATCGAAACAACAAAACTATTGACCTACAACCCAACTGCTTTAACGACGAATTCAATAATTTCACCACCCGCGACAAACCTATATACGCAACCCTTCCTTTTATACCCAGAGTATCCAAAAAAATCGAAAGAGAACTCGCAAAAGTAAACATAAAGACCTCCTACAAGAATCATAATACCATAAAAAAAAATTCTACACTAAACCAAAGACCATCTACATGGTCTTTGTAGATGGTCTTTGACTAAACTAAAAGACAAAACACCCTTATTTGACCAATCTGAATTGGTTTACTCAATAGACTGTAACAATAAATTGCAATGCCACCTACATCGGCCAAACCAAACAAAACCTAGGAATCGCATAAATCAACACAAATACTCAATTAAAAGAAAAATTTTGAACCCAGATAAACCAAACACAAGCGACCATGCCGTAGATCTGTACCACACTTTCGATTTTAGCCACCTTAAAATACTACAAAAAGAGAATAATTTGAAAAAAAGGCTCCACCTCGAAATGATCGAAATTAAAAAAAAACAAAAATGCCATAATTGATAAACTAAACTCCACTTACTTCAACCTGATAAATTAAAAAAAATAACCCTCCTTTACTAATCTCTCCCTTCTTTGATTGCGCCTTGTCGCTTAAATTTTAAAAAAATTTAAATCGTTCCCCGCTTAATTTCAATAATTTGTTTAGGGTTTTCAATTGTTACTAAAAATTTTTCTACACTCATATCTATACACACGCCACCATCTTAAGTCGTGCAAATTTAAGATAACGATAAAATGTAAGTTTTGCAAATCGCTCTAAATTTATTACGTGTCGCAACCTATATATTTAAAAAAAAATGTACTTTTACATACGTAACCCCATACAATTTTGTTTATAAATTTTCTTTGTTGAACAGATGTATATCGCAGAATCAAACAAGAAAAACTAAAAAGGAAAAAAAAAATTTTTATACTTGAAAAAGCCCAACCGGTCGAAACGTCGTTTAAAACTTTTATTGTAAAAATAAACTACTCCTTTTATTTTAAAAGGACTAACCAAAATTTTGGCTTATCATTATTCTTCAAAAAAATAATAATTAATATAAAATGGAAGAAGTCTGTCTTTATGTAGAAAAAGAGTAAAAGTCTCCATACGAGGTAAGTAAATCCAGTAAAACCAAAGACCATAAATATACAAAAAATTGAATCTTATAACACGAATAAATTATTGTAATAAAAGCAATTCTAATTCAGTTATGTTTTATACACAGTTTCAAAATCGGGCAAAGTTCGGCCACGGGAAGGTTGAAAAAAATGTGTGATACGTGGTTATCGACTAATCTTTTAACCCCAAACCCCATTATCATTTTACTTTCCCCCATTATAACGGATGGAGCGTTGCTTTTAGCACGAGAAAAGCTGGAAAATTTACTAAAAGAATTAACGCAAAAAGGTTTTAAATTATTATTTTTGAAAACATTTTATTTATCAGCAATACAACAAATAGAAAAAAATAATATAAATAATATTATTAATATTATATTATTTATAAATATTATAAATAATAATAAAAATAAAAAGCGAAAATTCAATATTTCATTTTCTTTATTATAGCACCTAAACGGCTTGAAATATTGGCAATTAAAAAAAAATGTGCTTTTCTTTTGTCACAAACAGAAACGTTTGTTATAATTTAACCAACCATGTAGGTATAGGAGATATTTTGGGACAGACTGTAAATAAATAAAGAGCAGAGCAGTCGCTAATTGCCTATTTAGGAAACAGTGAATATGTCATCGTAAATTATAATTCACTCGATCGATTTCATGATGGAAGCAAAAACTGTCAGTTTAAATGTTTTATGAGTTTAATTTTTTAGATTTACAATCTGATATGTGAATTGATTTCGATTTCCTTTCAAAATTGAAGCGATAATCCCAAGTTGTCGGCCGAGATGAAGATTTTGAAATGATTTATTGAAAAACTTTTTTAAATAATATTCTTTCGAATGCACCAAATTTTCAGCATCACTTCCGACTCGAAGCAGCTTCAAAATTATTAAATGAAGCGAATATTACACACCTGAAAATGGCGGAGTAGTAGGTAGGGGACACCGGGGCAGGTTGAGGCACTGGGCAGGTTAAAACGTCGGCCAAATTTCCTAAACAACAAATTTTTCAACACCGCTTTTTGTGTAGGTTTCTTGAAGACGATACGATGGTCAGTTTCATGTAAACAATCAACTCTATTGTTCAAGTGTTGTTGTTATTTCCGAACATATTTATATTTTATACACATAAGTAAAATTTGATCTCTTATTTTGATTTCAATTAACTAGGGGAGACCGGGGCAGGTTGATACAAAAAAAATTTGTTATTTTTTTTCTCGTCAATGTTATTATCAATCACGGATTTTTTTTGCAGAATATTCTTGCATATGTATTTGGTTACCTAATTTATTAGAAATACCTAACGGAATCTTAATTATTAGACCTCTAGGCGTATTTTTAAAAAGTAAAAATCTTTGTTTCAACTTGCCCCGATCCGGGGTAAGTTGAAACGCATATTTCTCTGTCCCATTTTACGGATTTGAGAGAACTAAATTGTGATTTAGTGTCTCCACAATGACCTGGCAGTTTCCACAATATGGTAAAATGAAAAAAAAATATTTGGTGATACATAAGTATCATTTTACAGATTTATTTATTTTGAACTGAAGTAATTGCTAGTGGTAATACATACCGAACTAAAAATGGAACGTTATTGACCTTCCAGGGTTGGTTCTCATCCAACCATTGTAAACAGATGATCATTACTTTTTGAACGGACCATATACACTTCTGTCCTATGGCGGTAACCAGTTGCAACTTGCCCCGAGCAATATGTTGCAATTTGCCCCGTGCTGCATTTTTTTATTTATGTCTGAGTAAATTAGTAAATCAACATCAGACAATTAAAATTTTTTGCAAATATAATAAACTAATGCCCAATGATTCACTTATGATAAAAAAAACTGAAGCTCAGCCGTTTTTAATGGTAGTTAATTGAAATCAAAATAAGAGATCAAACTTTACTTATGTGTATAAAATATAAATATGTTTGGAAATAACAACAACACTTGAACAATAGAGTTGATTGTTTACATGAAACTGACCATCGTATCGTCTTCTAGAAACCTACACAAAAAGCGGTGTTGAAAAATTTTTTGTTTAGGAAATTTGGCCGACGTTTTAACCTGCCCCGTGCCTCCACCTGCCCCGGTGTCCCCTACCATTAAAAACGGCTGAGCTTCAGTTTTTTTTATCATAAGTGAATCATTGGGCATTAGTTTATTATATTTGCAAAAAATTTTAATTGTCTGATGTTGATTTACTAATTTACTCAGACATAAATAAAAAAATGCAGCACGGGGCAAATTGCAACATATTGCTCGGGGCAAGTTGCAACTGGTTACCGCCATAGGACAGAAGTGTATATGGTCCGTTCAAAAAGTAATGATCATCTGTTTACAATGGTTGGATGAAAACCAACCCTGGAAGGTCAATAACGTTCCATTTTTAGTTCGGTATGTATTACCACTAACAATTACTTCAGTTCAAAATAAATAAATCTGTAAAATGATACTTATGTATCACCAAATAATTTTTTTTTCATTTTACCATATTGTGGAAACTGCCAGGTCATTGTGGAGGCACTAAATCACAATTTAGTTCTCTCAAATCCGTAAAATGGGACAGAGAAATATGCGTTTCAACTTACACCGGACCGGGGCAAGTTGAAACAAAGATTTTTACTTTTTAAAAATACGCCTAGAGGTCTAATAATTAAGATTCCGTTAGGTATTTCTAATAAATTAGGTAACCAAATACATATGCAAGAATATTCTGCAAAAAAATCCGTGATTGATAATAACATTGACGAGAAAAAAAATAACAAATTTTTTTTGTATCAACCTGCCCCGGTCTCCCCTATTTTCCGTCTGAAAAGCCCTGGCTTAATTTAAACAATAAATATTAATAATGCGTTTGCGTAAAGAATAGAAAATAAGATTTTTACGGCACAAAGTTTACAGTCAACCCATTCCTGTCTCGCTATTATGACAAACATTATTTTAATGAATGATTAAGTAATTTCATAGTTCGAAAGAACGATAAAATCATTGCTGTTAATGTTTTAATTACTAAGTGTTAAACTTTATTGGAAATACTCGAGCAAAACTTCCGAACTTTTGATTCAGTATATTTTTGTTCTACCATCAATACTCATGTGTATTGTTTATGAAAACAGTTTACAGTAGCGTCAATAGCTTACTTTTTTATTTCAAAGATACGTATTCTGTTAAATTGGTCAAGTTGTAGTAGTTCCCCTAGTTTATTAATGTACCTAGTTGAAAAATTAAAAACAAAGGTTGCCGAGATACAGCACGTGGAATTCCTGTACTTTTCTTATAGACTAGGACTGTTATCGGAAAAAACGTATCCTTAGCCATACAAGCGGCATTTCATATAACATTTTGGTAACCGATGTTTTCCCAGTATTTCAACCCTGCTGAATACGAAAATTGCGGTTATCAAAGCGAAATCTTAACCGGAAGCGTGATATTCAAGATGACACCCAAGATGTCAGCTTTGTTATTTTTGATGGAATCATTATGGACAATTAAGACAAATATTTTTATTGGTTCGGATAGATAATTTTATACTCTACAATTTTTATTAGAGGTATAACTATCTTCAGATCACTCCTTAAGAGCTACAGTCGGAAGAAGCACCGTGAAACTGGAACAAAATCCCAGTATCGAAATGCTAGAGGAATTTCATATAACATTTTGGTAACCGATGTTTTCCCAATATTTCGACCCCCCTGAATCCAAAAATTGCGGTTACCCACAGTGAAATTTAAACCGGAAGCGCGATATTCAAGATGGCGACTAGGTTGTCTGCTTTATTAATTAAGATTTATTTGGATGGAAGAATTATTATTGAAACTTGGACAACTGTTTTGATTGAATTAGATATACAAGGTTCTCTACAATTATTATTAAATGTAAAAGTACCATAAGATTGCTTATTAAGGAGCGAAAGCCAGCTAAAGACATCGTGTGCGTAAAAATCGTCGTAATATACATGTTTGCTCTTTTTATTTATTTTGATGGATTAATTATTATGGCAATTAAAACAAATATTTTTGTTAGCTCGGATAGATAATTTTATGGTCTACAAAAAATTACAGTAAAATCACTCTTTAAGGGTCTAGAGAGTCGGGAGAAGCACCGTGTGTTGTCAAAACAGAAGACGCAATATCCTCTTTATGATCGACTTTTATGGACTTGATTTGCTCTGTTGATGTTTAAACAGATACATCCTAGCTGGATACTGGGAAAGCTACCTCGCTGAACTCACCAAAATGCTTCCATATACTGCTTTATGTATTAAGACGGTTTATACAACACTGGTGCTTTTATCGACTCTAGCTCTTTTAGGAGTGATCTGAAGATAATTTTACTTCTAATAAAAATTGTAGGGTATAAAATTATCTATCCGAATCAATAAAAATGTTTGTCTTAATTGTCCATAATGATTCCATCAAAAATAACAAAGCTGACATCTTGGGTGTCATCTTGAATATCACGCTTCCGGTTAAGATTTCGCTTTGATAACCGCAATTTTCGTATTCAGCAGGGTTGAAATACTGGGAAAACATCGGTTACCAAAATGTTATATGAAATGCCGCTTGCATACAATACTTTAACTTTTGCGCCTAGTCTATTTATCAAAATATTTAGAAATATTTTATATTATTCTTTAATTACTCTTCTGAGCCCGAATTCTCTGATACGTTTTGCTTTATCCCAAAGTCTTACATGCCTGTTTGGTTTATTATCAAGAAAAGCAAATATTTTACAGATGGTCCTAAGCATGTGTTTGCAGTTATAGAAACATCAAGGTTTGTACCTGAAAATGTACATCAATCACAGGGTCTAACACCCTGTGATTGAACACAACTTATTTTGCCCTCATCTTGAAAATATAATATAAATAAAGCATATCAGAGAATTAGGGCTCAGAATAATAATAAAGGCGAGAAACATAACTCCTAATGGAACGTCAATTAGAAGTTTCGCGATACCAAACCAAAAGCAAACTAACTGCACCGAAATGATAGGCTGAAGTACTTGTAATCATTCACCTCAACCTTTGCTACGAATATGATGAAATTTCATATAATTATTATTATGTACCAAACAGCACAGCACATGCACAGCAGGTGAATGGAATTTTGACAAGTTTCCATTTCATAGGCAAGCACTTAGGTGTGTGAAAATCTGGTGGCAGAAGCGTCAAAAGTAGTCGTTGATGCAAAGTCCAGTGATGAGTTTTAATCAGAACGCATCTTTCACGGTCCAAAATGCAAAGTTTTTCTCATAAACCAAAAATAATGATTATTAAAAGACTATTATTTATTATTACATATATTATTATTATTATTTTATTATAATATTATTTGTAAACTTTACTAAATTTAAAAAAACACATTTAAAAATGTTAATTTAAAAATGTAAAAAACACATTTAAATGTGTTTAAACACAATTTAAAAATGTGTTTTTTCAGGCGCGCATGATTTTTAACATGCTTGAGAAGATTTAAATCATTTGATTTAAATTAAGGGGGCCATATTTAACAAATGGGCGGGGAAGGTGATATTTAGACATTCCGCTCTTAAGCTTCAGCGCCTTTAATATCTGGTTGATATCACTAATATTTTCAATTCCTGATAGGGTAAAGTTCAAAGAAGGCACTAAAGTATTTGTATATAAAAAATAACAGCGTAATTACTTAATTAGTGAGAAAAATGCAGTTGAACTTGGTGAAATTTAAAAAAAGACAGGATGTTGTTTCTACCCAACATCCGTTGTTTTTTTTGAATTTCACCAAGTTCAACTGCATTTTTCTCACTAACTAAACTCTTATTTTTTATATACAAATACTTTAGTGCCTTCTTTGAACTTTACCCTATCACGAATTGTAAATATTAGTGATATCAACCGGATATTAAAGGCGCTGAAGCTTAAGAGCGGAATGTCTAAATATCACCTTCCCCGCCCATTTGTTAAATATCGCCCTCTTAAGATCTTTAAAATTTTTTTTTTTTGATTTATGGAATCAGGGGGACTCAAAAAATCGAGATATGAAATAATAGTATATTGTACTATTAGGATTAAAAGTGGAACTTTGTTTCGCTAGCAATTTTGCATTTGCAAGGCGAAGCGAAGCGTAGCCGAGCGGATACAAAAACTAGCGCGCCAAACAAAGACCCTTTTAATCCGAATGAGACATACTATTTTTTCTGCAACCGAAAGAATCGAATTTAAAATAATAAAAATTAAGATGAGAGAAATCAGAAAACGCTACTAAAATCGACTCTTCTTGATTTTTGTTTGCAATTTTAGTATTAAAAGTTACTTTTAAGACGAGGATCAAAAGTGTTGCTTAGCAACGCGGATATTTTTATATTAGTAACACAAACGTCAACTTTTAATGTCAAAAATGGTATTAAAACACACGTCAAGACGGTAGCAGAAAATTAACATCGTAGTTACAGAATACACACTTAAAACTACCTAGTTTTAAGCTTGGCCGTCGTATACGACGGTTTCGGATAGCTGAGAATTAAGCTTTAAATAATTTATATTAATTTTCTAACCTCAAAAAAATTCAAAACTGCCGTTATTGGTGGGTCTTAGTTTTTTCTAGAGAACTTGAGTTTTAATTAATGTTATGGTATGAAACTTGAGGAAGTTGTAGCTGATGTAGTACATATTTTGAATACTACATTTGAATTTTTTGAATTCTTTGAATTTTGAGGTTAGAAAATTAATATAAATTAACCCAGTCAATTTTAAAGAAAGATTCATTACAAACAATACGAAATTTTTTTGGTGCCAATCCGACTAATACAAGCAAAGTTATTCAAAAAATAGTGAAACGGAAACTTGAAAAAGTCAGAATTTTACACTAAAGTCGAAGAATAAGTGCCTTCCGGTCAAAATTGGGTTAAGAGATTTTATACACAACTCACAGGAATATGGTTTTGACTGATTAAGAAAAAAATTATCTGTTACAAAAAAAATTTTAAAAATCAGAATAAATTTTTTTTTTTTTTTAATATTAGTTCATAACCATTTAATATTTTTAATGTTTGGATTTACTGGTAGTTTTTGGTTAAATAAAAATAAGACTATTAAAAACTCATTTAATTGCTTTTAATTTTGATGCGACGTTTCGACATTATTTTGTCATAATCATGCTAGGCTTTGATAAATATTTGGTATTTCTTTTTAACAATTTGGACGTAACAAGACATTTTAAAAAATTGTTTTTTTTGGAAAGGAATTATTTTCAAAGTAGTAACACAGCATAGGAAACATTGTTTCCTATGCTGTGGTAGTAAATTGAACTACAGTAGTCAAAACATTTTTATCCTTCTCCAAAAGTTTCCCATATTAAAAATTATTAATATTTGAAAAGTGATCAACTTGTTGCAATGTAATTGTCTTTAAATTTAAAGACATTTTAGATAAAGATCAAATTTAGATTTAAAGACAATTACATTGCAACAAGTTGATCACTTTTAAAATAGGTATTAATAATTTTTAATATGGGAAACTTTTGGAGAAGGATAAAAATGTTTTGACTACTGTAGTTCAATTTACTACTTTGAAAATAATTCCTTTCCAAAAAAAACAATTTTTTAAAATGTCTTGTTACGTCCAAATTGTTAAAAAGAAATACCAAATATTTATCAAAGCCTAGCATGATTATTGATTATGACAAAATAATGTCGAAACGTCGCATCAAAATTATAAACAATTGAGTTTTTAAATAGTCTTATTTTTATTTAACCAAAAACTACCAGTAAATCCAAACATTAAGAATAAATTTTGGTTCGTTGACTACACTAAATAAAAACGTTATTGAGCTTTTTCTCTAAATTTGACTATTTTTAGTGTTACAATTTAGCTTGGTCGACCTGTTACAAGCCAACAACACCCAAGCATTTATTATTTTTAAATAATTCATTGCAAGTCAAACGCAATTAATTCTTGTTTACCTTTCCAAATAGCTAATACATATTTTATCAGTATCACCTTTATCAGTCAGTAACTATTAGGTAGTTACATTATTTTTTATTAGAGAACGTACTTCTAAGCATAAAAAATCCCAAAAAAGGCATGAAAAACTAAAAAATACAACTTATACCTAGTGTCCGAAAAAAAGTCTGCACCATATGTATTGTTCGAAAATAGTTTTTGGCACCAATCTTTGCATGACATGACAAAAAAGCGCCAAAACCACATGTTATAAAGAGAAAGTTATAATCGAGAAATAAATCAAAGCATTTTTTTATTGCATTTCTCGACGTTTTGAGTCAATCTCATTCCAAAAATGCAAAAAATATTTTTTGATTTTTTTGAACCAAATGTCTATAGGTGTCCACCCCCGGAGCAAAAATACTGAAACGATTTTGATGAAATTCGATTTTGCCACTTTAAAATTATTTCATCGGCGAACTTTGCTTTTAAAAGAAATCTATACAGGGAAGATATGATGGACAGGAAAAAGTTTCTCGTATGGCCAATGGCCACATCCGTTTTGTATGTATATTTTTTGGTACATACGTAGCAAGAACGAAAAATTTAATTCAGAATAATAAATTAAACTTCAAATTTCAATTTTTGTGTCTCTTGATCTCTTTGCCTAAAGTTTAGTCGTTTTTACGAGCAAAATGGAAAAACAACTGATAGTTTTTGTATGTAGAAAGTAATATCCTATCACTAGCCTTTGGAAAAATAATTTAGCTTTAAATTATTCTTCCCAATTAAATTTAAGTAATATAAAGTTATAATTACTTACAAATGATGATTTGGAGTAAAATTATTCTTCCAAAGTTATTAGTCCATAATATGTTAAGCCCAACCAGTCTCCACAAGCAAAAGCTAGGTAGCCGTTTTTTGCATTTTGCTCATAAAAGACTAATCTCAGGCAAAAAGACCTAGAGGCATATAGAAATTGAGACTTGAAATTTAATTTATTATATATATTCTGAATTCAACTTATCGATTGTGCTACGTTCCAAAAAAATATGAATAAAAAACGACTTCATACCCCCTCGAAATCCGCCATTTTTAAAGCAATCATTTTGTAGTTTTTATGAAGTATTTCCGTCGATAAATGAACATCGTTCGTATATCTACTATAGAGTAAACCCAACGTAAGATGAGTATGAGTACACCACGTGATGACTAGAGAGCGGATTTTAGGCTCTACGTCAAATTATCCGTTTTTTGCGAATCGTACTTATCAATTGTTATATTTTATTTGTCTCAATAAATACCGAATAGGCATTGCTCTAGAATACGCTCTCTATAGTGACGACCGTTACAGTTGCGCAGTAGTTTTGTACTGCCGTTGCTTAGAAACGGACTATTTTACGGAATGAAGTGATTATTTTGAATTTTGACATCTTTATAAAAATAATTTTATGGACAAAAAATATACTAGCTTGCCACTGGGTTCTGAAGCCACGCCTCGCGCAAGTTTGGTCACGTGGTGTACTCATCTTACGTTGGGTTTACTCTAAATATCAACATTTTAGCTCAAACCGTTTTCGTTTTAAATAAAAAAAATATTTATATTATTGCCTCTTTTAGGCTGTAACTTTGTAGAAGAGGACTTTTGTATATAGGTCAAATCTGGTTTAAAGCAAAAAGCAACCCTATTTTTTTTTGTCTAGTACTGTTGATTCCTTTTATGCCTCACAATTTTAAGACAGGCTATACACAGTTTGGTTTTTCTTACTGTACCGACAATAACCACCTTAATGTGTAGTATAAATAAAGACGAAAATGACATATAGGGAGTTTAAAATTGTTAGTTATCTATTATTAAATATTTAGATTTATAATGAAATTAATTATCTATTGAGTGTTTTAAAAGTCACGTGTTGGTAAAGTAAGAAAAACCAAATTTTACAATGTTCTGTGATTTACACTGACGTATACCGGTTTTCTGCTATGTTGTAGTTGTAGAAAACTACTTGTTGCTTTGTCAAATTACTTGCAACAGCAATATACAGCGTCATCTATTGTAATTAAAAACAACTAATTTGACAACTGTGTAGTTTTCACAATTCGCATCTGATTCGCATACCGAATATATCAAAATGTTGAGCACGCTTAATGGTAGGTTCTCATTTGTTTTATCGTGTTAATTGAACTGATAAATCAAAATTAATCTTATAATTATTTATGTAATACAATGCTACTGTTATCTATCGTACACCATAGTTATTTTTGCTGTGAAGTGTGTTCTCATTTTCTTCAGTAAATTGAATTAATAGTGGGTTACAAAATTACAGTTAATAATTAAAATGTTATTTGTTTTTAGAGTATGGACATAAGTGAGAAGCAAACCGTATTAAAACAAATGAATGTTTAATTTATCGATTCGACTTATATCGGCTAATGAATATTATCTTATTTTATGCAAGAGGAAGTTGGCTTTGATAAGTCTCATCCACATACACAACTTCCCCTGCTCTCGAGAAATTAAAACATACTACAAAACAGAATCATGAGTGTGAATATAAGTAAACATAGAGATTCATTAATAACCGCTTGGAAGGACGTGTTAAACGATAAAACTGATACAAACTGGTAAGAAAACGTGTGCCATTGACCTTAACTATACCTACTTTTTAACAAAATGACAAAATTAGTATTACGACTGGTTAACTGCTAGCTTATAAATGACTTCATAATTTTATAGCAGATTAGATTGGGCATAGCTATTTAAAATAGATACTGTCGAGAACTGTAACTAACTAGAACCAGAACAAAACTGTACAAGTAGTGTGTATACACTTAGCATAGGATATCTGAGGGTACTGAGCAATATAGTCTTTTTTATCTATTTGTAACAGAGATCAAGGTGCTTGTCGGTAAACTTTTCTTATTACGATAAATATTTTAGATTTATATACAAATTGGATCAAGTACTTTAATTCATAGGATATCTCAAATCAGTCGTTTGAATGAAGTGGTCATTGATGATAATAATAAACACAATATTTATTTGCACCAGTTGGCACTAATAAACTACATGATGATGCAAAATTCCAGAATTGTTGAATTCTGGAAAATTCCAGAAAATTGAAATTGCCTTGAAATTCCCTGCACAATAAACAGCATTCAAAGTTGAGAAAAAAATTGAAAATATTTTGAATATTGAAAGTACTATTAAAACACGTAAAAAAAATTTTACAAAAATTTTATTTGACTTCCAAGCCTTGTATTTTATAAACTAGAGGCTTTTGTTCTGAGTTGTTATTTTCAACTATATAGTTTCAATCGAAATAGCATTCTGTTGGTGACATATCAGAATTTAAATCGTTTTGTGTGCATTAAAATTAAAGCTAATAAATTAATTAAATTTCAGGGCTTTATTTGGATATGAAGGACAAACAAATGATTTAAAAGTTATCGGTAAAGGTAGTCAAGGAATTGAAGAATTAATAGAGGATTTGAATAGCGGCAAAATTATGTACGCATTTGTTAAAATAGACGATTTACAGTCGTCTTTTCCAAAATATGTACTTATAAATTGGCAAGGGGAAGGTGCAAATACAATACGTAAAGGAATATGTGCAAATCATCTTCGTGATATAGAAAATTTATTTACCGGTGCTCACTTAACGATTAATGCTCGTAACGAAGAAGAAGTAGAACCCGATTTGTTAAAAAATAAGCTGTTTAAATCTACTTCGTCTTACAATTTCAAAATTCAAAAAAGTAATAATTCAGATCCTGTTATTACAAAAAGCTCCAATAATAGCGCTATAAAAAATAATTCTATGAAAATTAATTTGAAAGAGCGTGATGAATTTTGGTTAAAAGAAGAGGAAGAAGAAAAGAAAAGATTAGCTGAAGAGTTTGCGCGAAAAGAAGTTGAGAAGGTCAAACGAAGAGAGACTGAAGAAAAAGCGGGTCTTAAAAAAGAAAATAATGAAAGATACGAAGACGAACATTCAAAAATACAAACAAGCGATATGTTACGTCAGCAGAGAAAACAGGAAGCTAACGAATTGATAGCACAGAGAACAATAGATGCAAAATCAATTTTTGAAAAAAATACGTCTGCCGGTCAGTCTAAACATATTCCACAAAAGCCAGTTCGAAGCTCTTTGGCTAAAGTAACGACCCAACAAATGCTTGAAGATGATAAACAAATAACGAGGTAAGCAATTCTTGAACAATCTGAGAATTCAATGGTTTTCTTATTTTTTACGTTCACACTTCTTTATATTGGTCAATTGGTCTTTAACCCGCGATCACTATCGTTAAATTATTTACGTGATCACTATCGTGCGAGCATTTCGCTAACATGTATTGTATTACAATTTTTGCTGACGAAATTAATTTTTTTATACCTAACTAGTAAGTATATTACATACAAAAAAATATCTAAACAATTAAAGCATTGAAACTGATATTTATTTTAATTTAAATAAAAAAAAATTATTAAAATTACGCGAAAGTAGTCCCTATGTCGTCACCCGTTAACACGTAAATCTTACATTTTTTCAACTAAAATGCTCATTTAGGGCTGTTTGGCGTCTACCTACTTTCAAACTCGGTATGTTCTAAGAAGATCATACCACTGAGGGAAGCATATTTCGAAGATCTACAACCATGCTTTTGTCAATAAAAAGATATTAGCAAAAATTAAGAAATGTTAGGGTTTTGCTAACCTGGATAGCGATCGCGGGTTAAAAGTATGTTATGTACCAAATCCGAAATTGTATTGTTCTCTATTTGTACAGTACAGCTAAAGTGTAGATACAGTTTTATATAAACTATATTTTATATTTTCTATATTTTATAGATAGAACAGCGCGAAGAATACTAGAATTACAGTACCAATAAGTTTGGTAATCTGCACTTTTCCCCATATACTTTTGCACGTGCAAAAAGCTTTTGCCCATATAAGATAGTTGAAATTAGTATTTCGTCCAATGGCATTACAACCTATTTTGATCTGAGTAGTTCATGTTTTTTAAAAACAACAACTTTTTTCTTCAAACGTTAAAAAAAGTTGACATTTTGTTACTGAACAAGTAAGGTTAAAGTTCTACTTTTCCATCCTAGGAGGTAAAAGTAAATTCTAACCCTAAATATTTACAACAAATTGTAACGTAAAATGATATTTCTAAGCATTTGTAATGTAAAAAGGTAATGTTTTTATAAATTTTCTGTTATAATTTATTCGTTGTGTTTAATAATTAGCTTCTTTTTACAAGCTAAAGTTAATTTTTAAAAATATTTGACAATTGAACTACAAATAATTTTCAAGAGATGGCGACACTTCAAAAATTTTTATTTTTGGTTTTTCTAAGTTTTACGTTTGAAGAAAAAGTTAAATGTTTCATACGGAGTAAAAATGAAACTTTTTTTAGGCTAGTCAGTAGGGCTTGTCAGACGAAACGAAGTTGAGTCTGACAACTACTGACGAGCCAAAAAAAGTATTTTTTCTCTAATCAAACAATATACTATTGTTCCAGTGGTGAATATGTGCGAATTTTATTGCATCGATTTACTATTACTTATTATATTAATATTAAATACCGTTTTTCTTCACTTTAACATTAATATTATACCATTTCAATTATATTTTCTATTGTTTTATGGTAGTTAATGACCTAAATTATTTTAATAAACAGGAGGAACGTAGAACCAGTAAACGTTTTCCACAAAATCCAACAAGAAGAACGCCAAAGTGATGATGAAAGCGAACATTTTTCCACCATTAAACGATCCCCACGTGACGTTGAGAAAAAATCTGATTTAATCGAATCGACCGAAATAGCTCAGCAGATCACAAATAAATGTAATATAGCTAACAATGAAGATTCTCAAAATGTGAGAGACAAATGTAACACTTCTGAACATTTGCAAAATATTACTGACCAACAGTTTGTGGATGAAGTAATTTATCAAGAATTTAATGATGGTCCAGGACTCCAAGCAAGAGCACTTTACGATTATCAAGCTGGTAGGCATTGCCACAAAATCGCACTTGACCGCCTATTCCATAGGCGTTGCTAAGAATTTAATTTAATAAAAATTAGTTACTAAGATATTGCAAGACAGATTTATGTTGGCGAGCGGTGGGAATGCGCAGATACCTATTTTGGTATTTATTCCCATCAACGCAGTAGTAAACGTATTTAAATTATTAAAGTGGCGTGGTCAAATTGCGCAAACTTGTGTGATCTGTGTTGCAGTAGCAGTAAAAATAAAACTCACGCCGCCTATGATTTTCATAAAGATAATAAACCCGCTTCCTTTCTACTAAGCTTTTCAATCGGTGGTCAAACAATAAATCTATGGTAATTAACAGTCCTTTTTCAGTACCCTTATGTACAGGGTGACTGATATTGCTTGTCCGTATGGGGTATCTCTGTTAATATAAGAGTTGGGAGAAAACTAATCAGACGATCTCGATCAACTTTTTTGTGACAATCTTGATGGGGAAATAAAAAATCGGATACAGTCAAGTCAGCCTTACAATGAATGGCCACCCTGGCTATACGTCTAGTACGAATTGAGGATGAAATCATAACACCTCCTACATAAATTGAGGGGTAACTTTATTTTGCCGACAAGCAGTAAATCAACAACCTCCCCCTCTGTCGTTGTTGACTAATAACCACCCTGGCTATAGCCAGGGTGGCCAATAATTGTGATGCTGACTGTATCTTCTTTTGTTTTCAAGTTATAGCCCAAAATTCATATTTTCTTCATTTTACTTACTTATTTTTCACTTATTTCTCAAGATTATGTAAAACTGTAAAGACATTCTTATGACACTTTTTAACGTAGATTCCAGTGGCGTAGCCAAAAAAATTTTTTGCTGGGCTATTTCCGAGTTTTTACACGAACTTCACTTTTTTTAAATACGAATCATTATGACTTTATTAAATAGAGTATTTTTTGTACTTTTCAAAAATATCACATTTATTGAAATTTTTTTAAAATAAAAAATGGTATTTAATTATTAGTTAAACGACATAAGCAAGTGTAAACAGCATTTGTTTACCATGTCGAAATTAGTTTGTCTTTTGTTTTCAAAGTTAATTCATAATTTCTTCAATAAATTGCTGTTGTGTTTTTATTATTAAAAATAATTTTAATAAATATTACATTTTTGAAAAACGCAAAAAATACTCTATTTAATGAAGTCATAGCCGCTATGATTCGTATTTAAAAAAGCAGTTTGTGTAATTACTCGAAAACTTCCCATCAAAAAAAAATTTTGACTGTGCCACTGGAATCTACGTAAAAAAGTAAAAAAGTGTTTTAAGAATGTTTTTACAGTTTTGTAAAATCTTGAGAAATAAGTGAGATATTGATCAAAATTAAAATGAAGAAAATATGAATATTGGGCTATAACTCAAAAACAAAAAGAAGGTATCAGATTGTTTGAAACAAACAATCTGATACCTGGGTGAAACACCCAGTTTCACCATTGAGTTTGTCTCAAAAAAGTAGATCGTCTTATTAGTTTTCTCCTAACTCTTATATTAACAGAGATACAGTCTAGACTAAATTCGTTGCTCTACAACTATGGTAGAAAAAATGCGATAGAGCATTTTTTATAGCCATTTTTGATGCTGTAAACCAAAATTTAATTAAACATTATTTCGTTTTAAGGGTGTATGCCGTAATTCGTTTATTTGAAGAGATTTTAGACATATATTTATAAGCTCTTTTATAGATATTCTAGGGGAGACTACGAAGTTTTAATAAAAAAAAACATCTTTCAACTATCTCTCCAAATAAACGAATTTACCTACATACCTACACTCTCGAAAGGAAAAAAATCAAAATTTATCAATAATTAAAAAAAAAGTATTACTGAATTGCGTAACCAAATTGGCCTTAAAAAGGTAGCACTGGAATACCTTCCCTGTAAACCATCGAATTTGGTCCACCCTGTACACTTAAATTGTTTTTTATCGAATTGAAAATTTTAATAATTAAAACAAGAGTTGATTGCCATTTACCACATACATTTAATAAAATAGTATATCTATGTAGAGTATTTGTTTTAGCTGATGATACAGAAATAACATTTGATCCAGGTGATATCATAACTAATATCGATCAAGTTGACGAAGGTTGGTGGCAGGGTTTAGGCCCCGATGGAACATATGGTTTATTTCCTGCAAATTATGTAGAACTGATTCAATAAATTTGCATTATTTTCATTGTTGACTGCTTATATACGAAAAATGAATAAATATATAAACTCTTGTAATATTAGTAATATAAGTTATCCTTTACATAAACTTTGAATATACGTTTAACTATAAACTTTCTTTAATATGCTCAAAATATATCATCGTGTTGTATTGTTTCCTTCCTCTTCATTTTTTAATTAGCATTAGTAAATTACTTATTCTCTTTCCTTTTCTTTACGTAAAACAAAAATATAGGTGCTGTAGTTTCACTTATTGCCAAACACTTTTAGTAAGTATACGGTTATATTTTATTATTTACAGGACTTTTTGAATTCATTGGTAACATATCTTCACGATGTTTACGTGTTTTGTTTCTTGTTGGTTTTTTCGGATTAAGTGTGGGTTGGGGCTTCTCGTTGACTGAAACATTATTCTTAGAGGATACATGTTCTTCCGTCATTTTACTATTAATTTCCGTGGATGAGCGTTCTTGTATCAATTTATCATTTGTTGCTTCTAGTGGTTGAACAGTTATTTTTCCATTAATTTGTGATGTGCTTTTCATCGAAAAGTACGAATTTGAGGGGTAATTGTTACTTTTCGAGCTATCATTTCTTACCTTTTGTTGCTCTAAAGGTACTCTAGGATCTATCGGAGGACTATAGATTTCTCTTCTATCAGTTCTAGGTACAGGTGGTCTTTCGGGTCTTTCCCTTTTTTTCGTAATGTTTTTATTTAACTCGACCTTTTCTTTGTTTTTCTCGATGGACACGACGCGACCATGTTCGACACTAAATCCATTTTCACCTTCAATTTCTTCATCGTCTTCCTCGATAACGCTCGATTGAATCCATTGTCTTATTCTGTCTTTTTTGGCACTTCTATCCACGGTAGTTTCAATACCGTATTGCGTCAAAGTAAACAGAAGTTTATTTTTTTCTTCTGGACTGCTGTGAAAACTATACATGGAAGGGCATAAACCGTCATCTTCTATCAAAGTTCCATTGATTTTCTCAATTCCCCCTTTAGACATCCATCTATCGCCTACAAATCGATAAACTTCGTTTAATCTTGGTGGTCTTTTTTCGCTACGTGGTTCTAAAAATTTTTTAAATAATCGTTGAGCCTTAGATGAAATAAGTTTGAAAAGTTTAGGTTGTCTTATCATGGGCATAGTACTTCCTTGCCAAGATAGATATCGCGAATAACGAGGGTCTTCTGGAGATGCTTTTTGCCAAGGTAAACATCCAGTCAAGCATACAAAAATTACAATTCCAAATTGCCAAACGTCGTGTGTAGAGTCAGTCCTATAAAAATAAGAAGCAAATAAATTTAGTTGGTGTTTTAAATTTTATATTTTACTTATAATCATCGTCATTAACTATTTGCAAAACTTCTGGAGGTGCATAAGGTAACCATTCGTTTCGTCTCAATACCATGGAACCATTTTTTCTAGTTTCGCCAAAGTCGCATAATTTTATACGTGAAAAGTCGGATTTAAACACTAAAATATTATCTAATTTTACATCACGATGAACTAAATCTCGTATATGAAGATAATCTAAAGCAGCAGAAAGCTGTTTTGCAACTCTTTTTGAATGAAGTTCCCCAATTCCAGTTTCAGATACGTTGGACGTTAAATCACCTATAAAATGCACAATTTTGTTTTGTAAACAATACATTTAAATTTACCCTATATTTATAAGTACTTACCCAAAGGAGCATATTCTTGAGAAAAAACATAAAATCCGGGAGTTTCAAATGTTACATCGTAAGTCGTTATAATATTTTTATGGGGACTCAAATGAAGTCCATAATGAAATTCTCTATAGAAATCGCATAGTGCAGTATAAGGTTTCGGCAGAGCTTTAAGTACCATTTCTGTGTCAGTCGCTTTATGTTCTACTAGAAGAATCTTCCCGAACCATCCTTCACCCACAATTTGTAGAATGTCAAATTCGTCTGCTAGATTTACCTAAAAAATGAAAATAGTCATCAATAGTTAAATAGTTTTCACTTGACGGAACAAGAGAATATAAATGAGCCTATGTATAGTCTGCAGCGCTGCAACAAGCCATTTTAAAATGACTTAAGTTATGGGAATGACTTAAATCTTAGGTCAAATCAAGAGTAAAACTAATTTGACTTAAGTTTTAAATCTTTGATTTAAGTTATACATATAGGTAATCGAAATTCCCTTATACCGTAAGGTGTCGGGATCGATTTAAGTTATTTTTGTCAAATCAATTTTCGCAATGACTTAGGTAAGTCATATGACATAAGTCTTTATTTTGATTTCAATCGTTATTTTTGACCTAAGTTGCAAGTCTTTATAATTGAAGCGATTTTTCAAAACTATGTAGGGGACACCGGGGCAGGTTGAAACGTCGTCAAAATTTCCTAAACAATAAATTTTTCAACGCCGCTTCTTGTGCAGGCGTCTAGAAGACGATACGATGGTCTGTTTCATGTAAACAATCAACTCTATTGTTCAAGTGTTGTTGTTATTTCCGAACATATTTATATTTTATACACATAAGTAAATTTTAATCTCTTCACAAGGCGACAAATTTAGAATTGATAATTTTTTTATGGATTAAACTGTACTTAATCGAAAGGGTATGTTTGTATACCCTGTATACAAATCTTTCTTTTGTTTTTAATCTAGCTTCATATTTTATTGACTCGTAGGATTTTCCTAATTTTTAACTATTTTGTGTAAAAAAAATTGCTCTTTTCAGGTAAAGTAAAAAAACAAAAAAAAAAGTTCAAAAAGTTCTAAAAAAATTTAAAATAAAATTTTAGAACTTTTTTTTTGAACTTTTGGAACTTTTTTCAAAAATTCAAAAATATTTTTTGGAAAGATTGAAATGTTTTCTTTAACATAAACTTTGAATTTTTTAGCATCCTTTAGTAGTTTTTGAGAAAAACAAATGGTAAAAAATGGTAAAAAAATCACAAGTTGTGGATTATCTCAAAAACAACTCGTAAAAAAATTTTTATTTTTTTATTTTTGAGCTTCAATATGCATATCCTTTCGATTAAGTACAGTTTAATCCATAAAAAAATAGCAGTGTCGCCTTGTGTTATTTTGATTTCAATTAACTACCATTAAAAACGGCTGACCTTCAGTTTTTTATCATAAGTGAATCATTAGCCATTAGTTTATTATATTTGCGAAAAATTTTAGTTGTTTTACGTTGATTTACTAATTTAGTCAGACATAAATAAAAAAATGCAGCACGGGGCAAATTGTAACATACCGCTCGGGGCAAGTTGTAACGGGTTACAGCCATAGGACAAAAGTGTATATGATCCGTTCAAAAAGTAATGATCACCTGTTTACAATGGTTGGATGAGAACCAACCCTGGAAGGTCGATGACGTTTCGTTTTTGGTTCAGCATGTATTACCACTAGGAATTACTTCAGTTCAAAATAAATAAATCTGTAAAATGATACTTATGTATCACCAAATAATTTTTTTCATTTTACCATATTGTGGAAACTGCCAGGCCATTGTGGAGGCACTAAATCACAATTTAGTTTTCTCAAATCGGTAAAATGGGACAGAGAAATATGCGTTACGATTTACCCTGGGCCGGGGCAAGTTGAAACAAAGATTTTGTCTTTTAAAAAATAAGGCTGGAGGTCTAATAATTAAGATTTTGTTATGTATTTCTAATAAATTAGGTAACCAAACACATATACAAGAATATTCTGCAAGAAAATCCCTGATTGATAATAAAGGCGCATTTCCTCTCGTACGCAGAACTAAGATGTCGTAGAAAGTCGTAGTCGCAGAAAGTTGAACACTGTGTAATCTAATGTCGTCGTTTCGGGAGAACCCCAAACAAATACAAAAGTGTATTAAATGCTATTTTAACATTTTATAAACCTGCAACGACGTACGGAAAATGAATTCAAACTGCTGCCGGCTACGTACGAGTAGGAACGGACATTTTTAGGCGATATTTTAACGCCATTTCACGCGCTTTTACGTTACATCGACTTAACTACTTCTACGACATCGTAGTTCTGCGTACGAGAGGAAATCCGCCTTATCATTGACGAGAAAAAATGCAACAAATTTTTTTTGTTACAACCTGCCCCGGTCTCCCCTATTTGAAAGACGCAACCAGTGATAAGAAATATGCCTTTACAGAAGGTAATAATAGTAAAGAATAGGTTATACCGAGGGTTATCCACTCTCTGAAGTCAATGTACAAAAATTAAGCTGTCAATGGTAGTTATCTGCAGTTAATGGCAGCCATAGTATATGCAGTCATGAGCAGGCAACTGCAGTCAGTGTACAAATTCAGAACAGTGGCTGACCACTCAGGTTAAACTAAAATAAATTAAACAAACAATAAACGTTGATTATAAAAGTATGGAGTATGAAGGTATCATAGGGTATAGAATAGACCAATCTATACTATAGGGAGCTCTAAAGTGTAAAATACAATATGGCATAAATGGCAGAGAGATGTTAATCAACAATGAACTGTCATGTCATAACAATAATACTATACTCGTAACAAATTTTAAAATATCGCCAATTTTGGTTTGATACTCACAAAAGACTTAATTCTTTACCTTTGACTTAAATTTGACTTAGATCTTTCCTAAATGACTTAACTCTTTTCTAAATGACTAAAATTATTTTTTTTGACTTAAGTCTTTACCAGACAAAAATAATTTAAGTTACAAGTCAAGTCAAGTCGTCTTAAGTGACAAGTTTTAAAATCACTTAAATCAAATGGCTTAAGTCACTAAAGGGTCGTTTATGCTGGCCGTTAACTTAAGCTTTAACCTTGAGTTGGCTATAGGGAAACCAATGCTACGGTTCAAGGTAAAAGCTTAAGATAACGGCCACCATAAACGATGGCTAAAATGAATTAAGTAAAAAAAGACTTAAGTTGACTTAAGTTTTCCCAACTCTTGCAGCTCTGATAGTCTGTTTTAGGTATAGAAATTTTAGCTCGTAGAATACGGCTCATTATCCTTTGTATTTTTAAAGCTGGAGGGCTACAAAATTAAAATATAGTAATATTTTATTCCTTAAGATAAAATCAGTTTTATATTTTGAAGAACCTCAGCATTTAAATATTTCTATTTCCTCCCACAAATTTTTAAACAATTTCAGTGTCAAACAATTTTGATAGCTTTATCAATACAAATCGATCATTAAATTCGATTTCAACCAATTTTTAATGAACTTTTATTTTTTAACAATTTTGAATAAAAACAGGAGCGCGGACTACTGCTAAGTTAGCGTAGTTGGGTTATTCGCCGCACGATTTAAAAATAAATTTTCGAAATGATATCGATGGCTGCCGTACTACCAAGTTTTAAGCTAAACTATAATATTAAACTTACCTTCTCTAATTCAAATTCTCTAATTTTATGTAAATGTCCAGATATAAAAGCTTTTGGAGTGGTTCCTATTGCGCCTTCCATGAAATATCTTTATTTTTTATAAATAAATTTTTAGAATTGATAACAGAACAATAACAATAACTACATAGTTCACAAATTTTAACGGCAAACTAATTTTTTCTTCTAGAAACACAAAACTATAACTCTAAATTTACGAAAATAATGAAATTATAGAAATCAAAATAACATACATAGACCTCAGCCTAGATAAAAGAGGGGGAAAAAATAAAGGTTGGCAACTACCAAAGCTATTAAAAAAATAAATACCTTTTTAGATTCCCAAATACATTGTTCAAGTTGCAAATTTAAATCCAAAAAAATTTAATTATTTCAAGTTTCTAAACTTTTGCAATAAAGAAACTGTAACACTTAAAATAGTAAATAATAAAGTAAATTGTAAGAGTAAACTTACGAATTGTATTACTTTTAATTTAGATAACTAGCCGAATTAACAGAAAATTTAATTGCCTCAGGAAATTCCTTATCTTCGAACAAAGTTGAAAAGATCTGGTCTCAGATTTCCTTCAAATTCATCCATAATTGTAATGTTTCAAAACATTACCTCTAGGTACATTTGAATATATGAAATAGTCAACTTTGTTTTATTTACTAATTATAGATACTATACTCCCATATAGAAGAAAAAAATTAATGTAACTAGTTTGTGTTTTAAAAACAATTTATATAGAATAAAATCATCTACAAACATATTTTAATTTTAATAAAATGTGCGTGTTTACAAAAAGAGAATGCTGGATAATGCAGATCCTGTGATTATCACTATGTGCTTATAAAAGAAATTGCACAAAAAATAAAAGTATGTAACATAGTCGAACTTAATCAATTTCTAAATTTTTAGAACCCAATTAGAACAATTTAATTGTATGTACTGGCATTCGTTTTAATTTCAGACACAACGAAGACTAAAGTCTAACACTCTTGTTCTTATGTCCTCTACACTTCTCGAGTCTATATGAAATTAATGTAAAACATCTTTATAATTATTTAAAGATTTCTAAAATAAATTAGGATATCTTTAAAACATTATATCGCCTATAAAATCACAATCTTATTAAATTTGTAAATAATTACTTTCTTTTCCTATATACGTAACTTTTTAAATCCCTCGTTATTGGTTTCAAATCAGCCGTTATTTTATCATTCAAAGCACTATCGGTCAGTTTATTAACTAACAAATTGGTATATACAGTTGTCCATAAATTAAAATTTTCACTAACTTTTTTCTCAGTAATTTCATCACTTTTATCATTGTTATCACACTTGTTAACTTTAGGTTCAATGTTTTTGTTTTGTGAAGAATTTAATTCGTTAAAATTACTCACACTTCGAATTTCTCTATGCTTGATATCTGTTTCATCATCCTTGACTATTTCTTTTAATTTAGTTGCCATATCGATAGATGTTACAATTTTCTCATTTTTAATACTGTTGCGCAAATTTGATGGGGAAACATTTTGCAACGGCAAATTTGTGCTTTTTGAAGTATTTGTTAATTGATTATCTATACTTTTATTAAGATTATTGATCATTTTAGAAAAATTACTCGACAATACTATTGGTAATGGCACATGAATATTTTGTAATTCAATTTGGCGGTTATTAGTAACAGTTTTTTCAGTTTTGGCACTTTCTTTTTTTAATTTTGGCCCATTAGAATCTGAATCAACTTGCACGTGCTCGTCATTATTCTTTTTTTCATGTTCCTGATCTTGGTTATTTAACACATCTTTAAGAACCTCGTTGTTAATTATTTTGGTATTTTCGTTAAGTTTTTCTATAGCCTTTTGCGCAATTTTTTGAATTTCTTCAACAGCTTTCCTTTGTTCATTTCTTACATTTTCAATTGCGTTTAATTGCTTTTCAACTTGTAACGCTTGCCTTTTCTGATTTAGATCTTCTAAAGATTTATTTTCACCTTGAGCTGACTTTTTCTCTCGTTCTTTTTGCTCTTGTAAACTATTTAGTAACTTAAGATTTTCTTTTACTTTTTCAAGTTCTTCATTTTGTTGTTCGATTAATTCTTTTTCTTCTTTCTTTATAGCCTCGACATCTACTTCTTCCATGTTCTTTTTATCGGTATCGACACTTGGTTCATTTTCATTTAACGGCGATTTCTCTTTGGTAATTTTTGGTATTTGTTCTACTACAATTGGCACACTCTCTTGACCGTTAAGTTTTTTATTGTGAACGTTTAAATTGGAAAGTTTATCAAGATTTAATATTGTGGTAACTTTTATTTCAGGTAGGTTGTCGGGTAATTTTGGAATAATTTTAATCAAAGGTGGAATTGGTGGTTCTCGTTGTTGCGGAGGTTCTTCTTGCCTTATATTCTCTTTGGGGGAAACTTTATTAACGTCGTCAAGTTTCATTAAAGATGGAGGAATTGCTAAAAACAAAGTAATAGTATTTGCAACTTCTATTTTCATTATAGACCTCACCAGTATTTGGTTTTTCGAGATGTAATTCTTCTACAACCGTTTCTTTGATTTCTGGTTTCATTAGTATGGTATTTTCAGTTACATAACTTACATACTCTTTCTCGATAGCATAAATATTAGCATACGTTCCAAGTACCATTACTAACAAACCCACAATAACCATTAGCTAAAAAATATTATTTATTAGTTACAAATGTTGTCTTTGAAGTATGTATTTTCAAATATTGTAGCAGGTTTTAAAATACCCTTTTAAATTTCGTTTTATAATGCATATTAAAAGTAAAGAGAAATTCGTACAATATAGATGAAAAATTAAAATTACCTGTGCTAATCGACGTTCGTTAGTATTTTTTGTAGACATTGTAATGTAACATATAGCGGGAAACATAACGCATATCATAATTCCTATAGTAGACCCAACCAAACCCAGAACTAGCTCAATGTTAGGAATCATAACTCCAGTAACAAGCGACGTAAAAACTATTGTAAAAGTAAGTCCTTTAAAACGACCCTCCGGTATATATTTGTCACTTCCATCATGTATAGTATAAGAATGATACTAAAACAATATTTTAGTTAGCTTTTAATTAAAATTATAAAAAATACTTACGCCTTTATATAAGAGCGAATATAAACTAGCCCGACAAGGAAATATAACTAACGGAAAACTAAAAGCTAGTGATAAAACGAATCCTATTTTCATTACATCGGACATTAAAGATGTTGAAAAACTCATTAATATATTGCCCGAAAAAGTTTGTCCAGAAAATCCTATATAACCGAAAACACCAACAAAAATATAAACTCCTGTGCAGATATTTACAGCTGCTCTAATTAAATCGTTCATCTTTTCTAATGACGCATTAGGCATCGATTGATATATTTCAAAAATTTGGCTAAAAAATTAAACGAGTAGTAAAAAATACCCATGACAAATGTTAATTACAGTAGTCTCTCTAATCCAAATACAAGATGGAAAAATCGACATATGAACAAAACAAATAAAATATTTGAACTTGTATTAGTTCGGATTAGTGAGACTCTACTGTATATTAAAACTCACGTTTGACAAAATAAAGCCATGGAAAAAATTGGTAAACATTGTAAAATTCCAGCTGGCCTCCACCATTCAACTTTATTAACCCAATCGCCTACGATTAAGTGTGGAATTGATTCAGCAATCACCTATAACATTACATGTAACAAAACAAGAAAAAGAGAAGGAAATGAACAACCTTCAAGACCAAACAAAAATAAAATCCGATAGTAGCTATACAAATGCTACTTAAACTATCTATATTTCTTAATAAACCTAATGGTAATACGCAAAATAATGCTAATGCCATTAAAATACTAGTACGCATTGTTTCACTTGCTACAGATCCAGTCATTTTGGCCAAAATTGCTGGTCCCAAATCTCCCATAACAACAAAAAACGCAATACACGTGCCAAATAAAAATCCTATTATTCCTATTTCTATAACAAATTTTCCCAACGAACCGAACGTATGAAAAGCTGAAAAATTTTTATTTAGTATGTCACTTATGTTACATTTTACGTCATACCCAAAAACTCAAATGTTCGTCTTCTAGCCATAATTGCAGATTTTAAAAGCAAGTGACATGATAATCGAGAGATGATACTGCTTACAATCAAAATCAACGTCGATAGCACAATTCCACACTACAATTAAATGTAATTAAAAAGAAAAAATTAAACACAAAAATGTTACCTACCTGTTTGAAACAATATGGCATTGTTAAAATACTAACACCGATAATACTATTAGCTATCGTCATAACGTGTACCGTTTGATGGTTCATTTTGGCTGTTTTATTTTAATTTCTACATTTTTTAAATAATCTAAAATGCAAGTTTCAAGTCGTGTCTAGCAAAATATATAATGTCGCGTTTCGAAACATGGAATTTTGTAACTTTAGGCAGGATGAAAAAATTTATTTTAGAATCGGTTTATTAAAAAAATTATTAATGATAATTAATAGATACAAAAAGTTATTTTCATAAACAATTATTTCTACTATAACCTTAAAATTTTAGAATCCAAATATTTTACAACACAGCTGACAACTTTTTGAAAACGTATTCGAGAAAATCATAACCACTAGAGGCGCCACTTACATTCCAAGATGTCGGAAACCGTGGGGATAACATTGGACATATGATTTTGACGTTTACACACCCTGTTTATTTACATTCGTTTAATCAAGTTTATTGTTTACAGGCGGTTGTATTTGTTATTTATAACATATTTTTATTTAAATTTTAATATTTGAAGTACTTTTTGTAGCTCTATTGCTAAAATAAATTTGTATTATTGAGGTTATGTTGACGCCCTCCATAAAATTTAGATAAAAATTGTAAACAAATAACACGTAACAGCCCCTACGGAAAGTATTTTATATTTAACCGATAGGTGTCGCACCCTTTGTGATTTTCGCGAATCCACTATTTTTGCTCCAAGTGTCTAAAATTAAATGTAACAGAACACTGTAAAGTGTGCGAGTGTTGAATAATAGATGTCACGGTAAGGCATTTTTTGAATAAACTAATAAAATTTTCTACAAATTCCAATGCAACCAAAAGCAGGCGAGTTTTACAGTCAACAGTTAGTCATGTGTTTATGTTGACAATAAGTGTTTGACATTTTGTGATATATTTTAAATTTCTTGTCATAGTTTGACAGTAGGTGCTTCTTAAAAGGTAGGCTAATTTAACACCTGTATTAGGAAAGACTTATGTTGTGTAGATAGCGAGAACGGAATATGAACGTACCGTTACGGATTAGATAACTAACCAAAAAGATATGCTTATTAAATTGAGTTCTAGTGCATAGATTATTTGCAACTTATCTTAAATTTTCTTGGCAAACCTTGCAGATATTGGTTGCAAAGTGCATTTACTTATTAGTTATTACGGTCGACCCTTATTACTTAACATCCATGTTAAATTAAGATTTAATTAATAATTTAAGAACATTAATTATTAGAAAATATAAAAAAGAAGGTTTTTTAAAACGTTAATTTAACATTTGCTTGCTATTCAAAAGATTAGAATATTTATGGTCGAAGACCTTTAGTAGGTAGGTACTCGTTTAAAACAGTGCCAGCTTAGTATGTCCTGCAGTATTCACTACGAACAACATAAGTTGTCATAATTGATGCATAGAATAGAATGTACTCGCTATTAGTTGGCTCGTTAATTGAAGATTGAGAGTTTGACTAAGATTTCTATTAAAATTTATTATAATGCCAACACTTTTTGGAGAATTTTTATTTTCTTTTTATCTTACGCCTTTAGTTATTCTTATTATGCATGATTAAAGTATGTTTATTGCTTATTACTAGATAGCAGAATGCACAATTATAATGTATGAAATAAAAAATATACAGGCTGTTTCAAATAGGTAACCCTTTTTAACAGGGTGATCTCACTTATTTGGTTTCTAGCGTCGTTATCTTAATAGATAACAAAAATCTGAAAAGACTTCAAACTCGTGTTGTTCCTCTCTACAGAAAAATAATTATTTTTTTTGCTCCATATCGCTACTACAATGACAGAAGGTCGTATGTGAATGAAACATAGTTTAGAAAAACGCCATAAACTTTTATTTTAAACAGGTTAATTTATTATTTTTTCACTTACGACGTACTGTTAGAATGAACATAAGAATGTCCTCTTTCGAAAAATGATGAAAACTCAATTTATGTAAAATTGTTATAAGCTTAATTCTCAGCTATCCGAAACCGTCGTATACGACGATACGAAAGTTTTCCTATTGGTGGAATTTCGAAAAATTTCAAAATTCCACCAATAGGAAAACTTTCGTATCGTCGTATACGACGGTTTCGGATAGCTGAGAATTAAGCTTTATTCTGTCATTATGGTAGCGCTATTACATACAGTCGGATCCCTTTATAACGAGTGCACCGAGGAGTGCGCTTGTGCTAACAAAATGTGCTCGAAAACCAACCATGTAAAGCATGTCTTAGTACGAGCTTAAATAATGTGAAACCGCGAAAGGCTAATAGAAGGGGGGTAAAGCAAAAAAACTTTTATTCACTAAAAAATGCTAAACAAATATCGAAATATCTGAGAACAACGGTGAAAACCGCACATTTTTAGCACATACTAAATTAAGTAAGTTAAAATCACCGACAAACGAAAACTGGAGATTCTGTGATTCAAAATAAGATAAAACTTCTAATAAAATTTTTTCCGAAAACGCCCCCTTAAAAAAATACATTTAAAAAAATTATTTTTAACTTAAAATTTGGTGCACTCTAATATCTAATTCATTGCAATTATTCATGCGAGTTTGAGTTCACTGGCGCAATCCAGTGGCGTAGAATTATGTAATGCGATAAGGTACCTAAAGAATAAAGACGTACGCCGCTGGATTTTTTGAAAAATTCTTATTTTTCTAATTCCCCATTTGGTTTTGAAAAGAAAATTATAATTTGTAATTTTTTGATTAGGCACTTCATTTTCGAGATTTAGAGAGTTATTGCAAAAACCCTTAATTAGCGTCTACCTTATTAAGGTAAACGTTATACAGTATAGCGTAAACAAAATAGCGTTTTTATAAGCTATAGTTATGGCAGAAAATTTAAGGTAATACCAGTAATACGCTATTAGGACACCGATAATGTCATTAAATGACAAATTTCGTTGTTTGACAGTGACTTTTGAGGTTATATTCAAGTTATTAAAGTTAAGAGGATAAAATAAGGTTGACTTTATACGAACGTTAATAGCGTAACGTTATGTATTTTATAATCTGCGCATGCGCAGATGTCAAAGTAATGTCAAACTATTGTCAAAATAAGGTTTACTTTATTAAAGTTCACGCTATTTGACTTTGCAATAACTCTCTTTGCAATTTAATTTCCCTAAAATATCAAAATTATGAATGTTGAATTTATGTTAATACAAATATCTCAGAAATAGAGCGCCTAATCAAAAAATTTCAAAATATTATTTTGATTTCAAATTCAAATGGTAAATTAGAAAAAACATCATTTTTTTCATAAATCCAGGAGTGGATTTTTTTTATTTTTCACTTCACATGTCATAAATATAAGTACCTTACGCTAATGGATTTTTTTGACAAAATAATCGGTTTTCTAATTTTCCATTTGGTTTTTAGGAGAAAATAATTCTTTGTAATTTTTTGATTAAGCAGTCCGTTTTTGAGATATTTGGATTTAATTTGCCAAACATGTCAAAATGATTAATGTACAGATTTTATGTTACTACAAATATCTCTGAAATGGAGTGCCTAATCGAAAAATTCTAAATTCATATTTTCTTTTCAAAACCAAATGGGGAATTACAAAAATAACTTTTTTTCAAAAAATCCAGCGGCGTACGTCTTTATTCTTTAGGTACCTTATCGCATTAAATAATTCTACGCCACTGGATTGCGCCAGTGAACTCAAACTCGCGTGAATAATTGCAATGGATTAGATATTAGAGTGAACCAAATTTTAGCTGAATAATTTTCTAGTTTTAGACAAATATTGAAAAAACCGTTAAAAATAATTTTTTTAAATGCCCTGTATTTTTTTAAGGGGGCGTTTTCGGAAAAAATTTTATTAGAAGTTTTATCTTATTTTGAATCACAGAATCTCCAGTTTTCGTTTGTCGGTGATTTTAACTTACATATTATCTGAGATATTAAACTCTTGAGTTCAAAAATTGTGACGTCAGATAGACAAAAATTTTATGATTTGTCCTCGTTGCTTAGTGATAATAATTTTCGCATGTCTACATGACGTCACGAATTTTTACTTAAAAGTCTTCTATCTTCCGAACGGTCCATAACAGAGACGTGGGGTTTGAAAATTTGTTCTTAGAATATCCTGCACTACAACTTTCATTTTTGGTTTACACACCCTTTAAATCAGTTATGGTTCAATAGATGGTACCCAGTTAATTGGATAACTGTGGTAATTCTAGAGCTAATACATGCAAATAAACCTCTGATTGGAAACGAAAAGAGTGCTTTTATTAGATTAAAACCAATCGGCGGCGGGCTTGCTCGTCGTCGTTTTTTTTGTTGAATCTGAATAACTTAATGCTGATCGCACGGTTGCGCACCGGCGACGCATCTTTCAAATGTCTGACTTATCAACTGTCTATAGTTATGTTCGGCATGGTTGTAACGGGTAACGAGGAATTAGGGTTCGATTCCGGAGAGGGAGCCTGAGAAACGACTACCACATCCAAGGAAGGCAGCAGGCGCGCAAATTACCCACTCCCGGCACGGGGAGGTAGTGACGAAAAATAACGAAAACCAACCGTTAGCCTTAAAATCCCGGTTAAAGTATTGAGTTGTCGGTAGGACGTGCAATTATCAAGTAGCAATGATCGCAAAAATAAAGGACAAAATAGTGGAAAACGTTTATTTACAAAGAATGTTTAGTGTGGTGGTTTAACATGTTTTCTAATATTTTACACATTGTATAATCCAAAACTTCAATGCCAATTTTAAGGTTAACGGCTGCTTTTATGCATATGAACTAAAACTACCTTAGTTTTCTCTTTTTTAATTGTCTTTCAGAAAATAACACAATATTAAAAAAATTTTCACCGGTAACAAAGTTATAGCTAATACAAGTTTGAGAAGATCGGTTAAGTGCCTCTTATAGTCAAGCCTACTTTATGAAAAAATTTCTCTCGATGTAGTTCTAAATTATAAGCATCTGTACCAAATTTGAAATAAATATCTTGACATGTGTGGAAATTATCATAAAAAGAAAAAAGAAAAAATTGAACTTTAAGGTCCTTTAACTTGGAAACGGGGGATTTTGTATTAAGATATATTAGGTTTAATCGGTTTATTTTAATCTAGAGAATCAGTGACCAAGCGTTGTCTCATTCTTTTTGAGACACCCTGTATAAACGGGGGGTGGCCCGCTTTTCGTGCCGGTGAGTGTAGTAATTTTTTTTTAGAAGTCGCCTATACTTCGATAGGTTCGATATGATGGTAATAAGGTGAAATAATATTGGTAAATTATTATTATTATGGACATAATAGTAAAATTATAATTCTACACATTCTCCACCATTTTTACTGTTTCTATAATGTATTGGCACTTTATTTAAATTTTAGAATAATAATACAATTAGTACAATTTACAATCCCCAGTGTTTAAAAAATATTTTTTTCTGATTGTTATCTATGGTTCATAGTTCATTTGTGATCAAATCACTCTATACGTATAATAATTAAACATGCATAGTCATCGTCCATTGAATTGTAAATTGCAACGATACCAATCGTAGGTTCTTTCTACTATGAGAATATTATTGTCATTTCGTCTAAGATATTGTAGAAACTTTAAATATTTAATTCGGTAAAAATTTTAATTTCTTAAATAAAAGAAAAATATGTCTCATTATTGGATCTAAATCTTGTATAACTTGTAAAGAAAAGCGTACAGCTAATACTATAAAACTTCAAGAGCCCCAGTACCGGCTGTTTACTGTTTGTGGAAAAGAGGAAGTTATGGAAAACCCGAAAGCAAACCGTAGACAAGCTTGAAAGTGTTATAAACGCTTCATTGGACAAATTCAGTAGTTCCCAATAGCTGACCGATCTCTCATTCTCTATCTTTGTCTATTTGTTAAAATAGAGAGCGATCAGTGAACTGTTAGGACCTGTTCTGTCTACTGAATTCGTCCATTCTTGCAATATACTGTGAACAATCGTGACTCGGTACGTAAAATGATACTGCACTTTTAGTTAATGAAATTAAATTCGGTACATAGTTTACTGGAACCGTATAGAGTAATTTTGTCCGATGAGAGCAAAAAACAATTCGATGGGGGCCGCTGTGCAGTTCTTTTATTGCCACTTGTTCGATCGATACTTATCTACTGACGAATAGATATCTATTCCATAAGTGTTCAAAAACCGGTTTCAAACAATAGAAATGGTTAAGTTTTGGAATGTTATGGAACCATAACTAAGCAAAAATCGGCAAAAATGTACCAGAAACTGGCCATTAGTGGAGGCTGTATACAGCGAAACTTGAGATACGTTGCACGTTTGGTTAATGGAATGAAACTGGACACATAGTTTACTAGGACCATACTGGGTGTTTGCAAAATGCCGCAGGGTATCTGTGATCTACACCACGCGACAATAAACTAAGACCAAGTATTTCAACAACCCTTAAACTTAAGTCTAGCGTTACTATAATGTTGTGTATTTCTATTAGTTGAAGGTCAGTTTAAGGGTCGATTGAAATACTCGACCGATTTGCTGTACAATTGATGGAACATTTTTGGGCGAAAGTATATATTGTGCTAATTATTTTCCTTTACAAAAAGTAAAAAGAAAACCTTATCAATTTTCATATCCTTGGTTTTGGTTTTTGTGATTATTTAACCGTTTGTCTTGTTGAATTGTATACTTGTATTTCTCAATTCTGCAGATGATTGATAGCTTGATTATGCCACTGAAAGTCACCACGAAGCGGTTACGATTAGTATTGATTATTTTTGGGTTAACTTCAAATTTTGATTAATGTAGGTACTGTTTATATACTGGCACCTGGCACTATATATACTGTTTATATATGTCTGACAGCAGTCAGACAGAGTAAGAAGGGTGCAACTCGTCGATTGTTTTGCCTAGTATTTTTTTAAATTTATAAGTATAAGTATAGTATAACACAAAGATATTGAAAAAACTTTTCCTCAAACGAGGCCGTTTTAAATTTTTAAAATTTGTGAAATTATAAGTTGTAATTAAAAATAAACTTAATTAATAAAGATAATTTTGTTTTGAATTGAAACTGGGGATTGCATCACTTTAGCAGCTTGTTTGGAAATTTTGATTAACAAGAATTTATTTAATAAGATAATTTTATTACATTATTTATTATTTGTTTATTGAATTAAGTATTAAATATCGTTTTTCGTTTGTCGTTCATCAGGTAGTGAGGTGCCTGTCGTATCTCAAATGGGACCTAAACTCATTATGTGATCCGTTTTCACAATACGTACGTCAGTTATAGGTTATCATTTATATCATCTTAACAGAAATATTAGAAATACCAATGATCAATACGGCTAATTAGCAGAAAAGTTAGTTTACATAAATACTTACCCCGAATAGCCTTCCGTACAGCGCAGTGTTTTTTATACTGGTAACAGAGTACTCATTTCAGCTTTCACAACTGAAAATTTGCCAAGTTATTAAAAAAAGTGGACCCCACAAACATGTTCCATTTGAGTTGTTAGTGTGAGTGTGCTTGTGTGCATAGAAAAGTTTGAATTTGTATTTGTGGTATTTCTTATTAAATTGGATTAGGATTAGGTATGTAGTAACTCTTTTAATCTAACTATTTGGTTAAACTCGACAATACGTAATCTGTACAATCCACAATGTTATACAAACTTTAGTTGAAAAAAAATTATTAAGTACGATTATAAAATTATTTTCAAAGCGATTAAAGTAGCAAAAGGTATAATATTGTATTTATTTAAACAATTTTAATTGTTTATAATTTCATAAGTTTCTAATTAAATAAACTTTAGTTGAGTTAACAATTTTATTTAAACAGTATATTTTATATAAATAGAATAACAAACTGATAATTGTCGATACAGAAGCTTTTTTGTGAGACCTTTACTTATATTTGTTATCTAACCGGGTTTAATTGATCCTAGTATTTATTAATATTTATAAGTATCGTTCCGAGCGCTGAATTTAAAAAATATAACTTTTACCATTCGATTAACCACACTTTTATCCATTCCAATATCGTCAGTGATAAGATAACTAGAAATTATGACTGGAAAACATGAAGTGATTTGAATGATTTATGGATATCTTCTTGTTAAAAGTGCCTTGTACATAATTACGTCATGTATCAGCCCCAATAGTGAAACCATTTTAAATCTCAAAGGCCAATCCATATATTTAAAACGCGAAGCTTTTTCTTTTCCGCTAATTTTAGCGTACTTCTACTGGACCGATTTTGATGATTTTTTTTTTAAATTGAAGCTCTTGACCCACAGATATGTCACCACTAATTTTTTTCTCAAAATTATTAATTTCATACATTGTTTTATATTTTATAATATACATAATAAAATAATCAATTTTATAATTTAAAATAATCCAATTTTAAAAATTATAAATGAGAATAAATGTAGATAGTATTTGGTTTTATACGATAAGGCACACATTATACATTTGGTCGAGGTGATAAAATTTTCAATACTTTTATTCGACCAGTACGTTTCTAATACGCGATATGGTCAGGTTGGTGCGTGCATTTTTAATTACGTTTCGTGCTTTTGTGAATTTTGGATTTTGGAGACGGTTTTTTATGTTGCTCTCTTTGGATTAGTTATCTTTAAGGTTAGTTTTCTTATTTTTTTTATAAAATAGTTATAGCTCATTCATATCTTCAAAAACTTCGACGATTTCGACGGGGGTAACCTCTATTTTTTTTTTAAATTGAATCTGTCGACCCCCAGATATGTCAGCACTAATTATTTTCTTCAAATTACCAATTTCATAAATTTTTTTAAAATAATAAATTAACAAACAATCATCGGTGTAGGAAGTAAGTGCATTATAATGATTTTTGAAAATTTCATTTTTCTAACACACTCATCTCTACAACTACTTCGTCGAATTTCGACGGGGGCACCCACTCGTTTTATTTCTTACACTATTACGTTTTCGTAGATTTCATCTACAATGTGTTTCACTTTACGTGAGGACATCTGCGGAACATTTTTGTTTTAAAAGCAATCGGAATAAAAATGTTACCAGTTATGTAGGCCATTCAGATCTATCTTTTTCTAAGAATAAAAAGCAAAATTCAAAATCTAGCCAACTAGAAGTAAAATAAAAGTAACATTTCAGGTAAGGTAAAGTATTAGTAAAATCTGGTGGGCACTTTTGGTGGCCACAAATTTTTTTGGGTGGGTCAAATACATAATTATGGACACCATAAAACTTTTTAAAGATGAAATATTTTGTGTGGAATTCAGATTACACTGTAAATATCTGAATTTTAGCTTATTATTGCCATTTTATCATGGTGGGCCAGCAAAATTTTAGGTGGGCCTGGGCCCACCCTGGCCCTCCTGTAGTTATGTGCTTGTGTAAATCACAAAAAAACAAATAGGAAGTTTCGATAAAAAATGCCATCAATAGAAAGGGTGGCCTGAAACAACAGATGAAATAAATCTCTAGTTCACAGAAAAATTCTCATACTATATTAACAAATTGTGCATTTTTGCTGATCTCCGAAGTGTAGTCTAGTGATTCATTTTTTCAGCAATGATTGCTTTTTGATCGAGTTGATCACTTTGAAAATCCGTCCATTCAATCAAAAGTTATGAGAGTTTAAAAATCTTAGACTCCGTGAACAATTAAAGATTTAATCACTCAGCTTTGGGATTCTGTAACTATATCAGAGATCGACTAGCTGAAGTTAAGCTACGTACCCTTTACCAGTTGCTAAAAGTTTGTACGAGAGTCAGTGGTAGAGAGTAATTAGCGTATGGCTAATAGTTACAAGATTCAAGATTCCAGTATTGTACTGCCGCAATCTGAGTTTCTACATGTAATGGTGTAATGCCATCATGTAATGTTGATCAACATTTCAAGCACAAATTGTGTGATGCAGTTTTAATAAGTTGGGTCTTTAAATTCAAATTTAAAAAAATTATAACCCCCCTCACTACTGACCCTTTATGATTGTCTCGTGTCGTATTAAAATCAAGCAAATGTCCCTAACAACTTTTACTTTTACTGTAACAGAAAAATCGGGGTGATTGTATTCAGGACCATCTTTTGGGAATAAGCTATTTGAGTGCCGGCGAACACGAAAATCTGGTTGGCCGCCCAAAGCACTGGCTTAAGGCCTCAGGATCCTTCATTGAAATGGGGAACTGGACTACAATCGAATTTTGTACTTTTTTCTATAAAAATGTAAAGAACTAAACAAAAAACTTATCACTTTTTAAAATTTTTTCTCTAACTCGAATATTAAGCCCAAAATAAATTTTTGTAAAAAAGCTATGACGTAGCTACTAATATATATCTTCTATATTTCTTTCTATAGTAAGAAGAGAGCTGGATATATATTAGTAGCTACGTCATAGCGTTTTTAAAAAATTTATTTTGGGCTTAATATTCGAGTTAGAGAAAAAATAAAAAATGCTATGAGATCAAAATAAACTCTAGTTTAAAAATAATAAATAAAAAAACAAGTGTCCAATTCCCCATTGTTAGAGAAGGAAAAAGTAACAAATATGATAGCATTCGGGAAGAAACTTTGACATTTTATCATTCTTATAAAAAGAATCGACATAAAAATTTGCCTACTCTCTAGAATGGCTCTGAGAGCGTGGCAGCCGTTCTGAAATTAACGTCTTTATGCTATACATAAACTCGTAACTCATAAACGGTATTTGGATTGCTCATTGGCAAAGTAGGTTAGTACTTTTTACACAAAAAGTAAGATTTTACTTTGGCATCACTATTTGGTGGGTTTCCTGTCCTCATCAATTAGAAGTTTATTATTAATAGTCCTGAGGCCTTAAGCCAGTGTTTTGGGCAGCCAACCAGATTTTTGTATTCGGTGGCACTCAAATAGCTTATTCCCAATAGATGGGCCTGAATACGATCACCCCCATTTTTCTGTTATTATATTGTTTTTCTGTTATGATATTGGCTCCAGGACGATAAGGAATTGAACGCTTTGTAATTTTGTACACAACTACCTGGCAAAAACCAGGTTTTGTCTTGTGCCCACAGGCTGTAACTAAAACCTATACTGACTATACTTTGATTGCCTTGATTTTCGTAGCTCAAATTGTGCATGTTTATTAAGACTAGTGATGGGAGTACTCGAGTACAAGAATCGGTATGTACTCGATTCTTAAAAGTACTCGGTGTACTCGAGTACACGCATTCGAGTACTCGGGTACAAAAGTATCGATATGAAATAACTCGAATCGAAGTGGAAGTAGTAACACAAGTAGTAATACCTACTTTAGAACTTACGTGCATCGTATTGTGTCGATGAGTGAGGAGTTAAGTTGTCGATGCAGATGTAGAGAATAGAGAAAGAAATAGTAGTTAGTCATTTCACCCAGGTAGAATTATTTCTATTGTTATTTGTTACTTTTCACCACCTTTTCACTTAATTTTTAGCAGAAAAGAGCCGAAACAAAGTAATTGACATGTAGTATTCTAACAATTTTAAGTATTACTGAAACAATAATTTTGAATAAGGTTATGAAGAAACAACCCAAAGTCAAGCTTAATTTTTGTATGTTATTAAGTATTAACTTTTTAATTCACAAGGCATGAGTCCTGTTGACACTTTGTTATTTTTAAGAAAGAAAGAGTACTTATTATTGGAAACAGAACTTCTGCTATTTATCAACAATTGTACATAAAAAAAAGCAATAACAAATATAATATAACGTAATTTGTATTTTCTCTTCATCTCTTCACCGCGACTAGTGAGTACTTCATGGAGTAAGTACTTTCGTACCCGTAACACTACTCGTACATGCTCGGTGAGAAACAACGGTCGAAGACTCTTCGAGTACGAATACAAGTATTGTACTCGATTCTCAAAAGTACTCGAGTAGTAAATACTCGATTCATAAAAGTACTCGATTTTTCCCATCACTAATTAAGACCAATACTAAGACCAGGGCTGGGCACTGGGCAGTCTTAAAATACATGTATTTGAAATACATTGGTATTTTGTATTTTAAAGATTTTTATTAAATTATTTTGTATTTGTAATACAAAATATTTGATGATTCTGTATTTCAAATACATAACGTGAAATACATGTGCGTGTAACACTAAAAATCAGTTTTTTGGCAATTTTAGATGGAAAATTTTATAAAATTAAAAAAAAAGAAAAAGATAATAATAAAATCAAATACTAGAAGCCAATTTAGAGTCCGAATGTTTGATTGCTTATTGAAGCATTTTTATTGCGCGAATGCGCAGAGGAATAAAACTAGGTAGTCAATTTTATTCAAAAATCACACATCTACTCATGCGCGTAATTAAAATGTATTTTGTATTAGAAATACTGTATTTTGGTTGAAAATGAAAAAAGTATTTTGTATTTCAAATATTGAGCTTCAAGTATTTTGTATTTCAAATACACATATAGATGTATATTTCCAACCCTGACTAAGGCCAATATCAAACCCAAGACTAACATTACATCTTGGTAATAAAATGTGAGTTGACAGTTTGGTTGTTTCAGATACAATGGTACTTGTATTAAATGGAGTTTTACAAGAAGAATGTCCTTCTGATACACATTCGCTTTATCGCTCTCATCCAGTGTATAGAGAAACTGCCGCTCAATTGTTGGCCATTCCTACAAAAATAATCGGACCAGTTGGGCTCATTTATGTTCAGCAACGAGAATTTGCTGCTACAGTACCTCATGACAGTAAGTACTTGCTCTTGTTTTAAGCAATTATTAACACGAAGAAATTAGTCTCTCTTAATAATAAATTACAATTAACTGTAGGGTAATTTCTGACGCGACTCACTAAATAAATAGGGTAATTTATAAAATATTTTTTCAAGTACTTGAACAATTTTAATTATTTAAATTAAGCAAAAACCGATAATTTTGTAAAATTAGAGACTCGAGCACAAAATGCGAAACTGAATTTAGGTAGTTATGATATCGTTTTCGAATTCTTCTTGTGTAAATAATCAGTATTAATTGACATTAATTTAATTTCAGAGTGCGTTAGTATCTTGGGAGCAGATGATGTAACAACATGTTTTATAGTGGTTATTAGACATTCGGGTAAGTGTTCATATTTTTTAGGATATTAATATTTAAAAAAAACAAGGCTTATTCAAAATTTTTGTAAGAAATATCAAAAGCAGTTTTAAGGGTCGATTTTACAATTGAGGATCAACAATGGTTTAAATTAAACTCCGGTTGAACCTGAGTTCAAGGCAAATTTGTATTGTGAAATCAGCTTTAATCATAGTAGTAAAACTCAGGTTTTGTTAAACTCTAATTTAAGTTGTGTTTGTAAAATCGGCCCTAAGATTTCTGTCTTTTTAGAAATATAATAGTCGAGAAAAGTGGCACAACTTTGAACATATATGGCCCTTAATTTAGAAAAGTGTCAATTGCCGTTAAATTATCTCACTGAAGAAAAAAGTTTTAACGTAAAATATACAAAATTGTAATTTTGAGTTGTGTGGTTGTGTCACCTTTCTTGATCATAAGTAAAAAGACTAAGATTTAAAAATAATAAAAATCTTTGCTTGTACCATTGTACCAATTCAGTGACTATGTTATTTTAAGCGACTTGAAATAATTTAGAGCGCTAATTAAAAAGAACAATAATTATAGGATCGGGTGCTGTGGCGTTAGCACATTTAGATAGTGCCGGCGTTGATGAAGCCGTTTGCAATATGGTTCAACGAGTTCAAGAATTAGCCATCGGATATCCAGAAGGACGCATCGAACTGCAACTTATAGGTGGTTATAATGACGCTCGTCGTTATTCTGAAGAACTGTTTTATACAATCATGAGTATGTTAAGAAATTTATTATTATGTAGTACCCCCATAATGTTAAACTATTGTTTTAGCGTCTTTTCATAAACTTTCCGTAGAGGTTGATTTAACATTAGCTTGCATTGGAGAGCTTAATACTACTATTCGAGGTGGTATTCATTGGCCTATGATATATGGAATTGGAGTTAATGTCAAAACTGGAGAAATATTTCCAGGAAATTTTCCAGATAAAGGTCCAGATCAACCATTACGTTGTGCAAGACATTTCACTGGCCATCATCAAGTAAGAAATTAAAATATTTGTTTTCATTACTTATATAAAATTGAAATTGTTAGTTACTATTGACAAATTACTTCTGAATACAGGTACTGGATATTTACGACAGCACTCTAGGTTTACTAAGTATTGGACCATTCAATTACGAACCATTAAGAGGTGTGGACTTGTGGTTGGAACAAAGTGACGAGTTTATTTTACAACATCTATCTACATCGCCCGAAGTGGAACCTCCACATTTTGTTATGCAAGTAAGTTTGCAAATATGGTTTTCGATGCACTAAAATAAGTTTAAAATCTGATTTTGGAGATTTGGCTTCTTGAAACTATTAATATTAAGTATACATTTTTGCTTATACTAAAAGATGTTAATGTTAGGAGGAGTCGAATAATTTTAATGTTAAATGTGTAGTCAATGTCAGTTTATTATTGTGTTTTGTGTATGAGAGTACGACTTAAGTATTTTTAAAACTCCATCATAAGTTTTTAATTTTATTTTATCACAAATTCTATTTCGACACATATTATTTGAAATAAAAACTTAATTTTGAAACATTTCAGATAAGAGCTACTTTAAAATATATCCAAAATAATCAATTTCCAGCCGTAACTGTTTTTAGAGATAATCGTCCCCATTATTACAGAAGAGACGAACATACAGGTACATGGCAACCTGTTCGATACTAATAAAAATTAAGCTTCGAACTGATATGTATATATATTTTTTTACGAAAGAATTGTTATTGATTATAAATTTTTAACGCAGTTTGTTCTATAAGAAAAGTTGATAATTTTTGTAACAATAATTATAATCTTGACTGTAATGTTAATCTGGCATCAAATAATTTATATAATGTTCCAGTTTTCGTTAAAACTGTAATTTTAAGTCTTACAAATAATCATGACAAAGAAAGAAATTATGATCACTATTTACATTTTACTATTGTGCAAATAAATTTTATTACAGTTTTACTTTTTTTGTGTGCTAAACAAAATACATTAAACTTAGCGAAGTAAAGAGCGATTCCTATACTGAAAATGTCTGATCCTGTTCTTTCAGAATGTGACATTCTTTTTCAAATTATCGCAGCATTAGATAGCAGTAGATAGTTTTTACTGGAACCATATATTTTGATGAGAGCAAAAATCCCAGTATACTGTACTACTGAGTTTCATGTCATTAACCAAAAGTGTAGTCTCAATATACATACTTATAAAAAATTGAAATACATATTTCGTTTCATTCTTGGAGTCTGGCAATCAGCTCACTAAATATAAAATATTCTACATACTGTTTTTAAATCTTGATTCATACTTTTTCAGAGATCAATTTTCCGTATGTTTAATTCATTGTAGCAATGTAAATAGGGCTCAACAGTGGCGTAAATAACGAGCCCGCGTTGCGGGAGGGTCCCCAAATAAATAGGGCTCCCGTAAAATTCCGTAGTTTGTAGTACCATAAAGAGGCACAAAAATGTCTGTTTTTATAATAGTTCGTCGGTAATTGTTAATTAAAAAAACCTTTTTAATTGATTTTTGAATTTTTTAATTTTTACTTGAATTTCAACATTTTTTTTAAGTTTAAACAGAAGTATTTTCTAAAAGTAAAATGTATAATATTTATGAATAAGAAAACTGAACGAATAGGTGTTTTTGTGCGCACATTGTGATCTCTTTGAATCACGTGATTTTTATTTCAGATATAATTTAATAGATTTTTTTGCACATAGCTCGGCATTAAATTCTTGTAGCTTAATACATAAAAATCTAAAAATGTCAAAAATTGTCTAATACGAGATTTTGCACTATCGCCGACGATTTGAGAATTTAATAAAGAAGTAGTAAATACTTTTCTTTCCTTGTAAAGTTATCCAAGGCCAGGGCTGGGCAGTCTCAAAATACATGTATTTGAAATACAGTAGTTGAAATACATGTGTATTTTGAAGGTTTTTCTTAAAGTATTTTGTATTTGAAATACAAAATTTTTGATGATTCTGTATTTCAAATACATAACTAGAAATTGTGTGCGTGCAAAAGTGTGTTCACACTACATGATTTCTCATATGAGAAGTCATAGCAAAATTATTATTTTGCTATGATGAGGAAGGACATGAGAAATCATGTAGTGTGAACACACTTTAACGCAAAAGATTAGTTTTTTGGCAATTTTACAGGAAAAATTTTATAAAATTAAAAAAACAGAAAAAGATAACAATAAAATCAAATAGATGCCAATTTAAAGTTTTATTCCTTATTGCAGCATTTTTATTGTGCGAATGCGCAGAGGAATAAAACTTGTCAAATCTATTCTTAAATCGCACATCTACGCATGCGCGCAATTAAAATGTATTTTGTATTTGAAATACTGTATTTTGTATTTGCATTTTGGTATTTCAAATACTGTGCTTCGAGTATTTTGTATTTGAAATACACAAATAGATGTTTTTTGCCCAGCCCTGTCCAAAGCAGATGTTTCGACAATAAGCAACTATAAACCGTCGGCATTATCGACAAACTGCAATTAAGTAAAAAGGTATGTTGTAAAAGTTTTGGAAATAGTCGCAAATGAACCCTTATCTCTAGAAATAAGACAGTGGCAGGAATAATTCTATGAATTTTGAACTTACAACTCGCGGTAAACTATCGTTATGTATCTCCAAATGTAAGCCACTTTCTACCACTGGCGTCGCTCAGTGGAGATAGGGGTGGTTCGTCAATAAAAAACACAATAAAAATCGCTAAACACTATTTATTTATAACCAGCGTTAATTATTATTTAATACAAATTGATTAATAATTAATATGCACTGTAGATTTGTGTCGTCCAGACGGTCGGTCAAAAAGCCCAAAGACCGTTGGAAAGTGATGGGCCCAAAAGGCCACCCTCACTTATAATTGATCAACAGTCGGATCAACGCCGCTACTGTAACCCTCTCAATTGTAACCCTCTCCTTATCGCTAGTATCGTTCCCAGAGTCGGACTGACCTCATTTGGTCCTGTCGGCAACAACTGTAATTTGGCCCCATATCCGACTCCGTTTGGCCTCAAAAACCACTTTTTGGCTCTGTTTGTCCCCAAAAACCATTTGGCCCCGTCGGCAATTGCCTACCTGTCCAGTGCGACCCTGCTGGTTCCTTCCGAAAAAACGAATTAGTGCAGTGATTATTCGTTTTCGTTTACGTTTTATTTAATTTTGCAAGTTTAAAACATTCGATCAGAATAAAAAACATGCAGTTATACAGACGATTAATTTTAGAGCTAGACCAATAACATACGTTTTGGTTCAGTAGATTTGTTGAAAAAAATTCTAAAGCACCAAAAGCTGATCACTAGAGACCGGATTTTAGGTGCTTAAAAATCAAAAATAGGATCCTAAAATAGGCTTTAAAAATGGGCTGTTTAGGCAAATAAAAGGTGGTGAAATTTTTTTTAGGTTACTAAGAAAGGCTTTTAGGTCGTTAAAAAGTTCTTTTTTATGTGGTTAATGGCAAATTAAATAAATTATTTTCGGTTCATATTTTATTAATTAACATATAAACATATAAAAACATATACAATATGTGGTAGAAATCACTATTGTTCTCTTTTAGCCACAACTTTACTCTATCTTTAAACACTTTTTTTGGTTTAGGCATTTTTGCAAAAAGAAGTACAACAAAAGTGTTAAGTACCTACTCTTTTACAACTCCTGAACACGACTGGAAATTGGAAAATAAAAATTTAAAATCCCTGCCTACTTTTGTTTTATTGTCTAGGTTCTTCTATCCTGTACGTACGTGCAGTAATATAATGCATCTATTGATAAAAATGATTGTATGTATATATATTTATATGCTTGTTATCGCGTCTGCAGCAGGTGTAATCTAGACTAGACTAATAAACTTAAAATGAACATGTCAATGTTAAAAAAGTTTTTTGTGCCAATAATTTTTTAAATATTTATTTTTATTGAAATTATTAAAATTTAAATTAAAAACCTATTTTTATAAAAATAGGTACTAAAAATTCTATTTTAGGTCTTAAAAAGGTCTTTAGGTCTCAAAAACTCAAAATAGGTGTTTTAGGCACTTAAGAGGAAAAAACTAATATAAACCAAAAACTATATCATTTGACCCGGGGTCAAATGATATAGTTTTTGGTGAAACAAATTTATATTTGAATATTTTTCAAATGCCTTTCAAACCACCAAAAGGTGTTTTACCTAAAATCCGGACTCTACTGATCACATATTAAATTATTCATTGTATGCAAGATAGTAATAAAAAACTTTTTTCTTTAAGGAAAACATAGTAAAAAGTGCATATGCAATCAGAACTTTTGTTAAGGGTTGTCATTTAATACGATCGTGATGAAAAGTAAAAATATTTTTTCCAAACCTTCGTCTTTGAACGTAGTCTCGTGCATATCTTTTCGCCACCCCGGCAATACGTTATAACAATTTGTCGGTTCAACCATCAATAACACCTCCCCTACTTAAACTGAGAGGTAACTTTATTTTGCCAACAAGTATTTAATCAACAAACTGTGTTGGTATTATGATGCTTGCACCCACAAATCGTGCAAACGTATTGCCGGGGTGGCCAAAAGCTATGAACGAGACTGTACCTATACTAATTTGTTAAAAGACAGAAAAATTTTCTCTAATGTATGTGTATTGTGTACTTTCGGCCGTTTTTTCCACTAATCATTATTATTATTATTATTTTAAGTTGAAAATTTTGAAATTTTCATTGTTGCTAATGTGAAAAACTTAGCGGGGGGTAGGGCCCCACTCTAAAGCTTGCAGGGAAGCCCACAAGTTCTTAGTCACGCCACTGTGGGGCTCAAATTAATCTGTGCAGAGTTTATGAGTTGTAAATCCACCTCTGTTTTTTGTTAGTAATCCAAAGTTTTTAAAGAAGAAACAACAAATGGAAGTATTTTTTCTTAACATCGCCATCTTACCCCGACTTCCCCTACTAAAATTAAAATTTCAAACTTAAATGCCTTTTGGTTTTCAAGAAAATGACAATGTCCGTTTCATAACGCGTCCGTGTCACTGCGCTCTTCCCTACCTATTATAATTAAGGGAGATAAATTTTTTAATTTTCTTTTAGTTATCGCTAAAGGTAATCATTCATTCATTTTCCTTCATTTTTCCAAGGCAGGTACGGATTTCTCGTCATACGAGTAGGCTTGTGAGATCAAGCTCTATGTACAAAAATGTCAAAGTTTTATGCACTGCAGAGCGAGAACTGTTAATTCGTATAAGAAAATTGTTCGCATAAAAAATATAGAGAATTAAAAGCTCTATAACTTTTTTCCGAACAATTTTTCGATCTAAGTGATATAGAAAGAGATATGGCGAGTATAAAAAAATCATCTCTTACTTTGTTTAACAAATTGCGCTCTAACTTTTAAACAATCGCGATAAGCAAAAAACGCTACTGATGCAATTTTGTAGGGAAATAAATTGGCAACAAAACTGTAGTAGATTTTTTTTCTAAAATTGAAAATACGCGACTTACGCGCGATGGCCGCTTTGAACCAAGGGGTAGAATTGTGCAAAATGTGTCAGTAGCTCGTGTACTGATGCTCTTTCGGAAATCGAAAGTCAAAGTCGTCTCGGAATTATTTCTTAGAACACCCATGTAATGAAATCTAAATGCCTCTGTACTGTACTATGCTTTATAGAAGTTAGAGTACATTCTCTTTATTGGGTTTGTGCTCAACTGAAGACAAAATTCAAAAAAAAATTTTTTTAATTGAAATTGATTTAACGATTTAACTATTTTTGTGGACCGATTTTATTCAAACTATGTAGTACTATGAACAGATTAAATATTACCATTTATAAGTTTCTATGAGTCAGCTTAAATGCAAAATAAAAACATGTATGAGTGTAAAGAAAAGAAATTAATGATTTCATTAAAAAATTAAAATTAATTTTTAATTTTTCAAGTATTTAAATTTGACGCTGATGTGCGCAAAGGTGTGGCGCCGTAAGAATTTGATCGAATAAGAAGTTCGGATACGTTCGAAATTTATACGAACTGTTTTACGAGCTCGTCCTGTTATCATAAATTTGCTGCTAAGAAAATCGCGTTCTTGTACGCCTCTTGTTTTGTTTTTATAAATAAAATGGTGCCTAAAATTTACAATAACAAATATAAATATGAGTTTAATTGAAATAAACAACGAAATTATGTGTTTTGATAGTTTGATAAGGAATTCATTGACCTCGGCCTACACGTTTTGAGGGTAATTGGTAAAGTGTGGCAACTGTGCTAGGAATTCGCTCTATTTGTTTATTTTTCTTTCTAAATGTTCAAACCAAAGATTTAAATTATTCCAATCGGAAAGGAAAGCGGTAAATGCACTTTCTTATAGAGTACAAACCTGCCCAAAATGTAACATATCTTTGTTTACATAAATTTGTAAATAACCGAGCCAGACTGACATTTTCTTATTCTTCAACTAATGATCTATATTTTTTGTGATATAAGAATAGCTATTTATTGGAACTTGCGTTTTTATATATATGACTGTACCTAATTGCAATTTAAAAAATAGTGCATAAATGTAAAACTTCGAAATGGTACTCTTTTTGGACTTGGTAGTTTTTGTCGAATTTCTGGTTATAACACCTTCTTTTGTTCTTGGTAAGTTATAGTACCCTTTTGTTATTTTTATTAGTTATTTAATAAACATTTATTAAGTTTATTAGCAGCTTGTTAGTTTCTTTTTTATTAACTCGAATGCAATGCATGACATAGGTATCCAACCTTAACGATTTTAGAACGGGCCCTCCCACAGCTATACAGGGTGATCAAACAAATTTATTGTAGGCAGATGACATGACGGCATAAGTAAAGTTAGTTTTTACTTTTAATTTGTCAATTTTGATACTTTATTAGTAAGAATAATTTCTTATTGCGTTTATGGCAATATTTGAAATTTAACATTAGCACATTGAAAATTATGATGAACATTTTTATTGATTATAATTCAAAAATTTGACATTTCGCAATTTCTGTCCAAGTTTTTACTGCAATTTTATTAGATAAATTTTTATTGGGAGTTGTTAAATATTACAGTTTAATGAGAAAATATGAATAAAAGTTCATGATAAGTTAATCTCAATGCTACAATTATTTATATCTATAGTAATTATGGAAGACTTGAATTATTAAACATATTATTAAATTTAAAAAAGTGCAAAAATTTGAATATGAGAAAAATTAGGAATCCATAGCTTTTTGTTTTCTAATTATTTTTACTGGGGAAGGTGATCTGATAAGTTACTCCGATATGCAATTAATTGTAATTATATCTATTTCTTGCTCATGTTTATGTTTATCTACATAAACATAAAATAGATAAATATCGTAGTTATGGTCGCAATAAATAAAAAACATTTGAACCCCAAGGCAAAAACAATCGCAGTGTATTTTCTCGAATTTTTATATTTGTATGGGTTCTTTTATAGAACTACCATAAATTATACCCTAAAATCGGCAAGCTGAAACTCTTGCAATAGATCTATGTGCCCGACAATGCCTACGAATGAATTTAAAGGGCTAAAAAGTACATGAAATCTGACAGCCAAGCTGCGATAAAGGCACTCAAAGCCAATAGCTTCGAGTCTTTATCCACTTGGGAATGCCAACAATCCCTAAAAACTCTGGCAAGGGACAACAAAGTTGCCCTTCATTGGGTGCCGTGTCACGAGGGAATTGAAGGAAACGAAATAGCTGATGAATTAGCTAGAACAGGCTCAAAAGCCATCCCAATTGAACCCGAACCATTCTGGGAAACTGAGAACAAAAATTCTCACTGGAACAACGCACCAGGACAAAGACGGTCGAAGAAATTCATTGAATACTCGACCACGAATGCTAAACAGCTTCTTCTATTATCAAAGAACGAAATCAGACTCATCACGGGTCTGTTTACTGGACACTGCCCAGTGAGGTACCACCTCAAGAAATTGGGACTGGAGGATAGTTACGGTCTCGATAGTTACATATGCTGACTCTGTGAATCGGAGATCGAATCCGTCGAACACATTCTCTGCAATTGCGATGCACTGGCTCTGCTTAGGTTGAAACACTTGGGCGGGCTCAGTTGACGCCTGAAGAAGTGAAAAGCGAACTTCTCAGGAACATTCTATGTTTCACTAGCAAAATTGAACTCATGAGAACATAAATACGAGTAGGGTTAGGAACAGAAGGTCAACACTGGTCGCAGTTCTGTAAGGCTTAGAAGCTAATCGACCCCTGAGTACAATACCATGCTCTAAAATCACGTAAATACCAATCTTTGTTTACGAAAGTCCCGTTTATTAATTTACCATACAAGGTGATGTCAAACTGGTAGTTAAATTTTCTCAAAAATGAAAAAATGCGACTGATTGTTTTTTTCTTGTGGTCTTCATTAAATTAAAAAGTCAAATACGGTTCACTGGCACTGTGTACAGTCAGCCTCACAATTAATGGCCACCCTGGCTATACGTTTAGCACTAATTGTACATGCTACTTAAATTGAGGGCTAACTTTATTTTGCCAACAAGTAGTAAATCAACAACCTCCCATTCTGTGCTGTCGTTGTTGGCTAATAACCACCCTGGCTTATAGCTAGAGGGTGGCCAATAATTGTGAAGCTGACTGTACATAAACTGCAAATATGCAGGCACTTATAAAATCATTCTTGATTATTATCTAAATTTGAGATCATCAGTTTATTTTTTATTTTCTTTTTTTAGCTCAGTATCGATCTCCTCGAATAATTGAACATCCATCTGATATAATTGTTGCCAGAAATGAACCTGTCACTTTAAATTGCAAAGCTGAAGGCCGTCCCGATCCAGTTATTGAATGGTATAAAGATGGAGAGCTGTTACAAACTAAAATTGGTAAACCGGTAGAGAACAAGTCTCACAGAGTTATGTTACCATCTGGTTCATTATTCTTTCTTAAAACTGTATACGGTAGAAAGGAACATCAGGATGGTGGAGTATATTGGTGTGTCGCTAAGAATAGTGTGGGAATAGCAGTTAGTCGCAATGCTACTCTTCAAGTTGCCGGTAAGTTTTACAATAAAGTAAAAACTGCTTATGCATGTGTTGCTCAAAATCAATTATGAATTTGGTGAATAATCATGTACAGGTCGACAAACGAGAACTTTCAGTTGAAATGCGCACAACGGGAAGAGAGTAACAGAGATGTGCATAGGTTCAAATGTAAAATTTACGTAGTTTACGTAGTGATAACACACTTTTACTACTGCGCATTTCAAGGTCAACTGAAAGTTCTCATTTGCTGGCCTGTACATTTTGTCACGCATCAGTTTTACATTTTATTTTATCGAGTCTTCATTTTTACAACAAAGTTTTAAATTTTAGTACTTCGAGAAGAATTTCGTGTTATGCCTATTGATACACGTGTGGCTGTTGGAGAGACTGCGTTATTACAATGCGGACCTCCAAAAGGATTTCCAGAACCCAATGTTATTTGGAAAAAAGACAATGCCGAAATTAATGTGGATGGAAGACGTATAAAGATAGTGGATGGTGGCAATCTTATGATCTCAGACATACGTCAACCCGACGAAGGACATTATCATTGCATTGCTCAAAATATCGTGGGTTTCAGGGAAAGTCCGCCTGCAAAATTAACTGTACACGGTGAGTACGCCTACATCATAAAGGCATAAAGAGGAAAGTCACTATCTTTAACGTTTCTTTAATTGTTGAAATTATTGTTACGGAGTTTTTGTTCTTTCTAAAAAAGTATAATTTTTCTTTTAGTAAAACCATTTTTTATAAAAGAACCTCATGATGTAATAAGCACAGCTGGACAAAAGATAGTTCTTGAATGTGTAGTAGATGGGGAACCGGCACCAAAAGTTGTTTGGAGAAAAAAAATCGGTAAAATACCAATAGGAAGAGCTCGTATTTTAGATGATAATTCGTTAGTTATTAATGACTTGCAAACTGTAGATGAAGGATTATACATTTGTGATGCAGAAAATTGGGTGGGAAGTATTGCTGCCAAAGCATCTGTTGTAGTGAATGGTGGGTATTACGGTATTACTTACGTTCTTTTAAGAGGACGGTTTGTAACGAATGGGCGGGAAAGTTGATATTTAGACATTCCGCTCGTAACCGTTAGCGACTTTAATATGCGTTTGATATCGCTAATAGTCATAATTCCGGATAGGGCGAGGTTCAAAGAAGGAAATGAGAATATTTGTATAAGAAATAAGAGCTTAATTAGTGAGAAAACTTCAAATGAACTTGGTGTAATTAAAAGAAAATAAAGGATGTTGGGTAAAAACAACTTCCTTTATTTTTCTAAATTACATCGAAATTACACCAAGTTCAGTTGAACTTTTCTCACTAATTAGGCTGTTATTTCCTTTACAGATATCGTCATTGCCTGTTTTGAACCTCACTCTATCAGGAATTATGACTATTTGCGATATCAACCGGATATTAAAGTCGCTAACGGTTACAAGCGGAATGAAAACTCGTGAGAAACCGCTTTCTTAACATAAAAATGATGGTATTGGTAGGATAATCGTCCTCAAGCATTTCAATAAATTTAACTACACGTAAACTTTGCATTTTTCAGCTCCACCTACCTTTATCGACCGTCCTATCGATAAGAGAGCAAGCTTAAACGGTGTTGTGGAATTTTCTTGTATCGCTGCAGGAAATCCACCTCCGTCGGTATTTTGGAGTAAAGAAGGATCTCAACTTTTGATGTTTCCTGATACGTCGTATGGCCATATCCACGTGAGCTCCCGTGGCACTTTGAGAATCCAAGGCGTCCTTAAAGAAGATTCAGGATACTACGTATGTTCAGCTTTAAGCGTAGCAGGATCTAATAGCGTCAGAGCTCTGCTTCAAGTAAATATTTTAATTTTAAATGTACAGTTTAATGCAAGTAAACGCTTTTAGGTAACATACGAATCTGATATACCGCCACCTATAATCCAAATCGGTCCGGCAAATCAAACGTTGCCTTTGCATAGTATGGTTAGTTTACACTGTAGAGCGTCTAATCCTCTTGGAGAATTTATTTCTACTCGTTGGTTAAAAGATGCAAAAGTACTACAACATAATAACCTACCCAAAAGATACATCATAAACTCAGTAGGAACCCTTGAAATCGATGGTATGTTAATTGTTACTGAGCAAAATTCGGTTATTATAAAATTATCTTTGTTTATAGATTTACATTTTGATGATTCGGGAGTTTACACTTGCTCCGGGATTTCTAAAAGTGGCGAGAGTTCCTGGTCGGCGTCGTTAAACGTTATCGAAGATTCTGCCATACCTTTCCATCGTAGTCCGGATCCATCTACATTTCCACGAGCTCCGAGTAAACCGCAAATACTAAATGCGACCGAATCGAGTATAACTTTGATGTGGGAAAACAAACAAGATGAAGAAAATCTTATCGGATATACAGTAGAATATTGGAGCCCAGACTTACAATCGGGTTGGGTGGTTGCCGCTCATCGTGTGCCAATCACTTACATGGTAGTTCGCGATTTGAAACCCAATAGTTCTTATTTGTTTATAATCAGAGCGGAAAATGCTCACGGACTTTCTCACGCTAGCGTAGTATCTGCAACAGCTAGGACGTTGAGCAATTCTCGTATATTACAACTTTCCGAACTCGAATCGGCCAGATCCATTTTAAGCACGAAAATTGTAGAATTGTTAGATGCGAAAGCTTCATCGTCGAGTTCGGTTAAATTAATCTGGACTTTAATCAACCCGGATTATGTGGAAGGTCTTTATATACGATTTCGCGAATTATCAGGTGGATCGCATAATTATAATATTTTAACGGTACTAGATTCTCAAAGTGAAAGTTATTCTGTTACTAACTTGAAAAAGTACACAAAATACGAATTTTTTATATCTCCTTTTTATAAGTCTATAGAAGGACAACCTTCCAGTTCGCGTATTTCGGAAACATTAGAAGACGTTCCTTCGGCTGCACCCGAAAGCATAACGGCCGGATTATTTAATAGTACATCGGGGTGGGTCCGATGGTTGCCTCCACCGCCGCAACATCATAATGGAATAATCGTCGGATATAAACTTCAAATTAAAGGCAACTTGCTTCGATCGTTGACATTAAATGCTTCCACTATCTCGGTTCTTGTAAGCAATTTAACCGGTAACGGAATATATAGAGTGCGAGTTGCTGCATTAACACAAATGGGTGCGGGTCCATTTACCGGCTCGATACCGTTATTGCTAACACCGCGTGCACAAAGTCCTCGAACGCTAGGACCTTTAGTACCGCTTATAAAACAAACGTGGTTTGTCGTTCTGTTAGCAATTTCTGCTTTAGCTTTATTAATGATAACGGCGGGTTTCATTTATATTAAACGAAGACAGACGTTAAGAAAACAATTAGGTCACTTAAACGTGCCCGTTGTTAATGCTTCTCAACTGAATGCTAAAGAAACCTTATGGATCGATAAAGGTTGGCGTCCTAGCGATTGTGATAAAGATTCTTCTATGCCTTTAGCTCTTCAGCCGGCCGATTATGCCGAAGTAGATACTAAAAGCATGTCTACCTTTTATAATTGTAAAACTTCGATAGGTAATCCTACACCTTATGCCACAACCATGATACTGCCACCTCCCACCTGGTCCGAAATAATTCCTCCTCCTCCCGATCATCCACCACCCGATTGTCCCCACGAAAACTCCGTTTCGAGAAGTGACAGTAGTTGTGCTAGTGGCGCGGCGTACGCGTGTTACGCAATACACAGTCGTTCTAGCCAAGTGAACAGTCAGTGCAGCAATCATCAAGTTACGCACTATGCTAGACCGCTTTGTAACAAGTGCGATAAAACTGCGTGTTCGTTGGTTAGTGGAAGTTCCGGACATCGCTCAAATTATAGATGTAATTATCATCATCCTCTTAACTGTGATAGTGAAGATTATAAAAGTCATTACCTCGATAAAAATAACGAAATAGACGAACATTCTTATTCGAGTAATCACGATACTTGTTCTTGTAGCGAGTCTTCATATTTATACGCCGAAGCTGGTCCCTCACATATTGGCAAATGTTCGACACGAAGTCAATTACAGCGTTGTATTAAGTCAAGTACATAATTTATTTACAATAATTTTTTAAAACTTAAGATTTAATTTGTTAACTAGTCGTTAGAATTTTAGATATGTTTGCCAACATTTTTTGTACCTATTTAATTATAATAATATACAAAGTTTTTTGATTTTATATGATAAATTTTCTCATAATAATTATTATTGCAAAAGATATAAATTTAACATAATCATTGACAAAACTAGTAGCAAATACAAAAAACCGCATACTGAAAGTTTCAGGTAACGTCAAAAATGTAGTCATTGCGCCAATTTAGGGAACCGAATAGAACCAGTGTTTACGTTTATTTATCCCAGTCATCACAAAAAAATGTGCACTTCGTAAATTATTATTTAACGTCTAAAAAGGAGCTACATTTTTCAATAAAGTTTAAAAAGAACAAGATGGAAACGAAACCTCTATGGATCATTTCAGAACTTATCATTTTAGCAGAAGCATCGATACTGTACTTTTCAGTCTTATGATAGAAGTCATAATTGCTGAATTGTTCTAAATTATGGAGAAAACCCATTGTGGCAATTTGTTTTTACTTTTCTAATATAATATTCCAGTCAATAGCTTGATACTGAGAAAATTTGAATTGTAAATTATAGCCCAGTTTCCAAAGGTTTCAACCCAAGAAAATTAGCAAACGGCAAAAAAATTACGTATTCAGATAGATTAAGACATGGCGAAAAAGATGCAAAAAAGTTTGCATTCAATATAGGTGCCGCTTCATAGAAAAAAATGGACTTGAAGAGGAAAAAATGTGTTTTTTAAGAATATCTCGGAAAATATGCAATCTAGAGAAAAATGACTAGACCGCCATTTTATAGATGAAGCACTTTTACATAAAAATGTTCTATACAATTTTTCAGTTAGAGCAGTGGTTTTCCCGAAATGTGTTATAAAAATGCCATGTTTTTAAAAATATTGTTAAGCAGGCGAGCTAAAATATTGCAAAATAAGTGCAAGTTGATGGAGAAAAAACTGTTTTAATCCAAAATGAGCAATGATAAAATTAAAAAATATAAATGAATGTAAACCTAAAGGTTTCAACTTTCAGTTCCATGTATTTTTGTTTACTTCTGTAACATCTTGCAGTTTTAAACAACAAATGAAATTATTTTTGTGCCGTTCTTTAAAGAATTAATGTTATCTTGTTGAAAACATTATTTAATAAAATTGTTCGGTGAAGCAAATCGTTCTATAAGAATTACATTTCAAAGTTACATCATGAAAAATTGATTATATATTATTGTATAAAAGTACATGGATTTCATATTTCTTCATTTTTTGTAAATTAAAATTTTTTCAAAATGTGTACTTTAAAAGAGCTCCAAAATCTTTAATATTAAACAGATTTAAAAAAATTGCACAGTAATTGTAAAGGAAAATATGTCTACTTTGTGATCCACTAATGAAAATTAACTTACAATTTCAAGTTTTCTGTATCTATTGTGTATAGTTTAGAAGTAACAAAAGTGGCGATTTACTATTATTTTATTATTATTATTTACTATTATTTAAAAATAAGTTTTAAATCTGTGAAGCTAGAACTTTCTCAGATTTACTGGAACTATAGAAGCGGCTGTTGAATTTAGGTAAATTAATGGAAATATTTAAACTTGAAAATTAGTCTCGCGCAATTATCTTCAAAAACACCTTATTATGCCTTTTAGAGATGTGTAATTGTGTAATACCCCAAAAAGAGATAATTTCATAAACAAACCACTGCTTTAACGGAAAAATTTTATAGGACATTTTTTATGTAAAAATGCTTCATCTAGAAAATGGCGGTCTAGTCATTTTTCTCTAGATTGCAATTTTCCGAGATATTCTTAAAAAAACACATTTTTCCTCTTCAAGTCCATTTTTTTCCATGAAGCGGCACCTATATTGAATGCAAACTTTTTTGCATCTTTTTCGTCATGTTTTAATCTATCTGAATACGTAATTTTTTTGCCGTTTGCTAATTTTCTTGGGTTCATATGCTTATATAGATGTGGAAACTGGGCAAAATTTATTTTAAAATTTTTCAGAATTCCGAGGTAAGTAATTTGGTCAAGAAATGAAGTTGGGATCTTAGCAAAAACTGTGCTATTATAATAATAAGTACCTACCTATCTAACAATATCCTTTTACATCACATTATTAATTAAGGATCAAAGGCATTATGTCACACACCTTTTGTTGGATCAAAACCACAGTTTTTGTACTAACTTTTTTAGTTCAAAAACTTAAATAAAAATTATAGATTTTATGCAGTGCCGTCTTTTATATAATCAGGGCTCTGGGTCCAAAAGGATGAGGGACCATGCCTAAAGATGGCTCTGATTTAGCGATAGGAAAACCGATTTAGCTGAACAGAACTATTATTATTAATGATTATTTTTACTTCTGAAAGGTGTTAAGCTGCAAGGATAGTTTAGCAAGAAATTGTATTTTTTTACAAAATCAACCTTACCTTAAAAATTGTTAATAATAATACTCAAATGTTTACAACGAACTTATTGTATTCTTATTGTTTCGAGGTTTAGTAATCAATCAAAGAAAAAATTGTAAAAAATCGTGAAATTTTTATATGAGTTTTGTCTAGTTAAATCAGTCACTGTGCAGATGTCAGAATCATATGCAAGGACGGTATTAACATAAGAAATCATTTTTTCCATGATTATGATTTATCTATCATAAATCGAAACATATTTTTTCCGCTTCTGATATAAAAAAATGCTTAGCACAATGTCTTGCCATAGAAACAGAAACGGCAGAATTGGTGCCCTTTGTACCTAAACATTTTACTTTTGTAATTAAATTACAATTTTAATTAATTTATAAATTCGAGCTGAAGACTAAATAGGCATAAATAAGCTCATAAAATACAAATAATTATAAAGTTTGAACCTATTTCATTAAAATCAAACTTTTGCTGTAGTTATTTAACAGCAGTTGTGTTTTTGGAAGGCTTACTTATTGATTTAAATAAATATTAGACCAACAAATTACATTACAAATTTAATAAGTAAGTAATAAAATTAATTAAGTACCCACAAAAAAATATTCAAATAAACCGTATCAAAAACTTGGCACTTCGGAAGAAAAGAAGAAGCGGTGTTGAGAAGGTTGTGGAGTGAGTTTGGGTACTCTAAAATTACACACGATCTTTTTACTAATTGGGACTGACCCCAATGTGCGAATCTTGTAACGAAAATACAGGGTGTATCAACTCGACTAGACAGCCACAGGGATTGTAGCCGCCTTAAAAACAAATTTTTTGTTTATTTTAAGTTTTTCGACTTGTCACAATTCTTTTATTTTAGAACTTCCCGTAACACGAAAAACAGTTCTGTGAACTTCGTGTCCTTTTCTACAACTTTTACAAATTATAATTTTCTATGTGCAATGGATTTTACAATTACGGCGAATTTAAAAGTTTGACCGTAAAGATTTTAAAAACCGCACTGTCAATTTTGAAAAAATATATATATAACTAACTTCGACTTCAATGGTAGATAGGTAGATAGTGACTTCTAGAATAAATCGACTTTTCTTTTTATAAAAGTGAACTTTGTTTAGAATGTTTTAAAAAACAAAAATTTTATTTTCATCACGATCGCATTAAATGGCAACCCTTACAAGTTTTGATTTGCTATGCATTTTTTGGCTGTTTGGTTGCACTTGAGGATCTCAACTTTGACAAGTCGAATCGACTCGTCAGGTACCTAGTATATTTTCCATGAACGATAGTTTTTTTATTACTTCTTTGCAATGCACAGAATAAAACAATTTTTGGTTTTTGGCATTTGGTGCTTAAGAATTTTTTTCGCCGAATCTACTGAACCAAACTACTATGCGTATTCGCGATTTCGTCGGTTTCGCATAATTTTATATATTTTTATTACGATCCGATGTTTAGAAGTTGAGAAAGTAAAGAAAACAGGTGAGTGTATAGTCCGCCAACCGAAAGAAAAGCTTGCTTAGGGATGTGCGTCCGGTTTGTTACGGTTCCACAGCTGAACTTAAAAACCCAGTCATTTCTATTTCGACTTATAAATGTTGTTAAAAACCCCAGTTATGTGTTAGTGTAATTAAATGATTCATTAACTCATGATTGACTATGGATTTCGTTAAGAAAAGAATGCCCCTCCCTTTTTACCGAGCTTTATTTTCTAAAACCGTGTATATTTTGAAATCCAACTTTTCAGACGGACACCGCATAAGTTGGGAGTCCAAAAATTACTAGATTATTCCTGACACTGTCCTGAACATTATTCATTCATGATATTTTGTTCATAACCATAATTATATTTTAGAAACTGTTTTTATTTCATTGGTAAATACTTGGTTAAATTCAAAAAGAAACGGAATATCAATTTCTCATAATTTTATTTCGCGACGTTTCGACTGCTGAGTCATGCTTCTGAAAATAATTCATGTTACAATCAAATATTAGACGAAAGATCATTAACAAATTTAAGTGAAAAGACTTACCTACATCACATTGGGTTAAATTAATTCTTGATAATTTTTACATTCATTGACAATACAAAAACATAAAAAAAATTATTGTAAAAATTATAAGTTTGGCAAACAGCAAATATTCGCCTATACAGGGTGTTTACGGTTTTATTTTGTTTCTTTTAAGGGTTGATAATGAATGTCAAAAGAATTCGAAAAATGTCAAAACACCTTAGTAAAAGTTGTATAATAAGAGAAATAATAATGTTTTAGTTTTAATGAAAATTATTAATTTAATAAATAAACTCAGATATAAATGCATCTTGTTCGTAGTAGTCATTTCCAGCAAATTTTCTCACAATTTGTTGGTCCATTTGTGTGCCACATCGATTAACTGCAAAGGATTATCTACTTTTTTTGAAAAACAATTGCTTGAAATTTTGGAAGATATTCCTTTAAAAGTGCATTGACAAGTGGGGTTTTTGCATTTTTGTCATTTAGTTCGTCAACATCTAAAGGGTTGGCCACACTACATGATTTCTCATAGGAGAAGTCATATGACTTCGTCATATGAGAAATCATGTAGTGTGAACCAGCTTTAAGCACTGTTTGGAAATAATGGATTGGTCGAGGTGGTCCTATCCATCGGCGTCCTCGGTCACCGGACCTCACACCCATGAATTTTTATTTCTGGAGCCATATAAAAGCCATGGGGTACACCACCAAAATTATTGACCTCAAGCTTCTCCGCAACCGGGTAGAAAAGCAGTAGCGGCTGTAATTCTTCAATAAGGTCTGAGCCTTGCAGAATATGTAAGATCATGGACAATGGACATGTCGAGTGAGTCTTTGCATACAGCAGCATGATGATAATTTTGAGCAATTGTTATAAAATGTTTATAATTAAGTAATTGAAGTGCACTTGATTTCACAAAAGTTAATAATTTTCTTTAAAACTAAAACATATATTATTTCTCTTATCATACAACTTTTACTAAGATGTTTTGATACTTTTTGACTTCTTTTGACATGTATTATCATCCCTTACAAGAAACAAAATAAGACCGTAAACACCCTGTATCTATTCTATAGGTAATTCCAAATGAGTTGAACAGCAGGTGATGCTGACTTCAATGCGCACAGAAAATGGTGGGATGATAGTATAGTAGAACCGTCAAATATATTTACTTAAGGGGTCAGGCGGTCGAGACACAGCATAACAAACAATACCGTACCTTTAATAACCCGCCCAACCATCCGACATTTAAGTCTTTCGCGCAATACCGCGGTAGGCATTTGGAATTTCCTCTAGACGTGATTCGCCAAATAACAAACATTCGCTATTCCGTATTTGGCGAATACCGCATGTCAGTGGCGTATATATGTGGGGTTTACAGGGTCCCAAAACCCGGTGCCTCTGAATTTTGGCGCCTTTTAACAAAATAAAAATAAAAAGAAACAAATATTTTCGTTAAATAAAATTTTAGTCTAATTTGTATCTACAAGTCTACAACATGTGTAAAGATTTCATATGCAGGTAGTTGTTTTTAAGATGTCATTTAGAAATTTATTAGGTTACAAGTTGACACCCCCTATACTTTTAAATCTGTCAAGAAACAGTCATTTTGGGGTAATAAATATGCATTTTGTCTTAAAAGTGTTTGATTTTAAGAATTGTAGAGGGTCGTAGTGGTCGTAATCACTAGTTATAGTCAGTTTAGAAAAGTCAGTTAAACTGTGTACAAAATAAATTTAACGACTTTGTAGTTTAAAAAAAATATGTCTTTATTAAAAATAAAATAAAGTCGGAGTTACAATAAATTGTTATTACAATTAGAATAACTATGGAACGCCATTGGGATTTTTAATATATACAGCCATAATAATAGTTCACAAGTTAAAAAAATTTAGCAAACGGATTTCTGCTTGTAACAATATTATGTATAGCATAATATTATAGCCTTATTATTATCGTTCGCCACTTTTAGACTATTAAATATTATCGTTTAAAATAATTTTTTCCTTTAAAATTATCTCTAACATAATTAATTTACACCAAGTTTGTATGAAATTTCATTTTAAGTAATTATGTATACTATAATACTATAAACATAATTAACCACAACCAAAATATTTTAGCAAAGGCAATTATTATCGTTCGTGAATATAACCAGAAAAAAACCAAACGAAAATTCAATCATGCCCCACAGAAAACGTTTACGCAGTACAGTTATCAAAGACACCGTATTCTTTTTTAAATAACATGTTAAAATTTAAAAATATGTAAAGCAAAAATTTTAGGTAAAAATAAAAATTATGGTTTGCAAATTATCCCAACGACATTTGCAGATGAAAGTAATATAATGATTCATAATTTTATCACATCCATATACTTAAAGTGAAAATCATATTATGGTTCGCAAATTTCAAAACGATAATTTTAGCACTAAATTTATCTCAGAGATAATTTTTACAGAAAATTTTATCTCAGAGATAATTTTTGCAGAAAATTTTATCTCGGACATAATTTTATTAATTACATCGAATTTCTTATGTGAACAGACCTTTATTGTCAAACAATAACAAACGTGACATAACCTCAATGTAACCTGTTGTTTAATTGTTTTGTTACTACGTACTATACAAGAAGTGTTTTTATTTACAAATTACAATGGAAATAACTCAAATAGCTAATGTATTACGGAGGATCAGACGTAGCATAGGAGACGCAACCAGAACCTATCGAACTTCAAATAATTTTCGAGTTCAAGGACTGTTAGAGTGTTTACAAAATCTTCAAAGAATTAGCGCTTTTATAAGTGTAGAAACATTTAATAATTTAAGAACTGCAATCCTTGGTTTACTTTCTTTACAACAGCGAGAACGTATTGACCTTACGTATTCACCTGATACAACAAAAAGGGAAGGTAATATCTCCTAATGTATTTAATATTTTTATAAACATTAAATTTACATTACCGTAGACAGAGGTCGGCCATCTATTAATATTACACGAGAGCAATTAGTATTTTTGTATAACGAGGGTTATACAATTAAAAAAATGGCCAATACTTTTCATTGTTCCGATAGTGTTATAAAAAAAAGACTAAAATTAGAGGGGCTTTCTATTAAGGCTAGATACAGTAACATAAACGAGGAAGAGTTAAAAACGAAAATGCAGTTGGTACATGCAAATCACCCAAATAGTGGAAGCGAGGTAAATGTAAATTTTAAAATTAATATGCATATTTTCTAAAATTAATTTGTAGATGATGGCAGGTTATTTAAAATCAGATGGTATATTTGTTCAACGAGCACGGATCCGTCGAATTTTAAGGGAAATTAACCCTATCGGTGTGGCAAATAGATGGAGTAGTGCAATTAAACGAAGATCTTACCATGTCCCGACACCTAATTCTCTATGGCATATCGATGCCCATTGTAAATTATCAAGGTAGTTATTTTTAAAATTCCAATACTATTATTATTGTGGTGTTTATGTCATTGCTTAGATGGGGATTTATCATTCATGGATGTGTCGATGGTTTTTCGCGAATGATAATGTATTTATCGTGCTGCACCTCAATTCAAGCACTTCCTGTTCTAAATTTATTTACTACAGCTGCTAGTAATTATGGAATTCCATCTCGAGTTCGATCTGATCATGGTTACGAAAATCTCTTTGTTGCAATGTTTATGAACATATTGAGAGGGCTTAATCGTGGCAGTCATATTACTGGAAAGTCTGTACATAATCAGCGCATTGAGAGACTTTGGCTGGATGTTTATAAAGAAGTAGTTGACACCATTTATAAAGAATTGTACTCATTAGAGGACGAACTTGCATTAGATCCAGACAACATAACGCATAGGTTCTGTGTTCAAATGATATATTTACCGATTATAAATGATAAATTAAAGTCATTCATGAATGGCTGGAATCATCACAACATTCGAACAGCTGCTAGACGAAATCCACGTCAGATATGGATTGATGGCATGTTAGAAAACATAAATAGTTCGAGTACAGCAGTAACTGAAATAGTTAACGAACAACCACCTATCGTACTTCGAATAAGGCAGTGTCTTCAAAATCTAAGAATGGACGATCCTATAATTGAAGTCCATATCGAAGAATCGTTATTTACAGCAGTATTACACTTAGACGATCAACAAAAATTTGATTTAGATCATATATGCAATCAAGACATTTCCTCAAAAGAAAAATATTTACAATGTGTAAGAAAACTGCATAATTAATTTGTAAAAGAACAAGACATATTTTTATTTATGTTTACATATCTAGAATAAAAGTATTAAGTTTATAACAGTTAAAAATAAAGTAGTTATATCGAAGGTTATCATTTGTTCTAGCTCTTAGGTATGAAAAAACAAAATTAGTATAATTCTAGAGCAAATCAGCCTATAGATTGTCTGAGCAAAATTTTAAACCCCAATTAATCTTCCTCTTGTTGACGAACAAGAAATAAACCTTTTTATCGTAAACTCTAAAATTGCGGATATTACTCTAATGACGCCGTTAACAATTATGATACAAAGGTTTACTTCTAGCTATCAAAAAGAGAACGACTAACTGGAGTTTCCTCTTAAAACGTTAAAATCTAAATAATTAAACAGAAGAGTATTCAAATGACGTATCGTCATTTAAAAAAATGGCAAGTTCGTAATCGAATTCTTGCTGCGTACCGAAATTAGTAGCCAATTTTAATTCACAAGTACAAGTGTGTGCTATAGGTCTGCGATCAATCCCTCTATATTCGTGGAAACCTACATTTATTTTTTCTGGCATATTAACACTACCAGTGACAAATAACAAAAACCTTTCTAAATCTTTTTCATGCAAATTTTCAACATAATTTTGCAAAAAGAAAAACGTTTTTTCTTGTTCATTTGTAGAGTAAGGACTCTCTAAAGTTAAACACTCCATAACTTTTTTTCTATTCGGTTTCGTTCTATTATATAACTTGAATAACTGACTCTCAGGTAAATTCTCAAAAAATATTAGAACTTCTACGGATAACCCGTTTTTTATTTCTGTCATTAATTCTAGAGTGTCCTTAATTAATACTTTTTCGGCTATTAATGAAATTTGATCTGAAAATTCGTTCTTATCTGGAATGTCATTAAAATTATTAGATGAGAATAATGAGGTCAATCTATCTATTTCTTTTGACGATAAGATAGAAAAATTATTTAAAGCCCTAGACACCAAATACCTTTCTGATGGAGTTAAATACAACAGATATTCGTTTATTATATTTTCTTTGATGTACTTCTCAAGCCCTTTACCTCCAAATATAAGATACACAAATACTGGCAATTTTGAAGGTAATGATTGAGTTAAGAGTACTGAATGGCTTAATATACGTCCAAATACTTTAAAATCGCTTTTCTTTTTACGCATTAAATGCAAAGGAAGATATGGTAAAGACACATCATGCCCTTTAAAGTAATAAGGATTTGACAACAGTGTTCGCCAAAATATGGTGAATAACTCTCTAGTTAATCCGCCACCATCAATACCCAGTTCGTTAGTAAACGAAACGCATAAATGATTTGTAACGAGATCTTCATTAACTTCATACAGACGAATAATATTTTGAACGATGTCCTCTTGTCTGTTTATTTCGATGAAATATCTTGGAGCGTCTTCACTAAGACAACAAAATTCTGAAACAATGTCGTTTTGAGCACTTTTTCTTACATTAAACCACAGGATAGCAAACCTATATCTAATGATGATTCAGAAGACTCGAAAATAATCTCAGATGCACTTTCTTCGTTGTCCATATAAGTTAAATCGTATTGAGGTGGTGACAGATTCATCGGAGTTAAAGTATTACCCAGTAATGACGTTGATGCTGACCTGGTAACAGATGTAACTGATGGTGGTGGCAACACAGTTGTTGCTTCATTTACTAAAGAAAACAACGTGTAGGTAGTTAGCAAAGATCATAATGTGTTCTAATGAAGTTTTTTACCTAATTCTAATTCGACAGGTAGATCGTTCGGGAAATCCCTTTTCGGAATTATGACGATGATTCCCTGTCCACCCTGTTCCTCTAGATCTGACCCATTTCGTAAGTTATGCAACTTGGCTAATTTTTTGTTTTTTTCCAATTTACCGAAGTCAAAGTCACACATGTGCAACAAACTCTTGATATTGCTATTATATAAATTGCCAATTTCGCTTTTAATTTTTTCCATGTCCCAGGTTCTACTGATAGTTAACCAGTCTTTAGCATAACCTTATATAAAAAAGGTCACATTGTACAAAATTTTAAAATCATAGCGATAAAAGTAGGATTATACAAAATTATACAGGGTTATTAAAATGTGGTTACAAATCTGGGTTCCCACAAACAAGAAAGTTCTTTATTATGCATTTTAGCAAAAGGTTATTTCCCAAGAAATCTTGTTGAAGCCTCATTGAAAAAACTACCTACTGTCTTTTGGCATTTCTGATACAGCTGGACGTTTTAAGAGAACAATAACTATTCTTCGTGAATAAATAAAACACATAATGCATAATTACTGTAAAAGACACTTACCTAAGCCCCTTTTTTTTAAATACAGTTGTTCACACCGTGCTGGGAAAAAATCGGAGTTTGAAAGTTTTATTAAAAAAACTTTTTTTTTGAAAGTGCTCTTCCTTCTATTGTTTGTAACAGATTCTCTTCGAGGTCCCCGTGGTCGAAATAAATTTCTGGTAGACTGAACTACATTGGCTAAAGATTCTTCGTTGGTGGACATTTCTGCAGCACCTTGAGCAGCGTTTAATATGTTCGAAATTATTTGTTGGTTACTACCAGCCATTATAATAATTCTTTTTTCGTTTATTGCCACTATAAATTAATAAGTATTTAAGATATAATATACTATAGCTTCTATTCAGAACCTGCGTACATAAATTAATTAATTACTAAAAACAAAAAGTAACTTACCTACACAAAATTTGCAGTATTTCACTGTTCATGTTCAAGAACTCGCCCGCCTTTATTAGGTATCTGCGTCTGCGCGTATGAGGTTAAGCAACTACCACTGTTGTCAGATTGTGAAAGTGTACTTACTTATTTAAAAAAAAAAAAAACTTACCAATAAATGGTAAGAAATTGTTTAAAAAAAAAGCGAACGCCTAATAACTGTACCTTTTGTTTCTATAATTCCAGATGTATTGTAAAAAAAATGTACGTAGATTTTTCTATTTATAATTCGTTTGAAAAAGCCTTAACCGGCGAAACGTCATGAAATAAAATGTTTATAAATAAAGACACCAAACAAAATTTTTTGGGTAAAATTAAAAAAAGGCTTTTTAATAAATTCCAAAGGATAAAAATGCTAATAACAGTTTTTTTCATAGCCTATGCCGCTCGCTACGCATTTTCCGAAAAAATATCGAACTTTGTTTTTTTAAATGGAACACCCTGTATATTTTCACAGAATCTTGTTCTAAATCATTTTTCCTTTACAATGGTGTACCTCACGTCACAGTACCATTTTGCTTTTAAATAGGAAAGTCTCTTCAAATTTATATCACAATCAAACACCAATTTTGAGGTGTAGAATATTAATCCATTCACAATTATGTGGTTCACTAAAATTAAATTAAATTTTTTGGCGTATAATCCATTCACTTATTATTTGCGATATGGTTGGCCATGAATTTTTGTTTTTCGGTTTGCCAAAATAAAAAGTTCCTATTAAGTTGACTGACAGCTCTTGACAATACCAAAAAAATGACAGACCACTGACAGACCAACTATTAACACAATTGATAAAAGTCACTACTCTACAATACATAACCTAACCGATTTTTTTCAAATTTATACCGGGTGGAATCTGTCACCCTAACATGGCCAACCATAGCGCAAATAATAAGTGAATGGATAATAGTTTTTGCATTTTCTAAACTGGTTGTGAGCAAGAAAACAGTAGACATCAAAAAAACGATTATGTGACGTCAAAACACATGCTTTGGATTGTCATCACACAGCACCTACTACGTCATACTTGTCACATTTCACGTTCATTGACATTGCATTTATTATGGCTGTAAAAGGGTACAAGAAAGCAAATTTCGGTGATTTGCCTTATCTAAATATACTATATTAAAAGCCCATCAATTTATTTGTGCATAGATTTTGTTTAGGTATATAATATATATTCAAACATTTCCTATTTGCACGTGGCTCACACAAAATAATTTGGCCTCGCTTTGTGCCCACCTGATTTTTTTAAACCTAGTTACGTGCCGGTATGCTGAAGTTGCTATGCTAGTCATACTGTATTCTGACGTCACAACCGCCAAATACCGTTTTTGGCGCGATATCTGTGACTCAAACTTTAAATATTTTTTAAAATACGAAATATTATCGCAAAAAATTTTAAAAAAAATCCACTATGTTTTGAAACAAGACGAACAATAATTAAATACTTTTGAAATTGAAGAGACTTCCCTATTAGGCGTAATATTTCAAAAATTTGAATTATCACAGTAAGGCTGTGATAAGTGATATCGTTTTGTTTATTGCAAATATCTGCCAAATTTATTTACGTCAGTTTATTTAGTGTAATTGTCCTTACTAAATTACGAAAGATGAATTAATACTACTAGCATATACACAAAAGAATCAGATTCTAAATGAAAGGCCCTTTACAATTATTGCACAATTATTACGATGCGTGTTACAACCACAAGTAGTGGCATTTTTCTTTTTAATTACGCCTAATTTAAAAGCATAATCATGGTACTCGTGATACACCATTGTAAGAGAGAAATTGATTTACAATAAGGTACTGAAAAAATGTGCAGTAAGTAGGCTATGGAAAAAAACGATTTGTTTGACAAAGTCGAAGTTCATTCATATTTCAGCAGATATAAGCTGGACTGTGAACAATCCCCCACCCTGTATATACAGTTGATTCAATAATGTCACACATGGATCAGCTTGTTAATTATTAATTTATTTCACAATTCCACGTGTGACATTATTGAATCAGTTATCTCTTTTTGACTTCAAGTGCTTTCCGATAATCCTTGAAGTATCTATGTATACCAAGTAGGCAGGCACTATTAATTTTTGAAAAATTATCACTATGTACCCTTAATGCAGTTTTGTACTAAAATTGATGAGTTACTTATGTTACTAAAATAGCTCTTTGGAAATCTTTATGATAAACTAAAGTGTCAGTTTTCAAATACACAGCAAACAACGTTTTACCAATGGTTTTACCTACATAAGTCTACCAAAGATTCAAGAGATGAGGGGGTCGCTAATAATTATTATAATTTGAGGATCGCTATTCGTCAAACAAAAAGGTTCAAAAACGCTGGATTATGCTTTTATCAGAATCTAATTATTCCCAATCATAAATAATAAATTCGCAAATTATCATAGATTCTGATAATTAGTAGGCATCTGGCAACAGTGCGTGTCAAAAGAAAGTAAGGTCTGTTCACAAAATCATTCGACGTAGTTATAAAATTATGTGTAGCAAAATACTGTCGCCAAAAATTATGTGTAGCTTAAAATTTTGCTTTAAAATTATGTTTGAGATAAAATTTGCAGTTCAAATTATCGTTTGAAAATAATTTAAAACCAAAATTTTAATTTAGTGCTAAAATTATCCTTGTCATAATAATTGACATTTTCTTATAGGGATGGTAGAACGATTTTAAGTACCAGACTAGTAATAATAATTTAAAATTGCTAAGCAATAATATTTGTAGTTTTGAAAATATTATGTGTAGCATAACAATTAAAGCCTATAATTATTGTTAGCGATTTTAAGACGACGAAAAATTATCTGCGAAATAATTTTTCGACTTAAAATTATCCCTAACATAATTAATGTCAGAACATTTAGTCCTTAAAAATCAACCTTTTGAAATTAAGATAGTCAAAATTTGATGCACAAAGATATCACCAACGATAATTTAATATGTCAAAATAAAAAAGAGAAAATATTTCTTTAAGATAGACATAATTTTTAATTGTTCGTTTAAATTATACTTTTCACGTTTTGAAATTATCATTTGATAATTTTACACCACAGTACAATATTCCTATGCTTTTGTATACGAGATTTAATAAAAATTATGTCAGTGATAATTTTAATGCAAACATATTATGGAATGAGAATGAAAATGAACAAAAATATATTATCAGATTATTAATATTATGTTAGACATAATAATTTCGCATTTCAAAAATTATCTCTTGACGATTTGAAATTATCAAATGAAAATAAAATTCAGCTATTAAAAACCTCGATGGCGTTCCATAAATAACTGAACTACAGCTGAATTATAACTGAAAAATAAAAGGTTAAACACTGGAATATATAGATTCTACATAATCTCATTTACTACCTTATTATGTAGTACAATATGAGTTAGTATCGTAATTAATAAAACAAAATAATGTGAGATTGCTTCAAGTGCAAATCTCACGAGAAAATAATTTGTACGTGCTTTTTACGTCTTTACATTATTTGTGAAAATAACAGAAAAGCACTTCACATGGTTTACAATTTCTTAATTTCTAAATAAAATTATAATAAAATTTGGATATCATAAATTACATCTTAATTTGTTTTAAATTTATTATTCATCAATGTGATCATTTTATATCCCGAGATAGTTCCGTTTTTGATTATTGTTAAAAACTATTAGCTTGAATTTTTTTTTCATTTTTATGTCCGATTTTTTAAATAATTTTAAACAAAATGACAAATTTATTTCCTATTTTTGTGTTACTTATCAGTTATCACACAAAACAACCCTTAATTTTTTGAAAATGCATAAAAATTAGCTTTTTAACGACATTACGAGTAAAATTGAGACTAGAATATTGCATTTAAAAAAAAAAGAAGTTTGCATCTTATCTTATTTTGAAGTGACGATATCGGTTCGTAAAATTTCCCATTTCGAGCCCTCCGGTTTTTGAAAAAACGACCTATTTGACCAGCACTTTCATATTAAAGAAAATCGTAATTTTTTGGGCTCTAGGTTTATAATTTGTTATAAAATGAAGAAATAACAAGCTAGAGCACAAAATCTTGTACTTTTTTAATTAAAATTGTTCTAAATCGAGTAAATGAATTCTAAAAATTTTGTGCTCCTGATAATTAGAGATAGGCAAGGGTAAAAAATTCTCTTTTTCACAACTTACCATTTCCCATAATCACTTTTTTTACATCTTTGCCCGTATGCTAGATATTGGTTTCAATATAAAAAGTAATATTTTTTTAGAAAGACTTAAGTGGTTTAATTGCACTTTGATTATTATAATTTTCTTGAATTCGAAATTGCTTTTAAAAGCCTTTCTTTTAACCCCCCATTTCATTTCATCACCAACTTGATCCAACTTGAATTGTGTTAAAAATTTCTGGTCTTTTAGGGATTGTAGTCATTTAAATAAATATTAAAAGTTTAAATTTGGTATAGTCTTTTTGTACATGAAAAGGCATCTTTATAAAACGGTTTCAAAAAATTTATACTGTTATTTTTGTTTTTATTTAACTTTTAAAATTACTGAACTTTCCGAGGTTTTTATTTTTTTCTGCATAAACCAACTCTCCATTTGGGCTTAGACCTCGAACCGAGCTCACTTTCTTCATAATTTTATAAACTACAAATTACCTGAGATGTGTTGTTTTGCTATCTTCAATGTGTTTGAAGATATAGTCAAAATTAGCAGTTCTGCTAAAAACAAAAACAATTTTAACCCTGTTCTTGCGCGCCTCAGAAAAATTCGAATAATTAAGAAACATTATGGCCTGGCCCTGATCACAAAAAAAATTTTTAAATAAATAATACCACGGCGCCTTTTTCTGTATCAAACCTGCCTCGTGTTGGTACCAATATACGCCACTGCCACATGTATAGAACAGGGTTTTAAATATGTACGATTTAAAAGTGGCGAGTGCCCCCCCCCCCCGTTCATAGTTCTCGACAGTTTCAAGACGTATGTGTGGATGCAAATACTTCAATATTTGAACGAATAGTTCACCAAATACCGAATATTCGCTATTTGGTGAATACAACCGTACGTTTGGAGCAGGTTTATAAGCAATATAAAAAAGACCACCTAGTCCTATATTCAATAACGACTTTTATTAAATTTAATGTAAATATCATATCGTTTTTTCTTTTATTCAAATTGCGCTTCAACGATCGAGTCATCTTACTCATCTTCAAAATTAAACGTTACAGATCTCAACTTTTTTCCCTTAAGCGAATTTATAATTGAAGTTTTAAATATTTAGATCAGTTCTTTTATTTAAAAGTATGTTGTAAAGTGATAACCAAAAGAAAAATAATATGGTAAAATATTGAAAAATGTAATATGAAACCCAGTATAAATCGTTCGTAATAATTTTTTTGGAAAGGCCAAATATGAAATTTTTATTAGAATACATATTAACAAATTGCTCAGTCGCTCGTATGTTAAGGTACCTAACCTAAATTTGAATACAAGAATAAGAAACGTTCCAACGATATCTTCAATTTGATAAGTATCAGGAAATGGAGGACAATGCACCCTAAAAGTTAATCGATATACTCATAATACCTATTCTGTCTTGGCGCCATTGCTCTCGATAGCAGTGCTGTTGGAAACATACACCACTTCACATTTAAACAGTGCTATGCACTAAGAAAAAACTTATCCAGCTTTTTAAAGTAAAAGCTGTAAAAGATAATTAAAACTTTACCACTCATTAGTTAAATATTAAGTTCTTTTGTAATTAATCACAAATTAAAATTTTTCAACTTCTGTTTACATTAACAAACTTTGTAATCGCAGTTGCTTTTTACATAATTTTCAGTTTTGGCTAAAATAAGCAATTTTAGTTTGGATTTTCTAACGTGATTTTTGAGAATTTGTAAAAATGAAATATAAATATGGTGTTTTTGTCGATATAAAAATAAAATAAAATAAAAGTTAAAGGCGACAAAGAAGAAAAATAGTAACAAAATAAAACAAAAATGAAACTTGTCATTTGATGTTTTGAAGACTCGAATCAGTAAACAGTTTTTGAATAATTTTGTTTCGCTTTGTAACCGTATACAGTCAACCCTCCTATAACGCGGTTGATTGGTACCGCGTAATACGGAAACCGCGTTATAAGAAACGTTTTTAATCAGATGTTTATCGGGGATTGATATTTTTTGCTTTATAATAATTCATTTTTTTTGGGGTCTTTTGACACTTGGGGGCCCAGGCCCTATTAGTCCGTGTATAGATCCGCCCCTGACCCGAAAAACTAAAACTGAATGAGTTAGTTCAGGTTCAGGATCACTTTCTGCAAATACAAACAAAGTCATGAAGTAATCCTTGGTGATTAAATTGCTTCCCTGAAAACTTTGGAGTAAAAACATGAATGTCTTTAGAATTAAAAAATCTAGCTGATTTTATTATATATAAGATTAGGTATCTTTTTAATTTACCAATATGCATCGTTTAATAAAAAAATTATAAGACAAAATTAATAATAATTAAGAGTTGAATTTAAATTACATCTGTTTACCCATGACGCAAAGCAAATTAATAGTATATTATCCAACGAGCGGGTAATGAGCATTACCCGCGAGTAGGATACTATACTTTATCCACGACTGCGAATATTATAACCAAATATACATTGAATACGCGAGTATTTTGTGAAAAAAAAAATTTTATTTATTTTAAAAAATTAATTTTTTATGGAAATGTATTCAAAATTTAATGTAGAATTCGAAAATGTAAAAATATATATCGTGTTGCATTTAAAAATCTAAAGTTTACCTCATTTTCGGCGAAATCTGAAGTGGAAGAATTTTCAAAAGTAGTTAAACAAATTGCAATTTATATGACTATAACTCACAGCAAATTTCATTTTGATACATTGAGAAATAACGAAACTATAAAAGTTTTCCAATCCCCTGTGTCGCCCGGTAAACCATTGAGTAATGTAATAGTCATTGAGTAATATGTATATTATTCAATGATTTGTAACTAGTGAGTAATGACACACATTACTGGTCAAAACTCATAGAGTAATGAACGTATTATTAGACGGTCGTGGATAATAGTATATTATCCAACGAGCGGGTAATGAAGCTCATTACTCACAAGAATGAATTTGCGACACGAGCCGTATGGCGAGTGTCGTAATCATTAGAGTGAGTAATGAGCATTACCCGCAAGTAGGATACTATACTTTATCCACGACTGCAAATATTATAAACCAAATATACTAAGAATATGCGAGCATTTTTTGAAAAAAAATTTTTTATTTATTTTAAAAAATTAATTTTTTATGGAAATGTATTCAAAATTTAATGTAGAATTCAAAAATGTAAAAATATATATGGTGTTGCATTTAAAAATCTAAAGTTTACCTCATTTTCGGCGAAATCTGAAGTGGAAGAATTTTCAAAAGTAGTTAAACAAATTGCAATTTATATGATTATAACTCACAGCAAATTTCATTTTGATACGTTGACAAATAACGGAGCTATAAAAGTTTTCCAATCCCCTGTGTCGCCCGGTAAACCATTGAGTAATGTAATAGTCATTGAGTAATATGTATATTATTCAATGATTTGCAACTAGCGAGTAATGACACACATTACTGGTCAAAAATCATACAGTAATGAACGTATTATTGGACGGTCGTGGATAAAATTGTTTTAGTAGATACGTCAAATTTGACGTTTGTATTTATAATTCAAATTTTGACTTAAATCTTTTCTAAAAGACTTAAATCATTTTTATCGACTCAAGTCTTTACCAGACTGACAAAAATGCATTAAGTTACAAGTCAATTTGAAAAATTACTTAAATCGTAAGTCTTCAGTTACAAGTTTTAAAATGATTTAAATCAAATGAATTTAAGTCACTAATAATAATAATGAATTAAGTCAAAAACTGACTTAAGTTTTTCAAGCTCTGTAGAAAAAAATACCATAAGTAATTATTTGTTAAAATTGATTTATAAATAAATTTGCTTTTTATGTTTTTTATTTTTACACAAAAGTTTTAGACTGATAAAATAAATAAATGTTTTTGGTTATCTACTAGAAGTAGCCCAAAATTAAAAGAAAGAAATAAATTTAAATCACATCTGTTTACCCAAGAACCCAAGACTTAAAAGCAAATTAAAATTGTTTTAGTAGATATGTCAAATTTGACGTTTGTATTTTGTATTTATAAATTAAATTTTTTATAACGGCGCTTAATGGTAAATTAAAAAGATACCTGTCAGCTAGATTTTTTAATTCTAAAGACATTTTATTCTTCAAGTTTTTACTCAAAAAACTTGAAAAAAAAAAAACCTTGAGTTTTCAAGGAAGCAAGAAAATCATAAAGACTGTTTTTACATGTAAAACTCCTATTACCCGCAAAGCAACTCAACACCCGGTATATGGGGTTCCCATTTTTATGAGTTACGTAGAATAGCGAAAAATACTTTTAGCCCGTTGCCCACTTTTATCCGGACTTACTCTATTTACATTATAAATATTCATAATTTACACGTATTTTATGATAGTGTTGGTCAGTGGCGGCGCTACCTATTCTGACGCCCCACAGCAAATTTCAAATATTTCGCCCCCTTTTGTTTTTATCAATTTTGTAAAATATTTTTAATGAGACTTTTCCCGCGTCGCCCTTAACGTATTGCACCCCTAACATGTTGCGCCCCTATGCGACGCTTACCTTGCTTACCGCCTAGCGACGCTTACCTCGCTTACCGCCTATCGCCGCCTCTGATGCTGGTGACAGCACCAATATTTGAACATTTCGCTTTAAAGAGTTAGATCAAAAATGTCTTTACATTTTACTTTGAAAAGTAATATTTTTTGAAAAATCATATATAAAATTTTTCACACGTCCGAATCCCTGGACAAACTGTATGTCTGAGTTTTGCCAAGAAGAAGGTACTACATACATCGTGATTGACCTAAAATTCTTTTTGATGTGTCCATATATGAGGTTTGCTAATCGATTTAAACCATTTTTGTGGAACGTGCATTTATAGAAGTTGTTTTTTTTTTCTGAAAAAAGTTGTTTTTCGTATTATAATTTTCATAGAAAACAACTTCATTCAAAATGTCGAAGAACAGTTTGATGAAACTTTCCGTCACAATAATTAACAGTTTTTTTTCTCTTGAAATAAAAAATTGATGAAGGAAACTTCATCGTACAAACACATTTCTGTTTATTCAAATAAAATTTATGATTTTCTTACAAAACTGAGTTTCACGTAAAAAGTTTTTACGTTACTTCCTCTTTTCTCTTAAGTTAAATAAATTATTAATTTGGTGGAAACGACTTATTTAAAAAGCAAACTAAATTCATCTCGTTGGGTTTTAGAAATTCAAATTATTTCCTCATTTCACTTTCAACTCTTCGTCCTCTTGTGTAGTTGGTTCGAGACACTTTTTGAGCTTTTTCCAAGAAAAACTAGTTATACAGGGTGATTTATTAGCTCACCAACAAACTTTGCCATATGAAAGCTAATATATAATTTTAAGAGAAAAACATTATTTGGACATATGTCCGATTTTGCTTATTTAAGGAATTCGAGGACTTTAAATTTTTCTGCAGAAAAAAGTAGACGAGGGTGAGGTCTTAGAAATTTTTGACAATGGAGACTTTTGTTCAGGAGGCCAAAATCTACAACTTAGCAAAATTTTATCAAATTTGACAGAAACCGTTTTTTTCAACTCTACAAAAAGCAGACTGACGTGCACCTTTTATATGGAAAAGCGGTTTCTGTCAAATTTGATAAAATTTTGCTAAGTTGTAGAATTTGACCTCCTGAACAAAAGTCTCCATGAGCAAAAATTTCTAAGACCTCACTCTTCTGAGATAGAGAGATCATTTTCTTTTTTCTGCAGACAACTTTGAAGTCTTCTAATTCCTAAAATAAGCAAAATCGGACATATGTCTAAATAATGTTTTTCTCTTAAAATTACATCAACGTAATAGTTTAGTTTGCGAATTTAAATGTTCTAAAATATGTTCCCTTACATTAATAAATACACATTACTTTATTTTATTACCATTTATTAGTGTTGTTTTGACAGTTTACTTCCCAGTGTAGTAGACCGGGAAACACTGTTTCCCAGTCGACCACAGAGTGCGTCAAACGTCAATTTCGAAGCAGTGAGTACAAAAAAGCGGTTTTTCACTGTTTTGCGTTAAAAATTGTTTTTTTTTTTAAATTTAAATTCTCCCGTCAGTTGAATGATTTTGATTAATTTTTTTATTTTTGGATGGTTTTTTACAGTTGTACAAAAAATATTGTTTGTATCACGAGCGCGAAGTGTTTTTAGTGCGCTCGAAAGACTTTTTTCATTCGGCAAGCCTCTTGAAAAAAGTACATCTCGCGCCTAAAAACACTGACTTCGCGCTCTTGATACAAAAATAACTATTTTCGATTTTTGGAATCAAGAAAACTCAAAGCGTCAAAAAATGAACGAGAATAATTTTTTTTATTTCTCTCGATTATACAGGGTGATTTATTAGCTCACCAACAAACTTTGTCATATGAATGCTGTTAATTTTTAATTAAAAAATTTTTTATTTTGAATTATAATATAATTCTGAAGAAGCCTATGTGTTTGGCGAAACGTTAATAAAAATAATTATATAAATACTTATAGCTGAAATTTCTCCAATTTTAAAAAAGAAAATTATTAATACTTAATTAATTGTATGGTTAATAGTTAAAATTCCTAAAATTGGTTGTTTTATTTTTGTATATTCTTTATGTACTTTCTCGGACACCTATTATAGATATTTACTTACTTAAAATTTACCTTCTTTAAAAAAAATTAAATATGGAAAGATGTAAACTCTATTTAACCCGCTACCTGCACCTAACAAAGGATTAGTGCACAAACGTAATTTTATGAGGACCATAAATCAACAAAATACTGCTTGCAAAAATTTTTTCTAAACATTGCTACCAAGGTTTTCAAGGCGGATTTCAAAAATCGGCATTGTTGTCGAAACTGATGTAAAAGTTTAGTATCGTAGAGCCTTAAATGAAAATTAGAACTTATTTTGGTGTACTGGGATTAAAGGAGCAGCTGTTGAATTCTGTTAAAAAATTCTATATTTGCCAAAGCTGTGGAGATATTTAAACAGCATCATAAAACTGTTCTCAAAATTGGTTTATTATGCCTTTTAGGAATGTATAATGTCTCCAAAAGAGTTAGTTGCGTAAACGAGCACACATACAGGGTCACTTTCATCTTGCTCACTATGGGCATCTTCTAATCGGTAAGAGTTACGAGATCGGTTAAATAAGAGAAAAGTTGCACAATTTCATGTCTTATAAGAACTGTAAGACATATTATATAGTCCGAAGATTCCCAAATCTTCGGATTAGGGAATCCGAAGAGTCCCTAATAAATGGGGGGGGGGTACCAAAAATTTAGTTTCTTGAAAGTCGAAGTGTGAGGTGTTAATTTATATCTTTCTTGCATGCCGAGTGATAAAACCAACCATTTTCCGAAACAAACAAACCAGTTTCCCCACCTCACATTCATTAAAAACACTTCGGAATCTCAAACTTCGTGAACGTACTAATTTTTTTGTTGTTGGGGCTAATACTAATCGTTCCAGAGTCCTTTTTGATGTCGCATAACAAAATTGCCGTTTTCCATCATCTTGTTTAAAATATCACTGGGTAAGTTATACAACATGTGAGTAATATAGACTAAGGCGCAACGCAAATAATTCCAGTGACCGGCGCTAAAAAAATACTGCAACATTGATTCGGCTGCCCAAAGATGTAAAGGCCAGTCTGCTTCCTTTTCAGCTCGTACGAAAAGCATCATAATGAAGACTGGCTTGAGTAGACAGTCAAACCATAACCGTGTTGTTCGGCCCTTTTCTCTAATATTTTAGTAAAGTCTTCGTATGTTTCTACGGTACTTGATTCTAAGGTACAGTGCAATATTTCTTCTGTTAAAAGTCTGAGGGCTGTCACATATTGGGGAAATTTCTTTCCTAATAACATCTGGTTAACACCTCCAAACGCTGACTGCAAAACTTCTGCCAAACCACTTTCTGCCATCAATTTACCCACACATCCAACAAACGACATTAACATGTGCATTCCACCTATAATACCATGATGTTTCCAAAAAAGAGCACCCGCTAGTTTATAGGGGATTTATAAAATCTTTCATTAAATTAAATGGGACTATATATTTTCTACAATGTTTTTCAAGCGCTTAAGAGTGATAAGTGATGACATGACGTCTCAAGCTAACTGTGTAGACTTCTTGACTCTCATCTTGAATATTTCAGTGCACCACGATCGCTGGTTACCAAGTTCTTTTCTATAAGAAGTAACTTTTTGCTACACTATTTGTGGATTTTGATGGTTTGGCACCTCATGTTTAGTTAAAGAACACTCAGGTGGTGGGCTTACACAGAACACAAGAAAAATATATAATTTGTACGCAGCGTGCAATTTAAGACGACTTAGCAAAATAGAAATTTAATGCAGATTGTAATTTCTCACATTATGATAAAACCATTAAACTAACAAAACATATGAAAGATGCCTTTTTGTGTAGAATTTTATGATCTTTATTTGATCTCAGAATAATATTTATGTAGAAGTAAGGGTTAATGAAATATTACCGAAAAACCTTTCTTTGTCACCATTCTTCCTCGATGGCGGCGTTTGCCCAAGGGTGCCAAAGTGGCACCCGGCGGATTCATGATCAGCGGAAAAAACTGAGTTAGAATCACTCAAAAAATCTAACTCCGCGGACATTTCCAGGTCATGCTGATTTTAATAGATTGGCAACCAGACTAAAACTGGTCTGGCCGAATTATACACTTTTGACTGTATTATAGACAACGTAATTCTCTATCGCACTCTAAATTGTTATTAAAATCGCCCAAGCGGATTCGGAGTTTTTTTATAATTTTTAGGAGCACCCTGTATATTTTTAAATATTTTGAAAAATCGTAAAATTAGCTTTCTGAAGATAAATTGAATTATATTTAATAAAAATACAAAATTAGAAGATTTGACAGACAGTTAAAAGTTCATAGTAAGTATATATTTTTCGCCTCAAATATGTTTTTCAAGTTTCAGTTTAATTTAGAAAGATTACTTTTACTACTTTTCTTTTTGATCTACGATGAATTTGCAGTGTTTCCGTACCTACTTGAATTTCTTTACTATCGAAGTTGAGTCTTAATGAAAAATAATCTTGAAATTCAGAACAAACTGGGTTTACTTTGGTGTACCTATTTATAAATTATAACAACCATTAAAGAACGTTATTTAAACAAAGATAAAGTCAAACGAAACGTGATTCAATCTTTTCTGATAAAATATTTATCGACAAGAAAGTTTAGTTACAAGAAAACAGCATTTTTAAGCAGGAAAATGTTGTTCATTTTGTGTTTCAAACCGCGTGTTTAAATATTCAAGAGACGACCGGTCAAAAACTAAAAGGGTGAAAATGAGCTATACAGAATAAAATGAACGATTTCGCATTTGCGAAAGCATATTTAAAGTGTTTTGTATTGCTTATAGGACACACTGTATGAAGGTTTATAAGAAGTAACAAAAAGGAAAAATTAATTCGTTTTATAAAAATAATCCTGGAATAAAAGAACTTAATAACGTTTTTTCCGTAGAGGCGAATCTGAAAACATTAAGATCGCTGTTGAAATAGTTTTAATAAAGAAATAGTGAGAAAATATGGTAGTCAAAATGATAAAATGTCGATTTTATTTTAACTAAACTAATATAATTGTCTCTATTAATTATTCAAATTTGCAGGACGATGTTATTAAGGTGAAAAATTGATTTAAAATGCAATTTAATCACCTCGATCGTAATCGTGTGTCATCGCAAAACTCAGTTTCAGCAACTTTCAGCAGTTCAGCGCATTTCATTTAGCAGTTGTGTTTTGATTGTGTTGTTGGCTTCTACCTACCTAAATCATGTCTTACTATCAATCTCTTATTTTTCTTTGCTAAATCTTATATATATCTCCAAACAGTTTACAAATAACACACTTTTTCTCACACTGAAGGTAGGAAAATATTTGTAGTACTTATACTAATTTATGTATTTGAGAAAATATTTTTCTTTCTTTCTCAAAACAATTTTTTCTAATTATTTCAAACTATAAAAACAAAAACTATATAAGTTTTACGGACACAAAAAGTTTTTTTAAAAAGCATGGTAAACAATTTAGTTTAAACTTAAGTTAACGGCTTTCGTAAAATATACGAACAAGTTCTCTTTCTGTTTGTGGAAAATACAAAAAATGAAAATCTAGAACCAATCTAACTTACACAAAAATTTTTGCCGAAAGCTAAATGTGTAATTTGTTTCCCGATAAAGTAAATATTACCTTTATTTTTATAAAATTCAAAAGAATATAAGGACTTTTTGAAGCTTTCCAATTGCTATATAAATAAATATTTGCAGATGCTATTGTTATGGAAAAGTGTACGTGACAATAGTTGGATAAAAATTTATAGGATTTAATTTTACGTGCTTTAAATCGGTAAACGGTAATGGTTTGATTGGAATTAAAACTGCAAAACGTAATTTAGAACAGCGTTTTATTTTTTAAAGACTACTAACTTTGGCTCAAATTTATAAAGAGGGTCTATACGGTTTGCAAGGAAATTGTATTACAGTTAAAAAATACAATTTAGAAATTTTATTTTGACTTAATATACGTGAAACTTTTTTTGAAGTAGTCAAAGTCCGCACTACTTTATTCGAATTCGGGATCCAACACGATAATTAAAGGCGGATTAGTTTAATAAATAAAGAAAAAAACAGAAAAGACGGAATTATCGTTAATTCAATATTATTTGACTATTAGTGGGGTCATCGCCGTATGATTCATTATGGCTGTGCTTTGTAGAGCACGTAAAGCCATTTTACAAGAATACCCGGTTAAATGGTAGAGTAGAAAGACTAGACTAGACTAGATCAACTTTCTATTCTATTCTACAGGGTGATTCTGTATCAAAGTCAAAAAATTTCAGGAATGATAGAATAGGTCAATACAATAATTTTTTATTAAGGTTATGGGGGTGTTCGACACTTTGTAGCCCACCCCAAGCAAGCCGTCTATGAGCGAAATATCATATTGTTCTTCTGGTATTTAATGTACGATAATTAAAGTGACTCGTTCTGAAGTTTTCATTCAGTTCGGTAGAATAGTTTTTTAAATACTTGCGAAAAACCTTATTTCACCTCTAAGTTTTAAAAGGGAATTACGCACTGCAGCTCTCAAACCATAACAAAAAATGATTGTATTGACTTATTCGACATTTCTTTGATACAGAATCACCTTGTATACGAAACAAAAAGTCTTGGGGAATTTCTTATTTTACAATGTGTTTATTACTATAAAAATAAATAAAATTTATAATTATTATAAATCGCTGGAATCAGTTTTTTGCAACCCAAAGTACGCTGTTGGTATACACATTTAACCAAAATATGAACAACGCATAAATTTGGCTTTCTAGGAATGGGGCTTTAGGAGGCCATTTTTAGATTTTTTTGTGTCGGTACTCTTAACAATATCTCAAATAAAATAAAATTTAACGGTGTTTTTTGTAAGGAAACCTACCACATGGGACTAAGATTACATTTGTAGCCAAGGGATATTATTTTATTATTTTGCAACCGGTTAATTATGAAAACAACCAAGTTGAATAAATTCGTTTTAGCCCGAGGTCCTGCTACAAAGTTCAGTACTAACGCTTCTACTGCACATGTCTACCATAACCCTGGCTATTCGCATTTACATTACTAAGATCAAAAATTTAATAAAGAGTTTGAAAAATTTAAGCTTTTTAAAATTGTATTAAATTGTATAGATAATATGGTTTGTTCTAAAATATGTATATTAAAGATTCTGCGGTTCTCAATTTGGCTAATAATGCAGTCATATTAGATTTAAAACAGCATAAACTGCGAAGTTTATGAAAAAACGCTTTGAATGAATTTTGATGAAATTTTTTTAATTGAGTTTTCAATACCCTAAAGATCAAAGCTTATACTGTAAAAAAGTGTGCCTTTGCCTCATCATTTTTTAAACCACTTCTTGTGAATTCAATTTTCAAAATCTTAATAATGATGAAATTCTTATTAACATTTATCTATCAATAATAACTAATGAAATAACTTATACTTCTAAAAAAAGTCGTCAGGTCTTGAAAACCCCCCGGAGAACAAGTTGAAGGAAGAGGGGACAACACCCCCGTTCTTTTTAGAGGACATCACAATTCATAAAAATTAATCAAGGGGTGGGTTTTTCTCAGTAATAATATTTTTTGCAGCTAATTCCTAAGATTATGTTACTTTGAGTCACAAGCATCTTAAGAACTTGAAATTTGGTGTCATTGAATGTCACACTCTAAGCATCCCTAAAAAGGTCTGAATTTCTCTAAAAAAATACGGAGGGCCCCCCTTCTCTTCTCGATCGGCCCCCGAAGAGTTTTCCGGACTTGCAGACTTTTCTATAAATCTGTAGGGCATGATACACAGTGATACCAAATTTGAAGTTCATGAGAAGCCTAGACGTGCTTCATTAGTTATTGATACATAAATATATAAATAATGTTATGAAAAATTTCATCATATCTTTTGGAAATTTATTTTTCAGTAAACTTGTTCTTTAGTTACTAATTATCAAAAGTGTAAGCATTTGCACCCAAAATTATGAAAGAAAGATTCTTTTTCAGCTAATTTTTAAGATTAGATAAGATAAGACTCATTCGAGTCGTGGGGTTTTCGCAGTAAAACCCTGGTTCACTACACTATAAATACAATTGATCATAGATGTACAGAGTATTTCTTGTGTAGGCACTAGGCAGCGACTTTAATAAGTAGATTATTGTTAGTAGCTGAAAATAATCAGCTTACAAAAATTAGTACCTAAGGACTATTTGACATGAACTAAGTATCTTAGTAACTGTTAGTAACTGAATCAACTCAGGGAGCAAAAGCACGGAAATCTAAGCTTTAACGTCGTCTACGGTCATGCGTCAAAATTTCTAATGACGACGTTAAAGCTTAGATTCCCGTGCTTTTGCTCCTTGAGTTGATTCAGTTACTAACAGTTAGTAAGATACTTAGTTCATGTAAAACAGCCCTAATGGTGAACTACAAAAAGAACCAGATTGTAAGAAAATGTTGAATCCAAATCCATTTTATTTTGTTACATGGGTTTCGAAGGCTAAAAAAAGCATATTTTCTCTAATTTTTTTCTAATATAATGAATATAGGCGAGTTGGGCCAAATTTTACCTGACGTTCACGGAGACGCTTAGGGTTTACTTAATCCTATCGAACAGTTGGGCCAAAGGATCGTTCTGAAAGACTCGAGTTGGTTTCTTTATTTATTATCTTCTATCTTTTTTTAGCTTTTTATTAGAATAATGTAGACGATGAAAAATTAAGTGATATTATATTTTATAATAATATTATTTTATTATTAACTTAGAAGTAATTGTTTGCCCTTTTCACTTTTTACACTTGTTACCTCCATGTTATTGCAGGGAATGAATACTAAGTTTACTAGATGGTATTTCGGTTTGCATTTATCTTTGAACTGAGTGAGTGACCAATTAGATTGATTTTCGAGAAATTTGTTTTTTTCAAGTGCCTAATAGCTTATTCTACTGTATGCAAATTGCAAATATTTAAAGAAATTTTTGGAAGAGAAAATTTAATGTTATCATAAAACTACAATATTATAAAAGGTCGCTCAGGTAGTTAGTTCTTAATCTTCTCGAGTTTCAAACTTGGCCCAATTGTACGGTAGGATTATAACGGTAAAAAAAATTTGGCCCAACTAGAAGATCCCGAATGAATGTAATATTTTATTCAGACTTTTCAACATATCAAAGATAAACATTAGACAAATATTTTGTGAAATTTTCATTTAAAAATTTTGAACATTCAGCCATTGGGACCTCATTTCCTGTGACCCCTCAGAATAAAGTTACCTTTTGGCGTTGTCAGAATAACTCATGATAGATTTATCAGAAATTAAAAAACCAAATTACTTCTGTTAGTAAATATATATAGCTCGTGCTTGGACGAAGGAAAAAGAAAAAAATTAAAATTTGAATTTTTGGCAGAGTTGTGTTGTTGTGTACAAAAAGGTACTATTTTTGGTATAATTTGCACCACTTAAAATTAAAATTAGTTGTGATAAAAAAAATTGAAAATCCTTATCTTGAAGAATTCTTGAAGAATATCTTGAATTTGTGTTCAAAATTTTAACAAAATTGGTTCATTATTTTTAGAGAAATCATGTCAATCGACTTCAAAAATAGAGTTTTTAAAAAACGCGATTAAAGCTAGGTCGGCCTGGTCGTATCACCTAATGAGCGGAACTTCCCAAGGCTCTATCTCCTATGCTTTTACTCTAATTGACTTAAAACTTTAGGAGAATGTGTACTATTTAATAAGATAATAAAAAAAAATCCATGTTTTGAAAATTTTCAAACCCATGTAACCCCTTAAGATACCACCCCGCACTTGAGATAAAGTGGTTGTTGGCCTATTGAGTTTGTTATAACAAGTACTTAATGTTTCATAAAAAAATTAACAAAAATTTAATACAATGTGGCCGAAATTCTTATTGTAACGTGAGAGTTTCGGAACACCTCGACCTATATTTAGGTAAATTTTGCCAAGTTTTGACGTTTGACGTTTATTAAAATCCCTTCAAGATTACACCACGTTTCCAAAAAATATGCAAAACAACCAACACATAGGTTATTATCTCATGTCAAAATATTTTTGGGAAAAATAGCTGCTCAGAATGCAAATTGCAGTTCTTTAACCTTTTCTCATAAAATAATATCTTTTGCATTTCAAATCATCGTCGGGATTTGCCTTTCCACCGAAAAGAACACCCGTGTATGGCTAGTTTTCGTATCTTCGTCTTATGACATCCGAATTAAATTCGAAAGCTTTATTAAACAATCTTACTTTGCGTGGTTACCTTTTACAACACTTTTCCTTCCAAAATTAAATTGAGATTAAAAAATTTTTATTTTACATTTCGGAAGTATCTTTCACTAGAAAATAGTAAAAAAATATGTTATTTGATTTCCAGTTGCAGGTAATCTTGCTAATAGCGCTATATGTTCTAGGCTACATTGTTAGGGATAATTTATTTCGAGACCAGAACATAAATGAAAATTTAGAAAAAATTAATACACTATTCGTGCACGAAAAGATTTCAGATCTTTCTTTCTTTAGAATCTTATAACATTTTTATATACGCTGTGCTTGTTTTTATTGCGAATTGTATGAAATTAAACCATTCTATTAGTAAAGAATATTAACAGAGCAACACATTATGTTGCTAAAGTATATTTTAAAATTAAATTGGACTAAATTGGCCATAAATTACTTTTTAAGCGAAAAGTTGAACTACATTAATAATGCTGTAATTATAAACTTCAATTAAAGTTTGATACAATAATAAAACGTTTTGATTTTTGATTCTATACTTATTCTATTGAAAACCTTTCGCATAAATTTTTACCAAAAAAATTAAAACGTGTACAAACAGTTAGAAAAACGCACAAGTTTTTAAAATAAATAAACTATCTACAAAGGAAAGTATGTATTTATAAACAGGGCAACAGGGGTTTAATTCAAAGCAGGCATAGAAGAGGCCGTTCGGCTCGCCGTCCTAATTTACCAGCATAATTAAAAGCAGTACGTATTCCTATATATTTCTAGTACATACCTCCTACATATTCGACTCTGAATTCTGAAATATGTTCATATGGCTATTACGACTGACGGAAATGACTTTATTGAAATAGTTGAACCCAACCGCTTTAATTAAATTAAATGAATTATAAAGTAGAATTACAAAGAAAACTTTAAAACGCCAATAAGAAAGAATAGGGCTTGTAGATAAAAATAAGGAAACAATTACCTAAGGGTAATTCCACGTTTGACCCTTAGGTCTTCGTGTTTTTTGTACATTTCGACTTGAACCTTTGGCATTTAACACTGGAACAGTTTGACCAAAAAGGCTCAAAGAAAAAATCTAAAAATCAAGGAAGCGATGCATACAATAAAAAATACGTTCCTTTAGCTTTAAAACCCATTAAGCCCAGCGATCTCATATAAGATTAGACACATTTTATTTTTTATGATCATTTGCAACTTTTTACATTTTTTATTTTTTTGAAATACAAATCTTTGTTTTCGTGCGCCGGCGTTAATGGGTTTTAAAGCGGCGCATTTCGCAGATTTTTATCTCTTTTAGATCGCGAGTTAGAAATTATTGAAGTACCTATTCATGATTTCGAAATAGTTCAAAAATTAATTTGAACGGTAAATAAGTTAAAAATCATTTTTTCGCAAAACCGCTTTGTACACTTAAGTTTGAATATATTTCCAACCGACCGACACACCAAATTGTCCAAATTTCGTAAAAATCCGAAGACCTAAGGGTCAAACGTGGCCGATCTGACGTGGCTGGATACAGTGTCAATAAGAAGTAAGGAACAATTGGAATATTTTCAATCCCGATAAGAAAAACAAAAAACCGCTGGACACGTCAAATTGATTTTTTTCAAAACAAACATTTTTCGATGATTTTCATTTTTCTACCCCCCACCCTCTTTGAGCAATGATGTCATCGGTTTTTTTTCATTATGACAATATGTATTTTTTCTTGCAGAAGTCATAGTACACTTTTAATCTTTACAGTCATATTTTCAGTCATATGTTAAGAATGCAAAAAAATGTTGGGGTTAATTTGAGTAAAAATTATTTTTCAAATAAATAAATACCCCTAGAAAGAATGTCCAGTTTCCGAGAATATCGATTGGTAGAAGATGGCTCATCAAATGATTAGCCACATCGCCGAATCTAAATCCCCTTGTTTATTTCGTAAAACCGTTGACCAAAATAGGCCCCAAATGTTTTTGTTAGCTTGAGATATTTTTGCATGGTTGTAGTAGATATAAAAATACAGTAAAAATATTTTAAGTAGACGAGCGGTGACAATGCGCAGATACCTAAATTGGTATTTATCCCCACCAACGCAGTAGTCAACGTATTTAAATTATTAAAGGGGCGTGGCCAAACCTGCGCGAACTTACCTCAAGCTAAATTTTTTTACTCTATGTACCTACATATTGTACGATTCTCGAAAGAAAAACTTTCTCAGGAATGCGGGTTCTGTCTATTACAATTAAATAGCGGAGAAATAGTGGCAAATAATTAAACATTAAATTTTTTTAAATAATGTTTTTTCTAAAACCAATAATCATGGCTGTAGCATCAATGTTCCTCACTTTTCATTCACATTGTATATTATATAGGTATTTCTCTTGTCAGTGCAATATTACTTTGAGAATCGCTATATTAGATTTTTGATAGAAGCTAGTTGAACGATATTTATTAAGCAAATTCGTTCATGCACAAAATAACACTTGTGCGTTTAGAAGCTGAAGTAGCTAATAATAAAACCCTTTCAGCTTGCGGAAAGGTTCGAGGATTGATTTGCCTTGAAAACTTTTAAAGACGCGTTAAAAAGAATGGATTTTAGCTTCCTAAATTAAATGTCACAACTGATAAGTGAAAAACAACTACAAATTTCTTATGAAATAGCAAACAAAATACTTCCGTAAGAAGTTTGATCCAAACTTTTTGAAGTTTGCTGCACGATTTCACCATCAATCACAACTTGAATTACTTTAACGCATTTTTGCTAATAAAGAAATTTTACAACTTTTCTTATAATATAATATAGTCAGATGTAATTATGATTAAGTGGCATATCTTTAGTACGGAGAGGCGTTTTGCTCATTATAAAAACGAGGCCGTGGCCTAGCTTTTGAATTTATGAAATCCAGATTTAAAAGCGAGTTATGGAAATCATTTTTTAATTTTTCAGTTAAAACTTTGCAAGGATTTTTAAATTATCTATTAATTAGTTTTTAATTAATAAGCCGCTATAAAAGTCGCCATACTCCTATCATTTTCAAAAAGCACGTTTGTCAATTTCAAAAGTTAAATGCAAATTTTCTATACTTTTTTTTTCAATTTCCTTGCAAGCTGACTTCATAACTTGAGACTTTTTATTGAGTTCATCGAACATGTTCATTTTATAATTTTCAAAACTGTGAATAACAAAAGGTGATCCTTATCTATATTGTTAATTTTGTAACGCTGCCTTGCATAACAGATTTGTTTTCTTGATAAAATAATATAAATAAAAATTATTTTAGAAATAAGTGAATATTTGTAGAAAGTATTTAATATTCTTTTCTACCGATTGTAGAATATAGATCTCTAATCGTGAACCGGGCATTGTTATGATTTATGAAAATAGTGTTGCTAATTAGCTTTTTATTTCCACCACCAATTGTGTCCTAAGTTTAAAAGACTGATGTGCCCCTCGAGTTTAAAATATTCTACGTTGCTATAGCGGATCCCTGGTTCAGTATACTATAACATTGTTAACTACTAGGACCTCATGAGCTCGAAAATATTCGGCTTCGTGAAGTTAGCGAAAAGTTGAAAGCGCTAATTATAAAACATTAGCCAATCGTTAGTGCTTCATTAGTGCCTTTTAGTGCCTTTTGAAAAATTTCAATCACCCTTCTAGTTTTTGAGTTATTAACATCTATTTTTTTGGAGCCAACTTCGCACTTGGCACCAACATTTTTGAATTCCGAAAAAAATTTTATGCCAAACTTTAGTGCCTCATTAGTGCTTCTTAGTGCCTTAAAGACCGCTTTTCTATCTTTAAGGGTTTTTGAGTTATTAACAAATAGATTTTTGCCAAGTGTGAAGTTAGCACCAACACTTTCGAATTTCGAGAAATATTTTATGCCAAAATTAAGGACCTCGTTAGTGCTTCTTAGTGCCTTAAAAACCGCTTTTCTATCTTTAACGGTTTTTGAGATTTTTGAAAAGAATGGCTAAGGATCACTTTACTATGTGAAAGTGGGATATTTTGAACCTTAATGAATATAATGTAAGTAGGAATGTTTCCACTCATTTTAAAGTATCCCAAAGGTTTTTGAATTCAGAATCTTTGGAAATTAATTATTCAACACCTCAATATTTTTTATTTGAATTTCTACTTATTTATGGACTTTTATTTATGGATTTTTGAAAAAATGGCTAAGGATCACTTTACTACGTGAAAGCGGTATATTTTGAACCTTAATGAATAGAGCTGAGATTGAAGTTAGGTAAAGACAAACAATTAACGACAAAATTCGTTTCCAAAAATTTCCTTTCATATGAGCCTAACTTGTTTTTACCTTTTATGCTATTTTTGGTTTATAGCACCTTTTTTTAACTATTTGGTAACTTTTTTATCGTTTTTTCGACAAGCTTCAAAATATAAACTTAGATGTAATTAGATACATTGGTCAATTTTATGGGGTAAATAGATATAAACCTTTTTCATAAAGATTAAAAAATTAAGAAAGTTGTTATGTTAGAACAAATACTCAAATGGAGCAATTATAAATTTTATAAATTTTAAAAGAAAGAAAATTATATTAAATTGGTTGTGATAATAATAAATTGGATCACTTATACGATTTAATAATACCCTTCACACCAAAAAATAACTGCTTAGTCCGTAAATAAGTATAGAAATTCAAATAAAAAATATTTAGCTGTTGAATAATTAATTTCCTAAGATTCTGAATTCAAAAATATCCTTTGGGATACTTTAAAATGAATGGAAACCGAGATGGAAACATTCCTACTTACATTATATTCATTAAGGTTCAAAATATCCCACTTTCACATAGTAAAATGATCCTTAGCCATTCTTTTCAAAAATCTCAAAAACCGTTAAAGATAGAAAAGCGGTTTTTAAGGCACTAATGGCCATTTGTACTAACGCTAGGCAACGGCTTATGAATCACCTAAATATGTTGCTCCCATTTGATTTATTAACAAATTAGGTAACTCCTACGCCGTTGCTTAGCGTTAGTGCAAATGGCCATAAGAAGCACTAACGGGGTCCTTAATTTTGGCATAAAATTTTTCTCGAAATTCGAAAGTGTTGGTGCTAACTTCACACTTGGCAAAAATCTATTTGTTAATAACTCAAAAACCCTTAAAGATAGATAAGCTGTCTTTAAGGCACTAAGAAGCACTAATGAGGCACTAAAGTTTGGCATAAATTTTTTTTCGGAATTCAAAATTGTTGGTGCCAAGTGTGAAGTTGGCTCAAAAAAAAATAGATGTTAATAACTCAAAAACTAGAAGGGTGATTGAAATTTTTCAAAAGGCACTAAAAAGACAGAGAATTTCAGTTTCTATATATGCTTAAAATTTTCATCTAAGAGCCGTATGCCACTACACTAATTCTCGTCCTAAAATCATAAATCGAAACATTATGCCAATAAATTAGAACATGTTCTAAATTATTGTATGTAAAAACGTAAAATTCAAATTTATTTTTCATCCAATTTTTTAGCACCGAATTTAGGACAAGTAGTATAGTGGCACACGGCTCTACTTTTAATTAACGGTCTCAAACAATTACATTTCAGCTTTTCTGATAAATTTAAGAAACGTGTAAGGCATGGTACAATAAAATAAAATATTGTGTTTGGAAGAAAATGGAATATTTGAAATAGCTAAACAACATCGCAGTTTTGCCAATTATTCTGAAGCTTTGGAAATTTCAGAAAGTTAGGAAGTCGATTTAATGATCGACAACAAAGAATAAACATGTCATTATTGTATTGTACCTTCCATATTCGGTGTTTTCGACATGTTACTATTAATTAAATAGTTAACCTAGTTTCAAATGCGCAAATTGTTTTTGAACTATTGTAATTACAAGTTGTCGAATGCATACAAACGAAGTGGAGTTGTGGAGGCTACGTAATTACTAATTAATAATATTACACCCTATTGACTTTGGCAAAAATAAACGACTTTTAATATAAATTTTAAATAAAGCAAAATTCTATTGCACCTACATTGTGTCTAGTAGGCAGTTAGTTAATAATTTAAATTTAATAAAATGTAAAAGCTGTTATGCATAAAATACCAAAAGGTATGTTAAAGTTAATGCTACAAAGTTGTTCTCGTCAACATCGGATTTTCATCAATTGCGACAAAAACGTTCACGTTATTTCTACAAATTTTATAGAACAAAATTGAAAGAAGCTATTGTTTGAACCTTTCGGTAAATTCTTTGTAATCCTTATTGTATAAATTAAACGAGGCAAGTAAACCTTGTACTTAGGGTTGCTAAATACCCATTCATTTTGAGATACAATTTTTTGCAATTTTATGCAAATTTTAATGGGTAAATAATTTATATTTTTCTTTGATTTGGAGACATAAAAGGACAAAATAAGGGTGAAAAAATACTAGGCTCATTTTTAGTGGAGTTGTAAGTAAACAGTTAACCTGATTTAAATGTATTTTATTTTCCACCTATCCGTAAGTTAAAATATCTGAATTTTAGGATATCTTTATTAGGGCTGCGCGATAATCGAATTTAGTTATCGATGTTATCGACGAAATAACAAATATTTATCGATAACTATCTGAATTATCGATAATAATCAATAAATACCGATAATACAGGGATATCAGTTAACGCACAATCAAGTCGCACATTTAAGTTTGGACTTCTTGTAATCCATGATTTACATTGAGACACTGAACTATTTTTATTAGAATTCATATCGAAAACTTATTGCTTTTAAAAAACTACACAACCATGCACCAAACGTCAAAACATAGAGTGAAAGTCGCGAATAACGACGTCGCTTATAACAACAAGTCGCATATTGCGACGGGGATTTGAAAGTTTGGTTGGACTTGTATTCAACTCAATGCAAAAAAATCCGGATATAGCGACGCCGGTAGACCGGCTATAGCGACGAAGTCGCTTTTAACGCCCGCAAAAAGCGAAAAATTTTGGTTTGGCAGGCCGGTTATAACGACGTGACGGGGTAATTTTAAGACTAGCACGTGGTTTTCGGTCTCACCTGGCGATATTTGCAATCTACGGCAGCAAATAATTTTCTGGAAATCATCCGGCGCGGACGCAAAAAATGACGTCGAGAAAAAGAAATGTTATGTCTATTTCATGGTGCTTTATTAATAAAGAATTTTTGAGAATAATAAAAATGGGTAAGTTTTGATAAATAACGACGACCGGGTATAGCGACCCTTTTTAGTCGGTCCCTTCGCCGTCGTTATATCCGACTTTCACTGTACGTCAAATGTTGTGCGTGAAGATATTACAAAAAAATACGACAGACGTCGTGTCGTTTGTCATGATATCCCTATTAACTTTCCGTTATTTGATTCAACATTTTTACAATCGTTCTATTTATTAGGATAATTTATCGATATGTTTGTGTAATGATTATTATCGATTATCACGATTATCACTAAGCAAAATTATAGATAATTATCGATAAATTATCAATAAGTTAACGATAAATATGCGTAGCTCTAATCTCTGTACTTATTTTGTTTCTTGTTAGGAAAGCTATGAAACCATTTTAAAACACCTATACAAAAGATCTACGTGCAGAAGTTGTGATAACGGAATAATAATAATTAAATACAGTTAAAGTCGGATATAACGACGGCGAAGGGACCGACTAAAAGGGGTCGTTATACCCGATCGTCGTTATATCAAAACTTACCCATTTTTATTATTATCAAAAATTCTTTATTAATAAAAGCACTATGAAATGGACATTCCTTTTTCTCGACGTCATTTTTCCCGTCCGCGCCGGAAGATTTCCAGAAAATTATTTGCAGCCGTAGATTGCAAATATCGCCAGGTGAGACCGAAAACCACGTGCTAGTCTTCAAATTACCCCGTCACGTCGTTATACCCGGACTGCCAAACCAAAAATTTTCGCATTTGTAGACGTTAAAAGCGACTTTGTCGCTATAGCGGCTATAGCGACGAAGCATAGCCGGTCTACCGGCGTCGCTATATCCGGATTTTTTTGCATTGAGTTGAATACAAATCCATCAACCAAACTTTTAAATGCCCGTCGCAATATGCGACTTAATAATAAAACTGTAATAATTACAACTGTAATAATAAAATATAATTTTTATTTCACATCTCGACGTTTTGAGTCCCCCTGATCCAAAAATAAAAAAAAATTTTTTCTACTCTCATATGTGAAACTAAGCATTTCGTCATCACTTACTCGTTACGAAAATAGCATTTTCGTTTCTAGTGAGAGAAAGTTTTAGTACATACGGATGTTGATAGATGGCGTAAAATGTCCAAAGTAAGACGAGCTTGAAGTTTGCGATTTTAGTTAATTAATGGGGAACTGGACACTTGTTTTTTTATTTTTTATTTTGAAACTAGAGTTTATTTTGATCTCATGGCATTTTTTATTTTTTCTCTAACACGAATATTAAGCCCAAAATAAATTTTTTAAAAACGCTATGACGTAGCTACTAATATACTTCTTCTATACTTCTTACTATAGTAAGAAGAGAGTTGGATATATTATATTAGTAGCTACGTCATAGCGTTTTTAAAAAATTTATTTTGGGCTTAATATTCGAGTTAGAGAAAAAATTTAAAAAAGTGATAAGTTTTTTGTTTAATTCTTTACGTTTTTATAGAAAAAAGTACAAAATTCGATTGTAGTCCAGTTCCCCATTGTTTTAATTGATAAATTTGAAATTTAATAAATGGCACTTACAACTTAATAAATATTTTATAATTTAAATTTAAATAAATTCTAATTTTATTTGAAAAGTGACATTGCTGTCACTTGGTGTCATCTAGCGGATTTTTAAAAAATATATTGAAATGTCAGTTCAAATTTTAGTAAAAAGAATTATTTTAAAATGTACTAATTATCGTCGTAGAAAAAATAGCATTTACGACTCGAGATGAAATCCGTTTTTTTCGTTCGAAAGATTACTTCACTCGCCCCTTACGGGGCTCTTGAATTAAATTCTATCTCACGAAAAAAACTGATGTTTCATCTCATGTTGTAAAAAATACTATTTTTCACTTTTTGTTTTGCCTGGATGGATGTTACAGCTGTGGGAGCATATGTATCAATCTCATGAATATTTATTATTTGACACCATTCGTTAACAAATCAAAAATATTATTAAAAAAATATTAAAAATTTTTAAGAACGGGGTTCTTACAACAACAATAATAACTGGGTTATTCAAATTCGACCGGCAGCATGGGGATCTCGCTTATTTGAAGAAATAGAGAAACGGTTAAATTGGGGCAGAGGTGCGGAATTTTATGCCGACTAATAATCTAAAAAGAAAAGTGCCCCAGTTGCTTTTGTTTCTTTTGTTGACTTTATTTTCCTTATTATCAAAAATTTTGAAAGTCTGACCGAACTTCTTTACAGCCATTTTGTATTCTACACTCGATTCCGAAAACACAAACAACCCGAGATTTTGAAATTTAAACACCTTTAATAAGTTTTTAAAGTTTTTATTCCCTAAATTATGAAGTACATTAATATCATTGTTTACTTAGTAATTTTTGTAATAAACACAAATAAAGAATACAAATTAGTCGTAATCGAAGCATGAATTTATGTTTTGTTATACCGGCTTTTGTTTTAATTCTAGAGCAGCTTGATCCTCAATTTTTATTAACAAATTAGCTTATTTGAGTACAAAATTTAAAAATAAATACTCAAGTGATATACATTTTTGAAATCTGCAAAAAAGGTTCTATGAGATGGTGCTAAAACAAAAGATTGCGCCTATTTAAAAAACTAAAGTTGATGAAGGTTCCAGAAAACCGAAACGTTTTACATCAAATGTAAAATATTATCTAAAACAATAAATTGCATATTCCTCTAGACAAGTTGGTAGATTTACCTTGTTAGTAATTTTTCTAATATTTTATTTTAATAATAAATAAAAATAAAAATAAAAAGAATTGCTTACTAATTTTCAAAAATTTTAACATCAGTAGATAGAGCGGTTACTGGCATCAGCTCTTCGTTGGCATAATATAGTGGTACAGCTAAAAAGAACCACGTGCTATCAGCAAGCAAGAGAGCGGTCAAGATTTCGCTCTAGACGAGCTAACTTGGAAAATTCCATTGGTCTTTCAATTATTGAGAATAAATCAGCAGTATGAGGTATCAAAATAAATTTTTCTGTCTCTCAAATTTAATTATTATCCAAAGAATCTTATTGTTCTACTATGAATATTTCGTTTAAAATAAATACTTTTTTCTGGGCAAAATCGGCAAAACTAAAAAATAAACTGAAGATCGTTTAGATACTCTAGATCTTCAGATTTGTGATCTATTGAAAAACTGTTATTCAGTCTATTAAAGAAAACAAAGCCATTTTATCAGTTAGAAAGAAGTAAAATGGTAGAACATGAAAAAAGAATGGACTGTGTTTATAAATAGATCAGTAGTAAGTTTTTTATTTTCCGCACACCCAACCATTTTTACCACGAGATGCCACTGCTTGACTCTAGGTTCTAATGATATTTGTAATTTGCATTGCAGTCATAAATCGTCAAGCGATACAACTTTCGTAACCCACCCTGAGTGTATTGCATAGCCAATGCAATTTTTCAAATTGACACCTTGTATCAACCACAAATAGATCATAGCATGCTCTTAGAAGTTACATTGGGTACATTCACCGGATGTAACAGTTGTGGAGCAGCTACCAAATCGTTCGGTGACTTAACCCTGCTTTGGGAACGTGCATTTTATCGAGCGCATTTCATTTGTGTTATGTAGAACTATCTCGATACCTGCTCACTTAACAAAATTACCGCGCGATAGTAGCTCAAATAATGTAGCAGTTGGTAGATGCTCCACAACTGTTACGTCCGGTGAATGCACCCAATGTTTTCTAATAATATTGATTGTATGCTTGTTGCAACATGCCATCATGCATGTATGTAACTACTGAAAATCAAAATTATCGGAAAACATTTTCAAGCGAAAGTTATATTATTGCAAACGGTTTATTCGTATTTCGTTTATGAGGTCATCGAAGCGTTAAAATGTACCCACTTCGTATCAGTGAAGGGGCGATGTTGTGAGTTTTTTTCAGTTTTTTTCTTGACGTCTACTATCGATGCTTTGAAATATTTAACATAAAAGTTGTATTATTATTAATGGTCGCAATAAAAAGAAAATCTCGAAATCTGACCGAAACTCACGTATTTTAAATAAGAAAATGGCGATACTGGGTGGGTTCATTTCCCGTTGAGATACACAAACTTGCAACTTTATTTGTTTTTTTATTTATTTTTAGTTCATTTACATTCTCTGTAGGTGCGTTATTCTGGAGGTGTGTTAATTTCGAGTTGTATTAATTTGGTGCTGTGTTTTAGGTTATTACAAATTTTAACTTTGTATGTATTGTAAAGTTATACACGCTGCTGTATTAGTAGGTAAACAAATATTGAGTTTAAAAATTAACATCGCGTATAACTAATTCCAGAATTTATATTATCGTTAGTAATTTCGTCACATATCCACAAAGCAGAAACTTTTCTGAATCTACTTAGTTATCTAGTCTCTTTAAAATTCCCATATTTGGCTTTAATAAGAACATTTTTCTGCATAAAAATGTGAGTTTCGTTTAAACAATAATTCGTCTCAAACTTAATGTTACGTCTAAAAGAGTAAATTATATTCATAATAGCCTGAAGCTGAAGCTTCTTAAAGTTACTTCTGATATATCGTTGTGAGAAACTAAAACTGGGGAAGAGATTATTATTATACATTTTTATTACAGTAGATCTAATTGAAAAAACACCTTAAGCTGAACCTAATTCCCACAAAAATGATTCTTGTTGCAAATTGGAGTAAATTGACATTTACTTCTATTCGACATACTAAAAGTATACATCCGTACTTTTGTGCGAAATATGTTTTTTCGGCCTTCATCTTGAAAATAGCCCAAAATTTTAGGCTCGGATTTAAACAAAATTTGCGCCATTTTGTTTGGCTCACAGTTCGCGAACTTTTCGGTAGGGGGCCATTTGTTGGCGAATGTGCAAAAATTTACACTCATGCCGCGAACATCTCGAGGGGGTGTCCCCAACCTACCCCTTTTGATATCGGCTGTCAAAACCCCCACCGTTTTTATAAGGGGGGGCGTGTTTGCCTATTAATTTAAACTTCACCTACGAGTATTGCCAAAATTCAAGAAGTCGTAATGTCCTTAATAAATTTTTTTGCACAATTTTTTTTATTTTCGTGTTTCTCTGACTGTTCTATAAGTTTTTTGTGGTAGTCTACCTAGATTAAATTTCTTTAGGAGTTTTTATAATTTTTCAAAAAAATAACTATTTCAAATTTTAAATTTCTCGTCATGGCCAGAGCTTTTTCAAAATTCAAACTTTTTAGTTTCACGCTTTATGTTTGAAGAAAAAATTATTTTTTATTAATTATTGTTTTATGCGGAGTGAAAGTAGTTTCGTGTGACTCGCTTGTATTGCCGGACTCGCTCGCTACGCTCGCTCATCAGTCAAACACAGTCTTGTCTCACAAACCAGAACTTTTGCTACTAATAAAACAAAGTAGGAGTACTATTATAGCTTGGCTAAGATAAGTAAGCGTAGAAAAGTTCAATATTTCAACGACTGTAGTTTACGGCACGAGCCGTTAGGCGGTTTCTGATTTGTCGATATCACACGCTCGTTCATCGACAAATCCCATGCAGCGCTTCTTGCTCATTTCTCAACACCAGACTGTAAATTTTGCAACAAGTGTGAAATATTCGACTTTCTATACCTAAAAACGGCGTTTAACATAATAGTTCACTGAAAAATACTATTATTTTTTACACAAAAGAGAAGAGTAGATCGTAAACTTAAAAAACGGACCATGGCACGCCCTCGTGGAAATAAATTGGAGGGCAAAAATGCTTTTTATGGTCGAATAAAAAGTATATTACGATGTAGTTTAATTCCGCATAAATAATTACCTACGTTGTAAATAAATAGATAATCAAACAATTACACGAATTACGCAGACAATGTTTGTACTATTATAGATTTAAAATTGAACATTATCTACTAACACATTTCTAATTGTTGCTACTGATGTGTAATTAATCAGCTTAAGCTTACGTTGATAACGCTTTGTCCTTCCAGGTGAATACTTACAAACTCTCTTCTCTATGGAGTGTTTATTCATCTGGAAGCAGCCTAAATTTTAGATGAGAGGTAATAAAATTTTACGTGTCTCATTGGAACGAACTACATATAGGATTTTCAAAGAATCTCGTATAGTTATAATATTTTGTTTTTTATATTACTTTTATATTTATTTTATTATGTTGAATCTTTTTGGAAAGTAATAATGATTAGTTTCGAGTTATGTTTCTATAAACTTTTAAAAACTGAAAAATGAGGCTTAATTTGATAAAAATGTTAGAGCTTTAGCAAATCGAGTTAGAGTTGAGGATGAACGTAAAAAGTTTTATTTTTAAAATGAGGTCGAGGAAATATACAAAATCTTTTGTAGACGATTAAAAAAAATTCATTTGTTGCTGATGTTTTAGTGGGCTGTCGGCAATTCGTTTAGATACCTACGTGTAATTTGTACTATTGCAAATTTAGCAACTAATTTCCTCATTTTCTTTTAAATTAACTCGAGTAATTATATTTGTTTTATTAATTGCTAATTTCCATACCTCTTTAAATTCGCACTTGGGGAGTTGGGGCTTTTAGCGAACGTTTTGTACTTATGCAATGTTAATATAATTCTCTGGATCAATCAATCAAACAGGCTTATTTGTTTTAAGTGGCTCCTTTTCAATATTTTTATTTGCTTTTCGTAAACGAGTTGCTGGTTGTCGAAATAAAAATGTGCTTCGGCCACTGCATTTTCTGCTAAATTCAAAAATCGTATCTTTCGTTCCTCCAATATAAAAATATATTGTTTTATAAAATGTGGATTTTTTCAGGAACGCAAACAGTTCAAATGGAATCGCTAAAAAATAAACCTCAAATTTTAGAGCTATATGAGATTGTCTAATTTTCATTTTCATGATTTTATACTGAATCGGCGCAAAAGCATTTTTTACGGGAATCTAATATTGTACTCATATTAGACTGAAAACAGCATAAACGTATTTTTTTAGAAGAATTTAAGTCTTACTAGGGATCCAGAGTATGATGTACTACAATGACACCAGATTTCAAATTCTTAAGATGCTAAAAGTGCTTGTGAGCCAAAGTAACAAAACCACAAGAATTGGTCAAAAAGATGATGAGACAAATGCACACTTTTTTACAGTATAAACAGTATCTTTAGGGTATTTAGAACTCAATAAAAAAGTTTTCATGAAAAATCAATCAATAAGGAGTCAGTTTTTCTCAGTAATCATATTTTTTGCAGCTAATTCCTAAGATTATGTTACTTTGAGTGACAAGCACTTTTAAGCATCCTAAGAACTTGAAATTTGGTGTTTACATTCCTCTAAAAAATATAGGGGTGTTCCCCTCACCCCTCAATCGGCCCCGGAGGGTTTTCAGGACTTGAAAACTTTTCTATAAATCTTTAGGACATGATATACATAACAGTGATACCAAATTTGAAGTTCATGAGATGCCTAGAAGTGCTAAATTAATTGTTGATACATACCTAACTGTTAATAAGAATTTTATCATGCCTTTTTGAAATTTATTTTTCGGTAAACTTAATTAATTCTTAGTCACTAATTATCAAAAGTGTGAACATTTGCAGCTAATATTTAAGATTTTCAGAATTGAAATCACAAGAACTGGTTTAAAAAAATAATTAAGCACATACACACTTTTTTACATTTACTTTAATCTATAAAAATTCATTCAAGGAATGGGTTTCTCTCAGTAAAACTCTGAGTTACTCCACTATAAGCTTTGAAGTTGTGCGTTAAATCTTAGATTTCTGTAAAAAATGCTTTTGCGCCGATTAGTACTAAAAATTTAATGTTTGGTAGGAAAAGTAGTAGAATTTTTGTTCTTCATTTTCGATATTTTAAGGACGGAAGATACTCTACCTGAAATCGTAACAACTTAAAAATTTAAAATAGGCAACACAACTTACTTGCTTTTTTGTGCTTCGTCAATATCGTAGGAGGTCACGTAGCATAAAATAATAAAGAAATACATAACTGTACTAATAACAATAAAGAACACAAATACAACAAGCAGGTAGTACATCTTTTGTGTACTATAAAGGGGGCTCAATAGATTTTGCATTGTATAATTATTGTCTAAAGAAAAGTGAAAGTAACTACCCGTGTTTATGCCATTATCAAACATAAATTAAAACTGTTTTATTATCAATCATGGTATTAATTTTATTATAATTTTATGCCAATGTTTACATTTCTGAATTTCTCAACTAATTTTAGTTCTGAAAATGAATTAAAATGATGTAAAAATAAACAGAATGTACTCGTAATCATTTTTGATTTTAGCTTTTGGGTGGGAATTTTATTATAAATGGAAAATTGAAATAATCAGATATATTTATTTCACTTTAATATTTTTTTTTATAAATTTTTCAGGTACTAGGATCTTTAATAAAAAAAACTTTCTATGTAGTTGTCATATTTTTTCTTTTTAATTGTTTCGATCCCGTATCCGGGATCGTCATCAGAATTGATCTGAGTCAGATACATTTTTTTTTGTTTGTTTTGACTTTCACAATTTACATATTAAAAAAAATTTTCTTTACACATTAAAATTAGACAAATTTACATATTAAAAAAATTACACATTAAAATCAATCAAACATTCACTTTACTTTTTGTAAAGTAAAAATTGATTTGAGTCAGATACATTTTTTTTTATGTTTGTTTTGACTTTCACAATTTACATATTAAAAAAAATTTTTCTTTACACATTAAAATTAGACAAATTTACATATTAAAAAAATTACACATTGAATGTGAATGTTTGATTGATTTTAATGTGTAATTTTTTTAATATGTAAATTTGTCTAATTTTAATGTGAAAAAAAAACTTTTATTAATATGTAAATTGTGAAAGTCAAAAGAAACATAAAAAAATGTATCTGACTCAAATCAATTCTGATGATGATCCCGGATACGGGATCGAAACGTAAATTAAAAAGAAAAAATATGACAACTACATAGAAAGTTTTTTTTATTAAAGATCCTAGTACCTGAAAAATTTATAAAAAAAAATTATAAAAATAGGGATCAATAAGTAACATTAATTTAATTTCACTTTAATAGTGAAATGGATAAAGTTGATTAATGAAATTAATGAATTATAATAAATAAATTGCTGGATATAGATAATTTTATTATGATTTACATACACACCTAAAATTTAGAATAAAATAAAAATAAAGTACAACAAGAAACAAGAATGGGTCATTCTTTTACAAACCGCACACCAATTTAAACTTGACATTTTAGAATCGCCCAAAAATTTTTATAGCCTATATTCATAAAATTACTTGATCCGTTATTTCAGGATTTTGCTGAAAAAATTTATTTTCGAAAGTATTCACATATGAATTTTCAATAATTTGCTGGATTTTTTCCAATCTTATCATATTTGAAATTTATTATCTCCAGTTGTACTGATCGGATCAATGTCGTTTTTTTTTATTTTACACTTCATTATGTTAAATTTAGAAGTGTATTAAACAAAATTTTTTTGTTAACAAATGAAAAATAATAACAATTTAATTGTTTAAATAGTTTTAACAATATCGCCCCCAACTTAAATTAATTGGAAAAAATATCATGTTGTTCCTTATTCTCTAATCTATAAAAATAATTTTATAAAAAAGTGGAGTCTCTATTAGATCGAAGTTATTAAATATTTTGGAGCGCTGGGCGCATTGATCCGATCAGTACAACTGGAGATAATAAATTTCAAGTATGATAAGAATGGAAAAAATCCAGCAAATTATCGAAAATTCATATGTGAATATTTTCGAAAATAAATTTTTTCAGCAAAATCCTGAAATCCTGAAATTAAATTTGTTGAAAGATACAGAAAAATTTTTTTTTATCACACTTGAAGAAGTCAATTTTTTTCCTGGAATCCGTGCGGTTTGTAAAAGAATGAACCATATCGTCCTCACTCTGACAAACTCGCAGATCTGCAAATTTGGCGAAATTGAGTTTGATAGTGGATTTGAATGGTAGAGGACCAATGCACATAATACTGAAGTTTCAAATTTGTATCTTATTCCGTTACTTGTAGATACAGCTATTTTAAACTCTAAAAACTGCATAAATCTTGGTTTTTGACTACAATAAACTCACGAATACGCTAAATCTCTCAAAAATATCATAGATAGAAATGAAATAAAATGAATTTTACAGACACCGATAAATTTTTGTTTTTCGTTTTTTGTCTCCTGTAAATTCGCAATTTTGCAGATTCGCGAGTTTACCAGAGTAGGGAGATCTAACTGAATGAAATTATAAAATTTTTTGTTTCTTCTTCTTTTGAGCATTTTTTATTAGCTCTGAATCCCTAGCTTTTAAACCTCGAGGAATTAGCGGATCAGCCAGCTCCGGTAGCATGCAATTAAGAAAAAATTTATTTAATTTTGGCAACATAACGTTATTCCAAAAATCCACGTCTTTTAAAATTCTAATCACTTGTATATCTAAATCTGTATATAAAATTAAGTCACAATAAGTTCTATCTAATATTTATTTAATTGGCCTTGAATTAGATGAAAATATTGGTGTTTTTTTTTAAATATAAGTTTTTAATATAAGCTAGAAATCCGCGCTCTATAATTGATCATCTACCAAATCTACTTAGTACCTTTTCAAGTATTTACATTTAATAAGAAATTGAAAGTAAAATACGCTTTTATTGTAGGCGTTTAAGTTTAGAAAATGAGCACTGACAAAAGGATTATGTCCCTTATTTTGCAGGTAAAGTGCCGAAATTTGTGTACTCTTCTATCCTTTACTGACCTCTGCCGCACTACTTTATTTAGTACCCCAATATTTTATTAAACTATTTTGGATAAATACAGCCTTAATTAGCCACTAAATACAAAATTTTAAAATTATATCCTGACATAATGATGACGTCCATGTATTAACAAAATTTGAAACAAATTGGACAATTAGGTAAGATACAATGACTACTTTTGTATATAGAGACATATAAAATTCCAATAAAATTGCATTATACAAGTTCCATAATAATAAATAAAATTATAAAATATGTCATACCCTAGAATGAGAGATTCTCTATAACATGATTTAAACGCGGATTTAATTGAACTAATATTAAGGCCGTAAATGTCTAAAAATCTATCTCTTAAACTATAATGATTATGACTTTTATATTTTACAAATATTAAGTACAGCCCTAGTTAACATTCCTCACATCATCAATTTATGAAAATAAATTTTTATAAGCCAGAAAAAATTGATTAAGTTCTACAATTTCTGCGAGTATCTTCCGCCCTTAAGGAGGCCAGTGGCCATGTCTCCGAGTTTTGGTTTTGCGTCACAGGTCCAATGAAATTTCCACAACTTTTTTTAAATAGTAAACCTTTAATACACTGTAAGACTGTAACAACTGTAATGTTTTTATCTATTTTGATCAGTGATAACCTGATAACTAAAGTCAATAAATTTTTATATTTATTATCTCTGTTACTTATCTGTATTATGGTTAGACCTACATCTCTAATTCCTCTTTATATTACCGGGGGTTTATTGTACTTTTACTGCTACTAGTGCTACGTAAGAACATTTAATTAAATATATCAGCACGGTATTTCTCTTTCAATAATTTGATAATGGTAATTATTGCCACTTTATTTCATCAATATTAGCGCAGTCGTTCAATTCAAATTGTTAATTATACTACTAGAAAAATTCGATGGGTTTGATTGGTAGTAATGGGAAATTAGAATACATCTAAAATATAAATTTTCATTTCCTTATAAGGAAATTTAGGGATAAATAAAAGCAATATACGTGGTATACATATATTTTTATTGATTCTTAAAAATTTTCTAATGGATTCTTAAATCCCATTTCGGGCTTATCGGAACAGTAATTAAATTCATATTTATCTATAAATTCTGTTCTCGCTATTTTTACGAGTATAAGAAAAATGTCCAACGCTTTAGAAACACATTAGGGTTGCATGTTTACTGTTATCATAGATAACTCATAGAGTTTTAAATTCATATAACTTCCAAACTATGGATACACGTATTGAAAGAGACAATTTTCAAGCTTTATATTCGCACGTTTAGACATCTTTGTTACAGACCAAAGAGTAGGAGCACAATTTGCAAAATAGCGATTATGAAGCAGAAACATTCCGGCATGATCGTTTGTGGTCATTTATGCAGCAGTAATGCGATCCCAGAGCTCATGTAATGTTGGAAATTGTGTCATACAAATAGTGTCTTTATCATACTCCTCCAATTGGAAATTGTACGATACATCTTCTCTCAGACTCGAAGCATCGTTATATTAACCTTTAAAACTAAAAAACTTTAAAAGTAGCTGGTTTCTCAGACTCTCTATTCCAAATCATCGTTTTACAATTCCATTTTTATATGTCAATAATTGGAAAACGCGGTTTTTCTCTTCTAAAATATCACAAATTAGGTTCGGAACATATATGGGACCATGGGACCTCGCTGTCTACTTGAGCAACTTTAGGGCACTGGTTTCACTGGGGCACCAAGTTTTTACCAATCACTATGGACCACAAATTTTAACACAAAATAGGCAACGACGATTCGATGATAATGGGTGCTTCCAGTGCATGACCAGCGTCATTGATTACGTGTATTTCAACTTTGGTCGATTGTACAGTTAACGATTTATTATTGATCTCTGATTCACACAGTGGACAGTGGTTTTTTCATGGTTTTCTTCATTCTCCATAAAAACCAAACACAAACAGCACACATATAGCAGCAAAATTATTCACATCATTACGTCATTACGGTCAGTATTGACCGTGTTAGTGGTGCTAGGTTTTAGAAAAGCGTTGTTTACCATGTCTTTATTAAATCTTCATTTTGATTGTTCTGTTCTGTTTTGTTCTTCTATTTGCAATCACTTAATTCTTCTTTTTTATTCAAATATAGGGTGACTTATTAGCTCACTAACAAACTTTGCTATATGAAAGCTAAAGTAATTTTAAGAACAAAACATTATTTAGACACGTGTTCGATTTTGTTTATTTAAGGAGAACCCTTCAAAGTTTACTGCAGAAAACAGAAAAGGACCCTTATCTCAGAATGGTCTTAGAAATTTCTGAAGTTTTAGAAATTTTTGCCTAATATGGACGCTTTTTTTAAGGAGGCCGAAATCTGCAACTTACCAAAATCGTTTTTCCATATAAAAAGTGAGGGGTCAGTCTGGTTGTAAGTGTTGTTGATTAATACAGATATTGATATTGATAAAGAATAACAATGGATTTTAATGATTTTTATTAAATTCCCTCTTCTGCAGAAAACTTTGAAGTCTTCTAATTCTTTAAATAAGGTACCTGCACCAAATAAGGCCACGTTAAGGGTTTAATTATTATTTACTCTAAGATTTGATAACCAAGTGATTCAGAAGTTAGCGTAATTTGTTACTAGGGCTTTGAGTACGTATATTTACAATTGTATTTTTTTTAATGTTACTCATATAGAAGTTATAAAAAAAACAGTGAGGTCACAGGTATTGGCCTTATTGGGAACAGTGTGTCCATAATAAGGCCAACAGTGAAATAAGTACCAAAATGCATAGTAAACTTGAAATTTAATAGAAAAAATGAAATATAAACTTCTTTAAACATAAAAATATAAATTCCACCATTAAATGTCATAACAATACCGAGACACTTATGATTTATGATGAACAATCCCAACATTTTTGTGTTTGGTTTTGTGGCTTTATTAAGAACAATTAATTAATATTATCAAAATATTATCGATATTAATCAAAATCGCTTTGACAAAAAAAATTTCTTATAAAAATTTTTACGTGTTAAATTATTGTTTACTTACGTCATGAATTAATAGATATTTAGTACACCTTTTGGCAATAAAACGAAATTTAAAATTTTTTTATAACAACGTACAACACCACCAACTAGAACTTGCAATTTTATAAGGGGAAAGTACCGATAATGCGTTTAGATGCCTTGCCATCTAGCCATTATCGTACAAACTTGAAAATATTCTTGAACATTGTACGACAGATGTCCTTCGATCTAACACTCACAAATTCAACATATTAATTTAAACTTGGCTGTAATAGCGTACTGGCCTTATTAAGTACATGGCCTTATTTGGTACAGGTACCTTAATCAAAATCGGACATATACTCATATGTACAAATGATGTTTTTCTTTTCAAATTACATTAGCTTTTATATGGCAAAGTTTATTTGTGAGCTAATAAATCAATTTTTTACCTAGAAACCTACTTTTGGTGTAAAACCAAAAGACGCTTGATTATACTGGGAACTATTTTGCTACCATTGCAAAAACTAATCCTACTGATCATTGTTTAGATTTAGGTACAGGATGGCTAATTCCATTCCGGGTTTAAATAGAAAAACAACGGATGTGGCCATACGAGGAACTTTTTTTAAATTAAAATTTCATAATAATAAATAAAATACTCGTATATTAAACAAACTTTAAAAAGTGCACCAAAGAAACGTTTAGGGATTGAAGTTTAAGGCATGAAAACAGTTGTGTAACATGATATTAAAAAAAAATTCAAAGTTTATTTAAGAAATTATGAATTAACTTTGAAAACAAAAGACAATCTAATTTTGATATGGTAAAAAATGCTGTTTACACTTACTTAATCGTTTTAAAAAAAAGTGAAAAATTTAAAAAATTTTAAAATTTAAAAATTTCAATAAATGTCATATTTTTGAAAAGAGCAAAAATACTCTATTTAATAGTGGATCAGAATCCACGATGAAATATTTTGATAAAATTTTTGTATGGCGAGACAATAATCTCAGCAACAACCAATATTCATTGTGGAAACACTAGTGAGATACGAGAGATATTTACAAAAATTCTCGTGTAACTTTATCTTGTGAGATTTTGTTCTCCTTATGAAATCTCATCGTGTAAACGTGAGATATTCCTTATCTCACGTGAAACCTTAATCTCACGAGCAGCGCGTGAGTTTTGTTGTCTCGTGAAATATTGTGTAAAGATTCACTACAAGGCAGCTCTGCTGTTGGAATTGCATTTTGAATCAATGTGTCTTGCTATTTTATTGCAGGCTCTATCTTCGACTTAAAAATTCTTGTAGCATGCCTCATCCTTTGGCTCAAATTCTTTAAAATCTTTTGTAATGCTACAATTTTCTTTTTTTTATCCAATGTTTATTGGACCTTTTGGACTTCATAGGCTATATTAAATTATAACAAGCTGCGAAGAAGGTTCTTTTTCTTTATTTTTTGATACCATCACTCCGCTAAAAACTGCACTTCACCTTCACGATCCACAACTAAATACTTAACCAAGAAAAGAGAACCACAATAGACCAAAAATTTTAGCTATGTTGGGATAAATAATTCGGCGTGGAAACATACAAAATATGAGATTATGGTTTCACGTGGTTTCACGAGATTTAAGTTTTGCATGACATAAATTATGAGTGATTTACCTTGCAGTGCAAACCCTTCATGATATTATTGTCTCGTAAGATAAAATTCTCACGAGCTCTTTATGAGATTTTTATCTCACTGTGGATTCCTACTTTAAGGGGCCCGGAACATATACACACATCCTGACATTTTGGTTAAAAAAATTGAAATGTTTTTTTTATATTTTTGGAATCAGAGGGGAACTCAAAACGTCGAGAAATGAAAAAAAATTTTAATTATTTTTTTTTCTCGATTGGAAAAAGTTAAAAAACAGGAAAAAACCTAAAAGCTTATTCTCTAATCATTTTTTAAATTCAATTTGGCAACACTGTCGACGATTTATTTGTTTCAAATTACAAAAAACAAAAATTTAAATAATTGAATTGAAAAATTAATTTTAGTTAATTTGTGAAAGCTTCCTTTGAACGTATTCCTTTTGGATTTGTTATTACCACGTCGAGATACATCATAAACGTACTGTTCTTTTGAAGTCTTTTATACCTTGTATGTTACCTTGTAGTTTGTATCCAACTTGCTTTGACTAAAGTTTCCTACGAAGAAACTAAGCGGAATATATTTATATTACGAGTACCTACTTTGTTACTTTCAATATAATATTATACGCAAAAAGTATTGATTTTCAATTATTACTTTTAATAACGTGAGCACGATAGAGTCCTTTTTGTTTATATAAACATTAATTTAAAAAGGCTTTCATTATTTTCTTTCAAAAGTGAAAATGTATTATTTATTTAGGATCTTGTTGAAAACTCGCTCCATGATTGTAGAGAAAATCAAAGAACTTGGCGATTATTCTATACTTAAACTGCCAAAGGGGAAATGTAAAAAATCCAATACAGTTTTGACTTTCACAAAAGCTTAACACTTAATGTGATGGTTACAATCCCACTTTTTAGTTTTGCACAGTGTAAATTTACAACCATCAAAATAATAAATTCCACCACATTACTCTCTCTTTTACGACGAGTTTAGTTTTGTACTAATATTCGTACTAATTTCACTTGTGATTTGTGGATTTGTGCATAGACGTTATCTCTAACAACGGATATTTTTTTCTTTTTCTTATTTCCTATATTTGGTTAGCGTGTTCCAGTTGCGGCGTAGCTTTACCTTTACTGTTCGAGCTTTCAAAGCAATTTTTAGTTATTTGGATATTCGGATTACTAAGTGAAACTGAAAGTTTTATTTGAGATGAAATAATCTTATTCGAAACGGCCAGGTCAATTTGATTTTTTAAATAAGGAATTTCCTTTTGTGTCGCAATACTAATGACGCTTATACTACAGAAATCGGCGTTTCTTTGAAAAACACGTTTCTCATTAACGCCGACATATTCGTAAATGAAGCGGCTGTAACTTTTAACCCAAACCAAACTGGTACATCAAAATAATAACTCTCGCATATCACATGAGAATTGAACGTACGGAAGATGAAAATACTAACCAATATAGAAATTAAATTCGCGTGGATCCTTACTGCATATTTTATTATAGGACGCATCAGAAAAGGGTGTAGACTCAATGTGGTTATGGGAAAAAGACAACTTAGTGAGGCAACTGTTCCTCGTATTTCCATATAAATTTTTATTTAATATTTTTATTTAATATTTTTATTTCCGGGTCTAGGAAAAAAATATTACATCAATATTTTCGTAATATCTTTGAAAGCGTGCGTGTAAGTAAATGAACTAACGGCCCGAGATCTTCTACCACAAACTCGTAAAAAGCTGAAACGGTAATCATCGATGAAAAATATTAGACATTTTGGTGAGAAATAGGGAGTTTTTAAAACCCAGTAGGGACAATTTTATAAATTTCGGTCTCTCTATCTTTAAACTAAATGACATGGCATCTTCATTTTTATTCGCTCAACGCGATAAATACTTTATATGATATTTAAATCAACTTACGTCAACATTTGTTAAAACTACTAACAGATCTCTTTTAAAAAACACTCAAAAACTACTTGACAAAAGTGCGCATTTACATTTTTATTTGAATACATTTTGTTCCAATTTTCTGTTACTTCTGTGTAGTGAAGTAGAATAGCAGGCGGTTCACGAGATTATACATAAATACAAAATTATTTCTTACAATCCCTCACTCACTTAAGCTTTTCCATGTATTGCTAAATAAATGGGAATAAATTGCAGGGAACGTAAAATGCAATTTAGGGCTTCGAGTATTGATTAATATACTCTGGACGCTTAATCTACATGAGCCATGTTAGCATGTGGCAAGTGGAATTTAGTGATGTGCCCCACACTTGAAGTTAGCATCAATATTCTTGGGCTACCACATACCAGACGTTTTTCAACAAAATTTTCAAGTATATCAAATTTGAAGAATCCTCGGATTCGATGCCGAGAATCTAAACGTTAAAATTAAATTAAATTAAACCTTATTATACGGTGTCACCCAAAAATGGCAGGCAATCCACGGAGAATATTAAAACTGCCTAAGTAAAGCTCTCCACTTCAGCGTTTGGAATCCTATATAGAAAACTTTCAAGCACCAAAGATGTGCAGGAAAGTCGCTTATGATTTGAAGGGATTAAACTCGGATTTAAAGAGGAAGAAAAAACTTATTACTCATTAAAAATAATACACCGCCATTTACACTGCTTGATTTTTATTTAAAAAGTAAATTAAAGAAACTCTTGTACGACTCTGAATAGGAAGGTCTTTGTGTACCAGTACTTGTTTTCGTAAATAAATTAGCTGCATTTAATATTCTGTTTGGATTAGCCGTAGAGTACATAACACTGACTACCTTTAATGAGTCGTGCTTTGAAATTAACTATTGATTGATATTATATTTTATAGTCTCATTTATACAAGGTGTATTATACTTTGCTGTTTTAGTGGAAAATGGATATTACGTACGTAGTACGTACACACTTTAAAAAAATCATTAAGATCGGTCCAGTAGGAGCTCCTATAATTGCCGGTCAAGAGTAGTATATTTTACAACACGAGATGAAATATCAGTTTTTTTTTGTGAGAAGAATTTAATTCATGAACCGCGTAGCAGCGAATGCAATAATCTCTGGGAACGAAAAAAAACGGATTTTATTTTTTATTTAAAAAACGATTTTTAGTATTTTCTGAAAGAGCATTTTATTCTGATTTCAGACATGTGCTACAAATAGACTTCTCTGTCTGTATAGATAATGAAAAATGTAGCCGTAATCCAGCTTTATTTTAAATTATTACCTAATAAAGAATTTCTTAATTATCCTCAAAAATTCACTTTTTAAAAAGAAACCTCATCTCATTTTTAGCCTCTATACGTTGGTGAATGTTGGTTAATAATAATTATTTTATACTTTGAAATAATTTCCTGTTTTAGTTCGTGAATATTTGTTTTGACAGTAAACGTGTTTGTATCTCAGTTGAATAGATAATTACTAACATTTATTGTCTAGGGAATGTAAATAAAATATGTAACCAAATTGTACAAGCTCTAAATATCTACTCGTAAATACAAATGTAGAAATTACTATCTTCGGCCATAAAGGTTTCACCGAAGCACCCACATATACGAGCCAAAGAGTTAATATTTACATATCCGACAAAAGCTATTATATTATGCTTTATGTATGGACTACAATCAACTACATTTAAAGGAACATACAGGGTGTCCACAGATTGAGTTTAAAATAGAGCAAAATGATAAAAAATTGTTTTGATCTGAGATCTGACTGAATTTTCAGTAGCACAGCATTAGCAACAGTAGCAGTCCTGCTTTTAAAGCGGTACACGCTGATCAGCACAGCTTGATATTATCTTCAAAGCCTTATATATCTTATTAAAGAATAATTTCTTACGGTGATAGCTCACATCTTCCCAAGCCTCAACACAAAACAAAAGTTTTCTACTCCGATAAACAACCCTTCCTAATGTGTGCTGCTGCGATGTGGAACTAACAGTTGGAAATCTTCTGTGCGGGTGTCGTGAACATACACAACGACGTCTACTAAATATAGTTTAACTCATAATAAATGCCATGTTCCAAAAACCGTGACAGTTACGGCACTATAAAATATTAATAAAAAAAACACTTACAACGTGTTATAAATCATAGGGACTCTTACTTCGCATCACATGTTTTAGATGAAGATTGATTGAAAGAAAGAATTCTACAGATCGAGCACTTGTCGTTTTATTTTATGAGTTTTAAACGATAGACGCCAATTTACCTTTACATAGTTAGTTTTTCGAAAACCGCATTTATTTTAACAAATTTAGAAATGGGAAGCTCCTGGAAGGCATTCTAATTGAAAATTGCGTAATTGATTTATATAAAATGAAAAATATATTCGTTTTAAGAGAAGCAAAACAAAATAATTATCGTAAAATGAAAACTCCGGAGTAACGTTAACTGTCAATTTGCAATATTTCCTTTTATTATGTTTTAAAAGTTCGTTGTCATTTTTTTAATGGCATAAATAATAATGTGTCGCTATTAAATTATAATTAATTGAGTAGTTGATGCGTATTGTTTACAAATTTAATATCGCTTTTTCCTTTTCAGATAACCGTCATGCCATCAATATTTCAGAGCTGCACTTTCAATAACGACATTATTACCTTATGAGAACAATTGAGTTAACTAAAATACCAGACTATTAAACTCGACGCTATGTTTTCACAATTTATTTCCAATTAAACAAAATAAATCCTTCGATCGAGATAATTAAAAAAAAGCAATAAAATAAACGTAATTAATATAAATTTTTTTAAATCCAAAGTTATCTGTTTTGTAACAAATTCAAATGAATAACAACGGGACCACAATGTCTGATTACGAAAGAATTCGTCTAGTAATTTTAGGAGGCGCAGGAGTTGGAAAAAGTTGCATAGTTAAAAGATTTTTATCAAATACATACTCAGACAAATATAAAAGTACGGTGGAAGATTTATATAATCGAGAATACGATTTAGGACATACAACTTTAAAAGTAGATATTTTGGATACCGCGGGAGATATGCAGTTTCCAGCAATGAGAAGATTGTGTATAGCTACAGCTCATGCATTTTTACTCGTTTACGCTGTTACGTCTGAACCGTCGTTTATTTGTATTAAACAATGTTTTGAAGAAATTAGAGAACAGAGGGCCGATTTTCAAGAAATACCTATTGTAATTGCTGGTAACAAACTCGATCTTACTACAACACATAGAGAAGTAAGAATCGAAGATGTTTCGGAATGGGTTTATTGCGAATTGCCAAAATTAAGGTAAATATTACTCCTATATTTTATAATACTTTCCCTCAACTTTTATCTCATTTTAGTTCATAGTTTTATGAACTCGCTTTCGACTCGCCGTCAAACTTCCCAACTCTCTATTAATAGTTAGTTCATTATGTATTTTATGGCGTTTTTTAGATTGATAAGTCCCACTATCTAGTAGTTTTTTTGGGAAAGGGCCATGTAGAAAACTTTCCTCAAATTTTATTTTATTTTTATCTTTTTAATTACGTCTTAGTAAAGCTTTGAAAAGCTCAGCAGTAGTTTTATGAACTAGCCTTTGACTCGCCTGTCAAACTTCCAAATTCGCTATTATTATTATAGAGTTCATTATGTATTTTATGGCGTTTTTTAGATTGATAAGTTCCACTACCTAGTAGTATTTTTTGGGCAAGAGTCCTGTATAAAACTTTCCTGAAATTTTATTTTATTTTTAATTCTTTTAATTCTTACTTCTTTAGCAGAGCTTTGAAAAGTTCAGCAGTAGTTTTATGAAATCGCCTTCGACTCGCCCGTCAAACTTCCAAATTCGCTATTATTATTATAGAGTTCATTATGTATTTTATGGCGTTTTTTAGATTGATAAGTTCCACTACCTAGTAGTATTTTTTGGGCAAGGGTCCTGTAGAAAACTTTCCTGAAATTTTATTTTATTTTTAATCTTTTTAATTCTTACTTCTTCAGTAGAGCTTTGAAAAGTTCAGCAGTAGTTTTATGAAATCGCATTCGACTCGCCCGTCAAACTTCCAAATTCGCTATTATTATTTTAATTATATTTGGAGAAAATATTATTATTATTATAGAGTTCATTATGTATTTTGTCGCATTTTTTAGATTGATAAGTCCCACTTATAGTAGTCTTTTTGGGCAACGGCACTGTAGGAAACGTTCCTTATTAAAAGAATCTAACATTAAAAAATGTAGACAAGAAAAAGTTAAAAAATCCTATTATAATTAAATAGCCTACAAGGTTCGCTATAAATTATTTTTATAAAGTTTTGTTAGATTCAAACTTTTCGGTTGAAAAAGCTAAAATGTAATCTTGTGTAGGTATGTGTAACAGTAATGAAAAATCAAAAAAAAATGTGAAAGAAGGAAAACCAAGAAAAATTTTAAAGTCAAAGCAATTCTTTATATTAAAAGACTATTCTCGTTTTGGTAAACCGTAATGATATTAAAGATAATAATTAAATACTTGCAGTGCCCGCCATCTTGATAATATTATTCGATGAGAGAGAATAAAACAATTAGTATTAATTAGATCTTTTTTAATTCGACTAGTTTAATTTACATTATTTTTTTTATAAATATCTGCTTGTTACACTCTCGTACACCGTAGCTAGGTAGCGTAGAGGCGTAGGGAGCTAGGGATCCATATGCAGCAATGCACGCCAGTGTCGACATAAATGCATTCTATACCACGTTACTACGAGCGGTACCTAGTTCTTAGGGCCGTTTTAGATGGACTAAGTATCGTACTAACTGTTAGTAACTGAATCAACTCAAGAAGCAAAAGCACCGGAATCTAAGCTTTAACGTCGTCAGTAGAAATTTTGAAGCACGACCGTGGACGACGTTAAAGCTTAGATTCCCTTGCTTTTGCTCCTTGAGTTGATTCAGTTACTAACAGTTAGTACGATTGATACTTAGTCCATCTAAAACGGCCCTTACACCTTCTATATCTAATCTATATCTATATCTATAGATGCAACTAAGTGTACTAAATTGCATAAAAATACAAATGAGTTAATGTTGAGTTATCAGTTGATAGAAATCATGTCTATTCCTTCAAAATGAAGTTTTAGAAAATTTTACAATTCTGAAACTTTATTAATTTTTTTGTATTAACTGTAACGTCTCTATTATGAATAATTTATTTAAAATCTAAAATTCACAAGTATTTAGCATGCTTAATGAATGAATTCCTGCACAAGTTATTAAAGAAATATTAACCCAAAATAGTTTATTCTTATATAAAAGACAACGTACGTATTCAAGGCAAAATGCCATACTACATATCCACCTGAATTAGAAGCGGAATCTGAGGATCCATTTACTGTTGAAGATAGTGAAATTGCTTGTTTGTTTAGCAATATACCCAATCTAAGCCTGGAGAAATGTGGATCAGATGCCAAAAATGTCAAATATGACTCACTGTGATTGATTGCTGGAGTTTCCAAAAAAATTAAGCAGTATACATGTAAACTATGTAAATAACCAATAAAGCAACACTTCTGTTACCTATTTACTTGATTTTCCATAGGTATAGCTATCTACTTTGGGCAAAATAACACACCTATGCCATTTTGCCCTGATATACCCCCGGCAAAATGGATTTTTTACATATTTTCTTAAAGATGGAATAGGTAAATCAAGTTTTGTAGTAACCATTTTTAAATAGCAAACATGAGCAGAATAAGATCTGAGGAGCTTATAACATAACACGTTCGAGTAGTATTGAAAAGCCCAAAAACTGCTTCAAACTAAAAGTATGCCATTTTGCCCGGAATTCCCATACCGGAGTAGTATTTTCAATCGTTAAAACTTCTATATCTATAACTTATAAAATTAAAAAGTCGTACCTACTTTAATTTTCGTTACTTTGTAGAAAATACTGTCATTAACAGAAACGTTAAATTCTTTCGTGTAAAGCTTCAACACTGCCATTTCATTTTAAATGCTTGTATTTACAAAAGAAGAGTAATTAATAATTATTTATTCTATTTAATTAAAAACATATTAAATACGAATAAAATATAATTGAAAATTAATCATTAAAAGAGTTTTAATTAGGAGGCATCTAACTTCCATTATTAAATGTATAAACCTATTATAAACGTCCACCTCTTCTGTTACAGGTCGCATCGACTTTGTGTCCAATTACTACTAGCTTTATGCGTATTTGTATATTCTTTTTGATGTCCTCTTTTATTTAACGTTGTTGCTTTTTTTTAAATTTCATTTTGAAAATTCACCAAATGCTCTTTTTTAACGTAGCGGAAATACATTTTCCTTCTTTAATTTTAAACAGCTATAGGAAAACCTGCGTTGAATTTATTCCTAACATTTATTTTTTATTGCGAAAAATACATTTAAAACATTAATATGCATAATTAAATATTTATACTTCTTATGTATAGGTATGTTTACGTGTCTTTCAAATCATGGTTAAATCTCTTCCTCCGTTCAACTGGTTTTATTTATAATTTCCTTCCTTCCATTAAATTCTAGAGCTTTCTTTCATTTTTGTTATCTATCATTCACACGTATGTGTAAAGCAATTTTTTTCATTTCTGCTTTTGTTGTGAAATTCGTATTCTTTTATATCGTTTTATTATGTACCTACTAGTCACTCGGTAAAGACAGCAAGGAGAATGTTCTCAAGAATGACATTTCCATTGCATTTATTTTTTGTTGCAATGCTTACTACTAGAGCCCGGATTTATAAGCATTTATTATTTCAAAATAAGCGTCTATTATGATATATGTATTGGAAAATATACCGCATAAATGGATACTTTTTAGCGCATATATTTGTCAGCCCTACTTATTACTAGAGTACGCATTTTAAAGCGCAATTTTTTAAAGAAAGAGCAATAGTAAGCGACACAACTTAGTAAGTCCCAGAACCGATGATAGAAAATCGGGATGATTGTATTCAGGTTCATCTTTTGGGAATAAGCTATTTGAGTGCCACCGAACTCGAAAATCTGGTTGACTGCCCAAAGCACTGGCTTAAGGCCTCAGGACTGTTAATAATAAACTTCTAACTGATGAGGAGGGCGGGAAACACACCTGAGAAGGATGCTACAGTAAAATCTCAACTTTTATGTAAAAGTAGCTATAGTTTGTTCCAATGAAAAATCTACTAGCTTTGTTGCACACATTTTTATTCTAATTAGCGTGATCCTGTACTACTAGCGCACCGTTGCCAGTAGTCCGTGCAATTTTATCACGTTTTATACAATTTTCTACTAAACATACTTTTTTTTCGTTATAAAATCATTTTAATAAATTTAATAAATATATTTATTTAAATTTATTATCAATTGTAATTATTTAATTATTTTTAGAAAAAAAAAAGAAAAATAATTCGTATAGGTATTAAATCAGGCAGCGCTGTTCCATATATCTACAACACTAACTTTTTTCATTGGAATGCTCTATACTTTGCCAGTTACAGTGCAATAACATACCGTTTATTAGTTACGAGTTTATGTAGCATAAAGACGCTAATTTTAGTCCAGCTGCCACGCTCTCAGAGCCACTCTAGGGAGTAGTCAATTTTTTTTGTCGATTCTTTTTATAAGAATGTTAAAATGTCAAAGTTGCATCCCAAAGGCTGTCATATTTCTTACTTTTTTCCTTCTCTAACAATTTCATTGAAGGATCCTGAGTGCTTTGGGCAGCCAACCAGATTTTTGTGTACGTTGGCACTCTATAGCCTATTCATAAAAGATGGGCCTGAATATGATCACCCAGATTCTTCTGACACAGGCACAAGGTCTATAATATGAGTTTTAAAGATGTCGGTTTTAAAAAAAAGTTGAAAATTTTCGGTCTTTTTACGAAATGCTTTTAACATTTGAGAGAGTTTTTGTACTTTAACGCTGATAATTGAAGCATTTTTAAATTGTACAATGAGGTTCAGCAATATTAATAATTTATCAAACGTTCTTTAAACCCCGACTATTTGTTTCAACGTTATAAATCCATTATTTTGCAATAGCACTTTATTTAATTGATTTTTTGTTATTTTTATAGTTCCGGGGACATTTGAAGAAATGGATTAGGTTTTAGAAATTGTTGTATCTATTTTTGATTTAATATCTTTGCTTGACTATAAAACTGAAACAATTTGAGGAAATCTGATACAATTTCCTTCAAGTAAATTTCAATTTTTTACATTATCTTATAATTAAAGGTAGGAGGTAGTTGACACTTTCAAACAACTTTTCTTTATAAAATTGAACGCAAAAAGGGACTTTTAATGAACGTTTTCTCACATTTTATTAATACAAATGGGATCAGTTTTCAGAAATTAAACTCGAGACAATTTTATTTTTTAAATTATTGTGCAAGTTAATGAAATTATCAAAAAAAATCATTAAAATAACAACTACAATAGAATAAAAATTAAAATAGGAAAATAAGTGCCTACATTTCTGAAATATAAAGTAAAATATTGGAATTGTTATACAGTGTCCGCAAAATAGTCGGCACCATATGGGAATTTTTCAAAAATAGCTTTCGGCATCAATCTCTGCATGACATAGAATCAAAAAGGCGCTAAAAATATTAGTGATGTCTTAAAAGTTACGATTGCCCAAAAATGTCGTTATTTTTCAAAACAGAGAAGACCATTATAAGGTAAAATTGTTTCTATTCACCTCAAGATACTAAGTACAAATTTTAAGAAAAAAATATTAACATTTTGATTTTTTGTTTTTTTTGGTAATTTATTGTCTGGATATTTAGCCTAAATTTAGATATCATTTGAGACTCTTATGTGTCAGTTCTTATTTTAATTAAAGTTTGCGGACATTTTCCTAAAATATGTGACCAATACTGTTAAAATATATACCCCAAGAAGAATTCAGAGATGGGAAAATAGTCCAAGATTGTCCTGCAATTTTCAATGAAAATACCTTTATGTTCCAAAACTCGACTAATTAAGAACAAAATGTAGTATTTTAATCTCGTTGGATCAAAGTGGATCTCCAGAATTTAAATGTAACGAAAAAAATTCCGGAGAACTATAAATTAGTGAGAATGGTCAAATAAAACAAAAAAATGAAGGTGAAAAAAAAAAATTAAGGTGAATAGAACAATTTTCCCTTATGATATTTTCCTCTGTTTTGAAAAATAACGACATATTTGGGCAATCGTAACTTTCAAAAGACGTAATGGCGGTGTTGCGTAAGTGACATCACTAATATTTTTAGCACCTTTTTGATTCTATGTCATGCAGAGATTGATACCGAAAACTATTTTTGGAAAACACATGTAATAAAAAAAAATCCCATACGGTGCAGACTTTTTTGCGGACACTGTATAACAAGTAAAATTAGTTATTGCGAAACAAAACAGCAGTAAGACCCTAAACAATAATTATTCGTATGGCCAAGTTGATATGAATAAGTAACATATTAAGTTTGGGTTTGAAATACCAAATTAGAAGGTTGTATAATTTTCCAACTTTAGTTTCCAGTACTTTAGACCAAATTAGTAGAAATTCTAAACTATTGTGGTGACTAGTGGAGAAAATGAAGTAACATTTTATTCAAAAGATCAACTATACACTCGATGTCAAGCCATCTACATATTGTTGTAAACGAAAATTGCGTGTTTTCACCGAGGCAACGTTTTTGTAGTTGACATTTACTTGTATCAACTTGTATACTGTGACTTCTGAAAGAAGATTCATTTGTACTAGCCAAATTGTAATGTATGCAATGTCGATTGCAGAGTTGCTTTGAGAGAAATAGTTAATTAGAATTGTATCTTAGTGCAGTCATCTACTAATGATATCCTCAGCATAGATATGAAACTGTTTTGCAAACCTCCGAAGTCATTCTTGGAAATTAAAATGAAAAGTGTGTTACAAATTTAAATCTTTCATATTACGTCTTCGTAAAGTGCATTTTTAAACTCTGTATTAAAGCCATCTCGTATAGCGAAATGATATAAGATAATATTATAAGGGGTTGCTTTCAAATAGAACATCGAGAAAGTAAAACTCAAAATGGATCGAGCATTTCAAAGTCTTGGTATGTCAATGGTCTCGAAAACATCCAGTAAAAAGAATCATCTTGCTGATCTTTCGCACTTCTTTTTAACTTCATTACAGACGATAAACGAAAAAAGTCGCTCTACAAGAAGTTGAACTTTATATTTTGAACAATTCGTGCTGTATATTTTCGAGACCCTTATAAAATATAATTTTACTCAATTATTTTTAATACGTACACGAATAGAGAGTAATTGAAATTGCAACTCACAGATTTTTTTTATGCATTGTACTTCTAGTAAGTTACTTATAACTTCAAGTTAACAGTTAACAACTATACGTGTTAAGCAATAAAATAACGCAATTTTATTATTTTCAGTAGTAATATCAGCAATTTCCTTTATTTTCAATCGTATAAGTTATCTTAAGACACTTTTAGTATTACGGACATATAATAATTTTATTTACCTACTTATATGTCGAAATGGAAAGCTTGGAATTTTTGGAAACTCTCCAGAGTAGTTATAAAACATGCTTTAATCAATAGTCGAACTAAAGCGTTGGAGTTAATTGTCATGTTTGCGAACCAACCTATCGTAACATTTAAATTTTGTAAATCAATTTGTTGACTGATGTTTCCAGGTAGGCGAAAGCAATAACCCTCAAACAGAATAATCACGGATTAAAAGGAAAATTATTCTAAAAATTAATAATTTTAATTTAGCGCCTGTAAATTATAATTAAATTTAACAATGACTTCTTGTGTGCTCGTGCGAACTCCCTGTTTCTGCAAATAAACGAGAAACGGAATTGTTTAAACCTTGTTTATGCCCAAGTTATCCCAAGTTGAAAGTAAGACTCAAAAAGTAGTTCTTTGCGTTTCAAAGCTAATGAAAAATGAAATTTTTTCCAAGCGATTTATTGAACTACCAATAATTTAAGAAATTGACATCAATATGTAAGTTCCAATTAAAATGCTAGCTAGCGTATACTTTATCCGATTTCCTGTTTCCACCACACCGTGATGGCGACGGAATGAATTATAATAATAATAATAAGATAACTACTCACAACTCAATCTTTTTGAAGTCGGGGAACACTTAACTCTGACATTTTTTGACGCGGAACACTTATAATTCAACATAAGCTTTTAAGCAGGGGTAGCTAACCTTTTTGAAATCAAGGGCTCAATGAAAAAAGGACATTGCTCGCAAAAATAACTCCATTATTGAAGAGGAAGAACGGAATCGTGTCCTAGGCAGATGGGTAAAGCTAGCATAGCCGTTTTGAGCCCAAAAATCAAAAGTAGGCTCATATATTTGGGCTATTTTGGGGCTCTGCATTCCATCTTGTTCTAATTTTTGAGCTCCTATATTTAATCCTAATAGCAAGGGTTAACTTTGAGTGGAAAAATCAAAAGTCAGCTCATTAAAAATCATTAAAAAATAAAAATGCGATACATGAGCTTGGTGATCTTTGCAAATTTCACCAATATTGGGACAAATAAATGGTAAAGTCACACGCATTTTCTAAATTTCCCAGGTTATCTTTGTTTTAATATTACCCATCGTAGAAAATCCTGCTTTGCAAAGATTTGACGTATAGGTAGGTGCTTCGGTTTCTTTTGCTAGACCCTCTTTAGATCTTTAACAGAGATCCAGAATTTTTCAGGAGCATTTTCAATGAACTGATTACAATCCCGTACAAAAATTATTTTACTTAGTATTGATCCTTCTTTTGCAAAAATCTTTAATTGTGTAGGTATTTTATTTTTTCGCGGAACACTTGAAATGACTCCACGGAGCACCAGTGTTTTGCGGACAACGATTTGAGAACAGCTTATTGATACCTAGGAAAATAGCACGTAAAATCATGTTTTTAGAAATTCCTGTTTCCCTAATTCTGTTAGATCAAAAATAAAAGAGATAAAAATTATGCAGAATTAAAAATTGGAAATAATAAAGGTATTATATTTCATCTAGCTTTTACTTAAAGAGCACAAAAGACTTTAGAAGTCTTAGTTAAAATTTTCGTTAATCAGGATAGCAGTTTAAATGTTACGATGTAAGTACAATTAAACTATTGCTGTCCTATAAATTGCTATTATGATTAACGAAAATTTTAACAACTTCTAAAATCTTTTTTGCTCTTCAAGTAAAATGTAATGTAGTACCTTTATCATTTCTTATTTTTAATTCAAAATAATTTTTGTCTCTTAAATTTTTGCTCTAAAACAATTAGTAAAGCAGAAGTTTATAAAACGTGATTTTACGTGCGATTTCCCTATGTATCGGTAAGTCATTCAACACCCAGTATGTAATTGTATTGTTATGACGCATTTGCTTACTGTTTTTTTATTTTTTAGAGTAAAAGTTATGGAAGTCTCGGCAAAAGACGATATTAATATCAAAGAAATCTTCCGCTCCTTTCTGACGTTATCAAAAATTCTACAAAAAGATTCTGAAGACAGCACAGGATTAAAGAGGAGGTCTAGCGCGTACGTATCGGCAACTAAAGGTAGTCGAAGAACGGAGAGTCCTCAGTTAGAAAAAGAACGATCTTCCACGTCGGCCGAATCTAGTCGTTCTAGTGGAGAAACTCGTCCGAAACCTCGCTCTAGATCGCTCATAAGGAGATCGAGTAGAAAAGCTAAACAACAAATGCGAGAAGCTCAAAATATAACTGAGGAATGTATCGTATCGTAAGAAATTAACGTTTATTAGTTTTAAATGTTTTTAATTGGTAGTTATTTTAAAAAAAACGTTGATGAAATCGAACATATTTTTAAATTTACGTTTTGTATGTAATAATTAATAGCAGTAATGGAAAACAACCTGCACAAATAATTCAGTATTATTAGATAAAATAGTCTTATAAGACTGACTGAAAGCACAGGGTAGTTAAGAAAATTGTAAATTTTACATAACTTTTTTAGTAATTTAAAACAATTTACGCTACTTCCCTGTTTTAAATAAAATTGAAAATGAATTTATACATTTTTAACGAAATTGTTATAACTTGTAGGATGACGATAAATAGCCATTATGTAAACGTAACATCGTTGTTGCATAATTACGTCACGAAAGTACCTATATATCTTTTTTTAAATAAAAAACTGTTCGTGCAAAGAACGTAGCCATTAAGCACGAAAATATGCCGGCAGCGGTAATTTTACAAATTTCTACTCATGCTTAAAATTTAAAAAAGAAAACTATATTCATTAAGGGTTTACTTAAAATTCAGAAAACTAATCTCGCCGAGTAAGTACGTAATTAGAAAAAATTTCTCACGAAAGCTGAAATTTACGTGGTAGCCTTGTAAGGGATATTTCCTCTCCAAGTTATAAACTTTAACTAAGGCAATGTTAAATTAATTATCAAGCACTCGGTCTAACATTTTATGAAGTTTATTATTGCCAAGATTGAAAAATAAAGCGGCAATAAGGAAACCAAAAACCGCACGCTTCTGTCAAAAATAGTTAGTGAACGGGAGCCAAAGTGAGGACAACTAAGAGGAATTGTTTAATTTGGAAAAGGGTTTAATTAGATTATTACAAAACGATCACAACTAATTTGCGCAAAATATTAATTTCTTCCGCATTTCGATGTAGGAAGTCAAAAAGTTATATAAGTTATTTAAAAAATACAAAAAATAAGATGAATTTTATATAGCGGATAAACTTTATAAATTTGTGAAAGCTCACGAGGGATTTTAAATAATATTTGAATTGAAAATCTGTATGTGTACAGAATATAGATACATATGCAGTTGTGATTTAAAAGCGTTTTTCAATTTTTTAAATTGGAAAAACCAACACGTAGCTTAAAAAATTGCGTTTTAAAGATCTTTTGGTTGTATAAGATCAAAATTACTTTTGGTTGTAAATAAAATGTTTTGTCTTAAAAAGTGTACGAGTTAAATTGTATCCTTTTCTCGCAACGAAATTGTTTAATTTTAATTAAATTTGTACCTTCAGAATAATCAAGTTAGTAACGTAAATCACCTGTCATAAACACACTTTTACCTAGTTTGCGTAACATTTAAAAGTAGTTTGATGTACAAAAGACAGGATTTTATGAAAAATAAAATTTCATATTAAGAACATAACTTTCGCAATTAGAGCTTCTTTTTATATTTATTCTCCGTTTCAATAATAAAAATTTCAAAAACGTGGTTCTTTTAGTTCTTTTACGATGGGCACACACTTATATTTTAATTATAAAGTTCAGTAGTAATTACAAATATTTGCGTTGATAATAAAAACAAAATTTAATTACATTAATGAAATAGGCATTTACCTCTTCGTAAAATTTCCTGTTTCAAATTAAAATGTCCTAAATATTAAATTATGAATGTTTACGGCTTGTCCGTAAATAGTCACGTACTGAATTTCGCATGTTTGAGATTCAGAGTTTCAAACCTCTGTCCGTAAAGTCCATTAAAAGACTAATGATTATTAAGTATTTTATCAAACACCAAACAGAACAATTCATCTATCTTTAGTGGAATTGATTATAAAGAACAAAAAAAAATAAACCCGACATCGGCAGTTAGAAGAGAGTAGAAAGCAATCGTAGTTCGTCTCCAAAAACATTCTTATTTTGATCGCTTTGATTGGACAATAATTTCTAATTGATGAATTTGGAAAGCTTTAAAATGAAAATTATACATAAAAATAAATATTTTATTTCGTGAAGTTACAGATGAGTTGGATGTTATAAGTAAGAATTTTTTAATTTATTTTTTTGGGCTATTTTTAATATTTTCTACTTAAAAGAAAAATTTTTTTTAAATATTTTCTGATGAAGCTTTTATTATATAAGCGAAACGTCAAATAAATAATAATTCTTAATAATTGTCTATAAAGAAAAATAGTAAGTAAGGCTCGGATTTTTAGGCACTAAAAATTTCTATTATAGGCAGACGAATAGGCAGTAAAAATTCAATTATAGGCAGCAAACAGCCATTGAAAAAAATAGGCATGTGATTCAAGAATAAATAAATATTCATCTGGTAATTTAAGTTATTAATATTTCATCAAGAAATACAAGAAAGAACAGTTAAAAAACAATGAAAACGGTTGAATGTAACAAATTAAAACTTTTTCTAAATTTTCGGGAGTAAAATTCCTTGTATTAATTGTCCGTCAAAACATGCTTGTATGCAGAAAACAAACGCTCTACGTCGCTGGAAGTCAGTGGACAATTGAAACTGGAAATTTCTGAAACTTCCATTTTGTTTGATATTGCTTTGGTGGCTCTGAATTACATTTGGCTGATTTATCTTGAAATTTTGTACTTGTTTGAAAGATAAAATTAATTTTTCCAAGAAAAAGTTGAATAATTAAAAAATTTTTTTGTACTAGACTCGGAGACAAAAATAACAAACAATGCTGTTTGACACTATCTAAATTTTTATGTTTGACATGGTTTAGACACTATCGTTACAAATAGTCACTAAATGTGTAAAATAGGCATTTAAGCAAAATGACATGCGGTTTAAAATAATCGCAAACTTGTGAAACGGATTTTAGTGTAAAAATTATTAATGGGTATCAAAACAGGCAAATGCCTTAAAATCCGAACCTTAGTTATAAGTCATCAAATTTACTAGATTGTCGCTCTAATAACACTACCTCGCGCGCCGAATGGTCTGTATACACATACAGGGCGTGCCAAGGAAAAGTTTTACCTCAAGTATCTCGGAAAATCTCTCGGGAGAAAATCACTGATGCTTCCTGCAAACCTGCTGTTTGATTCGTTCTGTGCTCTGTATATGTAGCATCCGTGTCTGCATACCCGTATTTACCACCTTCAAGGTTTAAATTTCATACCGTATTTCGGTATGTCCTTACCGCTTTATAATTGGCGCCCTAGCAGTTACTACGTCATTTTATTCGCGTTCGCATGTTTATTTAATTGTCCAAACGAATAAATATCACTTGGGTCAATCCTAGGAGACTTAAAAAATTATATTACTTATTTAAATAGGTCCTCTAAATTCATTTGTAGATCTTTTCTATTTACATTCAAAATCAGGTACATAAAACCTACACGTTGAAAAATATAAAAGGCGACAAATAAATGTTTACTCTCTGGTAATCCATTCTCTTACTCGACGTGTATATGTCTTCTCCAATATTAAACAAATAACTTTGGACAAATTCAAGTTGAAGCTACAGAAAAGAATAAATTTATTTTAATTTGCTTTTGTAAATTTTTTTTCACTTTACTCTCTTTCGTTTAATTAACCCTTTTGTTCTTTTAAAATAACAACTATCTGTTTGAATTTGGCTTACATAAACATAATATATTAATTAGAGATTTTTTATAAATTATTGTTATACTGGTGTTACAATATGTATAAATACTGTTCTAACATTTAAAACTCCAGTTGGGAAATTACATTAAGGCGTAAGAAAGTGGAAAGTGCCACGTATGGCTATGAAAAGTGTTTTTAGGTGGTGGCTAAAAGTATTGGATATTTATAATCAACCATATTGCCTAAACTTCGTTAGGGTGTTACAATTAGATAAAGTTAGTAGTACAGATGTTAAATATAATTGGGCGGGATAGCTTAGAGTTAATTTAAATATGTAGTTCAAAATTTGATTATTTACGGAACGAAATAAGGCTTTTAAAGTACAGAGGATAATTTCCAATTCCATGCTGAGAGGATTCTTAAAATAAATACATTTTATTGTTGGATTAACGACTTATTGTTAGAATAGTTGTACTAATAGCAATTTTTATCTGTAAAAGAACATTAAGATGGAAAACTAACTTCGACAGTCGTTACATAGCAAAAATTAGTAATATTGTAGATTTTTAAATTAAATGTCCATTTTATAGGCAATGTAAACAACTGTCCAACAGAACAGGCTTGATATAATGCAATATGAAAGTAAATAACAGAGCTCTAAAGGGCCATTTACATGAAGCTAGTACAGTGTTAAGCCTAGTGAGTAGGTTACTTGCAGCAAATACTTGGTTTAAAGCATTGGCCACACTACATGATTTCTCATAGGAGAAGTCATATGACTTCTCCTATGAGAGAGAGAGAGAGACAATAATAACCAAAAATAATAGGGAATTTTCAGAATAAAACTGTTAGTTATTTACCATATTTGGGGTAAATAACCAAATATAGTAAATAACCAACAGTTTTATTCTGAAAATTCCCTATTATTTTGTTATGACCTGAGCTTATTATTTTGCTATGATTTATCATAGGAGAAGTCATATGAGAAATCATGTAGTGTGACCAAGCCTTAAGTAATATAAGCTTCATGTAAATGAGAGCTAAGGATCAAGAAACTTTTTGTTAAAGTGGGGAGATAGTAATAAGCGTGGCAAATTATTATTTAATAAAATGTATGAAATTGATAATTTGAAGAAATAAAAATTAGTGATGACTGATGACAAATCTGTGAGTCGAGAGCTTCGATTAAAAAACAATCATTAAGATCGGCCCGGTAGAAACTCCTATAATTACCGGTCAAGAAAAGCCTTCGCGTTTTAAATATCTGGATGGATAGTGAATTTATTGGTCAATTTGTCATTTAATTGTGTAAATCACTTGTATTGTAATAGAAGTATTACGACACTGTTTTAAGTATGGTAATATTGATATTATATATGAAAGAAGATATATATTTAAATAATACGTGCATTAGTACTACTGCAAATTGTTAAAAACGTTCTTCATGAAGCTTAATTGCAGAAAATATAAGTTTCTTTTTTTACTCTTTTAATGGCGAGTTTCTGGTACGTTACGATTCCATAACTTAACTTTATGATGGGCCGATACATTGTTTGAAACCAGTTTTTCGACATTTAGGAATAAGATTCGTGAAGCGATAACTATGTTTATAGAAACCCGCAGTAAATCGCCTTTAATAAGCTAAAGAAATCAATACGAAATTAAAAGGCGTTGAAAATTTTTGTTTAAAATTTACATTTTAAATTGCTGTGTTGAAAATACTGGGAATGAAGTTAAGATTGAATACTTCATAATAAGTAGTGCAGAGATTATTATTTATTTGATCTTTTGGCCTTACATAGGTACAATTTTAAATAAATCTACAAATCCTCTTAAAGATAATCTTCTTTTGTGGTTAATATTATTTAGGTAAAATGAACACTTATAAATGTAAATCAATACGGATGAGGACACTAAATTGGTATATAGGTATCGCATTCATTTAATTAAAATAGAATATTTATTGGGGGAAGCGAAACGAAATATTTATTTTATTTAGGAGTTATTTTTATATTTGGTTGTTTTGATTTGAAATCAAAGCCATAAGTATTTATAGGGTACTACCTACTCATTAAATATGCCACAATTTGTAAAATAAAATCGATAAAGATTACAAGAGATAATACTTAATTAAAAGGAGTACATATTACTTTGAAGTTGTAAGTGGCAATGGCAATGTACTCAATCAAGCTAGAATATGTGCGTAATTATACACATACTTAATTAATAAATCATAGTAGACATATTAATTAATAAAATATAATTAATAGACTATAATTATAAACAAGAGGAGTCAAATCAATTTTTAAAAAATAAGTAAATCTGATGAGTTTTATTTTCTTTTTCAAATATACCCCCACCCTATTAACATAACGCGGGTGTCAAGACTTGACATGACATCTTTCTTCACTCCACGATACAATAGAATTAGCACCCCAGGCAGCTCAAAATATACAGCATGTATTTAAACAACATATTGATGACGATAGTCGCAGTTGAGATATATTTCGCTACCGTAATGACACGAGGTCGTATGTAACAATTTTACATAAAGTGAGTTTTAATTATTTTTGGAAAGAGAGCCTTCTTATGCTCATTCTGACAGAACGTCGTAACTGAAAAAATAATATTAACCTGTTTAAAATAAAAGTTTGTTTTTATAAAATGTATCTTTTGTATAGAGAAGTTAAAATTAAATCGCTTTTTTCTTCAAACTATGTTTCATTCACATCCGACCTCCTGTTATTATGGTAGCGATACCCAAACGGACTCGGAGTGCCTGTTTATAACGTGCCATTTTCAAATAATCTTTTGTTTGTTTACCAGGTGCCCACGATCAAAACGGAATAATACTGGGAATTACATTTGCAGTTTGCTGCTCACCAGCTTCATCTACAAGAACGGTAATGATATCTTCTATTGAAAGAGAATTATTTTCTAAAACTGTTGATACCAAATAATAATAATAATAATTGAATAAGCAATTTAAATATAATTTGGCGAGGGGTTATCCACTCTCTGCAGTCAATGTACAAAAATTGAGCTGTCAACAGCAGTCATCTGCAGTTAGTGGCAGTTATAGCATATGCACTCATGGACAGTCAACTGCAGTCAGTATACAAATTCAGATCAGTGGTTGATCCCGGTATTTGGAATCAACAGATTCAGAAAATAATTCTCTTTCAATAGATACCATTACCGTTCTTGTAGATCAAGCTGGTGAGCAGTAAACTGCAAATGTAATTCCCTGTGTTATTAGGCTATGTTCCGCTTTGATCGTGGGCACTCGGTATACTTTGCGCTGCTATTATTATTGTTATTAACTAATTAATACTCCTATTAAGTTATGGTATTATGTAGTTCACTTAAAATTAATATGATAAAAAGATTTTCAGAACAGCAATGTTAAGGTTGATTCTTATAGATTTTTGGGCACTAAATACGAAAACGTAATGTGCCTGTGGGCAAGAGGTGGGAGTTTTATCTCTAAAAATGGGATAAAAGAGTGAAAAGCCTGGTTCCTCTCGGTTTTCCGCTTTTCTCAAAAATGAAATCTTGGTAGGGTAATAATAATTATGATTGGATATAGTTGCTGACATCGAAACTCATTCATTCAGATCGGTTTGATAATATTTCGTTAAAATACACCCAAGGGATAAAATTCTTCAATTTTCGGTTAAATTAAAAGCAGTTGAAATTTAAAGAATGGCGTTTCTCCACCTTTTCACGAGGAATCCAACTTTTTTATTAAAATTTTTATATAACCCAAACTTACTTTAGTAGACCCAAATTTGGGTCGCCCTCAAAAGTTGAAAAACGCTGCTCTAAAGAACAAGGATTGACCATAATATTACCGACTATTAATGCTGGGAGCACAAAATAGCTGGAGCCCATTAAGCCACTGATGCTAATATGGAAAGTATTTCTTTTATGTCAGTATTGCGAAAGTTAAGGTACACATTTATCCCCAGGATTTAATTTTAGTCTCAGCATAAAGTGGTTTTAACAATAGCTTGAACCGGTTTATACTGAGACTAAAATTAAATACCACAAGGATAAATGTGTAATGTAGAATTCGGCCTAAAACGGAATAAATTTTCCGCCATAAATAAAATCTGTGATTTCTATCAGAAAACACCGTTATTTTATATTCTGTAAATTGGTCGTATACTTACTTTGAAAATTACTTCGTTTCTTTTCAAAGCCGCAGTCAATATACATATAAATCGTTGTTCAGGCAAGTCAGTAATAAGTTTTAAAACCATAAAATACTTGTATAACATAAATCCTCTAGAAAAATGAAGAAATATTATGTAGATTTAAAAGTATTCTGGAAACTTTGTAACACGTCGCTTCCAGCTCAAAGTTGATATTTCTATTAAAAATTCGATTACAAAACGTACTTACTCGGATGTGATTAGTTGAAAATTTAGACAAGAGGAATAAATAAAATTTCGTACTACCTATTTATGTTAGAAAAAATTTGCAGGATATTAAATTTATTAATTAATTTTTTCATAGATTTATGTCACGATAAATCTCTTGAACATCTGACAAGACCACGAAATTCAATCTGAATTAATTATAATATCGCGATGAAAGATTGGAATCGATCAAATTCAAATATACCTTAAAAAGGAAATTAGTGGAAACTCAAATTAATTATTGGGTATGAAGAAAAAATACTACGGATTAACCAAAAATAATATTAAATAAAAAAATACAAAAAAGGCCAATTTTAGGAAAATTAAAAAAAAAGTATTATTAATCACTTTGAATTATTGAGTGATACATTTTGTATTTAATGTAATTATTAATCGTTAGTAAAAAAATCTTAGATTTAATAACCGTGTTTTTTCGAAACTTTTATTACTTATACAAAATATAATTAACGTTTTAAATGAATGAATTTACACAAATTATCAAATCATTAGAAGTAAATAATGAAAACAACGCTTAAGAAATCAAAATATAAAAAATCAAATTGTGGTACATACAACCGTCCTCTGCGAGAGCTTTTGTGCTAATGGTCCAAGTAAAGTGAGAGTTTACAAAAAGTTAAATTCCAAACAAATTTTAAAAGAGTTATACTGAAGCGAGAGATCAAAACTGCAAAACAATTGGAACAAAATGCCTTCTTGAATGTAGTTTTGGTGGCTCTTTATCAGAAGTATTGGTAGCATCATATTCGTAAGGGTTAACTAGCGCCCTTTCAAAAAAGACTTTTTGGTACTTACTAATAATTTAAAATGTGACAATTTTTTTAATTTCGAAAACTGTGCGATTTTGTTAAACGCTTTTTAATTTAGTAGATGTATAACACTATAGTTTTAAACACCAAGGAATAAAAATTGGTATGGTTTTTTTGTTTGTAAAAATCTGTGCGACTGTTGTCTTTTCGAAAATAAGTGCGCCTCTTACTAAAGACGACCATTTAAATAAACTTTACAAAGTACTTGTCGTCAGTTCTACGTACTCTTTACGCTTTTTAAACTATTCAAAGTGTTTTTCTTACTATTAAACTGTGGAACACTTTTTCAATTCGGGTGTATTATTGTCTATTTATTATTCTTCTAGATAAAACATTTCAAGTGTTAATTATGTACGACATAATTTTGTGACTACAAGCGTTCGTGTTTGAAAAACAAATCATCAAACATTGAAATTATGTATACGCTGTTCACACATTTGGGTCTGGATGTGATAATAAATTATAGCGCGATTCAAGTGTCATGTGCCATCCGGTATAAAGCGTGGCAATTTGAGTATTTCGGCGATACAGTTTGACCACCCGTACTAACTTAATATTGAAACATTGATCCACTTTACAAATGTGTATTAGGAAACTATAGTAGATGTAGATAGGCGCTATATTAGTAGTAGTTCTTGTTTAAAATTTATGTGTACAACTTCTCTCTGTACGTGTCGCATAAAAAATATGTAGTTGTTTGTAATATGTTATCGATTCTCTTGCTGTAGCTATGGATGTATTTTGTTTATGACTAAAATCGCAGGTTACCCTGTGGCATATTACTTAATTAATATATTATTATTAGTTATCTTAAAAAGGGTGTTCATGAAAGTTTTTAATTAAGCAAACACGGACTCTGTATCTTTATGCTAATTTCCAACTGGAAGCTCTAACGTTAATTAATATGTTTATTATAATCTGCATAAACTCTCTGTTATTTACATGTTTTTATTTTAACTAATTTAATCGTTAATTTGCATAAATGTTAAAATATAAATATTCAAAAATTACTTTTTCACTTTTTTAATAATTATATAAAAAAATTTCAAGCTTTTGTAGTACATTATTGTGACCAATATCAGGGTTGCGTTTGAATTGAGCACCAAGTTACCTATCTTTTAATAAAAAAAGATTATAAAAAAATATTATAATATTTTAAATAGAACAAAATGTTACATAAAAATAAGAAATTTATATGTGCTAGAAATTATACCTTTAATACAAATTATTATAAATACAATAAATTATCGATATAGTATCACTTATAGTGATTTTTATGCATATTTGTTAATGAAATAATTGTAATATAATTTTACTACTTGATATTTTTGACTGTTTCATCAACTTTCAGTCCTATAAAATAAAATGTTACAAACTCACATAATGTTCAGTTGATGATAATAACATACCTACTCGACCCTCTTTTTATTTAATGTGCGTATTAGAAATGAAAAAAATAGAAAAATAAGAACAATTTAAATGAAACTTGAAACTTGTAGATAAGTTTTAGCCATTTTTGGATAAATTCAATTGGAGAATCGTTTGATGTTAATTAATAATATGATTTATTTAAAAACATCATTTAACACTCGATGTTTTTTAGATTTATACAGTGTGTTCTAAAATAGTGGACGAGTGCTCGAGCTCGATCTCGCTTAATAGTGATTTTTAAAATGGTACTAGGTAAAAATACTGAAAGCTTTGCTTGCTTTCAAGCCTCGTAAAGAAGAAACATTTAATATTACTTTTCAAATAATGCCCTTTGAATAATTTAAAAATAAAAACTAACCTTAAATAAAACTGCCAAAACGATGAACGCCATCGCAGCATCACACCACGTTCAAAATCCGAAAGGCTCAAAATATACTGAATAAAACCATTGTAAATTTTATCACAATAAACAAATATGCAACAATATCGTATTACACCTGCATTTATTTTAATGATTTAGTGAAATGTGTAAGAAATACTTTTAAATAAGTACGAAAGAGAAAGAGTTATTTTTAGATAGAAGAGAGGCGTGCATTAATTCATAATCTGAATGTTTACGTTTAAATCAAGAACCATTTTTAAAATCTTCGCTTTAAAATACCAATAATAAAATAAAATAAATTTCAAAAGTAAGTACCTATCAGCGCTATCAGTTATCAAAAATTGCAGGCGTGTAATTCGAATTTGAAATTAATAATTCAAGCCTACCTTCTATCTGAAAATATCTCTTTTTCTCTCATAATTATTTAAAAATATTTCTTATTTCTTTCCACTCATTTCACACATGTTATGGGATTTTTTCTATTGGTTTTATCAGTACATTTTTCACGAGAACGTGCATTTGAACATTATTTGAAAAATAAGATCAAATGTTTGCACAATGCACAAGGTTGAAGGTTTGAAAGCAAATAAAACTTTTTTGAAAGAATTAAAATTTTTGGAAAATCAGAAATCATTTTTTTTCTCTTTGAGAATATTAACTCCTGAACACACTAACATGCGAATTGCTTTTAAACAGTGCACCCTGCAGAAAAAACAGAAACTAAAAAAAAAAGTCGTATGTTTAAAAAGTTTCAGGACAACCAAAAATTCTTATAAATAGTGGCATTTTTTAAATAAATCACTAAGGAGTGAGATCATCCGTTATTCACAAACCATAGGACACACATAGGGCATTATAAAGAATTTGACGTATAGGTAAGCAAACTAAATTTCGCCCTTCCATTTCATTCAAAGTATTTTTCGATGATTGTCGCCGAATTTTTCAAATATTTATTTCAACATTTTGTATTATAGAGTACCTAAGCATTTAAAGATGTTATTCTCTACATTATTGATGATTGATGACCAACTCGAACTTGTTTTGTACTAATTATTTACTATAGTGTTATAAATCAATAAACTTATTAAATGTATAATATTTTTTTAATTGTTTTAAATCCCGAGGGGTTATCCACTTTCTGCAGTCAATGTACAAAAATTGAGCTGTCAACGGTAGTCATCTGCAGTCAAGGGCAATCATAGGTAATCAACTGCAGTCAGTGTACAAATTCAGAACAGTAGTTGACCCCTCGGTACATCCTAAATCTCCAAATCTTAAGCATCTCCATGTCTTTTTGTGAGTGAGAACATCGAAAGGATGTGGTGTATTCTTCCAACTGCTGTAAGTTCTCAGTTTACTTTGGTTAGGAAGTTTGCTTAGGAACATTTACCTCGAGCACAAATTGAAAAATATGACTTTATTTAATTTTGTCTTTCTTTATATCTACATCTACTACCTTATCATCATTTTTATTTGTATTACAAACTTTTGCACCTAACAAACAATTTTCCATTTCAGATATCTGATTTTCACCTGCCTTCTCCTTTAAGTTTGGAAGTTTTTCATTTTTCTTAATTTTATCTTTCTTTAATGGATCTGTAGAATCTTTAGAAATACTGGAAATAAAACACATTAGCTATATTTTCTAACTTGCACAGCTTCTTATACTCACTCCTTTTCATTTTTCACGTTATCCTTTTCAGTAATACTAAATATACGCTTTGGTTGACGACCAGTTCGTTCTAAAGGTCGACTTTTTAAGCTCATTTTTTCTCGAGTTAGGTAATCTATGTACGCTTTCCTATATTCGGGTTGACATTCTAAAGGCCCTTCTATTTCAAATAGTCGATTATGGCCCGATTTGTTAAAATGAATGTTAGTAAACTCGCTATTGGCCTATAACAAGTAAAAAGTTTTACTTAAACTCCTTTAATAACTTTTATTGAGGAGTGACGAAGGTGTAGGTTTTAATATTTAGTGAACAGCTGTTCATTTCAGTAAAAATTCTTTATGTAATGCTGTAATTATATAAAAAGTGTTCGTGACATCACGACGGATTTAAAATCCAATACTTACAGAAAAAATTTTACTTTAAGGTCAGGTAAGTATATAAAAATTAATAACACGTATTAGGTAATAAAGTAAGTAAAGTATAAGTTTTTAAGCTTCCGTACTTATAAAATAATTTTGAACTGCTTTTAGTTAGTTTCCAAAGTTTAAACTTGGTGAAAAGTTATTATGCACTATATTGATGTAGCACTTACTCAACTATCTATATCGGTCCTAAAGCAAACCACATTTGTAATTAATTAAAATTAAACTTACCACTACTTTTCCAGTATTATCTACTATGGATTTTTTAAAATTTGATAGTTTAGGAACAGGGCGACCTTTTCTGGAAGTCGAATTTAACTTGGAGTTCGAATTAGAAACTTCTGTTTGTTTCTTCGTTTGGTTTTCGTTTTTTAAAGCTCCAAATTTTCCATAAGCGTCTTTATAAAAATTTGTGTAATTTTGATTATATTCCGAACTTAAACCATTTATATTATCGCGTAATGATAAACTAGTTTTCGATTTTTTCAATTTTCCTAAAGATTGACAATTGTCATTTACTTTTGGATTAAAATAATTAACCGTTTTACCATCAAAACGGTTATATTTTCTCAAATTATCCATTTCGTCCAATTTTGCATTTGGCTTGAAATCGTCTCTAAGATACGGAATAATTGGAGAAAGTTGATGTTTAAACGGTTCATTACTTCGGGTGTCAAAAACTCCACTTAATTTTAATTGATCGGTGGGTGTTTGCAATTTACTTCTTTCCACTTGTTTGTATTCCTTATACGCATTTTGATATTCTGGTTGTAATATTAGATCACCTTCTAAATGTAAGTTGGTATAACGTTTGCGAAGAGGTATTCGTTCTCGAATAGTAAACGGGGTAAATTGATCACGGTTTTCGGTAGAAACATTTATATTTCCTTGTAGACAAAGAGTCGTATGTCTTTTAAGCAACGGTGATTTAGGATGAATCTGATAAGCTACATATTTATCTTTCGATTCAGAGTTTGAATCAAAAGTTCCCACCAATTTTAAAGTAGTCGATTTTCTAATTAGTTTAGGTCTGTCAGTTGGAAGGTATTTTATAAACTGATCGCCAGTTTCTGTATCGCAAAAAAAATTCCCTTCCAGTTTTAAATTCGAACCAATTTCCGAAAAGCAATTGCGTTGATGTAAATGTTGAAGTCTTAGGGCACTTTCTCGATTTCTTCTAAAATATGAATTACAATTTCAGTAAGTTAGAGTTTAAGAAGAAATAAACAATATTTTAGTTTTATCCACAATTTCACCCGTGACAAATCGTTATTGCCAAATTCATACTAATAAGGGCGAAGATATCCATCTTGCAATAAACTTAATTTTTGGTTCTTATGTAAATTTTGTTCTCCAAACATTCTAATTCTTTCCTTTTCAATTTATTGAAACATGAGCATAGTAAAAATGATGGAAAAGTATTATTATTAGTGTGATTATTTTACGAGCGTGTAATGATGGCTATTACTCACGAGAATGAATTGTGACACGAGCCGTAGGAAAGAAAGGTGCGATTTTAGAAAAAAATCTAGTATGTTGGTTTTTCACTTCGTTTTTTAATTAAACGAACCAACGGCTTTACATGTTTAGAAGCTCTTTAAAATAGATAAAAAATTATTGTTCCTTCCTAACGCATCGAAAGCGTGGATTTAAAAAAAATATTTTTGTAAGTGCCTACAGATTAACCTAAAAACCTTAGTTCATAGGAATTTGAATGCATGCATTATAGTTGAAAGTAGGAGAAATACAGGAAGGAGAAGAAGTGCTTCTTGGCTAACCAGGTAATATTTTCCTTGGTTAAACGATTCATTTTAACCATGGTTCAATAAGTTGCTAAGGGTCGGTTTTTCAATCATCGTTTAGTCTAAGTTCCATCTAAACGAAGTTCAATCTCATGCGCGGTGAATTTACTGTAATGTAAACGAGTTACGGTGCATGAGCTTGAACTAAGTTCGACTGCATCTTAGGAAAAACCCGGCCTAAGTGCATCTCTATCGAGTAAATTCCGTCCTTAAATAAATTCTTTAATCATAATGGGTTAAAATGAATCAGTTAACCATAATGGTTAAAATGAATCAATTAACCAAAGATAGTTAAAATGATTTGGTTAACCGAATACGAGAGGTTTAACCTAGTGTTTCTCAACCTTTTTTCATGTGCGACCCAATTTTTAATATCAAATTTTGTAGCGCCCCTTGGAAAATTAAAAAAAAATATGTAGATTTGGCATCTCTGTACAGACCTTTATCGTATAAAATCGATAAAATAGTAAAAGAAATTTAATGCTCTACAACTTTTTCTCTGAAGACTTTTATTGTAAAACAAAAGGCTAAGGTGCTAGAGGTAAAAGTTTGACGAAAAACATAAGGCAAAATTTTGTTTATACGTTATAAAACGTATAAAAACGTTTTTGCGGCCATATATCTTGAAAACTATAAAAAACAGAAAAAAATATTGAAAAATATACAGGGTGTTTCACTTAAATTAAGCCTTTTAATTCCATTTCCGGTTAAACCGGAAGTCAAAATATAAAATGTTTGGTATCGTGTAATAGCTAACCTTACGATCTTTCAAATTATTTAAAAATATACAGGGTGTTCCAAAAAAATTGATATTGTTCTAATTTTCGGTTTAACCGGAAGCGTTTTGTTAATCGCAAATAGTGTTAAATAATAGATATTCATGGGATTGATATAAATGTCCAATTGCAAGTTTTCATTTTTATTACAAAAGAAATTAGAGATTATTGAAGTTTTGACATTCAAAAAATCATAACTCCGAATCCGCATCATACAAGTCTTTAAAAATAGTTAGATAGAGAATCATGTTGTCTATAACATATCCATATCTGTATAAATCGGCCGGACCAGTTTTTGAGAAAATCCATTTCTAAATTTTTCCCTACTTTGGCCCCTTAAAGGTAGGCAATTTTTAAACAATTTTGAAAATCGACTTCTTTAGAACGAAAGCCCTATATTTTGGCTGTACAATGCCATTTTGAAATTTTTATAATTTCTCACAGAGTGAGAGATTATATAATTTCTCACAACTTGCTCACAGAGTTACAGACTCTACACACAGACATTTTGGTTAAAAAAATCGAAAAAATTTTTTTTCGATTTTTGGAATCAGAGTGACTGAAAACGTCGAGAACTTCAATAAATAAATTTTTTATTATTATTATTATTTTTCTCTCGATTACAACAACTTTTTCTTGGATTGGAAAATGAATTAAAACAATCTTGTAGGAAATTTTATAAGTTTTCATTTTGATAAGAATAATTTTTTCCCTAGACCTACAGTTTTCAAGATATAAGCGAAAACGCAAAAAACGGGACCTTTCCACCCGATGAATTTAATGATGATGAATTTGAAAAATTACTCTGCTCTGATTGGCCAACCAACCAACGGAAACGTATGAACAGAGAACTATGAACCTACTTTTAGCCATAGCTAGGACCGGGAATTGTTAGTATTTTTACCTCCTACACATAACTACTCCAAACACATCCCACCCTCTTTGATGTCCTTTACACCCCTTTTTTGAGCGTTAGTTAGGCGACTGGTGACTGGACTAATGTTCCCTAATGTCCCTAGCTCCTTCGCACTTCCATAAAGCGTTGTTTTATATAGGGTGTGTGGGGATGAGGGTCGGTGCTTCAGTGTTTTCCAATCTGCCATAAAATAATTACAATTTCATTTTTTGGTGTGATGTGAGGTGCCAAGGAGCCAAGGACAGTGCAAAGTGTGGTGTCCTGAGATGGCCACGGAGTAAGACTGTCTTCGGTTGTTTTCTTCTTCAACAAATACTTTTTTCTTCTATTTCCATTTTGCTCCCCTTTTCAGATATTTGGTTCGCCCACAGGTTGAGAATCGCTGGTTTAACAAAAAACGAATCACTAAATAACCTAATTGGTTAATTTTGGTTTCACCGGTGAACCGATGTCGTTGATGGGTGCAAATAAATATTGTAATGCTCACCCCGTTCAAACGAGTAGTTTGAGATCCTACCAACTAAAGTTATCTGGCCAATTTGTATGCATACTTACATATCTATGTTATTTTTATTGACGTTGCACATGTCCGCATACTGAAAGTTCAGTGGGTGCTCTAAAAATGCTTCTTTATATTCGGGATTAAATTCTGGAAATCCTTCTATTTTAAGGGAATCGACTGGTTTTTCGGGCAATACTAAATGCTAAAAAGTTAAACACAAACGAAATTAGTTTTCATAATTTAAATAGGTAGTTCACAAACTTTACATTGTTATCCCACAAATATTCTATGAATTTTTTTTGGTATTCCGATTTGATGTTATCAAATGTACCATCCTCAAGTTTCAAGTTGTCATGGATTTGAATGTAATCTAAAAATTCTAACTGTAAATTATAATATTTTTGTATCCAAGTATCCACTTAGTTACCAGGCGGTTTCTTCTTCCTGTATAAAAAAAGTTCATCGACAGTTGTTCCTGGAGGAAATCCACTTTTCAAAAGAGCCGTGATTAAATGTTTATTGACTAGTAGAACGAGTAATGCGGTTTTTTATTGTTCTTAAAAATGTTTGTGAAAACTCTAAAATTAGGGAGATTTTTAAATTAAATTATGATGTACTAACCTTTTATAGTTATTGTGCACCTTCTATAAAGTACTTACATTTTAAATAGGAATATGGAAGTATAAAAGTTTAGTCGCAGATTTATTATTTTCTGAAAACACGTTGCAGATGTATTTGCACATTTGGAAAATAGGTTTTCTTATACCATATTGATTAATGTACTTATAATTTTTTTTCAAAAATTTTGTAGCTTCAAATTAGCTGTGGAAATTTAACACTTTTCAGCTAATTGAAATAAATTGGACACTTTTGCAATTTGCAGGCACTTGTCATAAAAATGAATTTTCTCAGCGTGCTGAAGGTAGATTACTAATAACTCCTCTCTTAGTCCTAATCTCTCTTAATGGACATTAGGTTTACCCTGAATGGTCTGAATAATCTTTCCAGGTGCTGAATTTACCTAATCCGTCTTTGTTTGTCTTCGGAACAGTTACGTGGGATCGGTGTTCAATATACATAATCTTCCATTAAAAGTCGAGAGCAAGATAGTAATTCCATTTCTTTCCAAAGTTAGAAACCTTCAAATAGTAAAAACTTTAAAGAGCAATCAAACTTAATTAACTCTTAATTGATATTACTTATAAAAGCAATTTAGACATAAAATAATTTATTCTTTATGAACGCACCAGACTATTAAAAAAAACTTATGCTAATCAGTGTCGTAAGGAATTAAAGATTTTAGCTTAAAATTTCCAAGTTCGTTCTTTATTTTGACAACTTAATCACAACTTCTACAATTCCCATTATCCTATCGTTGCGTTGTTTTTAAAAATCATTATTTGGGTGATTTGTAATTTGATTTGGTTGAAAATGCGTTTTTAATGTTATTATAACTTTCTTATTTATTAACAGTAAATAAATAATAACTATTACATAATTATATTGTTTTTATACCGTATACAGGGTGGTGTCACTTTTATCTTGCACACTATGGGCATCTCCTAAACGGTAAGAGTTACAAGGTCAGTTAAATTAGAGAAAAGTTGCACAATTTCATGTGATATAAGAAATAAAAAAGAAAATTGCAATAGTTTGGTTTTTGAAATATCCTAAATAAAACTCAAAACTTGCATTTGCTTGTTCATTACATAGCTCTTTTATTATTTAAGGCATTGATATGAAATTTGGTAAGTTTACGTAACTTGACACAAGCACAGAGCTACGAATTAAACGCACGAAATTTTTTCTATACTTACTAGATGTCTATGTTTTAATAGACAACTTTTGATTTTCTTATTGGGCTATGTTGAATTTTGGCATAAATAAATTGGATTTTTTATACTGATATCAACGATGTGTAATTTTCTGTTTTAACAAAAATGGCGGCACACCCCATATTACTTTTGCTAAATAGAGTATTAGCCAAAACAATAGAAATATAACGAACCTTATTAAAACAAAAGCTACCCCAAGTTGTCATTTTAAATTCTATCAGTTGTTTTTTCATGGCCACTTGATTTAATAAAAATAATATGGAGTGTGCTGACATCTTTCTTTTTAAACATGGATTATTACACATCGTTGAAATCAGAATAAAAAATCCAATTTATTTATGCCAAAATTCAACATGGCGTCCATAAGAACACAGACATCGAGTTAGGCTAGAAAAAGTTTCGTGCGTTTAATTTGTAGCTCGTGTCAAGTTGTGTAAACTTACCAAATTTCATATCAATGCTATGAAAATGCTAACAAAAGAGGTAATGAACAAGAAAATGCAAGTTTTCAGTTTTTTCAGGATATTTCAGAAGCCAAGCAAGCTATCACAATTTTCTTTTTTATTTCTTATAGGACATGAAATTGTGCAACTTTTCTCTAATTTAACCGACCTCGTAACTCTTACCGTTTAGGAGATGCCCATAGCACGTAGGTAGTATTCTGTGTCCATAGTGTGCAAGATAAAAGTGACCACCTTGTATATATACTGAAACTATCGTGATGCATTTGCACCCTTTCTTTGTTATTTCTTGTTTTAATTAATGGCGTGTGCACGGAAAATTGTCCCTCTACTATTAGCAGTTCCCAGAAAAAATTAAATATACAATTATAAGTTATCCTCGTTTATGATCAAAATTAATCAGCGTTGATCGTCGATGGCCCTGGATCAACAAATTGTTCAGGATATTTTATTTAGATGGGGTACAGTCTTCCGCGTACGCACCTTGAGACTATAAAACAGTGGCGTAAATAACGGGCCCGCAGGGCCCGCGTTGCTTGAGCACCCCCGAATAAATGGGGACCCCGAAAAATTCCGTAGTTTGTAGTACCATAAACAGGCACAAAAATGTCTGCTTTTGTAGTATTTGAGAATTTAGAAAAGAAGTAGTAAATACCTTTCCTTGTAAAGTTATCCAAAACAAAACCGTCGGCATTATCGGCAAACTGCAATTAAGTAAAAAGGTATGTTGTAAAAGTTTAAGAAATGGTCACAAATAAAACCTTACACCTATAAATAAAACTGTGGCAGGAAGAATTTTATGAATTTTGGACTTCTACCTTGGGCGGCTGCTTCCTTCCGAAAAAATGGATTCTAGACCAATAACATACCTTTTGGTCCAGTAGATTTGTTGAAAAAAATTCCAAAGCACCACAAGCTGATCAAAAACTAATTTATTCATTGTATTTATTTTATTGCAAGAAAGTAATAAAAAATTTTTTGTTTAAGAAAAAAAAGATAGTAATCGATGGAGTAGAATCGACTTGCCATTATTGTTGAGATTCTCAGGTGCAACCCAACAGCTAAAAAGTACATAGACAATCAGAAAAAAACAATTTTATTATTATTTTAACTTGAAGTACTCTAAAATTTTCAAATGTTGTCTATGTGAAAAAATTATGGGGGTAGGGGTAGAGCCCCTTCTGAACCTTGCGGAGAGGCCCCCAAGTTCTTAGTTACGCCACTGCTATAAAATAACACAAAATATTCTCATTAAGTACCTCCAACAAAGTGGGGTTCGCTAAATACGTCGAACCTAGGATCTGAAACTACCTTAATCCGCCACTGAACTGATAGAATTAAAAATTCAAAAGAAAGCTGTGTACTACTACATTTCTTTTATAAATAGAAACGTGCAGCTTAATTATTATTGATTGCTATTTAATTTGTCGAGTTGATTTTAAGATATTATTTAATTACCAAGTGCAATTATTATACGAATAAAATTGTTATTAAAAAACGTTACTAAATACCTGTTAAGTAAATAAACAAGAAATTGCAGTCGTTGGATGGAATAGGTAAGTACCTAATTAAACATAGAGTGACTTGAACGAAGGCAATACGTAAACTAGTTAAGAAATAACGTTTTATCTGTAAACCTAGGTGTACCTAATACATTTTGTGTAATTTTAGCGTGACCGGCCTATAAAACTTACATTATGAATCAGCTATCCAATCACCTTCTGATGTCTCGTGACGTCTCAGGGTTCCACCACATCCTGCTGACCTACATGTAGGGTTAGCTCTGTTCTAAATGATGAACTAGAAAGTTTTCACAATGAGCTTTTGTTGCTGATAAAAAATTGATTGGCTTAAAATTTCGCGTTATAATTCACAAGGTCAAGGTAGACCTTAATATCCTAATTTCACACTTCGTAATTTTAACAATCACTGTTACCAAAATAAACTTTCATTTCAGTAACTGCTGTAAAATTTATGATTAATTCGCTACCTTTCAAATTATAACAATTTTATACAACATTTGGATTAAATGCTTATTGAAAAAGCGTTGCATGTCAGCTTATTAAATAATTAAAATCAGTTTTTAAGTGCCACGCAATTTTTAACAGATTTTTATTAACACATTAACGTTAACTTGAGTAGAAAAATTCGATAGCTAATTTAATTTCCTCAAATAATAGTCGATAACTAATTTTAAATTAAAAATATTGGGGTAGTTGATATAGGCTATCGTGGAACTTTTTTTTAATCATTTCTTCAACACATCTTCCATCTTATGATGTTTTGCCAATAATAGTAAGATTAGATACAACTTGAAACAAATTATACCTGTAAGTACCTAATTACAATTTTTAAGTCGACTACGTAATCAAAATTTCCTAATTCTTCAATTTCTAAAGGATAAGCTAGGGATTCTACCTGCCCGTCTCTTTAGCGACAAAATGTCCCTAGACCATTTCAAGACATATAAATTTTTATTATTTAGTTTCTTAATTATTTGCATGTACCAAATACTTGACTGAATAAATTGTATTATTTCAGTGCCAGATTAAGCCAGCCTGTAGCAAATGTTATCAAGAGACCCATGCAGTGGCGTAGCGACATTATCACGGGTCTGGAGTCCAAAGATTTTCCATGGCCCCCAAGCGACATTGCCATTTTTTGAATTTTCAAGGTCAAAAGAGCTTAGATCAACTATTTAAGAGGGCGATATTTAACAAATGGACGGGGAAGGTGATATTTAGACATTCCGTTCTTAAGCTTTAGCGACTTTAATATCCGGTTGATCACTACTATTTACAATTCCTGATAGGGTAAAGTTCAAAGAAGGCACTAAAGTATTTGTATATAAAAAATAAGAGCCTAATTAGTGAGAAAAATGCAGTTGAACTTGGTGTAATTTAAAAAAAGACAGGATGTTGTTTCTACCATGTTTCTACCCAACATCCGTTGTTTTTTTTGAATTTCACCAAGTTCAACTGCATTTTTCTCACTAATTAGGGTTTTATTTTTTATATACAAATACTTTAGTGCCTTCTTAGAACTTTACCCTATCAGGAATTCTAAATATTAGTGATATAAACCGGATATTAAAGTCGCTAAAGCTTAAGAGCGGAATGTCTAAATATCAACTTCCCCGCCCATTTGTTAAATATCGCCCTCTTAACATATGTACGCGCGTACATGTTCGTCAAACATCAATGTGCGTGTGTTGGCCCGAAAACGCTTCGAACATGTACAGTCACGTTCACATCTTTTGGCCCCCCCGCTATAGGCCTAGTACGAATTGTGGGTTCAACCATCAATAACACCCCCCTACTTAAACTGAGGGGTAACTTTATTTGCCAACAAATAGTAAATCAACAAACTGTGTTGGTGTTGTGATGGTTGCACCAACATTTCGTGCTAACGTATTGCCGGAGTGGCCAAAAGATATGCACGAGACTGTACATGCATACAAGAAGTCCGTCTCACTTCTCAACCTGGCTCATCCTGAAAACATGTACTTGCGTTGATTTTGTACGTACGAGATTAAATAAGAGGACATTTTTTACAATTTGAATTTACAAAAAAGCCCGCTCTTCCGGGCCCGTGAAACTCATGGCCCTGGTTCCACGGAACCCTCAGAACCATTATAGTTACGCCACTTGGCTCTTTTACAAACAAAGTACTCGATTTTTAATGTGAGAAAATTTATAGATAACAGACAACACTAGACAAATCAAGTGCGGGAGTTCCAACATCACTAGCTCGTGTGTGTGCGGGATATTTAAATTCTGATTTTTTTCTGCTGGGAACGGGGCCCCCAGAGACGAGAGGCCCGTAGCATTTGCTACTTCTGCTACTATAGTTAATCTGGCACTGTATTATTTCGTCTTCCCGTACAAGTGTCACGCAATGTTAAAAGTTGGCCACAGAAAACTTATGTTATGAGTAAGGCCAGAATTTTAGGTTGTAAAAAAATCAATAAAGGTACCTAAAACAGGTGATAAAATTATGAAATTAGGTTATGAAATTTTTTGTTGTTAGCATTGCTTACAAGAAATTTTTCAAATTTTTCTGGGGTGACGCTGATGCGTTTGTCAGTGAGTACTATAATGGTTTCTTTAGCCAAGAAAACAAACGTTCAACTTTTCTGAATATGTCGTGTCCTCTGTTCAAATATATTTTAATATCTGCAAAAACTTCATATTCTGAATTTTTGTTAAATGTTGTTACTAATTTTGGTAAAGCTGAAGTTTGCACTGCGTTACCAGTAGCTTGCTCTAACGAATGCTTTACATCTTCAACAATTTTCAAAGATTCTGTCAACAGGAGGTCATTTGCGTCAAAAAAAATTTTTTTGGTCCCAAATGAGCGCTAATAAGAAAAAATGTTATTTTAGGTTGAAATATTTTCAATTTAGGTAATAAAAAATCAATGGGGAATTGGACACTTGTTTTTTTATTTTTTATTTTGAAACTAGAGTTTATTTTGATCTCATAGCATTTTTTCTTTCTCCTCTTACTATTATAGTACAAACTTCTTACTTTATATATTAGTATAGAAGAAGAGAGCTGGATATACATTAGTAGCTACGTCATAGCGTTTTTAAAAAATTTATTTTGGGCTTAATATTCGAGTTAGAGAAAAAATTTAAAAAAGTGATAAGTTTTTTGTTTAGTTCTTTACGTTTTTATAGAAAAAAGTACAAAATTCAATTGTAGTCCAATTCCCCATTAGGTTACAAAAATTAAAAATAGGTATTTTAGGTAAAATGACACATGATTGGAATTTTCATGAAACGGATTTATGCTAAAAATAAACTTGAAAGCCTAAAGAACAAAAAATAGTTATTTTACCTAGAATCCGTGCCGTACTTATGAGAGCTCGACAATAAAAGAAAAATTTTATACCGAGTAGTGCCTACACTGGAAATAGAAAAACCAACTAAACGGTGGTAGCTGGCCACGAGGTTTTGCCGTCAAAAGTTAGTTCAATCTACTTTTGGAGAAAGCTCCTTCACTAAACTTTGGACAAACAAAAAACTTCATGTCATTTCTTGTTATTATCTCCACTGACAGGATTTTTGGTGCTTATGATGCTCCTGCAGTTCCTCGCAAATCGGCAGCGTTCCACAAAAGCGTTAATAATGATCTCGTTCAGAATACAGAGCAGCTCCCAACAGCTGATCAATTGCTGATTCATTCTCTACGTGCTGAAATGGACGATTCATATGTTAGTTCTTCAATCAAAATTCTTTGCGGTCCTGTTTGTCGACTAATGCTATTTCCATCGCCGAGCTGCTCGAGTTGAGGTTGAGAGTTGACCATCTGCTTCAGGTGCAGATCCACTTCCCGGCGCTTTATCCAAAACTACTAATTTTTTGTTCTGTATTATAATTGAAAGGTAAATTTGAAACATACTGCCAGGTAAGTAATGAAAGTAAAAATCCGCCGAACTCTCGGCTTTTATACAACCAGAACAAGGTGTACGCCCAATTATTCCCCAGAACACAGCATATAGGAAACAATTGTTTCCTATGTTTGTTTCCTATGCTGTGCCCAGAAATCAAAGCGTAATTTCGAATAATGCGAAGGGCTCTTGTCCTGTATATATTTCTTACTAAGAATATGTACAGCCGGCCAAAAAGTTTTTAGCCACCCCCTGACAACATTTAAAAAGCAACCAACATTACACGCCGTTTAATTTACACGGCGTGTAATGTTGGTTGCTTTTTAAATGTTGTCAGGGGGTGGCTAAAAACTTTTTGGCCGGCTGTACAGCGAAGGACGATCTACTATTTTAAAAAGACATTTTTTATAATAATTTTTTTTTTCTTCAAACGTCAGAAAAAGTCGCCTTTGTGTCACTCAATAGGTAACGGTGAAGTTTAACTTTCCCGCCGAGACAGGAAAAATTGTCAGAAAAGTAATTTTTGTCTGTCTAGGAGGGAAAAGTAAAATCTTAACCGCACATTATTTTTATTTTTAACGTAAAAAATGTTTTTTAAGCATTTGTAATGTAAACAATTTAATGTTTTTTAAATTTTCCTTTATAATTAGTTCGTTGCTTTTAATAATTAGCTTTTTTTACAAATTTAAGTTAATTTTAAAAAATATTTGACAATTGAACTACAAGTAATTGACAAGAGATGGTGCTCTTTCAAAAATCAAAATTTTCAGTTTTACGCTTTACGTTTGCAGAAAAAATTTAATGTTTTATACGGAGTCAATACGCCTGTATTGCCAGACTCGCTCGCTTACGCTCGCTCTTCAGCCAAACACAGTCTTGTCACACAAAACGTCACTTTGTCTCCTTATAAAACAAATAACTATTTTTAATTTTCTGACTTTAGTTAATTCTTTTTGTTGGAGTATAATAGTCAAAAATTTTTTATATTTTATTTAATTATATATTTAACGTTTCACTTATTTGAATAAGCTTCATCAGAAATAAATTAAGTAGGTATTTAAATTATAAATAATTATATTATTAATTAATTATTAATAAATTATTAATTAATAATTATATTATTAATAATATTTTTTAACTAAACAAATAATTTTATAATTCAAATACCTACTTAATTTATTTCTGATGAAGCTTATTCAAATAAGTGAAACGTTAAATATATAATTAAATAAAATATAAAAAAATTTTGACTATTATACTCCAACAAAAAGAATTTTTTATAATAATATTTCATAAAATATTTTTTAAATTTTGGGAATTTTTAGAATTAATTTCTACTACTTCGTTCTTATTAAAAGACCTAATTATAAACACAATAAATTAAGAAAGTAGGTTGTGAGTAAATTATGTTGTTAGTTTAGTAGCAGTTGAATAAATTACTGCGAGTTGTTGATAATTTTCAGCTGGCAAATAAAAGAGAACCCCGACTGGGCTTCCTAGTGAATTTATTGATTAAAGTAAGAATTGAAATAAAGTCGCAAAAATAGAATAAGTAGGCACTTTTTTATCACTTAAAATATAATAAATAGGAAATTTTGCAAGTTTTGTAAATTCGATTTCTTCTTCAACTTAAATCATTTATTTAATGGATAATGTTAAAAAATAAAAATTTATTTGTTTTTCTATTCTTGACTTAGTGACCTCGAAAATTCCTTTTGGTCTCTTCACATATCAATAATAAAAGTATTAATTATCTCAATAACAACAACAGATATTGGACTTCAAAATTAAAAAACGGGATACTCGAATCAAGTTTCATCAAAGCCTTAGATATTTTTAACTTACTTTTCCAGCTTAAATAAATAATCAAATAAGGGATTGTTTGTTAAATATTTTTAATTATTAATTTTTCATAAATACAAAAATGCTTTCACATTGTTCCAAGGAGAATTTCTTTTTACCGTTTTTACAAAACTCTACTTATTAGTTCGTTATCTTTAAATGTCGAATATTGTTTAGGATAAACTGCTTTTAAAAGACTAATCATCAATTCAAAAGCATCGGCAGGTAATGTAGTCTTCAAACTAGTAATTAAAGTGGATGGATCTACACAATCTGCAATAGCGTTAGCAAAATGCATCATAGCCCTTTCGACGTCGTCATCTGACATCAATTTTTCTCCCATTTCAATTTCACGCAAAATTTTAAATTCTCTTCCACTCCCAGCATCACTACGGCGGCTGTTAACTTGAACATTTGAAGCTGAATGAAGCCTCTGAATTTTTAGTAATTTTTCTTGTTCTCTTTTGTGTTGTAATTTTTTTCGAAAATATGGGTCTTTATGACGAAATTGGTCAAAATAATAACAAATTGCAACAAATGCCGCACCAAATACACCTATTGTAATTGCAAAATGGGAACCATTCATATTTGGCCAATTCCTAAGGACACGTAATTTACAATTATTTCATATTTTACAGCTTAAAAAAACATTAATATTTAAATTTTAGGTAAAATAGTAATTATTAAATGACATTGATTGACATACTATTTAATATTTTCAGCAGACTATTTGATATTTGTTGATATAAATCGAGGGGTCAACCACTGTTCTGAATTTGTACGCTGACTGCAGTTCACTGCTTATAAACCTTTATTACCTTTTTAGTAGTAGTGTAGTCAACGAACCAAAATTTATACTGATTTTCCGACTTTTTTTGTAACAGCAATTTTTTTTTCTTAACCAATCGAAACCATTCCTGTGAGTTTGTGTATAAATGTCTCAACCTAATTTTGACCGGAAGACACTTATTCTTCGACTTTAGTGTAAAATATTGACTTTTTCAAGTTTCCGTTTCACTATTTTTTTAATAACTCCGCTTGTACTGGTCGCATCGGGACCAAAAAATTTTCCTTTTGTTTGTAATGTAGGTACCTCTCTTTACAACTACCTGTGTTAAAATAATTTATATTAATTTCCTACTAACCCTAAAAAAATTTAAAACTGCCGTCATTGGTGCGTCGTAGTTTTTTATAGAAAACTGTTGAAAAAATTGATTTATCGTTTTCAAAGAAATCGCCGAAAACAATTTTGTGTTCCGATTGTTTTATTTTTCATCTAAAAGAGAACTAAATTTCCTACCTTGCAAGAGAAAAATTTTTGTAATACGATCAGTTGCTCACAGCAAATATGCACAAGAAAATTTAAACTAAAATCCAAATGGTGGCCGTTGTTCTCAATATTTTTGGACCAAATTTACAACATGTATTTATCATTATAAAACCTAGAAATTCTCCTAAGTTTCTTATAAAAAACTACGATCCATAAATGACGGCAGTTTTCAATTTTTGTTACGTTAGGAAATTATTTTAAATGAAGCGGTTTTAAAGAGAGATTAATTAGCAGCACAATGACTTTCTTTTTGTCCCGATCCGACCAATAATAGCGAAGATATTTAAAAAATAGTGAAACGAAACGAAAGACCAAAAATTTTGTACAAAAGTCAAAGAAAAAGTGCTTTTCCGTCAAAATTGAGCTGGAACATGTTATCAACAAACTCATAGTCTTATAGTGATGGTTTCGACGAATTAAGAAAAAAAGTTGCTCTTACAAAGCTGTTTCCAAAATCATGAAAAAATTACCTTTATTTTACTCTAGTATTAAAGTAAAAGTTTCACATCAACAGTAATACATAAGTGGGAATATCTGTTTTGCGCCTTTGTATTTGTTTAACATAAAATTGAGCATTCAGAGCATAATCCGAAAGCTCAGAGTTTATAGCCGGAGTACACGGAGTATAATAAATTAATTAACCCATATTTGACAAAAATCTGCATCTGCTCGCTCTACTCCCTAAGGGAGTAAACCGAATGCAGTAATAGTATCATTTGCAAGAAATAAACTTCTTTAAAAATACATTTCTCTCTGTGCTTTATTTTTTAATGTGGTATCAATAGAATGTGCAAGTGTCAACATAAGCTATACTTAAATTATGCTTTATACAAGTATTATATTTTGCTCTAGTCCAATTCTATATTCAGGTATATTATCTACAAATGTCTAGTCCTAGTCTTGTAGTCTTTCATTTATAAAATTAAAGAAATAATTTTTTTTCGAGTCTTCAGACTCAGATGTAGCATAGACGATTTAACTGTCTTACTTGAAAATTCATATTTAAGCGTTTAACAAAGCTGGGAAGTCCTACTGATTCAAATCCATCAACCGGAAGTGGTAGTTTATTCAATAAGTTTTTCGCTTCCTGCAAATATTTTAAAAACTATCAAGTTTGCAGAAAAAACACAAGAGCACAAAAGTGTTTCAAAGCATTTGTTCAAAACGCCTAAAATGTTGAGATAACAAATGGTAAAAAGTCGTTCTATACTAAGACACTAAATTTAGAATTAGACCATAACTTACACATATTATTAACCAAAAATTACAATTTTAGGACATTATAGGTTTGTTCCTACAAAGCTCGAACTAGTTCGTAACTGGGCAGAGTGTGCGCAGATTGAAATTTGTATTGCCAACTTCAATGTGCGCTTGCGCTGTTCAGTTCTGAACCGTTCTGAACTGGTTCGACTGTTTGTAGGAACAAACCTTATAAATTTAGTTACATTATTGCCGTTAGTTCGTTTTGTTTTGAAAATCTGCATATTGCTGAATAATTATGCGATCCTACTAAGTACGAAGGAAGTAATACAGTAGCGTCTCGACAGTTCTGACTAATTAAAACCGAGGCAATCCGAATTCTTTAAATATCCTGATTACTGATGCACGATAATATACATTTATACATACATTCAGAACTATCATAAAAGGCTGTATTTCGATTCAAAAATTTTCACATATAAACAGACAGTAATAGTTTGTTTAAACTGTCAATTATTTCAGCTTTCTTACTATTGTTTAACATTTGGATGCATGAGCAATCATTAAATTAAATTCTGTTGTGACTGCACATTTAATTGTAAACAAAAAACAGAACCAGCACAGACATATTAATTCAGTTTATCAAAGCATGCAAAAATTCGGAGTATAACTTACATAATTAAATTGTTCAGTACAGATTAGGGAAGAATCCGGATCACCAAACACCCAAATTATCGAGACAGTACTGTAGCAAATTTTTTATTTAATAAAATGTCTTTGAAACGCTATCTCTTTTATAGTCTTAATGTGGCAGTTTACATTAAAAAAATTCCATAAGTTTTATCACATGGTTTTAGCAATGTAAGTTTCTTTCGCTTTGTACTTTTGTTTAGCCTTCGTAACCGTATGTACTTGAAATATAAATATGTCTGAATTTCAAAAACGTAAAATATCCTCATTGGAGAAACGCTACTTAAAATAAGGTATGTTTAACTAATACATTTTACAAATTCTGCTATAAGATTTCTTATAAAATAATTACCTATAACCTATAACACGTTATAAATTCTTTTAGATTAGTTAACAGAAGAAAAATGGAGAAAAGAATAAATAGAAAAATAAATAATTCAAAATTAATTTCATAGTTAACATTCTAAGCCTTGACCTAATTCGGCCCAGTGATCTGGAACTACTAAAAAATATCTATGCATAGCTTCGATAAATCTTTTTCTGTATTCTGTTGGTGAAATTATTGTAGGTAATTTTCCTTGACCCCCTAATATTCCAGTTTTTTTAACCATTGTTTCTAATTTCTTATCCCATGTGAAGGTGCGAATATAATCTATAAAAGTAAATTAAAACAATAAAAAAATATTTCATTTCTTAAAGTTTGGATAAATAAATAAATACCTATTATTCCTAAGACGAGTTCTTTGTTATCAGAATCCAGTCCTACTAGTAAAGAGTAATCCATAACAGATTGTTCGGACAAGAATTCGGTATCATTTTGGATTGCAGCAGTAAGCACAGCTTTGGAATGTGGTAAAATATACAAGGGCGTATCACAGGTCACTTAAATTATTAAAATAATTAAAAATTAAATTAATAAAAAATTGAAACTTACTTTTTAATAAATTTTCATCTAATAAAACAATTTCGCCGTCTTGATTATCTGAGTTAACAAACCTATTTCTCATAGATCCTTTCAAGTCAAACTTATGTGTAACGATGCGATTATAAAATAAATTTTCCATCACAAGAAAATATGTTCTTAAAGTCACGTTTGTGCTAGTATTTCGAAACATAACTTGATATATACCAACTATTTTGCCCAATAAAGTTGGTTGACTTGATGAAAAACATTTTTCCATGTACAGAAAATAATTATTTGCAGAATCCAAAAATAACTGCATTTCTGATTTTGGCATTTCCTTCAAAATAAACCGATCATCTAAAACATGACAATATTAATTTTTAATAAGTATTTGCGAAGAGGTCAACCACTGTTCTGAATTTGTACACTGACTGCAGTTGACTGCAGATGACTACCGTTGACAGCTCAATTTTTGTACACTGACTGCAGAGAGTGGATAACCCCTCGGTATTTGGTAATGTAATAATGAAAGAACTGAAAACTGATTGATGTACCTTTAGTTTTGCAAAATGTTGATCCGGATTTCCCTCCTTGGGCATTCCAAGGAACACATCTAGATAAGGAGCGAATATATGATTCTTCTCCATCAGGCAAAACAATACTACGCAACCAAGAAAATCGTTCTGCATAGTACACACGACAAAAAAAACTGCTGTTGTGGTCTGAAAATTGTACTTCGAAATGATTTGATTTTAATTTCTTTGAATCATCTACAACTTCTTCGACTTGATTACTAGAAATATATGTATGAAGAAATATTGTAAACAACGTTTATGTTTGGCTTACCTGCTATCAGCAGGTGCAGAAGATTGTACAGAACTTAGTAAATCTGTTTTTGATTCTTTACTACGTAAGAAAGATAAAAGTCCACTAGCTTTTTCAGAAAATTCTCCACTTTCTGTTCTTTCTTTCTCCGAGTGTGTTCTTCTTTTATGTACAGGACTTGGACTAGCTTCTGTGCTCGGCAATTTTTTATTAGTAAACTCGTCGAACATTCTTGTGTAATCAAAAGAATTTAAAGTATATGCAACGATTGAGCTCGGTTCGTTCTCATATACTACTATTGGAAATAATACACCAGTTGGCAACGTGTAATGTTCTTGTTGATTATAAGGCTGTTGTAGTGGATTTATCGTTATATTAGATGGTAAAAGTTGGGAAAAAATATTCTTCACGGATTTCTTATCACCTTCTTTCTTATTTTCACTAGTTTCGTTGTACTGGGATAAAACAGGACCATCAGAATGTGATCGCTGGTGAATTTGAAGCGTCGAAGTACTAGCGTCAGATGCTAAAATTTAAAATTAATTGAAGAAATAAAATAAATTGATTTAACATACTATTATCGCTATCAAAACTTGCAGTTTTCTTAGCAGTATGTTGGCCAACGCTTTCAACACTAGCATTATCAATTTTATTATCTATGTGTTCATCTATTGATTTCGAGTTGTCTATGTCGACAGTATTAATTTTGTCTTTTTTCTTGTCTATATCTTTCTTTTTAGTTAATTCCGAAAATCTCATATTCCATTGCTCCACGAGTTCGGTAATTGATCGCTTAATTCTAATTATTCCATCTCCTATGTTCCATACTAAAAATTTTAAAATATTTGAATGCTTTGCACGTAACTCGTATGCAATGTTGGTTAATAACTCGCGTAATCTACGATTTTTTATTACCACTTTTAATTCTCAAGTATTCTATTTTGAAATTGGTAAATTACCGCCGAAATTACGCAGGACTGGAAACATTTAACTACATCATTGCACTATTTTAATTAATGATAATTTAAAACAGTAAAATACGGTATTAAGTTCGTAAGTTACGGTATTACGTTCGTAATTCACGGTAAAAATTACAACTTACATGACTTCCAAACTACATGGTAATTAACGGTAATTGAAAACGGTAAATTACGGTATTAAGTGTTCGTAATTTACAAAATAAATTACGACTCACGTCACTGCTCATTTGTTAAAAATCTAATTAAAACATTTTGATTTCAAATAAGTATATAAAATTGATTCTAAAGTTATTTGTTTTATAAGGAAACAAAGTGACGTTTTGTGTGACAAGACTGTGTTTGCCTGAAGAGCGAGCGTAGCGAGCGAGTCTGGCAATACAGGCGAGTCACACAAAACTACTTTGACTCCGTATGAAACATTATATTTTTTCTGCAAACGTAAAGCGTAAAACTGAAAATTTTGATTTTTGAAAGAGCACCATCTCTTGTCAATTACTTGTAGTTCAATTGTCTAATATTTTTTAAAATTAACTTAAATTTGTAAAAAAAGCTAATTATTAAACACAACGCACTAATTATAAAGGAAAATTTAAAAAACATTAAATTTTTTACATTACAAATGCTTAAAAAACATTTTTTACGTTAAAAAATAAAAATTATGTGCGGTTAAGATTTTACTATTCCTGCCTAGACAGTAGAAAAGTACTTTTCTGACAATTTTTCCTGCCTCGACGGGAAAGTTAAACTTCACCGTTACCTATTGAGTGACACAAAGGCGACTTTTTCTGACGTTTGAAGAAAAAAATCTTAATTGTTCTTTTACAATAGAATTTTGGTTAGGGTTATTTGCAAATCTTTCAATTGTAAAAGAGCTCTATGAATTACCTTTACTGATACAGGGTGTTAGGATATTCCTTGGCCAACGGCTTACAGATGATTCTTCAGGTCAAAATAGTACTACAAGTTCCTATAACAAAAAGTCCAAAGCCCACTAATAACAAAGTTGTGTAGCCTCAAAGTTGAGTTTTAAAATTTTTATTTTTGTCACAGTTACTTTAGATGTTAACGAATTTTTTCCATATTTGGCACATTTAATAAGTATTATAAAGCCTCGCATAAAAAGTAGAAATTTTGAAGATATGTCATCAATAAAGAGCACTTAACCTGAAACCTAAATTTAATTTTTGCCATAACTTTTTTGTTTGTTCTATTTTCGATTATTTTTCTATGAAATTTGGAAGATTAGATAAAATTATAAAAATAAGGTACTCTTCTTTCAAGTTAATAAAGTTAACCATTTCATCAGAAATCGCCTTCAAAAAATTTAAGTTTTAGCCACTTTTACTCAATTCTTAATAATCGAGTTGCCACGACCAACTAAAAACGAATAAAACAAAATTTATAAGCTTTATTTTTTAATATTCAATGACTTAAATTTTTGTAATTAGAACTCAGTCAAACTTTTATTAAGTTGTACGACATTTTCAATGAAAGAAATAAAGAAAACTACCATTAATAATAATAGTTAATAATAATAATTTGAATAAAACGAACTTAAAACTGATTATGTGCAAATCTCACACAGTTCAACACCACTAATAAACCTAAAGAAGTTGTTCAAACAAACCACCATTCAATTCAATACAACTTCTTATTCGCCGAAGGAATGAACGACGAGTACGATGAAAAATGCCAAGTTTGTTACGTATGATATTACAAGACTCTATTATTCTAGCTCTCAAATCTTCGATGTTGTCTACAGGGGTTCTGTGGACAAGAGCTTTTAAATACCCCCATAGAAAAAAATCCATGGGAGTTAAATCTGGGGATCGCGGTGACCATTCTATCACCCCTGATCGCCCGATCCATCTTCCTTCGAAAATATTGTGGAGATATTGTCAGACATTAACACTGAAATGAGGTGAAGCACCATCTTGCATGAACCACATGTTCCCCCGAAGATCTAATGGCACATCTTCTAACAAATTTGGCAACTCGTTTGTGAGAAAATCCAAATAATTAGCACCATTTAGCCTATTTGGGAGAAAATATGGCCCTATAAGATGATCGCCCACTATTCCAACCCATACGTTTAACGAGAACTGTCGCTGGTTTCGTGTACAAACAGTTGCATGAGGATTATTATCGGCCCATTGGTGGGTGTTACGTAAATTTACAATACCGTTTCTCCCAAAACCAGCTTCATCGGTGAATAAGATAGTGGAAAAGAAATCCGCAACTTCGGCTTGCTTTCTCATCATTAAGCGACAAAAATCCAATCGAACAGGTAAATCCGTCGGCAAAAGCGTCTGGGTTTTCTGTACATGAAAGGGATGGAGCAACTGTTCATGCAAAATTTCCCAAACTGTTGCGTTTGAAATATTTTGTTCCAGCATCGCAATTTGTCTCGTACTTAAATTTGGATTATTTTCCACCGCGTTCAAAATTCTTTCTTCTACTGCAGGAGCACGAACCGTTCTGGGCCTTCCACAATCTGTGCGTGGGTTGACAAACTGGCCAAATTCTCCGAGTCGTCGGTAAACGTTAACAAACGTTTGTCTGTTAGGTGCCATTCTATTTGGGAACGCTTCTTCGTACAAACGATGAGCTCGTCTGGAATTTCCTCGTGCCATTCCATAATAATAAATCATATCACGTTGTTCAATTGAAATATAATTATTCATTTTGTTTAACAAAAAATTATTTAACAAAAAAGTTTAAAAACCGATTGTTGACGTTTTGGAAATTTTGTTTTATTCGTTATTAATTGATCGTGGCAACTCGATTATTAAGAATTGAATAAAAGTGGCTAAAACTTAAATTTTTTGAAGGCGATTTCTGATGAAATGGTTAACTTTATTAACTTGAAAGAAGAGTACCTTATTTTTATAATTTTATCTAATCTTCCAAATTTCATAGAAAAATAATCGAAAATAGAACAAACAAAAAAGTTATGGCAAAAATTAAATTTAGGTTTCAGGTTAAGTGCTCTTTATTGATGACATATCTTCAAAATTTCTACTTCTTATGCGAGGCTTTATAATACTTATCAAATGTGCTAAATATGAAAAAAATTCGTTAACATCTAAAGTAACTGTGACAAAAATAAAAATTTTAAAACTCAACTTTGAGGCTACACAACTTTGTTATTAGTGGGCTTTGGACTGTTTGTTATAGGAACTTGTAGTACTATTTTGACCTGAAGAATCATCTGTAAGCCGTTGGCCAAGGAATATCCTAACACCCTGTATAATCATTATTCATTAGCATTACCTATATTATAACCGCTGAAAGTTGTAGATTTTTGTTCTAAAGTTGGGGAAGTTACTTTGATTTGTATTTCATCTATCATTTGTTTAAATACTGCTCGCTCTTTGGATAAAATTTGCTTAAATATCGTTAAACCATCCACGTCATTAGATAAAGAAGCCAATTTTTCAGTAATTAGGGAATAAATTTCGTGACCTTTGGAAGCTAGACTTTTCATATCTTCTATAAGTTCTCTTTGGTGTCCAGTAGTATCATAAAATATTTCAATCGTTTTAGGAGGTAAAGATATCTCCCACAATTGAACTGCAGAGTATCTAAAAATAATATGCTTATTAAGTTTCATTCAAATACTAAAAAATGTTTCATACTTAAAAGAAGCGACCATATTTTTATATCCAAAACACTGGTAATGATCATGATGTAAACTATGTTCGCAACCGGTATTTCCTCGTCTCGTATAAACTCCTCCATAAAATCGAAGTTCCAAATATTTAGCAAACGAAAAAGACCAAGTATCAATAGACATCGGTACTACAGGTGAAACTTTTTGGCATAGATTGCACCAGGTCCACATAAATATTCCTTCTTCGCTAAAATCACTCTCACTTTTATTTAGCGAAAGACTCAAGCAGGCTCCATTATGCACGAATCTCCTAATGTGCTTAAGCATTGGAGTATCACAGGTTTCTGATGGGCATTTGTACGCAGTTCTAAAACAATAACGTTCCAGAAAACATCCTAAAGGAATATCATTTACTCCATAAAACTCCATATGCACTACCCTGAAATCAATTGTGATAGAATTTATGATGCACATAATAAAAAATTGTACTCAGTTGCAACCGAATATTTTTTAATACTACAAGTACTTACATTTTAACACAAAATGCTGGAGCGTTGTTCGATAATCGACTAAAACTGCAAAACAGCAGGGCTAACTTCTGGTGACTTAAAGGGTTCAAAGCATCCAAATGCATTCCAGTGGAATTTACTATTAAATTAGGTCTCTCCTTAACAGTTTGTTCACTACCATTATCACGTATTATCGATTTATACTCCAAACGGCCTCCACATGCTCGAAAATTGGCCAATAAACTTTGAAATTCATTACTGTCTGCACTAGCGGAAAATTTTGTTGTTACAAAAGGATGCAAAGGTTTCAAATTTAATGTTGGCACATTATTATTTTTATCATCGTCGACACTTTTACTGCACTTAATTTTTTTAAAGTTCTCTATTTGACTACTAAAAAATATGTCTGCGGGAAAAAAACTTCGTAATTTGCATTTTCTACCACTCTCAGTTTCTAAATAAGGTAATGGAAAAACTAAGTACGGTGAAATACATAAAATAACATCATCTAACGCTTTTCGGAAGTCATTGGAAAATGGCAACTCTGACACCGCAAATACTTCATTATTGTTAGTTTTATATAAATCGTTTTCCACTATCCCTGATAACAAAGGATCACTGAAATCGTCGATTAATTCTGTTACATTTTTTCTATCATCGATACATTTCTTCATTATTTCATTCTTAGCCATTACTTTAATGTTCGTTTTCAATATTTTTGGATAAGTTTTGTTGATCTGATCAATAAATTCGACGCCTTTATCACATTTATCTAAGTTATTTTTAATTTCAAACTTTGACTGCTCTTCTATTGTTTCCACTTTATTAATATCTACATCTGGGGAATTTTCTTTACTATCGTCAAAGAATTCATCTTTACACTCTGGAGGTAATGCAAATTCATCCATAAGAAACGACTTTTCGAGTCTCCAATTATAACAAGTGAATAGGAAGAATAAGCAAACGCTTTTCACTTTTATTAATTCTTGTTTAGTGCCCCCTCTCAGTAATACTGTACTTCCTAAATGAGACATAGGGAAGCCTTCGAAGATCATCAAAGTTTTCTTATTGCCTACAATTTAAATTTACGTTAACACAACTCTTAAACGGATTACAATTTTGAATTGGAGTGTTTACCTTCTAGATTGTAGGTTTTCAAATAAAAACTTTTACAAGCACCCAGTTTTGGACGTCCTATATGAGCATCCATCGAAGTAACAATGTCGGCTTGAGTACATCTTGACAATCGTTCCAAAACTGTATGTTTTACATTAAAAACTAGAGTTATTCCTTCTTCGAGCAATAAATCTTGAGCTAAACGAGACACATTACGTTGTACTAACACAATGGAAGGTTTTAAAGCTACTATTCTAGCCACAACATTTCTAAGATACTCGTGTTCCTAAAATAAGTTAAAATTTTTAAATTGAAATCAAATTATGTTTAAAGTCTTACCTGCATCATAATCGGTTCCAGCGACATTAATCGACCTTCTGTTCTTTGATACACCAAAGGACATTGCAACAATAATATTTGAGGATTATCTAATCTATTGAACATACTTTTATGAGCAATATTTTTGCTGCACACTACTCCCTGAATCAATCTACTAGCGCTTCGCATTCCACCACAAACTTTTTTAAACTGCACATATTGCCTTATATCAATATCTTCAGCATCGTGATTTTTATCTAAATATTAAAGACAAATTGTAAGTAAGAAACACTAGTTCTCATTTCTCCACTATAAAATAAGAAGTGAATACTGAATATTTTAAAAGCAGTTGTAAAATTGTGTTACATTGTAAGTAAATATACATACCCGGTTTTATAATATTCACAATTTCGTGTGTTAAAGATAAAACAATTTCGTTCCACGATTTAGGCAATCCATTAACAGCAAGTAATTGGCTTAACAAATTTTCTTCGTGACTTTGAAAGGCATTTGTAAGTAAATTATAAGCAACTTTTTCTCCGTTGTCTTCTCTCAAATGACTAGGATGATACCATCCTGAATGGTAACTTTTAATTAAACTTCAAACAATAATCAAATCAAGTTTTATTACCTGATTCTGGAACCAGCTCTCTGTAATCAGATGTTTTTACTGCTGGAGCTTCTTCACATACAATTTCTTCGTCGGCTTCATAGTTATCAGCAGAATACAAATTTTGCATAGATGACAATGGTTTCGATAAGTACACAGTGTTTGCTTCGACGTTTAAATCTAAAGTAAATGATGAAGAAGTACTAAAATGATCTTGAAGTTTATTAGGTACGTCCGTTATGTTTTCCACATCTAAACAAAGGTTGTTAGTTTATTTATGGCTTCTTTAATCATCGATATTTTTTGCACTACATTAAAACCATAAATAAACTAATAATACACTTGTTAGTTTACTTATGACTAAAATTATTACAGACAATGATATCAACTCTTTATAGGGGTCCTAAATCTTTTTTTTTAATATATAAATATTATGCTACAAAAATATACATACGTATATTATAAAAAACATTATCAATATGTATACATTGATATTATATTTGGAGCATTTTTTTTTTTATAAAAGATAGGAAGTTTGTACAAAGCAGCTCTTTGTGGAAGTGCATGTGCTGCATCATAGATGAGTCAGTCCAATACATTAATTTAAACTGAAGGTAAATTAATACTGTTATTTTATTTTTACGCATTATTACTTTGGTTTAATGTTAATTGTAATTAATAAGACATATACCATATTTTAAATCAATAATTTAATTATATTACCAATTTCTTGTATCCATCTGGGATCATTTTGAGTAGCAACATCAATTGGAATGGTAGAGGCTGTCCAATCGCTTGGAAATAATCCCAATTTATACAATGCGTAACCGTCTATAAATGAGCACGGTTCAGAAAGAGATTCTATGTAATTTCCCTCTAATAAAGCTTGACATATCGCTGATGCTTGAACTCTAAAATTGCAAAAAGCGGTAAATTCAATTAACACATATTCAATGAATTATTTTTGGCAGCAGAATCACCCGTTTTTGCAAAAGTTTGTACTTTATTATGTTAATTATTTTGAATGTAGAGAACTAATATATTTAGATACCAAGAAATAATGTAAATTATAATCCAATTACCTGGTTTTAGCTTTTTGGTAATAAATAAGCCAATCTGCTAGTTCAGATCCCAAGAAACAATCCACGTACTTCCTTAATCTATAATGATGATTTTGTAGTAAAATTCCAGTTGTGGGTCGACACATTTCATCATATACATTGCGTAATGATGACGAATTTTGTAAAACTTGACATTTTTCTTCAGGAGAAAGGTAGGTATTATTTCCTGATCTACAATATGTTAAACAAGCACATTAATTTTCTTTAGATTAACAAGAATACAGATTTTCTTGTTTCCTAAGTAATTTTTATTTACCTTCCCAGAGCAAATTTTTCCTCTTGATACCCTACTGAAATTTTTCTTCGAATAGTACTGGTTGTATCGAGGGAATTATCAGAAGATAAATTATGTGAAGAATTATTAAATGGTAGAGATAATCCTGCAGGCGAAGTGGTGCATAATTTACTCATATAATTTTCTTGTAGCGACTTAAGATCAGCTCCCACTTCTGGCGAATTTAAATACCTCAGAGCGACTTTATAGCAATATGTACAAACTCTTAAATCTCCTAAAACAAAACTTTCCAGTACAAAATTAATAGTTAAAATATATAAAAACCTATTCTTCCAAAAATCTTTCCTGGAATTTGTTGACTACAACATTGTGAACAAAAGGTGTTACCACATACTCGGCAGTGATGGCGTCTCTTAAAAGTAGTAAATTTGTCTCCACATTCGTAACACTCTTTACTTACAGCATCGGGCATCCAGTATTTCTTAAGGTCTGCATCTGAATAAGTTTGTACATTCTAAAAAGACATATTTAAGTACTTAAAAATCAAAAAGAAAAACTGTTTTCTTACACTATTCTTTAAAGCTAATAAATTACTAATACGTTTCAAAACATTAGGTAAACTTCGTTCTTCTGCAATATCTTCCTCGTAATATGAATCGCTTCTGGCATCATCATTATTTGAATTCGATTCCATAGCCCATGTTGAAATCGAACCACTGGCTCCATGATCGTATTCTCGTTTGTTATTACTCGACTCCCCATCTGCTACCGGAGAACTTTTATTTAACTTAAAAAATTTACTAATAAATTGTCCAACAGTTTGTTGTTTTTCTTCAGGTTGCAATGGGGCAAATTCTGTTAATTTTGTTGGAGACTGCAAATTTTTGTTCATATTTACGCAATTTTTTGGATTTTACAATTAGGTTGTTTCATTTCTTTTTATTTATAATAACTTTTCAATAACATAACTAATTTGCTGTAAACCAAAAATGACGCGTAGAGAAAAAGTGTGTTTGATAAATGTCACAAAAAATTAATTGCTTAGTGTAATTGTTTAATTTTACTAAGTTTTTTTATTGAAAATCTACATTCTGTATTAAATTTCTAACCTTAAAATTCTCAAATCTTGACAGTTTATCATTAAAAGCTATCTAATACGAGGTGAGCTCTTACTACAGCGATAGAGAGGCTTGTGACGTCACTGCTTTATAATCTACAAGGTACATCGTACACCAGGTAGGCTAAATCGTTCAATCAAAACAGGAATTTCAAAATGAATGAATTTTATAATTACATATTATGAGATTAGAGATTTGAAAAAAAAATAGTATCAAGTTGAATTTTTGCATATACCTTTATTAGACCGTTATAAACAATATTTGAAAAGTGAAAAATTTCCATTGATATCATGTGAGCTTCGAGGTCGAAGTCACGAAAACGACCTTTTTATAAATATCTCGCTCTCTATTAGTTTTTCGGAAAAACGTTTCATATAAAAATTATAGAGGAGGTAATTATCTATAAAAAAGATGTTATGCTCTTTTTCAAAATATTTAATAGTTTTTGAGAAAAATTTTATTGAAAGGTTAACCCATGAGTTGCGCGATGAAAGTGATACTGAGCGCCCTATTTTACGTTATTTGAAATTACTCATTACATTACCTATTAAATCTAGAATAAAACAAAAAACACCTGGTTGAAGAGGACAGTTTCAGCATTAAATTACATGCATAATATTTTGATTTTTAGTAATTTTAGTGGAATAGAGATATGGATAAACCGTCGAGTTACGGACGTGGGCTCCCATTAGCAATTTTATGGTTGAATTTAATTGAGGACTATGCCCTGAGTCCCTGAACAACCCCTGATAGTTTTGTCAATCCAACTAGGGAAGCACCTTCAACAGATTGTGCAGAAATCCATATTGCAGCTGTTGAAATCCATTATACAAACTCCTATTTGGTTGGCTAATTTCATTAGTCAATTAACGTCTTTTTGTGCAATATCGGCAAAATTGGCTTACTTCTTACAGAATAAATGAAGAAAACGTTTCTTGACAACCTCTTAACTTCGGGAATGTTTTTAGACAAATCTAATGTATTAAAAGTCTCGAAATTGGGCTAGAATATTTCTGAATTAAATCCCAAACAATTTTCTATCATAACTTTTTTCTCTCAGTTGATTACAACTCAAGTTATTTCTCATTTTAATTAAGAAAACGTGAAAGTTGAAAGAAGGCCATTTTTGTTAATGTTCCGGCACTAGTTGGATTGACAAAACTATCAGGGGTTGTTCAGGACATAGTCCTCAATTATATTCAAGCATAAAATTGCTAATGGGAGCCAACATCCTAACTATTTATCACGGAGAAAAAAATTAATGATTAATGTAAAATAACCCAATTTTTCTAAAAATTTAAAATTCTTCAAAGGTAGGTAATTGAGGAAATATAAAATCCATACTGGGAAGAATTATTACGATACCACCAATTTATTACTCACAACAAATATGAAAAAGAAAATTTGAACCAAAATGCAAATTTTAGCCGTTTTTCTTAATATTTTTGGACCAAACTTGCAATATGGATTTGATATGCATAACATCAATTATTACTCAAGCTCTCTAAAAAACTACAACCCATCAATGAACGCAGTTTTGAATTTTTTTGAGGTTAAGAAATTAATATAAATTATTTCAACCCAGGCAGTTTTAAAGACAGATTTATTACAAACAAAACAAAAATTTTTTGGTCCCGATCCGACCAACATAAGCGAAGTTATTCAAGAAATAGTGAAACGGAAATTTGCTTCCGGTCAAAATTGGGTTGAGACATTTTATACACAAACTCACAGAAATAGTTTTTTTGAAAAAAAAAATTGCTGTTACACAGTCCAAAAATCAGGATAAATTTTGGTTCGTTGACTACACTAGAAACAAAAATTTAAAAAAAATGTTTATTGCATTTCTCGACGTTTTGAGCCCCCCTGATTTCAAAAATGTAAAAAAAAAATTTCCATTTTTTGAACCAAATGTCTGTATTGTATGTATGTTCACCCCCCGGAGCAAAAGCTACTGAAGCGATTTTGATAAAATTTGATTTTAGCCATTTTAAGATTATTTCATTGGCAAACATAGCTTTTATAAGAAATGTATACAGGATGTTCAAAAATAAGGTGGTTATTATGGGCGCATATTTGCAAATTTGAGCCAAATTTATTTTTACTTAGCTATAACGCTATAAGATAGTACCTACACCTGAGCCCAAATTGAAAATTTCAAATTTATTAATTCAAAATGGCGGCCAATAGAATGATTGTCCCATTTTGTGGTTTTTCCCTTACAACCTTGACCGGTAATTATTATTATTATTTAAATTTAAAAAAGGTATTTTACAACGAAAATATAGGGCTTTCGTCCTAACCAAGTCGATTTTTAAAACTGTTTCAAAATAGCCTAAGGGTCCAAAGTAGTAGGTCAAAATTTTTAAATGGATTTTCTCAAAATTTCCTCTGCCATATTTTTTCTTTTTTGGGTTACAGATAACTGTTACAGATAACGTAAATTGAAATATAAATTTTTATCAATATTACTCGAGCCGTTTCGGAGTAATGATTTTTTGAATGTCAAAACTTCAAAAATCTTTAATTTCTTTTGTAATACAAATGAGAATATCTATTATTTGACACTATTTTCGGAAAACCAAACGCTCCCGGTTAAACCAAAAATCAACATTTTTAGCAACACCCCCAATATTTTGAAAGCTCTTAAAATTAGCTGTTACACCGTTACAGGATACCAAAGACATTATATTTTGAGTTCGGGTTTAACCCGAAATGGAATCAAAATTCTTAATTTAAATGGAACCCTTGTATATTTTAAATATTTTGAAAGGTCGTAAAATTAGCTTTCTGAAAATATCAAATTAAATTTTAATCTATAAAAATTCAAAACTACAAGATTTTACGGGCGGGAAAAGGTTCCACGTATGGCCACATCTATTGTTTTTGGTTTAATTTTAATTGGAATCTTTTCATTATTTCAATAAATAAAAAACTGACCAAGAATAAATTAGAACAATAACAGTTTCGACACAGGCAAGAGAAATTCGTAAAATAGCTACATTTTCAGCACAAATGTTCCACTTGTCCAATTATTGCTTTTTTCTTGTTTTTTATATCAATAAGGAGCTTCTAATTATTAGTAACTCTAATAATTTGGTTTACTCTTTGTACCTAAGTTAGGGTCTATTATAGCATGGGTCCCCCAAAATTTTTGGAAATTGGTCAATGTAAAAGCTACTCGTTAAACGGTTCAGTAGTAAAATACCCGGCTTTTTTTAATATTCAGATTGTAACAATAATTTGTCAATACATACCTACAGGGTGACCGAAAACCGGAACTCTCGGTCATGGGGATTGAATTATGTAAAATCATACTTTAGTGATTTCCTGTTACCCAATTTATTTTAGAAAAAAGATCTTCAAATAGAAGTTTTAGAGCACACCCTGTATATTTAATTAAAATTTTGTTATCATCAACTTTCGTAATTAAAGGGTAAGTGCATGACCAATCCTGAAATCCAAACAAACCCTATATTTTTTAATGTTAAATTTATTTCAATCGCAGTTCTCTACTCATTGAGAATATAGAAAATAATTATTTGTTATATTGTACATCCACAATAATATCTGCACAAAATCCGAATTTAATATTCTTTTCAAGAGAGAATCATGGTAGAGTTTTCCTGGCAAAGTGACGGATGCTATCTTGCTTTTCCACCAGTTGATAGCCGGTCGGCTTTGCCTTTGGTTATCTCAAATGCTACAACTAAATACATGTATCTAAAAGCTTTTCAGCGACTTACTTTATTTTTTTATTTATAAAAATACTACTCTTTAAATATCATGAGTACAACTGGGGGTGAGTAAATCTTATCTTAATGTTTTAATTTTATCAAAATATTCTTTAAAAAACTTCTTGCGCATAAAATTAATTAAAATAATTGTCTTAATCTAAAGTCAAAATAAGGTTCAACTACGGTTAATGTTTATTTACTAAGTTGCTATTTTTAGTGTCAACGCGCACGAATTTATATTTAATTTTAAATTCATTATAATTTTGTAGCAATAATTTAATGTGTCGTAACGTGTAACAAGCAAAAATTTCGATTCCAAAAATAAAAATGTTATTTTTAAATTTTTTCTCAATGTAGGTATATTATTGTATACAGCGTGCACCAAATGAATATAGTCATTATTGCTGTACATTTTTTTAAATTTTTGTAAGCTTTCTCTATAAAATTAAACTTGGAATTTGGAAACTCATATAGTACGTTACACGATACCCACCTGTTGCTTGAGAAAAGTCATTTATTAAAGTCTAAAAATTGTAACTTTTAGAAAAAGTACTAATTTGTGTCTAAACTAATTTTCTTGTTGATAAAGACAATTATTCAACAATTTATTGCCTTATTGAGTAGCTTTAAAATGAGAATTATTCAGTTCAAGTTTGTAGGAATGACATATTTTTATTTTGAAATATCTTATTTTAATTAATTTATACACAGAGTATAAATGTAATCACTAATCAGTAAGCTACAAGACGATTTATTGCAACGAAAATTGAAATATGTATGTCACTAACCAGTTAAAAATGTAATGAAGTGTATTGAGTATCAAAACGTATTTTGCTAGCTTTATTGCTCATCGTACAAAAATGGATTTTTAAAAACAATTAGATTTTAAATGTAGCTTTTTTCACGGTTTTTGGACGTAACTTTTTACCTGTTCTATAAAGGCCGGTTTGTATTTCAGCTAAGAGGTTTGCAAAATATATACTTCAAAATACCGTGAAATTTAGATAACTTTTATAAATCGAAACCTCCGTAGGGCGAAACTACCATAACTCGCAGCATTTTTGTTTTACGCTGCCATTCTGTTTATGAAAGTTTCTATGTATTTTTTTTATACTGGGTGTTCCCGAAATACATAGACAAAGCGCTTGCTTACAGAATCCTAGGATCAAAATAAGACGATCTAGCCGAGCTTGTGTTTTAGGGGAATTGTGTCTAAAATGACATACCATGGCATAATGGCATAGACGCATAGAAAGCTTCTTGAGCTACTGACTTAAATAATTATAGTAGATGCAACTAACTGCGAGTTTCTCTAAAGATAGTTTACTGACGAATAGATATCTATTCCCTAGTGTTCAAAAACCGGTTTCAAACAATAGAAATGGTTAAGTTTTGGAATGTTATGGATCAACTAAGCAAAAATGTACCAGTAAGAAATGTATAGTAAGTGTACTAAATTGCAGAAAAATACAAATGAGTTAATGCTGAGCAGTATCAGTTGATAGAATGATTGAAATCGTGTTTACTCCTTAAAAATGAATTTTTAGAAAATTTTACTATTCTGAAACTTTATTAATTATTTTTGTATGTGGTACCTACAACTGTAACTGTAATGTCTTTATTAGGAATAATTTATTTAAAATCTAAAATGCACTTGTATTTGGCATGCTTAATGAATTAACTCCTGTACAATTTGTTAAAGAAATATTAAACCCAAAATAGTTTATTCTTATGTAAAACAAAGAATAAGATGGGCACCCGGTCCATTTCTCTTTAAATACCTTCAGAGCCATTTGACTTGACATATCGACTTCAAATTCTGCATGCGTCTTTCTTAATTTAAGGCTAACATAATCCTTAATTTTAATCAAAACTTTTATATCCACATGCTAATGACTTTTTTGATACCTAAATTTATTCATACGAGTACCGTACTCATACGACGAATTTTCTTAGCTTTGAACTGAGCATTGAAAAACTCATTGAAATTTTCACTTTTCTACTCTTTTTATACAATAAATTATTTCAAATGTTTAAGTTGATTGTTTAACAAAAAAAACTCTTTGATTGACTTTATTAAACTACCTCATCATTAGAGCAGAACTGCCCACCTATTTAAACTTTTTCCTATTTCAGCATCCTTATAAATGGTAAAATGAAATAGCCCGATATGCTCGATTAAGCGCGAAAATTAACTCAATATTCTATTTTTCTGATAGATTGAAATTTTTCTGTACTATTATATACTTTTTATAATGCATAACTTTTTGTGCGGTTGTTTATACAAAAGAAGAAAACTATAAATAAATTCTTCAAAGAAAAATAGATTTCATTTTCGCAGATTTTGGTAATAATTGATAAATTGATTGTTATTTATTAAATCTCAAAATTAATTATTTAAACAAATTCTAGGAAATGTTTAATAAGGGTAGTTGAATTTTACTTCCTATTTTCGTTTGGATTTCTTGTTGATTGTATTTGAACACTTAGGGAGTAGATACCTATTCGTCAGTCTTACGAGAGACTTGGCATAACTAGCTCCTAGAGCGTTTGAGGGTAGTCATTGAAAATTGAGAAATCTTTTGGAGAAAGCTTTAGTTTATGTAAAAAATAAATTCAATTCTGTAGGAATTCCTGATTATCTCAAACAAAAGAATGCAAACTTGAAGAATGAGAGACTATTCGCAAAGAAAGAAGTATTGATGAAAGAAATTTTAAAGAAATATAGGTCTCATTCTCTGAGAAAGCTTTTTTTAAATATTATTATGTATAATCCGTTCACTATTTATTTGTGATATGGTTGGCCATGTTAGGGTGGCAGATTCCACCCGGTATAAATTAGAAAAAAATCAGTTAGGTTAACTATTAATTGTAGAGTAGCGGCTTTTATTCAGTTGTGTTAATAGTTGATCTGTCAATGGTCTGTAATTTTTTTGCTACTGTCAAGAGCTGTCAGGCAATTTAATAGGAACTTTTTATTTTGGAAAACTAAAAAACAAAAGTTCATGTCCAACCATATCACAAATAAATAGTGGATGGATTATATGTGTTTTTTTAGGTTGATAAAAAACATTTTCTCTTCAAACGTCAAAAAAAGTTGACATTTTGTTACTGAACAAGTTAGGTTAAAGTTCTACTTTTACATCCTACGAGGTAAAAGTAAATTCTAACCCTAAATATTTACTTACAACAAATTGTAACGTAAAATGGTATTTCTAAGCATTTGTAATGTAAAAAGGTAATGTTTTTATAAATTTTCTGTTATCATTTATTCGTTGCGTTTAATAATTAGCTTCTTTTTACAAGTTAAAGTTGATTTTTAAAAATATTTAACAATTGAACTACAAATAATTTTCAAGAAACTTCAAAAATTTTTATTTTTTGGTTTTACTTTTTACATTGAAGTAAAAATGCTTTTTTTTGGCTCGCCAAGTCGTCAGTAGTTGTCAGACACAACTTCGTTTCGTCTGACAAGCCCTACTGACTTGCCTAAAAAAGTGACATTATTACTCCTAATAAAACAAACTACTATTTGATAGATAAAATTTAGAGATTCTTTTCTACAAATAACGGTCAAAATCGAAAAATAATGTTAAAAAAATTTTAATAAATTCCTGGGTATCTTGGCTAATTTTTTGCAATTTTTTTCAAAAGTTTAGAAGTTTAGAAGAATAGGGTATTTTCCAATTTTTTAAATATCGATTATTGCTGCGTTATTGCATAGCAAAGTCGATTATCAATGACTTGGGCACATTAAAAATATGTCTATCAAAAAAGTTTTATTAAAAAGTGCTTTAGTGAAAGCATTAAATGCTGCAGGTTCAAAGTGAAAATTAAAACGGAAGTGACGTCACGAGTCATACACATCACGCTTATTGCTTAGTTACATGTATTAAATGTCAGTTAATGTGTAATGAAGGTTATAATAAGTTGGAGCTCATTAGTTGAATATTGACGAATATTGACAGCTACGACTCGTGACGTCATGCCGCTTTTATGCGGGAAACTTTATAGTTTGAATTTCAAATAATTTTTTTTTGCAAAACCTACAGTCGCAATTTTTCTTTAATGTGGTTTTGAGATTACGTTATCAATAAGGTAACTTTCTAGATACATTTTAAAAAATTGGAAAATACCCTATTAAAAAATTGGTAGAATTTTTGCAGTTTATCTAGAATCTGGCCCACATTTTTGGCAATTATTTATCAAAACTCTTGCCGGTAAATTATTATCGACTTTTTATAAGCTATTCAGCACTCGAAAGTACCTACTGTCCTTATCCTAAGCTAAGCTAAATTGTAAACCCAAAAAGATTATTTATCTAACCAATTTTTGGCCCTGTAAAATGTCTCTCCTTCAATTTAAATCTAAATTACCAGAGGGATGCTTTGGAGCAAAGGTAACGAACTTTTATATAGGTATAACATTTTCAGTAGCTCCAAATTGACATAACTCGAAAGAAATTAGAATGAAATCCGGAAACATTGGATAACAATTCTTGATTGATACAAAAATACACTGACTTGATTGTGATAAGAAAATCATAATCATTATCATTAATAATCAATTGCATAATACATACCGTCCATATCCAAAAAAAGACCCCAGCTTATTGGCGGTTTATTTGTAACTTTAGACATAAAACCTTACCTATATAAAAAAAACACTTACCTACTCGTATTTTTACAACTTTAGGAAATATTTTTTTACCATTTTTTGAGGTTAATAGAAACAATATTCTCTTCTGATGTATTTTTCTGTTTTGATCTTTGTTCAATCGAAATTTTCAAAAAACGTTTCGAAGCTGTTGCGTAAATGATAAAATTAATATTTTTGGCGCCTTTTTGGTTCTATTTTATGCAGAGATTGATGCCGAAAGCTATTTTCAAAAAACACATCAAACTTTTTCGCGGACACTGTGTATTATTATTATAACATATTGTTTTATTACAGATAAAGATACCGCTTTGGAAAATATCTACAAAAAATATTGCTGTCGGTTAAGACATGCCTTGTTTGTATCAAGTTTAGGAGTCGCTATCGTCGCTTCTATATCCGTACTTGTAATTGCATGTATTTTTAATTCTGAAGTAAGTATTTAAATACACCCAATAGAGAAGAAAACTTTTTGAGAATATATTCTCAATAACACGATACCAAAAATGTTTTCATGAGTAAGCTTTTCCTAGCAGTAGTAAAATGAAAATGAAGGTTACATGGTATAGTCCATAACTTATGAAAAGAATAGGGCGGAGCCAATATCTTGCGTAGTACACATGGAGGGAGCGAGTGCTCTCTCTCTGTCTATATATAGGATCTCTAGAATTGATGCGACCAGATGTTATCAATCACATTTTGTTATAGCGCATTGGCTCCGCCTTATTCTTCTTATAAGTTTCTGACTTTACTTAATAAGACTTCTCGTTTTAGATGTACAAAATGTTGAACTGACTTGTTGCACAAATAAACAGTTTAATGATCATTTTACAATATTTACATAATGTTAACCTTTTACTATTGAGTTAACTGGCTACTTGGTACAATTAATTGGTAGAATCTGTTTCAAAATTTTTGGAAATTACATTTTATTTCTTAAACATAAATACACATTAGATTATGGCCTTGATTAAATAATAGCTTCCAAAATAATAAGTCAAATAGTTACATTCAGTACGACAGTTCATTAGCTATCGAGAACTCTAGTGATTTAAATTTTATGTTCGCTCTACTGTATAATATACATCATCTGTACCCCATGTGTTTAATGTTTACTTTTACTACTAACTATTTAAATTTTGTTTTAGAACATTAAGAACTGCTTATTTCCACTACTGACATTATCAATTTTAATAGTATTGTTACTAATCGTATTTTTGGGAACACAGTTTATGTCATTTATTTATTCAAAGCTATGGTCTGTAATAGTTACTGTATTAATTGTAATTGTTGGAAGTGCATCTACAGTATTACTAGCTGGAAAATATGCCCCATTAAGCACATTTGCTATTCTTCTTTCTCTTCATACTATGCTACCTGTAACTAAAATCATTGCAAGTGGCTTGTCTTTAATTATTACAATTACACAATTAGCTGTTTCCATAACAATTACATATGAAGATGGTTTTACATTTGCACAAGTAAGTACATAAACTTTATTTTATTTTACTCAAACATCCCTATAAAATGAAACAGTTCTCCACACGTTACTTATAGAGATTCGCGAGACCAAGACAAGACAACACTCAATCGAGTCTTGATTTGATCTTGAAAAAAAATATGGAACCACTAGTCTTAGCCTTAAAAGCCAACGTAAAGAAGACTTGGTTTAGTCTTGCAATCTCGCGATCCTAGCCTTTCAAAATGAGTCAAAAACAACTTATTATTGTTGACTTTTGAAGTTATGAACTAACGTATAATAATGATAACAATTGTTTCAGTTTTTCCCGGAACTAATTTTATTAGTTACAGCAAGTGCAGCAGGGCTATATTATCGCCATCTCACAGAGAGAGCTCACTGCGAAACTTTTGCAGGGACCCGTAGTTGTATAGAATCTAGAATAAAATTGGAAATGGAAAAAGAACAACAAGAACAACTTTTGCTTAGTGTTATACCTCTATACATTGCGGCTGAAGTAAGTCGATTAAAATTATTGAGTAGAAAAAAACTGATATTCTTTGTAGGTGAAACGTAGTATTATGTTACATATGTCGGAAGCTTGTCATACTGGTCCTAATAAAGCTCAAACTTTTCACGAAATGCACGTTCAGCGTTATAACAACGTTTCCATTCTTTATGCCGACATTGTAAATTTTACGCCATTATCGGAAAGGCTAACTGCATCTGATTTAGTTCGTACATTAAATGAACTTTTTGGAAGATTCGATCAACTTGCACAGGTGAATAAAAATTTATTGAACATTTTAAAAAGCGGGAAAGTTTTACAAAAAAACACTTTTTCAGGATAATCAGTGTATGAGAATAAAGATTTTGGGAGATTGTTATTACTGTGTATCAGGTTTACCAGTTTCACGACCTAATCATGCATACAACTGTGTTAATATGGGTCTACAAATGATAGATGCTATTCGGTACGCAAATGATTTTCTTAAGTTACTGTGATGTAGACTTAGAAATTTAAGAAAAGAATAGGGCGGAGCCAATGCGCTATAACGAAAATGTGTTCTGGTCGCATCAGTTTTAGAGATACAGAGTGAGAGAGCACTCGCTGCCTCTATCTGTACTACGCAAAATATTGGCTACGTCTTATTCTTTTCGTAAATTTTTAAGTCTACTAATATTTTCTGTAACTCTATATTTAATTGTTTCAGTTTTGTTCGAGAAGCCACAGGGTTTAATGTGGATATGAGAATTGGAATACACACTGGAAATGTTCTTTGTGGAGTACTGGGTTTAAGAAAATGGCAGTTTGATGTTTGGAGTGACGATATAACCTTGGCTAATCATATGGAAGCCGGTGGTATAGCAGGGTTAGTACACATTAATATGCTAATTTTAAATAAATGTTACCGGTCAATATCACCACGAAACAAAGTGTATTGGAGGAAGCTTAATTAAAACATATTTTGAGACTATTGTAGGGTCAGGGCCGGATGAATGAACGTTGACATGGCTAAAGGAGTGAGGGGCGTGAAAAATTCCCGTTTGGGGGGGGGCTTATATCTCAAAAACGGTGGGTCCTAAAGAAAAATTATTCAGAGCAAAATGGAAGCCTATCAAATTTCCTACAAGATAGTTTATATTTAGTTTATCTCTATTCCTTAGTTTTTGAGATATCCGCCCGCAAAAATCGTATGATAAACCACTTTTGTCTCAAATAAAACACGTAGTAAAGGAAATTTTTGTAGTTTTTCTCTTTCCTCCGGGTCCTAAAGCGCGCGCTTCATGCATAATCCAGCCTTGTGTAGAGTAGGTAATCTTGCTGTATTTGGAGTAAACTACAACTAGCCATGCAAAAATTCATAATGTTTACGCTCCATAATGTGTAAAAATTTTAATGAGAAGCAAGCTGAACAAATTTGTATAAAATTTGTATAAAAAAGTATAAAAAGAGTAGATAGGTAATTTATTTTGCCAAGTATATCTGGCTTCAACGATCGAGTTATATTTTGTATTTTTATTAGTTTTACATCTTATATTTTAGTTTAGAATATTCACTAGGTATTTATTACGATTTAATATTAGAAGTGATGATATTGATTATTTATTTTTTTAAACTAACATAAACTTGAACCCACTTTCGATTTTCAACATGAAAGGAAGGAAAATATGTACAGTTTTTTATAGGAATCTAGAAAAAAACAATTTTATTATTATATTATTTCTTTAAATCACCTATTACAGAGTCTAAATTCAAAAAATTCAACCGTCACTCTTTTGAATACAGAATACAGGGGTAATAAATTGACCGCAAGGAATATGTATCTGAGCTAAATCTTTTCACATGAAGCTTAAAGCTTATCATCGTTACTTTTTTTGCAGACGAGTTCATATTACAACTGCAACATTAAGTAAATTGGGAGAGCAATTTGAAGTAGAACCAGGAGATGGTAAAAGTCGTGACAGCTATCTGGCAGACCATAAAATCGAAACATTTTTGATAATTCCACCAAAGGTATAGTAGTTGAGTTAATGGTTAAACATTATTTGGTTAAAATAAAAAAATAACCTTTTTTAAGATTTATGATCGATTATGATACTTGAACTAGGCCGTAGTTATAGTCAGACGTGTACTTAGAGTGTAAACTACACGCGTGTAAGCCCGTGCCTTTCAATGCTAAATTAAGTTACACGTCGCTTACACGTTGTACTATGCGCGTGCAAACGTCTATAACTACGGCTGTTTTATTAGGGGTTGTCAAGTAATTATCCTTTAAAACCAACCATTTGTCTCGTCGAACATTCAAAGCAGGTAATTACTGGACAACCCTTAAGTATCATAATCGACCATAAATCTTAAAAAGGTTATTTTTTTATTTTAAACAAATAATGTTTAACTAGCCTATACCTATACAACTGCAATGATAAGTTAATTTTATTGTTTTTATGTAATTGTTTTAATTAGAAATCTGGAACAGAAATACAAAATGGGAGTCCAAAAGTTCCAGCACGAGTTCAAAAAAATTCTATAGTGGAAGAACTAAGTGCAGGTTTTGCAGCACCGGGTGCAATTATTTCGGGAAATAGAAAATCTAGTAAAATGACTAAATACATGGAGTGTTGGGGTGCTGATAAACCTTTTGCAAATATTGCAGAAGACTTGATAGCTAAAAGTATAGAAAATACTGTAAGTGTCATCACATTACAAAAAGTTCCTATAATTTACTTTTATATAAATTTTAGTTTTAGCTTTTTTTATATATATATAATTAATAAAATTGGAGAATATAAGCTAAATTATTTAATTTAAATAGTTTATTAACGTTTCGCCAATATTATGGCTTCTTCAGAATTATTGAAATATTATTAGAATTATTATAAAAACATTTTTTTTTGTATAAATAAAAAGATTTAATTCAACATTCAAAAAATTCCAATAATAAAACATCAAAATGACAAATTAAAAATTTTCTTGTTTTTATAATAATTCTAATAATATTTCAATAATTCTGAAGAAGCCATAATATTGGCGAAACGTTAATAAACTATTTAAATTAAATAATTTAGCTTATATTCTCCAATTTTATTAATTATATATAATTTACTTTGTTACAAATAACGTGCTGTATTTTTAGAGTGTTGCTATGATTGAAGAAAATTTACTTCCAGAACGAATTTCGTGTTTAGAATGCCAGTAAGTAACAAAAATAATGTTAATTTTTATTAATAAGGTGCAACATAATTAAAAACTTACATTATAAACATTTCAAAAGAAACTGAAGATCTAAAAATTTTATAATTAATTTATTCCACGACCGACACTAAAGGCACTTTCCAATTGCAGCAGATCTAAAAATCCGGCGTTCCTCATACTTCGCGCTCAAAGTGGTAGGTCGTGGAAAATTTTTTGTATGCAACTCATGAGTAACACAACGTTATTGACATTTCATTGGAGTTGCTAATGACTCGACTTCATCTCATATCACAAAACCTCCAAACTCATGCCATAAAACATGATAAATCTAATAATTTATTATTTATATTACGCACCGCTTTCTTTATAGAAAGTGGTTGAATTCAAAAGATTTACACCCTGTGTTCCTGTGGTTTAAAGATAACAAGCACGAAAACGAATTTTGTAAACAACTAGATAATGAATTTAGATATCACATAACTTCGGCAGGACTGATACTTTTAATAATATTCATTATGCAAGTATCCACAATTGTATTGTCTCGGTACGTACATTAATTTAATTATAATCCATTTAATAAAATCGTTATTACAGAAACATTATTTTTTATGGAACTTACGGATCGGCAATGATAATTGTATTGTTTTTTGTGGTTACAAGCTGGATACCGAGCTGTTGCTTTTCTCTACGCCCTGTAGATACACCCACCGATGAATTCGAAGAGTGTGTACCACCAAAACAATATATTGCCAAAAACAGAACATTGCGGTTATCATTCTTCTTAATTTCGAATGTTCTTATATCAGCCTGCTCGGTTATAACATTTGTAAGTATTTCAAAGTTCAACCCGTTAGCCACTAGGCCAAAGAAACCCTCTCTAAAATTTAAAATAATCGTAAATTAAACATTGAAGTATGTTCAAGGTTTGCATCACTTATTTAAAACATAATATCTTTTGTAGATAAAAATGGATGATGAACCAATATTAGTATCATCAAATGGAACTTTAGATAATTCCGTGCTTGTAGTGCCACATATTTATGTGAATGTTCCCGTAAGTAAAATATCTGTTTTCATCATTAAAATGGTAGTTTTTGTTATTTTTCAGGCGTACATTTATAGTTCAATTTTGGCTCTAACGAGTATATGGGTTTTTCTCAATATAAGATTTTTAATAAAACTGATGTTAATGGTTGCATCTTCTGTTACTCATGTTATCATATTCAGCCAATATCAAAATTTTTACAGATTTGATCACAAGTGAGTAGAGATTTTTTTAAGTTAAACAAAACTCCACAAGGGTAATTTAAATCATGTGCTTATAGTCAGGGCTGGGCAGTCTCAAAATACATGTACTTGAACTACAATCAGAGTTGGGCAGTATCAATCATACATGTATCTTTGATACTTTTGTATCTTGTATCTATGATACTCGAGGTGAAAGTATCTTGTATCAAAGATACTGAATTTGAATTATCATGTATCTTGTATCAAAGATACTTATTAGCCTCAATGTGGTTATGAACAAAAGATCAACACTGGTTGGCAGTTCTGTAAGGCTTAGAAGCCAATCAACCCCTGAGTACAATACAATAGCCTCAATGTGCCCAGATAATTTTTTAAATTAATAAAATTCAATAAAAAAATTTTTTTATAAAAAGATACCTACTGTTTGGTAAATAAGCGACCTTCCTGTTATTTTAAATTCTGGAAAATTGCAGGCGATAACGATAATGACAGCGCACTGTAAAATGGGGTAAATCTGATCCCCCGGACTAATCTTTCAAAGAAAGACAGTAGATTGTATAAGTACTTCCGATTTTGGAAAAATAACACTGGATACTTACAAAAACGTTAGTTGATCAAAAGGCCTAAAAGTTAATTCTTTGTATTGCACTGAAAATATTCGTCATTCAAAAATTATTTGGAAAAAAATTGATTAATGTCTAATTGGCGGAGTTAATTTATTTTTATCAAGAACTGCTTCAGTGAAATATACCAATTTGTGTTTTGTGTTTTGTATTTTGTGTTTTAAAGATTTTTATTAAAGTATTTTGTATTTTAAATACAAAATATTTAATGATTCTGTAATGATATGTATCTGAAATACCAATTATTTAATGATTCTGTATTTCAAATACATAACGTAAAATTCATGTGCGTGTAACACAAAAGAAAAAAGATCATTTTGGGCAGTTTTAGACTTCAAATTTTTTTAAATTAAAAAAACAGAAAAAAATGGCAGTAAAATCAAATAGAGACCAATTTACAGTCCGAAAGTTTGATTGCTTATTGCAGCAGTTTTATTGCGTGAATGCAACTTGTCAAATTTATTCAAAAATCGCACATCTACGCATGCGCACAATTAAAATGTATTTTGTATTTGAAATATCGCATTTTGGTTGAAACTGAAAGAAATATTTTGTATTTCAAATACTGTGTTTCGAGTATTTTGTATTTTAAATACACTTACTAATAGATGTATTTTGCCCAGCCCTGCTTATAGTCCAGTTATTACGATTTTAATCTCGGAAAAATAGTAGAACGGGTAAACTTCGGTGCATGGTCTTTTTGAAAGCATATTCATAAAAAATCAAAAATGTGTACATTTTTATTGTGGCCACTTCATTGAAAAAATTGAGTTCGAAGATTTAAAAGATAGCCTTTTCTAAACATTTCGGGAAATATTGATCGACCTAAAACAAAGTTCAATCCTATTTTAAAGAAGAGGATATTTAGAGAAGAAAAGGTCTTATGACTTTTTCGTAGAATGAATAGTTTTTGTAGAAAACGGAATGAAACTGCGCTCTGATTTTGGGAATCAACTTGTGCGCGTGAAGCTTCAGTACCTATTTAGAAATGTCATAAACCACCATAACTATTTAGAAGTGCAGCTTTGGTTTAGTAATTATAAAATGAGTACTTTTAATTTCCCAAGATGTTTAGAAAAAGCAAACTTTTAAATTTTCGAACTCTTTTTCAATGAAGCGAAAAACTATAAAAATGTAAACATTTTTGATTTTTAAAGAATAGGCTTTCAAAAAGACCATGTACCGAGGTTTACTCGTTGTGCTATTTTTTTGAGGTTGTAGTGCGTTATCATGCGTGTAGTAACTGAACGATTATTAAACATAAGATATTCTAAAATGATTCAGTGCATGTAGACTTAGGGTGGTCCTTAACAGGGGTGTTTTTGAATTTCTTCGCTCCCAAGGATTCAAACGGTTCCTTTTCAAGAAAAAAAATTGGCATAAAATTTGAATGCTCTATCTTAATTTTAACATCTTACGCACGACCGCCAAAGTTATTTTTTTATTTATTTATTAAATACTCGGCTGAATCTTATACTTGCCTCGTTATTAGGCTTAATTTGTAGATAATTCAACACTTCTTAAAAGTATTTAGAGTATTATTACTGTTACTTAAATCTTCCTACTAGTATAAGCACAGGAAGCCATATCACATTTTTTAGAAAGTTGACTTTTTCCTCCAATGTCTTCTAAACAGTTGAATTTACAAAAAAAATTATTAATATCGATTTTGTAGCAAATTCAATTTCCTACAAAAAATATATGACCCAACTTTGCCAAGTCAATAACGTCAAAGTTATAACTATTCAAATGACAAATTTTGTATTAAAATGTTTTTTTTTCTTGAAAAGGAACCGTTTGAAGCCTAGGGAGCGAAGAAATTCAAAAAGACCCCTGTTAAGGACCACCCTAATGTAGATGTTTCCAGACAGCAAATATTATTTTATATTGCACGTGTTTTGTGTAGAAAATATCACTACAATTTAATGTTGTAGAAGTTGGTGGGCGCTGAAAAAACACGATAGGCAATAAAATTTTTCACAAATTACACATTTAAATTTAGTTCTTGGTGTTGCTCGTTGTGCCGCTAATCTTCCTTGAGAATTACTAATTTTTTTATAGCATTCGATGCACCTTCTTCTATCTTTCGATTTCATTTCTTGCAAATAATGGACCTCACTACGAGTTTCTTGTCCTTGTGAGAGCATTTGTCGATTATTTATATCTGAAAAAAAATTTATTCATTTAGTTTATTTTGCAAATAATGAGAAAAGATTTAAAAGCAAAAGTTTTTGTAATTAATTTAAGAAAGTGATATTAGTCAGTTTTATTTTTTTTAATAACAGTGAGTAAAGAAAATAATAAATCAAAAATAAGTTAAATTTTTCCAACCCAATTTTGAAGTGGAGGAGATTAAAATCTTTAATTCAAGAATTTTAGTTTTATAAACAATTTTAATTTGTTCGTGGAGTTACTGCACTCGCTACGCTCGTTTCGTAATCTTCTCCACTCACAAAATAAAACGCCTCTTTTAACACTTGTATCATAAAGTTTCAAAAATATCTGTATTCAAAATGTTAGAATTCACCCAATGTTTTTTTAGATTACCGTATTTTCCATTTGAAATAAAAATCGGCATACTCTATATTGTGATCATCATTTTATATTACATTTTGGCCAGACAATATGAACTAACGTTCAGAACAGATTATTTATGGAAATCTAAACTTATGGTGGAGCAAGATGAAGTCGAGACGATGCGAGGAATAAACAAGGTTACACTCAATCATTTATTAATTTTTTTAATTTACTATATCTATTCTTAGATATTACTAGAAAATATTTTACCGGCCCATGTAGCGGAACACTTTTTAGCAACTCGTAGTGACAACCAAGATTTATATCACGAAAGATATTCTTGTGTAGCCGTTATGTTTGCATCCATCCCCAATTTTAAAGAATTTTATGATGAAACTGATGTAAACAAGCAAGGTTTGGAGTGCTTAAGGTTGTTGAATGAAATTATATGCGAGTTCGATAAGGTAGGTAATTTAACTACTAATACACTGGTTTACGTACATCAACATATTTTTTAGCTACTATCGAAGCCAAAGTTTAGTTGCATCGAGAAAATTAAGACTATCGGTAGCACATATATGATCGCTTCGGGATTAAGTCCAGGAAAAGAAGACGATAACAGAGTGCGTAATAAATGTTTACCATTATTTATTTGTTAACTGCTTTAATTAAATAGTCTAATACAAAAACCTTTTAAAGTAGGTATTTACAACTTTACATAAAGAAATACTAAATTTTTAATTGTTTAGAAAAAGTTGGTTTTCTCTTATATCTGTGTTTTCATAATCCTACCATTTTTATTGATGGTATTTTCTTATAGCTTTGCCTGGATTATTCAGAGAATAATTTTTTGTTTTAGGGAACAGCCCACAAAGAAGAACATGTGATTATTACTTTAGTTGAGTACGGGTTTGCATTAATGAATAGTTTGGAACAAATTAATAGGGATTCCTTTCAAAGATTCAAGTTGAGAGCAGGTTAGTAAAATTTTCATTCTTGTTTCATTCATACAGGATGATTTTTTTAAGTGGTACTTGGTACTAATATTAAGATCTCGGAAACCGTAAGAATTACGAGATTGGTTTAATTAGCAAATATGTAGTTGCATATTTTGACGACTTTTAAGAACCCGCTTAGAAAATTTCAAAATTCAAAATGTTTCTGAGATAACGCAGAAAAACTGAAAATATGCAATTTCATTTTTCGACTGTAGTTTCAAAATGGTTTACTTTAGAAAAAAAAATCTCGAGAAAAACTTTCAGGAGATAAAATAAGCTATCAAACGATACCAAACTCAACTTTTTATCACACAGACGCTAGGCGTCGCAATGTTCAACTTTTCATTTTCTTCTGAAGAACCTCTCGTTTTTTTGCAAAAATTACTCAGTAGGATTGTTTACATTGGTATTCCAAACTAGAACTTTTTATCTTGTACTTTTCTAATTTACACAACTTTTCAGGTTATGTTATGTTATAGAAAAACAAAAAATAAATTGCTTTTATGGCTTTGCCTCCATAAGTACTTTAACAATAGCCCTAATTTTCAAAAAGGACCGCAACAAAGCTATTGACAGGTCGTATTGTGGTAAAAATAGAGAGGTTTTAAAATTTAAAACAGGGTAGTATAGACATATTTTTGAGTCGAAATATATTTGTCATAAAAGTGTAATTTATTGTTGTATCACATATTATTCTAAAATTTTTCTGAAAACAACCCTGTTTTTAAACCCTTAGGCAGTTTCAAAATAGCAGGTATAAGATGCTCTGTCCCTTGAAGATTGTAAACCCGTCTTTGTGTTGATATTACGTTAATCACCACTAAAGCCATAAAAACATTTTATATATTTCAGAACTTTACTTTATGTTATTTTTTACAATGGCAAATAATGACTAAAACCTAGTTTTTAAAGTCTTAGAAAAGTATGTTAATTAGGAAATAAAATTACATTACTAAGATTTAATAAATAATAATTTCGTTTACCTACTTTTTTAAAACTTTAAAAACTAAGTTTTAGTCCTTATTTATCATCGTAAAAAATAACATAACGTAACATAACATAACCTGAGAAGTTAAGTAAATTAGAAAAGTACAAGACAGAAAGTTTTCGTTTGGTATCCGAATTTAGACAAGCCCACTGAGTAATTTTTGCAAAAAAATGATGAGCCGCCGTAAGAAAATAAAAAGTTAAACGTCGCGACGCCTAGCATCGATGTGATAAAAAGTCGAGTTTGGTATCGTTTGATAGTTTTTTTGGTCTTCTAAAAATTTTTCCCGGCAATTTTTTATCTAAAATAAGTCATTTTGAAACTACAGTCGAAAAACAAAATTGCCAATTTTCAGTTTTTTTACGTTATCTCGAAAACCATTTCGAATTTTGAAATTTTCTAAACGGATTCTTAAAAGTCATCAAAACATGCAACTTTCTGCCAATTTAACTAATCTCGTAACTCTTACGGTTTGCGATATTCCAATGTTAGTACCACTTACAAAAATCATCCTGTATTATTTGATCCCAGAGTTCAAATTTTTCCTTTTGCAATTAAACTTCCCATTCAAATTAAATTTCATCAAAATTTTAATTGAATCAATGGGGAAATCTCAAGATGCTAGAAACTTTATTGCATTTGTTGCTTATTTTGGAAGAGGAACTACCTTATTAGGTGCACACATATCAATCGACCGAGTGGTTTTATTAATAATTTATTTATAGTACATAGTTTATTAAAATAAATATGACAATTATTTCTGTTTAGGTATTAATCATGGACCAGTAATAGCGGGTGTAGTAGGTGCTCAAAAGCCTCAGTATGACATTTGGAGTAATACAGTTAACGTTGCTTCGAGAATGGATTCTTGTGGTGTACTTGGTAGAATTCAAGTAACTGAAAGTACTGCAAAAATACTTATGAATGTAGGATATAGTTGTGAGTGTAGAGGTGAAATTTTTGTTAAAGGAAAGGGTACTTTAACAACGTACTTTGTTAAAACACCCTTTGATGATAAATAAAATTATATCAATTTCCTAAAATGAAAAAAAAAGTTTAAACAGTCTGCTATGTATTTTTTTTAACGAAAATGAAAACTAAGGCCGGTATTAGACTGTCAAAGATCTTTGACAAAGTTCTTTTGTAAAAGCTTTTTTTTAAATATTTTACAGTGAAAAAGGGTACATTGTAAAAAGGGTGTAATGTACCTTATTACACTTTATTTTTAAAAAAGAACTTCGTTAAAATCTTTAACAGTCTAATACCAGCCTAAAGGGTGAGAATTGTTTTGTTAGCATCAGGAATTGAGGTTTGTTTAAAAGCTACAATTTAAAAATATTAATGTGCCAAAATAATTTTCGAAAGCAAGCATATTATATTTTCATTTTCAAGTAAATAGTGTTTCATAAGTTGATTTTAATTAAAATTATTTCATATTTTATTAACTCGAAGCAATACTTTTTTTCAATATTCAAACCTCTTAGACGGTATCAAAAATATTTGTATTTTATTAGAAATAAATTATCAATGAGAGCTAATCACAATAATCTTAGTTGAGATTACAATTTGTCATAAAGCGACTTCCGCCTTTTTAATTTGCTTTTAGCATAACTGTGAAAAGATTAACTATTAGTTCTTTATAATTATCTATACAAATGTAAAAAAATTGTTTATATATTGCACCGTAACAGAAAATCATATACATTTAAAAATTTTACAGTCTCTAAATTCACTGCAAACTATTATTCCTACAATCTGATATTTTATTTACATAACCATAATAACAACAAAAAAATTAATAATTCTTGTACTTCAATTTGCTCCGTATCAGTTTTTCAATCATCTGACAGCTACAATTAGCGTTATTTTATATTTTAATTCTAGCAATTTTTTATTCTAATATTTTTAATATAAACACAATTTATGTAATCATTAATTCAAACCACATAAATACAGACTACAAACATAATAAACAAAATAAAAAAATTTAATTTAACAACTAATAAAACGAATCTCAGCTGTTCGCATGATGTTGGTATTGAATCTGCTGATGAGAATTAGGGTAATCCATTACGAGCACTTGAGAATCCGGCTGAGACTGACTATCTGAATTATTAGAATCAATTGCTTCTGTTTCGTATTTTACACCCCTTTTAAATCGACCGTACAAAGAAGAATACGGAAGATTATAATGTATTGCGGCTTGATTGATCGACATATGGCCTAATCTAAAATAAAAGATTGTCGTTTATCCACAATAGAATAATTATCCGTTACGAAAAAAATTATTACGTACCTAACAGCTTCTAGAGCTTCACCCATGGCATCTTCCGACCAAGGTGTAGGATTCGAACGTGATAGTTCTATCCCTTCCCTTTTACATCTCCCGTACAACGTTCCTGTAGGAATACCAAACTCGGTCGATGCTTTTTGAACAGACGATTGACCGGATCGAATAGACTCTAAAGCTTTTTCTAAGTCATCGGGAGACCACGTCGTAGGTGCAGCATTGAAAGGTGCCGCTAACTTTATACCTTCTCTTCTAGCTATTTTATATAACGTACTACTAGGTATACCTAAAGAAATTTTAAATTATATCCAGCTCACTTAATTTATTCTTTTCTATTCGTACATACCATATGCTTTACTAGCTTTATTTGCGGATATTGTTCCAGTTCTTAGCGCTTCAAGCGCGGAATTTAAATTTTCTTCCGTCCACGATTTCGTCGGCCCTTCTTTCTTTGGTGTATCAATTCCTAATCGATGCGCTCTTTGCCATAAAGTGGTAGATGGAATACCGTATGTTGCGGACGCTTTTGTAAGGCTCATGTTATGATTTCTTAAAGCGTCTAATGCTAATTCCATATCTTCTTGCGTCCAAGTTTTCGGTCCTCCGCCGTGTGACCTTATTAAATTATCCGTGTGACCGTTTGTTTTTGATTGACCATTCTCATCTTTCAAACCTTCTATAAAAAGATAAACAACATAATGTCAAACATCTTATATCCGTTAATGGTAATTGGAGTTCTTACCTAATCTTCCTCCAGACACCCCCGGTAGCATTCCCATTAATTCGGGAGTGACCATCATAGAATGCAAATTTCTTTTTGCGTCTTCGTGACTTTCCATAGAATGTTCAGGGCCGGACAAATGTGACGTATCCATGTCCATCATCGAATCGTGATCGTAAGATCGTAACGTTTCGAATTTGATAGTTGTTTCTTTTTTAATATCTTCGTATTTAATGTGAACATCTGCTCACAAAACTAATAATGTAATAACATTCTTTTTAATTTGGGGAGATTTCTTTTACCTGACAAATCTGTTCTATGTGTTGCTTGAAATAAATTACGGGTTGGTGAGTGATCTCGAAGGTCAACATCTCCCACTGGTGTTGCTGATGGAGCTGGAGGCTCTGGTGGAAAGTCGTCATTCTCACACAATTGAGAAAATAAAGCCTAAGCACAAAAGGTAATTTTAGTTATTTACTTTTATTAGATAAAAAAATAACCGACCTGTCCAGTCATAAGGCCATGACTGCTCATGTTAATTGGTGTAGACTGATTTTGAGTTAACAATTTCTTTCGTTTTGGTGCTTCATCCACAACTAAAGGTGTATCACTATCGTCATCTGATGTATTTGTTTGACCTAAATCATCCTGACCAGTTTCTTCATTTATTAATTCTTCTTCAAATTCTCTAAATCTATGTCTTTTATTATTAATATTCAACTTCTTGTAATGTTTCGGAGAAGATATCCTATAAATTTTTGAGTTTGACTTAGGTATAAAAAGTGACGAAGAGTTTTCTTTCTCTTCTGATTCGCACAGCCCTTTTATTTTTAACTGATCTGCAGTTTTTAACAGAGACTGAAAAGAAAATTCAAATCAATTTTAGATCTACAATCTCAACTAATAGAACTGGCTTTCTCGGGCACAGTTGCCATCCGTCAATGCTTTCCAAAGAAACAATGTCTGTTGCCTATCAGTTCTATTAATTTGTTGATTTAACAAAAAGGACTACTAAAAAGATTCTATATTAAAACTTTTTATTCTTAAATAGGTTTTCTTATAGGTATATTACTCAAGTGTACAAAGTTAGAAGTTCTGAGTTTGTATGTATACTTTATTTTTTAAATCTTTACCGACATGTGACCACCTTAATATGTATCAATTGAGATGAAAATGACGCATTTATTGAGTTTAATTATTTAATTTAGTTACGTATGTAATACATTTATTTTTAGTTATTATTAAATATTTATTTGTAAAGTAAAATCTTTTACTAAATTAATAATTTATTGAGTTTTCTAAAAGTCACATGATTTTTTTTTCAAATAATTTACAAGTATCTGTAAGGAGCATCTTTTTCATTTTCGACACTCAAAAGCAAATTATTATCAACATCTAAAATATGCATAGTTTAATTGGTTTAATTGAGATATCTAGAATCTTATTGTTTCTAGCTCTAAAATAAACTCGACGACCATTGCCATGAAAGTTTTGAGATTCGCACCACGGTTGTACAATAAACAAAAAAATATTTTCAATATTATGTTAGTAAATAAAACATTTTTAAATAATTTTAAAAGTTCCAAGTGTTAAGAGGGTGCTATTTAACAAATGGGCGGAGAAGTTGAAATTTAGATATTCCGCTCTTAAGCTTTAGCGATTTTAATATCCGTTTGATATCACTAATATTTACAATTCCTGATAGGGTAAAGTTCAAAGAAGGCACTAAAGTATTTGTTTATAAAAAATAAGAGCCTAATTAGTGAGAAAAATTCAGTTGAACTTTGTGTAATTCAAAAAAAAAACAACGGATGTTGGGTAGAAACAACATCCTGTCGTGAACAACGGATGTTGGGTAGAAACAACATCCTGTCTTTTTTTAAATTACACCAAGTTCAATTGCATTTTTCTCACTAATTAGGCTCTTATTTTTTATATACAAATACTTTAGTGCCTTCTTTGAACTTTACCCTATCAGGAATTGTAAATATTAGTGATATCAACCAGATAATAAAGTTAAATATCGCCCTCTTAAAGGACGAAGAATCTACTAGTTCCCATATTATAATTAGAAAAAGCGAGAGAGTGGCTCAAGGAGCTTCCTTCAAACTAATTACTTAATTTATTGTATCAGAAGAGTACTTCAATAATCCTAATTAGGTAGGTACTTATTAAAAAAAAAGGCTCTCAAAACTAAGAAGTTTTCGCTTGGCAACAAATTCCTCCCTAATTTAAAACCTCTTAACTTCTATAAAGAACGAAGTTCCTGAGACCCAGCCTGATGATATGATATGTCAGGTAATCAAACGACCAAACTAACTTTTTCTTGTAAAGTTCTAAAATATATAAAATGTTTTTATGGCTTTAGTGGTGATTAACTTAACCCATTAGCGCCCACCGACAATCTAGCCATTAAAAATTTGTAAAATCTATACAAATTGTCTATAAACAAGACTAAAGATAATTAGAACCAAAAAAAAATTTTGTTTTGTTTATGGTTTTTGAAAAAAAGACCTGTACCCAAGCGAGTACACTGGGCTAATGAGGGTACAAAACGTATAAAAATGAATTTTTTTTATTTGTTTGAATTTTCGTATAATAATTATTAAAAATTTTAAATAAAGTTTTTTTGCCAATGCAACATAATTAGATACCTAATATTAAATTATTTTATCAAAACAAATAGGAGAAATAATATTTATCAAAATAAAAATAAAGACGTTTTAATTTCCGGAATGAAATAGTTTAAAACATTCTCGTTCAATACAAAGTGCCACCATGCATTTTTCACAAATCCATCTGACTCTCATGTGGCATTGACGACATCTTTTTGGGTTGTCGATCCTTTTGGGAAAATGCCCCACAGGATCTTCTAAAATGCTTCTTGGTAACGAGCCGGATGGTTTGATATCGATCTTCGTTGAACAGCTTTATTGTAGGACCTTAGGTAATGGCGAACAATGTTTCTCTGGAACAACAACAGGTCCATTTCGTCATATTTTGTGCTTAGTTCATGAAATTTCCAAGCATTTACAACTATTACGTTCATCATATGGGTGAAAAGCACCCACTACCATTTCTTCCCATGAATACTAACAATTATTCGCCGCCTGATCAAGTAAGTCCACTCCACCCATTGACAAATTATAATTTTTAAAAAGGAGAGGTTGAGCGACAGATAATTTTTCTTTTTTTTTACTACACCAGCGTTTCACTCTCCCAAGAGGTTCTACTGAATCATAATTAGTTACCATGGTAACAGAACTATTGTCATTCCACCGCACAAACAAAATCGAACTTGTTTTATCGTAACGATAATCGTAATGTCCACGATCTCTTTTTTTCATTTCGGTAGAGGGTACAAGAGGACACTTCTTTATGCGATTTTCACGTACCCTGCCCGTGGCTCTAAAACTTTTCTGACGAAGAGAATCTAAAAGTTCGCAACTAGAAAAATAACAAAACCAATGCCTAAATTTTTGTTTACGCTTGCATCTCCGATGTTATCAATTGCCTTTGATAGCGTTTCAAACTTTTCGCCATAGAACGTAGATGGACGAATTTCCGGAAAATGCATTGTATAGATGTTCAAAATTTATTTATTTATGTGAATTTGTATACGTTAAAACCCGTTGTACTCGCACGGGTACAGTGAAGTTTATATCAACATACAGGAAAAACGTTGCAAAATTTTGATACGACAATAAGTCATAATTATTGATATATGTCTTATAAAACATATTCAAAAAATAAATAAATTATAACTAAGAAATTTTGTGATTACTAATTACAAATTGAACTTACCAGAAATATCTTGCAAATTGGACGTGCAACCACAACTATAAAACTTTGTTTCCTGAACAGAGCTAAATATATATAAAAAATTAATACCTAATGTGTAAGATGAACCTTTGTTTAACATTTCTGCAGCGCCAGTAATTTAATATCTTATCAGCAGTTATCAGTAAAGTCATGTCTTTTAGCTGTACTCGCGTGGGTACACTGGGCGCTAATGGGTTAATATCAATACAAAGACGGTTTTACAATCTTCAAGGGACAGAGCATCTTATACCTGCTATTTTGAAACTGCCTAAGGGTTTAAAAACAGGGTTGTTTTCAGAAAAATTTTAGAATAATATGTGATATCTACAACAATAAATTACACTTTTATGACAAATATATTTCGACTCAAAAATATGTCTATACTACCCTGTTTTAAATTTTAAAACCTCTCTATTTTTACCACAATACGACCTGTCAATAGCTTTGTTGCGGTCCTTTTTGAAAATTAGGGCTATTGTTAAAGTACTTATGGAGGCAAAGCCAAAAAAGCAATTTATTTATTTTTTTTCTATAAGTCGTAATATTAAATAGGTATTTTTTTTTTGTAAAATATTGATTCCACGAAAGTATTAATAGCAGAAAATTTATAATAGCATGAAATTTAAAGAACAATGTTAAAAAAATGCCGTTTTTAGCACCATCTGTACAATAGTGAAAAACATGCTTTTTTTTAATAGATTTCGAGTCGCTGAGAACGAATATGACATTAGAATTTCCGAAAAGTGTTGGGAATATTGCCATTATAATAAAATAAAGTGAATAAGAAACGTAAAAAAATGTATAAAAATAAAAAACAAAAAATTAGAAAAATATTTTTGCTGATAGAATTTTCTCCTATAAAAAATACCCATAAAAAGCCATTCTTCTATGTCAAAAATGACATAGAAGAATGTCAATCAATGACAATCAAGTGTTTCCAACACTTTTCGGAAATTCTAATGCCATATTGGTTCTCAGCGACTCGAAATCTATTAAAAAAAGCATGTTTTTCACTAATGTACAGATGGGCCAAAAACGGAATTTTTTTAACATTGAATCATGAAAAAAAGCATTTTTAACAATTTTTTCAATTTCATAGTTATTACGTTGTACTTGTAAGCTAATTATTAAACTTTGTTTATTCAAACAACAGCATCATAAACGACGTCACAACCGATTTGAAAAAAAAAACAAAATTGAAATAATAAATATTAGAATGCAAAACATATTATGAATAGTGTAATCGTGATGTAACAACGAAGAATTTGAAACATAACTACATATTTTCATGATTTCAGTATCATATAAACTGAAACTATATATTATATTATGTACTTGCATCAGGGGCACCGTCCTGTTGTTTTTATTAAAGGGGCCCAAAACCTACAAACACAAACCCTCCACCCCATATGAAGTCATGGTTTATTGGCAACCGATAGACCCACATGTGCATTGAAAGTCTAACCCCTATAATTATAAAAAAAAATTTCGATTGGGGTAGAGGTGATATTAGCGAATTTGCAATTAATTACCTTAGAGCCTTACGGTTCTTTTACATGAACTAAATGTCATACTAAATTTAGAGTACTGAATCAAGCGCAAGGAGCAAAAGCGCGGGAATCTAAGTTTTAATTTTGACGTTTAAAGCTTATAATCCCGTGCTTTTGCTCCTTGCGCCGATTCAGTACTCTAAATTTAGTACGACATGTAAAATGGCCCTTAGAGTGGAAAAACAAATTGTTACTTAAAAATAACAATCAAAGGCAGATTCAGACTGGTCCCAGTTGATAACCCTCTCCCATCCCGGGCACAGATCAATAACTTTCAGAATAATAATATACCATACATGAGCTGTAAAAGGCACTTGTAATGGAACACTACCTTCCCGATAGAAAGTTTATGCCTGGGTCTACTGAGTCACCCTTTCACACACTTCTTCTGCTCTTGATTTATTTAGAACCGCTACCCGTGCAATATCATCACTTTTATCAAAATAAACGTTGATAAATCAATCAAAGTCTGAGCTGTAAGACGGGTGATCACCGATTCCAGACTTGACATCAAGGATGGGTAGAGGCTTTAGATCAATGAAAAGCAGAAGATGTGTGTGAATCGTGACAAGGGTTGTGATTGTGGGGTCTAATTTACCTAGCAGAATCAAGAAACACGCAACATAATCTTCAGTGTATAACGCTGTTTACACTAGTGATAGTTGGTACCCAGTGCGGTAGCTAGGGAAATATTTTCCGACTGTTTATGGAAAGTAATTTTATACATTTTTAAAAACGTTTCTGTTTTCGGTTTGGTTCCGTTGGCAATTGCCGACCTGCCGGCCGAGGTAGCCAGCCCGGTCCTGCTCAAAGTCCTTAATAAATCTCAGTTATTCCTTGTTTTTTATGTTGAAAAACGTATTTTTGACCTTACGTTATAAAAAATATTTCATATTCCAAACAGTTCCATGTCACAAATAGCAAAATTAGAGGATGCGCTTGATAGGATTACCAAATTTCAAATTCATTTCGCTTAAGAAGGAAAGAATTGTGAGGCAACTTGCTAGAAGAAGACACCGCTATTTTAAATCACCTTCTCTTGCTTTATATTTTCCCGATTCAAAAATTAAAGAAAATCACACAGTACACGTTTGACGTTTCTCTATTAGGTTTGCCTTTTTTCCAATTCACCCTCTTGCAGTTTTTTTTATATTTTTTTATCGCTTTGGCCATCTTCTACCTGTTATTTTTTATACGTCCCTTACTATCTCAATACCTTATTTTCTATTTCTGTCTTCTGTGAGATGTTTTTATTTCCATTGCTCCCCCACGACTTTTGTTCTTGTTCTGTTTTTTCTTATTTTAGTATCTTCCCTTCTTATTTTATTTGTTGATGTTGTCTTCTTCCAGATACTTTCTTCCACACCACAATTGTATAGTTGTTTTCAACAATACTTTGGAATGCATTTTTTGTTTTTACAGATATTTATTTCCCTTGAGGCGTCGTGTAATCTTTTTTCACTTTTATTTATTTTTCTCTTTATTTATCCTTGTATATTTTTATGAAGAATTTACTTCCACATTTTAAATCTTCTAGATACTCTAGGAATAATAGAGAGTGCAACGTTTACTATTGCCTACGCGTATTCCCATTTTTTCACATTTATTGTAGGGCGTTAGGAAAGCATGTTCTATCTATATTGAAGAAGTGCATCTTTTTTTAAACTTTTCAGTAATTTTCATTTGTTGATTACTTTTTTGCATATTTTTAGAAGAGTTTTTGCATCTTTATAAAGTTTTTATTATTATATCGATCCATAATCTTAACTTATTAACAATTAATTTGGCGCCTACAATTGCGGTAGTAATTTTTGAAATAAAAAATTCTATTATAAAGGTTATATTAACAAAATGACAAGTTCTATGTAAGTTTAGTAAGGCGTCCTTGAACCAGTATTGATTGGTCCAGACTCAGCATCACTTTCCCCTAGTGCGTGCCCTGGAGCCGCTCACCAAGCAACCCTAAATTATACTATGGTAAAGTATTAGTAAAACGAAAAACGTATTTAGAAATATCCCCGAGATCCCTAATAATTTCCTCGTATAGCTACATCGACTCTACAATTTCAATTATTATTTAATTAAAGTCGCAAATTAGTTAATCATTTTTAATAAATATCCGACGTAATTTTGAAATATTGAATGGGAAGAGACTTTCGGGAGATATCTAAAAAATATTTTGTAGGTTTGGACCGAACGCGAGTAAATATCTAAACAAAATTTGTATTTTAAAAGCTACACATGTTTCCTTCGGTTAAGCTTATTAACCCAATTCAAACTTTTATTAAATAAGTAAAGTTAAAGGACAGACAGAGGAAGCGAAAACGGATGGATATAACGAACAAAACAAAGACGTTAATAGTCCTGGCCCGGTTGCGCTTGTAGCGGTGCACGTATGCGCTACTAGACAACTTTTGTGCAGATATCAATGACAGTTTAAAGAGCGACAAATGCACCGTTGCACATGCACTATGTGTACTTACTAGTGACCTCAACGACCTTCAGCACTGAATTCTGCAGAACGCGTGATGTAAGACTGGACCCTTTCCCGAGCCTACTAGGGGGATGCTGCGAACCGCGATAGATCGAGAAATGCTCGGCGCACGCACTAGTACTTCGGTTTTAATTGGACTTTTTACTGATCAAAATAATTAATCTTTAATAAGCCTCAAGTTCGCGATGCAAAAATATTTTAAATAAAACTAATTCTATAAGCAAATATACGTTATACACCTTGTTAACAAGTTGTAATAAACTAAATAATAATCAAATAAGTCGAGAAGTAACAATAATAAAATATGTAGTTATTTTGGCAAAAGCGTTTAAGCGTTTTTCGTTTCAATATCTCAAATAGCTGTACCTAAAATTATTATGGCCTTCCTTTGTTTCATTGCATTTTTAAATGACCGCACGACTAGTTATTGCAAAAGCCGTAGGGTATCTACTTAGTACTTAGATGGTTAACACTAAAAATTTACACCTATGTTATGTGTTTTATGTTCTAAAACACTTTAAGAACAAATAATCTTAATATTTGAATACAGCATAATAAACTGTAAACAAATAAATAAAAAAAGATTTTTTGAACTACAGAAAACCCGAGAGAAAACCAATTAAATTGATGTGTGTTTAGTATCTCTATACCTATACCTATTTATAATAGATACCGAATAAAGTATTTAATGAGGATGTGTAAATGTGTATCCTTATATAGAGCGATATTTCTGAAAGGAACAGGAAACTTCAAGAATGAAGATATAAAAATCTCCTCGTGTCCTGTTAACACGTACAAAAGGTACTCCGTTTATTTAAACCGCTTAACCGAAAGATTAATAAAAGAACGAAAGCAGATGAAATTATTTTCGTCTATTACATTTGGTTAAAGTGCGCGTTCTTTTCTTTTTATTTCACATTTCTTTTTATCCGTTACTTACACCGAGCGATAGAAATTGTAAGAAAAGTATACAGCGGTTGCTTTTTTTTTTATTTTATTCTTTTTCTTTGGTAGCATTTATATCATTCATTTCGCTAGCTTTCTCTGTAACCTACTTTTGATAGAAAAGCGATACACGAATTCAATGAATTGGACGTATATTAAAATTAGTTGTTTTACAATGTAACTGTATGACCACTGACCAGTACTAAAATTTATAGTCGGCACTTGAAAAACCATAATTGATGAAGCCTAAACGATCAAAACGCACGCATTTTACATGAAGCACAAATCCAAACTAATATTTTCTGTAAAGCATCAAAATCAAGTTTAACTCATTCTCCATTAACCTTTAAAGTAGCAGTAATATAGAAAGAACAAATTAATTCTTGTACAATTCTTAAGTGTTAAGATGACGGACACTTGAAACGCTTGATTGAACAAGATCGATAAATTCGCTTCCAACCATCTTCCAACTCAAATTTTTATGACAGATCACAGATTTCATTAATATACGAAGTCTTCGCAAAAACTTTCTACGGTTGAGAAAGAATGAAGTAGAAGTAATCCTGATGACTTTTACATTTACAGATGCTTCTCAAGTTGTCGTAGTGGATGCGTGAGGATGTGGCAAACGCTGGATAGAGATACGTAGTACCAAACTTTTCGATCTGTCTCAAATTATTATTTAATTATAATCAAATTAGGGGCCTATAATTTTGTTACGCCCTCTATAAACACAGCAAGAAATTTAATAACAAAAGTATTCCTTGTAAGCAAATTTTTATCACGTTCAGACAAAATGCTGAAAGAATTTATTTTCAATTAGTTCCAATGTCACTTGGCCCCACCGGCCATCACCGGTTAGCTGGCCGGACCAGTCCGGGCCTGCGTCGCAGTCGGTCGCAGTAGATACCTACTACAAAAATGTGACTAACAATGTAAATTAGGGTGGCCCTTATTATGGGTGTTGTGGAATTTTAACCGCCCCCCCCCCCTATAAAGTTTCGAAATGGATAGAAAAAAATAGTGTACAATTTTCAGCTCGAAATTTTAACGTTTAGAGGTTCCGCACGAGCCGTCTATTTTTCCCATTTAAATAACATGGGAGACTTTTAAGTTTTTGATCTTCAATTTTTTGAAAAAAAGCAGGTGTTTTGTAGTCCTCTTACTGGATACCTCTTACTAAAAAAAAATTTCAGACCTGTAACTTCATTTTTAAAATTTGTTTCGAGGGCTTAAAAACACGATATAATAGCAATAACTTAAATCAAAAACTTAAAAGTCTCACATGTTATTTAAATGGGAAAAATAGACGGCTCGTGCGGAACCTCTCTAAACGTTAAAATTTCGAGCTGAAAATTTTACACTGTTTTTTTCTATCCATTTTGAAACTTTTTAGGGGGGGGGGTGAATTTCCACAACACCCATAATAAGGGCCACCTTAATGTAAATAGTCCCGCTTTCATACAGCTTTCTTTGAAGTCACAGTTCATGAGATTTGGAATTGTCTCCACCAGGGGTTAAAGAAGGCGCTGTGGTAACCTCTTTCGACCGATGGCCCCGCCAACGACACTTAGGACCGGTTTTTCAAATATTGTTTAATCTAAGTTGAATCAAAGACTATACAGTGTAAGACTGGCAAAGCTTACGGGCCGAATGTGACCAAAAATCCCCGTTAAAGGAGATGTCGCTAGTCACCGGGGCATTTTCGAGTGAATAAGATAGCTTGTCGAGGCGGGAACAACGAAGAAAGGGATAAAACAAATTTACCCTTCGAGGGATTTTAAACGATTTTGACCTTAAAAACCCTTTCACATTTTTTAATATAGGTTTTGGTAGTCTCTTCTATATGGTCTTTGGTTGAATCTGAATTAAGACCAATCTCATGCGATGTAACTTTACTGTAATGTAAACGAGTTACGGCGCATGAGCTTGTACTTGTACAGCACCATGTTTGAAAGAAAAGCTCGGTCGATCATGAGTAAATCAACTACAGTGAAACTCTGTAATAAAGGCCATGGGATATAACGAACGATTTTGAAAGTCCCTTCCAAAAGCTAATATACGCCTGTATATAAATTTCTCGTTTTTGGATATAACGAACGACTGGATATAGCGAACCAATTTTGCAACACTATGGAGGTTCGTTATAACCGAGTTTCACTGTATTTAATTACATTAACACATAATTGGGATCTACGTTTGGGGGGTGACTACGTTTATAAGTATAAGACACAGTTTTTAACTATACTATAGTTGGTTTAGATAGAACTTGTAGTTTAAACAATGATTGAAAAACCGGCCCTTAGAAACATATATACAAAAATTACTATCGTGAGTCGTGTTTGAACACATTTGAAATAATAATAATAATAATAAATAATAATAAGCCCTGTTGTTGACAACAGGGCTTATGTACCTAATCTCAAATATTTATATTATATTGCAGGGTCGCTATAAGACCCCTTGACCACGCTAGTTCCAAACCGATCCATAGATGTTCATAAACAGTCTATCAGTCCTGTGCCGCAATGATCTGATGGCACTAGACTAAGGGTATAGGTTGTCTCGTCAGTGCCTAAGCTAGTTATTTCCGGCTATTTCTTTGTGGTGTTTCCGTTTCTAATAAAAAAAATCGGAAAGGGTATTTATGGATCACTTATTAAGAGTCCCATAACGAATAGTTCGCGATCGTGTCCATTGAGACCTCAGTGCTACGCTAATCAACTGAATTGTCCAATCAAACTTAATAATCATTAATTGAAAATGGCAACGTTTTTCTTATTCATCTTTGTTTTCATTATTTTAACAAAACTGTACAAATACTTTCTTCTTTCAAAAGTTTCTTAAGTATACTGTTAAAATTCTATCCTTTCGATGTCATTTATATAGAGAAAGGAAGATTAAAGAGGGCGTTTTATATAAATATAACGGTATCGGTAATGTATAAAATAAACGATTTCTTTATTTTATTTTTACCAATAAACTTGGAAAACAATTTGGAGAGCACTCAAAAATTTTCTTATCACTTTATTTTTACTGATTACAGCTTAACTCAAGACTATACATATTTCAACATAATAGAAAAAGAAAATACAAGGAAAGAAAGAGAAAAAAAAGGATAGAAATTTTTAAAGTTAACGGCTAATTATTAACTTCTTGATGGAAGGCATAATTATGATACCTATGTAAAATTTGTAGAATAATTTTACAACCCCGGTTAAAAAATTGCAATTAAAGATTATACTTAGTTATTTACGCGCTTAATTACAGTGATGTGTAAAATTTAGATTTTTATTGTTCTAAAAAAGTTCGCTTTCTCGTAAGTCGATGGCTACATAATTTATTTTCTGCATTGTAAAAAGTTGGAGGAGGGAATAAATTTTAGACTTCAACAATGAAGGTGAAGCTGAATTAATATTATTTTTAAAAAATCAATAAGACGACCACTAATAACCAGCTCGGCTTCAAACCTTCTAGTTTCTTGATTCGTAAACTTTGGTTGTATTCCACGAAAATGTAGTGGCATCTATTAGAGTTGAGAGTAGTAATTTTTATTGATCTTGTGCTTTGGAACTGAATAAAAATGAAATAAAAATGGAAACAAATAAAGAAGCAGTATAATCTTTGAGATACAATTTTTTGTTTGTATACAAGTTGTCTGCTAGAAGCAAAAATAATACAAAAATATGGAAGATGTAGGTTTTATGTCCAAATCAATATCGAAATAATAAAAATTTCTCGTCGAATTTCAGCAATATCCAGTTAAAAAATTATAACAAAATGATTTATAAAAAATATATCTACTCCTATTATTATTCGAGATTAATTTGTAATTAAACACATTATGTTTGGTGTGTCCCCTAATTAAACAAATTGTGTACGCTCATGGGGTACTAAAACAATTATTCTATTTTATTAAACGCAAATAGTAACTAAAAGCTTTTTATTAAAAAAATATTAATAACAACAGAAAAACTTGTGCTGATGATAACCGATAGTGGTAATGTAGCTATTGAATAATAAATGATGAGTTTCTTTTATGCGGGTTGTTCTAAATTATTTGATTATAGATATGCACGATTTATTAGTGACCCTTATTTTGGAAATTATTAAATTTTAATCCCTCTAATACGATTGAAAACAAATTAAAAACACTGAAATTTTAGCTTTGTATCTCGGCGAGAATGGACTCGCCTAGTACGGAGTACCTCCATTTTCTCATTTCAAAGAAAACACAGGGCTTCGACCAGATTTTGTAGTTTTCTATTTTTTTACGGGGAACACTTACGCGAGCCGACTGAGTATTGATTGTATAATATATATTAATTTGGTATAATTACTATCATTTGGTGTTTTCTCTTTAAACAAATAATTTGACCCTCTCAATTATAATCATTGTTTTACTGTCAATAAACATCCTTTGAAGCATTTTAATTTAGAGGTAGAGAACTACAAATTTACATTTAGCAGAGTCGAATTAACGCAAAAACAGCACTTTCAGAAAAAGCGGAGGATAGCAATTTTTTTTCACGAATCGCCTGATGTTGGGACGCTTATTTATGGGAGATATTTTTCCAGATCAGAGGCGTAGTAAGGGAACATGGTCAAAATCGCCTTAGTTTGTTGTAAAACTGCTGTATAACACTTTCAAATAATAGACAATTGTAATTTTTTGTCAACTCCTTCGCCCTTTTTTCGCCTTATGTTTATGAGCAGTTGTAAACAAATAACGATTTAATCACTTACTTAGTGATAATATATGATGAATCACTCATAAACATAAGATGAAAAAGGGCGAAGAAGTTGACGAAAAATTACAATTTTCTATTATTTGAAAGTGCTTGGCAATACCTTTCTTTCAAAAGTGACACCCCTACCGGCCCTACCGTCATTTGCTCGAACTTTATTCGTAGTTAAAATTTTTTAGCCTTCTAACGATTGTGGCTGTTTAAATAAATATTAAAAGTTGAAATTTGGTATAGTGTTTTTGTGTATGCAACTGCATCTTTTAAAAGCATTTTCAAAAAGTTTGGCCTTTTACTTTTTTTTTTAAATTAAATTTAAAAATTAATGAACTTTCTATGGTTTCTATTTTTTTTCTACATAAACGAACTATTCGTTTGGGCTCAGATCGGTCTTATTCTCTTCGTAATTTTATACATTACATGTTGCCTAAGAGGTATTTTTTTGCTATCTACAATGTGATCAAAGATATTGTCAAAAATAGCAGTTTTGCAACAAACAAAGGCGATTTTGACCTTGTTCCCGCACGCCTCTGATCTGGAAAAATATATCCCATAATTAGCGTCCCAACATCAAGCGATTTGTGAAAAAAAATTGCTATCCCTCCACTTTTTCTTTAAAAATTTAGTTCTACGCTGTCCGTAATATTTTTAAAATTTAACCCTCTCCTCATAACAAATTCCCAATCTCATTACTCGCACTATATTTTATTTTTTGGTAATTCAGTGCCTAAGTTTGTTTTAAGGGTAGTCACCGTTTGCTATCTTTTATTTCTAGGTATTCTTCTTGTGGAAACCGGGAGATCTCGTACCGACCCTAAATAGAGCAGTAGAGCACTTAAAAACAACATAATCAAAAGTCTTTCTAATTCGTGGCCAGAAAAGAAGCTTGGTCTTGACCTTGAAGCTTGAAAGTCTTGCTTTGTGGAATAAATTAGTTTGGATAATCGTTAAAAGTTCAAAGTACAAAAAACTTTCACTAAACAGCAATTTTTCACTAAATGTATGGTCTTTGAAAGCAATTTCTTTGTCGAAAGTATTAACTAAAAATCTGTACAATGCATTATACATAGCATCGTGTGCATGCGTGTCCTTATTTTTTGGACTACAGAAAGTTTTAGAAGCCTTGCTGCAGTCGAATGAACCAATTTCTTTGCTCTAGAGCAGCGATTCTCAACCCATGCTACGCGTTACAAAAATGTTTGTAATGGCGGATGGTAAAAATATACTATTCTGCTCTCGTCTCGACCCAGTTTAAAATAATAACAACTACGAATATTTCAATTATAAAATATTTTGTAATGTAAGGGGTACATTTTAGGATAATGAACTGCCAAGGGGTACGCAAGCCAAAAAAGGTTGATAACCGCTGCTCTAGAGGGTCTCTTAAATCACCATAAACTTCAAATTCGGTATAAGTGTATATCATGCCCTAAAGATTTATAGAAAAGTTCTCAAGTCCCAAAAATCCCTCGGGAGACGATTATAGGGGGGTGACACCCCTTGTTTTTAAGGAATTCAGACCTTCATAGGAATCCTTAGAGTGCGATGTTCAATGACACCCAATTTTATGTTCTGAAGATGCTTATAAGTGCTTCTGATTGTTATTTGGCTGCTAGTACACTGAGAAAAATATGTAACTAACCGAGCACCGTTTTGTTGAATCTGCTGAGAAAAAAGTTGAATTTACTGACCAAAAAGTTGTTTGTACCTAGCAAGAACGTTGAAACAACCGCAACTTACGAAAACAACCCATTTCAAACTGTTAAATCAACGAAAAAAAATAGGTTGGTTCCATATTAACCTAGTACGTAGTCAAAACAACCTACTATTTTTTCAGTGTAGGGGACAAAAAAGGTAAAACCTACGGATCGCACTAGTGGCGTAAATAACGGGCCCGCAGAGGCCGCGTTGCGGAAGGGCCCCCGAAAAATTCCGTACTTTGTACCATAAAGATGCACTTTATGTCTGTTTTATAATTATGTATTTCAGAGTTTAAAAAAGAAGTAGGTAAATACTTTTTTTCCCTTGTAAAGTTATAAGTTATAAGTTATAAACAGTCAGTAAAGTAAGTCTTTTTTATACACAGATGTTTCGACAATAAGCCAAAAATGTTTGCCTTGTCGGCAAACTGTATTTGTAAACTATTTAAAAAGGTTTTTTAACTTCTTATACTAAGAAGAGAAGAATAAGTACTTGATGAGTAGAATCGACCTGCCAAAGTTGATTTTCTCAGGTGCAAAAAATGTAATATGTATGGGGGACGGGGGCTCATTCTGAATCTTGCGGGGATGCCCCCAAGTTCTTAGTTACCCTACTGGATCGCCCTAAATATGGCAAAGAAAGGCGCGGCTTTATATAAAATTTTATCGCTCCCTAATATGAAAACAGGCAGAAGCAAAAAATATCTTCATTTTAAAAATTCGTATGAGAGAAGTATCTGAGCTTTTATATGTATTTCTATTTTACGATTTTAGTAGAATTCTGCGACTTTTTTGAATCCAAGCCAATGGATCAAAGCTCGCATGTCAATGGAATTTTGTAAAAATCTTCAAATTTTTATAAATAGTTTCAGAAATTCGATAAAAGTGGAAGATAGGAAGAGTGCCAATAATATGTTTTTTGTGTAAATAAGGAGTAGTTTGGAAGATCGATACATTTTACTAACTAACAAGCCTAATAAAAGAAGCAGATAAATTAATATTATAGTCTCAAATTTAGATATTTTAGTCTTTCTGTTGCCTTCAAAAAAGGACAATGACGAATAACTACTGCTCGATGTAAAGTCTAACAAGCATTTTTAATTTTTATTGACGGTTTTTAAAATCGTAGAATTTTTCAAGTTTTACTTTTTAATTCACCACAACTTCTAATCGTACACATCGTTTTTCGTCTTGTAACAAAGAAACAATAGTTTTGTATACATTCATAATCCTAATGAAAGTAGATTGCACTAAGAGAAAAAGTAATGGCTTTGTTTCACATACCTGTAGCTCTGCTTGAGAAACGTCGATTTCTCCTTTGTATACAAATTCAATGATAAACTTAAGATCATCATAACATACGTCCTGAGGCATAATTATTGTTGGGTGCTTGCACGGATTTTCTAATAGAAGTTTTTGAAAATAAGAAGAACATGCAGACAGTACCACCTAAATGAACAATTTGTTAATTTCTATTTTATTGCTAAGTATAGTTAATTCTAATTGATTAAATTATTTAACAAAAATTAACCTACCTTGTGAGCTTTCAACGATAAATCTTTGCACGCTAAAGTCACGTCTACGAAGTCTTCGTTTTGAAGTAATTGATGAAAAACAGAAGTCATATTACTTTGGTAATTATTCCATCTTAAGCAGTAATGTTGCCCAGCCATAATTTCTTAAACAAAAAATAGATACAATAAATTTTTGAATACTGACCAATGAAATATCGGTTCCCATTTATTATTTTTGAAAAAATCATACCGCAGTTATTTTAGAATATAGATATTTAATTTAAATTCAGATGGCGCATTATGTTTTTAGCCCTCGTAGCTTTTTGTAGCGGACAGATATTTATTAATTTTGAGACAAATATTTTAATTTACAGGCGCTATTTGGGTTTTAAATGGTTTTAAGTAAATTTGACAATTAAAAATATTGCCTTTTAGCTTTAGAGTGATCAAAGCTTTTTGGTGTGCTTCATTTACTCTAGCTAGATTTGCTAGATGGTTCAAAACTACTATCTACTGTTGGTAAGTTTTACCTACTGATTTTACGTATGTTATTGTAAGTATCTACTACTAGATTTAAATAAGGTACCTAACTCGAGTAAAGAATCGTGACGATTATATTATAAAAATTGCTAAATTAATAACGATTACGATGCAGACCCTTAGGAGTTGGAGGGTTGAAGCTATTGTTATTAGATAGCATTCAAGCTCAATTATTATATAGGGTTATTCACTGATATAGCCGTCTTCGATAGTACCCTAGCCGTTTGAAATAAGGCACCCATTTAAATACAATTCAACACCTTAAGGAGCAAAACCAAAAATTAGTTTTATCTCTACAGGGTGTTGTATTACTGCTCGGCGAGAATATTTTTAATTTTTTTAAATGGAACACTATGTATATTTTTATATATTTTGACTTGGAATGGGGAACATGCATGAAAAAAGAAATTCAGTTAAAACAGTATTTTCCGATTAATCCAATATATTAAATATCAAATCAGTAAAAATAACTTCTATTTATTGTATTTTGTTATAAATAATCCATTTTAAAATTCAATGATAATTTAAAATAAATCACGTGACCATGAACGCAAGCGCCATTAGTTTGACGTCACACGGCACAATATTACCCGCCACGTGCGTCAGTGTCACGCTGTGTCACACGAATACGCGATTGCAATCATGACTGAAAGTGGTTGAAAGGCCCAGTCCGATAATTTGCCCAAAATAGACGTGTTTAGTTTAAAATTTGTTTCCACAGATTTGTTCATACAAGGTTCTGTAACCTCTGGGATTGCAAAAGTGGATCAATCAACGATTCTTCTTGGCAAGATGTGCCTGAAAATTGTACATCTTTCGTTGCTTCTTCTAAAGTACAGAATTTTCTCAATTTGTTTCTACAAAATGTAATGGAGTTTCCATTAAAGCTGTAATTTTTTGAAAATTTTTGAACTCGTGGTTTTCTTAATACGGCCGAAGATGCACGCAATTTGATTATTCTTTAGAGTTTAATACAGATCAATGTAGAAAATGATGGACATTGATCTATAGTAGCGCATTATGCACAAAAACTGGACCAATTATTTGAATTTTCGAAAAAAAATTAAATTTACGAAAGAGAAATATTCAAATTTATAAGTATTTGACAGAGCTGTCATCAGCGCCACCACATTAAAATACATATAAATTTTGCGCATGAAATGCACACTATGCGTTGCTATGCATTACTATGCACGCTTGAATTTAAACCCAATTGTGCCGTGTGACGTCACAAGCAAATGGCGACTTGCACGATCGTTTTTAACTTTTTCCAATCCAAGAAAAAGTTGTTATAATCGAGAAAAAAAATAAAAATTTTTTTTATTGAAGTTCTCGACGTTTTGAGTCACCCTGATTCCAAAAATCGAAAAAAAAATTTTTTATTTTTTGAATCGAAATGTCTGTATGTATGTATGTGTGTGTGTATGTCCGGAACTGTGGGGCAAAAACTACTTAACCGATTTTGATGAAATTTGATTTTAGGAACTTTAAAATTATTTCATCGACAAAATAAGTTTTTATAAGAAATCTATACAAGGTGTCTAAAAATAAGGTGGTTATTTTGGGCGCATATTTGCAAATTTGGGTCAAATTCGTTTCTACTTGGCTATAAGATAGTACATGTGAGCCCAAACTGAAAAAAAAAAATTCAAATTTTTTTATTCAAAATGGCGACCAATAGAACGATTGTCCCATTTTATGGTTTTTCCCTTATAACTTGGCCGGGAATTATTATAATAAAAATTTAAAAACGGCATTGCACAGCCAAAATATAGGGCTTTTGTCATAACCAAGCCGATTTCCAAAATTGTTTTAAAATTGCCTACCTTTAAGGGGCCAAAGTAAGTCAAAATTTTGAAATGGATTTTCTCAAAATTTCCTCTGCCATATTTTTTCTTTTTTGGATATATTACAGACAATGCTATTCTCTATGGAAATATAAATTTTTATCAAAATCGCCCGAGCCGTTTGGAGTAATAATTTTGGGAATGTCAAAACTTCAAAAATTTTTAATTTCTTTTGTAATAAAAATGAAAACTTAAAAATGGATATGTATCAATCTCATAAATATCTATTATTTCACACTATTTTCGATTAACAAAACGCTTCCAGTTAAACCGGAAATTAGAAAAATATCAAAATTTTTCGGAACACCCTGTATATTTTTAAATATTTTGAAAGTTCGTAAAATTAGCTTTTACACGATACATTTTACACTTTATATTTTGACTTCCGGTTTAACCGGAAATGAAATCAAATTTTTTAATTTAAACAGAACACCTTGTATATTTTTCAATATTTTGAAAGCTCGTAAAATTAACTTTCTGAAGATATAAAATAATATGTATTTTCAACTTCAATTAATGCCAAATTTAAAAAAAAATGAAATTAATATTTTAGAGTAGACAGTTCGAGTCTAAAAATTCTTCTTACACACAGAAGTCCTAGGTTCGATCCCGGGCAAAAGCAATTTAAAAAAAAATTTTTATTTTTTTTTTATATTATGTATTTATAGTAACATAAAAATAAATTTAATAATTAAAACAACGGATGTGGCCATACTAAGAACTGTTTTCAAGCCTAACTTCTATACTCAAAAGTTTTTTTAGTGCGCTTTTTAAAGTTTTTTTGAATGTATTTTATTTATAAGATATTAAAATAAAATTTTAATAAAAAAAACGGATGTGGCCATACGAGGAACTTTTTCCTGTTGTCTTTTTTTTGTGCACTTTTTTTAAAGTTTATAGTTTAACATTTTGTTTAATGTATGTATTTCATATAAGATATCAAATTGAATTTTAATCAATATTTTTTTTTTATTAAAATTTAATAAACTTTTAAAGAAATGCACAAAAAAAAGACAACAGGAAAAAGTTCCTCGTATGGCCACATCCGTTGTTTTTCCATTTAAATTGATGGATTTTTAAAAAATTTTTAAATTCTTATCGAAACAAAAATAAATGAATTAAATAGTATTAATCGGTACATTGAGATATTTTTTATCCAACTAAGCTATAAAAAAAATTTATGCATCTTCCCCATAATCGGCCATGATTATAAAGGACAAATAACGTTTATCTCCATAGTAAAATTTATATTTTGTAAACTTGACAACATAGCAACGTTTCTAAAGTCAAAGTTTGAAGTTTTAATATAAAAACACCAATTTTTGCTTATGCTATGTTGTCATGTTAACAAAGTATAAATTTTACTATATTACTATGGAGATAAAAGTTATTTGTCCTTTATAATCATGAGCATAAGTCGTCTACTGCTCATGATTATAAAGGACAAATAACTTTTATCTCTATAGTAAAATTTATATTTTGTTAACATGACAACATAGCAACGTTACAATGTCGATGTTTGGCGTTTGAATATAAATATTAAAATTTGAGGTTAAGTTCTTTTTGTTTTTATATTAAAACTTCAAACTTTGACTTTAGTAACGTTGCTATGTTGTCATGTTTACAAAATATAAATTTTACTATGGAGATAAACGTTATTTGTCCTCTATAATCACGGCCCTAAATGTCCATTTAAAAAATTTTTAATTTCTTCGCGATGTTGCCAGACTGTTAATTTTTTTCTCTAAAAAATGCCCGCAATACGCGGTGCTTTATAAAATCGCACTAAAGCTGTTGTGCAAGGAATAATAACAAAATTTATTTCCTAGGTTGTTATGAGGTTATGACTATCCCCTATGCGTTGAAATTAAAAAAGTTCGATTAAAATGTAAATGTAAGGGTGTTCATTAAAGCGACCCAAAGTTACTTATTTTCAAATGACCATAACTGGTTATTTTCAAATGGAACACCCTATATATTTTTACATATTTAGATTCCTGATAAAATTTCGATACTAAATTTGCAAAAATATACAGGGTGTTCCGTTTGAAAATAACCAATTATGGTCATTTGAAAATAAGTAACTTTGGGTAGCTTTAATGAACACCCTGTACATTTTAATAGAACTTTTTTAATTTCAACGCATAGGGGATAGTCATAACAACTTAGGAAAAAAATTTCCTTATTATTCTTTGCACAACAGCTTCAGTAAGATTTTTTAAAGCACGTGCGGATGCGGACATTTTTTAGAGAAAAAAATTAATTCTGAAAGAAGGTAAAAAGCCCTGAAGCCCTAAGGGTAAGATGAGAGCTAAAAATATTTTTTTAATTCCCATAGTTAAAACATACACAAATTAAAAAAAAAAGGTTTATATTTTGCTAAATGAAAATGGATTAACTTGTAGTTTGTCTAAGCCATCTAGTCTGCAGAGTAGACTCGACGCCTCTGAGTTCTGAATAATTTGTTCAAAACTACGAACAGTGTTTACATTAGATTTAGATACAAATACTCAAATCAGGACATAATACACTCAAATCGAAAGATTATAATTTATAAGTAGGAAATTTCATTGTGCGTTACAATCGTTTGCAATAATTTTTTATTGACTTTTCAATTTTGTAGAAATTTTTGTAATAAATAAATTTCCATTTGTAATTCTTAATGATTGATTAAAAAAAAAGTTAGTGATAGTTTTATTTAATGAAGTAGGAACCTACGAGTATGTTAAACGAGGTCTAGAGAAAAACGAAAAACATCGAAAGAATACTTTCTCACTGGGTTTAGGAAATCTTAAAATAGCGCGATATATTTTTAGTAAATTAAAACAATAAAAAATAGTTTTTAAATTTTTATTCTTCTTTATTTAAATGATTTTTGTTTACAAAATTAATATTTTAAAGAAAGAAATTTAGAGATTTGGCAAAAATCCTACCGCAACATTAACTTAATAATTGGCGGATTTAAGAAAATATTTAATAGTAGCAATACGATGGTATTTTTTATCTTTAAAAAATCGTTCCCTAATATCTGTCAGCTGTTAGCATAAGCCGTAAACCTCTGATAACTCAACGAAAGTGAATAATAATGAATTATCACGCATTCTCGCGTATTCAACGCATAGTTGCGTGTTAGAAACGCGTGGGGATGGTGGGCGCCAGATTTTACATTTTCAAAATACGTATATTTTGGTTCTCGACAACGTAACTGTCGTAACCTTATTTTTCGTTAAATATTTTCCCTAAATGTAATTAAATTGGGTATAAAATAGCATAAACCAATGCGCCATTCACATATAAAATAAAAAGTCGAGAGAAAGCTGGAAGCATATAATTCTTCAAAACTAGGGCATATCATTTTCTTCGAGTATTGGTTAAATAACTATTACGGTTTGTGTGTAAATAATAAACACGATAACGAAGCACAAACTGGCTCTTACCCCTGATTGCTAAATATTTGAACACAGAATTTCATGCGACAACTAACGCGAACACGAAAAATAAAACAGAATCAAGACACGGTGAAAAACAGACTGTACGATTAGAAGAGACAGGGTCACTATTTTGTTGTGGATCAAATTCGTTCTCTCCTCTCATCTCCGACTCTCTCTTTTTAAGTTTTCACCATCCTCTCTCTCTTGTATCCACTTCTGCCGCGCCGAGCAGAAAATGTGTTGGGATCTGCACGCAACGAGAAACAAACTTTATCCCTTCTTTTCACGGGCTCCAGCTTTTATTATACATTATTGGTTAAAAATTTAAACATCTGCCGCGCCGCTGCGCACAACCGTTATTTCGTCATCTGAGCATTAAGCTCGATCTCGTAGCGTTGCGTGCAGTTCCTGAATAACAAGCCGGACGACCTCGACCGGCGTAACCAACTTCAGTCACTATAAGTAGCTCTACGTATGCGTTTGTTATATATTCCCTTAAATATTATAATATTTTATAGTGTATTTTATTGTGATAATTAGAGTTAATAGTGCCAAAACAGGTAATATATCAACGTTAAACTAATTGTTTATAAAAATTTTCATCAAATTACGATTTTAACGGAATTTTTACTAACGTTGGGTGTTGGGTGCGAGAACCCAAGCTCAAACTTGGCTTCTTTTATGTTATATTTTAATCAAAACACAACGGTTTCTTAATAACTTGAATGAAAATTTAAAAAATTCGCCTTTTCAAACGGTTTTTATTGTTGCATTTTTATATTTTGTGAACTTTTTTACTGACGCCACGCCATTTTCCCGTTGGAGCCTGGAAAATCGGCCATGATGGGACAAACGCTTGGCTTTCCAAAGCTCCCTTTCACCCGAACCCCCCTAACCGTCATTTCAAATGCGCTTCGGATACAAGTTGATTGTTCGTTCACTAAACGGTTTTTATTTAAATTTATTGTTGCTTTTAATATTAATAGACTTTGTTTATATTTACCGAAATTCAATTAAACGCATCGAAATTAATATTTTTATTTTGATTATTCGGTAATGAAAACATTAATTTTTTTCAATTAAAATTTTTTTTTTCAAGTTTATAATTATTTTTTTTCTCTTTAGAAATACAATGGAGGACGATCAGCAGTTTTGTCTGAGGTGGAATAATCATCAATCGACCCTTGTTGCAGTATTCGATACTCTTTTGGAAAATGGAACGCTCGTTGACTGTACGCTCGCAGCAGAAGGCAGATACCTTAATGCTCATAAAGTGGTTTTGTCAGCATGTAGTCCTTATTTCGAGGTAAAAATAAAAACTCGATCATAATCGAAACTAATATTTATTTCTAATTACAGGCATTGCTAGCTCAGAACTACGACAAACACCCAATATTTATATTGAAGGATGTTAAATTTCAAGAGTTGAAAGCAATGATGGACTACATGTATCGCGGAGAAGTCAACATATCTCAAGATCAATTAGGAGCGTTATTGAAGGCGGCCGAATCTTTACAAATTAAGGGTCTCTCCGATAATAAAAAGGAAGCCGAAACTCGTAAACCCGTTCCGGTATCGAAGAGTCCTCCCCCCGCAGCTTTACCTCGTGTACAAGGTTTAACAATAGAGCAACGAAGAACAAATAGAAATGTCGAGGAAACAAGGGAAGGTTCGCAATCTCCAGGACCTCGTAAAAGAAAGAGAATGCGACGTAGGAGCACAGATGATTTAGATAATCATCACGACGCTTCCAACTCATCTGAATCTCATAGTAATCCCGTACCCGCCCAAAACATTCCGATAGCTTTACCTCCTGCATCTTCATCTAAAATTATTGCCGATGTGCCTGAACCTGTAGAAACCAAATCAGATATATTAACAAAACACAAAGTATTGTCAGATATAGAACTTCCTCAAGTTCCTATAATTAAGGAAAAACTAGAAACACATTCTGAAGTGATGCTAGAACCAAAGGCTGAATATGTGGAAGAGATGAATGAAGATAGTATTGAAGATTTAACTTTAGACGATGACGATGTTAGTAATTTAGATATGAGTAACGACGGAGCAGGGCCTAGTCATGGCAACATGGGTGAAGGTTCGAGCCAAGGTAATTATTTTTTGATTTTTTTTTTAATTTTTTGTTGCTCGTGTTTGCGTTTTATGTTTGAACTTACAAAAACATTTTTATAGGTTTTACTGGTTGGCATATGGGTAATCAAAATCAAGACGAAGTATTTTTGGCTGCACAAGAAGCTGTAGGAGCACATCGCGATTCTCAAGGTAGGATTTACACTTCATTTTACATACTATCCTTCTTATTTTGCAACAAGTTTGAATTGATACGAAACTTGATTTTTACGGATGTTTCTAATTTTTAAAATTTATCGTTTTCATACAGGTTGCAATTTAAACGAGGAGTTTTATTTCTACATTTTGTATGGCAAAGTTTACACCTTGATATCCAGTCTCTGATTTGTTTTTAACTGTAGAATTTTTTATTTGCTGGTCCTTTGCTTGTGTAGTATTGTATTTAAGTTGTTGCTTTAACCTACTCCCTCTATTAGCTGACAGTTACAGTGCGAATTGATGAAGGTGTGTGTGAAATACTTTTGAAGCGAGCGTATTTTAATCAACTCGTTTTTTAATTTAACAATTTTTTTCAAATCGAAACTAATCTTCAATTCATGAAACAACACGTATTACGACAAAATTTAATTAAAAGACATTAGTAAATTACCGGTACTAAATTTTTTTTATCATCGAGTCACTTAAGTGTTTTTTTTAACCTGAGGACGTTCCGAGATCAACAAGGTAGGGAGAGGGATTGGGTTTTTAAATCAAAATGTATAACGATCATTATTTTAATATTTTTTATTTCATATTTGAATAAATACATTTTGGTTTTTAGTTATCGGAGACTGCGAGTCTCGGTGTGTTCCCGGCTTGTTTGATAAATATTTTTTAATTTGTTTATCCTAAAAAATTTTGCCACGCATATGTAGACACTTTGTATTGGGTTTATAGTAAACGATTTAAATAACAATAAATACGCAATTCGGTAGTAATTTAATTAAGTCAATCGGAACAAGAGAGTGAGCGTATTTATTGTTACTGTTAGTACAAATATTTGTTGGCCTTCTATCTAATGTTCTACTTTTTTCTCAAATGTATTCATATTGTGCATGCAAATTTTATAAATAATTTTGTACATTGTTTTGTATCAGTCTTGCTTCTCAAGATTGTAAATTGTATTATAAATTTTAACTGTAACAAGTGTCTTTTGGGTAGTTATGCATGTTTTATGCATAGCGAGGTAAAAGTGAACAAGTTTTGTATTATCCGACAACATTTTATTAGATCAACTAATAAAGTGAAAAAGATATACATTAGTGACAAACTGTGCATTCGTTATGTGCTTCTTTGCACTTAACTAAATAAATTCGACAACCGAAACACATTTGTGTTTGACCAATAAGTTGAAATGCGCATTTTTGCGTTTTTCAAATCATTTATTCAACTTCGATTACAAAAAATTTATTTTTAATTAAATATAAATTTTTTATTTAATTAAATTAAATTTTTGTAAATAGTGCTTCGCAATGAATTTGTTAGTATTTTCTAACAAAAATAGTAGTTGAAAATGCACCATTTTGTTTTTTCAACGAGGTACAACCGTGTTTCAGTTCTCATTCATATTTTTTCTAGTTCTACATAATTAAGCATACAGAATCTTAATTTTTTGAATCGATAAAAACTAGTAGAGCATTAATTAATGTTCTATTATTTTATTATCGACCCAAAAATTAAATATTTTAGTGTTCATAACTCTGCATAACTATTTTAGTGCTTCACCAACTTCGTAACTAATTATTTTAGTGTTTAAAAAAAAAACTCTTCGAAACTTAACTAATTTCATAACTCTTCCAGTAATTATTTAAAAGAATCTTGTTTATACTTTTAAACAAGTCCTTTTAATCCATCGATCAAGATTTATTCAATAAATTTAACGAAGATCTAATTTTTAGTGTTTTTTCAGTTTTCATTTTTATTTCAAAATTTACAGCTATCGCATTGGTAGCTGCAAATTTTGTTTTAGAATTCTAGTGCTTCGTAACGTTTTACTTTAATTTTGTGATTCTTTTCATTTAATCGGTTAATTTTTAATTAAAAATTTATAGATATTTGATTGATGTTTATAAATTTTTTATTAAATTTTAATCGATTTAGTGGTGCTCGCTCTATTTTTTTTGGATTCATCGATTCTAATTTTTATTTTAAAACTTACAAATATCAATTTGTAAGTTTTAAATTAAATTTTAATCGATTAATCATCAGTGGGTGATGGGACGATTTTTTTTTGGTTAATCGATTTTAATTTTTAATTCCAAAATTTACAAATATTCACTTGATATTTGTAAATTTATATTAAATTTTAATCGATTAATCTCCATTAGTGAGTGGTTGCTGTTTACAATTTTTATTTCGTAAATCGATTCTATTTTATTTAAAAATTTATAAATATTTCATAATTATAAATTCTAAATTAAATTACAATCGATCAATCATTAGTGGATGCCGAGACAATTTTTTTGTTAGTCGATTCTAGTTTTTTTACATATTACAAATATTCACTTGATATTTGTAAATTTGTATTAAATTCTAATCGATTAACCCCGTTAGTAAGTGGTTGCTGTTACAATGTTTTTTAGTTACTCTATTCTAATTTTTATTTTAAAATTTACAAATATTCACTATTGATATTTGAAAATTTTTATTAAATTTTAATCGATTAACCTCATCGTGATGCTGTTACAATTTGTTTAGTTAATCGATTCTAATTTTTATTTCAGAATTTACAAATATTCGCTATTGATATTTGTAAATTTTTATAAAATTTTAATCGATTAACCTCATTGGGAAGTGGTTGCTGTAACGATTTTTTTTTTTAGCTAATCGATTCTAATTTTTATTTCAGAATTTACAAATATTCGCTATTGATATTTGTAAATTTTTATAAAATTTTAATCGATTAACCTCATTGGTAAGTGGTTGCTGTAACGATTTTTTTTTAGTTAATCGATTCTAATTTTTATTTTAAAACTTACAAATATTCACTATTGATGTTTGTAAAATTTTCATTAAATTTTAATCGATTAACCATTAACGTTGCTGGTAAATTTGTTGGTTAATTGATTCTAATTTAAATTATAAACTTTTTAAGTATTTGCTTGATACTTCTAAATTTTCATTAAATTTTAATCAATTAACCATTAGTGGTTGCTATTACAATTTTTTTTGGTTAGCCGATTTCAATTTGTATTCCAAAAATTTGTAAGTATTCACTTGATACTTCTAAATTTTTATTAAATTTTAATCGACTAACCATTAGTGGTTATGGAAAATGTGAAAATTTGGTCTCGACATCTCCTTACAATGTTTATTTGTAAGGATAAATTTAGAAAATTTCAAGATGCTCCCAAGGACTACTGGTATGGTAATCAAAAGCTAGTGATGTGATTATTTCTTTATAACCACATCAGTTTATTTAGGTATAAAAGGTAAAATTGTAATAATTTTTGAAATAAAAACTATTAGTTTCTTATTCATTTCAACGATTACTTACGCAAATTTGTATGTAACCATATTCAACATTCCCATCCTATCATTTATTTTATTTGATACATTGTATTTTTATTAAAGTTTAATCTTATTATGTATGCAGATTGCTATTAATAATACTTGTTTATATTTTAACTGTTGTTGAATTTTACTATTTGTAAGATTGATTGGAGTGGAATGTTTTAAAAAAAAATCTTGTCGTTATTTATTTCGGATAATATAGGAGGCCAACAGGAGATGTGATTGTATTTAGAAGCGAGTATATTACTTTCTCAAGTACGTTGCGTTGTGTGAGCTTGGGATTTTGTGTTCAAAACAGCAAACAAGCGAGTTTAAGCGTGAGTGCGGTTTTGTTACAGCAAGTCCCTTCAGATGTACTCGATGTGGACGAAAATATTCTATACTCTACACATTAGAGCGCCACTTACGATACGAATGTGGTGTTGCTAAACAGTTTCAGTGTGCAGTTTGTTTAAAGAAGTTCTCTCGTCGAGATATACTGCGTAGTCATGAGAAAAAATTTCAACATCAAATTAATTAGCAACTTCCAAAGCAATTACTAAAAATTTATTACTTATTCGGATAACTGCAGTATTCGAATAAGTAATTTCTATTCGTCGAATTTTAAAGTAAGCAGACCACTTGTTTTTTTAAAAACACGTGGGCTGGGTGGCGGTGGGACTTACTTTTAATAATAAAACTTAAACCAAAAACCTTAAAATAAACCATTAAAATTTACGAACAACGAGAAGGATGGACTATCGATCAACTTTCAAAGATGTCGCAATCAATTATAATAACTTTTTAGTTTTTTTCCAACCGATGGGGACCTTCCAGGAGGCAGCACAACTTTTTAAATAAGGTAAATTAACTTTTTTAAGTTTTTTGAAAGTCCCTATTTAAAAAATAAAGGAATAATGCTGTTTTATTTTAAAACTTCAACTAGTCAAACAAGAGTCATTACTTTTAATTCTTGTCCTAATGATTATCGCAAGTCAGTTCATTTTTGCAACCCAAAATATAATTTTTTTAAAATAACTGTTTGAATATGGTTTTTATTGTTACAGAATCTCTTCATCCTACAATCGATGGCATGTGGAGTACTCGACTGGAATCGTTAATAGTACAAATCGTGTAAATAATGTATTTAATAATACAAATAATTTAATAAATTATTTTAAATATGTTTTATTTTATTACTAGTAGTTTGTTTATATGGGTTTACTAAATTTACAAATCAGACTAGGCTCAAGTCAGATTATTAATTTTTTCCTTCAATTTTTAAAAACAATTAGTTCAAATTAGGTAGATTAAATTGTAATGAGTTATGCTTTTTAAATCTTAACAAATAATTTTGTAATTAAGGAATTCATATTTGATTTAAATTCTTAAATTAGTTTTTGTTACAGATGCTTTCGATGTGAAAGCTATTTCAAATTATTGTCATTATTTAGTTTTCAGTCTGCTGTTTCGTTTCATAATTTAATTAGAATAGCTTAATGTAGGAAAAATGAAAACGTGCTTTCATTCAAATATACAAGTAGTAGCGAATGTCTGATGGATCTTTCTGAGAAATTTTAGAAGCAGGATAATGATTTAATAATACACAGAGGTTTTAAATGAGGGCTTTGATTATCTCAAGAGTCATTAGTTTCGGAAAGTAGTTGTGATGTTGATTTATCTGAATTTGCAAAAATCAAAATTAGTTTGTGATTACAACAATCAATAGTTTTTTTTTTAATTTCAAAGCTTGTCTATAAAACCAGAATTATAATTTCAAAGTTGCTAGTAGCCAAACCAGTTTAGGTAATCCAGAATAACTTAAAAGGGGTTTTCCGATGATTAATAATTTAAAAAAACCTGGAAGCAAATATTTAGATTTTTCAAAAGTTTAGTGAAGACCATTTGATTATTTTAGTTTTGAAGAAGCGTTGCTCGATTGTAATTTTAAATGTTAAACTCTGAAAAAGTTTTTTAAGGACAATAATTAGTAACGTCGAATTACCTTTAAGAATTTGCAGAGCAATTCAATTTGATCAAATTTAATTGAACAACTAAACCTTAAGGTTACTTCTTCAATCGAAGTTATTGGGTGCTTTAATAAAATTACATAGTCGATTGTAAGTTTACAGAGGAACTGTTGCAGCGTTTTATAATTGGTTTGCGAAGATTGCTTGCTGGTATATTAAATGTGAGTGACATGTTTTATGTTAAGTAATTTGAAAAAATAAGCTTAGAAAAAACCAGTTTTGTGGTGTTAGAACAATCTGCGGCCATCTAGTGTTCTAGTACAGCAGTATTTATTTGCAGGGAAAAGACATTGGTACTTCAACAACGCAGTAATGAAAGCTATGACAACAGGTGGGTACCCTTGTGAAGTCTGCGGTAAACTCTACAAACACCGAGGCAACATGCGCAGACATATGGTTTACGAATGCGGTAAACAAGCACAATTTTCCTGCTCGCATTGTTCTCGCAAGTTTCACCAACAGTCAAATTTAAAAAGGCATTTTGAAACACAACATCGAGACCCCGTTTCTGATAGAATTGCCGTTTCTAATTCGGCTTTTAAAATTGCTTAAACTTTTCTTCATTGGTAGGCTTATTAAAAAGCAATTCTTTTAGATGAAATGTTCTGTTTCAAATTGAACAAATATGTGTCTAGTCTTTTTTAAATTTCAGTGACGGTTCTAGTCATAATTTGTGCCATAAGAGGAACTAAAGATTTGCGTAACGAATTATTTTTACTTTCAATAATAATCAGTATGTTATTATTAAATTAAGTTCTGTACTTTTGTAGTAACTGTTTGGAACCGCCACTGTTTTTGTGTCATTGTGGTTAAAATAATGTTATATCTAGTCACTTTTTAAATATAAGTATAATATAGGTATGTATGTTGTAATCAAATACACGATAATCGATTTAGTAAACAAATACAATTGGTTGCTAAATTACATGATGTTTTAATTAAATTAATCTGCAATTAGTCACGTTAGGTACAGATTTGAATTACCAGCGATAGGTCATTAGACTTTGCTATAATTTCAACGTTATTCCAGTAGAATACAAAAGGGTTTGAGATCGTTTATCTAGTAGTATGAATTTTTTTAAGTGCTTGCCCCTATTTTCCCACATTAATCTGGTGTTTGAGGGTCACGTAGAAGGTTTTTAAAAACGTTTATGTACCTGAATCTGCAACACGAGCTAAAAAAGACAACAAAATTTGGATTTCTCAAAAAATAGTAAATAATTTTTAGGATTCAATTTGCCACACTCGTTTGAACATTCGTGGTTCCGATAATAAATTAGAGTATTGAGCTTCCATCAGTGTACGAAATTAAAACAATTGTCACTAGTTACTACAAAGATAATTATTACTATTTCCTTCTACTTAATTTTTGCGTTCATTTTGCTAGTTTTTCAAAAATGTAAATTTTGAGATGTCATTCTAAATTTTAAACTTTGATTTTAATTACTGTTTCGAAAAAAAGCACTACCTAAAATGATTTTACCGTGCATTATTTCAATCTAAATAAATTTTTAATCCCATATAGAAAAAGAGTTTAGCAAGCCAAGACACCACACAAATCTCAAATTGTGATTTTGATAAATTAATGAAGATGTTTCTTTCATCTCTTGTGTAATTATGACCAAGGAACACGCCAGCATATGTACAGATTTAAAAAAATTTTATTCATTTTTATTTTGATTTGTAATAAAAACTTTTTTCTGAAATTATTTTTCAATTGATTTTAGGGAGGAAAGGGATGTAATGATTCGTCACATTTGTTTTTAAAACAAATGAATTACACCTACAACTCACGAGTAATTAATCCTAATCTAATCAATTTTTAAAATTATTTCAAAATTGCTTACCCTCAAGATTGGTTAAAACGCCGGCCTACGAGTTAAAATGTTAAAAACTTAAAAGAAAAAATTTTTTTTTCTCAAAATCGGCTAGGTTCATTTTTAAAATTTTTGGGTATGTTATTGACATAGTAGTTCTTAATCGAACTACATTTCATATTTTTTTCCAGAGCCGAACTTAAGAATTTTTAAGTTAAAATTTCAAATATCGATCAGTTCTTATGTAATTAAAATGAAAATTTAAAAGGTGGAGAACATGGCTTTATGGCTAAAATCATTGCTACGATGGATAAATATGTTCAAATTTTACTTCATAAAATAAAATGTGTTTTTTGTTTTTTTCCTGTTTTTCATCTCTTGTGTAATCATGGACCAAGGAACGTCCTGTATAAGTAGATTTTTAAAAATTTTGTTATTTGAAAAAATTTTTTTTTGATTTGTAATTGAAACTCGTTCCTGAAATTATTTTCCAATTGATTTTAGGGAGGAAAGGGGTGTAATGATTGTCACATTTGTTTATAAAACGAATTAAATCCACAACTCACGAGTAATTTATCAATATTTTTGCTGTCGTTTCTCACGCAGAATAAAATAAACAGTTGAAAATATTATATTAAAATTGGGATTGCTATCTAAACCCTATATTTTAATGAATGTATACCTTGAACGCATCTCTTTAAAAAGGCAGGTGCGTATTTATAAAAATTAACTATGGAAAACATGACGCGGTTTTTATTAAAAGTGTTTTGAAAATAGTAACGGCAAGAAATATTTCAAAAATAAGGCTAGTCAATACAGGGTGCGCCACGTAACTTGTAACCCCTAACGATTTTTTATTGCAACTCAAATTACAAATACCATTCGAGTCTAGATCAGTTTAGACAATTATATTTTTATAAATCAAAAAATGGATCAGTATGGTAAACATCAAACTTCACTATTGAATTAATTTTGTAACAACTGTCATAAATTACAATTAAATTTCAGTTTGATAGTTACCTACAGTGATCCATTGTTTGATTTATAAAAATATAATTATCTAAACTGATCTAGAGTCGAATGATATTTGTAATTTGGGTTGCAGGAAAAAATCGTTCGGGTTACAAGTTACGTGGCCCACTCTGTATATTTTATAAAAACGTTTTTGTATAAAACTAGAAATATTGATGTATAGTAAATAGAAGTTTTAGGACGAGCAAAAGCTGATAAATAAAAACCTGAAAAAATTACACAAGTAATAGAATATTCAACTAATCTTGCGACACACAGTATAATATTTAAACTTAAATGAAAAATAAATAATTTTTGAGTGAGTTAATACTGAATGAAGTATGAGATGAGTTTACCTTAACTACATTTAAAAAAAAATTAATTCCGAAAGCTTTTTTGACCACAGTAAAGTAAAGCGGCAACATAAAGTGAAAATACCATAAGACAATTTTTTTGTCAATAAAAAAGTGGACATTAGTCTGAAATAGTAAGTAATTGCGTTGGACAGATGTTGATATTAAAATTCGAAGGTGCTATATATACAGTGCGATCACCGATTTCGTAAACAGGAATCCAAGTTTAAAATTTTTCCGCCCATATAACTCTAAATTCAGTATTCAAATTAGTCCTAAAGCTGCCGAAAAGTGGGTTTCCAAAGAGAGTTGCTTGTTAGATTTTAATAATATACGACACATTTTGGCCGCTTAAAGATCACGCCTATACAGTGTGTCCGCAGATGGACCTAACTATAGTTGTAAACTTCTTTATTTTTCATTTTTAGTGAAAACGTCATTGTTTATAAAGAATTTTGCTTCTTCTGAAAAGTCCTTTGCCATAATCAAAATGTACAGGGTGTTTAGAAAATAGGGAAACGTTAAATGATGATATGAGTAAAGTACTAGTTCTGTGAGATACAATACTCAAATTTCATATTTGAGCTTCTATTAACATTAGAAACAACTTTTCCAAACACACCCTCTACGTTACATCGACATTTTGACTATGGCAAAGGACTTTTCAGAAGCAAAACTTTTTCTTTAAAAATGAAAAATAAAGAAGTTTACGAGTAGAGTTATATCTGCGGACACACTGTATATGCAGGTACGAGTGACCTGCACAAAAGCCCTGACGCAAATATATTCGGGCAAAGAATTACCTGTAAAAAAGCGTACTTTTGAGGACTTTTTTGGAAATTTAAAAACTGTATTATTTTGACAAAATATGGGGTTTAATCTTAATCTAATCAACTTTGATTAAGAAATTGTTTCAAAATTGCCTACCCTGAAGGGGTTAAAGTTGGTTAAAAATTAAAAAAAAATTTCTCAAAATTTTTATTTAATAATTTTTTCTCACAATCGGCTAGGTCAATTTTTTTCATTTTTGAATATGTTATTGACATCTTAGTTCTTAATCTAACGACACTTATTTCATTACATAATTTTTTCCAGGACCAAACTTAAGAATTTTTTAAGTTAAAATTTTAAATAACGATCAGTTCTTTTGTAATTAAAATGAAAATTTGGAAGTTGAAAATATGGCTTTCTGGTCAATTATTGCAACGATGTTCAATAAGTAATTATAATTCATAAAATGTGTTTTTTTTATTTTTTGTAAAAATAAGATGACAGGTCAAGTACTTATGTAATTTACTGCGATCATAGTAAGAAGTCCTTAAGGATGCGATTTAGTAGGCATAGCTATCGCAGTTGCACTTACTGCTGAGATGGACAACATTTGCTAATTTTGCGTTGTCAATTTCTCAAAAACCAAAAGTTAAAATAAAATTTTAATTTTTTTATCAAATAGTTGCCTTTAAAGTCTCGGAGATGAGCAATTTTTTAATGATTTTTGTAGAGAAATGAGGTGGCAATTAATAAGAATAATTTTTCATTTTTGTTCTGCATTTTACAGTTATTTATTTTTATATAAATACTTCACATTTGAGGCTGAAATTAACTCATCTCCGAGACTTTAACGGCAACTATTTGAAAAACAAATCAGCATTTCATTTTAACTTTTGGTTTTTGAGAAATTGACAACGCAAAATTAGCAAGTGTTGTCCATCTAAGCAATGAGTGCGACTGCGATAGCATATGCCTACTAAATTACACCCTTAAAGTAATTTCTAGTCGGAATTTAGAGCAACAAAGTTGTAATCGAATTAAGCAAGTATTAAAATAATGTATGAATAGAAAATGAATAAAGTCTTTTTCAACCAAACGTCGAAAATTGTACATATTATGCATCAGGTGCAGAACGGTTAGGTGGTCATACAGTGAAATTGCACTTCCGCAATTTCCTGCTTGTCTAAAATTACTTTAACAGCAGAAATGGAAGACAAAAAAATTTTCACTTGAAAACTGTAATGATGAATTATAAAGTCATGGGCATATTTATTATTTTAATTTTGTTAAATTGAAGTAAATAAAATTCTACAATTTAAAATAAAATTTTAAATTTCCTACAACAATCGGACTTAAGATCAAAAATCGAATTTATTAATGTACTCAATGTAGTGTACTTCCGGGCGTAATGACCTTGTTGCTAAAAGCGCCCTAATAATATATTTAAAAAAAAAATTAATAAAATTGAGTTATTTTTGGGTTCTAAAATTGTGTTTTCCGCTTATTCTAGTATAATCTTTGTGTTTTTGGTTCTTGCATTTTAAATTCTAAAATTTAGTTAAAAAACTAAAATAATAGAGGCACTCATAGCTTTATAATTCATCAATCGTCTACATTCTACAGTTATCAATTTTGAAAAACTTCTATGGCTCGTATTTTTGCTGTAAGAATTAAACAAGCAGGTGATTCTACATGTTAAGTCTAGGGCTACCTAAGCAGTTCTACACCTCATACACGAGCTTATCCACAGTAAAGAGGAGTGAATAAATAGAGCATCTCAACACTTTCTTCGACAAGATATTTCGTTAAAATTTTTTGCATGGATAAATATGACAATGGTGATGGTTAAATTGAGCTGCTAGAAAATAGTAAATTTTTTTTAAGTTTTGGTCGGCGTACTTGCTGTAAGATGAAGATAGAAACCATCAAATTTAAAGAAAGTGTTGTAAAAGTTGATCCAAAAATTCTACAATCCGGACATTACTTGAACTTCTAACATTTTACTGGTTTTGGTCGAATGACGATTTTTCCTTCTTGTGTTCGGATTAGCGAGACTCGACTGTATTCATATCATGGAATTAAAATTTTGTTGTGCATCTTCGTGAGTTTGTAAATCCAAACACTTGACATTTTAATCTTACCTTTAGAAGAAGTAAAAGCACAAATTTCCACTGCCAATTATCTGCAGCTGTCACGTTGCATCACAGTCACATAGTATATTTGACAAAAGAAGAGCCTAGAAAATATGGACATTTGAATGCCTCAAAAGAAGTGGAAGATAGTAATTTGAAAAATATTATTTCAATCGTAATTATTCATTTGTAAACCACCCAAAAATGATTCGTTACAGCTTATGATGAAGCAGCATTCTTTTAAAATCAATCAATTCATTCATGCGTAAAAAGATTTAGATATTTCTTCAATCACAAGCTACAAGAAATTAAGCTTCCAAGGTAGGTGTGATAAAAAATGTCTTAATTAATTTTAATTTTTTTTGTAAGATTTATGTCGATTGCTGAAAATTCCTTTATCTTCGAAAATGATATTTTATTTGAAACTTTATGTAAAACTTATATTAATTTGGTGTAAAAGCTCTTTCTAGAATTTATAGTGCAGTATAATAATCTTTACTGGCACACTAAACACTGAAATTAGTATTTAAATTGTTTTCCTTTGTTGGTTGACCTTTCCATGTTTATTCTGTTATTTATTAATTATCAATCAAAACTACATCTTTTGTGTACATTAATTTGATAAACATCAGGTAAAATTAAGCAAAATGTGAAAAATCAAAACAGTAAATAATAAAAAATAGATTAAAATAAGAAATGATCAAACATAATAAGCTAAAATACTATCAAAGGCTTTGCCAAATTTAAGAAAATTAAAGAGTTTTGAAAGATTCATATTCATGTCCAAACTAAAAAATTCAAGTATTCTGTATTGATTGAAAATTTAAAATATTTACGAATGTTCATTTACTTTTTTGATGTTTAACTTTCACATACTTAAAAATACACTTTGCATTTAAGATGTTGTCAAAGAAAGGAATACAATAAAGGCTGTTAATAATTATTGATTTTTTTCAGACTTGTATTTAAATAACACACTTATAAAAGGCAAGCGGGGCAGAAAACCTAAAGTAGATCGTAAATATGTTTTTGCATGTAATCAGTGCCCCAACAAATATTTGTCCAAACCATCGTTACAACGTCATCAACGTATGGAATGTGGAAAAGAGCCTAAGTTTGTTTGTGATATCTGTGGTCATAAAGCAAAACATAAGAGTAATTTACTATCTCATGTAGTAAGACACAGAAAAGAGAACCACGTAACATATTTCACTACTTAAGATTGCTAAATATGTATTGTGTAATAAATATCTAATGATACTCAGATATAAATCGGAGTAATTGTATAAATGTTTCCTTAAGTAGGTACTTAATTTAATTTCAAACTATAAGTACTCTAATTTTATTAATTATATCAAATGTGGAATAGATATAAATAGATAAAATGTTACTGTTTAATCTAGACAAAAATGTGTTTTGTCTCTAATTTATATTATTTGTAAGTGTTTCTGCAATATAGGATTTTATGAAGTTGATGTTTATGTAGCTGGATGAAAGAATTGAAGACCTAATAATTTAGCATATTAATTAATTGAATATTTTTTCATTTTTTGTATTCCTTAAAATCACGTGAACAAAGTACTCTATACTAGAAATAGCGGGTCTTAATTGCAAACTGAATCGTTGCAGTTATCAGGTATGGCAGAGGAAACAGTAATTGCGGCTGGAATGAAAAAATTAAAAATTGATAACAAGGAGCTTTTGGATAACTCTTTTTTGAGGATCCTTTTATTAAGAAATGTACAGTTCAGTTTTTTCAGCACTTAATAAAATATAAATTTTGAAAGCCTTTGAGTAGAAATTTTTTTGCTAAGTCCTTTAAATTTTTTTGATGGTTACGGTTAGTCACCAAAACGAATTTTGAAGTTAAAAATTTCTACCCACTAGTTATCATTCTTAAGTTATTAAGCAGTAAGTTCATCATCTTCTTACAACATGGTCTTGGTGGTCTTGAAATAATTTATCACAACCTTGATGTCGATCATCTATTTCAGGACCCTGTAAGACTAGGTATACCAAGAACATTTTGGGAAAACCTTAACTCCACAAGGTGCTCCGTCAAAATTCAAAGACCCTCATGGTGCTCCATCAGAGAAAAAGTTTGGGAAATCTTGCTGTATGCGATATCTAATAACAAAAAGAGCTGTGTTAAAAGATAAATTACAATTTTTTAAGATTCGGTTTGTACTGTGTTTCGAGTCACTGGTTTATTTGATTCTGATTTCTACATAAAGACTATTTCTGAATACCTGATCCGTATGTATTTTTTTACTTCAATTCAAAGAAAGCGTATTGTCATTTATTATTTCACATCCGACACCTTACGTTGAAATCATTGTCTGTCTCTTTTTATCAGTTTTTAATAAATTAATATTGTTGTAGCCTTAAAAGTTCACTAGATGAGTATTAATTACTTTTATTTTTTTCAGACAGTACTCTAAACACAGTCTTACCAAATTCTAACGATTTTGCATGTAATCAGTGCGACAAGAAATATAAGTATAAAACGTCCTTATCCCGTCATTTGAGGTATGAATGTGGAAAGGAGCCGCAGTATTCATGCAAACTGTGCAGTCATAAAACTAAACACAAAAGTAGCTTATTGGCACATTCAGCAAAACACAGAAATGTTTTTGAAGACATAAAAAAATAATGTACTCAATGATAAATACGTTTCAAGTAAGCTAGTTTGACATTCATTTTGATTACATTATTCGCAATTATATTTCAAAACTGGAAAAAACAAGAATCTGAAGAAGTTTATGTTTGCATCGTGCCTCTGTTTAATGGAAATAGAGTTCTAAACGTCCACCCACGTTTTCCAAAAATTAGAAATGTTCAAAAACGGTTATGCGGAAGTATCCTATATCTACTAGGTTTGAAAGAATTTGAGTAGGTTAAGGATTCTAAACTAGAAGAGAGTTTTGATCCCTTCTACACTTGTAAAATTTATAAATGTGTTACAATGCAGGCCATTTATTTACTATTTGAAATATGCTATTCATTATGAAAATGTAATAAAAATATAATAATGATTGTTGTGAAGCATGACTAAGTTAAGTGTTTTGTCTATTTAAAAGGCCTATTTTGTTTATGTTACGGTAAATGATGTAAATCGGGAGAAGAACGTTATTTACCGGGAAATGTTGATAATTTTTGCCTTTATATTGGTTTTGTGTCTATTTGGAGAAGGTGCAAGCACAAATACACAAATAGGTGCAAATACAAAAAATATTTGTATTTATTCTGTATTCCACCATTTAAATTATTTTTGATAAATGGCTATAGCTTGGCCAATTTATATTTTTTAATGAACTTTTTAAGATTTCACCTCTTAAGGTTTTTTGAAAACCATAAAATCACAATTGGCTTTTGTACTTTCTCCAAACAAACTACAAAAAAACAAAAACCCAAAATCCAACTAGTTATTATCTAAAGCAATAGGCAATTATCAACATTTCCCGGTAAATAAAGTTATTCTCCAAATTCACAACATTTACACTATTCACAGATCGGTCATAAAGACCAAGAAAGTTTTTTTAAAATAGAAAACCCTTTCTTATACACATTAAGACTATTAATTACGATTCATGACTTAATACGTTGAATCTTTGTAATCACGTCAGTATTAGACTGTTCAATCACGAACAAAATTATGTAGTGAACTAGTCACTTTTTGTCCAAACTCAATTCTTTAGTAGGTAAACAGATCTAAAAGGTGGAATGTGTTAATTTATCCATATTGATCTTTGAAATACATCACAGAATATCACGATCACAAAAATCCAACAGTTTAACTATAACTAATACAGTAGAGTTTCGATATAGTGAATCAATTAGCTGTGTTTCTTTATATAAAAACAGTAAATTACGTTTTATACATATTTTTGATGAAAAAACGGGTTAGATTTGTTTGTCTTGTTTGCTATATTACAACTTTTTTGGACCAGCTTAGCTCATAAGTCCTGAAGAACGATTATATTAGAAAACTTGGCTTCAGTCGTATTTTCTTCAGCCCACATCAAGATATTATTCAAATATTTCAATGTTTCACCAGTGGAAATTAGCTCATCAGTCACAACAGGACCCGGAGTCAGTCTCTCATTATCTTCATCATCCACTTCAAGAAGGTTTTTATCTTTCTCATTTTCAGGCTGGTCATCCTCATTCCAGGTAACAATATCATTGCTTTCATACGCTTGCTAATAACATTCTAAAAACTTCCGTACTTGACCTTTTTACCTTCTTACATTCGAACTGATTAAATTTAACAAATCTGCCACTTCGGCCTGTGCAGATTGTAGATCTTGGTTAATTAATAGTAATTTTAAAACACTTAAGGGAATGCCATCTTCTTACTGAAGTCATTTGGTACACTCTATGGAGGCACGAATTTGTTCTCTATATGGAGTTCAATGTATTTATTTTTATGTTCACTGCAGTGGATAATTCACTAAACAGTTTGTTCACTATATCGAGACTTGATAATATAATTCCTTTTATGTTTTATAAGGTAATTTGCGAAACACGCAACATGCTATATTGACTGTGTTTAGAGTAGCTGGCTTAATGAAAACCTCCTTCGTACAGATCTTATTCTGAATTAAAATTGCTAATTGTTTAGTTTTCAGATATTCGGTTTGTCTGAAACACTATAATTAAAGGTAAGCAATTCGCATGTTTTCAAATTTTATTCGAATAAAACTAACAATAAAAGTTTCCTGGTTATACTTCATTTACAACACCCTCTTAAATTTGCTTGTTGGCATTTGTTTAATGAATATTGTTCTAGCCTTAAAAGTTCTTTTTTATAATTATTACTAATTAATTTTGTTTTTTTCAGACAGTACTTTAAACACAGTCTTGCCAAATTCTAACGATTTTTATACATGTTCCAAGTGTTACAAGATATATAAATATAAAAGCTCTTTAGCTCGTCATTTGAGAATTGAATGTGGAAAAGAACCTCAAGTTAGATGTAATTTTTGTGATTATAAAACTAAACATAAAAGTAACTTATTGATACATGTAAAAAAACATATAAAATATTTAGACAGACCTAAAACAGAAAACTTGTGAAGAGAAAAGTGTTGCAAATGAAATAAGTCAGTTCCACATTTTTTGCAGTTCACTTTCTAAAATCTTAATTTCCATAATTTTATTTAAAAAATCTGGAATAGCACTCAAGCCTGATTAATTTTAAGTTATGTCTTGGTTCGATTTTAATGGAATGGATGTGATTTTCAGAGAAGTGATTTGCTAAGTACTACAGAGCATTCCAAGAGACTACGAAAACTTATAGTTACTTGTTTAACTAGAAAAAAAGTGGCACATTTACCGTTGCGGCTGGCGGTTCAAAGCCCAAGCTAAAGATTTAGCCAAGCTAGGAAATCTGCACTTTTGTTGTGTTGAACTTACAATTTTTCGCCGATTGCGTAGAATTACCACCAAGATTGCTTTTTTATTTCCTAAGTAGTAAAAATGTACTTTACTACCTATATGTCAATAAAAATCAAGTTTTTAATTTCCAATCGGCTAAAAATCAGTTGATCGCTTCGCTGTTTAAGTACTTAATTTAAAATAAATTATAAAAATTGTATATCAATTTATTGTAATGAATCCATTATACTACATGTGGTATGTACTGTGTTTAAAGCCACTGGTTTAATTTTAAACTACCCCATATTGAAGATTTTTCGGAGTATTTAATTTTATTCACATTGTTTTAGATTCCAACAGTTTAATAAATGAGAAGAGTACTTAGGCGAGTCTTTAGTTGTTACTTAGCATTAGTGCAAACGGTCTGAAACAATAAAAGATAAGCAATTGTCATGTTTTCGTAAAGAGTTTCATTAAACACCCTTCGTCTCTTAAATTATTTTTTTGGCAGCTTTTAATGAATATTGTTTTAACGTCGAAAGTTATTTTTTATAATTATTAATCCATTTTGTTTTTTTGCAGACAGTACTCTAAACACAGTCTTGCCAGATTCTAACGATTATGCATGTAATCAGTGCGACAAGAAATATAAATATAAACGGTCTTTAGTTCGTCATTTGAGGGTTGAATGTGGTAAAGCAGCCCAAATTACATGTGATTTTTGTAGTTATAAAACTAAACATAAAAGTAGCTTATTGATACATTTAAAATATCAAAAATGTCTCCGCAGACAAAGAAGAGATAACGTGTCACAAGCAAGTTTTTCAAATTGATATTTATTGGAGTTCACATTCTAAAATCATATTTTATACAGTAATTTTTAATCCTGGCAATTTCATATTAATATCTGGAATGGCACAAAATTCTGATTAGTTTTAAGTTCATGCTGTGAGCTCGAGTTCAAAAAATGATTTGCTTATAACTTTAAGTAGGTCAAGACCACGGTGTGAGATTAGAAAGGTGGCCCAACGAGATATGCTCGTAAGCAGCGCGAAATGGTAACAGTTTGTCCACAAAGTGCAACTGCGAGAATTGAATCTTATGGAGATCAAGCGTTTTAAGTTTTGTAATAAGTGATTTACCTTATATTTAGTATTAATTTTGGACAATGGCTAATAAATGTTTTGCCTCTGGGTGTACTAGTGGTTACGTGAGTAAAAAAAATAAAGGGAGTTTATTTATTTTAAATAAAAACAATTTACAAGCTTGGAGCGCGGTAATTCCGGTCATGTATGACAGTGATAGCTGTATGCATCACCGGGTATCCTAGTGGTCTCAATCGCACAATCTAGTGAAATTTGTTAACCATATAGCGACGGCATGTTGCTCCACCTACTTAATTATACATCGTGGTCAAGGCGTTTCGCAGCCGAGGTTTTAAAAATACAGCCGAAAGTTTTCGGACAAAATTCTGTTTCCATTAGGAAACGGACTAAGTTAACCATAACTTACGTCAGTGGTACAATAAAATAGGTTGAATTAAAATTTGAGAGTTGGAACGGCAGGAAATTGTGGCTAATTATTACTGGTATGGGGGACTCAAATCAATACAGAGTTAGCTTTTGTTCAACGGCGATTTTCATTTAAATTATCTCATTTAGTGTGTAGTACTTACGGAGTAATCATATTGCAGTGCATTAAATTTAAAAATGTTAGACCGAGGATTGTTAATGTCTATAATCTCAAGCAGGGTCCACGTTAGTAGAAATTTAGATTGTGTGTTGAGTCGTGAAAATATTTCTGTGGGTTCGTACTATGCGGGGCACGTATGAATTTATGCCAAATATAGCAAACACACACTTTAGTTTTTGTTATTGTGGACGAGGCTTAATAAGAAACTGTGCTACGAGTCATTGGCTTGACGAGGCACAAAGTACGTCATAAAGACTTCTGAATCTTTTAATTTTGTCAAAATTGTTGAATTTTTAGTTTCACCTGAAACAACAACAGGTGAGCAATTCGTCGCTTGAGAGCAGAGGTGCTAAGTCACAAATGCATATTTTACAAGAGACGTTTTTGTAATTCAGAGTTACTTGTAGTAAGTACATAGACTGCTTTGTATTCCTCGCTAGGGTTATCATCTTAACGTTTGAACTTCATTTGCAGTAAATTCGACGTGCATTTTGCGCTAAAAAACGCAAAATCGTAAAAATTGGACATACGCTAGTTCTGCTCTCAACCGACGAATTATTCTTTTGTGTTCATCTGTCATCCAATAAACGAAGAATAAGATGTTCACCTTTTGAATTGGGCTTTTCGCAGCTTTTAATAGATAAATATTGTTCTAGCCTTTAAAAGTTCACGTATTAATTAATTTTATTTTTTTCAGACAGTATTTTAAACAGAGTCTTGCCAGATTCTAACGATTTTGAATGTATTCAGTGCCTCAAGAGATATAAATATAAACGATCCTTATCCCGTCATTTGAAGTATGAGTGTGGAAAAGAACCTCAATTTACGTGTAAATATTGTAATCATAAAACTACTTATAAAAGTACCTTATTGGCACATTTAACAACACACAAAGACTTCTTAGATAATTTAAAAAAATAATTTGTTACGCGTCTACGTGATTAACAGAATTTTGCAATATGCTGGGTTGACGTTTAAACTCTTTTTCCATTAAAAAAGAACTTAGGATTAACCAAACCTCATGTTCTGTAACCTCAAAGAAAGCTTTGCGAAGGTGGGATTATAGTTCAGTCGGCGATAGCTTTTAGGTGGGGATGCGTATGAAAGGTATTAAATATTATAGTTGAATTTTACAGCCGACGTTTACTAGAGCTTGCTATCTTCTTTCATATGCCACTATTAAGGTGAAATAAAAATATTTGACTACTTCAATTTTCCATTTATAACAAAATTCTCACCCAAAAGCTATCGTCGAATGAACTATACCGACATTTATATTTTCATGTTAGTCACATTTTTCTAGTACTGCGACAGTCGAGGTCACAGATGCTGAGGTTTGTAACTACCTCTACTACTGAGTAACTTGATTTTTATTGAGATGCGAACTCAAATCAATGCAAACTTTACCAGCTTTAGACGGAACTAATTTTAACACTGAATTTAGATCTAAAACTAGTCCCTTCTAAAGCCAACACTTAAATTTAGTGGCAACGGCGATTATCATTTGAAATACATATTTTTGAAATGTATTGTTAGTACTTATTGAGCAATGACATCATGGTGCATTTGGAAAGGTTAGGTCAGGGATTGATAATACCTATAATCTTATATTGTAGAGTAGAGTATACTTCAGCGAAGTGGAAGTTTGGAACGCTTTGCAATATTTAGGTAATGTAAATTTTAAAATTTGTATGTAAATTTATTGTAGCGATTTTAATTCCTAGTAATCACAAAATTTAAATGTGAATTTATACTTGTTACATTAAAATGATAAATGTTATTGATTAGCTATGTATAAATAATTTATGCCAGGGGTTGTTTTAATAGTTTGTTATTAAATTATTTGTTAATATCATTATATTCCTTAGAACATCTCGTGTTCCTCAAATTTAATTTTGCTATTTCAGTCTCTAAGTGGGGATTTTTATTAATTAAGCTTTTACATGTAAAATGGTTATTTTATAATATAAATGTCGATTCTAAACGATTTACTAAGTAATAATAAAAAATTCCAGTGACGTCAAAGAGACTTAAAATTTAAAAAATCAAACCTCAAATTGTGTTTATATTCTGTTAAAATTTAATAGTTTGTATTAACAATAAATTAATAAATCTGTAAACTAGTTTTCCGCTCTTCTATTTATCCACTTAAACCCTTTTTACTTTATGAACAAGAATTTTGTCATTTAGGTTATGGTCAGTATTTTTAGTAGCTTTCTAAAGGTCCGTTTAGGTAAATGTATCATCCTATAAGGCCAAGATCTTGATGAGAAATGTAGAAAACAACATTTTCAATTGTACTTTTTTAATTTTTTAACACTGAGAATCTTTAAATCCAAAATTTAAAAAATAACTTAAAAGCACGGTAATAAATATTAAAGGTATGCTGACGGGCGTTCTAAGTTGAAGCAAAACTTTAACCTTTTGATGACCGATTAAACGCGAATATTGTGCATTTGATTGGTGCGAATAATATCTTTTTATATGCTTTCTCTGTCTTATATTGGCGCGACAATGACCCTTCATCTGCTTTCTTTCTCTTACAAAGTAATTCACAAGTGGCCTCAGTTTGCTAAGAGTGGTAAGATAGCCCGTCGGTATACCTGTTATATTTATTTATTACCGTGGTTAAAAGCAAAGTTTAAACTTAGATACTTACTGGGGATTTTTAATTTAAAGCTTTTGGACGTTTGCTTTGAAAAAAGGTGTACAAAATAAGAAAAAACTGATCATGTTTAATTAATAAAATCAGCACACCATTTCTTTTTAATGAAAAAAATGCTACTCGTAACAAGGTAGAAACAGTTGGCCAGGATAGTATATAGGATAGTATAGATAGATGACCTATCTTCTGTTTTGCTACATTTCAAACGTTTGTAACTGTAACGATCCAAAAAGTATTTAACGGAGTATAGATATGCGTATAATGATGGCAGAATTAATTCAGCAAAGGTGTTCATTTTAATAAATAAATAATAATTAATCACAAATGTTGTATACCTAACTATGTACGCAGTAAAATTTTAAATTCCTAGACCTCCAAAGTGAAATTTGATGTACTATTTTTTTTTATTGATTTTATGCGAAAGATATCCACTATCAACCCTGAAATGGTTATAATCTTACCTTCTCAATGGTTGCACACTACTCTTCGAAATCCATCAAAAACAGTTCCATAGAAAGCGACTCGTATATAAGGCTATCATTAAAACGTTCCTTTACAATATTTATTTTCAGTAAACGTTAATGACAATGGCAAAATTATTAAATGGGAGGATGAGAGTGAAACCTATTTTACGTTTCCGATTAAAACGATGGAAGAGTTAAATGCTTTCGAAAAGAAATTAATAACAGATGAGCAGTTTAATAAAAATGTAGTAAGTATTTGTTATACAATATGTAAATTTTGAAAATCTGGAATATTTTAATGCGCAGGCGCTGCAGTTCCAAGAAGAATATTCAAATTATGCCGGTTACCAAGGAAAGAGAGTAGCGTACACTTTAATTGAAAACCTAATCGATAGGTCTTTGCTCACACAATATACTTGGACTGGCTTTTCAAAACACGGAAAAAAACACAATTTCAGCGCATTGACTGAATTAACAAATTTTTTTTATTTCGTCGTTAAAAGCATAGATTCAAAATTTACCATTGAAGATAACGAAGACTTTTTTAAAAATTCTGTTCTCAAACATAGGAAAAGCAGAGCGGCTGCTAAAAGAACTCCGAAAAGAATATCGATTCCACGAATACGAATATAGTGTAAAGGATCGAATAACTTTTAAATGTAATGTTGAAAGACGAGATTGTTAATGTTCAGTGAATTGTCAGAAAATAAAAGTTAGGTACTATATTAAGGTACTATATTCGATGTTACATTGGTATAAAAGTGTATAAAATGTGTATGTGTATAAAATAATATTGTAAAGTAAAGTATGCTTGTGTGTTTGTGAAATAGTATATTAAAATACATGTGTCACAAGATAGCATTTTGACGCACGAAGGCAAATTTTGCTAGACTGACTGAAAGGAGATCTGCAAATGCCTATATTTCGTTAATTCAGTTGATTCAGTTCTAATAAAGGGTTTTTGTCATATATAATACCACTAGAGATAAAATTTTGCCTACAAAATTTTATCTTGAGTGGTATTCGACATGACTATTTTACGAGAGAAAAATTAAGTCTATTTTCACTTTAAAAACTTATTTTTTACTGCGAAACGCAATGCGATGCAAAAATGTCAGTTTGACAATGATTTAATTTCCAAGCTGACTTGAACGTTTAAAACGTCAAAAAAATTGTCGCTGAAATACCATGTTGTTAGTTTTGACAAGGTACTAGTTTTGGCACCTGAATACTTGATTTTATTGTCGCTATAATACACTCTAGTGAAATAGTCAATGTAAAACTTGTTGTCTTTTATAAACAGAATCAAAATTGAAGACATCTAAGGTCTTTTCACGACACGATGAAAGGCGTAGTTATATTATTGGACACCAATCAATCGAAATTACCTCTGATAGCAGAATAATTACTATCAATAGGGACTTAGTACTCAATACCGATTTTGGATTAGTCTGGTGCTAGTTCTGTTTGAGTACTAATCAAGTTGAACAGTTTAAAAGCCCAATAGTCAATTCCATGTAGATTTATCATAGAGGTAAAAGCTACTACTACTGGAGGCATTACTCTACGCCAAAAAACCGTCCTACTACCCCCACTTCTTAAAGGACAGTGTGCACATCGTATTGATCGTATGATGGTCATACCGCGTTATTATAAAGTGGTATAACCATAATCTGTATAATACACAACGTTATATCCTTAAAAGAGTGGAGAAAACACGTTGTACTGCGCGGTCAAGTCGGACGGTTTTCTTGCTATAGGATTTATATAAGAGTAGTTTCTCCAGTAGTATTATAGGTTTAACTCTATGAGATTTATTTATACAAGTAGTAATTTACCTGAAAAGTGTGTCGAAATAGTGCATGGTTTTTCTATTAAGTATAGTACAGACTCGAGTCGTACCATTAGATTACGTTAGCTCAAAAAGTAACTTTTGCTACAATAGTGTCGATCAGTTACACCACCACAACAGTAAAGTAGTTACGGTGGTGCAACTTACTAATAGTTTTTTGTTGAAGTAAAAAACTGTTACCCATGGAAACTAACTTTCATGTTAATTTGTTTTTAGAGTTTTTTCGAAGATCCTATGACCAATATATGAAAAATTCGAACGTTAGTGTGTGGTACAATACAGATCCTTCTAACTTCGCTAATAAAACGTTACGTTTCAATCAAGACGCTAAGTACGATTCCGAAGACGATCGGCGTTTTCATTGCAAAAAGTGCACCAAAAGTTACAAGAATAAACGCCATCTTTACAGACACGAGAAAGAAGAATGTATAGACGTCGAACCGAGATTTAAGTGTGGCTTATGTTTAAATTTGTTTCGTAGAAAGTATCACTTGGTTCGTCATATGAGTAATAAGCACGGATCGATTTAAAATGGCATAAATGCGAGTGTGTAAAATTAATTAGTTTAAGATTGTAATAATTTTAAGTATTAATGTTTGCTTTACAGAGAGCAACTTTAATTTTATTTATCGTATTTAATTTTTTTTACCATAAAAGATACAAATGAGGGGTTCAACCCCCACAAATATTGTCGAGGTAAATAGTATCTGGTCAGTAGAAACTATTTATTTAGGATTTTATTTTTTCTATTCTATTCATATCATACATTACAATGGCCTTGAAGTGCCTTAACTCTTAAGTCTAAATTTATATTGTAGCTATAAATAAATAATTATTGGAAAAGTATAAAATTATTCTAAATTTTTTGTGTGACATTTCGTAATACAAAAAAAGTGATTTTGTAATTTCGTAACGCTTAATTCAAGGTGAAAGGTTCAAATTCAACTATAGCTTCATGTTTATTGTAAAAATATTGTGATATTGAGTACTTTGGGGTAGGTACTTATATCTTGTAAAGACAGATATTCTAATACCATAGAAGTTAATATAATGCTGAAAGTCTTTGAATTACTATCTATACAGTGTGATTGAGAAAACGTGATAATGCAGATTTCTTGGTTATTATTAAAGCTAGAAAAAAAACTCCTTCAGGTAACTTATAGTACTCAAGAAGCTTGTTATTTTGGTCAATTCAAAAGTACCAGTGGAATTAAAACAAACGAGTAACGTTAGTTAGGTTCATTTTTTTAAATGGAATATGTAGATTTTTTCTAGATATTCTTCAAGAGTATCAAATTCTCTTTACAATGATACTAAATAACAATACAATATTTGAAAAAATAAAGTCGTAATAAGGTTTTAAAAAAATGAATCTAGTAACCCTTATAACGTTATAACCATAGCACAACAATCGATAACAATCGCAACAGTCGTTATTTATTTGTTTTAATACTTATGCAACTTGATAGTAGATGTTTCTGTATTTTTGATTGTTATCGATTGTTGTGCTATGGTTATAAGGGTTGCTAGATTCATTTTTTAAAACCTTATTACGACTTTATTTTTTCAAATATTGTATTGTTATTTAGTATCACTGTAAAGAGAATTTGATACTCTTGAAGAATATCTAGAAAAAATCTACACGTTCCATTTAAAAAAAGGAATCTAACTAACATTACTCTTTTGTTTTAATTCCACTGGTACTTTTGAATTGACCAAAATAACAAGCTTCTTGAGTACTATAAGTTACCTAAATAAGTTTTTTTTCTATCTTTAATAATAACCAAGAAATTTGCATTATCACGTTTTTTCAATCACACTGTATATCTTGGAAGAAACTATACCTACTTAATTTTAAAACAGTTCTTGATGGGACTATAAAATAAGCTTCTGAGATCTGAAAGATAAAGAATTTCTCAATTTGTCCAAATAATTTTTATTGGTAAATTCAGAATAATTGATAATGTCCAGTGATACGGAGAGAAGAGTCTCGAATTTGAATTCGGACCTACAATATCAACTTGGAGTTTCTTCGACGTCAGAAGGCATTCAGAGTAAGAGAGTTAAAAGCGGCGTGCTGGCCACATTAACTTCATTCTAAAGCGATACTAACGGTTAGCGAACCTCATACGTTTTGAATCATTTGCATGTAACGTTTTCCCAAAAATTAAAAGAAATATTATTTTCGGGGAACTTAATTTTTGACGCTCTTTATGAATTTTTTAAATTCCGCTATGTTAAAATATTCCTTTAATTTTGATTTTTGAATTTGTTGTAGAAAATGCGGAGGATTGTATAAGAAAAATGTTGACTCACGCTGGCGATCGGTTTCAATGCAAGAAATGTTTGCGCCATTATAAGCATAAACATATATTACGAAGACATCTTAAATTTGAATGCGGATTGCCTCCTCAATTTGTTTGTACAAAGTGTAATTACAAAACTAAACGTAAATACGAGTTGTCATTGCACATGAAAATTAAACATTATTTAATTGGTATAACGTAATTATCTGTAATGAGGCTCCTCTTTATTATTTAGTTTTATTAATCAATCGCGATGTCGACACACAGGATGTCCTTTGGTACAGTTTACGACTAGGAAAAATTATAAAAAATAGCTTTCTAAAAACGTAAAAACTATTACTTCTAAATAGTTAAGGGTATAGTTTATCCATTTTTGGAACGACAAATTGCCTTCTTAATCCTTATTATCTCATTAGCACCCTACTGTGTTGGGTACCAATAAAAGATGAGTAAAATCTTCGAGAAAAAGGTAAAAATGAACTTCTATGCCAAAAGCAGGTATATAAACCCTTTTAATGCTTTTCACTTTACAAAAAATGTGTAAAATATCACATAATATTTAAATTAAATCTTTTTAAATTTCTTTTACATGAAGCGTTAGAAGGGTTTATATACCTGCTTTTGGCATAGAAATTCATTTTTACCTTTTTCTCGAAGATTTTACGCATCTTTTATTGGTACCCAACACAGTAGGGTGCTAATGAGATAATAAGGATTAAGAAGGCAATTTCTCGTTCCAAAAATGGATAAACTATATTTAAACATTATTTGGTTAAAATGCAAAATATGAGATTTATGGCCGATGATGGTACTTAGACGTTGTCAAATAATTACCTGCTTTGAGAGTTTTACCAGACACACGGTTGGTTGTAAGGGGTGCATTGAAAATGCCGGGGACACCGAGTTGTACCACGGGACAGCAGGTAGATATAATCCTATAGTCGAGTTGTACCACCGATTTTCTGGAGAGGATTAACAGTTTACAATAATAAAATCTAATAACAAACTAAACAGTTGTATCCGATATAATACAAAATACGTATATTTATCTAAAAATTTTTGAAATATACATATACATTACATTATACCTAAGAAACCTACATACACAACATATTAATTACTTGCTAAAAATTTACAATTATTTTACAATAAAATGGATTATTTTTTACTGCAGCTATAATAATGATAGCTTAAAGATCTTACAAAATCAAGTTTAGTAATTTTGTTTTCTTCTAATTCATTTATTTTAGAAGTTATATACTCTTGTTTCTTTCTAGAACAGACCTTAATTTTTCAATTTGGTGGTACAACTCGGTGGTCAAAAAAGGGCAAACTTTTACGCTTCCGGATTAAGTCAGGTAGTCGTGGTACAACTCGGTAGTCCCCGAAAATGCAACAACCTTTTAAAGCAGGTAATTACTTGAAAGTACCATAATTGACCATAAATCTTTATAAGGTTATTTTTGCGTTTTAACCAAATAATGTTTACCTAAACTATACCTTCAGTTTACATAAACAGTCGTGGTGTGAAGATTGCTAACCTTGAGTAATTCTTTCAAGTTTGAATGTATTACGTACATCATTTAAGGTTAGCAACTTCCACTCCTCTTCTGTACTAGTTAGTGGTCCATTAATCGTAACCATGTTTCTCCATGTGGAGAAAAGTCAGATGCAACTTTTTTCAAGGTAAGTTTTAAATTATTTGGGAATAATAAACGTTACTATGGCCAACCTGGCGCAGTTATTAAAAAAAATCAAAAACTTGCACTGAATCGTGAATTAGAAATTAAAATCACCCCTAAACTGCCCAAATGTACGTTAGCGTGTAGGTATAGTGCTGAACTTTTATAAACGATAGGGCAATGACGACTAGGGCTGGGAAAAATATCGATATATCGATATTTTAATCGATATATCGACTAGTCGATATGTTTTTAAAAAAATATCGATATATATCGATATTTCGATATATCGATATATCCATAAAAATATTGATATATCGATATATTTCCCAGCCCTAGTCGTCATTGCTATTTCGTTTATAAAAGTTCAGCACTATACCTACATAAAACTTCTCATTAAATTTTTCTATTGTTTACTCTTATTATTATGTATTAAAAAAGCGCAGATCGCTGTTTGTTCAAATACTATTATGATACGTTGTGTGAAAATACCGTAGTTGGGTTTTGTTATACAATGAACGGAAAAATATTTTGATTGTCTACTGTGTCAACTATTTAAACTATTTATAATTTCAACAAAAGATAGGAGTTAATAGTAATATGTAAACATTTATAAAAATATAATCAATCCTGTTTTGGTAGATACCTCTTATGTTATTTGTTTTTTATAAACTCTATAAATAGGAGTAAATATTATGTAAATCATTGAATAAAATTTTGTTTTTGTTTGCATTTATTTACAAAAATTAACAGTGAGTAAATAAGTGCTGAACGTTTAAACATCTGATGTAGTAATTAAATGTAATATTTTATCTTTTTTAAGGGTATTTTCTTTCTAGAGTGGTATTAAGAATTATAAATAATATCCAGTAGTTTTTTCTTTTTATATACGATGTGTTGTACCAATAAAAATTAGCACCGATATCAGAGCTTTTCATTTTCCGCCTGACGTGCTTTTCTTTTCAGGACATTGTTCTCAATCCTACCTGCGATAATAATGGGCTGTTAGAAGTGTTAGTGTTAGAGCTTGATGCAACAGAGAAAAACCCGCATTGCGCTAAAGACTTAAATTGATCCGGCGGGTCTAAATTACTATGTATTTCAGTTTGACCAAAGACTATACAGTGAAAGACTGTCATAGCTTATTGGCGAAATGTGACCAAAAATCGCTACTAAAGAAGATATCGCTAGTCACACAGGTATATTAGAGGGATAAAACAAGTTTACTCTTCGAGAGATTTTAAGCGATTTTGACCTTACAAGCTTTTCACATTTTTCAATATGGATTTCGGTAGTCTCTTAGTACACGGTCTTTGGTTTGACACATGAGCGTACGTATAAATCTCGACCGTCTGAACCCTTAAGTAAGTATGTTTGACGGCGCCTCTAAACGATCGTCTCGCCATTTTCTGGGCGTACTGACATAAGCAGGTGGGTTCTTCTCTTTTGAGTCCAGCTTGAGCTGATTTAACCTTACTATTGATGAATAACATTTTACAAAAAATTATTGCAGCATCGATTTTGATAAAACTATCACCAAATGTCAAATCCTTCCATAAATAACACATGTTTATATTTTATTTTATAATCTATCATTACTAAAGGTACCCATTTACGTTCAGTCGATTGGCAGTCTATAAATTGATCGCCCAGGATGATCGTTATCGTTGCTCAATACACAGTAGAGATCTGTCAAATCTACACGACCTTAAATGCGCAGAAAAGCAAGTGAGAACGCTGTAGAAAAAGACACCCAAACATTGTTTTCACAACGGTTTTTACGTATAAGTAACCTTAGTTATGAGGTAGTACACAATTTTGCTTTTTGTGCAGGTCTTTTAGATTTGGCAATAAGTCTATACTACACACGTATAGTTTGATCTGCTGGCCATATCCAGCAGTTTTCTATCGTGTACGTTATTTGTCACTATTCTGAATTTGTACACTGACTGCAGCTGCCTATGTCTGCATATGCTATGGCTGTCATTGACTGCAGACGACTATAGTTGACAGCTCAATTTTTGTGCATAACTCCTCAGCAGTTTTTTTACATAAGGGTCATTCTTTTACAATCCGCACATAAATTTAAACTTGACATTTTAGGATCGTCCAAATTTCCCTCCAATTTTTTACAGCCTTTATTAATAAAATTACTTGACCCGTATTTCAGGATTTTGCTGAAAAAAAATTGTTTTCGGAAATATTAACATAATGTATTTTCGATAATTTGATGGATTTTCTCCAATCTTCTCATACTTGAAATTTATTATCTCTAGTTGTACTGATCGGATCAATGTTGTTTTTTTATATTACACTTTATTATGTTAGCTTTCGAAGTGTATTAAAAATTTTTTTTTGTTGAGAGGAAATGAAAAATAATAACAATTTAATTGTTTAAATAGTTTTAACATGCTTGCCCCCAACTTGAATTAATTGGAAAAATTATCATTTTGTTCCTTATTCTCTTATCTATAAATCTCATTTTACAAAAAAGTGGGTTCTCTATTAGATGGGAAGTTATTAAATATTTTCGAGCGCAAGAACTTGTAATCGAGCTTTGCGTTTGAGATCTCTGACTCTCCCGCATGTGGAGCGCTCTGGGTGACTTGCGCTCGGAAATATTTAATAACTTCCGATCTAATAGAGACCCCACTTTTTTGTAAAACGATTTTTATAGATAAGAGAATAAAGAACAAAATGATATTTTTTCCAATTAATTCAAGTTGGGGCGCGAGCATGTTAAAACTATTTAAACAATTAAATTGTTATTATTTTTAATTTGTCCAAAATAAAAAATCTTTTTAATACACTTCGAAAGCTCACGTAATAAAGTATAAAATAAAAAAAAAGACATTGATCCGATCAGTACAACTGGCGATAATAAATTTCAAGTATGAGACTATTGGAGAAAATCCAGCAAATTATCGAAAATTCCTATGTGAATATTTAGGAAAATAAATTTTTTTCAGCAAAATTCTGAAATACGAGTCAATTAAATTTGTTGAATGATACAGAAAAATATTTTTTATCGCATTTGAAGAAGTCAAATTTTTTTTTCCTGAAATCCGTGCTGTTTGTAAAAGACTGACCCATAAATAGAATATTTATGTAAATTTATGTCACCGAAGTCGGTAGTCCGATAACAGCTGTCAAAATACTACACACGTTAAGTAATTGACAAAAGACAGGTTCTGGAGTGCCGTTTGTTCATGTGTATGTAAAAATAAGCCGGTAGGCAATGGCCTTACTTGTAGCCAGCTGGCCGGCTGGACGTGAATACCTGACCTAGAATTAGAAAAATTCTGGTGTGTCAAAGTTGGAAAGTTCTTAAAAGTTAGTAAAAAACATTCGAGTAACATTAACATTTTCTACAAAATTTTATTGATTACGCTTATCAAGTATTACTAAGTTTATATTTAGAATCATTTTCAATATTTTTAACTGGCAATTTTTTTCCAGAGTTTGTAAAAAAATTATTACCATGTCCAAAGTGCGGAAAAGTTTATAGGCACGAATCTAGTTTATCACGTCATTCAAGACATGAATGTGGAGGAAATCGTAATTTTGAGTGTCACGTGTGCCACAAAACATTTTCACAAAAATACTCAGTTATATGCCACATTTTAAAATTTCATGCACAGTCTGAAGTTGAAAGGTATGTAGGCAACGCTTGGATATCTACATATATTTTAACATTACGTAATAAGATACATATTAATAATAGTTGTGGTGAGACTTTTGTACTTACATGTGTTTTAGTACATAAAAATCTGACTGTACAAGTGTACACCTGTGTAGGGTGTAATTGAATGACTTGGTCAAACTTAAAAGAAGTATGCTCCTCTTTACATTAATGATACAATAATTTTATAAATCTTGTTCGGAAACGACCTAATCTTGTGATGAATAGAATAATTCTTTCCCCAGTTCAATGATATAATAATAACCAAAGTACTAGATACGCTGTAGACAGAGTCCAGCTGACCGGACAATACAAGTGAGATAGAATAGCATCACGCAAGAAACTGCTATAAGGGACACGTGACATGTGGATAAATCCCCACGTCACGTGGTACAAAATACTCATACATTCGTTCACTATGTCTCAATTGTCTCTCTCTAATGGTCCTGGTCTATCCGCATTCAACTCAACATACGGTACGGCGCATCTAGTTAATATTATTATATCATTGCTTCAGTTAGGCCAAGTCATTCAGTGATAACAAAGAAAATAGTTGGAAAGATTAAGACTAATTCAGAATAGGGAGGGATATTGATTAGATTATCTCATTGGCAGATATAAAGTTCCTTCAGAACTATACTACTGCATAGATAGTAAAGATCTTGAAATAGAGCTTTCTGAGACGACTAAAAATATTGTTTTGCCAAAATTGTTTCATTAATAATTGTGGAAGTAGTAGTGTTACTTCTACTATCTCCAACGACGATAGTCGTTGTTTACTTTTATACGTCTTTTCCACTTTTTTCATCTATTTTCTCTCTATTTTTATGTAGTAGTAGGTAGGACCGTATAATACATAATAATTATTATTTTAGATATAAATTTCGAAACAATTAATGTAAAACGAAACTCCAGTTTAATTCAAGATTAAGTCGAAAATGGATTGTTTTTGAAGCTACAAGTCTTAAACACCACCATAGCTCCTGTCAATAATATATTATGTTCAATTTTCTTGAGCAAGTTAAAAGGCAGTTACAAGATGGTAAGAATAAGCCGAAAGTTGCAATAAGTAGCGAAATAATTACAGTAATTTTGTAACAGAAAATGTGTAGTAGATGTTTCCAATTTTTATACTTATATTTTTAATGTAGTATTATTTTACATTACAGATGTTATACTTTACGCTTCATCTCTCGAAGAATACAGACAATTGAAAGTTTTTAATATTGGTGTTAAATACGGCTGTTCAAGATGTAAACGAACTTATGGGCAAAAGAAGACTTTAGGTCGCCACTTGAGATTAGATTGCGGTAAAAGTCCTTCTTTTTCGTGTCAAATGTGCGCTAAACCATTTAAACATGGCTACTTGGTTCTTAAGCACATGCGCGAAGAACATCATGTTTTTATTCAGAGTTTACGTAAACGATCTGGAGTCGATAGTTTCAAAATAAAAGACTAAACAGTATTCTTCGTAGTATCACACTAAAAATTTGTAATTTCGATATTTTTCACTTTCAATGTTCCATATTTTAGAGAAATGTGCTTTTTTAGTCACTAATGTAAGAGATATCTTAAGACTTGTACCTACTTATAATAATTACATTGTAAAACTTAGTCACTAAATTAAATGTAATTTCTAATTTATACCAAAGATTACAATTATAGAAGTGGAATAAATAAATAATTATTACTTACTTTCGAATAATTATTCATTCACTCCATCGAAGTTGTGTAAGATTCTATTTTTTGAAGCAACAATTGTGAAAACCGTGAAAATTAAACTTCTTTTCCATAGAGCTATAAAGATGGCTCACAAGAACCGAATCTAATAATCTGAATAGGCTCAAACTGAGTTTTTTTGCTTTCTTGTTAATGTAAACAAACTTAATATCTTGACTATACCATAAATTTTGGAAAATTTAGCATTCGGTACATGAATCCAGAAAAACTAGTAAGTAAGGTGTTTTTTTGAAATTTATTTAATAAAGCAATTATTTATTATAAATGTTTCAATAATCCAATTTTTACTTTTTAGGTGTTAGCATTAGTTCGGAACATCAAATTGGTATAAACGAAGTAATAAATAATCAGTACATGGAAAATTTAAAGGATGAACATAAGTGTCCCAATTGTCGGAAAATTTACAAACTCAAATATACTTTAAAGCGACATTTGAAATTAGAATGTGGAAAATCACCTACCAATAAATGTAATATTTGTGGACAAATGTTTTTCCACAGACATAGGTTAGTGAGTCATATTAAAGCACTACATGCTGAAAATTTGCGAATATAAATATGCGTGTTAAAACATTTTAAACAAATCATTATCAACTTCCTAGACATCACTATTTTCTTAATGGTCAGTGGTCAGAAGCCCCTTACCCATTATCATCCACGATTGATAAACACGAAAAACCTAAACCTCTCTTACCTAAAATTGATTTATTGGATCGATTTTTATACAAAGATATGATTTTTTTTTATGTTTTTAAGAAAAATAATGTAGATATTAGACAAAAAAACAAACTACTATAGTAGAACCCCGTTGTAACGTACCATCAAGGGCTGAAAATTTTTGTACGTTATAGCCGGAGTCCGTAATAAAAACAAAACAAAATACACAAAACATTAAAATCGGGCCAAAGATTTAGTCAGTTATATCCAGAGAAACGTTATTATAGGGCTACTTTATAACGGGGTTCTACTGTATTTATAAATATGTCATATTGAATTGTTATTAAATAAAGTGTATATTAAATGTTATTATATTATTGTTTGGATTTTTTATTTACACAAAAATTAATAAAAATGCGATAACATTTATACGATATGTAGCGAACTGGATTATGGCGAGGATGTTATTATAACGTTGTTTCTAGGAAGGTAGGTTGATTTTATCGAAAAGGCTTTTGACCATGAGACAGAAGCAGCTTTTCTGTAATGAGTGTAAAAAACAACGCAACTTAGACTATTGCTAGCCATAGCCATTCTCAGGTTGAAAACTTCCAACTACGTAAATAAAACGACTGGTAAATACTACTGACCTCCTTTATTGCATAAGTAATCCTCATTCTTTTCTTTTTTAGTGTTTCTTTCATGAAAACTAAAAATCTATAATATATTTGCTTCTTGATCGAGGATATAAACGTTACTCTTCTTTTTTAGGTGCTTATCTACATGTTAATATGAAATATGCTTTTGTGTATTACATTCTTATTTAGTAAGTCATAATTTATTTATATCACTCCGTTTCTAAAAACGTGTGACGAATTTTTCCAAATTTTTGGGGTGCTTAAACATTATGGTTTAATTCACGAATGTCTTCTGACATGTTACCAACTTAGTATGTATGATTTAAGTTAAAAACGACGTATTTATTGAGTTTAATTATATAATTTAGTTAAATCATATATTATTTATTTTAAAAATTTGCTAATTTAATTTTTTATTGAGTTTTCTAAAAGTCACGTGTCAGAAAACAACTGTGAACTGAGTAGGTACATTTATTAAATAACTTTAATGTTTTAATTTATATGTTATAAAATGTTTTATTGTGTAACGATTTTAATATAACATTGATAAATTTTTCAGATCCCAATTTGTTAGATCACAATTTAGAACTCTCTCAAGCATTATTCGATGAAGTAGATAATAGTGCTTGTACCATACAAGTTATATTTCCTGAGGGATGTACAGCCATACCGCCGTTAATTTCCGAAATGGACACTCTGATTTCTTTTCAGAATATTTCTGAAGAAACTGACGAGAAACCAACTTTAACGGAGACAAGAGAAAGGAAGCTTAATCTTCCTTTCGCAGAATACTGGACACCCGCAGGATATGAGTGTCCTAAATGTGATAAATTGTATAACGCTAGAAAAAATTTAGCGAGACACATGAATGTCGAATGTGGCAAAGAGCCTCAATTTACATGTTCTTATTGTGATTATAAAAACCACAGACGGAACGAACTTAAAAAGCATGTTCGTAACAAACATTCGTCAATACTGCTGTAAACGTATGTTCAATGTTGATGTATTAAAATGTACTTATATTTTACTGTAGAAAAAATATCGAAAATTATAAGTACTACCTACTAATTGTGTTTCTGTAATTAATAAAAGTTTAATTGATAAGTTGATATTTCTTTGGTTAATCCACAACGAATAACATAGTAGTAACAGTTCGTTGTGTTATAGTGTCAACTATCTTATTCCGAAATGACTTTTTAATCTTATTTGTCCAGCTACACAATGGAGTTCAGCTTTTAAATGTTGTACATTGTAGAAGGAGCCATAAATAATACCATTTAAATTTACTTACCTGACAAAACCCTTCTTACAGGGCTGCACTTGTATATCTAGGAATTTTTGTGCTTAAAAAATTTACGTTTGAACAATATTAACTAACAATTAAGAATTTCTACAAAATACACAATTTATTTAGACAAAATTTGAGTATTTATACAAACTATATAAAAAGATGGGATAATGACTTTCCATTAAGTAGCTATATCTACCTAATATTAAAAATCAATAAAGATTACAATGAAGAACCAAAAGGACTTATGCTAATTAGGTACTTTTTTTATACCAAAATATACAGGGTGATGGTGAGCCGTAATGATTTAGTATTAAAGTGAGGAACCACGAAAATAAATCTTGGGGCTGTAATCGCATTTGCATCGTGACGTTTTTTGGTCTCTAAGTATACAGTCCTTGAAATTGAGTTTATAACAAATTGGATAATAGTTTGTTACATGCGTAATGCTCACCACATTACCTTCATTGTAATATCGGTTTAAAGAACAATTGGTGTGCTAGCTCATACGCTCTACGGCTCTACGGTGGTGTCCAAATACTTGTTCAAAATTATACGGATAACTTTGGAGGGACCATTTCCTTAAATATAGTCGTTCTAAAATATGAAAAATTAAAGGTTTTCTCCCAGTTTCAACAATCTTTAATGATTTAAAGTAATATTAATTTATTAAATAAAATTTTTTCAGGACATGGAGCAAAACTTCCTTCGTATACTTGTCACCAGTGTTGCAAACATTACCAACTCCTTAGTTCTTTGCAACGTCATTTAAAACATGAGTGTCAGAAAGAACCTCAACACAAGTGTCCATACTGTAGCAAAAAATCACACCAAAAAAGTAATTTACGGCAACACATAAAAAAGAGACACAGCGAACTGTTACGTTAAATTTTGTTTAATAAAGACTTCCAATAAGCAAATAATTATTGAACTTGAAAGATGCAATCTTGTTTGTTGATTTGTTGCGACGAGACCCTGTTTTGCTAGAAAATTAATCTAAAAATTACCATCCAATGGTGTTTTATTATTTTGAGAAAATATCTAAAATGGTACTCCAATGAGCAAGAGGTACCGGATTCGACTCCCGTACCCTAAGCTTGACATTTTTTAGATCTCAGAGTGCTACTCAGTGCTTGAAACTGGGAATACAGATGCGTAACCTATGGTACTAATCTGCGGTTAGAAGGGTAGTACTGGCCACATTACCTTGATTCTAATATAGGTATTCTAAATGTTTCGTAAGCTATGAATAGGAACTGTTAATATTTTAGAATATAACTTGGAGGCGAACATCTATTATGGAACCAACTTTCTTGAAGCGTTCCCTCAGTGGTGCTACTTGTGATTGCGTTGTTAGCTTAAAAGCTGGAGTAAAGAGTGGTAAATTCAATCGATTTTCAGTAGTGATATGAGTTAAGTATCACTTGCCATTACAAAAAATTACCATTTAGTGTGTTTATTGTCCTTAGTTTATAGTAGGTATTAACGTTTGAAGTTTTTCCAAAATTTTCTTCTAGTACCATTAAATTATTAATTTATCTAATTCGTCTTTTTTTCAGAGTTCAAACCCGAACATTTGTTACTTCGAAAAGAGTATTACAGAAAATTTATATTAACAACGGTAGTAGGTAATAGAAACAAATTTCAGTGCTTACGATGTGGAAAACTTTATCAGCGCCGGGAAACCCTACTGAGACATTTACGTTTAGAGTGTGGACAAGTTAGGCAATTTTTGTGTTACCTATGTAACCAACGTTTTAAACGAAACGAACATTTGGTAGCTCACGTGAAAACTGTTCATAGTTTGAAACAAGATTAAAATTATTTTATCTAATTTGGCGTTGTTTGTGAATTATTAATTTAATAATACGGAAGCCATGAAAACATGCTTGTATCGAGAAGCCATAAAAATGTTTATAAAGCGAATAAACGTTACGTAGCGTGGTGTTACGCAGGTCCATTTCTTTCTCGACGATACAATCATATTTTGATAGCTCGGAATAATGATTGAAATTATATTTATTTGATTAAGGGTTAAATTGAAAATTAAATTTATACAATAGTAATGGGTAATAAAAAAGTGAAGTAAATATATGCTTTTCTTTAATTGCATGTTCCGATTTATTAACCACCCCTTTAAAATTAAAAATTTTGGTGGAGGAATGAGAAACGAAGCTAAATCAAACTTATAATATATAATTTCAGATGCTCGTTTTACGGTAGATTTGCCAATGAAAATAGAATTAAAAGAAGTAGATTTCAAGCCTTTCGATTGGCCAGTTAGTTTATCAGTAAAAGACGTTTCAAAACGACCCAAAAGAAAACCTACACCGTCTAGTAATAGAATACGTGGAAACTTCACTTGTACTAAATGCGGTAGAAACTACATTCGAAAAGATTCTTTGCAAAGGCATTTAAACTACGAGTGTGGTAAAGATCCACAATTTCAATGTCCGTTTTGTTTACAAAAATGTAAGCGAAAGGAACATCAAATGAGACATATTAGACGGCAACATAAGGATAAAATTGGTTTATTAGAAGAAAATAATCCGGATTTATTGTTCTACAACAAGACCATTTAAAATTACCTACGAATAATTAATTAGTAATTAAACTTACCTTACTTTCGTCGCTTAAATTCATTTTTAATGTGATAAATATTGCCTTTTTTTAAAGCAATGATATTTATTTCTTTGGAGACTTGGCTCTAATAACATCCGACAATCAGTGGTGTGTTGTAAGCAACCGGTTATTTATAACGTCAACGTTGAGTCGTTAAACGAAGCTGGATTATGTCTGTTGCATTCTGTTAAATAAAGAAAAAAGACTCAACGTTCGGGTTATATTATAACTGGTTGCTTACAACACACCACTGATTGTCTCATTTTCAAAATAATTTTTCTACAGTCACGAAAATGTAAACTTAAAAGTTTGCAATTTTTAGAAGGCTTTTGGCACTACCACCATGGAAGCTATTAATGTGGATTTCGAATGGTTTTTGGCATCACAGATTCAAATTGACCACTTTTCATTTGCAATTCCTTATAAACACTGTGTTTTAAATTAAATTAACGAGATTTCAACTTTTAGAAGAGTTAATTGCTTTTTGAATTTGTATTTTTATTTTACAAAAGTGCATATTCTCGAAAATATGCACTTCTTCCAATTATGATTTCAAATAAATAATTCCAAAGAAACTATTCACCTTGCTGTGAGTAGAATGTATTTCATAACTGCCCAATCGTACATTTATACCAATTGTTTTCGTTAAATTAGGTTCTTTTAGGCTCCGTTACCCTAAATTAGACTTATCTTCTTTTAGAGATATGACATTATAATTATGTATAAATTTTTTTATCTCCAAATATTTGCACATTTCAGTTCTTCCCAGTTTGAACAATTTTATATACTCAAACAACCAACATAATATTTCAAATGTTTCTAACCTCAAAACTTGTATTACTTTAACCTCAAAACTTGTATTACTTTAGTTAGTTTAGTATAGATTCGCATCAAAACCCCAAAAATATTCATTAGTAATTCATGATGATATTTTGTACCTATATCTACTGTGTAATCCACTGATTTTTATTTTTTGAGGTTTCCCCAAAATTAAATATTGCTAACCTTTTCTACAGTTTTCAAACATTCGAATCCAGGAAAAATTTATGTAAGTAGTTTATACGAATTATTGTAATAAATATATTATTTTGCTTGTTTTATTTTAATTTGGTGTTTTATATTTTTCAAGCTATCACATATAACTTTTTAGTTAATAATATTTTTGTGTTTGTTAATTACTCAATTTATTTATTTTTTAGCGAGTTGTTACTACAGGTAGTTATTTACAAAAAAAAATAATTTGTAAATGTAATTATTGTTAAATTTCTACCTGTACTACCTATTATACAATTTATTCACTAATTTTAGTTTTTTTTATTAATTTATGTATTGAACAATAATAAAATTTTTTAATTTGTGTTCATTTTTTTATTATTTCTTATTCTTTTATTTAGTTTATTTTTCTCTTTTATTCTTTTTATTATTTATTTCTTCTTTTAATTTTTTGTTTTGTGTTTCTAACATTGTTTTTTGTTTCAGCCCAAGATTTGAGTCCTAATCGAAATTGGAATAATTTTCCGGCCCATCTTGCATTACCGATGATTCTTATGCGCGAAAGTATGAAGAAATCGCTCATATATTCGATGAATAAATCTAATTCTGATCTTAATACCTCGATAAAATCCTGTAAGACTTCCAAAGGTTCCAAAGATGGTAGTGGTTTCGACTGTCCCGTTTGTGGAAGAATCTATAAATTAAAAAGTTCCCTTCGTAACCATCAGAAATGGGAATGCGGTAAAGATCCACAATTTAAGTGTCCTTATTGTGTGTATAAAGCTAAACAAAAAATGCATATGGCTCGCCATATGGAGCGTATGCATAAAGAAATAGATTATTCGGCAATTAAGAACGAAATGAATAGAAAAAGCGAAGCTGCAGTTGACGAAGAAGAACTATCAAATGAACAAGATGCCATGGATTCGCAAGAATCGATTAGTGAAACTGAAGGCCAATAAAGTAACCTCTTTAAACATATCTAGTTTTATTGATTTTTAATTACAAATATTGCTTCTTAATACTGAAGGAATATATTTTTTTTATATTTCAAGACATTGCTAGCTTATTTTTATATTCCTAAACTTGGGAATATAAGCTGTGAAGCTCATTATTAAATGGGCATTGATTTTTGTGTTTGGTAGGTGATGATACTGCATTTTTATCTGTAAAAGTCGATTGTTTTTATTGTTTTAATAGATTGTCGAATATTCGCCTCATCGACAATAGAACATATTTTAAAACTCGTGCAGCGTTACTAAAATTTAGTAACTTGAAACATTTGGTTTATTATTAATGATAGGGTATTAAGTACGTTGCTGGGTACAACAGTTGTGACCCGTAATGATAACTATGAAAATGTATAGATTCGTATTACTTTTTCTTCTATAACACAGTCTTCTGTTGCTCAGTTACACTGTGTATTCTCTATTTCCTTACGGTGTTTCCCAGGAGTAGCACATCTTTTATTCGAACTATTTGCTTACATGTAAGAGACTGAAACTAAGAGACTTTGGAACCGCTAATAAACCTTGGTATAATAAGTTTATTTATGTAACACGAATGCCGTATTTCGGAAGCACTTCGATTCGTCAATATCAACTTCCACACTATTTCTCATGACGAATTAGAATAATCATCTGCTGTTTTAAATTCTTTACTCTCGTACTAGGTACTTGGTGTCTGTTTTTTAAAGGCACTATTTAGCTTACTATTTTACATCGACTCAAAATAAAATCATTTGTTGAAACCGAAAACTAACAGACGGTACTGTAAAGCTCTCGATTAATTTAGTTCGGCATTAAATGTAACTTTTGATTTGCTTGTTTTATTAATAAACATCTCTGATTAGCCAAGAACAACTGTGGGCTAGTCAAATTAATCTTAATTCGGTATTAAAGTTTTACAGTATCTGCTGTTCGAACTTTCAATGGGTGGAGCAATTGTGGAGCAGCTACCAAATCGTTCGGTGACTTATCCCTACTTTGGGAACGTGTGCGGTCGCTACGTTGAACTATCTCGATACCTGCCCACTTAAGCAAATTAGCGCACGATAGTATCGCTAATGCTGTAACAATTGGTAACTACTTCACAACTGTTACATCCGGTGAATGCACCCAATGTAAGGAATACGACTGTTGGAGTTTAATGCCCGTTTTCACCGACAATTCGCAAAGTTAGGCATTGCTTAATTGGACATTAGCATTTTTTAAGTCGAAATTGCGCTTCATCACCTTTCACCACGCGCACTAGTGTTCCTAAATAAGATAAACAAAGGTATCCATATATCGGTATCGTAATGGTTAATAATTTTAAGCATCGGGTTAGGAGTTGTCTTAGCGTTAGGCACTTGTTACGTAGGCAATTGCCTAGGAACCGTCGGTGAAAACGAGCATAAGAGTATTTCATTAGATAGTGCAATGTGGATTGAACGTATGATTAGAACGAAAGGAAAAACATATTTTTTAATTTAGAGTTTAGTGAGGTGAAATACCCCACTCAACTTTTCATTTCTTAGGAAAGGGTGCTATACTTATGTCTAATTCGCCTACGAACACAATGTTACTTCGCACCCTCCAGTACGGACTTGTAATATCCCGAAGGGTTTTAAATACGTATCTCGTTCAGGTTACTGTTACTAATAGGAATTTTCGACCCAGCGACTTTTTATAATTTTTTGAAAGTTGAACCAGTGTTTAAATAGTTGTATGATGACGTTTAATTTAGTTCCTAATCGGCTATTGCGAGCTGTTAAATTTGTTATGCGCGATTGTTGTCTTTTAAATAAAAGGGTCTTCTTTAATTTTTTATATACGAATTTAACGTTGATAGTGAATGTGTGAGATGATTTTTTGTCTTTTCTCAAGAGAGTAGGAGTTTTCCTTCTGTATAGGATAGAGTTCAGACACTGTTTTTAAAAAATCCCATGTTTGACATATTTTCAAACTTTTGTGCTACCTCAATAATTGGTTACGTTTTTTCCTTAATGTGACTCAAAATTTTACAACGAATTTTTTTTGTATTTTATATTTGGCATTTGATAATATTTGCCTTTATAGTTTCTATAGTGGCTTGTGATAGAGTATAAACACATTTTATATTATATTAACGTAATTAAGCAGTTTATATAAATGCATACATTACCTATTAGAATTAAGGATTTTCGACATAATTTTTCCTAAACTGCCTTTCGCAAGTGCCTCAAAGTTTACAAGTTCCTTAAAGTAGAAAACAGTTACCTAGTTTTTACTGTATCGTTCAGCTTTATTAATTAGTAGGTATAACTACATTCAAATTGTAGCATTGTACTCGTATTATCACATATTTAAAAGTCATCCATCAGCAGGTTTTAAAAATGTATTGTTATTTTTATTATTAATTATTGACTGATTACAGCTTTTACAATACTTAGCTTGAGAGAGGTTTGTTTCTTTAACCTTTTATATTTTTAATTGTATCAATTACCTAGCTTGGCAGCTTTTTATGTAATCTTAAAATATTGTCATTAGGCCATTATAAGTAATTTGTTTAACTCACTTTTTGGGGCAAGAAACTTACGATGACCTTTTGCTTTTATAATTATATCGAGAACTAGGCTTAAGTGATATAAAGTGGATATTAATTATTTTTTCTTATACCTATTAAGCTATAACAAACTTGTAGTTTTTAATGTATCCATTTATACACAATCTACAAATCCTAGGCCTTTTAGTAGTAATGTAGCGTAAATATAAGGTGAAGGGATGTTTATATACACAAAACAAATATTCCATACCAACTCACATAACAATACTCAAAGTAATAATGTGATCTTTTTAATACTGTTATAAATAATAATGTTGTACTACGTAATGAGAAAAGTTCCTTTTTATCATTTTATAAATATAATAATTTTAGATGTAATTTTCGCAACCATTTTATCCGTGGACATTGTAACTCACGATCTTTTTCACAGTTGAAACGGTCATCTTTGAGTTCATCGTAGTTCCACTATTAAAATCACAAACAAACATTAACGTTATGTATTAAACTAAAACCGTGGACGTATGACGATATTTCCTCTTACGTCATACATATAGTTGAAAACGTTGTAATTGCGTGAGTGTTCGATTTTTTAATCACGAACAAAACTGATCACTTTTTGTATCAACTCAATCGTTAAATAAACAGAGATGAATAAGGTCGGAACATCACATGATTACAAAGATTCAACTTTTTAACTAACGACGAGACTGCAAGGATCCGCTATTTCAACTGTAGTTTATCTATTGCTTCTTCTTGCTTTATTATTATTATTACACAGAGTACTAAAAGTGTCAATGGGTCGTGGGATTATAAGGTATAGTCAGAATCCAAGTTATACATATTTACTTAAGTGGCAAGATTTTTTCAGCTTCTCGATCTATTGGACTTTTAATTGCTCTTATAGCGAATATTGTAACTCATTTGCAAAAATATAATTCAAAATCCAAATTCATTAAAATTCCCAATACAAATTTAGAAATCCTCTACTAGTATTACGTAAAAATACGTTTTTCTCATTTTGCTAAAAATTGTGTAGTACTAGAAATTTAATAAATTAAAATTTATATGTTATAAGTTGTATAGAATATTAAAATTTTTTACCTGAAACATTAATGTTTGGAACGAGTTTACAATTTATTTAAATTGTTAAAATTACTATTTTTAATAAATTTGGTAATATTTGTAAAATGTCGTGCATTATTGAAAAGAAACCTAAAACCTAATTGTGTACCTACTATTACTTAATCGATATTTATTTTCAGAATGGAGAATTTAAAAATATATATTCTTTTGTTTCTTTAGGCCAGACACGCACTGGGATCTTCTTAGTCGAGTAATTTAAAAATTATCTAACAACGGTTTGTTCATTCGTTATAAAAACCAACAAAAATAATACATTTTATGAACTATTGAATAGACCGTTTGTAAGCGATTATTTAGTTACTGCAACTAAAAAGTTGCTAGTTGCGTGCAGGGTTTGCTGCATTTTTTAGTTGACGAATTAAAGCTTTATCCTATTTAATTAAAAATCAGTGGTAAGAAATTATAATTAAAATTGAATATTTAAATTGATATCTTTTTGTTTTAGGTGAAATAAAAAATATAAACACATTTACTGTATGTGTTATGTGTTAAACTAATGTTTAAGAAACTTATCGAGGGACAACTTACCAAAGTTCATGTGAATTTGTTCTAGCGTTATACTCATCAGCTCATCACATTATTTGGTTATTTGTATTTATTTTATTAATGCTATTAAACCTAAAGCAAAACTACCTAAACAATCGTGAATGGAACTCAAAGTTTTTAACTACTTTTATAGTTGCCCAACTTTTGAATCGGCCAACTAAAAAGTTGTTATAGTCGCCTATTGTGACTGGTGTTCACGCAATAACTTAAGCATGTGTTTAGCACTCATGAGGTATAAAGATCGTGCCAAAAGCGATAAACTACACTCAAAACCATCCGAGTGTTTCTAGTACGATATTTTATCCGAAGGAGACCTTAAACGCCTGCTTGACTTACTGCGTAAGCACATACAGGGTGAATCCTAACGTACGGATCAAACTGATAGGGCATCTAAAGGGGACCAAAAGATAATTTTTTTTTAAATAAACTTTTAATCAAAATCTAATAACAACAAAGTTACATGGGTTTTAAGTTCTTATAAATTAATGCCCAGCTATTGAGTACCGCTGAGCTTATACAAAATACCCTATTTAATTTCTGACGTTTATTTAATTTTGACTGATTTTGACGTACATGATTAAATAAAATAAATCAGCGGATTTCAATAGGTGGGCTGCCATAAATGGGTATTTTAAAGAAAAATTAAATAGGCATAACTTTGATAGTATAAAAGTTTTACTAAAATTTTAGCTGAACTTTGTTTAAATAATTCTGAAATATTGCAAATTTGAATTCAAAACGTAAGTCATTACTCTATTTTTAATATAAAATGCTCAGGTTTATAAGAACTTAAAACCGTTATAACTTTGTTCTTATTCGATTTTGATTAAAAGTTTATTTATAAAAAGTTATATTTTGGTCCCCTTTATGTGCCCTATCAGTTTGATCCGTACGTTAGGATTCACCCTGTATACAAATAGCGAGTAGTTTAGTACGCGCTTGCCTAAGGCTGAATGTATTTATCTTCCTATGACCTATCTTCAATCGACCCATAAACTTAAATATGGCATTAAGCTGAGCTTTACTACAATTTTGTGTATTTCTATTGGTTGAAGGTCAGTTTAAAGTTACACTTAAGTTTAAGGGTCGATTGAAATACTCGGCCTATATTAACTCTAAACCTAAAAAGTTTGAGCAATACAGCACTTTCCATAGTGGCTTCATGGCTTATCTCCCCACATAAAAGCAAAGCATTTTTTAGCTATGCCACTAATAAAGATAAGATCAAGAACTTCCATTAAGAAGATCCACCCTGGTTCCATGTAATCGTTAAATGTTTTGAAAGATTAGTTCACTAGGCTAACGCTTGAATCATCCATCACGCACCTCGGAAGAGGGTGTTCACGCTGTTTAAAACGAATTAATAAGAATGAAATGTTCTTACTAATTTTTGATTGAACTAACCTACTTTTTAGGTGTTACTTATAAAATGTTAACGTGTGTGCTTTAAAAAATTAGTATTCTAGATTCTATAGGTAACATATAGTAAATCTGGACAAAGTAGAAGATTTTTCAAGTGTTTTTGATTTTTTTCTAGTATGAGGCTTTGCACAACATCTTGTCCATTATAGTGCATTAAAATTAGTTAACTGTAGTTGCGATTTAAAAGTAAAATAATTTAAACTAAAGCTGGATTTATAATTGAGCCGTACGCTAGTGCGTTACATGCGCATTTTTTCGGGAACTAATAGTGTTCAGCGGGGACGCTTTCCAAGGTCGGTACGACCGGATCACTATTGGTTACCACTAAAACGCGTGTGTTACGCAGTACACGTACGTCTCAATTATAAATCCAGCTTAAGGGTTTAATTTTTTCAGATGCGGCTATCAGAAGTCAAAAGAAAAAGTCAGGTGCTGCTATACACAAATGTCCACTTTGTAACAAAGATCTGACGTCTGACTTCGATTCACGTGCTCACATACTAGAACATTACCCTAAAGATAGCCCCGTGTGTCCTGTTTCAGGATGTGGAAAACATTATGCACATCCTAATTCTGTAAGAAATCACATGAGGTTTAAGCATGCGGATCAATGGAAGCAGATGAAGCAATTGAAGTGGAGTTTACCGATAGAAGCGGAGTTTATTTTAAAATAAATGAACTTTGTGCTAATGTTTTTTAAATGTAAAAACGTGTAAAAATAAATAGATGGTGATTGAGTGGCGTTTTTATGCCTTTGTATAAAAATTAGAATAGGTATCTAATGGAAGATGGACTAAACATTTTAAATGGAATTTAGATTTTAAAACTACTAACGAACTAATTTATGTTTTCTTTTTTACAATAAGTGTACATACGTATATTTTGAAAAAATGTAAGTTTTAAAAAGTTTTTTGATTTAGTTTGTATGTACTTCATATTATTTTTATTTATAGGATCGTTGATTGCTAACAATCATCCTTGTGAGTTGTGTGGAAAGTGTTACAAATACAGAAGAAATTTGTTAAAACATATACGTTATGAATGTAACCAACAAGGCTCTTTTGTGTGCAGCTTTTGTGAGAGGTCTTTTAAGCAAAAGGGACATTTAAAATATCACCTTTTTCACTTACATGGTGTAGTTAATAGCAACAGGAAGAGCGAAGAGAAATATAATTTATTAACCCATACTTAATTTGCTATTATACATATTATGTATGAGGTGATTTCTAGGTACATAAAATTTTTTTCAGGGGATATTCTTTAGCTTATTTTCCCAAGTAGAAAAGGTCTTATACAAATATAGGTTAAACTGCTTCGTTCAGCTAAGAAAAAAACATAAAAATTTCTCAAATCATTAATTTCTAAGTGTCAGTGTTTTTTAAAATCACAGTTTATAGCATACAGTTTGGCCAAACGACTTTAATTCATTGGAATTTAGCTGAAAGTGAAAGAAAGTGGATAAATACATTATTCAATTTCCAATCCACAATGTGAAAAATAAAACCTACCTACAAATTAGTAATTTGGCCAAATTGTATGAATCTGTACTTAGGAACTTTTGTATTTAAAATAAGCAAAGTAATAGCTCTTCAAATATTTTGTAGATACCTAGATATCGCCTTGTATATTATTATAGTCATAAATACAGCAATACAGGTTTATGCTGGCGAGCGGAGGGAATGCGCGAAGCACTGAGTTTTCATTTAACCCCAATAACGCAGTAGTAAACGTATTTAAATTATTAAAAAGGCGTGGCCAAATCTGCGCGAACTTATCCCTACCGTTCACCAGCATAAATCTGTAATGCAATACGTACATGAATAATTTATAAAATTAAATAAATGTAATTATTATTATTTAATAATGTATATTTAATTTAAATGAACCAAGTTCATAAATAACGTTCAAAACTTCAGTATACTTGAAAAGGCTTGTAGTTTTGAACGCTCAGTATAATTTTATAATGTTTAGAATTAATAAAATATTTTATTTATTTATTCTTCTATAATATATGTTATTCTAGTTAAGAGTTTTATGTACCGACTGATTCAATAAAAGAGTACCAATATCGAGGGCGAATATTTTCACTCAGCGTTTGGTAATAATTGTAATTGCTTTTCTCTTATTGATGTATGAAAATTTTTAAAATTAATTGTAACAAACATTTAAATTAAACTTTGTTCAACGACACATCAAATCAGAGTCTGTTATGAGAAGGTAATGGTAATGTTGGAAGGTTTCCTATCTAATAGAACAGTGCCTCCGTCTGAGCGATCTATAGAGACTCCGGTTTGTAAAAACCCTGAGCTTTTGTAGCGGCTTTAAGTTTATGTTTTTAACTTCATTTTGAACTATTGTTGTCTTTGTTTAGTTACTAGCAAAATCAATCGATAGGTGTTATCATTTATTAATACCTAGGTAGGTAGGTAGGTACCTAGTGTCTTCTTCAAATGGGGACAGAACTCGAGTTTCAAATTTGGCCGAACCGTACTGTCGTATTATAACGTTATCAAGAATTTGGTCCAACTAGAAGATCCAACTTTAAATTGTGTGTTCTGTTTGGTTAATTGAATAGAAATGTGACAAGAACATCTCAAATACTTTGTATTTTTAATTAAAATTTCACCTCAAGAAAGGTCACATTTTTGTAGCTAGATAATTGTTTATCTCCTCATTATGAAACTTGACCAAGAAGAACGATGATGTACATCATCGTAAAAGCCTATACACTGTATAGGCTTTTACTTAAGGACCATGGTTCTTTACAAACCGAAATAAACGCAATGTTCATTTGCCTGAAAGAAAGGTGTGTTTAGAACACGTGTAATCGTTTGGAGTCACGTTATTTTGTAGGTCGCGTACAGTCTACGTCTCGGTAAGAACGGAACTGGATGAAGTATAAGACTACTTAGGAGGATCATTTACGGTAAATTTTTGGTAGTTTCTCAGTTTTAGATATTGCTGCTGCTGATTATGTTATAGATCTTTTATTTTGTGGTAAAAATATTTTAAGAACAAAAATCCAAAATTTCACTTTTTAAATAAATATGTAATTGGCCTACTAATAAAGGTACACAGACAGACAGCAAAATATAATGCAAGGAATTATTGAATAAACAGTAGATAAACGTGTAAAAGTGAAGTATAATTTTATTCGTAACCTTCCCTTCAATGTGAAAGTTTGTAAAAAACACAGGTCCCCGATGAGAGAACGTAGAAAAGTTGTGGTAGCGTAGATTTAGCCAATTACTAATTTTTGTACTCGATACACGAAAGTGATAGCAAGTTAATATCGAAATGCATCGTTATTTATGTAAATAAATTCTAGACGTTTCTATTATTTACACGTACGTTAAGTTGTAGTCGATTTTACATACAATTTTTTTACAGGGAGATCCAACAGAAGATATACTTTTCCTTCGCACAATAATCAATATTTTTGTTTAACTTGCGGAAGAAGTTACAAATACAATAGCGGTTTAAGAAGACATATTAGATACGAATGCAATACAGTGGGAACCTTCGGGTGCGAATTATGTAAAAGAAAATTTAAGCAGAAATCCAAGTTGATGTATCACATAGAACATTGTCATAACCAAATAGACCTCTGTTGATGAAGTTAATGTGTAACATTGATTGTTATAATTAATAGTAGTTAATAATTAATTAATAGTAATATTAGTGCACGTAATTATAAATATTTTTTATTAGAAACTAAATTTATTTTTGCTGTAGTTTTTGTAAGCATATTTATTTATTAGTTCTTTTTTGATATTTATTATTAATATTTTTAGACGAGAATAAGTTTAATTTCGCGAATAAATTGTCAAGAAGGAAGATTAAGACTAGTACTAAGGACGATTTTGTTAGACGTGTCAATGATTCGGCGTTAACAGAGTTATTTATGTGTAGAAAATGTACGAGAACTTATAAATTGAAATATTCTCTTACGAGACACATGAAATATGAATGCGGTCAAATTCCGAAATATTCGTGTAATCAGTGTAACGCCAAATTTAAACACAAGTACGATTTAGGCATCCATAATAAAACGAAACATACAAATAATGAAGTGAAAAGCCTCTCTCCAGTTTATAGCATAGTATCGGCTTAGTTTCTTCTTTTATTTTTTTACATTTACGTTTTTTAAAAATTTTGTTTTTGTTTTTCATTTAACGTTTTAATTACCTTCGCTGTACGTGAAAATTAGTTCAGGAATTTTAAAATGTATTGTAAATTTAAATTTTGAATTCGAAAAATAATGTTCCGTTTAAACAATACATTTTGAATTACTTTTTAGTTAGTTTTGCGTCGTTTTAGTATTAATTTTTTTATGGGATCACGGTGAATTGAGTCCATACCGCGAAGTTCTGTGTAAATTCAGCAAGTCGAGTAACTTCTTTATTTAAATTGTAAACGTAAGAAAGAACGTTTCCCACTATACTCATATTTTCATTGTAGTTCATTGTGGTACTATAGTATTATTTATTAAAACCGTTTTCAAAGTATTATTATTTTACGATTATTCGGCGCACCTCGAACTCCAGTTCTTGGTTTGTTTGTAAAGGAAAGATAAACGGTCATTAGGAGCAACTAAATCAAATACTAACGCCCGGTACTATAAAGCTTTTCATTAGCTTACTTCAACGTTAACCTTAACGTGGAACTTTTTATTTGTTTTATTTTTTTGGTACTATAACACTTTAATGTCAAATTACAATGACTTTAAGCTTCCCGCAGCTGTTCTTGAGAAATAATCAATAGACGTAACAGTTGTGGAACAGTTACCATCTGCTACTATCGCGCGGTATTTTGTTAAATGAGCGGGTATCGAGATATTTCAACATAACGCAAATGAAATGCGCTCGATAAAATGGCGACCGCTCCGCATACTTTCCAAAGCAGGGGTAAGTCACCGAACGATTTGTTAAGTGCAACTGCAACTGTTACTGTTACGTCCGGTGAATGCGCCCATTGATTATTACCTGGAAGAACCGATCAAAAGTTTCACGTTAAGGTTAACGTCAAAATAAGCTAATCAAAAGCTTTAAAAGTACCGGACGTAAATGTATGGATGTGGCATTTATCAGTACTTGACGTTTGGAAGATGATCCTATGTAAATATATTTTTGTGAACCCCAAACGTGACGTAGTTATAACTTTACCTATTTCCTGTTTGTATTTGTTTGTATACTTTCTATTGTTTGAAATAGAAATTTATTTCTTCGCTAGATAAAATTAACAAGATCTGTATATTTGAACCATTCACTTTATTAACCGTAAAAATCATTTTGTACATCAACTATGTTGTGCATGACTGGATGGTTCCAATACACATATATTGCGTGGAGATGAACATGTCCTAATTTTATAAATTGACCAAAATAATTGCACCAAAACTAAACATGATCATGGTTCCAGTTTACGAGTATGAACTGAATGTGTTTTTTTAATTAATTTTCAATTTGACTAATGACTGACTTTCCATGACTCTGAATTTACACAAGTTTCCATGACTCTGAATTTACACAAGCGTTTTTCAAATTTTTGCGGATCTCATTGTAAATTGCTCAGGTCACCTACAACCCTTCCGCGTATCTGTCACAGTAACTAACGATGAAGTAAAGCTGTGTAGACAATTCGATTGTGCATGAAGTTATGTATATTTTTTCGTATTTTAAGTTTCTTACTAATAAGAGCGTTTAGATAATTTCAAGTCATAAACTGTTACGAACATTTTGAATTAAGGAAGATATTTGGTAATAATAACGCTAGTAAACGCTCAAATTATCCAAATTAAAAATTAGGTGTCAATTTTTTACTATGTGGATGTTCATTAATTATTATTTTTATCATGTACTAATCATGCTAAGGAAAATTTAATGCTTCAACGCACAATTAATCAAAATTGAGTGCTAAATTATCGTTGTATTATTTAATTCACAAGTGATTTTTCCTAAACAACATTATTTAATTTATATTAATTTGGAAAACCTTAAGTCAAACAAATGACTATGTGTAATATTCAATTGTATTATTTTTTTTAAATAAACTTAATTTAAAAGGAAATTTTCCGTTTTCCCACCGTCTAATAAAAACCAGTTACGTAAAAAGTGAACGTACGAAGATGTAAAATGAAATGAGTTTTAAGTTTAAACAATTGTTTGATTTTGATAGCCTTACCATTTCTGTTTGTTTCAGAAAGAAAATTTTCTTGTACTAATTGTTATAAAGAGTACAAAAGTAAAAGGAGTTTAAGAAGACATTTAACGTATGAATGTAATAAATACGCTCAATTTTCTTGTGAAATTTGTGGGAAATTATTTAAACATAAACATAATATGAAAAGTCACTACATAAAACACACCGTGACAGAAAAATTGGAAGATAACATACTCGTATAAATGTATCGTTTTAGTTTTTCAAAAATAGAATTCTTTCAACTAATAACTGTCATTTACTGGAAAACAAAAACTTTCTTATTAGTGGTGTTCACAATTTATTACTTACCATGTTAATACGGCACTATTTGGCGGAAAATAGGCAATAGTGCCGCCTATTCTTAAAAGTAAACAACTTTTTTATGTGACACTTTTTAAGATGGCTTGTGATTTTGGAGATACGGTCGATTTTTGAATTTAAAAAAATCTTTTTAGCTTCCTTAATGCTTCAGATAATTAGAAAACTAAAAAAAGTTTTGGAATTTACTTATCAACGCATACAATTTACTTCGATAACTTGTTGTTCTATCAGTATACCATTTCAAAATTGCGAGCAATCAATAAATACTTTTAAAATGTCTGAAATTTACAATGGATTTTTAAAAACAAAATATTCGCCTTTAGAAGTAGATTTCATAAATTTCTTATTTTCCAAATAGCTGAAACACTTAACAATCTATGAAAGACTGTTAAAAGAAAATCTGCATTATTTTCCAAACTAGGCACCATCTTGAAAATTGTCAGATAAAGAAATTCTTTATTTACTATTTACATTTTCGAATACGATAATTAAGTAAAAACATCCTCATGTGAGTTTTTAACGGCTATCGCCATTTCTTGCTGCCCAATTTCCACGCTTTCGCTTTATCGAAAACCTGGAAGACCGTTAGCAAGAATTACTTCACCACTTTGTGTAACAATCTGTTTTGAAAAGGAATCTAAATATAAATTAAATATACAGATAAGTTATTTCTGTTCCCAATTAAGGTAATTCCCCGAATTTCAGAGACTGCCAAACCCACGAAAATTGCGCCTTAATGTGGTTTAAAAAGCGGATTTACGACTTGCGAGATTGCAAAATGAAAGTAATTTAATAAATTTTAACAATTGTTTGATAGCCTTACGTTTTTATTTGTTTCAGAGAGAAAATTTTCTTGTACCAAATGTTGCAAGCATTATAAAAGTAAAGCAAGTTTAGGAAGACATTTAACTTACGAATGCAATAAAGAAGCCCGATTTTCTTGTGTTTTTTGTGGTAAATTATTTAAACACAAACACCATTTAAAAGTTCACATCATATTGCGACATAAAAGAAATAAATTAGAAGATCTCATATAAATGTATCTTATCATTTTAAAAACGACTTTAAAGGTTAGTTTTCCATAAACGTTAGAAATATGTCGTTTTCTAATTATTTATTAACGTACTTTACCTACTACAGTGCCTTCATAAATGCCCTCAACCCACGGTACCAATTTGAAAGGCAGCCACCATATTTCATTAAGTTTGATTGGTAGTTGCCTAGCAAATTAGTCACGTGGTTTTAGTGTATTTATGAAGGCACTGTACTAAATCTCATAATAGCTTTTTGAACGCACATTCCTCATTTTAAATAGTGGAGAGGAAATTCGGATCTTTTCTTGAGCCTAACGATAGTATATTGTCTTGGTATTTTTTCAACCCCTTATGAGAATTATAAATCGTTAAGTCCTTTTAAGAAAGAACAGTTTTCTTATGGACTCATTTCAACATAAATATAATTTTATAAACTTGCCAAAGCATCCTCACATTACTCAGAAGTCCCAAAGTGTTTGGGGAACCTACACGTGTAGTAACAAACAAAGATTTGGCTGTAGTTGGTTTCAAGTGAAAGGTCGAGCCCAAAGAATCTGCAGCATGACTATTCTTAGTTTAATTAAATATATATTTTTAAAATTTTCTCGTACCTGCAGTCTTTATAGTTGATCGTCTTATGTTTGTTGCCTTTAGAAAACTGCACGAAGGCGCCTTTCTGTCGCTGCGCTGTCAAAATTTGTTTGTGCTCACTTACTCTTTTAGTGCATATCGTCTGTTGATTAATTTTTAATCTTCAAAAATTTTTGACTGTTCGTTTTCAATTTTTTTCGGAAATTTTTAATTGTGTTTTATTATTGTAGCTGATGCACCACCTAACTCTTGCACTCGTTGTGGAAGACGTTACATGTACACAAGCAATTTAACAAGACATCAACGTTTGGAATGTGGGGTAACACGCCAATACGAATGTAATATTTGTTGCAAGAAATTTAAACACAAACACCACCTTTTACATCATTATAATAATATCCATAATCCTTCTTATAGTACTACAAATAATAACTAATAATTAGTGTCGTAGTTGTCTATAGTTCATAGTTATCGTTTACGTAATTTAAAAAGATCTACGTGTTTAAATAAATGTATTGAATGTTATTTCTTATAGTTAACTAAAGTAACCCAATTCCTTAACTGTTCTTTCAATAACGAATGTTAATCAGATATGTAATAATTATTAAATATATTATTACGTGTGGTAATGATTTTTATTGTGATAAATTTACAGATATTTCCTATGTTTTTAGTATAATTAGTTAATAATACTCCAATTCGAGTCGTTAAGGAAAGAAAATTTTTGTGACGTCATCGATATGGGTTCACGCAACCTAAGACCCCATTTCAGTAAAAAACCTTACTATACGGCAGTAGTCTTTTACTGTACTGCTCTAAGACGGTAGCAGTATTTAATGTACTGCTCTAATACGGTAGCAGTATTTTACTGTACTGCTCTAATACGATAGCAATATTTTACTGCATTGCTCTAAGACGGTAGCAGTATTTTACTGTACTGTTCTAATACGGTAGCAGTATTTTACTGCATTGCTCTAAGACGGTAGCAGTATTTTACTGTACTGTTCTAATACGGTAGCAGTATTTTACGGTATTGCTTACTGCTATTGTGAGACAATTTAAAGATACCCTCGCATTTTCAGATATCAGCCATCTTTGTTCAGCAACATCAACGAGGCACTTCAAATTTTAATTGACGATATGATAACTGTACTCACTCTATCCTTTCTTACAGGGCGATACTCATGTACTACATGTGGTCGAATATATAACAAGCTTTCATTGTATCATCATAAGAAACATTGCGGAAAACCACTGATATATAAATGTACAGAAGCGGAATGTACATATCAAACAAACCTGAAATGTAATTTCAAAAGGCACGTTGTGATAAAACATAAAAATGTGTCTTCTCATATTTTGCAATTTTTAGCACAAGAACGTAAATAAATAGCTTTTTTATGTGCCATAACATATTGTAATTTTCAAGTTGTGAATTTTTGGTCGTTGTCGATGCTAATCGTTTAATTGTAAAATGAAAACAAATATAGTCGTATGATGACCCTTATACAATTTTTAAATGTGACCCATATCCTGTCTTTTTGTAGAAAATAGTAAGTATAACTCGAGTTTCAATATTCAAAACGTCAAGGTACGACTTTGAGTCAATAAACGATCGTTCCAACTCTAGATGCGATCTAAAACTTCTAAAACTTTGGATTTATGGCATGGTCTCTCTCGAGTTGGCACTAACGTTTGAAGAATTGAAGTCTGAATTATCATTTTATGTTAATTGTTCTTGGGATATTTCAAAAACTTTCCTTACCTACATTTTAAATTTAATGGTCCAATATGCAAAAATCGATTAAATGGTTACCTTTCGAAACAAGAATTTTTTATTTTTCAATGTTATAGCAGTTGTAGGCTTTATTGATATTAGAAAATTTGACTTCAAAGAACATTTCTACCTATCATCTAAACATGCCAACTGTAATTATGTAATTAAAAGTATTTTTTACGATTTTGGTGCTTGTAGTTAACTATTTTTATTTTTAGATCCTTACGGGAATCGAAGGAAAAAAAATCGGCCCTATAAATGTGACCGTTGTCCAAGATCTTATACGTTACCACAAAACTTACGTAGACACCAAAGAGTAGAGTGCGGAAAAGAAAAAAAATTTCAGTGTATGCAGTGCTTAGTTAAATTTTATTATAAGCAAGAATTGCTTATACATCTTTACGCTAAAAAACATAAACATAATCTGTAAACGCTTACGATTATTGTATTTAAAGAATCTGTATGAGTTACCAAATTTAAACTAAAATTTTTAGTAATTAGGTATATTGTGGTCTTCTCGTTTTTTTATTGTATAAATACTAACTCTTAGAACTTCTTGTGTATTAATTTAACTTTATACGAAAGAACTGCGAAACGATCTCACTTTAACAATGTACAAATAGCGCATCTATCGTATATCGTTTTCCCGATTAGCTTAAAATATTTGTTTTTGTGATATTTTTAGTTATTTGCTTATTTCGATTATATTTTTAGGGTTTAATTTTCAACATAGATCTTGGAAGCACCGACCGTTTAAATGTGACAATTGCCATAAGTGTTATACTTTAAGAAGAAATTTGAAAAGGCATCAAACAGTAGAATGCGGAAAAGAAAAGCAAATTGCTTGTAGTAAATGCAGCCTTAGATTTTATTACAAGCAAGAACTACAATCACACATGTTAACAAAACACAAATTGTTTATTTCTTAAGTTTGTACGGAATAAAAAATTTATATTTCATTTGGCAGATCTGATCGTCGGCGTTTGGTGTATTTAATAAGTAGGATAACTATTTTGAGTAAAAACCTAATGTATTTCTTAAGTGATTGACAATTCGAAAATGGTATGTGTGTTATGTATGTAATGCCGGCTCTTCACATCGCCGATCATTCGCTGCGCGACCTCGAGTGGCGATGTTTTATTGTCGGTTAATGAGCGATCGTACTGTGTGTACGAGTCGTTCTGAATGATATACCGAATCATTCGGCAAATCTTCGACGTGTGCATTCGCCGATGTGTGTAGCCGGCATAGTAATGTAGATATTCGTAGCCTAAAGAATAAATTTTCGATTTCGCCAGTTTTCGTAATTCACGCGTGGTGAATTGTACAATGTACACCAACCGGTAATATCATTAATCATTAAATCGTAAATTAATTTCAATATTCCCTTACATTCGGGGTTTCTATTTAAAGTATTAAGTACCCTGTATATTAGGCATTAAATGTAATATGAGTATACGTACTTTCGAGTGTGCTACATTTACAATTGTTTCGATATTGTGTGCTTAGAAACTTATATAGCATAGAAAATTTGAAAATGTACGAAACATTAGGTTGTGGACACCAAAGAAAAATAAATATTGAATTACCATTTCTTAATCTTTGTTTATAAACTGGAATTTATTTCTTTATATTACCAAAACTACTCTAAAATGTAATTTTATAAAAATTTTGTAGTTCTCAAATATCGGATGGTAAATTGTGAAATGGGTATGTCTGAAATCGTTGCTGTAAATTCCAAAAAGTCATTTGAAATTCAATATCTGCTTAAAAGTCGCTCTAATTAAAAAGCTCTTTAAGGTATTTATATCAAGATCGCGTTTCTAAAGCTGCGTTGTAGCAGCAAAAAACATTGTACGATATTATAGTACGGTTTAGAGAAGATTAAGGCCGTGTTTTTCATTGGGAGCTACGTTTCATTTGAACGAAGTTCAAGCTCATGCGCTGTAACTCGTTTACGTTACAGTAAAAGTACAGCGCATGAGATTGATCTTCGTTCAGATGGAACGTAGTTTAAACTCCCAATGAAAAACTCGGCCTAAAAGATGCAGAAAATTGTACTGTAGCAATACAAAATTTTCAGGGGTGATTCTTGGACTAACTACGATTATAAAAGTTCATATCAACAAATGTCTCAATCGACATAGTTTTAAAGTTACAGGGTGTTTAACGATAAAAAATGCAGAAAAATGCAAATTTTGACATAATAATCATAGGAACTTTTAGGATGGAAATTAGTCAAAGAATCACCACTTAAATTTGTTTATAAAAGATTAGAATCACCTTGTATATTACTCGTCCACTTACGCTTAGCTTTCCTAAGATAGCGGTGCCGTTAAAGCTAGCGACTTAATGTGACGGTCAATGATGTAAGTAGATATATAATAGTGGTACTATCTTACTGCTTTAATGGCTGTTTTTAGACTTTACCGCTACGTGACGTTAGTACCGTCATATTACGGGCACTATTTTACGACACCGCTATCTTAGGAAACCCAAGCTTAAGTGTTGCCAGTTAAACCTATACTCGTACATAGGTTCGTCAAAAAATAATACTTTTATTCCACAAAAACATGATATTTTTACTTCCAATGTAAAAAATTAATGACAAAAAATATGAATTCATAACATGCCCATTAGCGATAATATTTTAATTATTTTTTGTAATAGATTTATTGTTTTATTACCAATCCTTTTGTACAGATTGTGTTTTTAACCTACAAAATATGTTTCAATCTCTTCGTCAGTTTTATTGTAAAATAGAGACATTAATTTTAAAACGATATTTTAAAGTAGAGAATCTAATTTTTCCAAAAAATACTGAATTCGTTAACGGTGTGTAACGTTATTTTATTTAATAGCTTGTTAATGACTAATTTGTAAAATAATTTTAACAGCACATGACTGTCAAAGAACATAGCTTTGTGTACACATAGGGTAGCCTCGCTTATTGAACATAAACTATATGTTTCAAAAGTTGAAATCTGAACTAAACCTAATTTATCGTAGAGTACGCCATTTTGAATTTTAGTGTATGTTTAATTTCAAGGCCATCCTGTATACCTGCTTAATTATAATTGATAATGTATGCCATTTATAAGTAGATAGTTGAAAATAAAGTACTCATCAAATGTATTTTGCTTTTTTATTGTAACCAGGTAAATTTTCCTTATAGACCTTGTAATAAAACGTTATATTAGCTATGACTAATGGTATTGTTAATTTTAGGTGGATTTCGATGTCAACAGTGTTATAAAGTATATCGACACAAGCAATCGTTGTATACGCACGTTCGATTTGAATGTGGTAAAGCTCCGACCTTTTCCTGTCCAGTACTAAATTGTACTTACAAAGCGAAAAGAAGAGGCCATTTAAAAATTCATATGCGTAAAATACATTTTATACCCACTAATTGCTGAAATATGGAGCAACCGTGAAATTTTTTTGATAACGATGTTATTTTTGAATAAACACCATGTATACTTTTTGTATCTATACATACTACATTGAGAGCTAGAAGTAGATAAATCTTGTCTTACCGAATATATGTTAGCAAAAAGTAACATTATTGTACTGCCCCCCACCGTTTTGATTATTATTGTTTTAACAGTTACACCAGAAAAGCAATTCAACAAGAATTATTTTATTTTCATCTTGGTATTGTCCAGTATCTAGTACTCGGTATACTAAATACCTACTGTATTGATTATTATAAGTGAATGTATAGAAATGTACTCCGTAACTATTTCCATATATTGGAGATCCAGATAAGAAATGTTGTTAGTTCCGTCTAATAAAAATAAAAAATAAATTTTATTCCTTTATTGAAGTTAAAATTTGTATTCCACATGGATGCAAAAGATACCCTTTGTAGACTACAAAAGTGTTACAAAAGAAATACTGCAAGTTGATCAGAATTATCAACTGTGTCTCCTATTGGTATGACTTTAGTAGTAAAACTATCTGAAAGTGCTAGTCTGTCAGTGCGATTCATTAGGACCAAGCACTAAAGCGCCTAATGCCACACGTTCAGGTATACTTGCGCAGGTCGCTTTTACAGGTATAGCGGATAACACACACAGACAGCCAGCATCACTTTTGAATCTACAAGTTTCGCAGCAAGTTTGCCAAACATTTGTGTAAATGCGCGTATAGTTTTTAGAGGGCCGTTGGTTTCTTAAATCCATCTACTTGGCTTTTTCGCACATCAGAAAATTACATCTCTGGAACTTTTTTAACATGTTTTCTAAAACTTGTGTAAATAGAAGTAATAATCAACAGTGGCAGCAAATGTAAGCTTAAGATTCCAACAGAAGAAGAAAACCACTTATTGTTGAGGTGCATAAGTAGCTAATAACTTCTCATGTTTCTGTTAGTTGTTGACTAGTTGAAGTTTGACTCGTAGTCGTAATTTTTTAGTTCTCTAGTAATGGGATTAAAGTTATCTGATACCCTACACTTAAAATTTGAATGTTGTACAATTTGATTTAATTAACGTTGTTACTAAAAACAGAAGGTAATTATGAATTATTTTTTTGTAGTTGAAAACGTGCCATTTTGTCTTCTACTTTGAATGCATTGTTTTTATACAACATTTGTTTTTGCAGGTTTTTCAAATCAGAAGAATCGTAGTAAATACGTCAAAGATGTGACTGGTAGATATCCATGTTTTAAGTGTTGCCGAGCTTCTTATAAACAAAAGACTCATCTGATTCGACATATTAATTACGAATGTGGCGTAGATCCAAAATTCACGTGCCAATTTTGTGGTAGAAAATTTAAACAGAAGAGTAATTACCAAACACACGTAAAACTAATTCACGCTTTTAGAGAAAGTTATTAGATTTATTTTTGAGCCATACATAGACACTTATAACGTGACTCTCCTATTCTTTTCTATACAGTTTTATCACCGCGTATACTTAAATGGACATAATTCGTTGTCATAAATGAATAGGGGATTCACCTACTACTACAATGGTTTGTGATACCACGTAGGATTTAGAATACTAATGGTTTCTCTAATGATCCTTACCTCAAAGTGAATCGCTTATTGGAAAATTTAATTCCTTCGTTCATAGAGTGAAATTTAGAAAAAGAAACGTTATTTTGCCAAATTTTTTGTTGTAGTGATTCATTCATATTTTAAAACCTTTCTATGTTCTGAGTACGAGAAAACAATTCAAGGCAATGCCATAGCAATAAAACATTTTAAATTAATAACACCTCATAGTCAATTTTAACAGTACTATAATGACCCTGAATTGTATAATAAATTGATAAGAGTGGTCACAATAGTTGGTAGAAGTTTCATAGGTATATTTTTTCACATTATGAAATCAGAAGTCAATCTTTCTCTTTAAATGTGTTTGGTATATTGTGCAAAGACCACGTGGAAAACAGTAATCTACATAATTTGGATAATAGAATAAAATATCTAGATACAGAAATCTCAGTGTTTTAAACTACATTCTGTTCTTTTTTTAAGTAAATATGGTCAAAGTTATTATTTTCCATTCATAACACATTCCCCCACCCAAAAGCTAATATGATTAGAACCATAGATTGCTTACACTTTAGAACCTATGAAACTTTTCAATTATCGAAAAATCTGTAATCATATCTATACTATATAAAACAGGGGAATCCCCTCTCATGCGATTCGTTCAGTTTTAATATTTTACTAATATTACTACTTGAGTACGTTTTGAATTGAATGGAATGCGTTCATAACATAGGAGCCTACCATGAACTACGTTACCATTGAACTTGTTAAAACATAGTACATAAAAGTGTCTTAGATCACTTTAAATTTTTATAAAGAGTGTGCTAGATCTACAAATAACTGTAGTTTATAGAAGTCATTGGATATAATTTGATGTTGGTAACTGTAAATAATAACAGCCCAATAATTATATTAATTTGAATGAATTAGATGTTAGATTTTAGACGGAAGACCTTTCGGAATGTGTACGTATGATTCATACAAAATTGTACTTTAGTTTATTATTTGGACAATAATTTATTTGTTTATTTGGTAAATAATTTACATACTTACTAATAGGTTGTGTATAATTTTTTTATAAAATTGTAATGTGATTTTTAATACTTTCTTGTAACAGTTTTAGTGCAAATGAGTTCGAATTGTAAAATGATATTGTATTATACGTAAGAATAGAAACGTTTTTGACAAATGTAGATCTCGAATTTCCTTTTTAGATGAGAAAACAAACAAATCTCAAGTTTTCCAATTAATCTTTGTTTGTATTTCTCTTAACCCTAGCTATCACATCTACTTTCATGAACCTTTAGCACAATCTAAAGTCGGCCAAAGATTTCATGATTATCCACACGCATGAAAAAAAATAAATAAACCGCTGAGTTTCAAAGCAATGATACGATACAGTGAAACTAAGTAGCAAACCCCAGTTGGAAACTGGAGCAACTGGGTCGGTGCAATGAATGTATTGCTGCACTGCGTATCATTCCTTAGATCTGACCACACAAGATCGACAAATAAGCGATCCAGATTGTTGTATCTACTGAGCAATGCAGGGAAGTGTCATCCGAATTAATACGCAACATGTCTTAAAGAGGTAGATTGCAGGGCAAAATAGTTTGATGTCGTTTTAACTCTAAATTGCTTCTATTCAATGAGTAACATATATAAACAATTTTTATTTGTATGTGGGCATGGGCTATATTTAGTAGAAAATAAGACGTAGGTAAATGAAGTGTAAATCTGGAACTGAAATTCTTAAGTGGATATAATTTTACCTTCCAGTAAACGAACCAATGGATGTAAGTCGAAAGAAATTGAAAATTAAAGCTATCGATGTTACGTGCATATTTTGAACCTTCCACATTTTCTGCATTTTGGCGTCTAAACAGTAGTATCTGTTATTTCCTGATATGGAAAATATCTACTTCGGCACAATTTTGTAAATAAAGGGGATTAGGCACATTAGTTTGGCTTGTAGAACACAATAACTTGTTTTTCGTACACCTAACTTAACCAACTAAAGCGCTCACTTCTTTCTTATAAACTGGTAATTAATTAATCAAAATATTTTAGCTTATGGAGTAATTACCAGTAATGGATTAGTTCGACATGTGTGCTTGAAGTGTGGACGCCAATACAGCAGAAAACAACATTTGGGAAGGCATTTGCAATACGAATGCGGAAAGCAAGCTTTATTTCAGTGTCCTTTGTGTCCAAGAAAATGCAAAAGAAACGATATCTTAAGGTTCCACTTGAAAAATATTCATAACTTAAATCTTTAGTTGAAATTTTTATGGAACGACACCTTAATGCGAGTTAAATTGTTATTTGAATTGTGAATGAAAATAAATAAATATTTTTCTACGACAATTTAAAAGAGTTGATTATTACACGTCTATATTGGAATGTGGAGCAGTATCTTGCAAAAACTCCGAACACAGTTCTAATTTAGAGTTCACCTACGATTTCTCATATCTGGGTCAAGATATTTTAAAACAACTGGACGTTGTAGAGGCAACAAGGCGTCCATTTACGATTAAATATCTATCCACAGTATTTCCAGAAAACAGATTTTTACAACCAGTGGCAGTTGTTTTAAAATGTCGGAGAACAGAATACACGAATTAAGTACAAGCACAAAACACCCCGAGTGAAATTGTAAAACAGTAATTCGTCTTTTAATGTAAAGGACAAATGAGTCGGTATAACTGCGGCTGTAGGATTTCAGGTGTGTTTTAAGGCTTCGAACGTTGTTTTAAAAATTGCTTTATTTTTTTTATTCCAACACTTATGTAATAGTCCTGGGGCCTGTAACAGAAAAAAGGGGGTGATCGTATTCAGGCCCATCTTTTGGGAATAAGCTATTTGAGTGCCAGCGAACACGAAAATCTGGTTGGCTTCCACAGGCAGTGGCTTAAGGCCTCAGAGCTGTTAATAATAAATTTCTAATTGGTGAGGAAGGCGGGAAACCCACCTGAGAGGGATGGCAAAGTAAAATCTTACTTTTTATGTAAAAAGTAGTTACTTTGGCAGTGGACAACTCAAATACCGTTTATGAGTCACGAGTTAGTGTTTGCAGGTGTGTAGCATAAAGACGTTAATTTCAGTCCAGCTGCCACGCTCTCAGAGACATTGTAGAGAGCAGCCAATTTTTTTGGTCGATTTTTTTTATAAGAACGATAAAATGTCAAAGTTGCATCCCGAATGCTGTCATATTTCTTACTTTTTTCCTTCTTTGAGAATTTCATTGAAGGATCCTGAGGGCTTAAGCCACTGCCTGTGGAAGCCAACCAGATTTTCTTGTCCGCTGGTACTCAAATAGCTTATTTCCAAAAGATGGACCTGAATACGATCACCCCCTTTTTTCTGTTACAGGCCCCAGGACTATAATGTAGTGTAAAAAAATTAATTCGCTAATGTTAGTTTTTTTCAGGTAAATATTTCTTCTATAATTCGAGTTCCAAGAAAAAACGCACAAATATTTGTTTGAAGTGTGGCAAAATATTTACTCGTTTGGATAATTTACAAAGACACGTTAAATTTATTTGTGGAATAGATCCTCAGTTTAAGTGTCATATTTGTGTATATTCTACAAAACATAAGTATGTTCTTATGCAACATATAAAAAGAAAGCATGATTTGGAAGATTTTGACTAGAAGTATCTATTACTGTATTAGCTAATTTTTAAGTTTTCAAATTATTGAAAAATTTTGTATTTCACTATGTTGAAGTTACAATTTTATATTTTTTTAATACGAAAATTCTAAATAATATACGAGCTTCGATTAAAAATTATTGAGACCAATTTACAGTGTCACTTCAAATATTCTGTTGAGATCTACCGAGATAAATACAGTAGAACCCCGTTATAACGTATTATCAGGGGCCAAAGAATTTGGTACGTTATAACCGAAGTTCGTAATAAAAATAAAATAAATAGAGAAAATATTAAAATGGGACCTTTATAACGGGGTTCTACTGTATCTGAATTTTGGTGTGACTATACCTATTTGGAAAGATCAGTTACAGAATATTTTACTCCAAGTAAGATTGAAAAGTTCAGTCGTATATAATAAAATATGTTGTATATAGGAGCAGCTACTAATCCACAAAATGTGTTTTATATAAAATATATATTTTTTAGTTTAAGAGCGGACTTTGGCAACGAACTCTCGCAAGCACAATTAATAAATTCTTTTTAAGTTTATACTGTCTTGCATAGCGTGCAACGATTGACCAGAGCTATCAAAAGTTAAACTTCTGTATGATCAGTACTTGGATGGGCGACCGTTTAAGTAATTGCCATGAACATGAACATAGCCAACCCTGCTTCATAGGACACGTTGAGTCTTCCTTAGAGACTAATCTGTATTATGTTTAAACCCATCACTACTTTGAAATATACAGAGTGATAACATATAGAATAATTTGTTAGAAATGGCACACCGCATATATTTTTAGTATAATAACTTCATCAATTTTAAGAATGGTAACTTTTTTAAACGAAATACCCTGTATTTTTTAACTGCAAGTTTAATCATTTTTAACTAAATTAATGGAAGCGCTAGACCATGTTCCGATTTTTCGACTGTTTAACAGTTGTATTCAGTATTTCAAGTATTCCTATCACCAAAAAATAGTTTTTGGATTTCGACTACTAGTAGAGTCGAATTAATTTTTTTTGGGAAAAGATTGGACAAAAGATAGCAACAAAGGGACCAATGTGTTGACAAAAAATACAATTTTCTGTTATTTGAAAGTGCTTGTAAAGACCTTTCCTTTAAAAATGATTTGACCCTCCAACATTATTTGCTCCATCTTTATTCGTGGTTGAAAATTTATGATCTTTTAGAGATTGTGGCCGTTTAAGTAAATATTAGAAGTTGAAATTACAGTATTTTTGTGCATTACCGACATCTTTAAAAGACATTTTCATAAAAATTGGAACTTTTATTTTTTTTGAATTTAACTTTAAAATAGATTTTATTTTCGGCATAAACGCAGTATCCGTATGGACTCGGATCGTCCTCATTCTCTTCGTAATTTTATACATTACAAATTACCTCAGATGTATTTTCTTGCTATCTTCAGTGTTATCGAAGATATTGTCAAATTAGTATTTTTTCTAATAACTAACGCAATTTTTATCCTATTCCCGCACTCTCCTGGTCCGGTTAAATCTCCCATAATTAGGGATCTAAAATAAAATAATTCGTGAAAAAATATTGCCAACGTCTTTTCCCAAAAACTCTGCTTTCCTAATAGACGCAATAAAAAAGTTTTAAACTTTCTCAGATTTTAGCCCTTACATATTGTAATAGATGCAATCTCAAAGTCCGTCTATGATAAGATAGAATTGTAATTTTTTATGTATTTATTTATTATACATATTTTTAATTTATTATACATATTTCTAATAAATGAAGCATTAAGAAATTTTATGATTTTGATTTTAATTAGGTAATACAAAACACATTTATTGTTTTTTTAATATGAAGGGTTGTAAGTATTTTCTACTCTTTGCATATTACTCTATACTTAATCTTCCTACAAGTTGTTTGATTTCAAAATTTATTGGGGAATTTTCTAAAATATAATAAAAAGTAAGGTTAAGGTGTTTTTAACTTCAAAAGAATACATCTTATTATTACTTTTAGCCTTGTAGTTTTTACAAAACTAAGAAATGCCAACATTTTAAACATCGACATTGACTTTAAATTAACATATCAGAAGTGGTATAGAGATGCATTCATACCTATCCGATCCAGCTTAGGACCGGCAAATTATGTTCTCTTTTTGACTTAATAACGAGAGAGATTAATTTTTTTAGGGCCTGGGCCGGACCGGTTATGTATCAATCAACCTCATGACCATGAATCTAGAGGATGCACGACCAATAATTTATGAAATACAGTGTGTTATTGTACTTTCAGAATTCTCCATTGCGAATGCAGTTATTTCCTTAATGTAATAGCAATTGTTGATTAAAAGTAGGTAGATGTCATCACAATAGAGGTATCCATTGGGAGAGGTTTTATTGTATCTTAATCTTGTTTCTTAAATTATATGTCGGTCTTAACAAGCTTACATTATTTTACTGTTGTAGATCGTAAGAAACCGTTCGGATGTTTAAAATGCCCAAAAGCGTATAAATACAAATCGACTCTCCTAAGACATGTGAAATACGAATGCGATGGAATATCTCGATTTACTTGCGTTATTTGTGCAAAGGCCTACACACAAAATAATTCTCTTCGTCAACATTTACGTTCCTGTCATCCAGATATGTTTTTGTAAAAATTACTACACTCGATGTTACTACATAGTGATTAATAAATTAAATTAAGTACAAGTATATGGGTTTTAAATCTAATATTAATTAATATTTAAGATTCATAGGAGAATATGTTAGGATTTGGGTATACCAAAACAATTTATGTCACCTCCTAAAATCCTTCTAATTTCAGAATTGCAAAAAGTTAACCTTTTCAGTGATCTTTCTTAAAACAGATTTTCACTGTCTCATATAGAACATTATGAGATATGAGGGTCATACAAAAGTTCTAAATCCATCAAGTAAAAGTAAAAAGAATGCTGAAATTAAATACAGTTTAGCGCACACTTCCTGAGAAGATGGAGCAGTTTTCAAGATGAACCAACTCACACTTTTTAGGAGTTTTGAACGTTTTATACTAATAGTATCGATTAAAATGAAAATTGTATGTAATATAATAGTTTTAAATAATAAAAATAAAAATTTAATTTTTCACTTCGCCACTTCGGCTTCTTAAATATAATATTTTGGAATATCTTCTTAATCAACTTTATTAAGCTTGTAGGTATTTAGTAATTTAGAATTGTGTTTTATTATTTGCAATTTTTGAAATGTGAATGAATATTATAGTTTTTAATTTCTAGGTCTTATATTATACTCCTGCATAAATTGTGGACGAAATTATAAATACGCAAATTCTTTATCGCGACATCAAAAGTACGAATGTGGAAAAGAGCCCACATTTACTTGTTTTGCCGAAGGTTGTACTTATAAATGCAAAAGGAAAGACAATCTAAAAGTCCATATTCGATGCCACATGAAGAATTTTGAAGAACTATTGAAAAGCGAAAGTGCTCAGTAATGATATTTTGTAGTAATACTTATTATATAAGTGTGGTTTTCATTTTATAGACCTAGTTCGTTTGTGTAATTCGATCTATTTTTAATAAAACCGATATAACATTACTATGTTAAAATTACAATTTATAAACTAACTTAATTAATTTATATATACTACTTATAAAAACAAAATAAAGAAACTGATAAATTAATTAAATTAATTTTAATTTTTAAAATAAATGGCTACACTTGTATTAAGACTAAATCGTGACGTAATGTAGACATAACGTGATAATTGTATTTATGGCAACTCTATGTTATCTGTCCACGCGGTTAAAAAATAACCAAAAAAATACAGTTTGATTAGATAATATTGGATAGTGAGCCGCAAGAATATTGTGACTTTAATGCCATCTGTGTTTATTTTAACTATTATAGTCATAAAACTGACATTAGTGGCGTCTTGACGTCAAAATTTAAGTCACGTTTACGCTACGTCGAGTTTAGTACAGGCTTGATAACAACAGGGCGCAACGTCAAATAAAACTACTTTGAACATCTAAAGTTGATCAACAGTGCTCCTTAAACTGGATTTTTAGGTTAAGTCTCATAAGGTATTTAAAATATTTTGGTACAACTGATGTTAAGTCGATAGTAACCGGCTACATGCTGCAGAGTAACATCTCTGGTAACACAGAATAGAGGATATCGGAATACTACAGAACCACTGTTTTTGTGTTCTTGTATTTGCGCTAATATTATTTAATAAATAATGTTTTTTAAATGTTCTGTTTTTAAGCTCACCACTTCTGACTTCTGACTACAAGTTTTATTAAGCAAAAGAAGGCAACACTGTCATCAAGCTCAGCTCAAATTTGGTATAACTTTTCTCATTTTACATTTTCTTATTTACTAATACATACTGTACCTTTGTTGTATTTTAAAATATTTAAATAAAATAATTTTTGATTTTTAGGTCGATACACCTGTCCAGTTTGTGGAAAATCGTATTCGTTACCGAATAATCTCTATCGACATAGAAAACACGAATGTGGACTTGCTCCAAATATTTGTTGTCCTCTCGAAACTTGTACATTTAGAACAAAGTACAATTTCAGGTTGAGATCTCATCTTATACTTAAGCACGGAAAAATGCCAATATAAATAATTTAAATTAAGTAATTAGTAATTATCCATAGACATAAATTAAAACTTGTTATTATTTAGGGTTTTAATAAAACAAAGTTATTTGCGCTGGAGATTGTTCCATTAATTTGCTAATGTAATTGTTTTGGTCTAAATATTTACCAATATAACCATTGAAAAATTGAAGTTTGAGGTTGTATTTTGAAAACAACAAACAAGATTCAAGAATTATATTTCTATTTTCTACATATACAGTATAACTTCGTTATAACGTACCATCAGGGGCTGAAAAATTTGGAACGTTGTAACCGGAGCCCGTAATAAAAACAAAATAAATAGACAAAATATTCAAATGGAACTAAAGATTTAGTCCGTTATATCCAGAGAAACGTTATAAAGTGGTACTTTATAACGGGGTTCTACTGTAGATCCCAAACGTAGTAAAAGCCCTATCCATATTCCTCTTCCGCTAGATTTCGAGATTACTTGTAGATATGTATAATAAATGTCCTGAAATGATACATTACGCACCCAGTAGGTACGCACTATATACTGGATGATATTGAATACAAAGTAGTATATGATAATATTATGAAAAATCTATAATACTATACTTACTTTTAATATGAGGAAAGAAACTGACTGTCGAGGCTGGGTAGCCCATTTTTTTAAGATTATTTTTATAAAATGAAAGAATGATGAAGTGGCTTCCAGATACTGTAATTTTTCTTACTTTTTCCCTTCTCTAACATCTTCTTTGAAGGACCCCGAGCTCTAAAGCTAACCGGATTTTCTTGTTCGGTGGCACTCAAATAGCTTCCTCTCAGAGCTAGACGCGAATACTGTCACCTTAGTTTTTTTGTCATTGGACCATAGTCATTTTATGCAGTGGGCAAAAACAATCGGCTACCGTAAGTAAGTAGTGTGCAAATTAATAGATCTCTATTCATGCCATACTACAGCAAGACAATCGTGATTGACGTAAACGTAATGGGTTTTTTACTAACTGAGACATACGTATGAATCACTTAAGTAATACATACAGGGTATCAGTTTGAAAATGTGCATTGGCCACATCTCTAAACTAAAAATGTTAGTATCCCACCCTCACTCACTCCTTGCAAACCTTCTTCCCTAAGTAAGAAAGCAAGAAATTTTAGACAGTAACTTCCTACTTGTGATACATCGTTGGAAGAGTTTGTAAAAAATACTTTTCGGTGATACCTACTAAATATGTATTTATGTAATAAAATTACATTTGATGAGTAGTGTCCAATTTACTGTTATGATTATTATGATGTGATGAAGTAGGGTTGCAAGTACTTTCGTACTTGAACCAGCTATAGGTACTGCTTCAGCAAAATATCACTTGTCTAAATTTGTTACATAATACAAAATTAAAATATCGTTTTAGACCCTAAACTAATTTTGTATCTCAAGTCTGTACTAAACTATCCAAAATTGTTTGCGACGTTGGATGAGAAATGCAGTTTCAGGTGAGTCAGATTGTTCCAACAACCATTCTTCTTTTCACATAATATTCAAAATTTAAAAGATACGTTATTCAATAACGTGCAATTTTTATATTTGTTAAGGAAGAACAGTACTTAAAAATGTTATTTTCAGGAAATTACTTTTATCCAAGTAACGTTCTGCAAATACGGTATAATTGCGAAACATGTGGAAAAAGTTACAAGAACAGAACACACTTACTACGACACATCAAGTACGAGTGTGGCAAGAATCCTACATTTGGTTGCCCATTATGCGATTACAAGTGTTACAGAAAAGATGTTCTTAGGCAACATCTTCTTACGAAGAGAAATCACCAATAAATAAATTATTAAATTATTTAAACAATAGCGATGTAAATTATTACTAAGAAATAAAATTATTATTTGAGGAGTTAATTATTTTGTTTGTTTACTATGAAAAAAAAGATAGGCCCCATATTTTGTGTAAGATTATGTTTACTAAATATTGTTGGTTTCAGAAATGATGGTACAAACTAATCCTAACAAATTTCATTGTTTGCGTTGCAAGAAAGTGTACAAAACCTTGGGCACCCTAACTAGACACACGAAATACGAATGTGGAAAACAACCACTATTTCATTGTCAACAATGCAATTACAAGTGTCACAGAAAAGATATTCTTAGGCAACATATTTATACGAAGAGAAATCACCGCAAATAATTCTTATTGTTTATTATTAATTTATATAAACAAAAACAGTGTCAATTTATTACTGAAAAATAAAAGTATTATTTGAGGAATTAATTGATTTGTTTTCTTACTGTAAAAAAAGACAGACCCCCTTCTTTTGTGTAAAATTTTGTTTACTAAATATTGTTGGTTTCAGAAATGGTACAAACTTACCCTAACGAATTCCCTTGTTTGCGTTGCAAGAAAGTGTACAAACACTTGGGCAACTTAAATAGACACACGAAATACGAATGTGGAAAACACGCAATATTTCATTGCCCATTTTGCCCATACAAGTGTCAAAGGAGAGATGTGTTAAAGCAGCATATTATGTATGCTAAAAAGCATCGCGATGTTAATATAAATTCTGTAATATTGTAAAAGAAAAATGGATAGGCGTCTGTACAACATTTTAACTTAATAAAGGAAATTTACATATTATTAGCTATCATAGATAGACAGACAAATAAAAAATTGTGCATGTAAATAATTTTACTTAAACTTATCCTCCACCCTACCCTCTCTTGCAGATTTTTTCAGGTTTCGTTCACCTACAGATTTACTGTTAAAAGAAAATTCATTTTACGTAAACAGAGCGGAAATAACGACAATTCATTACTATTACAGTACGGATGTAACGACAGATTCACCTTTTCATGTTCATCAAAGTTAGTAGGCAATGGTAATTACCTTTTGACATCTTTTTGGAGCGCTTACTAACAAAATCTTCTTTGTTTTTCTATTTTTGCCGTATGAAAAGCAATTAAGACTATCCTGATCAGCTAATTGTTGAGATGTTAATAGAGATGTGAAAAGGCAATTAATTTTGTTCGACTGATTTTTATGAATAATACAATGTCGGTGGAAATGCCTTTTACCTTACACTCACTTTACTTTATAGCTGTATACAATATACATGCAGTTCGGCATTTCATCAACTTTCGCATTTTAACTCTAAACACAAACTGTGAGATTAACTAAAACCATTCTAAATATCATAAAATGACATTTTCCTTCATTCACTTTCTACTAGAATTTGGCATTTGATGAAAGTTATTGGGAACATATTCTGCCCAACTTTAGTATTAATTAATAAAATAAATGCCACGTAAGGCAGAAAGAAATGCAATAAAAATGTCGTGAAATTCCACATAAATTCAAACTAAGGCACTAAATTAGTACAAATTCACAATAACTGGCTCTTTTTCTTCTACTTAATGGTTATTGTATTAAAAGACAATTGAAAATGGCTAAGTTACTGTGAAATCCTCTAATTTAGTAGTTACTAAATTTTGTGCTAAAATGAGTCTCGTTTAAAGCCTGGTTAATAGTAAGATTGCAATATAATATACACTCACAGTTACCTTGAGAGTTGAATTCAAATGTGAAGCAGTGAGTAGTACAATGAAATGAAGGTGATGGAATGTTTTAAATTTTTTACTATTTACTTTGCAGTAGATTTACCCGCGGTGTTAAAACCATCAATCCAGGCCAAAGCTTTATTCCACTTCCTTTGAGGTTCCAAAATGCACTTGACATTTCAAGTTGTGAAACTTTAAATTTCATTGGTGTCTTTAATGATTTTTAACTGTAGTTAGAAACATTTAGAATTTTAATTGCTGGCTTGATTTTTCTTTATTTATAGCATTCGCAATCTTCAGAGCCAAATTCTGGAGGAAATACCAATGCGACACATGCGACAGATCGTACACTCACAGACACGGATTAACACAGCACAAAAAATACGAATGTGGAATTGATCCACAATTTGCTTGTATGGAACCTGGATGTTCGTTTAGATCTAAACGAAGGGGAAATCTCAAACAACATATAGTTAACAAACATTTATAATTGTAAATATTGCTGAACTATGTATTTATGTATGTATTTGTATGTATTCCAAAATTCACATTAGTAATTTATAAAATTGTTAACATAACAGTCATACCTTCTTGTTGTTGTAATATATTTGATAAATTGTCGTGCAAACTTATTCGAATATCAATAAAACTGTAGCTCTAATAACGAATTCTTAATATAATTTATTTACGACTATATAGATTGCTTGGCCTAGATACTGTAGGATTTCGCCTGAAACAAATTCATGATCGGTTTAAAAACTTGCACTCTACTCAGAACGAAATAGCATAAGTCCCTAAAAACATTACTTTTGAAATCGTTCTGTTAATGGAAAAATGAGATTAGAACTCCTAGGAACCTCCTCGAATGTCAACCAGCTGTAGTTTTTCACCAAAGGCAAATTAGTTTAAATATTTTCAGGTAAATCTATAATACAAACCAATTTGTGGAGTGAGCAACAATTGATGGTCAGCACTCGAACAGGTCTACATAGTTTTATTTTTGAGCATTCTGCTCATTGGTTCATTTAATCTATCAAAAGGTGCTATCAAAGGTCACGGATGGTTTCGTAGGATAGTTGATTTTCTGTGACCCGAAAAAGAGAGAACCGCACATTGGATATATTGGTATGGTGTTCCAAGGATTCTTTAGGGTCATAGTGCATAATTTTGTCTGATCGTCCATTTGCTTGAGGTTTCATATTAAAAATGTAATAGTTAAGTTTTTCGTATGAAATTAGTTCTCTTGTAGAAGTGTGTTTTAACCAAAATAGTTTTAACTTTAGTTTTTTTTATAATAAATTTGTTTTTTTAGGTTTTAACCCGTTTGGAGTTACACTTTACAGTGAACTACCAAAACAGCATAGATGCGAAAAATGTAAAAGGGCGTATAGATGGAGAAGAGGTTTAATTCAGCATAAACGATACGAGTGCGGAAAAGATCCTCAATTTGCTTGTAGTATTTGTAATTATAAATCTAAAACGAGAGGAAATCTAAAACAACACATCTTTAAAAAACATTTTCCTTAACCTTAGGAAGTTTTTTCAACTTTGTACTGGAAAGTAACTAATATTTAATAATGTATTTCCCTTATTTATTGAACTTATAGAAAATTGTAAAAGAATTAATTAGTGTTAAAAATGCAACATTTTGTGTATTGTAAAGCTTATTTTCAGTCATCGTCGATAATTAACTAATAATAATTATTCAGAAATACAAATTGTTAACGTTTTGTATTTATTCTCAATAAATCGTTTGAAGACTTTCTTAAATTTCAATGAATTGAAATAAATTAAGGCAGGTTTACATTTGAGTTTCTGATCAGCTAGTCGCGAGTTACTGAGCTCTGCTTTCAAACGAGTGTGTAGTAAAATCCAAAACTGTTGAAAGAACTCACATTTCAATCGCTGGCCAACTCGCATAAACAACAACTGACATGCCTTATTACGTGGCGCAAATAACCAAGACGTTGACGCGCCCAAATTTCTACCATTCTTTTCTACATGTCTTATTACTTGTACGCCAGTTCGCACTGTGTAAATCAGTCTTTAGAATAGAGCAAATACGGATAAAGTTGAATTTTTGCTAACATAAAAATAAAACAATCAGTAAATTTAATATTCTCACCATATTAGTTTCGACATACGTATATCGATTTATAAGGAAATGAGAGGTTTTCTAAACAGTGTAATAATTGTGTAATCAGTAATGCTTCTAGCTCTGAACTCGCGATCGAAAGATCTCCAGTTCTAATTCCGAATTGGGCAAGGATTTTTCAGCTGTTAGAAATTGAAATTTGCATGTCTAATTTTTGATGGCCGTTTACCATTCACTGTTGGGATACAATTACCAGTGCTGCTCCTTAAGTGACGTTGCTTAAGCAAATAGTAACCAAGTCTACCCAGAACACCCACAGCTAATAGCAGTTGATGCCGCACACTAACTAAAAAAGACTAGAATCTTATAATCCAAGAGGTGGGGAAGTTTCAATTTCGATCATGGAGATCTTCAATCTCTTGGTGTACTCAGTCTAAAGAAAGTAAACGGGTGTGTAACCTGAGGTAATAAAATTGTGCTTGAAACGACCTGTTTTAAATACTTAAATTAAATAAATAAAGGAGTATCAATCTAGTTAAATCCCGAGTGATATAATTTAATCGGCCTTTCATGTAAGGATCAGTGTGTAAGCTCTTGTTTTTAACCGAAACACGTGACAAAACGTAAAATTACATAGGTAATTTCCGCGCCCGTAAGTGGATTATATTTCTTTTATAACAATATTCTTCTTCACTAGTACAATTGGTGCGCAAGGTGCACCTCGTGCGCAAGCTCCGCACAGATTGTATTCGCTTCTGCATACGTATTCTAACGAACACGAGTGAGATACAATTGGGCGGAAGGTGAAATTTTTTCCCAACTTATAAACTGAACTGTAAAGGCGGATTTCCTCTCGTACGCAGAACTACGATGTCGTAGAAAGTCGTAGTCGCAGAAAGTTGAACACTGTGTAATCTAATGTCGTCGTTTCAAGTCACACGCTCAAATACCCGACGCAGGCCGAGCTATGGGTGCGTGGTTCGACGTAGCGTAGAATGGCGTGAAAGTTCGTACAAATTCAACTTTCGCTGTAGAGGTTTGTTGTTGTAATTAAATATAACCTCAAAATTATTTATAAATTTTATTTTAGAAAACTATAATTACAAAATTTAGTTACGTTACAACAATAAACAAATACAAAAGTGCATTAAATGCTATTTTAACATTTTATAAACCTGCAACGACGTACGAAAAATGAATTCAAACTGCTGCGGGCTACGTACGAGTAGGAACGGACATTTTTGGGTGATATTTTAACGCCATTTCACGTGCTTTTACGTTACATCGACTTTCTTCGTTACTTCGTTACTTCTACGACATCGTAGTTCTGAGTACGAGAGGAAATCCGCCTTAAGTCGTATTAGGATTGCCACCTTAAAAAAAGCTCGCTTTTATCTATTATCGTTATTCGAAATTATTGATAAAAAAATACCAGACCTAAGTGGTATGTTAAGCTAAAGCCCGATGAAATTTGTCAGTCTTCACAATTATGGACTGACAATTTTTGTAATACTAATAAATGTTTTCTATGCGTAGAAAAATGGTTTCTCGGTCTGATTCGAAATTAATATTGGAACAAAACTATTGGTGAAATGTTTTGTTAAATTATTGTATTTTAAGGTGTATTAGAATTATTAGGTACAATGATGTTTTAAAATATTTTGTAGTTTAGTATAATGTTAACACTGCTTTAAAATAAATTATTTTTAGGATTTCATTTTCCAAAAGGTTCATTCGTATGTGATGTTTGTGGACGAAAGTACTCATGGAGAAAATCTTTAATAAGACATCAAACTTACGAATGTGGAAAAGAACCTCAATTTTATTGTCCTTTCGAATCTTGTTCTTATCGAACGAAACAAAGAAGTGGAATTAATCAGCACATGAAAAAGTCACATAGATATAATTAAAAGTAATTATTATAATAGGAATATTTATAATTAAGTAATTTAGTGCAAATAAACAATAGTTAAGATTTCAACTGATTTGCTTTAAACTTCGTAGTAACGTAATTCATAAATGAACATTCTATGGGTAATATTATTTATTTTAAATAAAAATGAATCATTTTTAGGATCTTGTACAAAGACCTCGACTAATTCCAACCAATTTGTGTGTGTTCATTGTGGAAGGACCTACCAATGGAAGAGATCCTTGATGAGACATACAAAATACGAATGTGGAATGGAACCTCAATTTAATTGTCCTGTCGAAACTTGTTCTTATAAAACAAAGCAGAAAAGTTCTATAAAAGTTCATCTTAACAACTCGCATAAACATTAAAAGTGGTTTTTGTAATTTTTTAGAATAGTTTTCAACCAAAGTTTGTATTTTATAGTAATACTCACGACATAATGTATAGAAGAAAATTGTTTGTGCTATTCCAGTAAGAAACACTGTAACACTTAAATGTTTATAAAATTAATAAACATTACATTCGCAATTGATTTTTTTAAACAATTTATAATAGTTAACAAAACAATGGTTATTTGCGGCACAGTATGATTCCAAAGCAAGTCAACTGTTCTAGTGAAAATTCTGCATTTTTGTGCTCGTCGAAAATTATCGATTCTCTCATATAGAGGTATTTAAAAGAGATTTAGAAGGTTTAAAATTATATTTAAGTAATCAATTAATTAAGGCTTCTATCTAGTCTTAAGATATGCTGAATACTTCTGAGAAGTTAAATTACCAATTACGATACTTTTAAGTGACTTCTAGTGATTTGTTTTCTGCCCCAAGATATTTTAAACTAATGTCACCAAGATGCCGCATCGAGGACACTCGTTTACATTGTTTATTACAAACTGCCAGGCACTCAGCTACCAATGGCGATGGCAGATTAGTGGTCAGTTATGCACTGCTATCTCATTATGTGTAATCTGAAACTAGTTCGCCATTCATCTACCGCCCATATTAGCATCTTCGGGTAAGGGCAGAAATAGACGTAGGGACGTTTTACATGGACTAAATATCCTACTAACTTGTTAGTGCTGAATCAACTCAAGGAGCAAAAGCATAGGAATCTAAGCTTTAAGGTCGTACTTAGAAATTTCGACTCACGGCCGTGCACTACGTTAAAGCTTAGATTCCTGTACTTTTGCTCCTTGAGTTGATTCAGTAACGACAAGTTACTACGAGATTTATACCATGTAAAACGGCTCTAAATCGTAACTGGCGTCTGAGTTTTTTTATGACCTTGCAGCAAAAGTTGCAGTGTTCTGTCCTTGCGCCTATCTACCGTATTTTTTGGAGTCTAGTGTTGGCAGCTGAGACACCATGGCATTCTAGAACGAAGGAATCATTTGTTAAAGCGAGTGCTCCTTATCTTCTACCATAAGTTATGAAGTCGCCTTAAAATATCCTGGGTTGCAGAATAATTTTTTATGAAACTTCTGTTTTGTAATAAACGACAAATGTTTGATTTAATTTTTTATATTTATTTTTCTAATATGCAGTTTTGTAGGTTTCGACCAGAACTCGGAAGACACCACCAAATTTCCTTGTGATAGATGCGGTAGAACGTATATGTATCCGACGTCACTCTATTCTCATAAGAGATACGAGTGTGGTAAAGAGCCACAATTCAAATGTCCGGTGTCATCATGTGCGTATAGAAGCAAAGTGAAAGGAAACCTCAAACAACATGTTTTAAACAAACACAAAGATTATAAAATTGATCTTTCCAAACGTGTAGTGATTGATCCTAAATAGTGTTTCACTTTTATAAATAACGTGTGTTGTGGCTAAGCTATGCCGTATTTGGACCTACTACTTGCGTCAATGTAAATTAATCTACTCATTATATTACTCTGCAATGCATGAAGTATGGTGTTTATGAATTTTTTTATGTTCAGGAAGAACTCAGTAGACACTTCCTCTAGGTTTTTAAACTAAAATAGCTCAAAAGTATTGATTTCCTTCTCTCAGGGTTGGTCCGCTCTCGCATCTAAGTACGACTGATAATTTAATTGAGGCCCAGCGAAGTCGCTACACATTCGGCGAATGTTTCGTGGCGGAAGTTCGTTTGTTTTATGTAAATCACTATTTGACATCAAATTACACGTATATATGTACACTTTCCACAGATGGATGTCCGTCCGACATAAGATCGGCAACGTTGTTGCACTTGATTTTGGGTATGCTTCCGCGTGTATTGAGAGTGTTTTATTATTAATTATGTTCGATATAAATTAACATGATCATGACGGAACATTTGTCTAATCCTCTTAAACGCGAGTGCGGACTAGACTCGCGCAGTGGAAAACGCTTTACTGTTTCGATATACACAGCGTATCAAAAAATCACTTTAATTTGGATCCTATTTAAATTTTTTTAATCTTTTTTTCTGCAAGATAGTATTATAGTATGAAAACGAATGTTAACAGCCAAAGAAGATGATCTAATTATTTATAGATTTTATAGTTATTGAATATTATTATAAAACGGTTTTTGAAGTATTTTAATATGTTTAAATTAAATTCGATTGCTTCTTATTCAAGAAGTAAATATTTTGTACTGTTTAAACTTGTTACGTTTATTTCTCAGTATCTCAAATACAGTTCTATATAAAGTATGCGTTTCAATTCGATTTTTACATATTTTATAAGTGATTCTAAGGGCTGTATGACATGAACTAACTATTTAGTAACTGTTAGTTACTAAATGGTTACTAAATGAACTTATGGAGCAAAAACACGGGAATCTAAGTTTTAACGTCAACGTCAAAATCGGCGGATAAATTTTGACGTTGACTTAAAGCTTAGATTCCCGTGTTTTTGCTCTTTGAGTTCATTTAGTAACCATTTAGTAACTAAATGTTAAATGTTTTACATTTAGTTCATGTAAAACAGACCTAACGATTGAGTAGTCAAAAAATCTATTTGTAGCACTGGCCAAAGTACCTAGAACTCATCCAAAGCAGATATGGTCTCGTGTCGAAGCTTTCCACTCCTTATTGATTAGCCAGTGCATTATTAACGCTTAGCTTAAGATTCGCGTCAATAACTACGAACCAGAATGCTTGACAAACGCAGTTCTATTTTGGACGAGCTCTAACAAGTTGTGGAATCTCGGAATACAGACGAGTAATGTTAGAATTCGTTTGATCTATTCAAGAAGGTTCCTGCATATTCGAATATGTCTGTAATCTGCTAGGTAAGAGCAAAATATCTCGGACAATGCCCGAAAATGCCCGAGCGTTCGTTATAAAACCAGATTTTAGCATTTGTTTGCTGCGCCGGATACATCAAATCCAAATGCCGACCTAATTTAAAACGCTACACGACCTGTTATGTTCTATAGGAAGTATAAAACATAGGATGATTTATCTGTTATAGTTTTAAAAGTACTAGCAGTGTGCAGATCCAGGTTTATGGTTTTTGGGGCCCTAGGCTCAAAATAATTGTGGGGCCCTTATGAAAACATAAAAAAATACAGATAATATAATTTCATTTTATATGGTTTTATGCATAGAGGTTTTTTTTTACTAAATATTAAACCTTTTTGACATTTCACAATGCATTTTGGGGCTCCTTGAAAGTGTGGTCCTAAAGCTTGGGTCTCCTAAGGTAACGGTGCCGTCAAATAGCGCCTGTAATAGTCGTCACATAGCGGTGAAGTCTAAAAACAGTCGTAAAAGTGGTATCTAGGAAACCATGTATGTTTTAATAATGGAAATGCTTGGAAGTCCAAGCTTAAACGCTAGTTATAAACTAGTGCACCTAGGCCTAAACATACCACTGCTGGTAGTGTGCAGTTGGTCTTATTGTAATGTCTAGGTTTTCTTTAATTTTCTTGGTTAGTTCGAACCTTAGTAGGTATTGAACTAAAGCTTCGGTTTCATAGGATACCGGTGCCGTCAAATAGCGTCCGTAATATGGAGGTGCTGACGTCACGTTGCAGTGAAGTCTAAATATAGCCGTATAAGCGCTATCTAGGAGACTATGTAAGTTTAAATATATAGAAATGCTTTTTGTGACGTCATTGGCCGTCGTATTACGGCCGCTATTTGACGACACCGCTTTCCTAGGAAACCTAAGCTTAACCCAAAGATAATAAGTCTTGGTTGGAAGCTTTGACGTGTTTTCCATAGCAAGTTTAAATCGTAAAAACCAAAAGACATTTCGGAATATTAATGGATGTGAAAAGTGTGAAGCTGACTAGTACCTGTAACGAAGTCGTGTTGTAGGAAGAAAAGTGTCTTTATTTCAAAAATATTTTAAGTGCGAAAACTAATAATAAAAATTGTGGATAATTAACTTTTTGTTTTGTACTGCTCAATTAAATAGTCATTAACGCTCGGTTACATAAAGGCGAATTATATTTTCATCCTTATCAAAGGATTATAAATTTAATTCTCGGATTAAAATATAATTCGCCTTTATGCAACCGTAAGTAAGTGTATAAGCTTAATTCTCAGCTATCCGAAACCGTCGTATACGAGCTGAGAATTAAGCTATAAGATATTGTAGAATTAAATTTAATTGTTTCTTATTGGTTGTAGATACGTCGTTGTCAAATCGGCATTTTTGTAAACAATGTGGAAAAGGTTACGGCCACGTTTCTTCGGTTTACAAACATTTAAAATACGAGTGTGGACAATTGCCGAGATTTTCTTGTACTATGTGCGAGTATAAGTCATTCCAAAAAGGAAATTTGAGGAGGCACATTATATCTCGACATATAGCAAAAGAATAATATTTTCCTCTATGTTCCATGGCTTCTATACTAATTTTACATTGTACTCGTAAAATTGGCAATTACTGAATAAAGGCGTATTTTTTAAACACGAAGGGTAGGCACGTCAAGGGCCTTTCTTTTGTACCTTAAAAGGTTATTAAGAATAATCTATGAATTCATCGCTCGCCCTGTATATAATAATAAAAATCGTAATAAATGTATGAATGTAATTTTCAAATTGTTTGTAAACAATGCACATTATGTATATTTTGGAAAATAAAAATTCCTACGACTCACTTATTTGTCTTTAAAATTAACTGGAATTGACTTAACTTTTTAAAAAAAGTATAGAACAAAGTTTAACCAACTGCTTTTTGCAGATCCTTTTGAAATTTCTCAGTCGGAATTAACATACAAATGCCGATTTTGTGGAAGAAAATATAAGCACCGTTCCTCTTTATATACGCATTCAAAATATGCTGAATGCTCCAAAGAACCTCATTTTAAATGTCATCTTTGTACTTATAAAGCCCATCAGAAAGGAAATTTTGTAAGGCACATGTTTAAGCATCATAAAAATGAGAAAAGTCCTTATGACTAAGGAGTTTTTTTATTATTGTTTATTTGTATGTTGTATTTATTAAAATTGAAAAAAATTATAAAGTAAAACTTGTCCACAGTTGTCCCAACTGGTGTTGTATTGCTAAAAATTCGTATTTATTTAACCTCCTTACTATTTGTAGCACATTAAAAAGTTGTCAGCAATTTCACAGAAGATTATGCTAGATTTTGGCAAAGCTGGTAATTTGAACTGGTTATTCGGTTTTCGGTCAGGAAACTGAACAATCGGTTTTTAAAAATTAGTTATCAGAGCTGTATTATTGTAAAAAAGACGGTAAATATAATAGAGCAAAATGTTTTTTGCTATACTAATGTTTGTACACATTTGTTAATAAATTGATAAAACAATTAATAATTATTAGTTTTTAAATGTTATTTAACAACTTCGTATCGTTTAGATCTTAACCCAGTTGGTATAGTTTTTTTAGAAATAATCGGAATTAAAGTTTTTGACTTCTTACAGCTTACACAGTTGGGAGTACGCATTAAAAGTGTTATTAGTAAATTACAAGAAGGCTTCCAGAGATACCACTTACCTGTTTTGGTAGTTTAAAAAGACTTAAACTGTTTTAAGTGCACTTTTAACTATGTTAAGATTAAAAATCAAAAAAACATATTCCGATTATTTCTAAAACGACATATTATGTAGATTGTAATTTAAGGAGTGCCATATTTAATATTAAGATATTGAGAAGATACTTATTTTTTTAGCTCATCACTGTAAATGTGGAAGGACTTATAAACACAAGAGGACATTAACGTTTCATCTTAGATTTGAATGTGGAAAAGAACGTAACTTTAAATGTCATCTTTGTAAGTATGAGGCATACCAGAAAGGAAACTTTGTAAGACACCTCATGCTTCATCATGATAAAAATAACTAAAGTTAATCTGACTATATGTACCTATATGACTGTTATGTTATTTTTTCAAATTCACCAAATTACACAAAATAAATGTTGAAAATCTGAATTATATTACTATTTTACTGTAGCTTTATTACCACGTTTAGATAATATTTACCCTAATGCGACTTAACGCAAACGCGGCTTAGCCGTTTACATGCTTTACCATGCCATGCCAACTTGTAGGTTGAATTTGAACAAAATGAGTGTTACCAACCACCAACCAGTAAATAAAAGTTACAAACCAGTGTCAGGTAACATAAGATTGGTTTATTAGACGTTTTATTAGGTTGGCACCTAACGTGCATAACGTGGTTATGTTAACTATTTGAAGTTGATTATTTATCCCATTTAACCAAATCTCTATCTCTCCTAATAACGCCGATTTTTATATTGAGAATTAGCCTGTGGCCACCGGCCCTGTCTATGTTCTTTTATAGGGGAAACTAAAATAAACAAGTTTCTTTCAACTAAAATAAATTTTTAAAGTTAAAACGTAAGGAATTACGTAATTTAAACACGTACTCTGAACTTGTTGGATAAAAATACGCATTGTAGATATTAATTGTGGTTGTATTTAGTAAGGCTGAGATGATATTTTCTTTGCATCAATGTACCAGCGGATGTTAATTTATTTACAAAATTATTTAATAAATACACTCTTTAAGCAAAGAAATGTGTTTTTATTATTTTAAACCCTCCAACTTGTAATTAAAGTCTATAAAGGGGGCTACATACCCTCAGGTAGACATCAAGTGCATCTAAAAGCCGCCCCACAGACAAGGCAGGCACGTAACTACAGGATGGCCAGGGTGGGCCTAGGCTCATCTAAAATTTTGTTGGCCCAAATGACAACAATAAGCGACAATTACGATTTTTACAGTGTAACCTGAACTCCACACAAAATATTTCATCTGTAAAAAGTTTTATGGGTCTCATATTATGTATTTGGTCCACCCAAAAAAATTCATAATTTTAGGAAGCTAGTTACGTGCCTGTGTGGTGGCGTAGGCGTAACAGACAGATTTGAGCGCGTGTTGCCCTTTTCATACCAATTTAAAAAAAGGTAAACAGCTAAATGTGTATTTCTGTTCTATACTGGTTGCTAATAAATTAATTAAAAAGAATAATAGTCCATAAGTTTTTATATAATATTTAAAAATTTCTAGTTTTTCGTATCGTTTACATTTAAACCCTAAAACTAATTTTTATTAATTATTTGTACGAAGATAAATGGAATCACCCATTTATTACTATCTTGTGGAACCACGTATAATGTATAGGTAGTATAAGTATAGTCCTAGTGTCGAACTATTGAGAAATTTTTTGTTTTCTAGCCCATCACTGTCACCAATGTACAAGTCGCTTTAAAAGCAAAAACGCCCTAGCGAATCATGTTAAATTTTTATGTGGAAAGAAAAGTAACTTTAAGTGTAAGCGTTGTACGTTTAAAGCGTATCAGAAAAGAACTTTAGTTAGACACCTCATGGTTAAGCATCCTAAAAAAAACAAATGTTATTCTGACTATTAAAATGTAAAAAAAACTATTTTATGTTTTTTTCAAATTTACTATTTTATTTTATTTTTAAATTTACCAAATTACATAAAACTAATTTGTAAGTTTTAATTATATTAGATAGAAAATGGGGAATATATATTTGGAAGGTATCGCAAAAAATGGTATCCTGTATGATATTACGTTGTATGAATTTGTAGATTTAGCGTGAACTTAAGAAAATGTTAAGTTGTTTTTCCATAGAAATGAAATTTTTGTTGTGTTTTGGTATCGACTTTTGAGGTCATTACCTATCTTATGTGTATTTAATAATAATTTACATAGCAAGGCAAGATAAATAGCAAAATTTTTGCTTTACTGACTTGGGCTTGTACACAATAAATTCTAAATAAATTAATTAAATAATTAATTAATAGCTTCTAATTTTTATACAATATTAACAAATTTTCAATATTTACCGCTCCTCTTAAATCATCACATGATTCCTTTTTATACCATCCAGGTATAAATAAATGTAAGTAAATGTTGTTTGTGGTCAAAAATGTATTTATGTGTGTGCATGAGGTTATATTCAATATGTAGATATTGAAAAATGACTTATTTTTTAGCACATCCCTGTTACCGATGTGGAAGACGTTATAAACACAAAAGGACCTTAACGTATCATGTTAGATTTGAATGTGGACAAGTGGCTCGATATGCATGTAAATGGTGTAATTTTAAAACAAAATGGAATGGAAGTTTAAAAAATCACGTTTTTACTAAACATCATAAAAAATATTGATTTTTGGTTAGGTACAAAAAAAAGAGTATTCTAAAATTAAATTAACGTTACTGTATTAGTGTACACAAGAAAATTAAATTAACAATAAAGTCGTTTTGGTGTAAAAAATTATATGGTGTCATAAAATTTATTACCGACACTTTCCAACTCCCCTTCATTGCTACAAAACCCGAATATTACGGCCGTTTTACATGGACTTAATATCGTACTAACTTGTTAGTACTGAATCAACTGAAAGAACAAAAGCAGTGGAATCTAAGTTTTAACCTCATGCACGGCCGTGCTTTGAAATTTCTACGCACGACGTCAAAGCTTAGATTCTCGTACTTTTGGTTCTTGAGTTGATTCAGTACTAACAATTAGTAGGATATTTAGGCCAGTCAAACGACCCTTAGAAGGATGCAATTTTAATAATAAAAATTCCAAAAAGAAATTGGGAGAAACAAAAAAGGAAGATAATCATAACACATTCGAAAAAATTTAAATTATTTTTTTTTGTTAAATACAATTGTTTTTCGTTTACTTTTGTGTATTTGTAATTTAAATAGCTCTAATCCTATCAAGCCGTTTGTTTATTCCTTCCAGTCATTGCATTATTTTCAAATAAAAGTAAGTAGTCGTTTGTGGAATTCAAAATGTATGTGCATGAGGTTTATATTTATTATGTAGATATTAAAAAAATTATTTTTCAGCTTATCCATGTCACCAATGTGGAAGGCGTTATAAATACAGAAGAAACTTAAATACTCATGTTCGATTTGAATGCGGACAAGCTGCTCGATATGGATGTAAATATTGCAATTTTAAAACCAAGTGGAAAAAGAGTTTAAAAAACCATCTTTCTAAACATCATGAAAATTATGGTTATTAATTAATTAATAGACTATTATCCATTCACTCTTTATTTAGGATATGGTTGGCCATGTTAGGGTGACAGATTCCACCCGGTATAAATTTGAAAAAAATCAGTTAGGTTATGTATTGTAGAGTAGTGGCTTTTATTCAATTGTGTTAATAGTTGATCTGTCAGTTGTCTGTCATTTTTTTGGTACTGTCAAGAGCTGTCAGTCAACTTAATAGGGATTTTTTATTTTGGCAAACCAAAAAACAAAATTTCATGGCCAACCATATCCCAAATAAAAAGTGAACGGATTATACCTATAAGAATAATATTCATTATAGTTTTAAAATGATTGTAATAAATTAGCAATAAAGTCGTTTTTGCTATTACCGCAGTATCATTTCCTTTCTGTGCTTAATAAATTTAGCAACGCTGCATAGAAACTTAACAAAAATAAATAATACTGTTACCTGTTACAAACAGAATTTTATGAAGAATTTAATTATTTCAAAATATATGTATAGGGCGATCCGTATCTTGTGTAAAATTTTATGCAGGCTGGACGACGAAATACGCCTCAAGCTTTAGCACTCATAATGTAGATCACATCGTCACATTTAATCGAAATCGTTTCTTCAATACTACTTTTTGATGTATTTGGAACATCGTCAGGATCTGCTAGTTTCTATATGCGATAGTCAACTTTTCCTTTTGAAACTGGTGCCTTTGCATTTCTTTATAATCAGCAAGAGTATTGTTTTCCAATTTTGCTATTAGAAACCTAGAAAAATTCCATGAACCCATTTGAAAAGAGCGTTTGTAATAAATTGAATTTCCACTACACGTATTAATTCCTCTAAACGTGGTTCTACTGAATTTGTGACGGGCGTTATAGGAAGAGTTGCAGTTACTTAAAATCTTTTTAACCAATTTTCTGTAACTACCTACGTCGTTAAATTTAAAAAGAATTACTCTTTCACAGATTAATGCTTAGACGCTTATCTAAAAATAAAAATTTGACTATCTAGATATGGGTGGTGTCTAAAGCTCGAGACGCATTTCGTCATCCACCCTGTCCGTAAGTAAAAATGTAATTTATATTGAATATGTAGATATTAAAAAAATATTTTTCAGCTTTTCCCTGTCACCAGTGTGGACGACGTTATAAACACAAAAGAAACTTAACGTATCATGTTAGATTTGAATGTGGAAAGGTAGCTCGATATTCGTGTAAATGGTGCAGTTTTAAAACGAAGTGGAATAGCAGTTTAAAAACCCATTGTTTTAGTAAACATCAAGAATCTTTTGATGATTATAACAAGGAATAGCGATTATAGTCGTGACATTTTTAAATTAAAACGATTGTATTAAATTAAGAATAAAGTCTTCAGTTATTTTTTAAAGTTTCTAAACTTCATCTGAATATTTTTGAAAAATTCACTAAACAATCAAAACTCCATTTATTCAATTGCTTATATGTCCAGTCCAAGCATGACATGGTACAATTTGTTAAGGCACATGTGTTCAAAAGTGGTTTAAATCAGATAGCATCGAATCTCTCACTGTTCATCCCATGTCGTTCATATAATGACATTAATTGTATTCTCCTTTAGATGACAATAAAAATGATATGAGTTAATGAGTCTGCGATGGTCTGAAGCAACCAAGATATTTATATTAAATGTACCTTGTATATGGATCACTCTGTATAATATGTAAAAATGTTTTTACGCGTAGGTCATTTCGAGATTAGAAAGTTTTGTGAAGGTTTTTTCACTTACAGAACTCCACATAATTCTTATGATCTGCCTAGACTCATCCTGTATTAATAACGCATTATAGTACAGCTCCACCTTTATAAGGAAGGAAATTTCGTCACATCCAGGCACGTAACAATGGGGGGGGGGGTGACTGATCCCCCGAAAATTATGCTGACCATTCTACTAGAAAACAGACGGTCCTTCTCAACCTATTTTAAACGTTTATCCACAGAATAATTTTAGTCATACTCGCGAGGGTTTCCAGCAGGTAGGTTTTAAGATTAGAAAAGCTCTAAGTCACTACGATGATTATACGATCTTTTTCTTAGTTTGCATCAAAATTTAATAGCTTTATTTTAATTATCAATTTATGACCTTATAAGGTTAAACCGCGCTTCTATGAAAACTCGATATGATAAAATCTAGTGACATAAGTATATTTTTGTGGCCCACCCGGTTTTTGGCTAGCCCTCCCGCTTGCTCCTCTAAAAAAATTATTTAGTTACGTGCCTGGTCGCATCCCGAACTTATAATCGGACGTATTCACAGTTTAATAACCAATTAAATTACCCAATTTTAAACGGTTTTGAACGAGTGTACAGCTTTTCGATTTCCCTTCTTATAACGGCCGTACAGTAAAAAATATTAATGTTCAATTACTAATCGAAAGCATCACTGCTATCACAGGAATTTATAGACTAGGCGCAAAACCATAATTATTTTATACAAGCGGCATTTCATATAACATTTTGGTAACCGACGTTTTTCTAATATTTCGACCCTGCTGAATACGAAAAGTGCGCTTACCAAAGCGAAATTGTAACCGGAAGCGAGATATTGAAGATGGCAACTTTTTCGGAAGAACTAGAATTCCCTAACCCTAGCTCATAGAAATACCACTAAAATAACAAATTATATATTTTTCGGAATGATGAACATGAAAAAATAGACAAATATTTCATTTTAGCCATGCACTTCTTCAGAAATTACGGTATTCTGATTTTTATGTTAAGAACAGTTTGTATAGCTTACGAGATACCATGAACAAGTTTTTAGTTATTATGTATAATCATAGATATTTAAAAAGGACACTTTCATGTACAATTTCTACGAATTTTAAATGTCTCTTGTTAGTACGAGAGCGCTTAACGCACTTAACATAATTTTATTTTTTTGAAGAAATATTTTTTTTTAACTTTTTTAGTTTAAATTGCCATAGTGAAATAGTTATAGAGAGTAAAGATTATTTCAATTACAAATATTTATAGAAGATACCTTCAGGTTTATTTCACCTACGTTATAGATGGTTCTCAGTAGCAGAACTCTTACTTCACTTAACAGAATTGTGTAATTTTTTGAAAACACTTTCAATTTTTACATTTTTTTAGCTTTTAACGCCTATAGTGAGGGGGGTAGGGGGACTAAAATTATTTTAATTACAAATATTTATAGAGGACACTTTTACGTTTATTTCACCTACATGTGAAATGTCTCTCACTAGCAGGTGAACTCTTACTGCACTTATAAGAATTGTTGAACTTTTTTGAAACACTTTCAATTTTAACATTTTTTTAGTTTTAAATGTCTATAGTAAAGAGGGTAGGAGGATTATTTTATTTACAGATACTTATAGAGGACACATGTAGGGTTATTTCACCTAAATTTTAAATGTCTCTCAGTAGCAGGGAACTCTTATTGGACTTGTATAACAATGTTGAACCTTTTTGATGTACTTACAGTTTTTACACTTTTTTATATTTGAACGGTGAATGCTGAAGTGGGGGTGAAATGAATGGCGTAGGGGGCCTCAAATTATTTCAATTACATAAATATTTATAAAGGTCTCTCTTGGGTTTACTTCGCCTAATTTTTAAATGTCTTTTAATGAAGAAGAAGAAGAGGTCTTATTACACATTAAATATTATTTTACTTTTTTAAAACACTTAAATGTTACAAAATTAAATGGTACAGTAAACAATAAAATTTTAAATTTAACTTCATCAAACAATCGTTATAGTTCGTTAATTTTCAGGCAACATCCTAATAACATCTTCCGTTATTAAGAGACATTTAAAAACTAGGCGAAGTAAACCCAAGAGGGACCTTTATAAATATTTATGTAATTGAAATAATTTGAGGCCCCCTACGCCATTCATTTCACCCCCATTTCAGCATTCACCGTTCAAATATAAAAAAGTGTAAAAATTGTAAGTACATCAAAGAGGTTCAACATTGTTATACAAGTCCAATAAGAGTTCCCTGCTACTGAGAGACATTTCAATTTAGGTGAAATAAACCCTAGTGTGTCCTCTATAAATATCTGTAATTAAAGTAATTTGAGGCCCCCCTACCCCTTTCTCTATAGGCGTTCAAATATGAAAAAGTGTAAAAATTGTAAGCAGTTCAAAAAAGTTCAACATTGTCCTAAGTGCAGTCAGAGTTCCTTGCTACTGAGAGATATTTAAAATTCAGGTAAAATAAACCTAAAGGTGTCCTTTATAAATATTTGTAATAAAAATAATCGGAGACCCCTTATCTTCTTCATTATAGGCCTTCGAAACGGAAAAAGTGTAAAAATTGTGAGTGTTTCCAAAAAGTTAAAAAATGTTGTAAGTGCTGTAAGAGTTCTCCTGCTACTGAGAGACATTTAAAATTTAGGTGAAATAAACCTACAGGTGTCCTCTATAAGTATCTGTAAATAAAATAATCTTAGTCCTCCTACCCTCTTTACTATAGACATTTAAAACTAAAAAAATGTTAAAATTGAAAGTGTTTCAAAAAAGTTCAACAATTCTTATAAGTGCAGTAAGTAGAGTTCACCTGCTAGTGAGAGACATTTCACATGTAGGTGAAATAAACGTAAAAGTGTCCTATAAAAATATTTGTAATTAAAATAATTTTAGTCCCCCTACCCCCCTCACTATAGGCGTTAAAAGCTAAAAAAATGTAAAAATTGAAAGTGTTTTCAAAAAATTACACAATTCTGTTAAGTGAAGTAAGAGTTCTGCTACTGAGAATCAACTATAACGTAGGTGAAATAAACCTGAAGGTATCTTCTATAAATATTTGTAATTGAAATAATCTCTACTCTCTATAACCATTTCACTATGGCAATTTAAACTAAAAAAGTTAAAAAAAATATTTCTTCAAAAGAATAAAATTATGTTAAGTGCGTTAAGCGCTCTCGTACTAACAAGAGACATTTAAAATTCGTAGAAATTGTACATGAAAGTGTCCTTTTTAAATATATATGATTATAATAACTAAAAACTTGTTCATGGTATCTCGTAAGCTATACAAACTGTTCTTAACATAAAAATCAGAATATCGTAATTTCTGAAGAAGTGCATGGCTAAAATGAAATATTTGTCTATTTTTTCATATTCATCATTCCGGAAAATATATAATTTGTTATTTTCGTGGTATTTCTATGAGCTAGGGTTAGGGAATTCTAGTTCTTCCGAAAAAGTTGCCATCTTCAATATCTCGCTTCCGGTTACAATTTCGCTTTGGTAAGCGCACTTTTCGTATTCAGCAGGGTTGAAATATTAGAAAAACGTCGGTTACCAAAATGTTATATGAAATGCCGCTTGTATGGTTAAGGAGACGTTATTTCCCATTACAGTCCTAGTCTATTAGGACAATAGATCGAACTCGAAGCCACATAAAAATAAAATAAAGTCTTAATTGCGAAAAGTTGTGTAAAACTGTAGACCTCGATTTCAATAGACTCATATCAAAGCAAAACTTGCCAGTTATAGTTCAGACAGCGATAGCTTTTGGGTGGTAATTTTGTTATAAATGGAAAACTGAAGTAGTCAGATATTTTTATTTCACTTTAATAGTTGGATATGAAAGAAGCAAGCAAGCTCTAGCAAACGTCGGCTGTAAAATTCAAATACAATTCTCAATAACGATTACCAAACGTTGCATAGCGCATCCCCACCCAAAAGTTATCACCGACTGAACTATATCTGTTTTTGATTAAGTAGGTCCTTTATCTGCTACTATTAAATAATGTGATTTGTTTCTAATTCGTTGGAAAATTAAAATTGTTGTAGTTTCATAGTGTGTAAGATATTGTGAAAAATCAATTTTGACTGTTCTGCTGTTCATAAAATGTGTAGGAAAAATCTTGGATATCACAATAAACAAATTAAAATTAGTATGTGCGATACTCGTTTATTTATTTTGTTTATAGTCTAAATGTTGTTTAGTTTAGTAAGTAGTGTAGTTGTTCTTTTTACTAATGTGTTTATTTTCCAGATCCTCCTAAAAACATTCAATTTGTGCAAAACGAATATGGTCGTTATGTGTGTTTTAAATGTAATTCCACTTACAAACAGAAAGGTCATTTAGCGAGGCACGTTAAATATGAATGTGGAGTTGAACCAAAATTCAAGTGCGAATTTTGTGATCGTAGATTTAAACACAAAAATCATTTAAATTCGCATCTCAATTTCCAACATTCTAATGTTCGTATAAGCATAAGAAAAGTTTTGTGAAAAAATTAAGTTTTTTCTACTGTATTGCAATTATGTTATTAATAAGTAATTATAAGATAAATTAACTGACGTAGGTGTAGAAACTAATTTTTTTTTATGTTCTCAGTTATCTTTTAATATGTATCTCTGTCTTACATAAAGAGATGATTTATTTTAATGTAATGGGTGTAAACACAGAAGTGAAAATTATTTGTTAAAAAATATAAAATGTGATTTTTATTTAATTTTCGTTTACTAATCCCTGTAACTTCTTTCTTCGGTACAGTGGGGCATTGTAGAGCTAAATAGTGATAATCTTTTAACTTCTATATTTCTCATAAATATCTAGCTGTACCTACCCAGCGGCAAGTAAAGTAGTTCTAAAATTTCTATTACTCCGTTGTTTATACGATGACTTTAACGTGAAAACCTACAAAAAATTTTCATGAACATTTCAAGTCAATTCGTGCTTTCAGTCACTTATGTAAAAACTTGGTAGATGAGTCCCGTTGCTCAAGTTAATTGATCCAAGATAGGGATCCAGAAATTGGTAAGAGATACAGCTGGAAAAAGCAAACAATAGCCCTAAGGAGGTGTGGCAGAGGTCGCCACTATACTATTAATTCTTAAGATCAACCTGTCAGAGTTGGTAACCGTATCGCGGTTAAAAGATCATGCTGAACTGTTTTTCACCAATTTTGTGTTTAAACCACCACAACCGCTTCAGCTTTTGTACTTCTCTCCCTAAAGTGATTAGGACAGACAATAGGACACATTTTCTGTAATATGAACAACCACCAATCTTTTACCGTTTCAGAGATCACTATCATGAATGAGTTAATTAAATTAGACTCCTTGCACAAACGCTACGAGACTCGCTAGCCTGACTCTGACATAGGTGACTGTGACCGGTTTAGAGCACGAGTTCACTTGGAATTGCCCTGAGCAAATTCTGCAGGTTTTCACATTGCTAGCTCCCAAAGCACATATAATTTTATGAACTTACAAAAAAACCTGATAACGAAAGAGTGTTTTGTTTTAGGCTATTTTAAAAGTCGTTTAACACGTGCGAAGACTTTAAGATGCTCTAGATGTTCAGCTCAGTATAAACATTTAGGGAGTTTAAGACGACATCAACAGTATGAATGTGGTGTCGAACCTCAATTTAAATGTTCTCACTGTCTGAAGAAATTTAAACATAAAAGTGATCTCAAAAAGCACGTAGAAAGAAAATATCATTGTTATTACTGAAGTAATGGGCTTCTTGGCAATCTATCTAAATAAATTAAAATAAAAACTTTTTTTTACTTTTTAGTTTTATTTTATAAAATTGCCTTAAAACGTATTAATAATAATAAAACCTATTAAAAACAGTTTGCAGTTCTTATGTTAATGTTATTCAGTCGTGTGCTGTATGTAACGTTGAGTCTTTTATCTTTCTTCAACAAAATGCAAGAGATCCAGCATACATCCAGCTTCGTTTAACGACTCAACGTTGACACTATTTTTATAACCGGTCGCATACAGCACACGGCTGATTGTACGGCCATATCTAAACGATTTGCTTAGAGGAGGATAGAAGTTAGCGGGTAAGCGTAGCGCTAATCCCCTAAGTGACTCGCTAGCCTCTATCAGATTTTAATATGACCGTACCCTTACAGCGCAGATATGACTGCGAGCTCTATAGCGACGTGAAAACATACAGAATTTTTTCATGAAAATGTTAGTTCATGCTGTAAAACCGGTTTTAGTCACATGTGTACCAGGGAAAGCCTCTTTGTGTTTGTACAGGATGTCCAAGTTAATTGGCTCACATAGAGACCAACGAAACGGTAAGAGATGCTGAAATTAGAGAAAATCTTTCGTATCGTTTGGCCTACTTATTTCCGGACAAAATATCAAAAAAGTTAAAAGTACTAACAATAAACAAAATTTTGATCTGAAGTTATCAGGGTGAGAACTGGTTCACATCACAATGTCAAGTGAGACAAATATTTCATTGTTATTTAACCATTCATCTCTTACCGTTAACGAGATCCCCATCATAAGTCAATTGGATTCGATTCTCTGTACAAACTCAATGGCACTCACTATGACCACTATGACATAAGTGACTGAGACGGGGTTTACAGTACGAATTCACTTGAAATTATTGACATTTTTACGTTGCTAGCTCCCAACCTACATATTATTATTAACTTATAAAGGAAAAACTTGATAACGAGAAGGTGTTTTGTTTTAGGCAAATTTATAAGATGCTCTAGATGTCACTCTCAGTATAAATATATAAGGAATTTAATACGACATCAACAGTATGAATGCGGTGTCGAACCACAATTTGAATGTAATCAATGTCTGAAGAAATTTAAACATAAGAGTGATCTCAAAAGACACGCAAAAAGAAAAAATCATGTGTGTTACTGAACACTGAAGTAATTGCTGGGATTCTAGGGTATCGATTAAAATAAAAACTTTTTGTAAAATTTTCTTTTAATATAATGTTTATTTATTGGAAAACATATTTATTTTTTCGTTCTTAATATTAATAGCTGGTGCTTAAAAGTTGCTTGGTGCTCAGTTCTTTTAGTCTGGAATCCCCTAAAGTGGTTTCGGGTGAAATCGCTGTGACTTGATACTTGTTTTAATTTGTAATCATATTTTAATGTTAAAAGCTCGCACTTTTGAGTTTTTGAGAATGCTTTAGTGGAGAAAATAATGTAGTTTGCACTTTTTTATATTGAGAAACTGCCAACTTCTTACAGCACAAGTGTGACTTTATAATCTAAGGAAAAACCTACAGAATTTTGGCATGAAATTTTCAAGTCACTTTGTGCTACAAAACCGGTTTCAGTCACTTATCTAAGGGTCTGTTGAGTTTTCACATAGCACTGCCTCTAGCACCGCACTTAGCACATCAAAAATTAAATAAGTCATTGTTTTATAGGAAAGTGTGTTAGGCGAAGGTACTTGACTTCAGTGCCAGTCTCATATAGAACAATGCTTTTGTATATTTATTTTTCGGTGCGGTGCTAGGAGCAGTGCGAGATGCGGTGCATGGGCGTGGCCACGCATTTAGACTCTTACATCAGTGACTGAGAGCGGTTTTACAACACGAATTGACTTGAAATTTTCACGAACATATTCTGTAGGTTTTCCCCCACTCAAAATATTATGAATTTATAGATGAAAAACGTGATAACGAAAGAGTGTTTTGTTTTAGGCGATTATAAAAGTCGTTTAACAAGTGCGATGTTAAGATGCTCTAGATGTCTGTCTCAGTATAAACATTTAAGAACTTTAAGACGACACCAACAGTATGAATGTGGTGTCGAACCTCAATTTAAATGTTCTCACTGTCTGAAGAAATTTAAACATAAAAGTGATCTCAAAAGGCACATTGAAAGAAAGAATCATTGTTATAACTCAACTATTTGCTGGAGCTCTTGATGATGTAACAAAATCAAAATTAAAATAAAAACTTTTGTAGAAATGTTTCTTTAAATGTTACTCCTATTTTCTTATAAAACATATTTTTTTCATGCTTGGTAAATAATATTTTGCTATTTTAGAATACCTTACACAACCAATGACTACATTACCTCCACTATCTATGCAAGCACTTGGAAATGATCATTTTCCATCGAAACTAATGAAGAATCCAGGAGGAAAAGTTCATCGCAAAGACTGCAGAATTTGTCGACGTCAAAATAATACACGCAAAATGACAAGTTATTGTTGCACGATGTGTACTGGAAACCCTGGATTGTGTTTGGAACCGTGTTTTAAAATTTGGCACAATCTTTAGTGTACTCTTTAGTTACTTTAGTTTAGATGTTTAGGTTTATTTGTCTTGTTATGTAATTGTTTAATAAATTACGGCTTTATTTTAATTTAATTTTTAATTTAGTTATAATTTTCATTACCTGTTTGATTTTAAAATGATGTCAATCTATGGGCTGCATGATCCGTGAAAGAAATCACTGCAAACTTCTCACAACACCAGGTATGACTTGGAGAAATCAACGCACACGACGGTCTGCGTTATGGTTTGCACTTCATCGTATGTGTGTTTTGTACTTCTTTCGACAGGTTCTACGTGGGAGTGCAGGACATCCTTGTAGACTATATAGTAGAGATGGGTAGTTCGTGACCGAATAGTTCAAATGAACTATTCACTTGTACTGAACTAGATGAACTATGTCACTTTCTCTAAACGAACTAGTTCGTTTTGAACTTAGTAAATTTTGAACTAATACTTTGTTATTCTTCGCTTCGCTCGTTTTCGGGATTTCTTATAAAAACGAACTTATCTGCATCATTTGAAATTGATATTATTAAACGAATAGCTCCTACAGCTAATACACAATACAACATAGCTCATTCTTTGCGCTTTGTCGTTGTGTTTCATAAAAACCAATAACGAATAACACGACCTATGTCACTTTCTCTAAAGGAACTAGTTCGATTTGAACTATAGGTTACTATTCGCTTCGCTTAGTAAATTACGTTAAATTTTTTGAAGATGTTACCTGTTACTTTAGCGTATTGTAATCCGTACACCTTCTGGCCATCATTGCGATGCTCATAAACACAGCGGGGTGATATTAGCACTTGAAAGAATCAAACAAACGTTGAATGTCCACAGCCGCTTATTTCTCTAGTAATTTAAAAAAAATCTTTTTAAATAATTTTTCAATACCTATTCTAAATTAACTAAAGTAGTAGGTAATCAGGTGATAGGGGTGACAAAAAATGTAAAAATTCTGTACTTTCCGATTTTGCACTTTGTTATGGAACAAAGTTTATTTACTTTCGCCCTTTAAATCCTTTTAAATCTGGTTTTTAAGTAAGTTTCTGTTCCTTGCAGGTAATTTTATCTTTGTATAATTGCCCATGTTTGTGAAATTTTAATTTTTTACTAACTTCAACTTGTAGTTCAGCGCCTGAAGAAGCATATCGCGGTATTTTGTAAAATTTGTGTCTAGAGATAAGAAGACCTAGAATAACTACATACTGGGTCCTTTGAACTTGAACTTATTTTATGATTTTTAAGGCAATTACTATATTTATTTTCTTCTTTAATCAACGGCAGTCCTGCTATTTGATGTATGGATGTACCAACCTACTACAAAAGACAGGGCGATACGTCATACGTAACATTTAACATTGATGAACTATAGTGCATCGATGATGTCTACTATATCTTATAACTATATCCATGATATAGTTCATTCGTTCATTGATGAACTATTCAATCGAACTAGCTCATTTCGGTGAACTAGTTCTGTATGAACTATTCCCTCCTCTACAATTCCCACCTCTACTATATAGGTAATAGTTTTGTTTTTAATTTTTCGTGTGCCTTTATTTGTTATCTCTTTTTAATTGTTATTTGCTACATTTTTGCATTCATTCAAGTACGTCTTTGTTGCTCACTTATTTAGTTAAATTTTTTAATTAGTATAGAATTATTACAAAATAGTTAAGTATTTACATAAATTGCAAAATTTTATTTTTTAATTATTTTTTTAACACTTATTAATTTATGTTATTTTAGACACATATCATGTGACTGATACGCAACAGTATATCTGTACGAGATGCAGCTCCTCATCTTCGAGTATATGGGCCTTCAAGAGACATCAGAGTGAGTGTGGAATAGATCGAAAATTTGAATGTGAAGTGTGTAAGAGTAAATTCAAGCGCAGATTTCATCTGGTGAGGCACATGACATCTCTTCGATGTCGAGCAAGGGCCGGACATTTTTAATTGTTTTGTCATTACTAAAGTACAGTGGAAGTCGGATATAACGACGGCGAAGGAACCGGGGTCGTTATACCCGGTCGTCGTTATATCAAAAATTACCCATTTTTATTATTTTAAAAAATTCTTTATTAATATAGGGACATGAAATGGATATTACATTTCTTTTTCTCGACGTAATATTTTACGCTATACTCCACACTTGTATACGTATACAACGTATAAAACGTCAAGAGTCAAAATAAATGGGAAGAAGATGCGTTAGGGTTTTTCCGTCCGCTTCGGGGTGATTTTCCGAGAATTATTACATATATCGTCAGGCGAGGCCGAAAACCATGTGCTAGTCTTTAAAATACCGGGTCGCGTCGTTATACCAGGTCTGCTAAACCAAAAATTTTTGCTTTTTGCGTACGTTAAAAGCGACTTCGCCGCTATAGCCAAATTTTTTTGCGTTGAGTAGAATACAAATCCAACCAAACTTTCAAATCCCCGTCGTAATATGCGATTTGTTGTAATAAGCGATGTCGTTATTCACGACTTTCACTGTACTTTCATGCCATTTATATTTTTAAGAGGACATCAGTGAGATCCATGTAAGCAGTAAAATATAAAATGGCTCGAATGTACTTTTGTAATGATATAAATTATTAGTTTTATGTTCTATTTCATTTCAAAAATCGGGCTTTCCGTGCCCCACCTTGTATTTAGTTTTCCCCACAGTTTGATTTTGTATACAATGTATTTATATGTACTCTTATATGGACAAATGTACTTTTTATATAGCTCATGAGAAATGCTCTGTGTAACCATTAGTAGCGTTTGTTTCTAAATTCTTTCTCGCAATTAAGGTACTTGCAGTTTGTGGCTGACATAAATGAACGATTTTATACAAATGTTGAGAGAATGCAAAATGTGGGGAATTTCTGTTTTTTTATTCTTGTATATGCCTCTTTGAAAGAGGAGCTATAAACCAAACATGAGTTCTACACAGGGTCGGACTGGACAGGTCGGCAATTGCCGACGGGGCCAAACGCAGCCGGATATGGGGCTAAATTACAGTTGTTGCCGACGGGGCCAAATGAGGCCAGTCCGACTCTGGTTCTACAAACAAAATTAACTGAGACGTTCAATAATAAAAAATATTAATCTATAAAAAGTTATTTTATTTGCTCCATGATAGTCCTGTTTTTCCCAACCCTGTATGCTAAGCGTTAGCTACGACGTCGAACTTTTTAATGCTTATGGATGCCTACGAATTTATCTGAAATATGAAAATGAAAAATAGTTGCTTTTTACATTAACTTATTAGTAGACAACAAAGGAAGACTTCGTACCCCCGCCATTTTTTATGACGTTATAAACCACGCCCGAACTATCACTATCGGTATTAAAACGACGTTTAAAATAAATACCGGGAAGGTTATTGTGTCAGTTATTTCAATTTACCAAAAATCATGCCTAGGCGTCCATAATCACGTCAATAGTTGACGGTAGTGATGCTTAACGTCTTATGTAACTTATATCATAGTATTGCTGAGGTAGGGACTTGATAAAAAAACACTCCTGTAGTAAATAAACTATAATAACGAAAACAAAATGTCTTATTTAAAATAACAGTGTGGTTGTAAGTGATATTAAATTTCGACAAGCGAGAAGCTTTTCATAGTTTTAAACAATATTATAAACGAAATAAAACAATGAATAATTTATTTTATTCATTTTAGATCTGTATCCACATTATGAAATAAGAGATGGTCGTTTTGTGTGTTTAAGATGTAGAACGTCGTATAAGCAAAAAGATTACATGGCTTGGCATCAGAGATACGAATGTGGAATGGAACCTAGATTTCGATGTAAAATTTGTGGAAAGAAATTTAAAAGAAAATCAAATCTAAAAGATCATTGCAGAAGACTTCATTAAACATATTCCAAGTATTATCTGTTTATAAATTTTTTATATATATAAAGAATAGAGGATGAATTGTTAAGCTTCCATTACTGCGGTATTTGACATTGAATATTTAAAATAGACCAATAGAATTACGCGACGCAGCGACGCACACCGCAGTAATGAAAACTCAACTTTAGTGTTATGCCAAACGTTAGTGGTAAACATTTTTGTTGGGTCTCTTTCACATGCGAGTTACGCATCACTGTGGGACACGTTGATACCATAGCTGAATAACTAAATACTCATTTAGTTAAAAGCGTTGAAAGTGCCTTTACTTAGAAATAGTTCTAACTAGTTGTTGTGACATAAACAAACTTTTCGACTAAGAGCGTGACTACGTCGGTGCACCGCATTTGGTACTGTCCCTAGCACCGCAGAGTCAAAGTTAATAAACCAGTGCTTTATATCGCACTCGCCCACATTCATAAAACAATGCTTTATTTATTTTGTCGGTGGAGTGCTAGAGGCAGTGCGAGCTACCGTGCGTCGATGTGGCTACGCCCTAACGCAGTAGGTAGTAATTTAGCAAATGTTGAAGAACAAATCATTATATTGATCTTCTTTTAGACATGTTTATTTGTTTCTTACTACACTCCCGTCATTTTTAAGTTGTTTAATGTTAGTGTCCGTATGGAACGTGCAATTTAAAACTGTCTACAACATTTCCATTTTAAATATACAATCGTTGTCAAACAAATGACAACTACACGGAAAAGTAGGAAAAACTTAGTTGCCAAAAAGTAGCCATTACGAAACATTTGCTGAACCTACGCTTGATTAAAGCGAACGCATATCAGAAAAACAATCGATTTGGAGCGCATTACTATTTCCATATAGATTAACTGGACGGTTAACATTGATTGTTATTTATGCGGCGTTTACATTTATCAAGTTACTTGAAACAAGTCGACTTGAAGCCAGCGACTTGAAAGTGGTTGACAAATGTAAACAGTGTTTTAAGTAGTATCAAGTGAAGCTTGAATTCTAGTTTTCACTTGAATTTAATAGTCAAGGCAAGTAGACGACCGGTCTACTTTTCTTGAAACTTGAAATCATTTGCATCGTCTTGCGTACAAATATGCGGCGTTTTATTTTGTTTACTGGATTGTAGTAAATAATAAAATGGCGCCAAATGTGGTAACGCAGAAAGCAGTCAGTCAGTGCAGTTATACCTTTTTTATACAATATTTTGATAGAAAAATTATTTACGCCACTGGGTTTTCCTATTTTAATTTATTCATAATATTGAAGATTTAATGTTTTGACCCTTTTTTTTAATTCTTAATTCTTTCCGTGTTTTGGTTGCACATAATGCACATGGTCAATTACTTTTTATTACACCTTTTACCATTTTACCCTTTTTAATCCTTTCAAATGTACCTTTTGTACCTGCATTCTTTGTACCATGCTTTTTATGTAAATTCTGTCTGTTCAGGTACTTTGATGTTTTAATTATGCTTATAATTATTTTTATCATCTTCATTTTATTCCTCACAATATCTATATTTGGGGATAGACGAGTTGGGCCAAATTTTACCTGAGGTTTACGGAGACGCATAGGGTTTAATTAATCCTATCGAACTGTTGGGCCAAAAGATTGTTCTTAAAAAATCCGCGTTAATTTCTGTATACATTAGTTTCTATACGTCTTTCTATTTAAATTTACCTCTATTTACCTGATGATGCTTAATAGCGAAACCGGTAGTATAATCAATTAGAAGAATATTGTGATATTTTACAAAGTTATTTTTTATTCTTTTTTAAAGCCTTTTGTTTTTAAAAAAGAATAAGTCCTTTTCATCATTTAGTTCTTAAATTGAAATTGTTTTTTTTTAAATACCTATCTAATAGCTTATTGTACTGTATGCAAATTTTTAAAAAAAATTTTGCAAGAAAAAGTTTCATGTTATCATAAAAGCACAATACTATAAAAGGTCACGCAGGTAGTTTGTTCTTAATCCTCTCGAGTTTCAAATTTGGCCCAAATGTACGGTAGGATTATAACGGTAAAAAAAATTTGGCCCAACTAGAAGTTCCCGCTATATTTATGCCATTGAAATGCCCCCCTTCATTTAATTTGTAGATTAATTTCTTGAACGCCGAATCCCTCATATTTTTATCTCTGTAGGATTTCGTTGATGTATCCCACAGGACTTCAAAATGTTGGTAGATTTCCAAAAAATGGATAATGTCATCATTGCTCCATTTATTCATTTTAATTAACAATCAATAACAATTATAAAAAATAAAAAGTAAACTTGATTTCAAGTTTCAAGAAAAGTAGACGACCCGTCTACTTCACTTGATTATTGAATGCAAGTGAAAACTAGAATTCAAGCTTCACTTGATACTACTTGAAACACTGTTTACATTTGTCAACCACTTTCAAGTCGCTGGCTTCAAGTCAATTTCCTTCAAGTAAATGTAAACGCCTCAAAAAGCCGGGGCCGCAGAGTAGTGCCAACGGTTCAATTCGCTTCAAGTCGCTGGCTTCAAATCGACTTGCTTCAAGTAACTTGATAAATGTAAACGCCGCATTTAGTTACTAAAACGTTGTGGTAGTTCAATGGTACAATGTGCTACAACAGAAGTAAAAGTTCCGGGTTACAATCCCGGGTCTGGCATATCACTTTGGCAGTGTATTAAAATACTAAAAAAAGGCAAATGTTAATTTCTTCTCTTCTACTAAAGCCTCTTATATTTTTTTTAACGACTAATCTCTGTACAGCGATTAGTAAAAACCTGTCGACTATATTTTTATTTCTTTTGTTCGATATTGTATCTATCGGTAAATTAAGTTAAAGTAATGAAAACGCATTTATTTAAGGGCGAATTATACCAACCAAGTTCACGATACGATCACGGTTATCTGTAGACCAATTATACATTTTATACCTACTTTCGTACTGAACTATAGATCACCGTGATCTTACCGTCAACTTGGTACAACCCGCTCTAAAATTTTAAATCTGTGACTCACAACGTATTATCACAAACTTTTTATATTGTATTTTAAATAAGAATAATTTTGTTACATACATATTAAGATTTATGAATAAACGTTCTTCCAATTTGGCAATCGTTTTTTCTTTTTGATATTGTTACAGTGCGCTTTGTTTCTTTCTTAAATAAATACATGTGAGATTGAACAAATATGTTTGATAGAATATTAATGTAATTGTTACAGGTTTTCAAACTGTCTGTTACAAAGTTGATGTAAACGGTCGTTTTGTTTGTCTCAAATGCGGCTCATCCTACAAACAAAAGGGACATTTGACGAGGCACGTGAAATATGAGTGCGGTGTAGCGCCTCAATTTATTTGCTTATTTTGTAATCGTGGATTTAAGCATCGAGATCATCTAAAAACCCACACCTACGTTAAACATATGTTAAAGAAAACATAAATCATTTCATGAATATGAACATGACCATTTTATTTTGTAAATTATTAAAATATGAGTATGTTTTAATTTTTAAATAATCGGTAATAAAGGATAATGAAATCTAGAGCCTCTTCTATTTATTACTTGTGAATTTTTAGGAATTAAAAGCACCTTCGCATTATAAAGAACACACTATTTCTAATCAAAATGTGATTTTTATTGTGTACAGAGGCGATTGCTTTAAGAAGTAAAGCGTGTCTTAAGTCTGGTTTACACGATGATAGTAAAACGCGATAGGAGTTGTTATAAAAGCTAGAAACTTTGTCTACCCTTGGAGACTGTGACCTTTGGTAATGCACAATGTCACAGTCTACGAGAGTTGAAAAGATTTCTACTATCATAAGAGTGTCGTCATGTAAACAGTTCCATGGTTACTATCGCATTGCTTACACGACGACTTGCATGCTATCATGACAGTAACCACATCGCGTTTAACTATCATGGTGTGGACCACGCTTTATGCTGATGGAAAATTTCAACGCTTTTAAGCCTTGTTTACACGATGAGAGTAAAACACTATAATTTCTGTCATGAAAGTGTCGTCGTATAGGTATACAGTTCGATAGTTACTATCACAATACTTAAGGTGGATCCAGACTACATGAATTCTCATAGGAGAAACAATATGACTTACCGTAAGAGAAATATGCTGAAGTTCACACTGTAAGATTTTTTGTATTATGGGAATCATAACGAAATAATAGGTACTTAAAAACTTATTAAGTTGCTATAACTGAGTTTATTATTTTGCTATAATTCCCATAATACAAAAACCTTACAGTGTGAACTTCAGCATATTTGTCTTATGATAAGTCATATTACTTCTCCTATGAGAAATCATCTAGTCTGAACCCACCTTTACATGACGATAGACGATACTTTCACGATAGTAACTACTGCGTTTTACTATAATTGTGTAAACCAGGCTTTACCTTTTTTAGAAGTAGATGCTACTAAGTAGGCACATCTATTGTACATTCCAAAATTTTCACTGTAAAGACAAGTTTTCATTTAAAATAAAATTATGGGTATCGACAACCGAATGTTTTGGATTTCCCTCAAAAAAACGCAATAATCTCTCGTCTATTTATAGCTGCAGTTTCTCAAGTAATAAGACGAGACTCGTTCATTTTCATTGTTAAAGCTCAGGCATGTTTCTATTTTTCAGGCAAGCCTTTTCCAAAATTCTTCTCTAACAGGTTTCGTTGATGGAATTACTGGCTTTCCATGTCCTCAGAAGAACTGGATTCCTCAAGCTGAAAATGATAAAATATAAACTAATGGAAATATAGACTATAAAAGATGGTTCGTTAAACAACTAAGTACCGACAACACTAATTCAAAATTTAAGTAACTCGTACAGTTCTTTATTTTAAGTAATATTAACTAGTGATTGTGTGTTGTAGATCAATGTGCATGTGGATAAAATAGCTGTTATTCAGTATAGCGAAAATATACAGTGATTTTTTAATATCAGGGTATCAGGGATTACTTAATAGGTAATCCGAAATACAAAGTTAGATCTCAGTTACACCAGTTACACACAGATCCCCAACGTACAAACGTGATTTCTCTTAGCACTGTTCGCTCTGAAGTTGTAACTTCGCATCAGATCTCCGGTATCGAATGCATAAAAGTAAACGAGCTCTACTGATGTAATAACAAATCTATGCTATAACCATCGCTAAAACTATTCCTCATTCCCCCAGCTTTAGACGAGAATAATTTTAATCCTTAATTTAGAGCTAAATCGGCAGAAAAGTTCTACGCCGATTTTGCCACTATACTCATTCTAGACATCAAACAGTCTTAACCTTTGGAGTGCATACATATTTTTTATTCCATAGACGTATCAATGTATCTACTAATTTTTCATTTCTGCTATGCCACGCCACGAGTCTTGCTACAACGTCTGTTGATAGCTATAGAATTTTTTTATTTCTATTCAAACTTGTAATTTTTTTGCCAATTCCTTTAGGGCCAGTATTATAAAGCCTAGTTAACCGAAGGTTGACTCAACCTTCGGTTGAAATTAGAAATAAACGCCAATTTCACTATTTTGTCCAATTATGTCAAAATAAAATGACAGCTAACCTTAGGTTGAGTTTCAACCTTCGTTTATAGTACTGGCCCTTAGAGTAGTGTCTGTGCGATTTGGAACGAGTAGCCCTGTTTAAGTTTTCTAGTCTGAAAAAACTTAAAAACAAACAAAGTGACTTTCATTTTTTATTTTTTCCCGCCCAATCCCTGGTTATTAAAAATCACGCTGTATAATATCGTTCCAAGTTTTGTGGCAATGTAAGTTTTTTGCATTTATTTTTTTGTTCATTTATTTTTTCTTTTATTTTAGCTATTAGTTGCGAAGCTAAATAAAATTAAATTGGATGACCATTTTCTACTTTTCCAAAGTCCAACTTTCTACATAATATCTGTAATATATTATCAACTAGCCGGTTTAGTAAATAACTTTTTCCTTAATTATTTTGTAGAAAATTATTTTGCAATTTATAAAAAGTAACTTTTTATTTTTAGTGCCTACCCTTTTAATGTAAAGTAATAAAGAATTGGACGACTTTTTGTTTTATTTTTTGTACAGCTTTTTTTATTGATTAAGTTATGTCTGTGTTTTTTGGCGTGTACATATAGCTTTAATTTTCCAATAAATTAAGATACTGAATTGAATGGGGTGAGCGAATAATGTTTACAACATAAAAATATATTTTGTTTTCAGAATTTTTGGTATTGGATTCGATTGTTCCTCCAGAAGGTAACGAGGTATTGCTTTCTCTATTACAAAAATCTCCCACATCTCCAACTAATTCTGTAAGCATCGAGAGAAAATCTATGAGAAAATTTAAAATGCTTAGCGAGCAGATGACTAGACCAGGATATAGCAGCGATTCGCAATTTGTATGTCGTCATTGTGGAAAACGTTACAGATGGAAGTCGACGATGAGAAGACACGAACAAGTGGAATGTGGCGGTAAAGAACCTCGATATCGTTGTCCTATTTGTCCTTATCGAGCTAAACAAAAAGGAAATTTAGGTGTACACGTTCGTAAACACCATTTGTCCAGTCCTTAACGAGTTTCGTTATTTTAAAATACAAATTCTTATGAATATTGTGCCTTAAATTGAGCAATATATTTCATATTCGTTGTAGATATAAAAAACTATACGATTGAATCGGGTTGGGATTAAATTGTTGGGGTTTTTAAGTTGTTTTTTATGTTGTAAATAAATAGATTCTTTACTCCCATGCATTCTTTCTAGATTTATTTTTGGAAAAATCTAGTATCCATACTGATAATGTATATGCTCATATTTTTTTCTACAAAAATTTCATTTTTTAAATTTTTATTATAAAAATTTATTTATTTTCGGTGAAACTGGATGAATGAGAGTAGGCTTTAAAACTATTATCGATAGATGTCTATCTCGTTAATCTAATGTAGAAGTGCTACAAGCGGTAGTTCTGGGGCTCTAAGTTCTATGTGAGACCAATAATATAAAATGGGGCCTGTGTATAATGGATTCTCTTATATCGCTGATTTATTTTAACAAAATCCAATATGTGGTGGCTATAGGTGCATTTAAAACTTCAGTAGACATGTCGTACAGGGTGATTAAAATACTAACCTTAATTTATACCTACTCTCCAGTCTTCTGGAATTTGTTCAAATTTTGATCGCTCAGTATAATATTCCTAGTTCTTCCTGAATCTTCTCACTTTTACATATTAGAATATCTAATCAATGTTTTCCATTACTTCTAAATAAATGAGCACCAGTACAATAATAGATTTATAAATAATTATATATTAAAATTTATTCTATTTAGTTAAATATTAAAATATTATATTTGCAATATTCAAATTCTTTGAGAAATTTGGAATTAATTACTTCTAAAAATAATTTATTTATAGTTTATTTCTTGTTATTTTTAATAGATGAAGCGTGGGTATTTAGTTTTATAAAAATTGTTAATAATAAAATATATTTTTTTATTTTTAAGGACGTGAGTAATATATTTCAATTTTAAAAATACATTAGGTGTCAACGAAAGTCGGAACACTCTATTTTTGTATGATTTACAGCCGGTTTGCAAAAAGTGTATTAATTATTTACCTAGGTATCGAGCGTATATTAAGTAACAGTATGGGATATTATTTCAGAATATAAAATATACAAACTCGAGTTTGTAGATATGGTATAGTATGTTCAACAATGTTTGAGATGAAGTTGTATGCAACCAGGCGAACCTGTTTCAAACATTATTTTACGTATTATAATTGATATATTTGTATTGTCTCATTGTACAGAGCAGATATAATAGAGTAGTGCTTCGACTTTTAGTGAAATCAAGTGTATAAGGCGTTAAAATAGTAATAATTAACGATAAAATGTAGACCGTCCGTTTGGTGGTATGAAATTTATATATTTTTTAATTTTTCTTAAATCTTCCATGTTTTATATTAAAAAGAACAAGCTCGAACCTATTGTTAAAGATTTCGTTTATTATATAAAAATAATTTTTGTGCTACTAATGATCAATATAAGTTGCAATAATTTAATATTTAATTGTTTTGTTAAGTTTGATTATAAATATTTTATATTCTATGTTTTTTTTTAATTTGTAATATTTTTTAGTGTCACATTTTTGGATTTCGTTAGTGCGACTACTTTTAGTCTGTAAAACACTTTAAAAATGCCATTTTTCGTTTTGAAAATGGTAACAGAGTTGCTCAAATCGACCAAATTTGACAATAAATCTTTAGTTCAAAACTAAAAGTAGGATATTGCACTTCCATCATTGTTATTTTCAAGCGTAGGTTTCTTTTAAAAAACTAATTTTTATTTTATTAAAAGATAATGTTTAATAAAGCTGTGGCAGAGAAAAGTAGTGCTGCAGCTTGCCAAAGAGCTCCTTGTATAACTTTTTTTTTTTATTTTCAAGACTACGAAATATTACATTATTTATCTATGGTGCGTTAAGTCTTCCTCACTGTTATTCTTAAATTATTTAAAATACAGTTACATGTGCAAAATACATAAATTTAATGTTAATGTAATTAGCACTTTTATAGTTTTATTAAGTTGAGGTGATTTAGTAAAAATATTGTTCTTCATTTAGAATATGGATAGTTGTAGTACTAAATAAGAATATTTGTTATATCGAATAGGTAGAAAGAACTTTTTTTTTGTTTCTTATTAACGTTATATTTAATTAAGAAAATGTTATCTTTAGGTAGAAATATCTTGGAAGTAGTCAACTTTTATATTTAAATTTTTAGGTAATGGGGTTTTTATAAATTGTGTATATTATTCAGAAAATAAACTGAGTTTTAAAAATACCTAATTTATTTATCACTCTCTCATAGAACCATTCATTAAGAAGAGGTTAGTATAAAAGCAATCTTTAGAGGATGCCATTCACGTTTTTTCGTTTCATTCTTTTTTTTTTCAAAAATGATGTTTCTAATTCAATTTATTTTTAGGTATCAGTTTGCGACGATCGAGTTTTAGTTGTCCTCAATGTGGTAAAAAATATTTATCAAAAACCGCATTAAATCGCCATATGAGATACGACTGTGGTAAAGAGCCTATGTTTTCTTGTTCACGGTGCTCTTACAAAGCTCATCAAAAAGTACATGTACAAAATCACTTTCATAAAACTCATTCGTAGAAATTTTGTTTTTGAAAATTTGAAATTTTTTTTCAGGTAATTCGAAAAGTATTAATTTGTAAAAAGGAAATGAATATAGTAAATATTAGATAATATTAAAGCGATGTTACAAATTATTTTATTTTTCACCCTTCAATTACTCCACGTTTAGAATAATAATGTTGAATTTTTAAGTAAGTATAACGGATGTTTACTAACATTTAAGTAAATTAAAAAATTGAATTTATTATTAATTCATTTTTTTTAGATTTGAAGCAAAATCGACCACCGCACGATCAAAACTATGTCCACAGATGTGTAAATTGTGGAAAAATATACAACAAGAGATACAATTTGTTGCGTCATATGAATTACGAATGTGGCAAAGAACCTCAATTTCAATGTCCGCATTGCAAATATAAATGTAAACGTAAAGATTCTTTAAAATCTCACGTACTTGTTCAACATAATAATATGTTTGCTAGTTTTTGAAAGCAATATTCTTTAATAAGTAAATACTTCTGTTAGTGCGAATGAAATTTGAATCGCTCTTACAAAAGTTTTCTTTAGAAGCATCGTAAAGATGTTTGTTACATGTATAATGCTGATTATACACATTCAAGTATACCTGTACGTTAATTCCAGTGCAAATTACCTGCACAGTTATAGACCTATTGCCAAATCTAAACGACCTGCGCAGAAAGCAAAATTGTGTACTACCTCATAACCAAGGTTACATACACGTGAAAACCATTGTGAAAACAATGCTTGAGCGTCTTTTTCTACAGCTTTCTTACTTGCTCTTCTGGGCATTTAGATATGGCAAGATCTCTATGGGCTCTACTGATACGTAGATATATTTGTACAGACGACCTGTGTAGGTATTCCTCAACGTGTGGATGACACATTAGATTCAGCATAGATGTAGATCGAAATCATAACCTGTTGAGCTGTTGACCGGGCGGAGCCAATGCGCCATAACGAAAATGTGTTCTGTCGTATCATCCATTTTAGCGATAAAGAGAGAGAATGTGCTCTCTTCTTCCAAATGTACTACGCAAGAATTTGACTCCGCCCGATCAACAGGTTAGGATTTCGTTATACAGTGTGCTTGTAAAGGCGACCTGCGCAGACATGCCTTAACGTGTGTAGTGGGCATTATAAATAATAATTAGCAAATTTTATTTCTGTGCACAGCAGCATGTAAAGTTCCCTACAAACTCCGGCGTTTTTACTACGGCAGATCTGTATAGGGCAAAACTGCGCAGACACCGGAACTATCACATTGCCTCTACACGTGCAGGTGTGTCTGTTGTGAAGCTGTTCCGGCCAGGACAAACGTCCGCGCAGGCCCCCTGTACAATCTTTAGACTCTCAGATTTGCTTGTGCAGACTGGGTCTCCACAGGCCTCGCCGTAGTAAAAGTCTGAGTATTTTTAGAGAACTTGGATAAGGTATACAAAATTTCTAAGACGACTGAAGGAAGTCACTATCAGTTTAGGAGTTTTAAGTGATTCTAGAAAAATATTAAACAAATTAACAAGAAAACATTAAATATTTTCCTTTTTCCAAAATTTATGCTTAAGATATGTGAAGAGAACTTCATGACTGGTAATAAAAGTATTGTTGAATATTAAGTTTACGAAACTAATACAAATACTAAATACATGGTGATCTTGAAATGGCCAAAATCAGATATTGGATTAGACTAATCATTGTACGTTGGTTCAAAATCGCATTCTTCAGCGGTAATTTTCTTGAACTCAATTATAAGAACGTTTAACTTAATTTTTATTTACAGAATTTGTTAAAAATATCAACACACTTTTGCTATTGCATCCGTCTAACCATTAACTCTCTAACATTGTAGAATATTTTTTCATCTCTATAACGAGCTTAATCCAAATCCAATCCCTGATTTTAACTGATTATTTCAGGAGCACGCTATATGTATTATAATTTATAATATCTTCAGGTTGTTAAACTGTGCACAATAGTTAGCCTAGTTGAAAAATTAATACCAATTATTATCTTTTTTTTGTATTTTATTTTTATTTATCAATAAAAGTAATTAAAATCCAAAACGGTTATTTTTTTCAAATATAAAATAACTTGTGTAAATACAGACATTCATAATATACAGGGTGGTTGGTTTTTTACTGTCCAGCTAATATCTGCTGAAATATTTAAGATACAAAAAAAAGTTAAATTAGAAACTTTTCAAACAACACCCCATCTACAAAATAGCGCAAACAATTTTTTTCCATGGCCTACTTGTTTTGTGGGAAAATATGTAACTTTGGTTTTTTAAATAGAACACCCTAAATATTTTTAGAGAATCGTATTCTAAATCAATTTCTCTTTACAACGACGTATCACAAGTACCATTTTGCTTTCTAATATTTCCAATATTTAAAATTTTTTAGGATGAGTGTTGCAGAAAACATAGTCAAAGAGGGCCAAAAATTGTTGAATTCCATGGTGGACAATCTGAACAATCATTATAATCCATTACATGTTAAAGTTTGTTCCGCAACTTCTTAGTTTGTAAAAAAGTAAATAAATTAATGTTAATCAAGAGTTACTACAACCCTCATATTGTTCCTTTTTTTGAAATATTGGGCATAATTATTAGAATGTAAAATGGTACTTGTGATACATCGTTGTAAAGAGAAATTGATTTAGAATACGATTCTCTAAAAATATACAGGGTGTTCTATTTAAAAAACCAAAGTTACATATTTTCCCGGCAAACAGGTAGGCCATGGAAAAAAATTGTTTGCGCTATATTGTAGATGAGGTGTTGTTACAAAAGTTTCTAATTTAACTTTTTTATGTGTCTTCAATATTTCAGCAGATATTAGCTGGACAGTAAAAAATCAACCACCCTGTATAGCCCCAGAGCTAGCAACTTAAAAACCAGCAGAATTTTGTCATGAAAAGTTCAAGAGAATTCGTGCATTAAAACCTTTCTCAGTCACTTATCCGACAGTCTGGCATGCGAGTTCATTTGCATTTCTGTAGGCTGGCCAATTTAATTGGCTCATGTTGAGTTTTCGGTTAAAACAAAATGTATCTTACGGTCTGGCCTAATCACTGCCAGGTGAAAATTAAAAAAGATAAAGTGTTCGCGAGAAAACGGTCTGTCGCTTTGCATGAAGTCTTTATTTGTTGTATAACGCCAAAAATCAGTCTTGACATTATGAAGTAAATGAGGGTTTCACCTTGATAACTTGAGATTTATAACATAGCCGTGTTCGCTTTTTTAATTTTTCACCCGCCAAAGATTAGACTAGGCAACATGACACATTCTTTTTCAATTCACGAATTAATCGTTGCCAAGTTCCCCATCGTGAGTCGTTTCAATTGGGCCGTCCTGTACAAATGCAACTGGATTATAAATACCTCTCAGACTCTTGGATAAGTGACTGAGATCGCTTTTAGAGCACGAATTCTCTTGAATTTTTTATGAAAAAATTCTGTGTTTCCATTTTTCTGCCGGAAAGTGGCGTTTTACAGGACTGCCTTAAAAAATAATTAGTTTGAGTACCGATCTGTTTTTACTAGTCTCCATGGTAACAACAGTTCTACTTATAAAGAGTTTTTGTAATTTATAAATTGAACCCCTAACCACTCTGGTTTGAAACATTATCGGTGGAAAGCGCACCAAACGACTTGTCAATTATTCGTTCCAGAACTTACCTATTCAACGTATCATTACTTCCAAAATGCAAAAGAATATGACTACCACTATTTTAAGCGAAAGTCGAAATTAAAGGTAGGTATAGATGGGCATGTATAACGTCATTATTTACACGGTGAAGTGTGAAACACGTTGGGAAAAACGTGTTTGAATACACGTCGCATTTGACACTCACGGTCTACCTGACCTTAATGTAGTCCCATTTTGGTATAAAGTATTTGTTCTTGCCACCAGCACAGAGGCGCTAAGTATTTAAAATAATATCTTGAAATTAATTTTAAAATATTCCCTGTATTATTTTCGTCAAAGAAAGTGACGATTATTAAACATAAAATAACACTCGTGTGTTTTAGATCCTGAATCAAGATTTTACTGTTCTTGTGGTCGCAATTATAAAAGAAAAAACCACTTAGTTTGCCATATGACTTATGAATGTGGTAAACTTCCAATGTTTGCTTGCAAAATCTGCGATAAGAAATGTCATCAAAGGTCGAATTTAAGAGCTCATATGAAATTTGTTCATAAAAGTACCGACTTTTCTCTGAAATAATTGATAATTATGATATTATTTTTATGTCAATACGCATGTAATATTTAAATAAAGTGTTTTTTTCACGAGGAATAATTAGTTAGAGAAACTCATCTTCTAATAATGGGACGAGTAAACGTTCTCCTGGAGTAAGGAATTGAACACGACTCTCGCCACTCGAAAGCAGTTTTTGTCTGCTAGACTCTTCTCGATATACCATTGTGTAAATAGATCGCTCTTATTACATTTTTAATCCTAAGTTAACGACTGTTCTAAATTTTCAATTGAGACAAATAGAGCGAAACACTCTATATGAAGATTGTTAGATTTATAGGACTTTTTAAAACGAATATTTGGAATTTGAAAAACTATTAAAATATAAGGGGATTCCCCTGTACTAATAAAAATCAAATACCTAGTGTAAAACGTTAAAAAGTTCTAATAGGGTGTAGAGTTGAGTTTTAAAATTAACCACACTGTTTTTCCATAATGTATATAAAAAACGAAAAAGTTAAAAGTGGAGAAAGGAAAGAATAGTGGAGGTAATAAATCTTTTATTATTTTATTATTAACCATCTAATACTACAGAACAAGTTAACTAACTCGATGGTATAATAATTTGGGTGGGTGTAAAAATTAAATTATAAAATAAATATTATTCGATATTATTTGATTTTGGTTTTAGATCCAAATCAAGGAAATTATAGTTGCGTTCAATGTGGAAAAGTATATTCGAGAAAATACAATCTTAGTCGACACATGTACTACGAATGCGGGAAAGGAAAACAACTTCAGTGTCCGTACTGCGATTCAAAGTTCAAAAGAAAAGACCACGTTAAAGTGCACTGCATTAGACTTCACAGCAAAATGTTGGTCTGAAAAACAGATAGCTGTGAATTGTTGTATTTGGGAAAAATAAAGTTTAAGTTATTGTTGGACAATGAAGGCTCGTAATTTTATTGTTGAACCTGTTGTTTACATACAGGATGAATAATAATAATTTTTTAATTTTATAAAATCTATTAATTTAGTTATATCTATAGTTATTACTTACCTATCTGTAAAGTGAAAATTAAAAATTAAAAATAACAATGTTCATATTTCAGGATTTACCCTTGATGGAAATGTATTAAATAAAAATAATCCTAATACGTGTGAACGATGTGGAAAAGTATATAAATACAGACACCATATGTTGGGTCATCGTCGAGAATGTGGTAAAGTTCCTTCGTTTAGTTGTCCTTTTTGTAAACATAAATCTCATAGAAAATACAATATGAATTGTCATATCTTTAATAAGCACAAAGAGTACGCTATTAATTAAAAATTTTATGTTCACATTTTTTATAACTGTAGTGTTATTACTTATACGTTTGTTGGAATATTAACTTTTATTATTAAATTCGATTAAAATAACTCCTTTTTATTTTATTTTTAATATAAAATTGCTAAAAACTTGTACCTTTAAAAGAGTCAAAACTATATTTAAAAGAAAAGCCCATAAATGGCTTAAGAAAGGGATGAAAAAACCTTTGCTGAATTATTTAGATTTTTCCAAGTAAGTCACAAACTGCAATGAAGATGGGTGTTCTTCAAGATTAAGCCTTACTTGCTTATTTGAAGTATTTGAATTATTTAATAAAATTCAGGGTTTGAAAATTTGTAGATTCAGAATGGCGGAAAAACTGTGACTTTTTCCAGTCGAACACTCGGAATAAATTGTGATTATCATTTTTTTAAATTTTATATGTCCTATGTCCTATGCAGTATATGAAGTATAAAGACATACGGACATGATACAATATTGCTAGTGCAAAATAATTTGCATTCACCAGAGATAGCTCATTTTTGCAACAACCATAAAGAAACCCATGAAAACTGGTATAGCATGATTGTTGCTACCATTGCACAAAAACCGATTTTCTCGAATATAGGTTCCCCTAATCACTTGATGCTAAAATCCACTGCATGAAACAGAACTGGAGATCCGTTTCCGCTAAAATAGTAAGTATGTTGTATGTATGCTGTTTTGACTAGGTTTTTGGATGATATACAACTTTGCAGTAGTGACTTTTATCATCTAGTGATTAGAGGAACCAATATTATGGAAAATATGTGTATGCCCTATAACCACTACGTCCCATATAACATTATACCATGTAGTTACTAATCGTCCCATATCGGATTAACTATTCTCAATTCTGTGGAAGAGTTGCAATATGGTATTGGGAAAGTCGCTTTGTGGTAAGTTATCATCAGTAGCTTATATACCTTACCTATCTGCAGAATTGGAAGCCAGTTTTTTGAAGATTGCAATTTAGAAAAAAAATTAAGGTGTAGAAAAAGTAAGAGTAATACTTATTAGATAAACAGCAAATACTATGGTAAAAATAACAAATACATATATTTTTATTTTCGACTAACATTTTTTTTCTTGTAGGTAGTAACGAAAATCTGCTAATGCCTGTTGTATATACTGTTGAAGGTTCTGAAAAATTTCAATGTCATAGGTGTTTCAAGATTTATAAAAATAAGCATATACTAAAAAGACATTTAAAATTTGAATGTGGTGTAACTCCTCAATTCGCTTGTCAATTTTGTCAGCATAAGGCAAAACGGAATTATGACTTAATATTACACATCCGTGCAAAGCACAGGTTGGAAACGACATGAGTGTTAAATAAATTAAGAGAGTTGTATAATAATTAATCCAGTAAGTTCAAATTTACCATGTGGTACCATTATTGTAACATTTGTGTAGATACTAATTTTGTTCTCAAATACACTAGAATCTCACTAATTCGATCTTAAGTGGTCTGGAACTGCCAGTCCGGTGTTAATTGAGAGCTGTCTTGAGCTCCAAATAAATACCCGACAATCAGACGTTTGCTCTACATGTTTTATTTGCTGCTGTAAATTATTTCGAAGTATTACGTGTATTTCAGTAATTTAGCGGTACTTACGATGCGGAGGTGCCGGATTAGTGAGATTCTACTGTACATCTGCATTTCTGCATACGAGTCGAGTCAAAACTGATGTTAATTTATATTAGTACCTTTAATTGAGTTTTATTATTGTTGTATATTTGTATAATTAAATAATAAAAATATTTCTGTTTGTTTTGTTTTGTATAAATTATAGTATTAAAGCAATAAAGTGCATAACGATATACCTACTTAAATTTTACCTATTCTACCTACCTACTTAAGTGTTTAAAACATTATTTATATCGTCGGCTGTTGTTACACCGTATAAAATTATAATTTTATAATATAACCAAAAAAACGTTATTTCTTACTAGAAGGAATGGGAAAGAAGTAAGTGTCTACTAGAAGGATCCTTTTATATAAAAGTCCCCATGAGGACACTAATTAATAATTATACACCAAAATTAAGTTTTTCCATTTTTAATGTAACATTTGAATTTTAAAACCACTCTCGTAGTTACAATTTATTGTAAAAATTGTATTAGAAGATGAGTTTTGCATATTCAAAATATTGTAAAACATATACTTAATCCCCTTAATCCAAAATTTGATACTCTTTTAAATATGAAAATTTTATTTTAGGTTTCCCAACTCTGCCATACACGGCAGAACAATGTCCTAGATGTTTTAATATTTACAAAAATATCACTACTTTACGAAGGCACATGGCAAGAGATTGCGGCCATTTAAAAAAATATCAGTGCAATTATTGTCAATACAAATGCAAGCGGAAATCAAATCTTCTGCGACATTTCGCTTGTAAACACAACCCAAAATGAAATCATTAGGGCGAGCGTAAATTAAAAGCATATAGTAGAGAGTTTACATAGCGTTATTTGAAATTTCAGCTAGAATCATATTTCACAAGGATGCAATATGCTCTATATGCTCTCAGCTTTCAATTGGAGCACCCCAAATGCTGTGTTCTATGCTATGCTCTAGACCCTATGCTCGAAACTTTTAATTTACGCACATCCTTAGTGAGGGTTTACTGAGAACGCCTTGAATGAATTTTGATGAAATTTTTTATTGAGTTCTTAATACCCTAAAGATCAAAGTTTATATTCTAAAAAAGTGTACATTTGCCTCATCATTTTTTAAACCAGTTCTTGTAAATTCGGTGATCAAATTTTGATCTTTGGGGTATTGAGAATTCAATAAAAAAAATTTCATCAAAATTCATTCAAGCCGTGGGTATCTCTCAGAATATGCTGTTTTCAGTCTTAAATTACTTCATTAAACTGTTTTAAAAATAGATTATTAATAAACCATTTCTGTATTTCCAATATGAATTTTATTTGTATTCCTGACGCAGTATTATTCTCCCAACCCAAAATTGTAGATAGTGACACATTCCTAATATGGGTTCTCAAGCTTTAGCTAACTTAACTATAGAGAGGCTTCTATTGAGATAGATGCAGAAAACACGTGCCGCTTTAATAGCACAACGTACATTACTATAATTTGAACGAATCCTGGTAGTACAATACGAACGATTGTTTATAATGCTGTACCTAAAAATCTCGATGTAATCTACATTTCGTTTGATCACTGACACAACTTTCTAGATTTGTGGTATCGAACTTTCGTAGATAAGTAGATAGCTGGAGCTGAATTAAGTTTTTGATTTTTAAGTTTTGGTCTTGACATTTGTCGTAATAATTGAAAACTGCTACAAATGCTGCGATTGGAAAATATTTTGAGAAGGGAGGGTTAGACTCATTTGAAAGGATAACAAGTTGAGTGTGCAGATAAGCAAATATTCGGTTTGTACAATTTTGGGTAAGGTACGTGAAGCTGATCTGATTTACTGGTTTGCTGCTGAATGGACGGGTACCATGTCCCCAAAAATATATTATAATAAAGGGCTTAAGGTCGAAGAAGCATGGAGCAACCCAAATAACATTGGAACAAACAAACTAAGGTTTGAACTAAAGTTCAAACCAGGACGTTGATGATGATCCTGGTGGCCTTTGTCCCATGCTTCCAAAATATTGTAAAATCACATTGAAGCTCTTTAAAAGCCTATTATAGAGAGACATTTGCAGACACAGGTTAAGGTAAGACCTGTTAAGTATTTACTTGATCATTTGTTCAATATTTTGAAAATTGAAAAGCTAAAAATTTTTACACATCGGATATCGTTTGTTTTCAATTTCAAAAGTGCATGGTTGCATGGATTTGAAGGTACTTTTGGAATGTATTTAACTTTCAATTTGTTTCAGGTTTTATAGTTTATCCGGACAAGTCCGTACAATGTCCACGATGTTTTAAAGCTTATAAAAACGTTAATACTCTCAAAAGCCATATGTCGAAGGATTGTGGAAAATTAAAAAATTACAAATGTAATTATTGCCATTACAGGTGTAAGCGTAAATCGCACCTGGTTCGACATGTTTCTCGCATACACCGAATGTTTATGCCTAGCGACTAAATGCACATGTAAATTATTAATATTGTAATTTTTAAATAAGAAAAAAATTAAATTAAATGTAATTGTATTAGAACTAAATGTTAAAAAAGAGTAAAAATATACAAGGTGTTTGAATATAGTCGTAGAATCGTTCCGTACGTATACCTAAGCATTAGGTATTATACATTGTAACGCTCTAGAATTATTTTATGAAATAGGTAAAATTTTTTTATAAATTTCAAATTTTCTTTTAGGTTTGCAATTTCAACAAGATAAACCTGAACAATGCCCCAAGTGTTTTAATGTTTATAAAAATATTTATTCCCTTAAAACACATATATCCAGAGACTGCGGTACTTTAAAAAAGTACAAATGTGACCATTGTCAATATAGATGTAAACGCAAAGGAAACTTATTACGCCATATTGGTTATAAACACATGATGTAGTAATAAATATTTTATATTGTATAATAAAACAGTATTATTTACGTCTTTTATTTTTTTTTACTCACAAATTATACAGGATTTGATAAATTTTTTTAAATAGCCCACACTGTACTCTATTCAGGGATGGAGAAGACAATATTCTACGTCTCGATACCATGTTGAAACGACATGTTGGTGGTTCTCACAACAAGCTTTATTTCATTGTAATGAGATGATTATTTTCTATCCAAATTTGCAAAATATACGGGATGGTCTATTTAAAAAAACACTAACTTTAAAAGCACTTTCATAAAACAGCCGAAATTAGGCACAAATGTAATAAAAAAGTTAGCATATAATAATCTCAACATGTTGCCTAAAAATGAACCGTTTCAGAACATTTTCCAAATCCTGTTTATAGAAAAATTATTTTGATTAATTCCAAGTTGCTAACACTGTCATGTACGAGTAGTAATTTTAAAACAGTCCAAGGTACGAATGTATAATAAAGAAAAGAAAAATTTATATGTTTAAAATAATAATAATAAACTCGCTGCGCGCTGAACTAAACTCTAGCACGTGACTCTTTGTTTTAACGCCAAAAAAACGTTGATTTGAATCTTATCGATAAAATTTGAATATGTAATGATGTATATCAAACTAATTTTATTTTTATTTGTAATGAGTACTTGTTTACATTTTGAATTTTTATTATTTTTCCCGTCTTTAGCGTATCGTTTTACGTACCTACTTAAATACATGTCTAAACACTAATAAACTTTTAAAAAAGCGTCTTCCTAACTATTAATTTCACTTATTTATTGTGAAAAGCATTATCATCTGGCCAAACTGTATATTATTATACAAATAAAGTAAGAGTAACTGTTTTTCTTTTAGGTTTTCCAATTCCAGCAGATACGTCTCAAGAATGTCCTAAGTGTAAACGTCGTTATAAAAGTATAGTGAATTTACGTATACACTTATCTCGTGATTGTGGTAAATTAAAAAAGTTCGAGTGTCAGTATTGTGAATATGCAGCCAAACGAAGGGAACATATTTTGAGGCATCTTAGATCAAAGCACTCTTCAAAATAGTTTACTATTGAAAAGTTACCTATCAGCTAGATAACGCATTTTGGGTAAATTTTTCAACTAATAATTACGCTTTTTATACATATCTGTCAATAAAATAAACTCAAAACTGGAAAGATTTAGATTGATGCGTATGTGTTACTATAAAATATTGATTTAATTAAATATTAATTACTAATTCAAAGACGTTTTAATTAACGATAAAAAGCACCTTTCTCTTACAAGTGTACAATGTAATTTTGAAATATAAATGATAAAAGATTATTTTTTAATGCATCAGTAGTTAGCCATTCATTATTTTTTATATTTTCTCACTACCGTTGGTTGTGTAGCACACAGCTTTTAAAGCTATACCAACGCTTTCCAAAGTGAAGTTCCACCTCACCAGATTAGTACTTGACTGGGTGATTACTGAAACATATATGACACATATAACTGGGGTAATGTAAATAAAACTGCACTGGCACCGAACTGGTGCAACCAGTCGAATACGCCATTTATTTAAAAAAATTATATTTGCAATAAGGGGCCATTTTGTTGCACTTAGTAATTCAGCACCAAAGTTTTAATTCTCCACTGTTTCCCCCAAAAAAGCAAAAGGCTAGCTTTAGAGGAGATAAATCTTGCTCTGAATTTAATAGAAATGAGCAATGAGCATTTTAAAATAATTATCCCTTTTTCCTCTCTCATAATTATAATACCTTTATTTTATAGTCATCAGGTTGAAGAAAAGGGTCACTTATTGTGAAATGCACTAATTTAGTATTAAATTGAGAGCTAAAATAAATTACTGTCGTCTAAAGCGAGCTTAAGTTTAAAATTTAAGTTATATTTTTTGTAGGTACGTAATTTATTCATTTTATTTTAGGTTGTGAGTCAGATGAGCGTAAACAATGTCCTGGATGTAGCAAGGTTTATAAAAATACTAAAACGTTATCTACCCATAGATGGGGAGATTGCGGTAAAATAAAAAGTTTTAAGTGCAACATCTGCAAATATAGCTGTAAAAGGAAATCGGACTTCACACGCCATCTCCGTTGTAAACATAAAACTCCCTCGAATTGAAATTTATTTAGTTAATCTAACTTTTCTATATTTGCAGTTTTAGAAGAAAAAATTTATTTTGACTTTGTTGCTGGTTATATTGAATTCTAAAATAATTTTATTTTTTGTAGAATTTTGTTATAATAAATGGGTATTTTAGGATTGCTTCAGATTTTTATTTAAAATTGAATATAATCCGTACCTACAATATCCTATGGCTTCCGTTGCGTTCTGCTTAGTCCCACTATAGGTGCGTGAGAGATACTTTTATTTATTGCATCACTACAGAGAAGAGTGAAGATTGGAAATCCATACATGCATTTCCATACTGTATTGACTTAGCGCTTGTTAAAGTAGAATTTACAGTTGAAATATTAGTTTCCGACGAGTCGTTAAGATGGGTTCCCATTACTGTGTCTTCCTATGATGTTTGATGCGAAATTCTATAGGTCGATTTTAAATATTATTTGACAATGAGTATGTAATACTACGTCAATTAGAATTTTGCCCTTCACGGTGCAGTAATGGAAACCCAACTTTACTTGTATAATAGCTCTATCAATCAGAGAAGATAAGCGCCAATATGACGTAGGAGGATAGCGGACTCTTCTCTGATTGAAACGTGCTATATCTTAGTGCATTATTTATTTCAAATTGACAACAGGAAGTCTTGGTACTGTAGTTAAAAGTGAGATAGAGATAAAATCCCTGCCCTTTGATCTATAACCCAAATAAAAAAACTCTGTGATAACCCGAGTCAAAATAAGGGCAAAATGAAAATTTTATTCGCTTAGAATGTATAGTGTTTTTAATAAATTAATGTTGCTGTGTATCTATTTATTGAAAATACGTTATAATGTATTTTTCCGTCGATCGATTGTTAATGGATGTCGTTAATCAATAAGAAATTGATCGTTAGTAACCCCTAAACGGTCAATTTAACGATCAATTACGGTATAGGCAACGAAATCACACCAAATTAAGAGAGAATTAAAATTTTTTAGGATTAATGGAATCCAATTAGTTTTTGTTTGTCGATTAGTTCGATTAGTTTTCGATTCTTGCTGGCTAATTTTTTCCCCAAAAATTAAGTTTTTTTATTGTTTTAGTAAGACATTTAGACACTATACTTTATAGTAAAGTTTAGATAAGTTTGGAACGCACGACAGATAAACTTAGGGCCATTTTACATGAACAAAATGTCGTACTAAATTGTTAGTACTGAATCAACTCAAAGAGCTAAAGAACGGGATTCTAAGCTTTATAACGTCGTACGTAAAAATTTCGAACCACGACCGTGCATGACGTTAAAGCTTAGATTCCCGTGCTTTTGCTTCTTGAGTTGTTTCAGTACTGACAAGTTAGTTATTAATTCGTTTATGTCAAACAGCCGTAAGTTTACTTGTCGTATGTTCCAGACTTATCTAAATTTTAGTTTTACATGTAAAATGGCTTTTAAAATCGCTCTCTTGAAAAATACGATTTTTTGGCCGTTACTTTTAGCTTTTGACCTAAGCTCAACATTTGTTTAATCAGTTTATGAAACAATCACTTAATTTTTGTGACATTCCACCGTTTAATAATAATAATTTGCATTCCACTATACTTCTGATAATCAGCCATTTTGTTACACTGGCATTTCGGCATCAAAATTTAAGCCGGCACTGTTGAACTGTTATGAACATTGGTAGGTAATTGTTCTCATTTTAGGTTTTCAGACAGAAGAGCCACAGCAATGTCCAAGTTGTAACAAAGTTTATAAAAATCTTAAATCATTAAATACTCATAAATGGGGAGATTGTGGTAAGAATAAAAGTTTCAAGTGCAAAATCTGTGAATATTGCTTTAAAAGAAAATCACACTTAACAAGGCATCTTCGTTCTGTACACTCTGTACACGAGTCTGTGATTTACAGTCTCAGGAATTGAAAATTTTGTATTTAAATAAGATATTATGTAACTCACTATAATATTACCATATTACATTAACTTAAAGTTCCAGAAGAAAAAAATTATGTTGGCATTGAAGCTGATTATGTTACAATAATATGTATTTTGTAGAATTCTCAAAAATAAATATAATAGATTTTAGTCTCGATTTGTCTTTAAAATTAAATATAACATAATATGTTGATATGGATCTGTACAACACCGGTGGATACTATAACTGTTGCTTGCTGTATGTATCTGTGTGTGAGACAGGTTTTTATTTATTGCATCACTAGAGTGAAGATTTAAAATTCATACATGTATTGATTCAGTGTTCGTTCAATATAACGACAGTTGAATAATTAGTTAATTTGTAGGGGTAATTACTTTTTACTTGTATAGCTCTTTCAACCAGAGAAGAACCATCTACGCACGAAGTTAACGTAGAAGAGTGGGTTCTTCTCTGTTTGACTAAGTATATCTTAGCGTTTTACTTATTTTAAATTGACAAGGGACGATTTGGTGCTGTAGCTAAAAGTATATTAAAGAATGGGTCCAAAGATTAGTAATTAACAATTGGCGTCTGGTCTGTGTGGAAGTCTAAAAGTGAGTATAGAAACACAGTACCAATGGAGAATTAGACTGTACCTGAATTTGTAATTTTTGATAATGCCAATGTATAGAGCAAATAAAAGTGAGCAATTCTGTTTTTTTCATTTTTCTGTAACTCTTAAATTAAGCCCAAAAATAATTTTTTTAGATGCCTTAACCGGAAAAGGTCGTTTTTATTCATGTTGCAACAGTGCCTACAAAGCGGGTGAGATATAATACGATCGAGTGAAGTTAGACAGAGATAGATAATGTGGTTATGTTTTTCAAATATGTAGTTAATAGTCCTGGGGCCTGTAACAGAAAAAAGGGGGTGATCGTATTCAGGCCCATCTTTTGGGAATAAGCTATTTGAGTGCCAGCAAACACGAAAATCTGGTTGGCTTCCACAGGCAGTGGCTTAAGGCCTCAGAGCTGTTAATAATAAATTTCTAATTGGTGAGGAAGGCGGGAAACCCACCTGAGAGGGATGGCAAAGTAAAATCTTACTTTTTATGTAAAAAGTAGTTACTTTGGCAGTGGACAACTCAAATACCGTTTATGAGTCACGAGTTAGTGTTTGCAGGTGTGTAGCATAAAGACGTTAATTTCAGTCCAGCTGCCACGCTCTCAGAGACATTGTAGAGAGCAGCCAATTTTTTTGGTCGATTTTTTTTATAAGAACGATAAAATGTCAAAGTTGCATCCCGAATGCTGTCATATTTCTTACTTTTTTCCTTCTTTAAGAATTTCATTGAAGGATCCTGAGGGCTTAAGCCACTGCCTGTGGAAGCCAACCAGATTTTCGTGTCCGCTGGTACTCAAATAGCTTATTTCCAAAAGATGGACCTGAATACGATCACCCCCTTTTTTCTGTTACAGGCCCCAGGACTATAAAGGTGAAGTGTAAAATCGAATTTTGTTATATTTTTTATTCAAGTTGTCAGAAAACTGACGGAAGTATTACATAGGTTATGATTTTTCTGACAGTTTTCAGAAAAAATGCGGTTTTCCACTGCTTTTTCGAATTTGATTATAAAAGGACGTGTAAAACCGCATTTTTTCTGAAAGCTGTCAGCAAAATCATAACCTATGTAATACTTCCGTCAGTTTTATGACAACTGGAATAAAGAAATAACAAAATAAGATTCTACACATCATCTTTAAAAACATTTTTGAAAAAAAACAACCACATTACCTATCTCTGTCTAACTACTTTCGATTGTATTATATCTCACTCGCTTTGTAGGCCCTGTTGCAACATGAATATAAACGACCTTTTTCGGTTAAAGCACTTTTAAAAATAATTTTTGGGCTTAATATTGAAGATCGAAAGAAATTAAGATAGCCAAAATTATTCTTTTTAACTCTATTTTCATTAAAAAAATTAAAAAAAAAACAGTCTAATTCTCCATTGCAATTTGTAATTTTATTTAAACCGGCACTGTTTCTGTAGGTAATTGTTTTCATTTTAGGTTTTCAGTTAGAAGAGCCCCAGCAATGCCCTAGTTGTAGCAAAGTTTACAAAAATGTTAGAACATTAAATACTCATAGATGGGGAGATTGTGGTAAAATGAAAGCGTTCGAGTGCAACCTCTGTCAATATAAATGTAAACGCAAATCAAATCTTCAACGTCACGTCGCTTGTAAACACATTCAATGATGCACTCCCAATCATAGAAAATTGACCTTGTATTTACTTTGTATCTACATAATAAATTCTGTTGAATTCTAGACTTCATTTTTATTTTTGGAAAATTTTGTAAACTAAACTTAAGACACAGAGCTGTTTGCACTAACACTAAGCAACGACTTGAGAGTTTCCTAAATTGTCGATTTGTTAATAAATCAAATGGGAGCAACATATTTTGGCGATTCATAAGCCGTTGCTCAGCGTTAGTGCAAATAGTATGAGGGTTCACCGTAGTAAACCTAAACCCTACGTCTAGAACATCCGGTTAATTTTTGTGAAATTTGAAGGAGCAGTAGTAAGGAAAATTAAACCGCTGGTCTGCCTAAGTATATTCTGAAGTTGTTGACTAAAAAGGCCATTAACATTTTAATTTAAAAATAATAGTTATTTATTATACAAGACGATAAAGGGATAATTTAACTACTGAGTGGAACCTTTCACTGCCTTTCACGAGATAGTTAAAGAACCTTTATCGTCGTGTATAATATGCTATTTTTTTCTATAGCAAATGTTAAAGAAAAACCAATTACAAATTAAATTATCGTTTAAAAAATTTATTAAAAATATGTGAGTAGTGTGCGGTTGCTATGTGAGTAGTACTTGAACGTTTGCTATAGAAAAAAAATTTGTTTTTCCACGACCACTTCTTAAAATTTTCTGTCACTTTAAAAATCGCAGTCGGTGTAGAAAGTTGACGTTTCTCAATCATAACGTCAAATATCTGGTATCAATGAAGTTAATAACCTGAATAAACCAATCCATGGTATAATGAATCGTGAATGAATCCATGATATGGGCATGGGTAAAAATGATTCTGTACATATAGTGAAGAATGAAGCAAAAGATTGATAATTATTAATTGTCATCTGATCTTTTTAAATTTCTAAGTGAGTATTTATAGTAATATTTAATAATTGCAATTTGTAATTTTAGATCTTGTGAATCCTTTTTCTTCAATCGGTGGAAAAGTGATACAGCTTGTTGACGTGTTGTTGGTCCCCAAAATTGACAATTTCTAAATGTCGTAGTGGTTGATGCATAAAAATATTTAATCGGAATAACTTTTTCTGTCTAGATCAGGAATGTTTTCCCTTGAGGTTGATTGTGTGTACAAGAACTGCAATTTTATGTACTGTGTATTTTCAGTGTCAGATTAAGGGTCTGGTCGACAAGGTTACGCCAATTTTATCTAGCGGTTCAATAAAATCGTAACTTACCAATCTGACAATAATTTATCGGCAGATTAGTACCCTGGGCTACGTTCGGATTCAACGCTCTGCTAACAACTTTTCACTCCACGTCGTTCGTAATCAGAGAATTCTTGCTCTCCTTGTCTTAAAAAGCACGTTCCGAATCCAAGTGCGTCAACGCCCGAACGACAACTTTTTACCCACCCGGGTTAGATGGGTGTTAAACGCTCTAGTCACGTGTTTCCTGGATATTAACATTTAATTGGTTATTTGATTTGAATTTTATTTTCAAATTTTTGTTTGTCCTCAATCAGATCTCTGTATCTCTGTCCTCAACTATCAATGATAAAGTGTGGCCAAAAAACTTGGGAACTATACTACTGCTATGGCTGTTGTGAATTTATTTTTTTTTAATAATTTTTATGTTACTAAAAAGTTAATTTGTCCGAGTACTAATAGTTGAAATAATAAACTTATTAGGTTTCTAATTCATTAACTTATTTTCCAATCTTTGGATAAATCTTGGATAAAAATTGGATAAGCTTGTAGATGTTATTTTTACTAATAAAAAAAAATAAATAAATAAATCGATCCACTAATTCCTCTCCTTCGCTTCATTTTTAAACAATATACTCATAATTTTTGTAGAAACTGATGCTACAGCTCGTACCACTACGTCGTTGTTATTCCTTTTTCAATTTATTTGACAGATTAAACAAAAACAAGTAAAATTTGCTACGTCATAAGTCACACTAGTACATCTCACTCGGGCGAGATATTTCTGAATCCGAACGTAGCCTTGTACTACGTACTCAACATATAATCGAAACCCGTCGACCCCCACCTGTCGGACCTTAAATAAATCATAAAATAATTAATTTCTGGACCTATGCCAATATTTCCGAATTCCAACAGTTATTACATACATTTATCACTTTTCCACATTATTATACAATACACTATTCTTCGACCAATTTCAAACATTTTGAGGTGCACTAAAGCCATCGGTCCAAGTGAACCTGTGGTTAGGTGGTAAATATAAAAATAACATATTGCATAAACGAAAATTATATTTTAATCCAAGAATTAGATTTATAATCATTTAAATTATGGTAAATAACTGGAATGTCAACGTTTGACGTTTGTAAATACATATTAAAATTTGAGGTTAAGTTCTTTTTGTGTTGAATTGAGTGCGGAATTTAGACGTATCTATAGGAGAATATAGGAAGTCTCCCGGTGGGCTTGTATGGGATTTATTTAAAATATCTGTTCGTTTGTGTTTAAGTTCTGGCTTTGTGTGCCTCAACTCATTTTGATGTTTTTCTAACCTTGTTTAATTTGATTGTATTAGTTGCTTATGATGTATAATCTGTATGAAAATATAGTTTCAGATTACAATCAAGATTACGAAAATCAACACGGACATTTTGTGTGTACCAAATGTGGACGAAAATATATATTGAAAAGTTCTTTAAAAAGACATATCAATTTTGAGTGTTGTCAACAAAAGAAATTTGCTTGTCAGATGTGTAATAAGAGGTACACCAGAAAACTGAATTTAAAAACGCACGTTTCAAAATCACACTCTGTCTATTTTACATAAAATATACATCAGTATTAAAACTTTTGAATTTTTAACTTGTTGTTTCTTCCTTACTGAATGTAGGGTATCGTATATTTTTAAATATTAAATTTTGCAGTCGATGTATAATATTGTTAAACGATTAAATAATTCTCAAATATACAAAAAATATTTAAATTTGTTATTTATTAGTTTCCTTAAAGGCTTGATCAGACAGAAGCGGGCCGCCGCTCCCTCTCGCCGGTCAGATCCTGTCTGGCCAAACCTTAAAGTAGTACTCTTTATTTTTTATTTAAATCCAGATCCAGAAATTGTGAAATTCAGGATTAATGGGTCGTCGATCCACTGCTTTTCTTTCGATTCGGCCATATTGTTGTAGCATTCGTAGTTTTGTGGTAGAAAAAACGTCACGCTCTGGAAATTTTAGTCATATTCAGAATACTTCTGTATTATTAGGAAGATGTTTTAAGAAAACATGTGTTTCTGGAAAATACGTATAAAGTCAATAAAATTATTTTTTGCACAAACGTCCAGCTATGGCATGGGCTAAATCCGTTAAGACTCAGATAACACAAACGTTTCATAATAATAGAAAATAATCAGATTATGGGTAGGAGGAAGTACGAAGAGAAAAAATGATCTAAGAAGCATAATAGCAATCAATACTATTTAAAAAACATGACGTCATTACTCTGACAATAATTTACAAAAACAAAAGCGAGGTAAATCAGAAAATGGTAATTAAAGTAAGTCGTTTTGTGTCTCAGTATTTAAAAATATATTTTTTGAGAATATTATCGAATAGGTACATTTATTTTGGAACGCACTGTATAAAAAATAAAAATTAGGAAACTGTTGTACTAATATGTTCTTCTTGCAGATTCTACTGATTCAGAACAATATCGTTGTCCGAATTGTGGCAAAATATATAAATGGAAAGCGTCGTTAAGAAATCACGTTAGAAATGAATGTGGAAAAGATCCCCAATATAAGTGTAAATTGTGTTCTTATCAAACGAGACAAAAAGGAAATTTTTTACGTCACTTGGCAGCCATGCATCAAGTACATTTTAGAAAAAAATACGACAACGAAACTTTGTCTTCTGTAACAATATAATCATTGTAAAAACTACCTTAAACGTAATTATCATATTTTTTCCTTGTTTGTAGGAATCAAAATTAACAGACTAAGAAATAATCTTCGGGGTTATTTAATAATTCAATTCGATTAAGCTCTCTATGAGTAGCTCAAACTAATGTATTTTTATTTCTAGTATTGGGAACTTGCCGGTATAAAAATGTATGTTAAAAAATATTCAAAAATTACGAATAAAGCTAGCTTTATACAGTCAAAGAAATTCATCAATTTATTCACGAAGAAATTCATGAAGAAATTGACGAATCTTCTAACGTTGATTTACCTGCAAATTTCATTTTTATTTACAACTGATACTAACTCTTAAACCAGTGTAACCGAGATTCCATAAAATATTGTTGAAAAATTACAACCAGTTTTGATTTTACAATTTCTTCATGAATTTATTGTTGTGAATTTCTTTACAATTTTGTGTATTACACACGTCAAATAAATTCAAGGTCGAAAAATTCATCAATTTCTTTGACCGTATAAAACTAGCTTAAGGGTGACGTAAAGCTATATCTTGCTTGCATTAAGTTAATGAAGGACACGTGAAACATTTTTGTGGATTTTTCTCATGTCGATAAAAACTTGTTAGATGTCAATTTTTGAACCAGTCATTTGGTAGTTTGAAGCAGAAAGTTTAGCAAAAGTCTTGAAAATTGGTATTCGTAGATTTTTAGGTGCTCTTTCCGAATTTTCACTTTGCCTCATTTTTTTCGTTAAACGAGTAGTTTCGACGTACGAGCGCCGCGACATGCGCAAGTGCAATAGAGCATATCTCGTAGAGTGATATCACTAGAGTATAGTGATATCACTTTTGGATCCGCCATGTATACCATCGACGGAAGCTACTTAATGCACGGATTCTCCTGGAATCGCTGCAAATCCTGTTTATCCATTTGTAATTATTACTTTGCATTTGTTTAGTTAAAATATATATCGAATGCCATCATCGTATAAACGAAGCTTACTAACGGCGAGGAACTTCTGAAACTAATTCATCAAGGACAGCAAAGTGTAGGGAGATGTGAAAAATTGAATGATAAGTGCATCAGGTAGATTACGCCTACTGGAAATACCACCAAAAGAAAAATGCGCCATAACTTTACCTGTGAACCTGTGAAAATGAGTTTTCCATCAATTCCATGTAGCGGTTATTCGCGGTGCTCGTACGCCGAAACTATTATTGGTCTGACGAGAAAGATCAATAACACATATTATCCGTTCACTCTTTATTTGCGCTATGGTTGGCCATGTTAGAGTGACAGATTCCACTCGGTATAAATTTAAAAAAAATCAGTTAGGTTAAGAATTGTAGAGTAGCTGCACGTAGCGGCTTTTATTCAATTGTGTTAATAGTGGTCTGTCATTTTTTTGTACTGTCAAGAGCTGTCAGTCAACTTAATAGGGACTTTTTATTTTGGCAAACCAAAAAATAAAAGTTCATGGCCAACCATAGCGCAAATAAAAACGGATTATAAATTGTAGCAAATTTCCTGTAAAATAATTTTGTACATAACTATATTTGTCATAAATTCAACCGGTAAGGAGATATTTGCTATAAACCAGTTTTTTGTGCCATTTTCCCCAGAATGATGCCATTTCCTATGCCCGTAGGTGGCAAAGTGAAAATTCGGAAAAAGCACCTCAAAATCTATAAGACTAGGTACTAATTTTTAAAACTTCCACTAAACTTTTCACCTCAACTCATATTTAAGCACCAAATGACTGGACGAAAACGTTTACGGACATTCGTTGTTATGCACATGAACATGTTTCGCACCCAAATATTATGATAATTCTTTATATTTCGGTGTGGGGAGCTTTTCGTCGAAGTTATAATAGCTCGCATACGATTTTTTAATATTCTTAAAAAATTATGATTTTATTACTGTATAATTTCCACCGGTTGGATAATGTTAATCGATGTCTCACACTTTTTTTCTTCTAAAAATAGGAATAGGAACAAAATCACCTTATTTATTGAGTTTCTTTTAATTTGTAGTAAACGGTAAGTTCCCACTTCATTTTATTAAATTAAGAATGATATAAATATAGACTTATAAAAATTTTCTGTGATGCAGACTGGCATTAAGTTTTTCCAGTTACAATGTCTTGAATGATTTTCAATTTACATTTTCGTACTATTTCTTTTATATTTAAATAACATTGTAATTTGATAAATCATGGTATTCAATAAACGTACTATGAAAAAATACTTTGTTGTTTTTGTTAAAATACCCATTGGTCCATTTTTTCCAAAATGTGCAAAAAGTACTGTTCTCATTGCAGGAAATTTATTTTTAACGATATTTCAATATTACTTTCAGGACTAGAAATAACTAGTAAAGTAGTTTCTTCATGATTTACTTAATTATTTTTTTAAACAGAAAAGAAAATGAAAAGTTTGTATCATTCTGATCTTTGCAACCAGTTTTTCTATTTAAAGTAAAGTGTGAGGGGCGAGGATGCAGGATTTGGCAACTGCATGCGAGCTACAGACAGTTGCTGTTTCATCAAACTTCTACCATTCAATACAGGATGATCACTTTTATTGTGCTTTCTGCTAATCTAATAAACGGAAAGAGCTAGTAGGTCGGTTAAATTAGAAAAAAATTACAGAATTTCATATCTTTTGAATCTAAAATATATTGAAAAAACCTTGCATTTTCTTGCTTGTCGTATAGCTATTTTATTATTTAAGACATTACTTAAGCCTATTAGACGTCTGTGTTTTAATACTCCACGTTTGATTTTCTTATGGGCGGCATATTGGATTTTGATATTGCGGATTATTCAAAAAAGTGACGACTACAATGATGTGTCATAGATTATCTGATGGTTTAAGACCTAAAAATTAATAAACAAAAATCAAAAATTTGTAATTTCTAATTTGTATGAACTATTTACCTTATTTAAGTTTGTAGCACTATAAATTAAACTGTAAAACAGCATACGAGCAACAAAGTGTGGGAATTATCACCTTTCTGTTGTACTTGCGAGTAGTTATTAGTATTAATTATTATTATTAAAGTTGCATTACTTGTTGCAGCAGTTAATGTGTCAAACTCGCAATTTGAATTCGTACAATGTATGCCATCTGAAACTGAAGATGAGGAAGGCCCCAAACCAGCTGTGAACACTCTGGTACCAACGAAGTCGGGCAGTACATATTTTGCAGTTTACCAAAAATTTATTAAATGGTGCGAAGAGAAAAATATAGATAATTATTCTGAAAATGCGTTAATGGAGTATTTTGGCGAACTGGCGACAAGACTGAATATGAAAAGCTCGTCCATGTGGTCCCAATACTCAATGATAAAATCTTTATTGAATATTAATCATGGAGTAGACATTAGCAAATACGGAAAACTGCGTGCTTATTTGAAGAAAAAAAATGAAGGATATATCCCCAAAAAGTCTAGAGAATTTACAAGACAACAAGTTGTAAAATTCTTGTCCGAAGCTCCTGACGAAAAGTATTTGGGAATAAAGGTAAATTAAGTACAGAAGAAATGCAAACAAGTTCTAATATGCCATTTTTTATTTAGATTGTGTTGGTAATTGGATTATGTGGGGCATGTCGATGTGAGGAAATGGTAAGAATGAAAATTGACGCCGTAGAAGACTTAGGCTCTTTACTTCACATAAAAATTCCCGGTAGTGCTACAAATACGGCAAGATCGTTTACAGTTGTCGGAGAGAATTTCTTAAATATCTACCGAAAATATGTTTCGTTGCGTCCAGAAGACATGAATAACGAACGACTATTTTTGAAATATTTGAAAGGAAAGTGTCATCGCTTGGTGATGGGAAAACATAAAATTGGTAGTGTTCCCAAAGAGGTGGCGTCCTATTTGCAATTGCCATTTTGCCAAGAGTATACGGGGCATTGTTTTAGACGAACTTCGGCCACCTTACGTGGAAATGGAGAAATTTCTTACTAAACAACTGTAAATAATTGCGAATTTTCACATCACTTCTGAAAGTAATTGTACATTTAAGTTGCATTCTCTAAATAATAAAATTTATTGAATATTTAGTTAATTATTTTTACTGCCTTACTGCCAAATGTTAGATACATTTCTTGTCTTGAGGCCGATATTTTGAGTCTTTGTAGCTGTACTAACCCCGGTTACCAACCCAACTTATGACGTTACAAGTAATCGCGTTTACTTAAGCAAAAGAGCAAATTTGCTTAACCTTATTTTGAAATAAAAATTATTAATACAGTTTGTTATTATTTATTAAACATATTGTTAAATAAAGTCACATAATTTCATCAGGGCTGGACTGGGAAAAAAATTAGTACCTGTAAATCTAATAGTCCAAGTTCATATTTTTGATTTTTTCAATTTGTCTGAACTTTTGTAATATATTCTCGAAATTTCCTGTAGCCCACTGGGCCAGTCCAGCCCCGAACCTCATTGAGAAAGTGGTACAAACGCTAGGATTGGGTCTAAATTCAAAAGCAAATAGACTTCAGTTAGACTGCACCCGATTATTTGGTGGGTAATGCGTGGTGACGGCTCTAGTGGAAAGGCAGTCTAAGCCACTTAGTATGTCTACACACGAGTAGAAACTAAAGCTGAGTGAAAACTGTGGCTTAGGGTTTCATCGCAGGTTGCTTATAAATATTTTTATTTTCATGTTTTCCCGACTTTCTTAATAAAACTGGGTTATTTGTTGCAGCTTCTTTTATGTCAGATCCGCAGTTCGAATTCGTGCAATGTATGCAAGATGAAGTTACCGAAACCAAATCAGCAAAGAACGATCCGATGTCATCAAAATCGTGCGTTTTATATCAAGCCGCTTATCAAAAATTTATTAAATGGTGCGACGAGAGAAATATAGATAGTTATTCCGAAAATGAATTGTTGGAATATTTTACCGAATTGTCGACTACAATGAAAATGAAAAGTTCGACAATGTGGTCTCAATACTCAATGGTAAAATCATTGTTAATTATTAACAAGGGAATCGATATTAGCAAATATACAAAACTGCGCGAATATCTGAAAGCACAAAACGAGGGCTATACGCCCAAAAAATCAAGATCGTTTACAAAAGAGGAAATTCTAAAATTTTTGTCTAAAGCTCCTGATTACAAGTATTTGGGCTTAAAGGTAATTTTTAGGTGTACTCTAGACGCAAACAAGTGCTAATACATATTTTATTTAGGTAGTGTTGATAATTGGAATAGCTGGAGGATGTCGACGTGACGAAATGGTAAGAATGACGATCGACGATATAGAAGACTTAGGATCATTACTTTACATAAAAGTTCCTGATACTTCAACAAATAAAATAAGAACATTTAAAGTTACCGGGGAGAATTCATTAAAGCTCTACAGGAAATATGTTTCTTTACGTCCAGCAGATATGACTCACCAACGATTATTCGTGAAATATCAAAATGGAAAATGTCATCGACTGGTGATGGGGGTCAATAAAATTGGTAATGTGCCTAAAGAGGTGGCTTCGTATTTAAAATTGCCACATTGGGACGAGTACACGGCACATTGCTTTAAAGGAACTTTAAGTACACTGATTGTAGATGGAAGAATTTGTTATTAAAAATAAACAAATTGCAGTGGACAATGTCGTGAAATGAAAAATTATTTTGTTTATATCTCGTTATAAAGTGTAATTTCTGCCCTTACTTGAATGGCTTCTATAAATAATTTGGATTCTATAAATAACACGATTATTATAACTTGTAGTGTAGGACGTGAAATCTATCTTTATATAAAGGTCCATTAAATTTTTTTGCATAATTTGTGTTTTATTTCAAAAGCAATCTACTGCAAGACAGATTTATGTTGGCGAGCGGTGGGAATGTGCAGATCACTAAATTGGTATTTATCCCCACCAACGCAGTAGTAAACGTATTTAAATTGTTAAAGAGGCGTGGCCAAACCTGCGCGAACTTACCTCTACCGCTCGCCCTCAGGGATCTTTGTTGCAGTACCACCACATAAAAAAGGAAACCTAATCGCCTAGTTACCAAGCCGGTTTTATAATGATAAGCTTAGAAAAACTAAAGTTTGAGACATAGTTCCAAACCTCATGGTCTGGTAACTTAACTGGCGAAGTAAAAAAGGAGATTTGGAATTATGTCTACATAAATAATTTACATTAAAATTTCAAGGCTCCAAAGATTTTTGTCTAAACAAAAGTTTGCAGGAAAGCATTTGCCCAGTAGTCAGCAGTTTACCTCATATATACAGGGTGGTCAAACACTTAAAACAAGCGTTTTAAACTTAAAACCAACAGATAGAAAAGTTTAATCAAATACTTTGTTCAGGAAAGTCCCCTCCACAACATACAATACAAGTATTCATTTTTTGTTAATAGAAAAACACTGGCAACGCTAACTACAATTTTTTAAATTACACTATATCTAACAAATTACATCAAACGATAGAACATTTTATTCTCTTTACAGATAAAGATAAATACTATTTTCTTCTTTTAATCGTTCTTCTATTAACTAATAAATGAATATATGTAATATGGAGGAGTATAACCACCCTATATATTTACTATTTACTCAGATTGATATTTTTTATTCTTTGAACATGTAAAATAAAATTCAACAAAAAAAGTAATAATAATTATTGTTTTATATTCCGAAGTTTTATTTTAACTAGTGAAATATCTAGACTATAAATCGACTTGGAGAACTTTCGGAAAAGGAACTACGGTTCCTTCACTACAAACGAAACGGTAAAACAACATAGTACGAGCAAAAAGTATTGAAATTATTAACTCTGTAACTAACTGAACTACCACATTGGAAAGAGTATACGGGTCATTGTTTTAAACGAACTTCAACTACATTGTTGGAGGACGGTGAAATCTCTTACTAAATATAAACAAATACCTTCGTGAAGTTTCTTATTAGTTCCGCCATAACTTAAATGGCTTAAGGAATGGCCTTGTTCATTTCCTTTGCATTTTATAATATATTAAGTTCTAGATATCATTGTTATTACATGTATCTATCATAAAAATAAAGATAAAATAAAACTGTGTATTATTGCAAAATCTATTAACTACCCCTAGTTTTAAGAATTTTATAGTAGAGACCGCTGATTACTACATTGCATTGATGACTTTAATGACGTTAAAGCTTAGATTCCCATGCTTTTGCTCCTTGTGCCGATTCAGTACTAACAATTTAGTACAACATTTAGTCCATGTAAAAGGACCCTTAACTTCATTTACAAACTAAATGCAACTCCTAAATCCTTTTTAACATTTCTAAAAAAAAATTAATTGCGCACAACCCACTCTGGTACATAATTTTATGTTGAATGTTACTTTAGGCACAAGGTTCGTTCCAACAAACAATTCGACTACGGTTTGGAATTAGTTATGAACGATTTTGAGCTCACGCGTTAGTAAAGTACTAGAAATGAACCGATTCAAAATCATCCTTCTTAACCCCTGCTTAGAAGCACGAACTGCTTTTACCGTCCCCGAATCAATTCGCTAATAGTTCACACGTTGTTGAAACACTTTAAAAATTAGTAGATGAACTAATTCAACTGTTCCTGGAACGTCAATTTAAAATCGCGCACAATCCGGACGATTCCAAATTGATTCGAGCACTTGTTGAAACGAACCTTTTGTCTCGTTCTGAAAAGCGAGTGTAGAAAAAAAATTTTTTTGTTAATTTTTAATAATAGTCCTGGGGCCTGTAACAGAAAAAAGGGGGTGATCGTATTCAGGTCCATCTTTTGGAAATAAGCTATTTGAGTACCAGCGGACACGAAAATCTGGTTGGCTTCCACAGGCAGTGGCTTAAGCCCTCAGGATCCTTCAATGAAATTCTTAAAGAAGGAAAAAAGTAAGAAATATGACAGCATTCGGGATGCAACTTTGACATTTTATCGTTCTTATAAAAAAAATCGACCAAAAAAATTGGCTGCCTTCTACAATGTCTCTGAGAGCGTGGCAGCTGGACTGAAATTAACGTCTTTATGCTACACACCTGCAAATACTAACTCGTGACTCATAAGCGGTATTTGAGTTGTCCACTGCCAAAGTAACTACTTTTTACATAAAAAGTAAGATTTTACTTTGCCATCCCTCTCAGGTGGGTTTCCCGCCTTCCTCACCAATTAGAAATTTATTATTAACAGTCCTGAGGCCTTAAGCCACTGCCTGTGGAAGCCAACCAGATTTTCGTGTTCGCTGGCACTCAAATAGCTTATTCCCAAAAGATGGGCCTGAATACGATCACCCCCTTTTTTCTGTTACAGGCCCCAGGACTATAAAGTTCAAGCTCCAGTTTCATTATTTTTTTCATTAAAGATGGGAATACATAATAGTTATTTATTGTATGAGTGGATTATGAGGCGAATAAAACCCGCGAAAATTGTTAAACACGAGGGCCGGAGGCCCGAGTATTTAAGTTTTCAAGGGCTTTATTTGCCGGTAATCCACAAATGCAATACAAAATTTTATCCACAACTTCCAATATTATAGAGAAATAATTATGCGGATTAGTAATGTTGACATTGACAATTTTGAAACATCGAATTAAATAGGCAGGTCGTGGAATGGTTGCCATAGCCACAGATTATAGATTTATATATTTAGAAATAGATGGCCGAGTCCCCACTCTAAATGGTAACCATGTTTTAGTTCTTACCATTATCGTTGTTGGCGCTGACAACAAATTTGGTGCTTGGGGTGCTTGTAATAATAATAATTATTTTTGCTAAATTTAACTCGTTATTTTTCGTAAGCGATCGTGTTATGACCACCTCTTCATTTTTTGAACTTCCTGTGAAAATTAAAATAAAATAACTGTTCATTTTATTGTAATATATTTATTAACTAGTTGCTACAAAAATTAACGTAACAACTTGGTTTAACATTATTTACTACATTTCTACAAATTGGTCATTGCTCAACTTTGTTTTAAATTGGGTGTTTCCACAATCAACTAAGTATCAACTTAAACTTGCCTTAAATTAAGTTTTCATCCGATTTCTCTACGATGCCAATGTATTAACCAAGTTAAACCGTTTTGAAAATAGTAACTCTTCTTTTACACTCCTCGTCGAACACATCATTTATCATGCACTAAAATTCGCTCTTATTAACTTCATGATTTGAACACCGTTTTTTATTCAAACTTTAAACTGTTCTTTTCAATTTAGATGCCATATCAATACATGGTTTCTGCTTTGGGGATCACTACTCAAACATTCACACAACTGACAAATTATTTTAAAATAAACTTCATGACTTCAATTTTTACATTATATCACATTCCTACTTGATCCCTATGTATTAAATACGCGGATCTCGATGCTGCCAGCGCCATACCGTGATGGTGGTAAGAACTACCTACCCCCTACCGATGATGGTAACCTACGTCTCACCCTAGCTCCCGCATCTATTGTAGAATATATCTCAGTGATCTCAGTTATCTGTGGCCATAGCTCTGGTTGTTTGTTTATTTTGTTTTTAGTGAAAATTAAAGAAATTAAAACAGTTTGTGTATTCTTTTAAAAATGGTAGAAGAGCGGAACATTCCGGAATTTATCGCTGAAGAAGCCCGCGAAGCATGTTTGAATTTGTTGCCCGTAAAATCTAAGACTAGCTACGACAAGGAATTTTCCAATTTCAACATTTGGAGAGAAAAAAGGGGTGTAACGGCAATAACAGAAGACGTGCTGCTTGCATATTTCTTTAATATTAAGAAAAAATATGCCTCTTCTTCAATGTGGACAAAGTATTCGATGGTGAAAGCTACCTTGCAAGTGTATAACAACGTTGATATTTCAAAATATGGTAAGCTTATTGCTTATTTGAAAAGTTATTCCAAAACTCAGAAACCGAAGAAGGCAAAGGTTCTTGAAAGAGCGCACATTGAACAGTTTTTGAAAGAGGCACCTGAAGAAAAATACCTAATGATGAAGGTAATTATTTAATTTCTCTTTATATAATAATAATTTGGAATGTTTTCCGGTTACACTAATTTTTGGCGTTACTGGTGCCTTCAGATGCAACGAATTAACATTTTTGACTGTAAACGATGTGGAAGATAAAGGCTCTTACCTGTTTATCAAACTAACAGAAACGAAAACAAATATTGCACGCAGCTTCACCGTTATGGATGAAGGATTTTCTGTGTCTGTAAATAACGTATGTAAGAAGTACATGACTTTGCGTCCTCGAAATGTATCCACCGATCGATTCTTTTTGCGGTATGAAAATGGGAAATGTACGGGACAGCCAGTTGGTATTACTACAGTATCAAAACTCCTTCAAAAGTTGCTTCGTTTTTGGGACAACCAAATGCGGAATCTTATACTGGTCACTGCATGCGACGATCTTCGGCAACCTTATTGGCGAATGCAGGGGCCGATATAACTGCCATTAAGCGTCATGGGGGCTGGAAATCCAGCTCTGTAGCCGAAGGTTACATTGAAGATTCAGTGGCAAACAAAATTGAAATTTCAAAAAAAATTCAAGGAGAAGCGTCTTCGAAGTTGTGTGACAGCTCCACTGAAGTTAGGCTTGGAAGTGCTGTTGCAAATGATACTGAAGTTGATCAAGTTAATAAGGTTTTTTCTTTTAATATCAATGTAAATGTAAATATTAAAAACTAATGTTAAATAAAAAATGTTAAAAGTGTTTTAATAAATTAGATGTTTTAAATACAATAAGTCCCTAGGGTTTTATGGCTATAAAACTCTAGGGTTTTATGGCCTACATAATACAACCCATATCAGCGTAATTATGCCTCTATAATATGGAAGTTGTGGATAAACAAATTTATTATAAATCTAAAAATTTTCTTTGATTTGATTTCTTTGAAATTAAATATCGTAATACCATTGCATTAATGTGAATAAATTGTTAGTTGTTCTGGTTGTCATGGCGCCATGGGTTGTGTTGTGGTTTGTGTTTTATAAAATGAAACGTGTATGATCTGGGTATAATAGCTGTTTTTAGCCACTGAAAACTATTACATAAAGTGCATCAAAAGCTGTTACTGTAAGATAAAATTTGTTATAAAATTAGTTTGTTCTTCGAATGTCGAATTATTCAATAAGTAAGCTAAAGTTGTATCTTTGCTTCAAAATTAAATTCGAACCTCACTTATTGATAATACAGAGATAATCGATTTCAAAGTTTCCAAAAGAGTTAATCTATAAATATTAAGAACAAGGCAGGCCTTTGAAAAAGGAAAATGGAATGTCATATTCAGAGTCGAATTCTAAGCAGAAAATATGTTATAAATGTTTTACCGATTTTGCTTTGTTTCCGAGATAATCAAGTTCAAAAAGTTTCCCATAAAGATCTAAAATTTTCAATTTCAAAACTGAACTAATTTTGAAAACAAATAACTTAAATAATATGTGTAAATTAAGTTGTAAGTGTTTCAAAAGTTATCAACACACTAATAAAAGCTGGAGAGTGTTTTGTTTTTGCACGGCCTATCTTGTTTATTATGCAAAAAATTAACTTCGTCTGGAAACTTTATAAACGATTATCTGGGAAACGAAGCCCGGTAGGAAAAATATTAACATTCGTAATGTAAAAAGTTATGGTTTTTTAAAATTTTATTTTAGTATTTATTTCTTATGTTTAATAATTATTAGTAATAGCCCGAGCAGCAGCGACAGTAAACCCTACGTCAGAGGATACCGTTAAATTTTGGTGCCGTTCGATAGAAGCAATAGTGAGGAATAGTGAGGAATCGCTCGTCTGCCGAAGCATATATCCTGGCAGCGGCAGACCTCTTCAGAAGTCGTTAAATTTTTATTTTTTTTCATAATCGCAATTTAGTAACAATTTGTTTTCTAAAAATTTACTATACAATGTTTATACAGGGTGTCTCACAAAATGGGCGTAGCAACAAAATATCAGAAACTATAAGAGATACGAAGATGGTTAAATGGACAAAGTTTTTGTATTTTGTGAGTACATTTTGAGAGCGTAATTAGTTTTTGCAAAAATTAAAAAATTTTTATTTTTTTAGTTATCGTTAAAAACCAAATTTATACCAGCAACACAACTAAAAATTTTTGCAATTTTTTGCAAAAACTAATTACACTTTTAAAAGGTACTCACAAAATAGAAAAACTTTGTCCATTTAACCAACTTCGTATATCTAATAGTTTCTGATATATTTCATCGCTGTGCCCATTTTGTGAGACCCTGTATAAACATTGTATAGTAAATTTTTAGAAAACAAATTGTTTGTTTTATCAATCGCAACTAAATTGCGATTATGAAAAAAAAAAAATATTTAACAACTTCTGAAGAGGTCTGCAGCCACTGCTGCCAGGATATGCTTCGGCAGACCAGCGATTTATTGTTCCTTACTATTGTTTCTATCGAATCGCACTAAAATTTAACGGTAGTCCTATGACGTAGGGTTTACTGTCGCCGCCACTTATACTATAATATTTAGCTTGCTTTTACAATTTTAAAAAATGTTTAAAAGTAATGTAGGTATAAGTGATTGACAAGAGATGGCGCTATTAAATTACTAAATTCAATTCATTGGTTGCACCAACGCTAAACAACGACTAGAGTAAACCAAACGTAACCTGAGCACACCACGTGACCAAACCTGCGCTAGGCGTGGCTTCAGAACCCAGTGGCGAAGTTAGTTATTTCTTCTGTCAAAATGTTTCGATTAATAAAATAGATTCAACTTCAAAACTAACTATTAAGTTACACTTTAAATAGGTACAACAATATTTTAACATGACGAGCCGAGGGGAAGCACAGATACCTAAATTGGAATTTTTCCCGTCTATGCACTAGTAATCGCCTTGTTACTTTTATAGCCAGTCTCTGCTACATTTTTGCTTAGTTATGGATCCATAACATTCCAAAACTTAACCATTTCTATTGTTTGAAACCGGTTTTTGAACACTTAGAATAGATATCTATTCGTCAGTAGATAACTATCTTTTGAGAGACTCGCAGTTAATTTAGTAGCCACTGATACAAACGAATTTATTTTAAACAAATTGTGTATATACTTATATATATTAAAATTGTTGTTACAACTTGTATAAAAATAAAATATAAAAAAATAAAGGAACATTTTGTATTAATTTAGAAAACGGTTTACAATTTTTGCAAAATTGCTTAAAAGCAAATGTTCCAGATGTACAAATAATAGTCCACATTCAAATCTCGTGGCCGAAGATTTTTTTCTATGTAATCCTAAAGTTAGTTAGACATGTGAAGAGACACAGTTAGGTACTATTTTAATTTGGCATCCCTGTACAGAGTTATCAGGTCATCACATTACAATTTAATTTGTTTTTGTCAAAATTTTTTAGCTTGATTTGTAGATATGTGGCAACCCTGGGCTGTCATTACAAAACTTGAAAAATGCATTTTAAAATAAATTGGATTATATCGCCAGTTTACCTGCTAAAATTCTTGGCTATCAGGATATAAGCAATCTATGTCAAAGTCTAATTTTTATGTGGTGACTAGTGTGGGTCAGAAACACAAACAAAGCTACAAAAAGGCGCTTAAACTAGGAAAAAATCTAGCTATTTTTTCTTCCTAAGCATTATTTCTATTGCCCAAAAAGTTAAATAGATTAGTTTAGTTTGACATGAAGAGCTTTACTAAATAGTTCCATTACTGGAAACAAAATGGTAAAATAACAATCGAACAAAAACTGAAAAAGTTTGGAAATTGTTTTTCTTATTAAAACTGAGTTATTTGTTGCAGAATGTATTATGTCTGACTCGCAATTTGAATTCGTGCAATGTCAGCTGTCTCAAGATGAAGATGAGAATGAAGAAGCCCCAAAACCAACTGTGAGCGATCTGGTACCAACGAAGTCGGGCAGTGTATATCTAGCCGCTTATCAGAAATTTATTAAATGGTGTGAAGGGAAAAATATAGATAATTATTCTGAAAATGTATTATTGGAGTATTTTTCTGAACTCACGAGTACTATGAGAATGAAAAGTTCGTCAATTGGGTCGCAATACTCGATGATAAAATCATTATTAAATATTAATCACGGGATAGATATTAGCAAATATTCAAAGGTGCGTGCGTATCTGAAGAAACAAAATGAAGGATATACCCCCCAAAAAACTAGAGGATTTACAAAACAGCAAATTGTAAAATTCTTATGTGAAGCTTCTGACGAACAGTATTTGGGAACGAAGGTAAAGTTTGATAGTTGAAAGTCAAGCAGGTCCTAATATCTCATTTTTTTATTTAGATTGTTTTGATAATTGGGATATCTGGGGCATGCCGACGTGAAGAAATGGTAAGACTTAAGATTGACGATATAGAAGATTTAGGATCTTTACTTCGAATAAAAATTCCTGATAGTATGACAAACAAAACAAGATCATTTACAGTTATCGGAGAGACTTCCTTGAACATTTACAGAAAGTATATTTCGTTGCGTCCAGAAGGTATGACTGACCAACGATTATTCTTGAAATATTTAAATGGAAAATGTCATCGATTGGTGATGGGAAAAAATAAAATTGGCGCTGTGCCTAAAGAGGTGGCGGCGTATTTAAAATTGCCACATTGGAAAGAGTATACGGGACATTGTTTTAAACGAACTTCCGCTACACTCTTTGTGGATAGAGAAATGTCTTACTAGCAAGAACCAATAGTGCTTTTTTGTCACCAAATACAAATCGTTGAAGCACTAACTGCAAAAGTAATACAAAATTGTCACTGCTATAGCTATAGTAAATGCACCTGGGAAGTTCTGTAGTCGCGTGTGTTCTCTCACCATTTTTTTGCTATAATACACGCTGCTATATAATAAGTAATTGTACATTTTATTGTCGTTCTATAAATAATAATGAATAAAGTTTTGTTTGCATTTGGTAATTGATTTATTTCATATCCCATTTTACTGTTTTACGAACATCCTTGTAATTTTTTAATGCTTTTCAGTTTTTACAGGTTCAAGAATGCTATCACTTATCAGTTATGAGTTTTTAAAACCTTGAAACATTTTCCCAGAAATTTTCTATTATTGTATATTTACTGTTGTAATAAATGCCCTCTAGAAGTACTACTCTGAATGCAGCGATTGAGTTTTTGCATTTACAATGTCTTGGATAAATTATATTTCTCAATCTACTTTTCCTTAGTATTTCTTTTATTTATAAATATCACTGTAATTTCATAAATAATGGTATTTAATAAACGTATGATGAAAAAATATTTTAGTACTTTTTTTGAACTAAATAGGTATTAGATGTAAAGTGTAGCTTTATTGAGGCGAAAATATACGGTTTGGTAACAGCAGACGAGCTACAAGTTGTCATTTCACAAAAGTAATAATAATCTCTTAGTTTGTGATGTTTACTGCAGTTAGCTTTATTTTTGTTGAAATTTAAAAAAAACTGTCGGCCGTTTAAACGAAAAAATTCCGGACTCTTTGGATTTAACCTATGAGTAAGAGTGTACTTTTTTTGGAGAGTACCTACTCCGTTAGGTTTGACGAAAGAGTGTTCGGTTCGGCAACTACACAGACGAGATAAAAACACTTTTAAATATCGGTTAATTTAGCTTACCTTTGAGAGTATTATTCATCACTATCAATAAAGTTATCAAACCACATACGAGCAAAAACAACAAAAAATGTGGATATTGTCGATATAAGTTTTTTACAGGTTGTTTATAAAGATTTCGATTACGTTTTTTACTAATTCATGTTTCTTACTAAAACAATTATTTGTTGCAGCTTCTGTTATGTCAGACTCGCAATTTGAATTCGTCCAGTATATGAAAACTGAGGAAGTCCCCAAAGCACCAGTGCCTGATCAGGTGCCCACAAAGTCGGGTAATTTATATCAGACTGTTTATCAAAAATTCCTTAAATGGTGCGAAGAGAAAAAGATTAACAGTTATTCTGAAAATGAATTATTGGAGTATTTTGTGGAACTGGCGACGAAATCGAATATGAAAAGTTCATCAATGTGGTCCCAATACTCGATGATAAAATCATTATTAAATATTAACCACGGAATAGATATTAGCAAATATTTCAAATTGCGTGCATATCTAAAAAAACAAAATGAAGGATATACCCCAAAAAAATCAAGAGCATTTACTAAACAGCAAATTATAAAATTCTTGTCTGAAGCTTCTGATGAAATATATTTGGGAATCAAGGCAAGTTTTAGGTACATAGAAATGCAAAGTCCTAACAGATCATCTTTTATTTAGGTTTTGTTGATAATTGGAATATCTGGAGCATGTCGATGTGAAGAATTGGTAAAAATGAAGATTAACGATGTAGAAGATTTAGGATCTTTACTTTACGTAAAAGTTCCTGATAGCATAGCAAATAAGACAAGATCGTTCACCGTTATAGGAGAGAATTTCTTAAAAATCTTCAGAAAATATGTTTCATTCCGCCCAGCAGATATGAATGACCAACGATTATTCTTGAAATATTCAAACGGAAAATGTCATCGCTCGGTGATAGGAATAAATAAAATTGGTAGTGTGCCTAAAGAGGTGGCGTCTTATTTAAAATTGCCAAATTGGAAAGAGTATACTGGGCATTGTTTTAAACGAACTTCCGCTACACTGCGCGGAAATGTAGAAATCTCCTACTAACGAGTAAAAAATTTGCAGTAAACATTTTGTCAATAGTTTGTAGTAGTTATATAAAATTGTCAGTGGGAAAGGCAACTATTGTAAAGTTCCTTATTAAATTGTGACTTTAGTAATGACTTTAATGGCTTGAATTTTGAAACGCTTCTATAAGTAATTGTACACTTAATTTGTATTATAGAGAATAATAAACATGTGGTAATAGTTAATTTTATTTCAAGAGCGCGAAGTTAGTGTGTTCAATGCGTGAAAATGAATTTTAATGAGGTGTAGCTGATAATGTCACAATAATTGACACCAAATTTGCTTTTTTTAGAGTATATCAAAAATACGCCCCCATACGCTGGGCGCGTGAAATATGGCGTTTTACACACTCCTGTAGTTTCTGTCATAAAAAGAAACCGATGACGTCACCATGGCTTTGCCGAACAGTTACATACAAATTTGTATAAGTAACAAAATTAGAATTTCAACCAGATTTCGAATTTTTTACTTCTCATTTTCTTAACATAAATATCCTATCTCGTGCGGTCAGTGCATCCAAAATTATTGCGAATACAAACGACAACCTCGCCATCTTCACAAATTCACCTTAGCAACTTTTAATCACACTCGATTTAATCAAGTTTAGGGAGTTTGACTAAAGGGAGAATCATAAGTACGACTTGGTCGCCCCTTCTAAATTCCTGGCTACGTCGGTGCATCGCTTTTCGCACTGCCTCTAGCACAGCGATTAGCATCGCACAGACAGAACAAATAAAGCGTTGTCACTCACTATTTTATATGAGTCTGCGAGGTGAGTCGGATAAAACCGGGTGCAATCATTATATCTTAGAGGGTGTTATTATCAAACGAACTTTAACGCTACTAGTCGTACCTCATCATAGAATTATAGGCGGTAATAAAGGTGGTACCTATAATGTGCATTTCGTGTCAGTTTTACCGCGTCTTCATTCAAATCGAGAATTCAAATCGAATTTGAATTCGATTCTTTATCATTAGTCATTTACGAATGTTGGAGATTGTTAACATTGTTTCTTTGCAAATCATTTATAAATAGCTACTTGTTTCTATTTTCGTTTTTTAATAATTTTTCGTATTAATATTAAGTTGTTTGTTGCAGCTTGTAGTATGACAGAATTTGAATTCGTGCAATGTATAATTGCTGAAGATGGAGAAACCTCCAAAGAATCGCCGGACGATTCGAAGCCAATGAAGTCGAGCACTGTATATCATGCTGCTTATCAAAAATTCATTAAATGGTGCAAAGAGAGAAATCTACACGATTATTCTGAAAATGTATTATTGGAGTATTTTACCGAGCTTGAGACTACAATGAAAATGAAAAGTTCATCAATGTGGTCGCAATATTCGATGATAAAATCATTATTGATAAGTAAAAATGGATTAGATATTAGTAAATATTTAAAGCTACGTGAATATCTGAAAAAACAAAATCAAGGATATACACCTAAAAAGTCAAGAGGGTTTACAAGACCGCAATTTGAAAAGTTCTTGTCTGAAGCTTCCGATGATATGTATCTGGGAATGAAGGTACATTTTTAGTAGTAGAAAGTCAAACAAGTTCTAATATATCATTTTTTTATTTAGATTATGTTGATAATTGGAGTATCTGGAGCATGTCGATGTGAAGAAATGGTAAAAATGAGGATCACTGACATAGAAGACTTAGGATCTTTGCTTCACATTAAAATTGCCGGTAGTAAATCCAATAAGACAAGATCGTTTACAGTTGCCGGAGAAAATTCCTTAAGGATCTACAGAAAATATATTTCGTTGCGCCCAGTAGATATGAATGACGATCGATTATTCTTGAAACATCAAAATGGAAAATGTCATCGACTGGTGATGGGAATACACAAAATTGGCAGTGTGCCCAAAGAGATTGCGTCGTATTTAAAATTACCACATTGGCAAGAGTATACGGGCCATTGTTTTAAACGAACTTCAGCTATGATGCTTGAATACGGAGAAATCTCTTATTAATAAGTAGAAAATCGCTACGATTTTTGTAATAGCAAATGAAGATAAATATGTAGAATTGTCTTGGGCAAGTGTAATAGTAAACGATATAATGTCTTTAATTTTAAAAACACTTTTGCCTATACCTATGTAATTAATATATGTATCTACATGTAATTATAATAATAAATAAAGTTTTGTCAATATGTGGTACTTAACTTGTTTGATTAAGTGATAATAGCTTGTTAAAAACGCGAACTTTAGCCGAGTATTTTAATCGAGGTGTAAACTTAAGTGTAGCTTCAAGCTGACCTTCAACCAATAGAAATGCACAAAACTGTATAGTAAAGCTCAGTCTAATGCTACACTTGGGTTAAAATCTCGATCGAAATACCGTGCTTTAATGTTTTTACAGTGCGCGAGAAGGTTGCTTTTTTAATGAGGCGTTTTTTAATTCACTTTTGTGAATTAACAGTGAGTTTGTTGCAGACATTAAAAAGTCGATTTGTAACGTTTATTTTTCGTCTTAACTTTATTTTTATAATTTTTATTCTATCTCTAACTTCTACCTACCTCTAGTGTTTGTTTATTGTAACTTTAGTATTGTTATAGGTATTATTAAAATTCTATGTTCCCTTTCTACATACCATTATTGATAAGAGAGTCCATTTTGTAAATTGCGATTGACCTGTGGTTGGAAGAGCAACCTATTTTCTTAAAATCACCATCACCTTAAAGTCGAGGTCGAATTTTGTTAGTCGTTTAAAATAATAAAAACTTATAGTTATAGTGTATTTGAAGTTTTTTATTTTCCTACGGGGATTTTGACTAGAAAATTCGTTGGATTTGTTGTATCCGCCTTTTTGGGATTTTTGTACTCGATTTTTGGTTATCAGGAAAAACCCTTATCAATAAGGTATGTTCGTCCATGTTTAATTAATTGTTTCTATTTTATTTCTTTCTTTTTAGGGTTTTTTTTGTACATGTGGTCTTTAGTACCGATAGTTGTAAAATATTGTTGACACATGTCTTTTCGTATGGTTTTTTCGCAACGTAAAATTGGATCAGTATAAAATTATTGAATTATTTTTCATCGTGGATTACGCTCCAAGTGACTGCGTAATGAATTGACTCCAAGCGTAATAGTGACTTTATTTTATTTTATTTTTGTTGTTTCTCCTTTTTCGCGATTTCAGGAATTTTGAACAATTGTGAGGTAAATCGTGTGGCGCCCGTAATCTTTACAATCTTAACCTACGCCCGTCTCGCTGAGTGGACCGGCAACCTCACCGTTGTTAATGTTGTTTAGTTTGTCATTTTGAATTTTGTAGCGTATAATTTCGCCACAACTCGCGGAATTGAAATTCGTGCATTGTACAATGGAACCGAATCCTAATTCGACCTGTAAAAAATATCAAGGTGCTTATCAAAATTACAAAAACTCCAGAGGGTTTACAAGAAAGCAATTTGAAAAATTCTTGTATGAAGCCTCTGATGAACGGTTTCTAGCACTAAAGGTAAATTTTACGCAAAATAGAAATTTAAGCAAGTCATTAAATATCATCTGGTATTTAGGTTGTGTTGATAATTGGAGTATCTGGAGGATGTAGTCTCTTCTTGTAACAAAAGTGAATTTTATCTGTAATAATATATATCAATTATATATATATAATTTATATATAGATAAATGTGTATATCAAATACTTCGTCAATCTCGACGGGAGTGACCGCTCCTTGTTTTTAAATTATAATATTAAATATACAAATATTGACAAATTACAAAATATTATTTTTGTACTCACTGCTGCGAAAGTGACGTTTGACGCACTCTGTGGTCGACTGGGAAACAGGGTTTCCCGGTCTACTACACCGGGAAGTAAACTGTCAAAACAACACTAATAAATGATAATAAAATAAAGTAATGTGTATTTATTAATGTAAGGAAACATATTTTCGAACAATTAAATTCGCAAACTAAACTATTACGTTACATCTAATAACAATTTTTAACAACTTTTAGAACAATTAACTGTCAAAGTACGAATTTGTTTGACGTAAGAATGAAGTTTGACTATGAAGTCATAGGTTGCTTTGTATACCTAAATTGTCAAAACTAATCAAATAGAACTTTTATTCAAGAATTATGATAACGGTTTTGTTCGTTACAAAAAATATTGTACAATCCTCATGCGTGAACAATTTTCGCGCGTTCACGCAATGATAAAAGCACTCGCTCCTACGTCGCTCGTGTTTTCAAAGAGCGTTCACGGGGGAAAATCGTGTTCCCGCACATGGTTCGTAAATAACTATTACGTTACAAAATCATAATTACTAATAGGTATGTAAGGTTTAATGTTGTACTTCTACTACCTAAGTCTTAGACATCAAAAATTCCTATGCTGCCACTTGACACGTACAGACGTTAGGGCCGTTTTAGATGGACTAAGTATCGTACTAACTTTTAGTAACTGAATCAACTCAAGAAGCAAAAGCACGGGAATCTAACGGGGCTTTAACGTCGCCAGTAGAAATTTTGACTCACGATCGTGGACGACGTTAACGCTTAGATTCCCTTGCTTTTGCTTCTTGTGTTGATTCAGTGCTAACAAGTTAGTACGATACTTAGTCCATCTAAAACGGCCCTTAGTAAATAAGCTACTTTTGATACCTGCTGTCTGGGCAATAAAAGTACCTAAACTATTTTGAGTAACAAAATATAATTTTATTGCCTTTAAAGAATGTTATTTTAATTACTAAAGAATCGATCTAGACCTATTAACTAAAGTTGAAGGTTCTTATTGTAAACAACATAATATGAGAAGAAACTAAAAAACTGATGTGGCCGTAACAGGACTTTTTCATGCGTAATATAACTATTTTTCAGCATAAGCATTTAAAATAAAAAAACTGATCCCATTACCGGTTAAATCTGAAGTAAAGTATAAAGTGTATACTATATACATATACAGGGTGTTCCTTTTAAATTAAGAAAGTTGTTTCTTTTTCCGGTTAAACAGGAAGTCAAATTATGAAGTGTTTGGTATCATGTAACAGTTATAGTACGAGCTTACAAAATATTTAATAATATACAGGGTGTCTACAAATTTCTAGTTTCTTTTACACTCGTTTACGTATTAACATTTAGATTGTTGCAGATTTTAATATGCAACACTTGGAATTTGAATTCGTGCATTGTATAAATGATCTTGAAATTAAGAAATCGAGTGGTAAATATCAAGCTGCTTATCAAAAATTCCTTAAATGGTGCGAAGAGAAAAATATAGATAATTATACTGAAAATGTGTTATTGGAGTATTTTTTCGAACTGGAGATTACCATGAAAAGTTCGTCGATTCTGTTGCAATACTCGATGATAAAATCATTATTGTATAGTAACTACGGAATAGATATTAGCAAATATTTAAAACTACGTGAATATTTAAAAAAGCAAAATGATATCCATAGCCCTAAGAAATCAAGAGGATTTACGCGAGAGCAGTTTGAGAAATTCTTGTCTGAAGCTTCTGATGAAAAGTATCTGGGATTGAAGGTAAATTTTAAGTAGTAGAAAGTCAAACAAGTCGTAATATATTATTTTTATATAGATTGTGTTGATAATTGGAGTATCTGGAGGATGTAATCGTGAAGAAATGGTAAAAATGAAAATTGATGATGTGGAAGACTTAGGATCTTTACTTCACATAAAAATTCCCGGCCGTAAATCAAATAAGACAAGATCGTTTACAATTGTTGGCGAAAATTCTTTAAACATCTACAGAAAATATATTTCTTTGCGTCCAGTAGATATGAGTGACCACCGATTATTCTTGAAGTATTTAAATGGAAAATGTCATCGTTTGGTGATGGGAATACATAAAATTGGTGGTGTGCCTAAAGCGGTAGCGTATTATTTAAAATTGCCACATTGGGAAGAATATACGGGACATTGTTTTAAACGAACTTCAACTATACTGCTTGAGGAGGGAGAAATTTCTTACTAACGACTAGAAAATTGCATTGAAAAATTGTTATAACAGCAGAATAAAAGAAGAATTGAGCTTGGCAACTACAGCAAAGCCATTTGAAACTTGTACATATTATTTGCATTATATCAGTTATAATTAATAAATAAAGTTTGGTAATATGTGGTACTGTACTTGTTATATTTGGTTATAGTTATATTTGTATCAAATGCTCGAACTTAGTGGTTTTAGTGCCTGAGAATGTTACTGTTTATATGAGACGTAGTTCAACCACTACCTACGAGCTAAAAAAGTCACTTTTATACCGGATAGAACTAATATGCTTCTAACTTAGAGATAGAATGAAACCACTAATGAATTAGATAAAAGTGGTATTGCCAACTCATAACCAAGATCTTTTGCTGCCATTAAGCATACATATCTTTCAGGTAAGCTACTTTTGTTGCCTAGGCACTAAAAGAACAACTTTTATCTTTACCTTTTAAGTAACAAACTATCATGTTTTCTTGACCTTTGAAGAAATCATAGTAGTTCCTTGGAAACTTAAAATAAATATTTTTTGAATTGTTTTGTCAAATATTATTGTAATTACTTACTAATGATTCCAAAATGATTATTGATTAATTTAAAATAAAATTGATTCCGTCACTAAAAATTCATGGTATACACCATACGAGGAGCAACTAAAAAAATATAAAAATTCTTAACATTATGTTTTTTTGCAGGTCATTTAGATTTTAGTAATAATCTAAATTGTGATTTTGAATTCGTGCCATGTGTGAATGATCCGTTGCCAAAAAAATCAGGCAGTAAATATCAAGCTGTTTATCAAAAATTCGTTAAATGGTGCGAAGAGAAAAATATAGAGAATTATACTGAAAATGCGTTTTTGGAGTATTTTTCCGAAATGGAGACTGTAATGAAAATGAAATGTTCATCAATGTGGTCGCATTACTCGATGATAAAAGCAGTGTTGAATAGTAAGCGTGGAGTGGATATTGGCAAATATATACAACTACGTGAATATTTGAAAAAGAAAAATGAAGGATACACTCCTCAAAAATCAAGAGGATTTACAAAAGAGCAATATGAAAAATTCTTATCTAAAGCTTCTGATGAGAAGTATCTGGGATTGAAGGTAAATTTTAAGTAGTAGAAAGTGAAACAAGTTCTAATATGTATATCGTTTATCATTTAGATTGTGTTGATAATAGGAGTATCTGGAGGATGTAATCGTGATGAAATGGTAAAAATGGAGATTGACGATATAGAAGACTTAGGATCTTTGCTTCAAATAAAAATTACCGGTAGTGAAACAAATAAGGCAAGATCGTTCACAGTTATTGGGGAGAATTCCATAAAAATCTACAGAAAATATATTTCTTTGCGTCCAGATAATATGAATCATAATCGATTATTCTTGAAACATCAAAATGGGAAATGTTTTCGAGTGGTGATGGGAAAAAATAAAATTAATTCTGTACCTAAAGCGGTGGCGTCTTATTTAAAACTGCCACATTGGGAAGAGTATACTGGGCATTGTTTTAAACGAACTTCAAATATACTGCTTGTGGATGGGGTAATTTCTTACTAACAAGTAGGAAATTGCAATGGAGATTAGCATTAGCACAAGACGAAAAGCAGAATAATTGTTCTTGGCAACAGTAATGCCTTGATGAAATTTTTTAATAAAATGATACTTCATAAATCATGATTTCTTGAATGACTTAATGTTAAAAACACTGGTATTAATTTAATAAATAATTTATAGTAGTTTGCATTATATCATCAATAAATTAATAATAAATAAAGTTTTGTCAATATGTAGTACACACTTGATTTATTTAGTAATTTTTGCATCAAAAGCGTCAAGGTGATGATTTTAGTGCGTGAGAATGTTAATTTTTTATTGTTTTACTGCTCATTCGTCAAAAGGTAATTTACTACCTTTGAGTATGCGTGAACATCAGTATAAAACTATAGTCTGTTCCAGCCAAAAAGGTTTGTGTTGGAGGTATAGGGAACAGCGTTGCCTGATTTAATATACGAATTATTATTGTTTTTGCACAGAACGCATAGGACCTTGTGGATTTTGTAAGAGTAGGTTATTTGACACCTAATATGGGCATTTAAAACATTTTTACGCGGTATAGGCCTTTTTCATATTGAAAAAATATTAAAAATGTAAAACTTCTGAAAAAACGTTTTTTTAAGCTTTACATCATCTTATCTCCAATTCTATTTGAGCTATCGACTTAATTTTTTTTTTAAATTAAAGTACTTAAATGAGCGCTTCTGGTAGTTTTTTTGCCGTTGTCAAAATATTGTTTATAACATTATTTACATTACAAGTTATATCCGAACTCGCTGTAAATGCATGCATATTTTCACTAATCGACAAACTTTTTTATTTTTGGAAATTGCTATGTACATGCTGCGAAGCAATTGAAGTCCAAATAACGCAGAAGTTTTTAAAAAAAAGAAAATTGATTTACGACTTATAGTTTTTTAGTTATGAATTTTTTTGTGCCGCATTACATTGAAGCGCGTCCCTCGATAACGAAGTGGCCGGCAAGAAATTTGCATTGCATGATCAAAGTACACATTTTTGTCTTAAATACCTTTGTTAGGTAATCAATTTTTGATAATATGCATATTTTGCCTTTTTAAAGCTTTATTCAGTTTATTTTAAGCATTTCAATTTAATTTTTTTAATCAAGGGAACACGATTGTTTGCTTACTAGTGAATAAAAAAATAAGCGTACGAAGCAATTTCTATATTTAAAAAAAATTAAATAATTACAATTTTTGATAAATAAATATATGTATGTATGTATTAATTAATTGTATTAAATTAATTTTATAACGAAAAAAAAATGTCTATATTGTATAAGGCGTGGTAAACTTGCACGGCATACTGGCAACGGTGAGCTAATAGTAAAGGATCGCGCTAATTAGAATACAAGTGTGCGCGACAAAGCTAGTACATTCCTATACCTCCAACACAAACCTTTTTGGCTGGAACAGACTATACTTTTGGAGCTTGCAGTTTGAAAAAGCTTTCGCGCCGATTGAGTACTAAAAATTAAGTATTAAAAGCAAGTGTCATAATGCTCTTAAAAACTGTTTTTTTTTTCAAACCTTAGTAATAAACCAAACAAACAAATGAATCATGTACTAATGAACCTAGAACAATTAATTTAAATTAAAATTAAGCATACTGAAAGAAAAATACAAGCATAACGTACAGGATACAGGGTGAACATACAGGATGATTCTAAAGCAACTTCATAAAATTTCAGGGATGATAGAATAAGCCAATACAATCATTTTTTGTTAATTTTATGAGGGCCTTTGACGCTTCGTAGCCCCACCCAACTGAACTGCCCATGAACGAGATACCAAATTGCTCTTCTAGTATTTAATATGCAATAATTAGCGTAACTAGTTGGAAGGTTTTCATCCAGTTCGGTAGAACAGTTTATTAAATACTTGCGAAAAACCTCACGGAAATTACGTGAATCAAGTTTTAATAGGGAATTACGGGGTTACTAAGCGCCGGCGACTCGAATAACATAATATAACAAATAGTATATTGTATTATTAGCATTAAAAGTGGAACTTTGTTTGGCTAGCAATTTTGCATTTGCAAGGCGAAGCGAAGCGTAGCCGAGCGGATGCAAAAACTAGCGCGCCAAACAAAGACACTTTTAATCCGAATGAGACATACTATTTTTTCTGCAACCGAAAGAATCGAATTTAAAATAATAAAAATTAAGATGAGAGAAATCAGAAAACGCTACTAAAATCGACTCTTCTTGATTTTTGTTTGCAATTTTAGTATTAAAAGTTACTTTTAAGACGAGGATTAAAAGTGTTGCTTAGCAACGCGGATATTTTTATATTAGTAACACAAACGTCAACTTTTAATGTCAAAAATGGTATTAAAGTCATTTAAGACGGTTGCAGAAAAAAATGATTTGTATTGACTAAGGCCCTGTATTATAAACGAAGGTTGAAAGTCAACCTGAGGTTGAGCTGTAATTTTAATTTGACGTAATTGGACAAAGTAGTGAAATTGACGTTTATTTCTAATTTCAACATACAGTTAAGTCAACCTTCGATCGACTAGGCTTTATAAAACTGACCCTTATTCTATCATTCTTGAAATTTTTTGACGTTGATTTAGAATAACCCTGTATACTTCTAGAAATTAGTAACATTACATTTCTTTGCCAAATTTTTTATAAGTTTGTAAATTTATAAATTATCTTTGATTTATATTTTTACATTAACATTGAGATTTTTGCAGATTTTAGTATGAACCACTGTGATTTTGAATTCGTACCATGTATAAATGAAATGACGCCCAAAAAATCAGGCAGTAAATATCAAGCTGCTTATCAAAAATTCATTAAATGGTGCGAAGAAAATAATGTAGAAAATTACACTGAAAATGTGTTATTGCAATATTTTTCCGAATTGGAGACTACAATGAAAATGAAAAGTTCGTCAATTGTGCCGCTCTACTCGATGATAAAATCAATGTTGAATAGTAAGCATGGAGTGGATATTGGCAAATATTTAAAACTGCGTGCATATGTGAAAAAGAAGAATAAAGGATACACCCCAAAGAAATCAAGAGGATTTACAAGAGAGCAATATGAAAAATTTTTGTCTGAAGCTTCTGATGAACAGTATCTGGGATTGAAGGTAAATTTTAAGTGTAGAAAGTCAAACAAGTTGCAATACGTTGTTTTTCATTTAGATTGCGTTGGTAATTGGAGTGTCTGGAGGATGTAATCGTGAAGAAATGGTAAAAATGAAGATTGACGATGTGGAAGACTTGGGATCTTTGCTTCACATAAAAATTCCTGGTAGTGAAACAAATAAAGCAAGATCGTTCACAGTTGCTGGGGAGAATTCTTTAAACATCTACAGAAAATATATTTCGTTACGCCCAGTAGATATGAATGACCAACGATTATTCGTGAAATATCAAAATGGAAAATGTCATCGATTGGTGATGGGAGTACATAAAATTGGCAGTGTGTCTAAAGAGGTTGCTTCCTATTTAAAATTGCCACACTGGGAAGAGTATACGGGCCATTGTTTGAAACGAACTACAAGTATATTGCTTGAGAGTGGAGATATTTCTTACTGACAAGTAGTAGGAAATTGCATTGCTATTTTTAAATAAATAATATAATTTGCATTATATCAATAATAAATTAATAAAAATAAAGTTTATCAGAATGTAGTACTTGATTTATTTGGTAATATTCGTATCAAAATCCCTATGTTAGTGTTTGAGAATATTACTTTTTGATGAGCCGTAGCCAAACTATTGCAGACGAGCTAAAAAGTTACTTTTATTCCGTATTGAACTAAGCATATTCTTATCGTGAAAATAAATTAAACCTTAGAAAACAAAAATTATTCATTGTTAAATAATTTTTGAAAAATAATTCCCCAGTGTTCTGACAAAAACGTTTATCTAAATTTTCAAAATTATTACAGCAGAGATTTAAAAGTCACGGGCTTTTTAGAAAAAGCGTTTCCTTAAATCTTCGAAATTATTACAGCACAAGATCAAGCATTTTCTTTGCGATATTTGCATTAACATTACTTTTTTGCCGGATGTAGTACCTACCTATTTCTATTTTCTTACTAATTTTTTGTATTTACATTGCAATTGTTGCAGATTCAAGTTTGAAACACTGTGATTTTGAATTTGTGCAATGCGTAAATGACACGGTGTCAAAAAAATCGGACAGTAGATATCAAGCTGCTTATCAAAAATTCATTAAATGGTGCGAAGACAAAAATGTAGAAAATTACACTGAAAATGTGTTATTGCAATATTTTTCCGAACTGGAGACTACAATGAAAATGAAAAGTTCGTCAATTGTGCCGCTCTACTCGATGATAAAATCAATCTTGAATAGCAAGCATGGAGTGGATATTGGCAAATACTTAAAACTGCGTGCATATGTGAAAAAGAAAAATATAGGATACACCCCAAAGAAATCAAGAGGACTTACAAGAGAGCAATATGAAAAATTTTTGTATGAAGCTTCTGATGAAAAGTATCTGGGGTTGAAGGTAAATTTTAAGTAGGAGAGAGTCAAACACGTTCTAATACATTATTTTTCATTTAGATTGTATTGGTAATTGGAGTGTCTGGAGGATGTAATCGTGATGAAATGGTAAAAATGAAAATTGGCGATGTGGAAGACTTGGGTTCTTTGCTTCACATAAAAATTCCTGGTAGTGAAACAAGTAAAGCAAGATCGTTCACAGTTACTGGGGAGAATTCCTTAAACATATACAGAAAATATATTTCGTTGCGTCCAATAGATATGACTGACCGATTATTCGTGAAATATCAAAATGGAAAATGCCATCGATTGGTGATGGGAGTACAAAAAATTGGTAGTGTCTGTAAAGATGTTGCGTCATACTTAAAATTGCCACATTGGGAAGAATATACGGGACATTGTTTTAAACGAACTTCAAGTATATTGCTTGCGAGCAGAGAAATTTCTTACTAAGAAGTAGTAGGAAATTTCTGTGACGATTATGTAAAAAGCAGCAGAAAGAAACAGAATTGTCCTTGACAACTATTATTATATCATAGTATTATATCAATAATAAAAATAAAGTTTTGTCAGTATGTGGTACTTGATTTATTTAGTAATTTTCGTATCAAAATCCCGACTTGAGTGTTTTTTAGTGCGTGAGCATATTATTTTTTTGATGAGCCGTTACCAAACTATTGTAAAGAAGCTAAAAAGTCATTATTTTGAATAGAACTAAACATATTCTTCTATCGTGGAAATAAATTAAACCTTAGAAATTATGTACTAGAAAACGAAAATTATTCATACAATTAATGAAACAGTTTTTGAAAAATAATTAGCTGATGTTCTGGCAAAAACGTTTATCTAAATTTTCAAAATTATTACAGCAGAGATTTAGAAGTCACGGGCTTTTTAGAAAAAGCGGTTCCTTAAATCTCTAAAATTATTACAGCACAGGATCAAGCATTTTCTTTGCGCCATTTTGCATTAAAACATTACTTTTTTGCCAGTTGTTTTATTAGTACCTACCTATTTCTAGTTTAATTGTATTAAACTATTTTTTTTATTAACATTGCAATTGTTGCAGATTTAAGTTTGAAACACTCTGAATTTGAATTTGTGCAATGTGTAAATGATACGGTGCCAAGAAAGTCGGACAGTAGATATCAAGCTGCTTATCAAAAATTCATTAAGTGGTGCGAAGAGAAAAACGTAGAAAATTATACTGAAAATGCGTTATTGGAGTATTTTTCCGAACTTGAGACTACGAAAATGAAAAGTTCGTCAATGGGGTCGTACTACTTTATGTTAAAATCATCGTTAAATAGTAAACATGGAGTAGACATTAGCAAATATCTAAAACTGCGTGCATATCTGAAGAAACAAAATAAAGGATATATCCCCACAAAATCAAGAGGGTTTACAAGACAGCAAATTAAAACGTTCTTGTCTGAAGCTTCCGATGAAAAGTATCTAGGATTGAAGGTAAATTTTAAACAACAGAGGAAATTCAAAGATGTCGTAACATATTTTTATTTAGATTGTCTTGATAATCGGAATATGTGGGGGATGTCATTGTGATGAATTGGTAAAATTGAAAATTGGCGATGTGGAAGACTTAGGATCTTTACTTCGCATAAATATTCGCGGTAGTAAAATAAATAAGGCAAGATTTTTTACAGTTTCGGGAGAAATTTCGTTAAAGATCTGCAAAAAATATATTTCGTTGCGTCCAGTAGATATGACTGACCAACGATTCTTCGTGAAACATCACAATGGAAAATGTCATCGATTGGTGATGGGAAAAAATAAAATTGGCGGTGTGCCAAAAGAGGTGGCGTTGTATTTAAAATTGCCACATTGGGAAGAGTATAATGGGTATTGTTTTAAAAGAACTTCAACTATACTTCTTGAGGGCGGAGATGATTTTTGATAGGGACAGAAGATAATGTAGAGTTGTTTTTTATAGTAAATTTTCCTTGGTAAGGTTTCGTAGAAGAGTGTGAGTTACCTGTTGACTTGAATGGCTTTAATTTTTAAAACACTATGTACAAGGTTATTGCACTTTTACTTGACTTATAAACCTTATAATAATAAATAAACTGTTGTCTACAAGTAGTACTTGATTTATGTGATAATAGTTATTTTGTAGAAAAGCACCAACTTGGTGTTTTTAGTGGGTGAGAATGTTATTAGTTGATGAAGCGTATACTATACAGGGTGAATCCTAACGTACGGATCAAACTGATAGGGCACCTAAAGGGGACCAAAATATAACTTTTTTATAAATAAACTTTTAATCAAAATCGAATAAGAACAAAGTTATAACGGTTTTAAGTTCTTATAAACCTGAGCATTTTATATTAAAAATAGAGTAATGAGGACTTACGTTTTGAATTCAAATTTGCAATATTTGAGAATTATTTAAACAAAGTACAGCTAAAATTTTAGTAAAACTTTTATACTATCAAAGTTATGCCTATTTAATTTTTCTTTAAAATACCCAGTTATGGGTGCCCACCTATTGAAATCCGCAGATTTATGTAATTTAATCATGTACGTCAAAATCAGTCAAAATTAATTAAACGTCAGAAATTAAATAGGGTATTTTGTATAAGCTCAGCGGTACTCAATAGCTGGGCATTCATTTATAAGAACTTAAAACCCATGTAACTTTGTTGTTATTAGATTTTGATTAAAAGTTTATTTAAAAAAAAATTATCTTTTGGTCCCCTTTAGATGCCCTATCAGTTTGATCCGTACGTTAGGATTCACCCTGTATAAGAGCTAGAAAAAGTTACTTTTGCTCCGAATAGAACAGTCATATCTCATATAGCAATAATCTTTCCTGATGGTGAGCGGTAGAAAGCCTTACTTACTCTTTAACATTACACAAATACAGGATGTTTTAAGAAGAATCTGCCAAACTCCAAGAATACATATTCCTCAGACAGTTCTATGCCAGGAAGATGCTCTATCATTTGTGGTGCGATTTTCCTGAACACATACTTCTTGTATTCTTCTTCTAGGGCAATAAATTGGTAACTTTATAGATGAGCCCTATGTTTATGCAACTTTTTTGTTTAAAATTGTCTGAGGAATGTAGCTTGAGAGTTTGATAGCTTTAGATATAGCAGAGCAAGTGCTGTGTTTCTTGAGAATTCAGTGGAACTAAATATTCCGTTCCCTGGTCGGTAGGACTAGAACCCACGAACATAGTAACGTAGAAGTGTAGTTGACTAGTGCTCTAATCTGTCGACTACGTGGTAGAATATAGTATGCGCTACCGAACTGTTTTCACATACTTTATTAACTTCGTAAATTGCCATGTTCAAACGAATTTACTGAATTGACTTTAGTTGTTATGGAAACAATAAAAACCGAGTTATGATTCATATTGACACCCAGTACCTGGGTTCACTAACTAATTAGATAGCTACTGACTATACCGAATTCGTTAAGTATTCATTCAGTAACTAAACGTTGAGGATGTTTGTCAATAAATAAGTCTTTCGCTACAGAAACATTAGAGAGAAATTAAAGATTTTCGGTAGCTAACTGCATATTTATCGACAAAAATCTCAAACTTTAAGTTAGAAAATGTAAAGTTGAAGTTTTACTTTTACTACTTACGCAACAACGGTTATTTTGCTGTAGACTTCAGTAAAATTACTTTTGTTGCCTAGGCACTAAAAGTGCACCTATATAATCTGATCTTTTGAGTAACAAACTATCATGTTTTCTCGGCCTTTGAAGACATCATAGTATTTTCTTGAAACCTGAAAGTAAACTAAAAAAACCTGAATTATTACTTTTTGTATTGTCAAGTATTAATTATTACTAAAGAACCCACACCGATTAATTTTAAATGAAAGTGATTCCAGTGCTGGAAATAAATGGTAAACAACATACCTACGAAGAGCAGCTAAAAAAATATAAAAATTCTTAACATAATGTTTCTTTGCAGGTCATGTAGATTTTAGTATGAATCACTGTGATTTTGAATTCGTGTCATGTCTGAGTGATCAGTTGCCAAAAAAATCGAGCAGTAAATATCAAGCTGCTTATCAAAAATTCATTAAATGGTGCGAAGAGAACAATGTAGAGAATTATACTGAAAATGCGTTATTGGACTATTTTTCCGAATTGAAGACTACAATGAAGATGAAAAGTTCATCAATGTGGTCGCTATACTCGATGATAAAACATTTGTTGAATAGTAAGCATGGAGTGGATATGAGCAAATATTTACAACTGCGTGAATATTTGAAAAAGCAAAATGAAGGATACATCCCTAAGAAACCAAGAGGATTTACAAGAAAGCAATATGAAAACTTCTTGTCTGAAGCTTCTGATATAAAGTATCTGGGATGGAAGGTAAATTTTAAGTAGTAGAAAGTCAAACATGTTCTAATATATTATTGTTATTTAGATTGTGATGATAATTGGAGTATCTGGAGGATGTAATCGTGAAGAAATGGTTAAAATGGAGATTGACGATGTGGAAGACTTAGGATCTTCGCTTCACATAAAAATTACCGGTAGTGAAACAAATAAAGCAAGATCGTTCACAGTTGTTGGGGAGAATTCCTTAAACATCTACAGAAAATATATTTCGTTGCGTCCAGTAGATATGACTGACAAACGCTTTTTCTTAAAATATGTAAACGGAAAATGTTATAGCTCGGTAATAGGAATAAATAAAATTGCTAGGGTGCCTAAAGAGGTTGCGGCATATTTAAAATTGCCACATTGGGAAGAATATAATGGGTATTGTTTTAAAAGAACGTCAATTATACTGCTTGAGGAGGGTGAGGTTTCGTACTAAAAAGTACTCCTATATAGGAAGTTTTGAAAAATATATTTTAAATTAAAAATATCAGGATAATGCTTATTTATAATAGCCACTTTTCTTTACTGTTGTACTTTTAGACAATGGTTGTTCTTAAGTTTGCTTATGGTATGATAAATATGGAGTAATATATTGTAAATATGTATTATTGTAGTTTTTTTAATAGATTACGAACATAAAGTAATATGTACGAAATATATAAGAGTTTCTAATAGAAAAATCTTGGTAAGTAACAACTAATTTTGTACTTTTGAATAGCTGGTTATAGGTAACTAAATACTTGACTGGTTGAAGAGTGATTCTAATGTTTTCTCAAATGCATTTATTTACATTCATAATTAGAATCATTAGTCATTCACGCTCTAATTAATAATTATTTATATTATCTAGATGAAAATATTATTTAAGATACATATTGACATTTTTTGGTGTATTGATTTTGACTAATTAAAAAATATCGTACCTATTTTATGTATGTTATTTATTTATGTCATTCTAACAATATTTTTATTTTAGATGGTTATCCTAGAAATGTCGGGGATACGTATCGAATGTATAATTATAAATGCAAAAATTGTTCAAAAACGTATAAAAGAAAATATACATTGTGGAGACACATAAAACACGAATGTGGAAAACAACCTCAACAAAAGTGTTTGTTTTGTGAATACTGTACTTATTATAAAAGTGACTTAGATAGACATCAAATTAAGCACTTGTATAAAACATAGTCTCAAATCGAATAAGAAATAACAATAATTTTAAGTCAATTTCAAAATCGTTGTTTTGATTTTTATTTATTATAAAAAATAAATTGGTCGTTATTTCGATAACAAAATTGTTCTTGTATTGTTTGTGATCTGTAAAATGATGGAGTCCCTAGTTTTCAAAGTAAAATACGTACTGTTATTTAATAAAGAAATTAATAAAAACTAAAAAAAAAACATTATAAAAAGTTTTAGTAAAAATTTTATTTGATGTAAACAGATATTTCTTGTAGAGAACATTTAAGAAAAACAAAACGTAAAAAAGGCTTAATATAAAATGAGGTACATGTAATGAGTCAGTTAAGTCGGGAGACTTAGGGCTATTTGATATGGACTAAATACCTTACTAACTATTAGTAACTGAATCAACTCAAAGAGCAAAAGCACGGGAATCTAAGCTTTAACGTCATGCGCAGAAATTTCGTAGCACGACCGTGCACGACGTTAAAGCTTAGATTCCCGTGCTTTTGCCCCTTGAGTTGATTTAGTTACTAACAGTTAGTATGATATCTAGTCCATGTCAAATAGCCCTTATAATTTACAAAAAGAATAGGGCGTAACCAACATCTTGTGTAGTACAGATGAATGGAGTGAGTGCTCTCTTTCTCTCTCCGAATCTCTAAAATTGATTCAAGCAGATGTTACCAGACACATTTTCGTTATAGCGCATTGGCTCCGCCCTATTCTTTTCGTATATTTCAAAGTCTAACTACGTTAGACGTAGGCATCGCTAGGTTTTTACTGTCGGTTAACTCATAACTAAAATCTTTTGTGATTGGATATACACTATTATCATTAGGTAAGAAATATTCTCAATAAATAAATAATTTAACAGCATTCGTTTTATCATTTATCCTGGTACAACCTGGAGGGATCCAGGGTCACGATTCCTCCTCGTGACATATATAGTAAATGTAAGCTTTACTTACCTTTTGTAAACTTTACTTAGCTTAGCTTTTTCAAAATCTTAAAAAATGCAAGTTGGCTATGGTGAAGTGTGTCGAATAGATATGAACATTATGTACAACCATAGTTTGTTTAGATTTGGAATTGAGATTATTCATAAATGTATGAGCATGAGCTCTTGCTCCAAAAATTCCAATTTTTACCAATGTAAGATCTCTTCTGTATATAAAAGTCTTGTAAAAATGTTTATTAAATAGTTAAAATATGCAAAGAACCGATCAAGTTTAAATTTGTGAAAATATTAAAATATAATTTTATATTTCAGGTCACCTATGTAGGAATTGCAAAAAGTGGTATAAATACAAATCAAATTTACGTCGTCATCTCAGATACGAATGTGGAAAAGTTGCTTCTTTTAAATGCCCTTATTGTATTCATACCACAAAACAGAAACACAGCTTGAAAAAGCACGTTCTTAGTCAACACCAAGAACTTATGTACCAATTTCAACATATTTATAAGAACCAAGATCTAACAGTTGGTTAACAATTTTAATAAAAAATTCTTCTAAAGTTCAACTTATTGTTACATTTGCTCCAAAACTGAGAAAACTATTTAAAGGTGTTTAAGAACGCTTTTTCTTCAAATCTGCACATTTTTGCTTGTACTTTAGTTTTTAGTCTAAACACGCATTAGCAACTTTTTAGTTGCAGCAACTAAAAAATGACTTAGGAACAGATTTTTGATTATTAAAACTGGTTATGTAAAGGCCTGGCCACATAACACATGCCGTCCTCATGCTATGCTAAATGAACAGTGTTAACAATGAATATCACCACAGAAACTCTGTGGTCCTATTTTTGTGTTCTTTATTGACATAGCATAGCATGCGTTATGTGGCCAGACCTTTAGTTTTTGGTTTTTGCGACAAACCGTTGTTAGGTGATTTTTTAGTTGTTCCACTAAAAACAGTTTTTAGTGCGCACCTCCTAGGTTTAATTTTAATTTGAACAAAATACTCAACACGAATTTTATATGATACAACATATAAAAAAATTCTTAAAAATCCAAGCTTAATAAAACCGTATGAACACCATCATAACGACATCTGCCGTAATATATGCAAAGCACTTTAGAGGAATTTAATTTGTTATTGAACTCCTTACACTACATCAATAATAAATATTTAACGCATAGATTATACGATACGTACTTATCATTATTATCGGGATTAGAAATCTATCCTTTGCTGTTAGGTATTATAATTGTTTCAATTTTTGTATTTTTTGTTGGTGAGAGCACTTTACCATAGAGTTTTTCTAATTTTAAGTATGTATAAAACGAAACAGATTATGTAGTTATTCAATTTATTCTCTTTAATTTTTATTTAAATAAAACATTTTTTTTATATTAGTATACTATAGTATAATAAATATTATATTGAAGTTTGAGTGAAATTTTTTATATTATTTGTACTTCTCCATAGAGTAGAGGATTTCTTAAAAAATGTACCTGCGTATCATTTAACTTCTCCTTTTAGGATGTTTCAGTCGCTGCTAATAAAGTTCATTATGCATCTATTAGGAAATAAATATTAAAAGAGTAACAATTTATTTACAGTGAAAGTGCTAGTCTAATCTATTCCAGACCTCATCAACGTAAAGGTACCCATTAGTATTATTGACACGTGAGTTTTCTTTTTACATAGATACACGTAATAGTTTGTTGCAAGTCTTTTAAAATTGTGTGAAAATCGAGTTTTGTAGATTCATTTTTTTAATATAGTACAATTCGTATATTCTTTCAGGTTATAAATTTCACCAACCTTTTGAGAGAGACGATAGAAATAAACACTATGCTTGTAGAAATTGTGGAAAGCGATATACCTTAAAAGGAAATTTAATGCGTCATATGAAAATGGAATGCAATGTCGAACCTAAATTTTTCTGTACAGTTTGCAATAAAAAATTTACGCACAAATTTAATTTGCAGAGACATCTTGCAAGTGTGTGCGGTGCAATTAGTAATTAGGTAAATTAATTTAGTTCCATGCAAGCTAATAAAATGTAAATTATTTCTTGTGAAAAAGTTATAGTTTGTTTGTGGTTCTTATTGTATTGTGTTTATATTACACCTAATAAACTGCTTCGATTTTCATGTATGGCTTTTGACGAGGGCGAAGCCCGACTAGTGTGCAGTCGTTGTTCTCGCAATTTCTTTTTCTTTAAGGTTTTTTCAATTTCGCCTACTTTATTTTACGGCTCTCAACACTTACTCAAAGGGGATGCTAATCGGGGATTATCCACGATCTGACCGCTGGTTTGATCTTATAATAAATAAATTAATTAAAATAAACATTTGCTATAATTTTTTTTAATAAACTAGGTACTATGTAGTAAGAGTTCGACTGGACGTGTTTTTTTTTATTAATTTTTATATTTTTTACAGTTTAGTACAGTCCTGAAAGTATAAATCTAAATTCTGTTTTCTTTTAATACATGTGTGAGTAACAGAACATTTTAAAGTGCATATGCATTGAGAATAAAATATAGTAAACTGCTTCAAATATTATCCTCCTCCATTTCACGCGATCCAAATCTTCATCAGCTACGAAAACTACAACAAGAAATGAACTATATTGGATGGTCAAAAAGTGCCGGTTTGATTCTTCTCTGCACAAATCTAAAAATTAAGGGTCAATTCTACAATCACCATATAAAGTCTGGATAAACTATTCCGAGAATAAAACAGGTTTTAGGTATTGTAAAAACCTGTTTTATTCTTGCAATAGCTCTTTCTGACTTTATACGGTGATTGTAGAATTGGCCCTTAGAACAATATGTAATAAAATACTGTTTTTTGGCAACCCTATAAATCGCATGACGCCGAATTCTTGAAGCGCATTCAGTAGAGAAAACAGGTGCCAACAGTTGGGTACTTGCTCATTCTCTATCTATTCGAGCACGTTTTCTAAAATAATATATAGTGTTAAAGAAGGGGTCATTCCACAACTGTTCTTTTTGCTAAATTCACCCTGTGAAATTCAAAATTCTATGGTTTTGAGCAAGTGTAAATTCAGCACTTTCTGATCATATGACTATAAATCCATAATAACTTACAAATCCTAGATAACCGTTTGGGATTTTGATTTCACTTTTATTGTGTTATCGCACAGTGTCTAAGGTGTCTCCCCCTCATTACTTTTGAACAAATTCAATAGAGGTAAGATCTTATTAATTAAATTATTTTGTACAGATAAACTGGCTTTTATAAATTCAAAGATGGCGCTATAAGCACTAATCAACTGAAAATTTTTTAAATTGTACAGAAGAGCAGCTCATTCGAAATATATTTAAATTCTCTTTATGTTCCTTTCGGAAAATTAAAAATCCTATTATCCGTTCTCTAGTTATAACATTTTTATTAAGTATTACATTAACCAAAAAAAAAATAAAACGCAGTTTGCATTCTGTAACATGCGCCAGGAGATTTCCTTAAGATTTTTTCACTTCCGGGAGCTTCAAGATGGACATCTCCAACAAAATCTTTTGACAGTTCGTGTACCATTATTACACAAATTAGGAAAACTTTTTTACATGAACTGTCAAAGATTTTGTTGCAGATGTCAACCTTAAGCTTCCGGAAATGTAAAAATCTCTTGGAAATTTTTTTGTACGGTTTGACTTCTTTTAATTCTGTATTTAATTTGTTAATAAAAATGCTCGTAATAGAAATAGAGAACGAATAGTATAATTATCAATTTTCCAAAGTAAGTAAATAAAGAATTTAAAATGAAGTGCAACTTAACCCTTTTTATAATTTAAAAATGTCTTTGTATTTATACAAAAATAATTTGGTTTAAAGATTTTGGCGTGCACTCTTAGGATTAGATTTAGATTAAATTATCCCTTTAAAATTCCTTGACAAATTGAGTTCGATAATTTTTTTTTAAATATACGATATAATTCGTATGTTGTTTCAGATTATTCAGATGATAAAATTAAACGGTATATTTGCAAAAATTGTGGAAAACGATATACTACCAAAGGAAATGTAAGCCGTCACATGAAAAATGAATGCAATGTGGAACCTCAATATCTATGTCAATATTGCAATAAAAAATTTACCCATAATTTTACTTTACAGCGACACCTTACAAATTTTTGTTTGTATAAACGACTACAATAATATTCTACATCACAGTAGAAAAGGAAAAATATCTAGAGAAGATTTCACTGCTGGAATAAAATCCCTTTGATAAATGCAAAGGGTGAGATTTATGACATACTCAAGAATCACCCATTCTAGATTTCAGCAGTAAAACTTTTTCTGGATTATTTTCTTCTTTAAATCTGGTAATTTGGTCAACGAACATAGTACGGTAGTGCAAACACAATGTAATATTTATTGCGAATTAAAAAAATGTTATTGATAGTTCATCTGTAGTTTATATTGTATTGAATATAAATTATAATAAAATGCTTCACATTTTACCTTTGTATTTCATGGTATTCCCATGAAAAAGTCAAAATAATGCTCCATTTCAGCGATCCAAAATATTCATTCTCATAACTTTTGAACGAATTGAACGAAAATAAAATCTTAAAATTCTGTCATCCGTTCTCTGTTACGACTATGATCATTTTTATTACATATTAGATTAACAAAGAATCAAAAGCAGGGAAACATTCCATAATGTCTGCTAGCAGATTTTCAGTAAATTTTTCTATTGCCAAGAGGTTTAAGGTGTACTGTTTTGAAAATCTACAAAGATATCCATATACCTCTGACAAAAGAAGAATTTATCGGAAATCACCTCTCAGCATACTTTGACTGCAAATGTAAGTCATTTGAAATTTTGTGAAAATGGTAGATTCGTTTGTGTTTTGATATACTCGTAGTGTAATTCCTTTGTTCTTTCAGATACGAACATACATCAACCTCTTGAGGCAAATAAACCGTATATTTGCAAAAAATGTGGAAAACATTATGCTTCCAAAGGAAATTTAGTGCGTCACTTGAGAAATGAATGCAACGTGGAACCTAAATTTATCTGTACAGTTTGTAATAAAAAATTTACCCATAATTTTAATTTGCAGCGACATCTTGCAAGTTTAGTGTGTGTAGATCAAATAGTAATTAGGTAAATTAATTTAGATCGGTGCAAACAAAATGTGATGTATTTGTAGTTGTATATGGTTCATACTGTATTTAGTATAAATTAGAATAAACTGCTTCAAATTTTATCTTTTTATGGGCTTTAGGAATTTTTCGAATATTTAAGAGGCTGGTGGATGCATAAGAGTCCCCATGGAGGAGCCAAACTGGTGACCCGGTTTAAACGATAAAACATCTTCGTTCAAAAGTTACGAGGGAGATACTTTTAGTATCTTTAGGTATATTAGTTTTTTGTAAGCCCTTTAAATTTGTGTGACCTTCGAGTATTATAAATTTATTTTTGTAGTGTAATTGGTATGTTCTTTCAGATTCTGTATTTGACCAACCTTCTGAGACAGATAAACCGTATGCTTGTACGAATTGTGGAAAACGATATGCTAAAAAAGGAACTTTAACACGTCACATGAAATATGAGTGCAATGTCGCACCTAAATTTAAATGTCAAAATTGCAATACAAAATTTAAGCACAACTTTCATTTGCGGCAACATCTAGCAAATGTGTGTAGTGCAAATGTTGCAAATGTGTAATTAAGAAAATTAATATAACCCATTCAAAAATCTTATCTTTTATATTTCCCCTCCGGTTCACAATGTATCGAGTTTAAATTATCGTAAACTGCTCTAAATCTATAGTTTTACAAATTTTTCGAATTTTCGAGAGGCCCAATGATGCATAAGAGTCCCCATGGAAGAGCCAAACTGGTGACTTTTGTATCTTTAGGTATATTAGTTGTAAGCCATTTAAATTTGTGTGACCATCGAGTATTATAAATTTATTTTTGTAGTGTAATTGGTATGTTCTTTCAGATTATGTATTTCATCAACCTTCTGAGACAGATAAACCGTATACTTGTACGAATTGTGGAAAACGATATGCTAAAAAAGGAACTTTAACACGTCACATAAAACATGAGTGCAATGTTGAACCTAAATTTATATGCCAAATTTGTCATGCAAAATTTAAGCAGAAATCTAATTTGCAGCGACATCTTGTAAATGTGTGTAGTGCGTAATTAGTAATTAGAGTATAGTCATAATCAAACTAGCGTTCGAGTTGCGCTAAGAAACGTCAGGTATGCGTCATTGGTGATTATATTTAAATTTTACAGCTGACGTTTGTTAGAGCATGACATCTTCTTTCAGATGCCACTATTAAACTGAAATAAATATATCTGACTCTTCAATTTTCGATTTATAACAAAATTCCCACCCAAAAGCTAAGGTGGTTAGAACTATAATCAATATAATTCATTCACAAATGTATTTTATATTTTGCCTCCAGTTCACAATGTATTTACCTAGTTATAATAAAAATAAACTAAGTACTTCAAATGTTATCTTGGTATGACTATGAAATTTTCGATTTTACGAGAGACTGTAGGAAGACTCCATGGAAGAGCCAATGAAGAGATGATGATCCATTTGAGCGATATAACATCTTCGTTCAAAAGTTACGAGGGGGGTGACTTTTAGAGGTGTTTGTCTGTTTGTATAATAGTTGCAAGCCAATTAAAATTGTGTGCCCATTGATTATTTTAAATTCATTTTTTTAGTGTAATTGGTATGTTCTTTCAGATTATGTATTTGACCAACCTTCTGAGACAGATAAACCGTATGCTTGTACGAATTGTGGAAAACGATATGCTAACAGAGGAAGTTTAATGCGTCACATGAAACACGAGTGCAATGTCGAACCTAAATTTATATGTCAAAACTGCAATAAAAAATTTAAGCACAGATTTAATTTGCAGCGACATGTTGCAAACGTGTGTAGTGCAATTAGTAATTAGGTAAATTACTATAATTCATTCAAAAATGCCTTTTATATTTCGGCTCCGGTTCACAGTGTATTGAGTTTAAGTTATAATAAAAATAAACTACTTCAAATGTTATTTTCGTATGGCTTTACGAAGCTTTTGAATTTACGAGAGGCTCTACGAAGACCCCATGGAAGAGCCAAAATTGTGACCCCTTTGAGCGATAAAACATCTTCGTTTAAAAGTTGCGAGGGGGGTGACTTTTAAAGGTGTTCGTTTATTAGTTGGAAGCCATTTAAAATTGAGTATTTTAAATTCATTTTTTTAGTGTAATTGGTATGTTCTTTCAGATTATGTATTTCATCAACCTTCTGAGACAGATAAACCGTATGCTTGTGCGAATTGTGGAAAACGATATGCTAACAGAGGAAGTTTAATGCGTCACATGAAACATGAGTGCAATGTTGAACCTAAATTTATATGTCAGAACTGCAATAAAAAATTTAAGCACAAATTTAATTTGCAGCGACACCTTGCAAATGTGCAAAAGTGCTATTAGTAATTAGGTAAATTAATATAATTCATTCAAAAATGTCTTTTATATTTAGGCTCCGGTTCACAATGTATTGTTTAAGTTATAATAAAAATAAACTACTTCAAATGTTATCTTCGTATGGTTTTACAAAATTTTCGAATTTACGAAAGGGTCTAGGAAGACCCCATGGAAGAACAAAATTGTGACCCGTTTGAGCGATAAAACATCTTCGTTCTAAAGTTACGAGGAGGAAACTTTTAAGAGTCTGTAATACCAGGTATTTAAATTTGGAAATGTCATTTAAATAAATCTGAAGAGCTTTAAATGTTTAATTGATTTTGATTATTGATTATATCAGTTAAATATATAAAGCTTCTCACATTTATTTAAATGTGATTATATTATTATCCATTCACTCTTTATTTGGGATATGGTTGGCCATGTTAGGGTGACAGATTCCACCCGGTATAAATTTGAAAAAAATCAGTTAGGTTATGTATTGTAGAGTAGTGGCTTTTATTCAATTGTGTTAATAGTTGGTCTGTCAGTTGTCTGTCATTTTTTTGGTACTGTCAAGAGCTGTAAGTCAACTTAATAGGGATTTTTCATTTTGGCAAACCAAAAAACAAAATTTCATGGCCAACCATATCCCAAATAAAAAGTGAACGGATTATATATTATATTTCTTAATTGTTTTCTATATTTTTGTTTGTCAGTTTGAGTAGCTCGTTGTTAATTTTGTTTGTTTATTGCCAGTTTTCACCAGTTTTCACGATTTGCAAAGTTAGGCATTGCTTATCTTTTTGGCATAAGCATTTTTCGTCGTAATTCCGTTTTACTGTTTTTCACCACGAGTGCCAAGGTTCCTATATAAGATAAACAAAGGTATCCGTATGTCGGTATCGTAAGGGTTAATCATTTTTATGCATCGACTTAGGCCGAGTATTTCAGTCGACCCTTAAACTTAAGTGTAATTTTAAACTGACCTCCAACCAATAGAAATACACAAAATTGTAGTAAAGCTCAGCTTAACGCCATATTTAAGTTTAAGGGTCAATTGAAATACTCGGTCTTAGGTGTTGTCTATAGGGATCTCACAGATTAAGATCGCAGCGCCCTCAAAATAAAAATGTGAACTAACTTCTCATACCCACCCATTTAAGTTCGGATTTATCTTAATCCATGATTTACATAGAGGTGCTGAACAAAAACTATTATTTTTATTAGAACTGATCTCAGACCAATAAGCAAAGATGGACACCGCACACATATGAATAGTGCGGTTGAAAACTGTCACCAACATACACAAGTGAGGGGCAGGGAGTAGGAGACGGAAAACATCAACATTCCGTCTCCAGCATAGGCGTGCGGTATGTTATCGTTTGGAAATCTGAAATATTAGTTAGGTTTAAAAATGTTTAGACGGAACGCCACTGTCGTCAACAACAAAAGATGTAACCTCACTTTTACCTATGGAAAGATATTTCTTCTTATTTTTTATGTAGTCTCTTACATACACACTGGCGCACCTTTTTTATAAAATATATTTTAATATGCCTTCTATAAATTTTTATAAAAACAGTAAAAACATACTTTGTTTCGAAATCTTATTGTAATAGTACGAACGTGATAGTTCGTATTACTTCGTTTCGAAGCTGATCTTTACAATGTTTACCATAATAAAAGGTCTTGGCGTCAAATAAAAATGTAAATAACGGGGTCCATCTTTGCTTATTGGTCTGAGGAACTGATATTGAAGAACTTGTAACTTTTAAAAACATTACACAACTATACGTCAAGCGTGCTAAATGTTACGATAGTAGATAGTACAAAAAATATTCGACAGATGTCGTGTCGCTTGTGGCGATATCCCTCTTGCGTAAGATGATTCTTACGTAAGCAATGCTTAGGAACCATTGGTGAAAACGGGCATAAAAGTCTTATTTAAATTTGTATGATCATCGTGTATTATAAATTTATTTTTTAATGTAATTGGTATGTTCTTTCAGATTATATAATATCTCACCAACCTTCTGAGACAAATAAACCGTTTACTTGTGCAAATTGCGGAAAACGATATGCTCTCAAAAGAAGTTTATGGCGTCACTTGAAACATGAGTGCAATGTCGAACCCAAGTTTAGATGTGAAAATTGCAATGCAAAATTTAAACACAACTATCATTTGCAGCGACATCTAGCAAATGTCTGTGGTGTAAATTAGTAATTAGGAATATTAATATAATTCATTCAAAAATGTTGCCTTTTATATCTCCTCTCGAGTTCACAATGTATTGAGTTTAAATTATAATAAACAACTTCAAATTTTATCTTCCTCTGGCTTAACAAAATTTTCAATTGTACGAGAGGTTCCAGAAAGACCCCATGGGAGAGCCGAAACGGTGAGACGCTTGAGCGATAAAACATCTTCGTTTTAAAGTTACGAGGGGGGAACTTTTAGACCTGTTTGTATTTTAGTTGCAAGCCATTTAAAATTGTGTGATCATCGAGTATTATAAATTTATGTTTTTAGTATAATTGGTATGTTCTTTCAGATTATATATTTCCCCAACCTTCTGAGACAGATAAACCGTATGATTGTACAAATTGTGGAAAACGATATGCTAACAGAAAAAGTTTAATGCGACATATGAAACATGAGTGCAATGTCGAACCTAAATTTGTATGTCAAAACTGCAATAAAAAATTCAAGCACAGATTTAATTTGCAGCGACATGTTGCAAATGTGTGTAATGCTATTAGTAATTAGGTAAATTAATATAATTCTTTCAAAAATGTTATCTTTTATATTTCGGCTTCGGTTCACAATGTATTAAGTTTAAATTATAATAAACTTCTTCAATTTATCTTACTGTGGGCTTTTCAGATCTCTCTCTCTCTTTTCAGAACTTTCAAGGGGGAGACTTTTAGAGTTGTTTGTATATTAGTTGCAAGTCATTTAAAATTGTGTGACCATCCAGTATTATAAATCTATGTTCTTTCAGATTATGTAATTGACCAACCTTCTGAGACAGATAAACCGTATGCTTGTGCGAATTGTGGAAAACGATATGCTAATCGAGGAAGTTTAATGCGTCACATGAAACATGAGTGCAATGTCGAACCTAAATATATATGTCGAAACTGCAATAAAAAATTTAAGCACAGATTTAGTTTGCAGCGACATCTTGCATACTCGTGTACTGCAATTAATAATTAGATAATTAATATAATTCTTTCAAAAATGTTATCTTTAACATATTTTGGCTTCGGTTCACAAAGTATTAAGTTTAAATTATAAATTATAATAAACTGCGTCAAATTTGATCTTTCTATGCAAAACTGAATTTACAATAGCTATTGAGGCAATTTGGGGGTAGGGACAAATATGAGCTAATGAGCTGACGAAAAATACTTTTTCTTCAAGCGTCAAAAAAAGTTGACATTTTGTTACTGCACAAGTAAGCTTAAAATTCTACTTTTACATCCTAGCAGGTAAAAGTAAATTCTAACCTTAAATGTTTACAACAAATTGTAACGTGAAATGATATAAGCATTTGTAATGTAATATTATTAATATAAATATAAATTATTAATAAATTTAATGTTTAAAAAGTCATATTTTGATATAGTCTAGTCAACGAACGGGTTAGAGAGAACATGGAGGAGGGTAATGGATTTTTTTTCAGGAATGTGTTTAGACTAGCTAGAAGGTAAAAATACTAAAAGTCCCCGCTCTTAGCTATACGGTTAAGAAAGGGGGGGGGGGGGGGAAGGTTTCGTTTTTGTATATCTCGAAAACGGTGCGTTCTAGGGAAAGAATGTTCGCATCGTAATGGAAGCTTATCAAATTTTTTACAAGACTGTTTCTATTCATGTTTTCATTATTCCTTCTAATCTCGTCAACAAAGAGGTTATAGAGAACAAAGAAGAGGTTGAAATTTTTTTCTTCAGGAATGTGTTTGGAGTAGTTAGGAGGTAAACATACTAAAAGTCCCCACTGAAAAACTGCGTATTTTTTTAAATTTTCAATGATAATTTAAAAATGAAAAAGGTACCAACGGCACTCTCTGATGGGGGAACAAGCATTATTACAGTAACTCTGTATATATTTTTTGATTTTTTAGTGAAAAAAAAAACATTTTTAAAGTACCTAATTTGTGTATTTTCTTTTATTTCAATAAGTTGCAGACGCTAAATTTAGCACAAAGATGCCATTTACCTACAAGTGACTAGCGGCTCTGCCGAAAAGGTGCTTCACGTCATTCCTAAACTAAGTAAGAACACCGCACGTTTGTTGCGATATAGTATGTAGTCTGCTGATGACATTATTTGTTGAAATATCGCAATTGGAATGCTTTATTTTGATGGTAGACTGGACCATCATTTTAATAATGCTCTTTCATTTTTGCTAAACGTTTGATTAGATATGGATATTTGATAATCTTACTTTTCAAACCGTGTTTAGACTAGAAGACTGTCTGCGAGAGACTGTCTGTAAAAGACTGTTGCTAAGAAAAGTACGTGTGAATGGGTTCAATTTCCCAGACAGTTTCCTCAGTCGCAAAGCGGTTTTACTGTAGCCCTTTACATTGTGCGTTTAAATCCATGTCTCGTTCATAACTCCTTAACAACCCCCCCTCTTTATAACTTTTCAACGAAATTAGTTCAAAACTCAAACTCTGAAATTAAAAAGGGGATCTTTCCTCATTTGATAATTTTTTTAATTCTGTGTTCTTATACAGTCATTTAGAAACATTAAAACCCCATTAGTCAACCTCTACGAGCCCCTCCCCCCGTCTGACTATACCTGGCTCAGCCGCTGTAATTTTAGTTTTAAAGGGAAAAGGGGCGTAGTTTTTGCTTTTGCAGGGGGTACTAGCGTACTAGCACCGTCTCTGCTACTATTAATAGGTGAGCACACACGATCGAACATGTTCGTCCAACATCAACGTCCGTGTGTTGGCCCAAAAAAGCTTCGAACATGTACATACAAGAATTACAAGATTTCTTGAAAACTCACTTCATGTATGCAACTACATGTTTGCAGCATTTTTGCGCCAACACACGGACGTTGATGTTCGATCGTGTGTGCCCACCTTATTGTTTATTTTATTTCGGAGGGTTATTTTCTGATTTTTATTTGTTGCTTGTTTGTTTTGATCAATAAAGGTTATCTCGTGCTGCTCACATAAAAAGTACTGCCAAACCTTTTGCGTATCTATTTATAGTACAATTTTAATGGAAAGTTTAGTTGTAGGAAAATTAATGTTGAAAATAAGAAATAATTAAGTATAATAATATTTCATTTATTTTACTGCTTTTATTAAAATTTTACTAAAATAAGTTAAAGGCTCCGAAGGCACTAAATATGTAAGTGAAAAATGCACTTAAATATACTCAATTTTGTGGTTGCGCATAATTTGTATTTTCAAACCAACTTGGGTTAGTTTTTCTTAACGACATGCGCAAATTGTCTTTTCGAAATCACCAGTACAAGTAAACAAACATAAACAAATAGCAGTATGATCACAGAAGTTTGTTAATTTTTTAATGTGAAATGGGTGTTATGTGTAATGTGTAGGAGAAAATATGTGATAATGACGTTATAGATGTAAACGTGCATGTAATTGTTTAAAATCATCATAGGAGTATATTTTAATATGGTATGTAAAAATATAACCTTACTTTTTCTTAACGTTCCAACTTCGTACGATTTTATTTATTTGTCTATGTTAGAGAGCGTTGTGCATTTTTGTTATTATTTAATTAATACATAAATTATAAAGAGTTTTTTTTTATAAATAAATCTGGAATAAATTTAAAATAAATTTAAAACTAAAAAAGTTCGCTCTTATTCGGAAACAAAACCCGATCGGAAAAAGTGTTACCCTATATTATACTTGCACGTTTTTCTTTGCGTGGGAATCAGGCTCAATTTGCTTTTTTATTAAATATTATAATAATTACATATAACAAATTATAAAAATCGAAGAAGTAGACTTTTTCGAATGACATTTTAATTGTTTGTAAAGTACAACGAGCGGAGTGGTCTCTTTACTTCAGGTCATAAACAACAATGGCACCCCCAGGTTAACCCTTTCTAAAAATCATTAGAGGAAACAGGTATACAGTATTTCGGGAGTGGGGGTTTCAGGTACATTTTAAAGAATATTAAAAAATGAACAAGAAAGAAATGTTTAAATTATTAGAATTACTTTACACAGTTTTTAAATAAATACCCAAAATACCCCCTTCCCAATTTTATTTATAAACTTTTGACATTAATGAATATTGAATGGCAGTTTTAGTGTTTTTCTTAAGAAAATAAAGATTTCTTTTTATTCCATAAATTTCGAAAAAAATATTTTTATTGGTTGATCTTTATTCGCGAAAATCACAAAGGGTGCGACACCTATCGGTAAAATATGCAATACTCCCCGTGGGGGTGTCACATGTTATTTATTTACTAATTTTTGTAGCAACATAACCTCAATAATACAAATTTATTTTTGCATACAGCTTCAAAAAGTACTTTACTTTTTTTTAAAACATTAAAATTGAAATAAAAATCTGTTATAAATATCAAATATAATTGCATATAAACATTAAATTAATGTAAATAAACAGGGTGTGCAAACGTCAAAATCATATGTTCAATGTTATCTGATGTTATCCTCACGATTTCCGACATCTTGGAATTTAGTAGCGCTCCCTTCTGGTTGAGATTTTCTCGAATAGTGTTAAAAACAACAGGTGTGGCCATACCAGAAACTTTTTCCTGCCCGTCACCTCTTGTAATTTTGTATTTTTATTAATTAAATTTTAATGTAAATCTTAATATATCTAATAATCTTCGGAAAGCTTATTTTACGAGCTTTCAAAATATTGAAAAATATACAGGGTGCTCCATTAAAATTAAAAAATTTGATCCCAATTCCATTTAAACCGGAAGTCAACATGTAAAGTGTGGGGTATCGGCACAGTATAATAATATGCTACGCATACAGTAGTGACAACGTGCAAAAATTGTGTCGCTAATATTGTTTTGCGCATGCGTGAATTTGTACTATCCGTTAAATGGCGGATTATTGTTGAATACAGTACACATTCAATATAGTCACCTATGATAAAAGAAACCAGGCAACTATTTTTTATAAATTTTATATTTTATGTCAGCATATGAACGAGCATGAATGACAAATCGAATGTGCACGTTATTATTATATTTTTTATAAATTAAATATTTTTTATTTCCATCAAAAACCTAAACGGAAGGTACCTTGTACTAATGAAACATGATTTCAATACATTCAGATACTTATTTATGCTATCCTTTACAAATAGATATAAAAATAACAGTGACAGCTGACAGAACCTATAAAAATAATTTTGAATTTACGCGTATACTTCATACTATCCGAAAAATGGCGGACGGTGTTCAAGGTCACTGATTCTGGCGACAAGAAATACAATGGTAACCATGGGGTTGGCACTACTGTATGCGAAGCAAATAAGTATACTGTGGTATCGGGTATACTAGAATCCACCTTAGCTTTTGGGTGGGAATTTTGTTATAAATGGAAAATTGAAGCAGTCAGATATATTTATTTCAGTTTAATAGTGGCATTTGAAAGAAGATATTATGCTCTAACAAACGTCGGCTGTAAAATTTAAATATAATTATCAATGACGCATACCTGACGTTTCTTAGCGCAACTCGAATTAAAAGCTAGTTTGGTTTTGAGTATAACAGCTAATTGTACGATCTTTCAAAATGTTTAAAAATATACAGCGTGTTCCTAGAAATTATGGATGTTTTTGTAATTTCCGGTTTAATCGGAAGGCTTTTGTTAACCGAAAATAGTGTCAAATAGTAGATATTCATGGGATTGATATACACATTGTACATCAATTTTTAAGTTTTTTTATATTACAAAAGAAATTATAGATTTTTGAAGTTTTAACATTCAAAAAATTATAACTCAGGTTTCGCTTGGGCGATTTTGAAAAAGAAAACACAGTTAGATAGAGCGTTACGTTGTCTATAACATGTTCAAAAAAGAAAAAATATGTCAAAGGAAATTTTGAGAAAATCCATTTCAAAATTTTGATCTATTTTGGCTCCTTAAAGGTAGGCAATTTTGAAAGAGTTAATGAAATCGATTGGGTTAGAAGGAAAGTCCCATATTTTGGCTGTAATGTGCCTTTTTGAAATTTTTAAATTTTTGAAAACCAATAATTATCGGCCAAGTTGGAAAAGCCACAAAATGGAACAATCGTTCTATTGGCCGCCATTTTAAATAAAAAATTTCTTTTTGCAGTTGAGACAATGTACCTACTATATCGTACCTACTATATTTTTGGACACCCTGTATAGATTTCTTATAAAAATTTAGTTTGCCGATGAAATAATTTTAAAGTGACTAAAATCAAAATTGGTTCAGGGCTGAGATCCTGTAATTATTAGCGTATTTCTACGCGACGCTAAACTACTTATTCCCTACCCCTCTGATACAAACTTTTAGTAATTGGTAGGAGAAGGGTAAAATGTAGGTAGCTTAGCATATGGCTACGTTAATAGTTACAGGATCCCAGCCCAGTAGTTTTTGCTCAACAGCTGTAACAGAAGAATAATTCAAATTTGTTTTTTCATTTTTGAAATCAGAGGGACTCAAAACATCGAGAAATGAAATAAATTTTTTTGGCCAATTATAACAAAAAAATAAATTGCAATTGGTTTGAGAGCAAAATAGTATTTTTTACAACATGAGATGAAACATCAGTTTTTTTCGTGAGATAGAATTTAATTCAAGAGCCTCGTAGGGGCGAGTGAAGTAATCTTTCGAACGAAAAAAACGGCTTTCATCTCGAGTCGTAAATGCTATTTTTTCTACGACGATAATTAGTACATTTTAAAATAATTCTTTTTACTAAAATGTGAACCGACCACAAACAAAACTGATGTTTCATCTCATGTTGTAAACAACATCCGCTTGTACGAAAACATTTTCTCACTAGAAACGAAAATGCTATTTTCGTAACGAGTAAGTGATGACGAAATGCTTAGTTTCACATATGAGAGTAGAAAAAAGATTTTTTCACCAAGTAAGAGCGGACGTCACCGACCGGCGTAAAGTAGATAAAGCTGTATTATGTAGCGCAAAACTTGAAACGTCTTTGTCTCGAAACTACATTTTTGAAATTGGCTAGACTCTGTTCAGCGACCAGAAATAGCTAAGCCACTCCCACAAAAAGCGCGCGATATTGAAATAGAATTTTTCTATTGGTAGAGTTTTGAAAAAAACGGTTTACAACAATCACACAAGAATTGACATGCGTCAACCTTATTTGACAGAAATTTGTGGGGAGTGACTTAGATATTTCTGGTCGCTGAACTTTACTTGTTTTTAGCGTAAAAGGCCCAGTATTTTGGTCTAGACTCATGGTAACCCAGCTAACCCATACATTACTATAATCGTCATCGAAGGGAGAATCTAAATATGTAAAAATATACATGGTGTTCCATTTAAAACATTATAAGTGTGGTAAATTGGCCGGACGGGTCTAAATTGCTATTTGATGTATGGTCGCTAGACGCCTGAGCTTACTTATGAATTTCGGAGGATAAATAAAGAGTGTAAACCAAAAATTAAAGTTGCAGTACAGAAAATTCTAAGAACAACAAAACAAAATTGAGTGTGCTTGCGCGTTCAATGTCAGCTACGCGCTTGCCAGGTGCTTGCATTCGACTGTGTGACGTCACACGCTTGAAACATAAAAGCTTTTATATCGGTTAATATTTGTGCTAAAGATGCGCGATTTTCACCCTTGTTCTTTAACATTTTTTTAAAGCATTTTTCTATGAAAAAAAAAGTTTTTTTGGTTTACATCCCTTTATGTAACTATTTGATGGCTCTCTTAAGTGATCCTCTCGTCATTTTCTCTGCGTAATGACAGGTGGGTTCTTCTCTATTTAATCGAGCTCTAACTTGACTTAAATTACTTATTCTTTTAAGACAATTTTCTTGCTTTATCTTCTGCTAATTAATACAGTTTATTCAAATTTTATTCAACATAACGTCTATTCAATTCTAAAGAATCCTAAACGCCAAACCAAAAAAAAAAGGATAGTTTTGCAACTCAAATTCATGCTTAGGGCCTTAAGTTTAGGCTATTGGGATAAAAATGAATTACTATGAATACATTTTTAATTATGTAATTTAATTAAATTTACTTTGTGTTTAGGATTATATGGAATTGTAAACTATTTAATTCATCGACTTCTGTAAAAAAAATTGGCGTTTAGGATAGTCTAGAATTGAACAGACGATATAAGGTTTTCGGCTAATATAAAGTCAACTGTTGCTCATCAGCTAATGTCAATACACAATAGCCATCGTAAATAATAGGTGCTTTCCATATGTTGAAAAGTACAGCTCTGAACAGTTCCCTACTGTATAAATACGTGTAAATATACAGTAGGGAACTGTTCGGAGCTGTACTTTTCAACAAATGGAAAGCACCTCATAGGGAAGTATTGATTTGATGAATATTTAAAAAAGTAGGTTTACAATCGCCATAGTACAATGGATGCTGGCCTATGATTTACGTTGGCTATTGTGTATTGGCATAAGCAACTGTTAACTTTATAGAAGCCAAAAAACCTTATATGTACACGTAAACACGTATGTACTCGATAACTTCTTATATATGCAATAGAAACGGTCTAAATGTGTTCCAGTGAAAACATGAGGAGTTTAAAAATAACCCCATGAAAGGGTTTTTAGTTTTTCCAAAGTGCATTAAATAACGTAGAGGAAACACCGTTTTCATTTTGTTTAAGCAAATAAATAAAAAGGACTTTAGACATTTTGTTTTTGTTTCAATTATTAATAACTCCATACTTCTTCTAATTTAACCCTTGCGTTATGTGTAAGATTTAAGTCTTACAACATTAACCATTCAAATATTGCTTTCTAAAAAGCAAACCAGATTACTTGTCTGAATTGGGTTATCTGGACTACATGTAAATATCCTACAAAACATCAAACTTTATTCTTATTAAATTAGATAAGTTACAAAATATTGGGTTTATTGGGGTGTTTCCACCAAAATTGCATCTCCCTCATCAACTTTTGCTAAGTACTCGGTTGGGTAAGTAAATAACTAATTTCTACCTACTGCTACATTTTAATGTGATTTGAAGCACTGGCTTTCTTTGGTTGAAACACCGTGTATAATTTAGAATTAAAAATTATCGATAAATTGGTTAAAAGTTTTAATCCTGTACTAATATATTGTTATTTCAGTTTTTATATCATACCAAAAAAGATCCATAAATTTCGAAAAACCGTTTAAATGCGACAGATGTGATAAATCTTATAAACACAAACCAAATCTTACTCGTCATACAAAATACGAATGTGATGGAATTCCTCGTTTTATTTGCCCAGTTTGCAAGAAGGCGTATACACAACGGGCAACTGTTCGTATACATATTCGAACTCTGCATCCAGAGTATAGGAATATTTATTAATTCTTAACTTTAAGAAAACTATATGTAAGAAAATTAACTGTAATTATCGTTTATCATAAATTTTTTTAATACGTCACGAAGCATACTCTCGGCTTAAATTTGTTTTTATTAATTAATTGAGAAGTTACTTACGAGAGGAGAGTATTCTTAAAATTATATTTATTAATATGCCATTCAAACGCGATTGTATGGAGATGACTTCAAAATTTTTAATTTTTGACGATGAAATAAAAATGTATATAAACAACCTGGTTTCTCGATACAATTCAATTTGGATCGCCTGATATAATTATACCATTGTCACCTTAGGCACTAATTGCTTCTGTACTATTTCTAGATTAAAATAAAATGTTAATTGGAAATATTTGTAACTTAAAAATTAATAAAATATTTTAGAAATAAAATAAAATAAGGTCTTTTTAATATTTGTATTACTTTTTTGTTATTCGTTTTATTTTGTGTATTTTAATTTTTCGTTATTTTAATATATTCTTTTTTTAGGAAATGTACCGATTATATTAAGTTCCCTTATAAAAAGAGATGGTGGCTTGCAATACGTTTGTCAAAATTGCAACAAAACCTACAAGTCGCAACAAACCTTGCGAAGACACATATACCACGAATGTGGGCAAGAACCTAAATACCAATGTACTTACTGCCCAAAAAGATTTAAAAGGAGAGATCAACTGCAAACGCATTTGCACGATAAACATTTTGTGTTATAAAAGACTTCAACTTCTTACTTTTATTTAAAAATGTGCCTTGGTTTTTATTTATATTTATGTACAATAATTTATTGTGAATAGTAATAACAAAATCGTTGCTCACTAATACCTGATAGGTGATAACTGTTAAGAAATTGCTTTAGAAGAATTTTGTTAGATCGTGTGATTGCGTTTATTACCTCATAGTTATATCTACAAAATGCGATTTTTCAGTTAAATTCGAGCAAGGCTCAGTTTGGCTTGGTGGGACGATCTTTGAGTTCAAATAGAACAGATTTTCATTATTCGTGTAGCAAAACAATCAAAATGTCTTCGTATTGTTCCAACTTGCCATTTGGACCCGTCATGAACGATCCCGCTTGTGCGCAATAGATGAAATCCATTCATAAAGCCGGTTCAAACAGTCTCGGTACTGTCCAAAACAGTACAAAAGTGATAAGTTGGAACAAACCTTATATCCCTCAATGTTATTGATTTCGGCTTGATATATGACGAACAATGCATTAATTATGTTGTGCCAACTTTTAAAGCGTAAATAACTTCGCTTTGGTCCTAAAAGTTTATTGCGACTTTTTGTTGCATCGATACTGTATACAAACCAGAATTATTGACAAGTTCATTTCCATTTTTCTTGAAAATAAAGTTTTTATGATTTAACAGCTATTTAGAATGATGGTTCTCAATCATTACAGCCATTATCACAATTTGCCATAATTATTTACGTCAAAAAACGTCTTAGGTCGTTCTGAAATCCAGATCAGTTTTTTGGGCCAGCGTACAGGTCAGTGATGGTAAACTAAAAATTCAGCTACATGGTAATGTGATGTGATAAGAATGATATCTATCAAACATGACATCATGTATAAAGCCTGGTTTATACGATCATAGTAAATCGTTATAGCTACTGTCATGGAAGCTACCGTCAAGAGAGTGTCGTCGTGTAAACAGTTCCATAGTTACTATCACGCTGCTTACACAACCATTACCTTGCTTTCATGACAGCAATTAGTGCATTCAAGTATCATTGTGTGAACCATGCTTTAGTCCCACGTGAAACTGTGTGATACTACATAGAAATTGTTCTAGAAGTGGTCTTGTGACCACTTCCTCTATTATATTTCTTTATTAATCATATTGTGTTTTGAGGGCTGCCTTTCATACTTAAAAATCTAAATTGAGGAAAACAAAAAAATACTGGTATCCTAATTGTAAATAAATTACATGCCCCTGAAGTTTGATTAAACATTAATATTAACAATTGCTATTTTTGAAAATTTTAATAAATATACATGTATAATTTTTTAAGATGACGTAGGTAGGTAGGGATAAGTTCGCGCAGGTTTGGCCACGCCCCTTTAATAATTTAATACGTTCACTACGGCTTTGGAAGGGAAAAATACCAATTTAGGTATCTGCGCATCCTCTCAGCTCGTCATCTTAAAAAATTATACCTGTATCTTCAGTTTACGATTTTCCAATCAAGTTAAAAATTTTACATGGATTCTTATCTTTCTATGAGGAATATTTTGGATAGGCGAATCTCTCAATATTTCTAACAAATAGATTACCTGTACAAACTATGACCACCCTACTGTGCAGTTATGTCAATACACACATGCAGAGGAAAAAAACTGGAGAGGTTGTATTATCCACACGTTTAGGTATACTTGTGCAGGTCTGTCTGTATCTATATTAATATAGACGAGACCGTAGTGGCGCACGAGTAAGAAAAATTTTCCGACGTGGTTTCTTTTTAGATTCGTACTTCTAAAGTTCCTAGAGTTTTACGTTGCTTAAGGTGTCATGAGTACGAATTTAAAAAGAAACCGCGTCGTAAAATTTTTCTTACTCGTGCGCCATACAGTCTGATCTAATACCACTTCCGACGTATTTACGCACACTATAAAGAAGTAATATTGTATTTTTACTGCTGTAATTTTATAAGTTAAAAAAAAAGACTGATTTGTTTGTTGCTTCCTGATATTATAACAAAATAAATAGGTACTAATACCTACTATAATACACCTCTAACAGCTGTTTAAAAAAACTATATTTATTTTAAAATGTTAAAAAGTAATTTATTATGTGTAAATATAAAAGTTAGTTGAGCATTTGGGTGTAATAATTGTAAATAACTTTTAGTTTAGTTCTTCTAAGCCAAAAGATAATTATAATAAACTGTAGATAGAGAAAATTAAGAATACTTCCAAGGAAAACGGACTATTTTTGTAATTAAATAAAAGAATAGGATTTATTTAAAAATGTTAGATAGTTTACGTATAATTTAAAATTTTCGTCATTACTGTTTTTGTAATAAGTAATAATAATTACTTTTGCTGCAATGTGATTTTATAGAAACTTTTATTAATAAACAATAATTTATTCTTATAATGTATACAATCATTTTCAGAATAACATTGAAATTCCACTTGATTCCTCACTTAAGGCCGGTTTCTCAACCATGGTTTACTTAGTTCCAGTTGCACAAGTCCAATCTCATACGCTGTAACTTGCTTCGTTACGTTGAACCAAAGACCATAATATACTATAGGACTGGCATAGCTTGCCCGAATGTGACCAAAAGCGACCAAAGAAGAGGTCGCTAGTCACCACAGGTATATTTCAGTGAATAAGATAACTTGTTGAGGCGGGAGCAACGAAGAAAAGGATAAAACACGTTTGTCCTTTGAGGGCTTTTGAGCGCTTTTGACCCAGGGTCGGTAGTCTGATAGTATACGATCTTTGGTTGAACATAGTATAACTGGAACTGAATGGTTGAAAAACCGGCCGATAGTCGTATTTTGAAACATAATATCTCAACGAAAACCCCACCTCCCTCAATGATATTCTTTCAGTTTTTTAAGACATGAAATTTAAATTCAGTTCATATAAAGTAATGATTTCGATTCATTCCTGTGAATTCGGAAGTGTTTAATTTACAAGTAGTGGGGAAAGCTCACGATTTATGCATAGGTACTGCAACACAATTCCCCGATGGCGAGCGGTAGGGATTGTTCGCGTAGATTTGGCCACGCCCCATTATTAATTTAAATACGTTGACTATTATTGCGTTTGTGGGAACAGATAAATGTAGTTCTCTGCGCATTCCGTCCGCTCGCCAACATAAATCTGTCTTGCACTACAATTATATAGAATTGCAATTTGACGTGCAATGTCTCAATAAATCATTTAGGGATGACCTACTTTCCGTTGACACAAGGTGTAAGCAGCATCAAGAATCAAGATACAGTTGCGATGTGGCTCTCTATGTAATATTAATGATCAAAATGTAACTTAATCTTGTAATTACAATAAAAATTCTTTTCAAAACTGAAGATGTAATCATTTTCCACTTTAGTAATAGAATAGTAACTTCTAAAATGTAAATTAAAACAACAATTCATTCCAGATTTCATGGGTTCGAATGAAATTGTTTGGTGTACACCCGCATTATCTAATAGATATAAGAATAATAAAGGTTATCACATCGATTCGAAATTCAAAGTTAAAAATTACAAACTGGAAAAAGTAAGAATACCGAATATGCTACAAACAGATCACTGGCCAATATGGACCCAAAAAAGACAGCGATGTAAGAAAATTGGATGTAACGGAAAATCTTACGTTATGTGCCAAAACTGTGAACTACATCTTTGTTGTCATTCGAAACAAAACTGCTTTTTTGATTTTCACCATCTCTCGAGTTAATAAAGAATGTGATCTTATATCGTTTAACAAAATTCCTTATTAAGAAGAATTACATTATGGTATAATTAAGATTTGATTCTGGCTTGTTTCTATTTTTAAAATGTGGCAAGTTACAGTTAATTATTTTTTTAGAAGTAATAGCTACTAACAATCTATTTTTAATAACTTGTATAAAAAATAACACTAATATTTACAAAACCATCTTACGCTTATACCAAGTGTATTATTTATTTATTTTATTGTAGTTACTTACCAAATTAACCCACTAGATCAACTATTTTAGGGATGCACCTCTAAAAATATGCTGTAGGATCCCTTGTGGGCTTTAGCAATTTTTGTAGTTACAGAAGATCAACTACCGTAGAAAGCAGAGAATGGTCTTTTAGTTCTGTTGAATTCCAAAAATTACAGTTCAGAAACCTCTCTCGAGTGTCTCTCTAATATGTAGTAGTTTTTCTTATGGTAAACGTTATTGGAAATTGATGGTCTATTGAAACTTCGCTCATTAACATTTTTAATATTTAACATAGTAAGTAGGCAAATTTCAAGTCGACCATCAGGATTTATTACCACCAGCTTTTATTAACAAATAATTTAAACTGTCTATGCTATAGTTAGTCGTGAGTAAAAAACTACTTTGGTGACACACTCGGGGTAAGGAGACACCATGTACTCTTAAATTAATTTTAATTTATCTCATCACCAAGATAATGCAGAACTTAAAGCAGTTGATCTGTGACCACGAAGATTAAAAACGCGCACATGGGATTTGTTGGGCTTCTGATAGCTTGTTTGAGAGCACTTTAGAATCATATGCAAATCTCGAGCCGATCGTTAATTTGTTTATTGTTTTGTTGGAAAATGAGCTAAAATAGCTGGACTATTCATATACGGTTACTAAAATTCGGTTCTCAATACAGAGATTTTGGAAACTATTAGAGATAACTTTTCTTACTTTTCATTGGCTGTTCATACGTAACATATGTTTTTTAAATTTTAATTTCGACATGGTATTTTTGAACCAACATGTCCAATTTAATTCTCTTTTACCGTTGTCGAGATTCCTATAATAAAAACCGAATTTGAATACCCCTGGGGTTTGATACTAACATTTTTGGTATTTCACATGTCTTGAGTATTAAATGTGCTAAAAATTAATATATAGGCACGTGTTTCTCCGACACGCTGGTTTTAAACTAGTGAAACACTCTGTAGATAATATACATTTATTTTAATATTTTACATATTTTAGAAAAATCCAGTAAATACAATTTTGAGCCACTTTGTGTTACTTGTTATTTAAAAATACAGTGCTCCACTGGATAAATAACTTGCAAAGCTGAAGTGTTATTAATAAAAGTGATTCGTGGATTTTATAAAAGGAGTATTTTAAGGCGTAGTCTAAGGTTCGATTTTAGAGATAAATATTCAATAATGAATTAAATTCCATTTTTTTTAATAAGTACTTAGAAATTACTCTGCCGATTTCATCGGAAAAGGCATTTTTCAGTGTTTCCAAGTTTTAAAAATATTAATACAAAGAAACATAAGTATCTGAGTAACTTTCAAAACTTTGAAAATGAGTCGTATTGTTCAGTCTTCTAATTTGAAAATTTGTGATGTTTATTTCTGTATCACGTTCTATAAAACAGCATCACAGTAACAGAAATATTTAAAAATCTGAATATCGATGTAATGGGAGTATTGGATAAGGTGGTCATATTCTCAATCGTTTCGTTTATAATCTTTCAAATTGTCCTAAAAACTGAGTCTGCTCTTATAATACCTTATCACAGTAGCCAATTTTAATCACCCTGTGCCTACATTTATTATCGAACCTTAATTATCAATAAATTTAAATCGAAGGTTCTTTTAAATAATCATTTCAGAAGTTCCTTTAATCTCAATTGCAGTTACAGAATTAGTTAAACTGACGTGTAAATACAAAAACTGGGGGCGTGAACTGAAAGTGAAACGTAACTGTTAGGTAGCCCGATGTTGTCTATTCCACTCTGCAAGTAGGCTGTCGAAAGTAAATTCGCCTTTTTGAAATTTAACTGAAAGTGAGATCGAACGGACAACTGAAATGACGGTTTAAAAGAACTTTTAAACATTACTGGGTGTATTTATTGTTACTAGTTTGGATATTTTATTTCATTAATAGTTTTTTAGTATTTTATATTGTAGATAATGAAGAGTCGAAGATGTAAAACGAACATCGAAAAGAAGTTTAAATAAAAATGTTCAATTACAAAGACTTTCAATTATTTCCACACTATACCTCTTATTATTTAGGATTGAGAAATAACTACACTTAATATGTATTGTGTTATAAGTACATAGGGCTGTATGTATGTCCAAAATATACAGTGTATTTTTGATATAATGTGCAAGAATACAATTACTAGGCATTTTTTAACTATATTTTTTACATAAAAAAATTATACCATTATTTCTATCAATATATTTTTTTATTTTAGGTGAAAGATATTTATGCAGTTGTGGTAAATCTTATCGTCACATACAATCGTTATACAATCACTCGAGATTTGAATGTGGAAAAGAACCACAATATGCTTGTCCGGGATGTTGTTACAAGGCAAAAAGAAAAAGTACCCTTCGAGATCACGTTAGACGAATACATCCTAAGATTCAAGACGCAGATGTTAAGCTGATCGACATTAAATCTATTATCACTTAAATTTTAGTCTCTACCAACTATAATTATTAGTGTTTAGGTGTTTAATGATGATACTAATTTTTTTGTTGATTATTATTTTAATAAATGTAACACCATAATGTAAATGGAACGTTTATAAAATAATTGAAATGTTATGTAAACAATTTTTGGGATATGTTAGCTATTACACAGGGTAGAAAAAAATTCACACTTTTTGACACCCTATTCGTAAGTATTAGAGATATCAAAAGATTGAGAAATTGTTAATAGGAGTGCAGTAAAAAATGCAAAAAGTATTTTTTCTGTAAAATAGTGCGCTTTTCTGAACATCTTGTAGTTTTGATTTATCGGTATAATTATTATTTTATTAATTGGTCATTGCTCTATTTTTCGTTTTCTTTTTTTAATGTTATTTTTTATTTTTTTCAGACATTTGCATACAAATGCAAATGAAATAACCCTAAACTTAATGTAATACGTAAATGTGAGGTTTATCATGCAGTGAGATAGTAATTAACATTAGGAATTGTGATAAATACTAATTGTAATACCGTGCTTCCACACTCCTTCAATTATGAACACGCCACTTGCGCCGCCTAGCGAACATACTATAATATGCACGGGCATTTAAATGTACGAGTATAGTGTATAATTTTGACAAGCTCCCCTCTGGGACTACATAAGTGGATATTCTAAAATATGTATAGCAAGTCCAAGTGAGCTTGTCGAAATGCAGCTGAGAACGCGCTATATCATTATCGTCCATTGTAAAATACAGAGTAATTTGGTAGCACGGTGTATGTAGTATCAAATTCAATTAAGATAGTAAGTTTTAAATAATTATTTAATAAATCAAATAGAAACCTATCAGGAGCATATCCTAAGGATTGATTTTTAGGTAACACTACCATGGTATACGATATACCATCATTATTTTATAAGGGGTTTTAACACGTTAAGTGCCATGAGGTGTAACATGTGTGCCTTACCTGGTTGGGACCGTTGGAGCGGTGAGGCACACATATCGTGCCTTCCTGCATAAGGCTGTAGGGAATTGGCCTGTAGAGCCCGTATTTTTACCTCTTATGTTGGCACTCTACGTGTTAAGCACACTGGAGCAATCATCGATCACCAGCTATCTACTATCTGGTGCTAGATAATAGCTCCAGTGTTCCCAACCGCTAATGGTGGCGTTAAATAAATAATAGAATTATTATTTTTAGGCACAAAACAACCTTTTATTACGGTACTTAGCTCATTTTTAAACTGCGCCTCACAAATAGTTTGAAGAAATGTAATTTTATGTTTAACACAATAAGAAATTAGTTTTTAGTTATTTCGTTTATACATAAACCATTTTCTTAATTTTAATTTACATGTAGAATTTTTAATATGAAAATAAATAATTTGGAAAAATTAAAAATTTTGTCGCAGTTACCCGATGCTTGGTGTAGAAAGAACTTTGTAAAAATTGTCTCTTACTTTTCAGTAAATTTCTAATATAAATTTGGTATTCTTGTTCTAGCTTCCTTAGAAGATATGAAGAATATTAAAAAATTTGAATGCTCAGTATGTTCTAAGAAATATTCTGTTAAATCCACATTAGTTCGTCATACCAAATATGAGTGTGGAAAAGAACCTATGTTTGGATGTTCTAAATGTTCATACAGGGCACGTCATAAGTCGCGCCTAGTTAATCATATAATTGGAAAACATGAAGATAATCCTGGTCTTTTTGTCTATATGCCCTAAAAATTTTCTTATATAAGAACGTATTTAATATTCAATTTTATTTACTATGTCCTATTAAATAATAATAAACATATATACTATAGTTACAAAATATTTATTGTTCTTCATCAACCTGTAATAGGGAGCATTGGGATTGGTAGCGTATTTCTTTTCAAGGTGCAGTTACAAACTTTTATTTTGGGCAACTGTATGACGTGTGAAAAAGGTGACTATCACGCAGTTAGTTGTGTTTCGGAGGACACGTTAAGCGGTCGGTCCAGGTTAGCATTTAAATAGACGCCTTTATAACTGTAACAAATTTAAAAAAATTAAACATTAGGCCTTTTAGAATAGGTACATTAATTACTTAAATACTGAGCTACTGGTACTTACAGATGAACCAGTAAGGTTTAATATTGGCTGTATTATTAATAAGGTGCGGACTTGATGTAGAGCTTATCGAACGCCTTCAGCACTTACAACACCTAGACTGGAATTCCGGCATTTCCTTTAAAAGTTAAAATACTTTTTCATAATTTCTCCACACCCACACTTTACGTTGTCGGTTTCGGTTGCTAACGTAATCATGCAAAGAAGTTCTGATGTTGGGATAGCTAAGGTTCTCAGAAATAATTGATTATAAATTTTGCAATCGAACATCCTTAAATTACACTAGACTTGCTGAACTAATATAATATACATCGGGGACTCATATAATAAATATGAGATAATGGCTAGACATAATCTTTACCTGACGTAACAGTTGTGCAACAGTTACCAAATTGACGTACTGCTTCTTTGGGAACGTGTGCAGAGAGGTCGCCATTTACTCGAGTGCATTTGTGTTAAGATGTTGAACTATCTCGATATCTGCTTACTTAAAGACACACAATTTTGCTCAATGAGATTGCCATTGCTTTAGATAGATACCTATATGAACTGAATTATAGAGAAGAAAGCACTTGTAAGTAATTCAAATAATGATTACATAATATTTTTGTACTAATTATTGTATTTTGTAGGATTTGCTTGTCCAAACTGTAACAAAGTGTATCGTCAGAAGAATAACCTGTGCCGTCATGTACGGCACGAATGTGGAAAAAAGCCTTCTTTACAATGTCCGTACTGCATTTTCGCAACCTACCGACGAAATTGTTTAAGAATGCACATATTTAATAAACATAAAATTTTAGTAAAGAAATAAGCTGTTTAAATTGTAATCTAAAATATAAATAAATAGCTGTTTTATGTTATTAAAAAATTATTTAAAGAAAAAAAAATTGGAAGAAATATGAAGAATTGAGAGGTTGGGCGTCTTTATGCTTTATAGGATAAGTATTAATTCATAATAATTTCATAAGTACCCCCAACTCAAATTCACTCTCCTTTTATGTTTCACTTAAACGCCATAGTTTATAGAAACATTGACTTCAGAGATCAATATAAAGAGTAAATCCCATTTACTCTTTTCAGTAGCAGCATATTGACAATCGTATCTTTTTTATAATCAGACTTGATAGCTTACGTTTAAAAATTTTGACAGCTGGCATCTTTCGTACCTGTATGAACTCTACTAAAGCTAATATTTTAATAAATTTGTAATGAACATTATTTATTGTTAGTGAACAATACTTTTATTAAAAATTTTATTTTAGGATTCGAGTGGACATTCTTACCATTTAAACAAAAGGGGTACACTTGTGAAGTATGTAACAGATCCTATACGTGGAAGCGTGGCTTAGCACAACATAAAAAGTACGCTTGCGGAGTTGAACCTCAATTTATTTGTCCTATAAGTGGATGTAATCACAGATCAAAAATTAAAAGTAATCTTAAAAAGCACATACAAATAATACACGCTGACTATAATATGCATTTTATACAATAAACAAACAAAAATGATGATAATGGTACATTATGTTATAATTTATAAGTGAGAGAAATGTGATTTTATATGCAAGTGAGATGTTTACACACGAGCATGAAGCGTAAATGTGTTCATTTTTATGAGCATATAAAGACATTTTGTTCACGTGTGATATACGACGTTTTATCTTACAGTAGCGGATTTTAAAAAGAATATATTGAAAATGCCATGAACTGTGTAAATGTAATTGACAGAAGTCAAATAATTTAAGAAAATAAAAATTTTGTTACCATACCAAAGTTGTTAAGTAGTTGTTTATTGTTGTCATAGTGAGAGTGAATATAATAGTATATTATAATACATGTGTATAAGAAAGACTTTATCGCATTAGCGACGAAAATTACAAGCACGAGCTTGCGAGTGCTTGTAACGGCGCGTATGCGATAAAGTCCACTTATACACGAGTATTATACGCTATTTTTTATTATAATTGCAACTAAAACCTCTATAAAAGAGAAAAATTCTGTATTTAAAATTTGAAAATTAAGCGTGCCGATTTTGGATATATTTGTTGCCACAGAGATGCTTTGTGTTTACATTGGAGAACAACAGTCACACAACAGTTAATATTATTGTTGTTACCTAGACGACTGTATAGAGCACTTGTGCTATAAAGACGATTTTATGAACGCTTTTTAGTGTGAAATTGGCTGATTATAATGCAAGTATAATAAAAAATACATTATACTCACTAGTAAATAAAATCTTACTTTAGTTAGTCAAAACGATTACATAAAGTAGGTAAAATCTGCTACTGTAAGGTAAAACTTATTTATGCTAAGCTACGGTTTTCTAGGAATGTCTTCTGTGCGGAAAGGTCCGGATGGATTTGCCGAAATGTTCGCAATGTACTCTAACGAATCTACCTAATTCTTTTATTGAAGTTTGATTGGAGCAGACGTCGGTCGCGGTTAGTTTCGACCGGCCTAGTGTCATAGCAAACCGTAGCTTAAGTGTTGCATGTTCCTCATGAAGTCGAAATAAATCCTTCCTATAGTGCAAATTCTAATTTTATATTTGATGTGTATTTCAAATATGTTCCACGTATAATTAACTGTTGTTATCATTTTCTTCTTGTAACAGAAGACTTTTGCACAATTATATAAATAGAACGCATTGAAATTGTGGCAGATTTGGTAGATTACAAAAATTGTTGTAAAGATCATGATTTCAAAAACTATGAAAATTGTTAAATATGATTTGTAAAGTTTTCAAAATATATCAATAGTAATAAAATATTGAGAAATAAAGTTCTTTATTAAAAATTAATTCGCGCTGGTCTACGCATCAAAAGGTGTGGAGTTCGAATCCCTAACCCACCATATGATCTCGGCGTTTTTTCGACCTCCAGTTGCACTCGGCATTTAACATTACCTGTAACTAACCCCCTGAGGTGTTTCAAACGCTATAGAAAGGGGCTATTTAAAATGTGGATTACTGTGCACTATTAGTATTTACTGGTTTGTTTAAAAGGAAAATTGGCCTAAAACTTAATAAAATCTCCTATATAAAAGACTCCATAAGGACTACAGGTGAAGGAGTTCAAAAGTCTTAATAGCTGTTCAGCCTGCCAGAAACACTACAATCGATGTAAAATGAAAGAGGTGGAAGACTAAAAATCGATGGTCCCGTAAGTGCCAGAGCATTAATCTCCTCACAGATAGTCTCCTAGTCTGAAAGCGACCTTATTTTTTATAGTTTTCTGTACCCATCTATGTACACTATTTTCTTTATTATAGGTATATTTTATTAACATATTTTTATTTTCCAGATAACTTTTTTATGGAAAACCAGGCGACAGGAATTTATATAAAAACGGAGCCATCTCATAAGTGCTATTTGTGCGATTATGAATGTTCTGAAGAAGCCCATTTAAAAGCACACGTAAAAAATGTCCATATCCATGAATTTTCGGAGAAAACTATTTCTTGTGATTTGTGTGATTTTAAATGTTTTTTCAAAAGTCAATTAACAGCTCATTATATTACTCATACTGGCGAGAAACCTTTTAGGTGTCATATATGCAATTTTGCCGCTGCAAGAAAGTCTGATTTAACAATTCATCTCAGAATTCATGAAAATATAAAACCATTTCGATGTGGTATTTGTAATAAATTTTTTTCGCGGCCAACCGACTTACGAGTTCACATGCAAATGCATTCCGGCGAAAAACCTTTTCACTGTGAATTCTGTAGTTACAAATGTACGAGTAGCACGAGATTGAATGTTCATAAAAGAATTCACAGTGGTGAAAGACCTTATGAATGTACCCATTGTAATTATGTTTGTTCTCAAAAAACACAACTCAATACGCACGTCAAACGTGTTCATAGTGACCAAAAGGATTACCATTGTGAAAGTTGCGATTATGAATGTTCAACTAGATCAACTTTGCTTGCTCATAATAAAAGAATGCACCTTAAAGAAAAGAATTTTGCATGCGAATTGTGTGAATATAGAACGTTTTTAAAAAGCGATCTGCATAAGCATCAGATCCGCGTACATATAAAGCGGCAAAATGAATAAATTTGTAAATGGTATTTGTGTAGTTTGTAATTTTTGCTTAATAGAATCAGTGCCAATAATTGCAAATGAATATTGCAAATCATACTTAATAGGATCTCTTAAATTTGTAAATGAGTTGTATTTTTTTTCAGTGGTCTCAATAAATTTTTTTTTCAATATTAACAAAATAAAAAAAATAGTTGATAGTTTCTTTGGAACGACATACACCTGCTTGTGTATTGTATGTTACGATAAAGTATATTTATGAGATCAGCAAATGAAAAATTGCCAAAGGACCTCGAAAAACTGCTTTTTCTTCTACCTGACGATTATAATAACCTTCAGGTAAAAGAAAACAAATTATTGGGAAAACATCTAAAATTAGTCTCGTCTAAAGATAACCGAAGTGTAAATAAGATACCTGCTCTGGTTTTTGCTAATGATGTTTCAGCTGCTCACCGCTTTTGTGGCAATATTTCTTTAGAAAGGCTTTGAAAACACTTTTGGTTATTCACTCGCAGACATTCAAGCAAAGCTGACTGATACTAAAGAAAGTAAAATGATGTAGGAGTAGTTTTCTTTTTTAACAGACACTGTAAGTATAGAGATATTAGTTTTCCTGTTATGACTGTAAATTTTCCCTTAATTAGAAAATTAGTACCTAATATTTTTTGAATAAAATTTAATCAAATTAATTTTTTCAGAATTAGGAAGATTTGACTGCACATGTGGTAGAACATACAAACATTTAAGGAATTTAAAACAACACAGGAGATTTGATTGTGGAAAAGATCCAAGATTTCCGTGTCCAAATTGTAATCTAAAATTTAGAACGAGATACAATCTCAAAGTACATTTAACAACGCATCGGCAAAAGGGTTGTTCGTTTAAGTTATAATCGTTTAACGCTATTATTTAAGACTATTTAAGAAATAATGATTTGAAATATTGTAGTTTGTTGATTTAAATAAAGACCCAATTCAAAGATTTACTAGTAGTATTGTTTTTACGCGTTTATTTTCAGATATCAAATGGGTCCTTTGTAAGTATATAAAACACAAAATGGTGTTGCCCATTATTAATACTTTTTTTTACAGATACGAAAAGTTCCTCGTCGAATAAGGGTTTCTTTTATTTTTATTTATTTCAATTTTACTACTACTAACTTTCTGTAGAAGTAGTTACTCACCAAAATTTTATTTTTATATTTTTTGTGTTTTTAAATAAATTGAACATAATGTAAAATTAATTTTAGACAAACCCGTATCTCGCCCACCAAAATCGACCGGAAATTCGAAAAAACTAAAACTAGAAGTCTTTCCAGCAATTTTGGATTTTAGTATAACCGAAGGATTGCAGTTTCAAAAATCTATGATAGACGATACAGGTTACGATTGCCCCGATTGCGGACGTATTTATAAGCTGAAAAGTTCTCTTAGAAACCACAGAAAATGGGAATGCGGAAAAGAACCTCAGTTTAAGTGTCCTTATTGTGTCTACAAAGCAAAACAGAAAATGCACTTAGTTCGTCATTTGGATCGCGTTCATAAAGAAATCGATTATGGGGTTCTTACAGATATGGATTTAAGATTAGAAGTGAACGACGATAAGTAATCAGTAATTACTCAAATTAATAGTTTTTTTTTAAAACGTAAGATTTTCATTTAGGCCGCTATTGGTTATAATTTTCTCTAAATACTCGATAGAATATATTTAACTTTTTATAGAGCTAATGTCTTCCACAATTTCAGTTTTTTAACTTTTAAAGCTTAATTCTCAGCTATCCGAAACCGTCGTATACGACGATACAAAAATTTTCCTATTGGTGGAATTTCGAAATTCAACCAATAGGAAAACTTTCGTATCGTCGTATACGACGGTTTCGGATAGCTGAGAATTAAGCTTTAGTGTTTAGAGTTAACGTAAAATGTTCTCTTCGTCAGGTTCTCATTTTTAGTAAAGTACGACATACGGTATATTTATGTATATTTGATTTTAGGTTTAAATGTTCAGTTTCAGTAAAATGACTTTTATGTTCTTTTAAGATTTATTAAAAATATTTTTAGCTTATGAACTGATATTTTTTATGCAAAATGAATTTAGAAAGTGTTTAAATTTTTATCTAGAATATTATTGCTTATGCAGATTTTATGCATAACAAAATACTAATTGCTTTTATACGTTACATTATTCTTGCTAAAACAGCGACGTTCTTTCACGCTTTTCTTCCGAAGACAAAACGCCATATTATTTCCTACAGAAGAAAACGAATACGTCAATTTCCTATTAACTTGCTAATTTTTTATAGTGACATTTTGATTTTAAAATTTTTAGCTTTTTACGTAGTTTGTAAGTTAGATGTAGATTTTTCACATGGTGGTGACTATGTGTCATATTTTTTTTATGTTTAGAATAAAATCGTGCCAGATTTTATCACTTGTTGGAAATTATTTTTAAGCCAATTCGAGTTTGCCTTTTCTGGCACTTGATTTTCATAATAGTTAAATACCACTACTAGAAAATTTTACCCATTGCACTCGTCTGCCACTCCTGCCAGAAGCTCCAAAGTGCGTCTAGTAGAACTCTCGTTAAAATAACAAATTTTGTATTTACATTTTCTTAAATGCAAGATTTTCATTGACATAACAAATTATTTCTGGCAATTTAGTGATAAAATCTGGCACGATTTTATACTACAGACTCTGTAGCTATAATAATATCATTATTTAAGTTTAGCTTAGTTTACGAATAGTTCTTAAAACATCACTTTAATCAATGTATTAATACCACATTAGAGGTAGATAGTTACTATTATTTCGGTAATTTAATAAAAACAAATCACTAATAAATTTAATGCGGGCCATTCACGTTCGCACTTGTCTTGAGGCAGGCCTGCAGGACAACAGTGTTGTTGCAAATGTGAAGTGATACTCCACCACGCACGATTCAGGTAAATACGACAGTATCATTTCACATTTTCGCGCACACACTGTTGGCCTGCAGGCCTGTCTTAAGGCAAGTGCGAACGTGAATGACCCGCATAACAGTACCTACAATTTATTGGACTGAAACTCATTCGTGCTATTTTCATATCTCTTTATTTTTAAGAGTTACAGTTTTAAGATTTTTAAACTAGAGAAAGAGAATTTTGAATTTTCGTGAAGTGATGTAAATATTAATTAAATACTCTCAGAATTAATTTGTATAGTGCGTAAGATTTTTTACTTTTATACTTCAAGACGTTCAATAAACTTTTTTAATTAATTTTATTTTATTTGGGAAATAAAAAAATCTAAAGAATTTCATTACATGTAAGTACCATTAGTTTAGTAACAAGACCAAACTGGTTGAGAATGGGTACATAGAAAAATCGCAATGTAAAAACATATTTTCACAAATATTGGCTCTCTTAATTATTTTATACCAAAAGTTATTATAGCAATGTTGTGTACGATCCAAAATCATCTCCAGCGTAAGGAATTAAAGGTCTAAAGTAAAATTTCATTTATTTACACAATGATACTGGATGGTCCACAACTTTGCTTTAGTGACGGGTGCTATCAGTTGATGTGGGGATGTAAAACTTGCGAATGCATGTTTTTACCATTGGTACCAAAAACCATTGTCTACCCGGTATGTAGATAGAGGATGAGTCTATTTAGTTTCCACTCCACTTATTTTACGTCGAGTTTGTCACCTAGGGAGATGAATATTTATGATAAATGTATCTTATTTGTACTTTATGTACAGGAATTCTTCAATAATCATAATAGAGAGACGACCATTTGGTTTTCTTTGCAGCCATATTCATGTACTCTAAGGTAGGTACTCTAGGTTAAGGATTTTCAAACCTTTTCTCTGATGGATCACTTTGAGGGTCTTTGAATTTTACGGAGCACTTTGTGTAATTTGAAGGGTAGGTAATGACACATAATCATTAAAGTTTTGTTATTAATATTTTTTCGCGGGGCATTTACTACCTTCCTACGGAGCACTAGTGCTCCGTAGAGCACAGTTTGGGAAACCCAGCTCTAGGTAATTAAAATGTTGTACTTTATTGACGCAGTTACTAATAGGAAGAAAATTTAAAAAAATACAAAAACTTACATAAGACGAACTTTCTGAAGTTTTCTTTTCTAAACATACATGTTTTAGGTAGGTACGTGTCAAAAGATTTCTAAACTAAAAAATTTTCCACCTTCTAAAAAATTCTACATTTTTTTTGCATTAATCAGGGCCATTTGCACCAGTTCCAGTTGAATTTAAGTTGTAGTTAAACTAGTCGTTGCTTAGGATACGCCCATTCAAGTCTACTGGAGAATAAATTTATGTTCTAGTTAGTAGTTAAGGGGAACCGGTGCAAACGGGCCTTAATGACTTATTGTACATAACCAATATTTTTAGGAATTTATTAATGGAAGTTTCACTGTAAATTCTTCATTCATCCAAAATTCGTATCTATGTACTTTTATATGTACTAACACTTATATTTTCAGGTTCTAAAAAAGTGGATGAAAAAAAATACATGTGTCAATGTGGAAAATTGTATAAACATAAAACGACATTAATACGTCATAAACGATATGAGTGTCACAAACAGCGCTTATTTGCGTGCGCTCATTGTGTTTACCAAGCTTTTCAAAAGGAACATTTGAAAAAACATATAGCTAGAATGCACCCACTCGAAAGTAATACCACGACTCCAATTTAAATGTAATCCGTGCAATTTTTATTAAAAAAAAGGAAATTACTTTTATTACCGCTAACCGTTGTCCAAACAGCGCACTAGAGTGTGGTAATGATGTTCATTTCCTTCTACTTACGTTTCCATTTTATTTTGTTTATTTATATAAAATTCGAATGTTTTTCTGTTTAAAGATCTGTATTTCGTAATTAAAAACGTGGATATAAATTAGAATTAAAAAAAAATTCTGAAGCAAAAACACGTGCTTGTTTCAGACATCCCTTACCAGATCCTCGCTCGTATTTAAATGGAAGCTGTTTTTCTTCAAAACATAATTACATGTTGCAGCTGTTGTTAGTTACAATAAACTTAATGTAAAAAATGTAGTTTATCGAATCTTAATTTATATTTTCAATAAATGAGTTTAATTTGAATGTTAAAATTTAATTCAAACACATTCCTACCAACGATTTTGTTAGCATCTTTTTTTGGAAACATCCAGAGAAATTGACTCCCGTATTAATTTAACTAATGGCGCTAATTCTTGCTACGGCTTCAATGAAAATGACAGCCCTTCAAGATAAGTGGACATAGACCAAAAAAGAGGAGGATTTTAAGACCAGAAGTTTCTCACTGTACATACAAAGGTAAAGGGATCGTAAGTTCCTCTTAGGCGGCTCACTAGCAACTTTTTAACTTCACAGATATCAAAATTGCGTGAATAGGATATTAAAAAATGTGAGTTTAACTTGCTTCAATTAAAATCTTGCTACATTGTACAAATATGCTTGCAGACTGAAAGTAAAATTCTAATTAAAAATGTTTAAACCCAGATGCGCACTAGCAACTTTTTTTATCGCAGCAACAAAATTGCTTAGAAACGGTTTGTTCATTTGTTTATAATTAATTTTCTAAGCAATGAACAAATCGTTGTTATGAAATTTTTTAGTTAGGCAACTAAACAGTTTCCAGTGCTCGCCTGAGCTAAGAAAAGTGCTTTTTAATTAGAACTGCTTCAGTACACTTATATTTATTTATGTTTCAGATCCTTCATTACGATTTTATTGTCAGTGTGGTCGCAGTTATAAAAGAAAAGACTGTTTAATTCGTCACACTAAATACGAATGTGGAAAAGCTCCTATTTTCGCTTGTACATTATGTCCTAAGAAATGTCATCTAAAGAGTAATTTAAATAAACATTATAAAATTCATTTTTCTTCTAAGGGAGAAAATAGAAAACCAACTTGAGTTGAAAAAATATGTATTTTCATTTTGACAATAAATATTACTTTTCTTTTCTATATTTCAAAAAACTTGTTTATTACATGCAGTTTCCAGAAATTCGCTTTCCATTTCTATACTGGGTATCACAAGTGACCGGGTAGGTACGATTATTTTATGAATTAAATTACGATGTTCTTGTTTTAAATGCAAGTTTGTGTTGTATTTCTTGGCATGTCATCTCCTATCTCGGAAAACTTAATGTAGCCATATGAAATTGAATTCATAATAATGTTAAATTAATTAAAGTTGCTTCTATTTGTTTAAGTTAATACCTAATATGACAAAAATTATATTTTAGGTCCTTCATCACGATTTTACTGTAGTATTTGTGGTCGCAATTACAAGAGGAAAAAACATCTAATTCAACATACTACTTATGAATGTGGAAAACCTCCAACATTTGCTTGTAAATTATGTCCTAAGAGATGTCATCTAAAGGGTAATTTAACTAAACATTATAAAATTCATTTTCCCACTAAGAGGGAAAACAAAAGAAAACCTTGAATATAAATAATATGTATTTGCATTTTGACAATAAATGGTCAGTTATATTTCAATCGATTTTATTTAAAAAAAACATTCTTTACTTTACAGAGTTTTTCAAAAGGGGCTTTCTATTTCGTAGTATGAAAAGTGACCGAGCACCGAGATACAATTATTATTAAAGTAAACTTTGATGTTTGTTGTTAATGTTTTTAACATTTGTTTAAAACAAATGTGTTTTGTTGTACATTTGCTTGCAATATAGAAATTAAAAGATAACCCACAAAACAAAAATTTTGACAATATAAATGTTCATTTTTTTTCAATTTACGTATTTAGAAATGTATTTAAAAGGAGCATTCTCTATTATACAGTGTGTCCAGTATAACATGCACAGCATGGGGATCTCGGACACCGTAAGAGATACGAAGTCGGTTAAATGGAAAAAATTGTGCACGATTTTATGGCCACTTCGATGCCGCTTTTGTTTTTTGAAAAAATTTATTAGCACTCTAGATATTGAGGTAAAACTGAAAAATTGCATTTTCTTTAAATGCTTATAACTTTTTTATTAATGGAGATAATTTCAATTTTCAAAAAAGAGATAATAGGCACTACTAAAATGCAAGTAATTAATTTATAAAATAATTTTTTTAGTGCGCCGTTTTGGAGATATGATGCAAACTTATGTTTTTTTAAATACAAACCTAACCTCAATTTTATGTTTTTAAAAAGCTAATTTTTTTCTCTTTTCAAAAATATAAGGGTTGATAGGTTTATTTTTAAAATTTTTTCAGAAGGTACTTTTTTTCGAATTATTTTGATCGTTTTTTGATATTTATTTATTTAATTCAGTTGTTTCTTTTTTATGAAATTGTTTCATAACAAACTTGATTTTTAAAATTTATTTGAACATAAATAACAAAATATTCTATTTTAGTATTACCGTAAAGGAATTTAAAAAACTAACCCTATCAACCCTTATATTTTTGAAAAGAGAAAAAATTTTGCTTTTTAAAAACATAAAATTGAGGTTAGGTTTGTATTTAAAAAAACATAAGTTTGCATCATATCTCCAAAACGGCGCACTAAAAAAATTATTTTATGAATTAATTATTTGCATTTTAGTAGTGCCTATTATCTCTTTTTTGAAAATTGAAATTATCTCCATTAATAAAAAAGTTATAAGCATTTAAAGAAAATGCAATTTTTCAGTTTTTCCTAAATATCTAGAGTGCTAATAATTGTTTTCAAAAAACAAAAGCAGTATCGAGGTGGCCATAAAATCGTGCACAATTGTCTCCATTTAACCGACTTCGTATCTCTTACGGTTTCCGAGATCCCCATGCTGTGCACGTTATACTGAACACACTGTATACAGCTTCTAGAAAAACGCTCTACAGTTTTTAATACGACATGTGACCTGATATCCGATAATTTTTATGAATTGCTTTCCCATTAATTTCCCATTGCTACTGAGCGACGACTTTCCAGTTCTTCAATATTTCATAAATAATTGTTATGCAAAATTTACCTTTATTGAAGCAAACTAAATTCCAAAAACCCAATAAAAATAAATCGCGAGATTTATTCGTTACTAATCCCAGGATTTGGAGATTGAAAAATCCGACGGAATCCCGGGATTGTAAATCCTAATTATTTAATAACTAAACTGATGGTTGTAATTAATTAGTTTTTTACTGTTTGTTGCCTTCTTATCCTTATATTGCGGAAAACTCAGTGTTCCCAACTCTACATTATAGCATATTAAAAACTTAATTGAAACTGCTCCAATTTATTTAAATTAATATCTAATATGACAAAAATTATATTTTAGGTCCTTCATCACGCTTTTCGTGTGTGTGCGGTCGTAGTTATAACAGCAAAATGGCTTTGCTTCGTCATACTAAATACGAATGTGGAAAAGCTCCAACATTTGCTTGCGACTTGTGTCCTAAAAAATGTCATCAAAAATACAATTTAAAATTACATTATCGCATTCATTTATCTTCTAAGAGAGGAGGAAGAAAACGAACTGAATAGCTGAGTGTTTGAACGAAATAACTCTTGAGTTTAAAAATTTATGTTTTCTTTTGACAATAAACGGTAATTTTCTTTTGTTCGTATTAATTTAAAAAACAAAAAACCCTTATTATACGGTGTTTTCAGAAAAGCGTTTTCGGCAGCTTAGTATGACGACTGCCGGTCACTCGTCACGCGGTTACACGAGATTTGCACCTACCCGGTGTAGGTGCCAATCTCTTCTATTTATTTATAATAATCATAATGACGAAAATCATATTTCAGGTACTTTGTCACGATTTGATTGTGTTTGCGGTCGCAGCTATAAAAGAAAAAAGACTTTAAATTATCATACTAAATATGAATGTGGAAAAGCTCCAACGTTTGCTTGTGACTTGTGTCCTAAAAAATGTCATCGAAAATGGAATTTAAAATTACATTATCGCCATCATTTATCTTCTAAGAGAGGAGGGAGAAAAATGAACAACGTATAAGCTGAGTGTTTCCTCGAAGTAACTCTTGAGTTTAAAAAATTTATGTTTCTTTTGACAATAAACAATAATTTTGGTTTGGTTAATTGGTATTATTTTAAAAAGCAAAAAATCCTTATTATGCGGAGTTTTCAGAAAAGCGCTTTCGATTTTTTCGTATGACGAGTGCGGGTAGGTGCAAATCTCTTCTATATATTTATAATAATCATAATGACGAAAATCTTATTTCAGGTCCTTCATCACGATTTTACTGTGTTTGCGGTCGCAGTTATAATAGAAAAGATAGTTTAAGTCGTCACACTACATACGAATGTGGAAAAGCTCCTACATTTGCTTGTGACTTGTGTCCAAAGAAATGTCATCAAAAGTCGAGTTTAGTCTCACATTATCGAATTCATTTTTCTTCCAAGAGAAGAGGAAGAAAAGGAACCTAAAATACTGTGTGTCTACGAAAAAAATCCGAGTTTTGAAAATTTATATTTGTATTTTGAGAATAAACGTTAATTATCTTTCAATCAATATTTTCTAAGAAAGGAGGAACAAGAAGGAACAAAGTATAAGCTGAGTGTTTTCACAAAATAAGTTTGAGCTTAAAAAATTTGTGTTTTCTTTTGACAATAAACGGTAATTTTCGTTAGTTGGTATTATTTTAAAAAACAAAAAATCCTTATAATACGGAGTTTTCAGAAAATTGTGTTCGATTTCTTAGTACGACGAGTGTGACCGGGTATGTGCAAATATCTTCTATTTATTTATAAAAATTATAATAACAAAAATTTTATTTCAGGTCCTTCATCGCGATTTTACTGTGTTTGCGGTCGTAGTTATAAAAGAAAGACGCATTTAAGTGTTCATACTACATACGAATGTGGAAAAGCTCCAACGTTTGCTTGTGACTTGTGTCCTAAAAAATGTCATCGAAAATCGAGTTTAAACTCACATTATCGAATTCATTTTGTTTCTAAAAAAGGGAGAGAAGAAAACGAACATAAATAAGTTGAGTGTTTCCACGCAATGACTGATGAGTTTAAAAAAATCTTACTTTTATTTTGACAATAAACGTTCATTTTCTTTCAATCAGTTTTATTGTAAAATTACATTTCTGATTATACAGAGCTTTTAGAAAGGCGCTTTCTATTTCTGAGTACAAGAAATGATCAGGCGAGTAAATATTAATTCTATAATAATTTGCTATTGTATGTGCCTTGTGTCTATCGACTTTTCTCATCTTTTATCAGGGAAAACCGATTGGTCCCATTTGAAATTAAAATCAAATTAATATAAATCTGGTTTTAAATAGCTTATTTTTATTTAAAATAATCGTAATGACAGAAATCATATTTGTAGGTCCTTTATTACGATTTGACTGTGTTTGCGGTCGCAGTTATAAAAACAAAACAAGTTTCAGTCGTCATACTACATACGAATGTGGAAAAGCTCCAACATTTGCTTGTGACTTGTGTCCAAAGAAATGTCATCAAAAGTCGAGTTTAGTCTCACATTATCGAATTCATTTTTCTTCCAAGAGAGGAGGAAGAAAAGGAACCTAAAATACTGTGTGTCTACGAAAAAAATCCGAGTTTTGAAAATTTATATTTGTATTTTGAGAATAAACGTTAATTTTCTTTCAATCAATTTTATTTTAAAATTACCTTATTTTACAGATTTTTGAGAAAGGCTCATTCCATTTCTTTATGTGACGAGTGACCGGGTAGGTACGATTATTTTTGAAGCGACTTAATGCTTATTGTTAGTTTTTTGCGTCTCGTCTGTTGGTATCTTTCATCTTTTATTGCTAAAATTGAATTTGAAATCGAAAGGATACATATTTGGTTTACATAAATACCTAGCTTTTATTTATTTAAAATAATCATAATGACAGAAATCGTATTTTAGGTCCTTCGTCACGATTTCACTGTGGGTGCGGTCGTAGTTATAACAGAAAAGATAATTTACTTCGTCATACTAAATTCGAATGTGGAAAAGCTCCAACATTTGCTTGTGACTTGTGTCCAAGAAAATGTCATCAAAAGTCGAGTTTAGTCTCACATTACCGAATTCATTTTTCTCCCAAGAGAGGAGGAAGAAAGTGAACCAAAAATGTTTTGTGTCATTTTATCAATAAACGATAATTTTCTTTCAATTAATTTTATTTTAAAATTACCTTATTATACAGACTTTTCAGAAAGACACTTTCCCTTTCTTAGACCCGGTTTTTCAGTTGCTGGTTAACCAGAAATTTCTTGATTAAATTTTTAATTTTATGGTTTTTGAGTTGACGCTTATGTTATATTCCATTACTACAAGCAACAAAATTAACCAGAGATATGTGGTGAAGTAACCACAATATTAACCAGCAACTCAAAAAATTGGGCCGTAGTGTGACAAGTAAGTAGGTTTGATTAGTTTATAAGTAACCTAATGATTATTGTGTGTCTTGTGTCTGTTAGCATCTCTCAGTTTCGATCGGGGAAAACTGTACCAATTTGAAATCCAGATCAAAGTAATATTTTGATTCAAATAGCTCCTATTTATTTCAAATAATTATAATGATAGAAGTCATATTTTAGGTCCTTCGTTACGATTTGACTGTGTTTGTGGTCGCAGTTATAAAAGAAAAGAAAGTTTAGGTCGTCACACTACATACGAATGTGGAAAAGCTCCTACATTTGCCTGTAACTTGTGTCCAAAAAAATGTCATCAAAAGTCGAGTTTAGTCTCACATTATCGAACTCATTTTTCATCTAAGCGAGGAGGAAGAAACAAAACTAAATAAACTGTGTTTCTGATAAATCTGATTTAAAAAAATTTATATACATCCTTTCATTTTGATAATAAACGTTCAAGTTCTTACAGTTAATTTTATTTAAAAAACCGGTTTGTATTATACAGAGTTTTCTGAAAAGCGCTTTCCATTTCTCAGTATGACAAGTAAATGGTACTAACTATAGTTAGTACTACACTCCATTCAGCGACCAGAAATAGCTAGGCCACTCCCCACAAATGCTACATGTAAGTCCCAATTAAAAAAATAAAACTTTTTTATTCAAAATGGCGGACCCTAGAACGAATTTCCCATTTTGTGGCTTTCGCTTATAACTTGGTCGGTAATCATTAATATAAAAATTTCAAAACGGCATTGTATAACCAAAATATGCCTTGCTTTTCACTTAGTCGATATTGAAAATTGTTTCAAAATTGCCTAATACCTACCTTTAAAGAGTCAAAGTGGTCAAAAATTTGAAATGGATTTTCTTAAAATTTCCTTTGCCACATTTTTTCTTTTGGATATGTTACAGACAGTGCCATTCTCTATTAAAATCTAAATTTCTATCAAATTCGCTCGAGCCGATTCGGAGTTATGATTTTTTGAATACCAAATTTTCTAAAATCTCTAATTTCTTTTGTAATAAAAATGAAAACTTGACACTATTTTCGGTTAACAAAACGCTTCTGGTTAAACCGGAAATTATTGAAATATCAAATGTTTTTAGGAACATATTATATTTTTAAATATTTTAAAAGGTCGTACAATTTGCTGTTACACGATACCAAACAAATATTTTGATTTTCTATTTAACTGGAAATGCAAACAACTTTCTTAATTTTAATGCTATACAGGGTGTCTCAAAAAGAATGGGACAACGATTAGTCACAGGTTCTCTAGGTTAAAATAAACCGATTAAACCTAATATACCTTAATACAAAGTTCTTCGGTTTCCAAGTTAAAAGACCTTAAAGTTCAATTTTTAATATTTTCTTTTTATGATAATTTCCAAATATTTACTTCAAATTTGGAACAGGTGCTTATTATTACGAAGTACACCAGTAGAAAATTTTTCATAAAGTAAGCTTGACTATAAGAGGCACTTAACCTATCTTCTATAACTTGGTTTAGCTATAACTTTGTTATAGCTTGGTTTAATCGGTTTATTTTAACCTAGAGAATCTGTGACCAAGCGTTGTCCCATTCTTTATGAGACACCCTGTATATTTTTCAATGTTTTGAAAGCTTGTAAAATTAGCTTTCCGAAGATATTAAATTAAATTTTAATTAATAAAAAACAGAACTACAAGATGTGACGGGCAGGAAAAAGTTTATAGTATGGCCACATCCGTTGTTTTAATACAAGTTTGTGATTTTGTCTTCTGTTTGTTGGCATCTCTTACTGGAAAAAACAATGTCCATCTGAAATCAAAATTATAATAATATTAAAATAATTAAAATTGCTACTATTTATTTTAATTAATACCTAATATATGACAAAAATTATATTTTAGGTTCGTCACGATTTTACTGTGTTTGCGGTCGCAGTTATAACAGAAAAGTGAATTTAAATCGTCATACTAAATACGAATGTGGAAAAGCTCCAACATTTGCCTGTGACTTGTGTCCAAAGAAATGTCATCAAAAGTCGAGTTTAGTCTCACACTATCGAATTCATTTTTCTTCTAAGAGAGGAGGAAGAAACGAACCTAAGTAAACTGTGTTTCTACGAAATAAATCTGAGTTTATAAAATTTATACATATTTTATGTTTTTCGAAAGGTATTTTCCATTTCTCAATATGACAAGTAATCGGATAGTAGTTAGTACTAGTAGAGTATAGTTTAACTGAAGATATTCCTGTTTTAAATACAAGTTTGTTATTTTGTTTGTCTTGTGTTTGTTGGCGTCTCTCATCCTTTACATATTAATTTATTTAAATTAATATGACAAAAATTATATTTTAGGGCCTTCAACACGATTTTACTGTGTTTGCGGACGCAGTTATAACAGAAAACATAATTTAGCTAATCATACTAAATTCGAATGTGGAAAAGCTCCAACATTTGCTTGTTACTTGTGTCCAAAAAAATGTCATCGAAAGTCGAGTTTAGAATCACATTATCGAATTCATTTATGTTCTAAGAGAGGAAGAAGAACGGATCCTAAATAAGCTATGTACTAGATCTACGAAATAAATCTGTATTAAATCTGTATAAAATGTATTTCCATTTTGACAATAGACGTTCATTTTCTGTCAGTATATTTTATTTAAAAACAACAGTTCTTGGTATACATAGTTTTCCAAATGGTGCTTTTAATTTCTCATTCATAACTGAACATATTCTTATTTTTAATTTAAGTTTGTTGTTTTATTTCTATTTTCTTTTGTTGGCATCTCTCATCCTCCGTTGGTGAAAATTTAGTTTGACCATGTGAAATAGAAATTATAAGAATATGAATGTGTATTACTTATTTCTAGTACCTTCATAAATAATGTTTATTTTATTTTGTTCTTGTATTTTTTTCATAACTTTCAATTGAGTAATGTATTGTATACTATGTAATTAGAAAACTAAGATGAAATTTTAGTTATGGTTTGGCTACGTTTCGGCTCCTATCCAGCGATATTCATCTTATTTCAAGTTTTATTACAAAGTTTTACAATTTGCTTTTCTTTTAATTATCGAAAAAAATTCAAAAACAAAATAATAATTTGATTTAAATTGCTTCTATTTCTTTAAAATAATAATATAACAAAAATTATATTTTAGATCTTTCGTCTCGATTTTACTGTCAATGTGGGCGCAATTATAAGAGGGAAAGTTACCTAATTCGACACTTAAAATTCGAATGTGGAAAAGCGCCAACATTTGCTTGTGACTTATGTCCTAAAAAATGTCTTCGAAAGTCGAATTTAAAATCACATTATCGAACTCATTTCCCTTCTAAAAGAGCGAATACAGAAGAAAACGAACCTAAATAAACAGAATGTTTCTACGGAATAAATCTGAGTTTTTACATTTTATTTACTTTTTTACAATAAATACATTTTCTTTCAGTCAATTTTATTTTGAAATATAATAAATATATTAATAAAAATAAACCCTTTTAGGCAGTTAAGTTGCATAAAATATTATACATATTTTAGATTTTCCTACTTTCTCCTAAAAAAATTTAACAAAAGACGCAAATTTTATCATCTCTTTTATACTTTGGGGACACCGTGGCAAGTTGTAACTTCACGGGGCAAGTTGAAACATAGTTAGAATTTCCTAAACAATAAATTTTTCAACACCGCTTTTTGTGTTCTACTAAATTAGATGATCAATACAAGAATATTTTGCAAAAGAATCCCTGATTGATAATAAAACATTGACGAGAAAAAAAAGCAACAAATTTTTTTTGTTGCAATTTGCCCCGGTCTCCCCTACGTTAAAAATATTTATAAACGGTAGTTGAGTGTTTATCAGAAGACTGATATAGCACGCTCCTGTGCAATCCCTCAAATTCGGGAATGTAATAAGCTACGTCCGATACGAATATGCGACCGTGTATAATTCTGATTATTTTATAAGTAACCTAAAGGTTCATATTCTTCATTTTAATTGGTAGTTAATAATGGTAGTAAATGCAAATATGTTATTAATGTACAAAAAGAAGAGAGAGATGACCACCTACACGAAGATAAAAATCAAAAAATAATTTAGCATGATTATGATCAAGTTGGTCGAAACGTCGAGATGAATAAAAATTAATTCATACGATCCTTTTTTATTAACCAAATATTGCCAATTAAAATGAAAAATTTAAAAAAATTAGTGGTTATGAGCAAGCAGTAAAAACTAAAGGTTCATTTTCACACGAAATTAGGCGATATTATATTATTTAAGTAGTGATTTAACTTAAAAAATTAACGAGCGTTTTACAACATTGTTCAAATTAATTCACAATGTTATTCTTCTATCAAGGGCGTAAAATTATAGATTTTGGCCCGTACGTGTGAGAGATGTTTTACGAGGCGTAGACGAGAGAAACCCGGAGAAACACATCGGGGAAAACTTAATTGTATTCATCGGAAATTGAAATTATAGTATATAAAAAATTAATTAAAATTGATACTATTTATTTAAATTAATACCTAATATGACAAAAATTATATTTTAGGTTCTTCATCACGATTTTACTGTGTTTGTGGTCGCAGTTATAACAGAAAAGAAAATTTTCTACGTCATACTAAACTCGAATGTGGAAAAGCTCCAACATTTGCTTGTGACTTGTGTCTTAAAAAATTTCATCGAAAGTCGAGTTTAAACTCGCATTATCGAATTCATTTTTCTTCTAAAGGAAGAGGAAAAAAACGAACCTAAATAAGCTGTGTTTCTTTACGAATTAAATCTGAATTTATATTTTCATTTTTACAATAAACTTTCATTATCTTTCAAACAATTTTATTTTATTATACAGTTTTCCAGAAGGCGTTTTGAACTCTCAGTACCTAAGACTAATTCGGTAGTAGTAAGGGTTATAGGGTATCGGTACGATTATTTATAAAATTTAACTGTTAATAATTTTGTATTTATTTTACTTTGTTAGTGCATTTTTTTAAACATTTAACAATATTATGTTACAAGTAGATAATGCATGACTATCTTGGGTAAGTTTATTTATTTAATTTTATAATAATGAAAACGAGTCCAAAAAAGTCTAATTATGTACGAGTTACATACAAAATTTTGTGGTCGACTGCTTCAAACATTTTATATTAAATTTATATTTTTGTTTTTTAAGTCTTCTAATGAGAATCATATCCCAATAATTTAACAATTTCATAATGTTGGGGATGAATCTTAACCAATAAAATTGTATGTACCTTTGACACTAGAGTCTAATTTACTTTATCATAATCAAATTATGAACACTACTGTAAACTGTACAAAAATCAAGAGTCGAACACAAAATCAATTTAATTAAAATATAGTTTGTATTTATTTAAAATAATAATATGACAAAAATTATATTTTAGATCCTTCGTACCGATTTTACTGTCAATGTGGGCGCAATTATAAGAGGGAAAGATATCTAATTCGTCACCTTAAATTCGAATGTGGAAAACCTCCAACATTTAAATGTGACATGTGTCCTAAAAAATGTCTTCGAAAAGCGGATTTAAAATCACATTATCGAATTCATTTTTCTTCTAAGAGAGGAAGAAGAAAATAAACCGAAATAAACTGGATGTGTACTAAAAAAAATCTGAGTTAAAAAAAATTATATGTATATTCATTTTCGCAATAAACGAAAATTTAATTTAAATTTTATTTCAAAACAACAATCCTTATTATACAAAGTTTTCCTAAAGGCGTTTTCCATTTCTTATGGGGATTTGCACCGGTTACATATAACTGTCAGATAGTTTATTTGGCAGATAAGTTGTAAAAATATAATTTATTTGCCTCTTAAACTAAAATCGGTGCAAAAGGTCATAAGTAGAAGGTAATTTTGTAGAAAATTTATTCGTCAGTTATTTGATTTATCCTACAGTAGATGAAGGAGCAAAGGTCTTTGACAACTTATCTGCCAAATAAACTATCTGCCAGTTGATATGTAAACGGTGCAAACGCGCATTAGTATGACAAAAGTAATTGGGTAGTTAGATACCATTATTGAAGCTTATTTTTGTTTTTAATCCAAGTAGTGTAGTTAATTTTTTTTTCTTAATCCGTCGAAAACATTCCTGTGAGTGTGTGTATAAAATGTCTCAACCCAATTTTGACTGGAAGGCACTTATTCTTTGATTTTAATGTATAATTTTGACTTTTTCAAGTTTTCATTTCACTATTTTTATAATAACTTCACTTGTATTAGTCGGATCGGGACCAAAAAATGTTCGTTTTCTTTATAATAAATCTCTCTTTAAAACTGCCTAGGTTAAAATAATTTATATTAATTTCCTAACCTAAAAAATATTAAAAACTGTCCTCATTGGTGGGTCGTAGGTTTTCATAGAGAACTTTAATTTTAATTAATGTTATGGTATGAAACTTTAGGAAGTTGTAGCTGATATAGGAATAAATCCATATTGCAAGTTTTGCTTAAAAATATTAAGAACAACGGCTAAAATTTGGGTTTTGGTTCAAATTTTCTTTTTCATATTTGTTTTGTGCAATTGGTGGTATCGCAATACTTTTTCTCTTGAAATTATTTTATATTTAGAATATAATAATTTCTGGCAAAGTTATTCTAAAAATAGTAAAACGGAAGCTTGAAAAAGTCAAAATTATGTCGAAGAATAAGTGCCTTCCGGTCAAAACTGGGTTGAGACATTTTATACACAGACTCACAGGAATGTTTCGTCGGATTAAGAAAAACAGAAAAAAAAATCCAAAAATCAGGATAAATTGTGGTTCGTTGACTACACTAAAGTTTTTTTTTGTCTTGTGTTCGTTAGTGTTTCCTATCTTCTACTTATGAAAACTCAAAGCGCACAACTGAAATTGAAATAATATTAAATTAATTGAAATTACTATCTACTATTTATTTAAATTATACCTAACATAAGAAAAATTATATTTTAGATCTTACACCACGATTTTACTGTGTTTGCGGTCGCAATTATAAAAGAAAACATCATTTAAATAATCATACTAAATATGAATGTGGAAAAGATCCATCATTTGCTTGTCACTTGTGTCCTAAAAGATGTCATCGAAAGTCGAGTTTAGAATCACATTATCGAATTCATTTTTCTTCTAAGAGAGGAAGAAGAAAATGAACCTAAATAACTGTGTATCTACGGAAAACTGTTGAGCTATAAAAAATTATGTATATTCATTTTGAGAATAAACGTGAATTTTATTTAAATTTTATTTAATAACAGCAGTCTTTATTATACAAAGTTTTCCTAAAGGTGCTTTACAATTCTTAGTAAGACGTTTGGATGTTTAATAAAGACGTGTATAAAATAAAATAACGTGTATACACGTGTATGTGTATACATACAGAGAGGCCTAAAAGGGTGGAACGGCCTTAATAACTTCTAAACGAATTGACCAAATAGAAGAAGAATTGGAAGAAGTAAATAATGTAATTTTTATAACGTAATATTTAAAAAAAATTATCGTTAACATCTTCAGAGTAAGGGGTAAGTTTTTTGAAATAGCAAGGGGGGTATTTTATGGTATTTTATGAAAGAGCATTTCATTCTGATTTCCGACATGTGCTATAAATTTGGGATTTTGATTAAAAAAAATTTTTAATTTTTGGAATTTCCGATGAAAATGAATAAGGGAATTTTTACAAAAAGTTTTCCAAATGCACTTCTGTTAAATTATTTAACTTTTTTAATCAAAACCCCTATTTGTAGCACATGTCTGAAATCATTACTCTGAAGATTTAAATAATAAAATTTGTTAAACGCTATCAAAAAATAGGAAAAATTACGTTATTTACTTCTTCCAAATTTCATTCCATTTGGTCATTCGTTAAGAAGTTATTAAGGCCGTTCCACACTTTTAAACCTCTCTGTATGACCGGACACACTGACAAACTTTGAGAAATATGTATATATGTAGATTAAATTAATTTAAAATGCTATCTACTTTTTATTGAAATTGACACCTAACATGAGAAAAATTATATTTTAGGTCCTTCATCACGATTTTACTGTGTTTGCGGTCGCAGTTATAAATGGAAAGAGACTTTGAATTATCATATTAAATACGAATGTGGAAAAGCTCCAACATTTGCTTGTGACTTGTGCCCTAAAATGTTTCATCGAAAGTTTAGTTTACAGTCACATTATCGAATTCATTCTAAGCCAGAAAACAGAAACAAAGCAGTGTCCTAAAAACGTCATTGAAAGTAGAGTTAGAATCACATTATCTAATAATTTCTCTTCTAAGAGAGGAAGAAGAAAATGCACCTAATAAAAAGGGTGTCCACGGAAAACTGTTAAATTAAAAAAAATTATGTATAGGTATTCATTTCGAGAATAAAGGTGAATTTTATTTAAGTTTTATTTAAATTTTATTTAAAAACAACAATCTTTATTATACAAAGTTTTCCGAAAGGCGCTTTCCATTTTTTAGTAAGACAAGTAATTGGCATCTTCTATCCTCTACTTGAGAAAACTCAATACGCGCATCTGAAACTGAAATTATAGTAATATTAAATTAATTGAAATTGCTACGTTTTTATTTATATTAATAAGTCAATGAGAAAAATTATTTTTTAGGTCCTCCATCGTCACGATTTTACTGTGTTTGTGGTCGCAGTTATAAAAGAAAGAAGCATTTAAGTGTTCATACTAAATACGAATGTGGAAAAGCTCCACAATTTGCTTGTGACTTGTGTTCTAAAAAATTTCATCGAAAGTCCACTTTAAACAAACATTATCGAATTCATTTTTCTTCTAAAGGAAGAGGAAAAAAACGGACCTAAATAAACTGTGTGTCTACGGAAAACTGTTGAGTTAAAAATAAATATATATATTCATTTCGAGAATAAACGTGAATTTTATTTAAATTTTATTTAAAAACAACAATCCCTATTATACAAAGTTTTCCGAAAGGCGCTTTCCATTTTAAGACAAGTAATTGGATCTCCTATCCTCTACTTGGGAATGCTCAATGCGCGCATCTGAAATTGAAATTATAGTAATATTATATTAATTGAAATTGCTACGTGTTTATTTAAATCAATAACTCAATGAGAAAAATTATTTTTTAGGTTCTTCAGCCTCACGATTTTACTGTGTTTGCGGTCGCAGTTATAAAAGAAAGACTCATTTAAGTGTTCATACTAAATACGAATGTGGAAAAGCTCCAAAATTTGCTTGTGACTTGTGTCCTAAAAAATGTCATCAAAAGTCTAACTTAAAGACACATTATCAAATTCATTATAAGGGAGAAGACAGAAGAAAATGAACTTAATTAAGCTGAGTGTTTGTACGAAATATATTTCAGTATAAATATCTATTTGGAAAATAAACGTTCATTTTATTTCAATCAATTTTATTTTATTATACAGTATTCTGGAAAGCGCTTCCATTTTTCAGTAAGGGGAAAGTGGAGAATAATGATCCTTCGGGTAAAATGATCCCCTTAATAATTGAGGAAACCAAAGGTACCATCTAGGCTCTGCCGTGGCAGAATGTCATAGTTCAAGTTCTTTACACGTTACAAGTTGTTTATTTACGAGCAGTTCAGCTAGTAAGTTCTAAGGCGCTCGTTTATTTTGTAAGGAATTGATATAAGGTAAGAGCTTTTTAAATTATGTACCTATTTGACCTATATGGTGTTATTTATTTAATGGGATATGTGTACAACTTGTTATGGTATACGATATTTGGACTTTAGGAACCTTAAATAGTTAAACGCATATCTCCTCATCGAAAATTTGTAGGTTAAGTTAGATCCATTAAGTGCAATTGGAGCAAAACGGTCCCTCTGTTGGTAGTGCATAATGATCCCAAGATCATTTTATCCACTCATAGGAAACAACATTTATTAAATGGGTTAAAACATTTTTGTATATCCGGTAAACATAACTTTACTAAAGAACCTCACCTAATATATTGTTATGCTTATAATTATGAAACTCAATCACAAATACGTAGTTAGGTATTATTCAGAGTTGGATCGTTTTACCCGATTGAAGGGATCGTTTTATCCCCACCTTTGGGGTAAAATGATCCTTTTGCTGGGTGGGCATTATGTCCATGGCTACTAAAGTTCTTTAATCATTTAACCCAGGTGACCTTGCCCCCATAGTAAACTACGCTCTTTCTATTATAAACAAAATTCGATTTTTTAACACTTACTTTAGTTCCTCTATGAGGTATTCGTTTTTAGAGGGATCATTATACCCCACCCTCCCCTACCTATGACAAGTAATCGGGTAGTAGGGTTATAGGATATAGGTACAATTGTTTTTAAAAGTTAACTAATAATATTCTTATTTTTAATTTACTGTGTTACTACATTTTTTTAAATATTTAATAAAAAATTGTAATTTGATTAAAATAGCTTCTATTTATTTAAAATAATAATATGACAAAAATTATATTTTAGATTCTTCATCACGATTTTACTGTCAGTGTGGGCGAAATTATAAGAGGGAAAAATATCTAACTCGTCACCTGAAATTCGAATGTGGAAAAGCCCCAACATTTGCTTGTGACTTATGTCCAAAAAAATGTCTTCGAAAATCGAATTTAAAATCACATTATCGAATTCATTTTTCTTCTAAAAAGGCAAATACAGAAGAAAACGAACCGAATGTTTCTACAAAATAAATCTGAGTGTTTAATATTTATATTTCCTTTTTGACAATAAATATCATTTTCTTTCAAACAATTTTATTTTAAAATTATTACACAGAGTTTTCAGAAAGGTGGCGCTTTCCATTTCTTGGTATGACATATACTCCAATTTTTTAAAGACTACCGACACGTGACCACCTTTATATGTATAAATAAAGTAGATAACGACTTATTTTGTGAGTTTAATTATTTAATTTAGTTAATACATTTACTGTTAATTATTATTAAATATTTATTTAGCAAATTTATAATTAAATTAATTATTTATTGAATATTTTAAAAGTCACGTGTTGGTAGTCTAAAAATTCGACTATACCTATAAGTATGATTATTGTATAAGTAACTTAATGGTTGTTTTATTAGCATCTCTCATCTTCTATCGGAGAAAAGTGAATGTGTACTCACCTGAAATCGATTATAAAAAAAGTTTGATTTAAATTGTTACTGTTGATTTGAATTAATCATATGACAGAATCGTATTTTAGGTCCTTCGATACGATTTCACTGTCGGTGTGGTCGCAATTATAAAAGAAAAAAGGATTTACTGGTTCATACTAAATTTGAATGTGGGAAAGCTCCAAGATTTGCTTGTGACTTATGTGACAAAAAATGTCATCGAAAGTCGAATTTAAAGTCACATTATCGAATTCATTTTTCTTCTAAGACAGACAGACAGAAAGACAGAAAACAGAAGAAAACGAAAATAATTAAACTGAATGTTTCTACGAAATAAATCTGAGTTTGTAACATTTATAATTTCCTTTTAACAATAATAAATCTTTTTCTTTCAAAAATTGTTTTTTTAAGTATATTCCTTATTAGGAGTTTTCAGAAGTGCTTTTCATTTCTGTGTATTTCAAATACCTAGTATGGTTGTTATTAATACAAGTTTTTGTTGCATTTGTCTTGTGTATTTATAATCTTCTTTAAGGAGAAATTTTATTTTAATTGCTACCATTTATAAATTAATCATTATGACAAAAATTATATTCTAGGTCCGTCGTCACGAGTATACTGTGTTTGTGGTCGCACTTATAAAAACAAAGGACATTTAAATTACCACCTTAAATACGAATGTGGAAAAGCTCCGACATTTGCTTGTGACCTGTGTGACAAAAAATGTCATCGAAAGTCGAATTTAAAGTCACATTATCGTATTCATTTTTCTTCTAATACAGAAAAGAGAAGAAAACGGACCTAAGTAAACTGAATGTTACTACGAAATAAATCTGAGTTTATAACAATTATAATTTCATTTTTACAATAAACAATCTTTTTCTTTAAAAAACTGTTTTTTTAAATAATATTCCTTGGCGCTTTCCATTTCTGAGTATGACAATTATTATGTTTTTTTTTTTTTTAACCGAGGTTTAGGGGAAATCTTTATGGACTCCCCCCCCCCTGCTTGGTATTTCAGCACAGGTGGGAGTGTGGTAGAGGCCGTGCGGAATGTCGTGAACGATGAGTCACACCATCGCAGTAGTCGAAAATGTGAATAACTTGCTTGTTACTAAAAAATTTTTAAAAATTTTAAATCTCTCGTCATTTATATAAATTAGTCAATGTGTTTATCTTTTAAAATTTCACTACAATAGCCCTCTTCCTTCTAAATAGCCCCGTCTTCGCGTAGCTTTTTTCAAGGGCATCGTTCACGAGATACCGTAATACCTCTACTCGTTCCCAGGGAAGGTTACCTTGGACATACCGCACTAACCCCCGTTCCTCTTGTGGTTTACCCTCCTCAATCTACTGTGGTTGCCGAGGAGTGTTGTCTATCGTTGTGTCGTGGTTGTCGTCTTTGTCTTAGTTGTCAATTATTATGGTTGTTGTTAATTGTTTTTAATATAATTTTGTCGTTGCGTTTGTGTAGTCTCTAATCTCTCATGTAATCTCACATCTTTTTTGGGAAAAAATTTTATTTAAATTGCTCATTTATGAATTAATCATATGACCTAAAATTATATTCTAGGTCCATCGTCACGACTATACTGTGTTTGTGGTCGAAGTTATAAAAAAAAAGGAGACTTAAATTATCATATTAAATACTCATGTGGAAAAGCTCCTACATTTGCTTGTGACTTGTGCCCTAAAATGTTTCATCGAAAGTTTAGTTTACAGTCACATAGTTTACGAATTCATTCTAAGATGGAAGACAGAAGAAAACAAACTTAAGTAAGCTGAGTGTGTTTCTACGAAAGAAACCTGAGTTATAAAAATTTATATTTCCTTTTTGACAATAAACGTTCATTTTATTTCAAGAAATTTTATTTTAATAAACCATTCCTGATTATACAGAGTTTACAGAAAGGCTCTTTCCACTTCTCAGTGTAACACATGCTCAGGCTTGGTAGTTATAGTAGTATTCAAATGAAAATAACCCACCTACCAACGACATTGCGCACCGAAAGTGGCTAAACGATCACTTATGGCCGTTTGCACCGCTTACAGAGTAACTGACAGATAGTTTATCTGGCGGATAAGTTGTAAAAATATAGTTTATTTGCCACATAAACTAAAATCGGTGCAAAAGACCATAAGTAGCAGGTATCTTTGTAGAAAATTTATCCGTCAGTTAATTGATTTAGCATACAGGTAGATGGAGGTGTAAGATTTTTGACAACAACTTATCCGCCAGATAAACTATCTGTCACGCAGCAAACGAACAATAGTGTGGAGTTTATAATACACTTTTATTTGGGGATTTAATTTTAATGTCAGTATAAACCGGTTTACGCTATTGTTAAAACCTCTTTAGGTATACTGGGACTAAAATTAAATCCTAAGGATAAATGTGTTATGTAGAATTCGGCCTTAGATGATCAGACGACTAAAATTCGTCAGTACATTTATGATCATAACTGTAGAAACCGTATCTTCAAGCAATTTGGCACCCATTCGACTAATTAAAGTTCTTCGCGCGCCGGTGGGTTCTTTTCAATTGAATACTAGAGTACGGCCGTAATAAGTACCAATTAAATTACCTACTTAAATATCCTCTCTACAATTTTAAACGGTTTTGAACGGGTGCACAGATTTTCAATTTCTTTTTTTATAACGGCCGTTTATGTATCTATTCTAGTACGATTATTTTATAAGCAAACTCGTGGTTGTTATTAATTGATTTTAATACAAGTTCTTTATTGTGTTTGTCTGGTCTGTGTTGGCATCTCATCTATATAGGAAAATTTTATTTAAATTTCTGCCATTTATAAATTATATCCGAGGGGTCAACCACTGTTCTGAATTTGTACATTGACTGTGAGATGACTATGCGATGACTGCCTATGACTACCATTGACTACTCAATTTTTGTACACTGACTGCAGAGAGTGGTTTACCCCTCGATTATAACCTAAAAATAAAAATATATATCATGTGACCGACAAAAATTATATTCTAGGTCCATCGTCACGAGTATACTGTGTTTGTGGTCGCAGTTATAAATGGAAAGAGACTTTGAATTTTCATATTAAATACGAATGTGGAAAAGCTCCGACATTTGCTTGTGATTTGTGTCCTAAAAAATTTCATCGAAAGTTTAGTTTAAAGTCACATTATCGAGTTCATTCTAAGTGGCTAACGGATTCCTAGCAAATTTGCTAGAGGTGGAAATTAATAGCAGAGCTATTATTCAATTTGACTTGAAATCTTTGCGATTTACCTCAAACGCTCTCATATAGTAAAATTTTTTTTATGCTTATGCTTATTTTTCGTTTCTTATGCTTAGAATTATTTTTGTGCTATTTTAGGTCATATTTTCAGAATATTTAAAAAAAAATTTGACTTGACTTTTTAATTAATAATTTTCCTTTTTTTGCTTTTTAGTGTATTACGTCACCCTAGAATTGGTTTGTCAGTAATTTTTTTTCTTAATCGGTCGAAACCATTCCTATGAGTTTGTGTATAAAATGTCTCAACCCAATTTTGACCGGAAGGCACTTCGACTTTAATGTAAAATTTTGACTTTTTCAAGTTCCCGTTTCACTATTTTTTTAATAACTTCGCTTGTATTGGTCGGATCGGGACCAAGAAATTTTCCTTTTATTTGTAATAAATGTCTCGTTTAAACTGCCTAGGTTAAAATAATTTATATTAATTTTCTAACCTAAAAATATTAAAAACTGCCGTCATTGATGACTCGTAGTTTTTTTTATAGAGAACTTGAGTAGTAATAATTAATGTTATGGTATGAACCTTTAGGAAGTTGTAGCTGATATATTAACAAATCCATATTGCAAATTAGGTTTAAAAATATTAAGAACAACAGCTAAAATTTAAATTTTGGCTCAAATTTTCTTTTTCATATTTGTTATGAGCAATTGGTGATGGTATCGTAAAAATTCTTCCCTTGAAATGTTGGAAATTTAATGCTCTTTCAGATAAAAACAAAGGGTTGAGACATTTTGTACACAAACTTACAGGAATGGTTTCTGGTTTCGACCGATTAAAAAAAATTGCTGTTACAAAAAAAGTCCAAAAATTAGGATAATTTTACTCGTTGACTACACTATTTCAAAAATATTAGAATTAAGTACATATTATTTTTCTTTTTTTCTAAGGCTCGTATACCACTACACTAATTTCAGTCCTGAATTCAGGACTAAAAAAATTGATCCAAAAGACATTTGAAATTTGACGTTTTTAGACATTATTTACACACAATAATTTAGAACATGTTCCAATATATTTTATTAAAAAACGTCAAAACGTCAAACTTCGATAATTTCAACTAAAAAGTTTCATCCAATTATTTTAGTCCTGAATTCAGCACTGAAATTAGTATAGTGGCATACAGTTCCAATACAATAATTTGAAAACAAAAAAATTGGTTTTATCATTACTCCCACTCCCCATTACTAGCGTATAGTAAAATGGGGGTAGAGCGCAATTTTTTAAGGGTCAGAAGAAATAAATTTTTAATGAAAAGTTTATAGACTCCGATAACAGAAAAATCGGAGCGATCGTATTCAGGCCCATCTTTTTGAAATAAGTTATTTGAGTGCCAGCTAACACGAAATCTGGTTTGCTTCTAAAAGCAGTGACTTAAGGCTTCAGGACTGTTAATAATAAACTTCTAATTGGTGAAGAAGGCGGGAAACACACCTGAGAGGGATGCCAAAGTCAAATTTTACTTTTTATGTAAAAAGTAGTTACTTTGCCAATGAGCCACCCAAATACCGTTTATGAGTTACGAGTTGATGTTTGCGGGTGTGTAGCATAAAGACTTTAATTTCAGTCCACTTGCCACGCTCTCAGGGACATGTAGAGAGCCGATTTGTTTGGTCGATTCTTTTTATAAGAATGAAAAGATGTCGAAGCATCCTAAATGCAGTCATATTTCTTATTTTTTTCCTTCTTTAAGAATTTCTTTGAATGATCCTGAGGCTTTAAGCCACTGCTTATTTCCATAAGCAGATTTTCGTGTTCACTGGCACTCAAATAGCTTATTACCAAAAGATGGTCCTGAATACGATTACCCCGTTTTTTCTGTCTTTGCATAGTCTATTTTTTTCTACATTTTTTTACATAATCAATTACTTTTTACATCTTTTTGTTGCAATCAAAATTTTTGCTAACAAAAATATTATTCTTTAGTTCAAAGATTTGCATTTTTAAAACTTATTATGTAATTTTCATGCATATAATTTTATAATTCATGCTATTTTAAGTGCTATTTTTGGTATTTTTTATGCTTAAAAGTCCGTTCTCTAATTATAAGACAGAAAATAGATAAGAACCTAAGTAAGCTGAATGTTTCTCTGAAATTAATGTAGTTATGAAAAATTATTTGTATTTAAATTTTGACAATAAACGTTCATTTTCTTTAAATTTTCTTTTAGAAGCATTCCCAGGGCTATTTAAACAGAAAAATTTAGCAAGTAAAGTAACAATTAAAATAGAAAATTATCAACTACACTCAATAGTAAGCAATCTTTGCATTTTTTAATTTTATTTGCTACTACGCATGCGTTTAGCTAATTCTGAAGTTTTTTTCTGTATAAATAGCCATTTTCACAAAATTTCATAAAAGGCTCTTTTTATTTTATAGGGTTCATTCTGCAATCACACTTCTCTATAAAGTTCAAATAAGCTATTCCAAAAACTGGTCAATAATGTTAACTTTTTGCATGATATTGTGCAAAATTTGTTAATATTGCAAAGATTTATATTTTAGATCCATCCTCACGATTTTACTGTCATTGCGGGCGCAGTTATACCAAAAAGTATAATTTAACTTACCATACAAAGTTTGAATGTGGAAAAGCTCCAACATTTGCTTGCGACTTGTGTCCAAAAAAATTTCATCAAAAGTCGAATTTAAAAGTGCATTATCGAATTCATTCGAGAGGAAAACGAACTAAGTAAGCTGTGTTTCTACAAAATAAATCTGAGTTATAAACATTATTATTTATATATCAATTTTGACAATAAAAGTTCGTTTTCTTTCACTCAATTTTATTTTAAAAATACATTCCTTATACATAGTTCCAGTTTTTAGAAAGACGATTTCCTATTCTAGTATGCCAAGTAGTCGAATAGGTAGGGTTATTCCATAAGTAAATGATGATTATTTTTGTTTTTAATAATTTGTTTTGGTGTACTTACGTTTGTTAGCATCTCTCATCTTCTATCGAAGACAACTAAATGTGCCTATCGGAAATCGAAATCATATTATTAATCATATAATCATCATTTAACCATTTAATTAAATTAATGATGTGACAAAATTATATTTTAGGTTCTTCGGGACGATTATACTGTGTTTGCGGTCGCAGTTATGCCAGAAAACAGAATTTAACTTTTCATGCCAAATACGAGTGTGGAAAAGCTCCGACATTTGCTTGTGACTTGTGTCCAAAAAAATGTCATCGAAAGGCGAATTTAAAGGCACATTATCGAGTTCATTCTAAAAAAGAAAACAGAAGAACCTAAGTTGCTACTAATCTAATTCACTACGAAATAAGTCTAAATTATAAAAACTTATATTTTCTTTTCAACAATAAACGTTCATTTTCTTTCAAACAATTTTATTTTAAACGAGCATTCCTTATAAATATAGTATTCAAAAATGCGATTTCTATTTCTTGGGACTAATTCTACAATCACAGTATAAGTCTCAACTTAGCAATTCCGATCATATAATAACAGCTTAAAGTTATTGTAAAATCTGGTCAATTAAGTTTACTTGTTGGCATGATATTGGGAAAAATCTTTTAATATTCACTAAGATTTATATTTTAGATCCATCCTCACGATTTTACTGTCATTGTGGGCGCAGTTATAGCAAAAAGTATAACTTAACTTACCATGCAAAATACGAATGTGGAAAAGCTCCAACATTTGCTTGTGACTTGTGTTCAAAGAAATTTCATCGCAATTCGAGTTTAAACTTACATTATCGAATTCATATTGCTTCTAAGACAGAAGAAAACAAACCTAAATAAGCTGAATAAATAAATCTCAGTTTAAAACATTTTTATATTTTCATTTTCATAATAAACGATCATCTTTCAATCAATTTTATTTTTAAAAACCAGTCCTTGTGATTCGGGAGAAACGCACTAAACACACAGTAAATTTACTTTTCCTTAGAGTAAAATTATTAGAGTTAATTTTTAGTGCTTGTTTACCCTAAAAATTAACAGTAGAATATCTACATTGTCTTTTTACGCTAATTTAAGTAATTTAGGCTATTTAAGGTAAATTTACACTAACTAGACTTTTTACGCTCTTAATCGTGCATAAAACTACACTACTTCGAATAACATTTACGGTGGAAAACGTATCTATACGAAAAATTTGCAAAGCTTGCAGTTTTGTTGTTGTGTCGCTGCTGGTTCGTTTCCAAGGTTTCGTGTTCATATAAGTGCAAAATTCGTTTGTTAGTGATAATTAAACATGTAAGTGTTAATCATAATTTATTTTGTCTTCAGGAAGATAATATTTATTAGGTTATTAGAGAGTGATATAGTTACATCGTTGCGTATCTGATTTTGCTGTAATAACGGGAAGAGGTATAGCTATAATACGTGGCCATATTTACAGAAGAAAACGCAGATCGAGATCACAAATAGACATGTCGGAAGAAAGTCCTGAGTATTATTAAATGTTTGTTTTATAGTTTTAAGGTGCTCATGATTTGAAGTAAATAAACTTTATCTATAATTAAGATTTGTTTGTTTTTTACCACCTTTTCCCTAATTACAAATACTTATTTTTATTCACTTGACCCATTTTAGAGTTATTTAGCACTAATATCAGCTCTAGAGAAGGTTCTGTTTAAGTTTCCCGCCTAAAAAGGAGATAAAGAAAAGAGCTAATTCACTTTCATTTTACACTATTTCAGTGTTATAATTATAATATTATAGAGTTAATATTTGCACTAACACTAGTGTAAAGTTTACTCTAATTTTTACTCTAGTACCTAGAGTGAATTTTTAACTCTAAATAGATGGACCTGTATGGACTTAGAATAGAGTTGTCTAGAGCTGATTATTAACTCTATATTTTTTACTGTGCACCAAGGTTGTTTTACATGTTTTTACATAAGACAAAAAAAACCAAAAGTCGTAATTCAATTTTTATTGGTTTCAAGTTACAGCGTCTTAAAAGTTTGAACATTCCACTTATGATCTGATTTGGATAAGAGGGAACCAAAAGTTGGATAGAAAATTATTTACAAGGACTGTTAGGAGTGTTAGGCGATGTGCCTCTAAACATTATGCGAATGTACTACAAACTATCAGCAGGATTGCACCATGAACGTACATTATTTTGCTAGAACGCTGTAACTTGAAAACAAATAAAAATTGGGTTAAAACTTTTGCAGGTTTTTCGTGTTATTTTTACGTGTAATATACATCCCATGCGTTTGGTACGTTCCCCACGACTCACCCTGCTTACTATAAAATTCTCCGAAATGCGTTTCTTAGTGTCAATTCTACAAGTGCACATTTAGTATGGGGATAAACTGTGGTATTCTTATACTGGGACTTTTTTTAACCCCGAACTTATACCTAAGTATAAAATTCCGTGCGTTCTACAATGTTATTTTAGCATTGAAATTTTATTCCTCATTAACTGTCAGAACATAATGTTGGTATTGCTGCAAGTTAAAAAATTATTATTTGACCTAAAATTTTAGGTCTAATGGAAAAGTTTAAATATCAACATCACGAACATCACTACATAACCTCAAAAAACAAACAATTGTCTACAAAGTATAATACAATAAGGAATACTCTACAAAGAGTAAATTCTGGGCCTTTTGCTTCTAACAACTTTTGAAGTTCTACATTTCGTTTATTATTCCTGTAATTTAATATCACCGTTTTCCACATTTTTTCTATTTTTGAAAGAAACCTTTTGTTATTTAACTTCATTGTATACGTAATTGACATTTTCTACCTTAAATTCAGTACCTTAAAAGCAGAACACTGTAAGTGACTTTAAAAATAATTTGAGTTTCTTACACTGTTAGGCAGTATTCTTTGAGCTGTTTAAGTATACACTTACTAATACCCTTCTAATACCTTGCTAATACCCTAATACACACTTACTAGGAGCATAGAATAAGCACACTATATATATTATATATACTGATAAAGAAATGACACTCCCTATGATTTTGGGGTATCAATTTCTAGTGCGCAGGTTTACCAGAACTGTCAGATTGTGGAATTATGGACACTAGTTTTGAAGACGTTCTAACCTGAATTTTATCGCGTGTTTATAATAAATGTCAAAATAATAATGAAAACTGACGTAACCGTACGAATTTTCAAGTATTATTATTGTGCCATTTCCAGCAGACATACGCGCTAAAATAATATCAAAATATTTAAAATTTAGAGCGTATTTTTATTAGAATCTACTACTTATTTAAACGTTTGTTTCAACTTGATTTAATAATGTTAGTAAAAATTCATTAGTTTGCTGCAAAGTGATATTTAGCAATGAAAGATCATTCTCTCAAATTCAAATTTCCCGTTTAAATACCCTAGGAAAATTGCGCCTATAGTTCAAGGTAAGGTAATTTCCTTAGGCTCTATAGTATACAATGGGTGCATTTATGATTTGTAATTAATATTTATATAATATAATATAGTTACTCTGAAAAAATTAATTAGTTTAATTTAAAAAACATATTCCTAATAAAAAAATCTAATTTATTTGAACGTATTATTACTATTTTTTATTATACAACGTTTATTAACCTAATTCAGTAATGTCATTTACTGAATTTAAAATTAAAATGAATTTAAAATTTTAAAATGAAATGAGATCTTTCTCTCAAATTCAAATTTGCCTCTTAAATACCCTAAAAAATGGCCGCCATAGTCCAAGAACACCAAAAACTACGTTTGTTAACCTAATTTAATAATGTCAAGTGACATTTAAAAATGAAATATCTTTCTCTCAAATTCAAATTTCCCGCTTCCTAGCAAAATGGCCGCCATAGTCCAAGGTCACCAAAAACGGTGTATACGATTTCAATGGGATTTAATGCACAGTATAATAATATGCTACGCATACAGTAGTGCCGACGTGCAAAAATTGAGTCGCTAATATTGTTTTGCGCATGCGTGAATTTGTACTATCCGTTAAATGGCGGGTTATTGTTGAATACAGTGCACATTCAATATAGTCACCTATGATAAAAGAAACCAGGCAACTATTTTTTATAAATTTTATGTCGGCATGAACGATCATGAATGACAAATCGAATGTGCACGTTATTATTATATTTTTTATAAATTAAATATCTTTTATTTGCATCAAAAACCGAAACGGAAGGTACCTTGTACTAATGAAACATGATTTCAATACATTCAGATACTTATTTATGCTACCCTTTACAAATAGATATAAAAATAACAGTGACAGCTGACAGAACCTATAAAAATAATTTTGAATTTACGCGCGCTTATATACTTCATACTATCCGATTAATGGCGGACGGTGTTCAAGGTCACTGATTTTGGCGACATGAAATACAATGGGAACCATGGCGTTGTCACTACTGTATGCGAAGCAAATAAGTATACTGTGATTTAATGCGAGTGTCATTTCTTTATCAGTATATATATAATATATAGTGTGCTTATTCTATGCTAGGAGTTCCATTAATATGGTTCAAAAGAGCTCAAAGAATACTGCCTAATAGTTTAAGAAACTCAAATTATTTTCAAAGTCACTTACAGTGTTATGCTTCTAAGGTACAGAATTATTCTATAAGTTATTGTTAATTGATTTAAATAAAAGGTTTTTTATGGTTTTTGTTGACGTCTCGCACCTTTTGTGAAAAGCTAAATGCGCGCTTCTTAAATCGAAATCATAAGTACTATTTATATTATTTTAATTAATCGTAATAAATAAAATATCATGTTTTAGGTCCTTTGTCAGGATTTGACTGTGTGTGCGGTCGCAGTTATAACAGAAAAGATAATTTACTTCGTCATACTAAATTCGAATGTGGAAAAGCTCCAACATTTGCTTGTGACTTGTGTCCAAAAAAATTTCATCAAAAGTCGAATTTAAAAGTACATTATCGAATTCATTCGAGAGAAAATGAATCTAAGTAAACTTAAAATGTGTCATCGAAAATAGAATTTAAAATTGCATTATTATCGAATTCATATTTTTAAACTAAGAGAGAAGACATAAGAAAATAAACTTCAGTACACTGAATAGCTATAAATCGGAGTTTAAAACATTTATATTTTCGTTTTGACAATAAACGATCATCACTCAATCAATTTTATTTTTAAAATTCAGTCCTTAGTTACCTGAATAATGGCCTAAAATGACCAGTATCAGCGACACTTCACTTGCCAGTATCTTTGAATTCATCCAACGGTTGAGATGGATCAAGGACTGAAGGGTTGGAAAGAGTTGCAAAAGTGAGGCAACACAGTGGGCTGGAGTAAGTGGCCTAAGTGCGCATAAACCTCGGTTAAACCTCCACCCTAACAATCCTTACCTTACCAGTCCTTAGAATTGCTTAGTGTAAAATTTTACGAAAGGCGTTTCTTAGTATGACAAGCGTGTAGGTACGATTATGTTATGAGTAAACTAATATAATGGTTGTTGTTAATTGTTTTTAAGTTTTTTTATTGTGTTTATTGGTGTCTCTCAACTTCAATCGGGAAAAACTCAAAGCGCCCATCTGAAATCGAAATCATAAGAACTACTTATTATAACAAATATCTAATTTTAGGTCCTTCGTCACGATTTTACTGTATTTGTGGTCGCAGTTATAAAAACCAAAAGAGTTTAATTCGCCATAACACTAGCGAATGTGGAAAAGCTCCAACATTTGCTTGTACCTTGTGTCCTAAAAAATGTCATCAAAAGTCTAATTTAAAGAAACATTATTTAATTCATTCTAAGAGAGAAAACAGAAGAAAACAAACTTAATAAGCTGAATGTTTCTACGAAATATAAAAATGAGTTATGAAAATTTATATTTCTGTTTTGACAATAAACGATCATTTTCTTAAACAGTTCTTATTATAGAATATAGTATAAACATTTCCGAAAAGGTGTCCAAATGGAATGGATTGAAGATCGGTTATTTAAACGAAACACCCTATATATTTTATCTTTTTTAGATTCTTCATAGAGAAGTGATTTCAAAAACCTATTATGCTTATGCACGTTTTCACACACGACTCGCAATGTTAGGCATTGCTTAATTTGACATTAGCATATTTTAAGTCGAAATTAAGCTTCACCAAGTTTCAACACGCACACCACGGTTCCTAAATAAGATAAATGAAGGTATCCTTATATACCTATATACATCGGGTTAGGAGTTGTCTTAGCGTTAGGCACTTCTTGCGTAGGCAATTGCTTAGGAACCGTTGGTGAAAACGAGCATTTGGGTATCAGTATTGCATATTCCATTCCTTTTGGAGACCCTGCCCGATATGAGAAGTTACCCCTAGGTATAAGATAAGTAAACTAGTGGTTTACTAATTGTTTTAATACAATGTTTTTATTGTGTTTGTTTGAGCATCTCTTAATGTTCTCATCTAAAATCGAAATCATATGAATATACATTTAATTTAAATTGCTATCATTTATTTGAATCATATAACGCATGTTGTATTTTAGGTGAATCGTCACGATTTTACTGTGTTTGCGGTCGCAGTTATAGCAGAAAAAATAATTTAAACTTGCATACTAGATTCGAATGTGGAAAAGCTCCAACATTTGCTTGTGACTTGTGCCCTAAAATGTTTCATCGAAAGTTTAGTTTAAAGTCACATTATCGAATTCATACTAAAGCAGAAAACCGAAGAAAACCAACCTAAGTAAGCCGAATGTTTCTCTGAAATTAATCTGAGTTATAAAAATAATTTGTATATAAATTTTGACAATAAACGTTCATTTTCTTTCAATTTTCTTTTCGAACAATTCCTTCCTTACAACAATTTTAAAAAGTCGCTTTTCATTTTATAGTGCTAATTCTACAATCACACTATAAAGTCCAAATAAGTAATTGCAAAAACCGGTCAATATTGTTAACTTTTTGATGACACTGGGCAAAATTTATTAATATTATAAAGATTTCTATTTTAGATCCATCCTCACGATTTTACTGTGTTTGCGGTCGCAGTTATAACAGAAAACATAATTTAAATTTGCATACTACATACGAATGTGGAAAAGCTCCTACATTTGCTTGTCACTTGTGTCCTAAGAAATGCCATCGAAAGTCGAATTTAAAGGCACATTATCGAATTCATTCTAAGAAAGAAAACAGAAGAAAAACAAACTAAGTAAGCTGTGTTTCTACGAAATAAATCTGAGTTATAAAAATTTATATTTCCTTTTTAATAATAAACGTTCATTTTCTGTCAATCAATTTTATTCTAAAAAACTAGTCCTTATTATAGCATAATATACCTACATAGTATAAAAATATCCGAAAGGTGTTTCTCAGTGTATATGGTGATGTCCAAAAAGAATGGAATATGCTGTATATCTGGACGTACATTTGGAAAACAATCTCGGACACGTCGATTTAGATTTTGAATTATACATTTTTTTACACAAAAATAATTTCTAGAGGGTCATCTATTTTGGTGATACAACATTAGCATCAACATAAAAGATTTTTTAAATGAAATGAACCTTATATATTTTATCATTTTTGGTTCTCTATGGAAAACTGATTTCAAAAACCAATTATACTTAAAGTGTGTGTATAGCATATTCCATTAATTTTGGACATCCTGTGGGAGAAGTGATCGGGTAGGTACGATTATTTTATAAGGGCCGTTTGCACCAGTTCTAGTTATAATAGTCGTTGCTTAGGATACGCCCGTTAACAAGTCTACTGGAGAATAAATTTATGTTGTAGTTAGTAGTTAAGGGAAACCGGTGCAAACGGACCGAAGTAAACTAATGGTTGTTATTAATTGATTTTAATAAGAGTATTTTATTGTGTGTTGGCATCTCTCGTTTTCTGTCGTAGAAAATTTAATGTTAATAATTTTATTTAAATTGCTACCATTTATTTGACTCCTGACACATATCGTATTTTTAGGTGATTCCTCGCGATTTTACTGTGTTTGTGGTCGCAGTTATAACAGAAAACAGAATTTAAATTTGCACATTAGATTCGAATGTGGAAAAGCTCCAACATTTGCTTGTACCTTGTGTCCTAAAAAATGTCATCAAAAGTCTAATTTAAAGAAACATTATTTAATTCATTCTAAGAGAGAAAACAGAAAAAAATAAATTTATGTAAGCTGAGTGATTCTAAGAAATAAAGTTATAAAAATTTATATTTCCATTTCGACAATAAACGTTTCTTTTATTAAATATATTTTATTTAATATATTTTATTTATTTAATATTTTCTTTTTTATTTTAATAAACTATAGTTATATACAGATTGAATAGTTCGAGTTAGCATATAGGAATATAATGTGTTGAAATAGATAAGATATATTTTTAAATGATCACAAGAGAGAAAGAGTTAATTTTAGATAGAAAATAGGCGTGCATTAATTCAGAATCTAAATATTTTCGTTTAAATCAAGAACCATTTTTAAAATCTTTGCTTTAAAACACCAATAATAAAATTAAAATAAATTGTAAAAGTAAATACTTATCATTTATCAAAAATTGCAGGCGTGTAATTTAAATTTAAAATTAATAATTGACGCCTTCCTTCTATCTACAAATAACTCTTTCTCTCTCGTAATCATTTAAAAATATTTCGTACTTGTTTCCACTCGTTATAATTCCTATACAGATTGCATAGTTCGAGTTAGCATATAGGAATTATAACGAGTGGAAACAAGCACGAAATATTTTTAAATGATTACAAGAGAGAAAGAGTTATTTTTAGATAGAAGGAAGGAGTCTATTATTAATTTCAAATTTGAATTACACGCCTGCAATTTTTGATAAGTGATAAAGATTTACTTTTACAATTTATTCAAATTTTATTATTGGTGCTTTAAAGCGAAGATTTTAAAAATGGTTCTTGATTTAAACGAAAATATTTAGATTATGAATTAAATGCACGCCTATTTTCTATCTAAAAATAACTCTTTCTCTCTCGTAATCATTTAAAAATATATCTTATCTATTCCCACACATTATATTCCTATAGCTAACTCAAACTATTCAATCTGTATGCTAACTCGAACTATTCAATCTGTATACTATAGTTTTTATAAAGTCGGTTTCCATTTCTAGTATGAAGCGATCAGGCAGGTAAGTAGGGTGATACGATTATTTCATAAGTAAACTCTGATCATCCTTATTGTTTTTAATAATTATCTTTTTGGACATTTTTATTAAAATTAACAATAGAACAAAAATTATATTTTAGGACTTTTGTCACGATAGAAAAATCAATAATAAAAAGTAATCGCCTTGTTGCGTTACAATTTTAGGGTATTTGTGGTTACAATTATTACAAGAGGAAAAATCATCTAATTCGTCATAATTACTTACGAATATGACGAACGTTCCATGGTTACACGTAAGTTTTTTCTACGAGCTTGAATCGTAATCACTATTTAACCTCTCCTCTTAAAACATCTTGACTTTTAAAGGAACATCTAAAGCAAAAAAGACTTAAGGACGATTACACTTTACACTGATTACTTATAAGCAAAATTTTTGCATGAAATTAATCTCAGCCTCAGGTTTAAGAAAACTGCTTTTTAGTTTCAACTGTTTTGGTTCACTTAAGTATATTTATTTCTAATATATGTTTTAGGTCATCCTTTGCGATTTTATTGTAAGTGTGGTCGCACTTATACAAGAAAAGAATGTTTAAGTCGTCATATTAAATACGAATGTGGAAAAGCTCCAACATTTGCTTGTGACTTGTGCCCTAAAAAATGCCATCGAAAATCCAATTTAAACGCACATTATCAAACCCATTTTTCTTCTAAGAGAGAATACAGAACAAAACGAACCTAGGTAAGCTGAGTTTTAAATCTAACTTCAAACAAACATATTTCCATTCTGACAATAAAAATTCATTATCTTTCGATCAATTTTATTTTAAAAAAACCATTCCTGATTATACAAGGTTTTCAGAACAATGTTTTTCATTTAGGATTACAAGTAATCGGGTAGGTACGATTATTTTATAAATACACTAATACATAGCTAAAGTATTACTGGTATTACTTTTATTAGTAATTGTTTTTGAGACGATTTCGTTATTGGTAGCGCTTGTGTTTGTTCGAATCTCTACCTTCTTTCAATGTACCTATCTGAAATCGAAATTATAACAATTTTAGATTGATTAAAGTAGTTACTATTTATTTAAATTAATAACGTAAATTTTATTAAAAACCTTTTTATTTTAGATCCATCCTTACGATTTTACTGTATTTGCGGCCGTAATTATAAGAGGCAAAAACATCTAAAGCGACATACTACTTACGAATGTGGGAAAGCTCCCATGTTTGAGTGTCAGCTGTGTTCTAGGAGTTTCATTCGAAAGTGCCATTTAACATCTCATCTTAAAACCCATTCACGTTTACGGAACGTGCAAGTAAAAAATGATTTTTTCTAAAATAATTATATCATAATTAAGACAATTGAGTAGTAGCATACATTATTAGAAATTTTCAGTAAAGTTATATATCCTATCATGAGTATTATTTATAACGGGTTCCCAAGATAAAATACACAGCAAAGAGATCTCTGACGAATACTGACGTCAGAAAATTAACGAAAGCAAGATTGTTACACAGACAGTTTTGAAATACATACATAATGCTTCACTTGTTATGCATAATCGTGCGTGGGCACGGGAGCACGCAACTCTGATTTTTTAAATGGCAACCTATGCTTTTTCTTACATTTTTAGAATCGTCACATGTTTCTGCTTCTGGCAGCATAAAACTTTTGGTACGTTACATAAGAAAATTTTTGAAAAAAAGCGACATTAAATTTTCAATTCTAATCTCTGTTTTAGACAAAAGTAATTTTATTTGACGAACATGAACAAAAGAAATTGATTTAACTATTAAACAGTGTCGTACCCGATCTTTGCTCCTATCTCGTACTTTCCTATAGAAGCCGATAGCTCCCGAAGAAGCATCGGAGAAGGTCGGACCATAGATGTAAAGTTATAGATCTCGAATAACGACGTCTAATAAGTCCTTTATTTTTATCCTAGCTGTAAGTTTTATTTAGAGGTCGATAGCTCCTGAATGGTGCATCAGAGGAAATTGAGCGATAGAGGTAAAGTTGTAAGCTCCTATTTAGATTTGTCAAATATCCAAATCAAGATCTCGAAAACTTAATGTCGATTTTTTTCTAAAAAATCACTTATGTAACCTACCAAAACTTTTATGCTACCAGAAGCAGAAACATGTGGCGCTTCCAAAATTGTAAAAGAAATCATACGTAGTCATTTAAAAAATGAAAGTTACATTATGCTGTGCCCACGCGCGATTACGCATGAGCACTTAAAGGTCACGAACAAGTGAAGCACTTTTACCCTAGTAACTTTTATTTAAAACGTTTTTTGAAAAATCAATAATAAAAAAGTTATAGTCTTGTCCCGACCCTGTATATATTATTTATTTAATATTTCCAATTTTATTTTAATAAGCCATTCCTTATTATACATAAATAGTTTTCAGAAAGTCACTTTCCATTTCTAGTATGAAGTGATCAGCCAGGTAAGTGAGGGGTGCGATTATTTCATAAGTAAACTGACGATTTTTATTGTTTTTAATAATTACTTACGTTTTTGCTTTGGTTCACTTAAGTATATTTATTTCTCATATAGGTATGTTTTAGATTCTCCTTTGCGATTTTATTGTAAGTGTGGTCGCAGTTATACAAGGAAAGAATGTTTAGGTCGTCACACTAAATACGAATGTGGAAAAGCTCCAACATTTGCTTGTGACTTGTGTCCTAAGAAATGTCATCGAAAGTCGACTTTAAACACACATTATCAAACTCATTTTTCTTCTAAGAGAGAATACAGAAGAAAACGAAATTAGGTAAGCTGAGTTTAAAATCCAACAAATATATTTCCATTTTGACAATAAACGTTCATTATCTTTCAGTCAATTTTGTTTTTTTGTGCAGTTTTCAGAAAGGCGTTTTTCATTTAGGGATTAGAAGTGATCGGGTAGGTACATAGTATAAGTATACTAGTATGTCAGCTAAACATACGAAAACGCGTCTCCTTTTGCGCATGACGTCATTCACGAATAGATGCATGTGCGCATGCTCTGATCTAAAGTAGATACGAATGTAATGTCAGTTTGACGTAATTAAATTTTTTTTTGAATTTAAACATTTTTAATTAAAATCTTATTTAAAACTTTAAAATGCCCGGTTGTGCTGTATATGGTTGTGGCAATTCCAACGTGAAAACTAAGGGCACGTCAATTAAATATTTTACATTTCCGAAATCGGAAATATGTAAGCAATGGGTTGTTCTTTGCAAAAGAGCAGATACGATTAATTTAAAAAACGGTAAGTCACTTAAATAAATTATATAAGCTCAGCGAGAAAGCTTTTTTGCATCACGCATAAACTACAAAGCCTTTGGTCTATAATTTTAAACCTTAAGGTTGAGTCTCATAAAGGGTGCTGAGCACTTGCGAGACTTAAGTTCGAGATCGATCACAAACTCGAACAGTTACGTCGCCGCTTTCGGCGGTTATCGGTTGAAAACAAGCAAACTGCCAACCTTTTCGAAATTTGGCCAACTCGTTCTTTACGTTTGTTTTCAACCGATAACTGCCGAAAGCGGCGACACGTAACTGTTCGAGTTTGAGAAAGCTTTATGAAACGGACTTAAGTCTGCGATCTCGATCTTAAGTTGAGCAAGTGCTTAGCACCCTTTATGAAATCCGGCCTAAACCTGGTTTCATTTGAAGACAGTAAGAACTTAAGGATCTTTAAGGATTCCTGCATTTCTAGAAGTACTTCATTAATAATTATTGATACATAATTTATTTAGAACTTTTTTGTTTATTTTTTGGCTAAGTAAGTTTTTGGTAAGTTTATAAGTGTTCAAAAGCTTTGATTATTCTTAAGAATTTATATTTGTGATAATTACATTACCTAATTGCTAGAAAAATGAGTTATTACTTATTATTTAAAAGTTGTATAATTAAAAATTGTTTGAAATATATAAAAATTAATTAAAATAAGATGTAGGTAAATTAGAATAGTTTTCACGTTTCAAATTAAAAGTCCCGCAAAATTTGTCATTCGAATGTGACGTCAAGTACCCATAGCAACGACAGCTCACATGCGCACTGACATACCAGTTATTGTTTGTACCATGGGTAGGTACGATTACTATTTTATAAGTAAACTAATGGTTATTAGTAATTGTTTAGCGTTAGCGTTTAGTAATTGTTTAGGTAGCGTTGGCGTTTGTTAGCATCTCTCACCCCCTTTTAATACAATGTACATGTACAGTCACGTGTATATACAGGATGAATCCTAACGTACGGATCAAACTGATCGAGCACCTAAAGGGGAGCAAAATATAATTTTTTTTTAAATAAACTTTTAATCAAAATCGAATAAGAACAAAGTTACAACGGTTTTAAGTTCTTATAAACCTGAGCATTTTATCTTAAAAATAGAGTAATGACTTACGTTTTGAATTCAAATTTGCAATATTTGAGAATAATTTAAACAAAGTTCAGCTAAAATTTTAGTAAAACTTTTATACTATCAAAGTTATGCCTATTTAATTTTTCTTTAAAATATCCATTTATGGGTGCCCACCTATTGAAATTCGCTGATTTATTTAATTTAATCATGTACCTACGTCAAAATCAGTCAAAATTAATTAAACGTCAGAAATTAAATAGGGTATTTTGTATAAGCTCAGCGGTACTCAATAGCTGGGCATTAATTTATAAGAACTTAAAACTCATGTAACTTTGTTGTTAGTAGATTTTGATTAAAAGTTTATTTAAAAAAAAATTATCTTTTGGTCCCCTTTAGATGCCCTATCAGTTTGATCCGTACGTTAGGATTCACCCTGTATAAGAGCTAGAAAAAGTTACCCTGTTCACCCTGTATTTTGGCTACCCCGGCTATAGGCCTAGCACGAATTGTGGGTTCAACCATCAATAACACACCTCTACTTAAACTGAGGGGTAACATTATTTGCCAACAAGTAGTAAATCAACAAACTGTGTTGATGTTGTGATGGTTGCGCCCACAATTCGTGCTAACGTATTACGGGGGTGGCCAAAAGATATGCACGAGACTATACCTATCTAAAATCAAAATCATAAGAATTTTTATTTGGTTAAAGTAGTTCCTATTTATTTAAATTTAATAACATAAATAAATTAATTAAAAACATTTTTATTTTAGATCCATCGTTACGATTTTACTGTATTTGCGGCCGCAATTATAAGAGGGAAAAATATCTAAAGCGACATACTACCTACGAATGTGGAAAAGCTCCCATGTTTGAGTGTCAATTGTGTTCTAGGAGTTTCATTCGAAAGCGCAATTTAACCTCTCATCTTAAAACCCATTCGCGTTTACGTACGTGGAACGTGCAAGGAAAAAAAGATTTTTCATAAGAAAATTAGAAATCTGTTAAGACAAGTATTTAGCAAGCATACATTATAAAAAATTTTTATTAAATTAATATATCCAATGGTGTTTATTATTTATAACGGGTTCCCAAGATAACATACACCGCAAAGAGATCTCGGAAAGTCTAAAACTGATGAAAACAAAATTGTTACACAGTGCTAAAACCTTACGCGGCTCTCTTTTGCACGTGATTAGAAGCTTTGACAACGAGCCGTAACCGAGTTCAAACCTATTAATGAAATAAGGAAGTTTTATACTCGAGTTGTATACATAATATTTTCTACTAGCAGCTAGAAATGTATTTTTAAATATAATAGTATATTATAATACATGTGTATAAGAAAGACTTTATCGCATTAGCGACGAAAATTATAAGCCCGAGCTTGCGAGTGCTTGTAACGGCGCGTATGCGATAAAGTCTACTTATACACGAGTATTATACGCTATTTTTTATTATAATTGCAACTAAAACCTCTATAAAAGAGAAAAAATCTGTATTTCAAATTTGAAAATTAAGCGTGCCGATTTTGGATATATTTGTTGCCACAGAGATGCTTTGTGTTTACATTGGAGAACAACAGTCACACAACAGTTGTTACCTAGACGACTTTATAGAGCACTTGTGCTATAAAGACGATTTTATGAACGCGTTTTAGTGTGAAATTGGCAGATTATAATGCAAGTATAATAAAAAAAATATTAATACTTCTATCAAATTGACATATTCATACATCATTAAACTTACGTGCAGTGCAGTGCATAAGAATCATTTGGCATTTATTCGCACTTAGATATGTTTTTGCACTAGTTTTATGTTTGAGTTAAACAAATTAGTAGTAAGCATTGTGCAAAAATAACCTATTTTTTCACTTAATACTGTAGTAGAAAAGCAGAATTTCTTGTAGTACTGTGGTAACACTGTGATTAAATGAACATGTGCGTTTGTTTATTTAACATCTCTTAGTGCCCTAGTGTGAAACAGCATTCTGCATTCTACATTATGGTCAAGAAAAATAGTCCATAGCGTCCCTGCAATGGTAATTTTGGTTAGCTAATCTATGCACATTAAGTCTTGATCTTTGTCTCATTCCGTTATTTGCATACCGCAATTGTAAAGTTTAGGTAAAGCAATTGCCAAATGTAAACCACCTTATATGCGCAGATGAGCAAATGAGAAAGCTGTAGAAAAAGATTTTACATAATTTTACGTATGTAACTTTGGTTATGCGGAAGTACACAATTTTGCTTTTTGCGCAGATAGCTTCCATTTGGCACGCCCTCTAAATACTACAAGAATTTTGTAAAATAACGCTCCAATGTAAAATTGCAATTTTACAGATTTACCAGTTCACTAATGCGGCAACGATATATTGTACAACTAAGCGTGGATTTTACAATACACATTTACTCTAGGATTTAGAATCTCTTATATACTGGGACTAAAATTAAATCTAAGGAGAAATGTGTATGTGTAATGTTGAATTCGGTCTAAAAAGTAAAAATTTCATTGGTCTGTTTACCCGAGTTATACACTATGCTTTTCCGATGACCACAGTAAGGACGACTACAATAAAAAATGTTTCACTATTGATAGCATGTCACTTGAAAGTTTTTAATTCCTCTATGGTTACTTTTTTGCTCACACTAATAAATAATAATCCACTTTTTGCATGATCCTTGAAAAGATCTATTAACATTAATAAGGTTCATTTTTAAATAATGTTTTAAAACTTTTAATTATTGACATTTTAGATCCATCTTCAAGACATCACTGTAGTTGCGGTCGCAGTTATAAAAATAGATACAATTTAAATCGCCATACTACGTATGAATGTGGAAAAGCTCCAACATTTGCTTGTCCATGGTGTCCTAAAAAGTTTCACCGAAAGTCTAATTTAAACGCACACTCTATTATTCATTTAACTTCTAAAAAGAGATATAAAGTGAAAATAAACGACAATGTTTACTTTTAAGCTGAATTTATAAAATATATATATATATTAGTTGCTATTAGAATTTGTAATAAATAATTACAGACAACGTTCTCTTCTTTCAATTAATATTTTCAAAATAACAGCCTTCGTCGTGTAAACAAGTCATGTGCGACTTACCGACTTATTCCTTCAAAAATAATAATAGTCTTACTTTTAGGTAAATCATCGTTTAAAGATTCGTCTTCAGCTCTCTCCGGCGGTTCTCTAGATTTATCAGAGTTGGTAGAAGTATCAAGTAATATTGATTCTGAATCAGGTATAGTCAATAGTTATGCTTCAAAATTTTTTGTTCAATTTGAAACCAATTTTTTTCAGACACTACAGAAAATGTTGCACCTGTTTGTCCAACTACACACGTTACACCTAAAAAGAGGAAGATTTCATGCCCTGCTCTTTGGAAAAGAAATGTTCAAAGAGAAAACAGAATAAAAGGAAAGGCGTATAAAACTACTAAGGGTAAAGACGTTCCAGCTAGGTTTGTAGTAGCTCCTCGCTGTTTAAATTTACCCAAACACAAGTGTAAAGAGTTAATTCCAGAAGATGGCAGGCTTGAAGTTTACAAATATTTTTATAGTTTAGATACTTTAGACCAACAGCGTCAATTTATTGTAAAACATGTAACTGTTAATAATACAAAAAGAAGAACAACTGATAACGTGTCTCGAAGGAAAGCAACAAAAACTTACTCTTTAACTTACAAGGGGGTGAAACACCAAGTGTGCAGGACTTACTTCCTAGATACTTTAAATATCCCTGAGGCTACTGTTAGGGGTGCTTTAGCAAAGATTAGTGAAACAGGCCATATTCTGCCTGATATGAGAGGTAAGAAGAAACCACCGCAAAATCTAAACGAAAATACAGATTAGTTTCTTAGAGCGCACATCCTTTCTTTTCCTTCGGTTGAGAGACAAATTGCCAGAACCAGATTAATTAGAAGAATCTGATTCTGAATAACGTAATCATAGAGTAGTAATACAGTAATAATGATGTACTAGTCTGTGACTTAATTTGTACCTATTATACGTATTTAAATTTTTGAATGTATTATTTTTTTATAGTTTATTCTTGTATCTTTTAACGTTAATTTTATTTTTTTTTAAATGTACAAATAATAACAATCCACTACGTGAAAAACTTTTGTATTCTATAATGAAAGCATCATTAAAATTTTGTTAATAGCAATTGGTAATATTTTTCTATGGCATCTTTTAGCTTAAAAAATCTAATCGTAAAAAACAGTTTTTAATGCCTATTAAGCCCTTATTAAAAGTACAAGTTTTCTAATTTCAGTACGACCACTTTTGTGTCACTTTTTTGGTTTTTGCTCGATAACTCTTTGCTAGTGCATCCTACAAAAAACAATACTCTTACCTTTTTTGTAGAGTACAAAATTTGCTACATTTTACTTCAATAACATGTTTTCTTAACCTTATAGTTATCGAAATACAGAGCTATCGATATGATTTTATTTATTAAAAATCATAGGAAGTGTTATAGTAGACAAACAGCAAACATAAAACGCTAAAATCTGTTACAGCAAAGCATCGAGCATCTTGGAGCAAGTAGGTATTGTATTTCGATAATCAATATTGGCGACTTTACAAAAAAAAGTTTATAACTGGTAGGTATTATTAAGGAGATCAGTTGCATGCAGTTTTTACAATAATAGGCATATCCAGAATTTTATGTATCGATAGTGTATTAATCCAACAAATATCGATATATGGATAAATTGGAAAATTTTAATTTCAAACTTATTTAAATTTAATAAAGGCTTTACCAGTTTTAATAAATGATTGATATTTTAGATCCATCTTCACGATTTTACTGTGTTTGTGGTCGCAGTTATAACAGAAAACAGAACTTACTTAATCATATTAAATATGAATGTGGAAAGCTCCTATGTTTGCATGTAAATTATGCCCTAAGATATGTCATCTAAAGGGTAATTTAACTAAACATTATAGAATTCATTCAACATCTACTAAGAAATAAAATAAAGAAAAATGCAAAATGACAATATTTATTGACTTATAATCTGAATAAATAAATGGATATTGAAAATCAGTAATAAACAATAACAAAAAATGTTATTTTTATTTAATTAATTGCTGGATTCGTTTTAAAAAAATTCGTGTTTGTATTAAAAAAAATTAAGTTGCACATTTTTGTCGCTCTATTTTGCTCCCAGTCCGCACTTTTCACCAAGAGGTAATTATTACGTGGTGGTATAAGAGTAATACGAGAGGTAAGTAGAAGTACCTAATGTCACTATGGTACAAGTAGCACGAGTACGTATAGGTAGTTGAAGTGAACATTATTTAGTTAAAGATTTTTAAGACTTATGGTCGATTATGGTACTTAGAGGTTGTCAAGTAATTACCTGGCTTTGAAAGTTTGTCGAATTTCCAATGCGCCCCTTAAAACCAACCATGTGTCTCGTCAAACTTTCAAATCAAGTAATTACCTACTTGACAACTTTTAAGTACCATAATTGACCATAAATCTTAAAAAGGTTATTTTGCATTTGAACCAAATAATGTTAATCTCAACTGTACCAACAGAAAACATCTTTAGTCGCGCGGGAAGCGCGGCAGCCGCTAAGCTGTGAACGAGCTTAAAAATTAACATTAGGCACAGAAAATTATTCAATAATCACTCACAATTTGCATGGTACTTGGAAAATTTTATTCTTATTAAAAAGACTTATTTTAGGTCCATCACGTTTTTACTGTCATTGTGGGCGCAGTTATACAAAGAAATATAATTTAAATTATCACACAAAATATGAATGTGGAAAAGCTCCAACATTTGCTTGTCAATGGTGTTCTAAAAAATTTCATCGAAAGTCTAATTTGAAGGCGCACTCTATTATTCATTTACCTACTAATAAGAAACGCAAACTTCTAAGCTGAATGTCTGAATAAATTAAACATATTGATTTTGTAATAGAAAATAAAATATAAAGAAAATTTTTAAACGCTTATTTAAAATACAAAACAATGAAAAATGAAGCTATGTGGTTGGTCGTATATACATATACAGGGTGCTCACTTTTATTAGAAGCTCCTAAACGGTAAGAGCTAGTATTGAAAGCGGTATGTAAATAAGGAAGAAAATGAAGTTTTCAGTTTTTTGAAGATAATTCAGAAACCAGGTAAGCTATCGCAATTTTCTTTTATAATTCTTATAGTAAATGAAACTGTGTAACTTTTCTCTAATTTAATCGACCTCGTAGCTCTTGCCGTTTAGGAGTTGGCACAATAAAAGCGGCTACCCTGATAGTTGATGAAATAATTAACGATAAAAGGATAACTTTTTGCTTTGAAAATTAGTCAATAATGAGTCATTATTAATGACTTACTTTCTGCACGATATAATTAAAAAGACTTTTATTTTAGATCCATCCTTACGATTATACTGTGATTGTGGTCGCAGCTATAACAGAAAGCAGAATTTAGTTAGTCACCTTAAATACGAATGTGGGAACGCTCCAACATTTGCTTGTGACTTATGCCCTAAAAAATTTCATCGAAAGTGTAACTTAAAGGCACATTATATTGTTCATTTATCTGCTAATAAGAAACGTTAATGTGACAATGAAAATGTTAACTTCTATAAGCTCAGTCTGAATAAATTAATAAATTTGTAAACATTATCAAACAATGTTTTGTTCTTCCAATTAATATTTTCAAATAACAACCATTGATGTGTTTATTATAAAAGGTTAGAATCGAAAAAAACGTGCGTTAGGATTTCGCAAATAGGAAAATAGAATATCGGATAAATTAATGATTTGTGTATTTTATAATTTTATAACTTTTACCTACTTTTCATTAATCCAATCTAAATCCGTTTATTGATCTTTCAAAAGTACCCTTGTTTTTATTGAATTTTTTCTCTGAAAATTAGTCAATGGCTTACTTTTTGCATGATAATTGGAGAAATATATTAATATTAAAAAGACTTTTATTTTAGATCATTCCTCACGACTTTACTGTCACTGCGGTCGCAGTTATAGCAGAAAACCTAATTTAGTTAGTCACCTTAAATTCGAATGTGGGAAAGCTCCAACATTTGCTTGTAACTTGTGCCCTAAAAAATTTCATCGAAAGTGTAACTTACAGAGACATTATATTGTTCATGCATCTGCTAAAAGGAATCTAAATGACAGTGTTAAATTCTAAGCTAAATGTCTGAATAAATTGAACGAATTAATTTTGTAATAAATAATAACAAAAATGTTTTTTCTTTCAATTAATATTATCAAAAAAACAACCATTAATGTGTTTATTATACAAAGTGAGAGTATCCCAAGTATAGCACACCCACGTCATAACCATACATCGTTTGCAGGTGATTTTTAGTCGCCGACGTCAGCTGATGAAAATATGCCGACCTAATGACGTCATCTTTCCTACGTAGTTATGAAATCATTTTTATTTACTACTAATCTAAAATGCTATCATTATTAACTCATTTTTAAACAGAGAAATTAAATTTCTCAACCTAGGTAAATAATAATAGTAGATTATATACTTAGGTTGAGAAGTTTACTATTATAGCCCTAGTGCAAGATTATAACCTGAAGCGAAAAGCGCCGAAGGATATATCTTGCGCGAGGGTTATAATAGTAATCTCAACCGTAGTTTATATAGTATTTTTTTTACTACTAGTAATAGCAATTTTCATAAAAATATCGTTAAAAAAATCAGAAAAACAGTTTTCATTTTTTACCTTACCTCAAAAACAGTTTTGATTATTATAATATTTTATTATTTACCTAGGTTGAGAAATTTAATTTCTCTGTTTAAAAAGGAGTCAATAATGATAGTATTTTAGGCTAGTAGGTAGTAAAAAAAATATTATAATAATCAAAACTGTTTTTGAGGTAAATAATAAAATATTATTTACCTAGAGGTAAAAAATGAAAACTGTTTTTATGATCTTTTTAACGATGTTTTTATGAAAATTAATATTACTAGTAGTAAAAAAAATATTATATAAACTACGTATATATCGTGTATATCCCTCGGCGCTTTGCGCCTCAGGCTATAATACTTGCGCTAGGGTTATAATAGTATATTTCTCAACCTAAGTATATAATCTACTATTATAGGTGAAAATAACGTGTATAATAATAAATAATTTATAATTAATTTAACAATTTTAAATTTACACATGAACTTATATTTAGTGTCGAGTTCCCATACCGTAAATTAATAATACAGAGATGTTAGATGTTTGAAATGAATAGTCAAACGCGGCACATACCGAGCCTATATCCGTAATTACTGCAGAACTGCAGATGATTGGTCGGTTCGATGCGCTTGCGAGTTTTACTCACTTCATTGTGGGTAACGGTAATCAAAATCACGCGTGTTTCTTGTTTGTGGATTTTGTGAATTTTAAACTTCTATCATTTTGGAATATCATCCGGTAGCCGACAAGTGCGAGTATCTACTTTATAGTATAATACCTAAGCATGATATCAGAGTATAGTAAATGCAGTTTCTAGTTGATTGTGTAAGTAGGGTTATGTTGGCGCCAACAAACAACAACAATTTAATTTATTAAGTTAAGTTATTTTTCAGAATTCAAAACGAAGCTTTTAGCAGCTCTCACGTATGTTAAGGAACAAAATGATATGATAATTGCCTTATTGGGTAATAAGGCTTCAACTAACGGCTCCAGCCTACCATCTGATTTTCCAGTAGAATTGCCTCTACAAAATGAAAATGATTTGAAGCTTGTTGAAGATTATATTGATAAGCGACAAAATCTTTCATATGTTGTAAGTATACTTACTTATACTTAGTACGAAACCTTGTATTTAATTAATTATTTGCAGGTTACGTTTTTGGCTGGTTTAGGAGGTAAAGATCACGTTTCAAAAACAAACCGGATTATAAAATATCTAATTACTGATGAATTGGCTATCAAGTACAACTTTTATGGTCATAGAGAAAAAAAAGCTTTTTCTGACCTGAAGTTACAGTCAGCTATTGTTGGTAGGTATTTTTTTGCAATTTGATGTTAATTCTATATATAGGGTAATTCCAGGAGAGATGGACCACATTTTTTAAAGACCATAACTTTTATTGTTTTAAATAACGAAGTAAATAAAAATTACCAAAATAATTACTCCACTTTAGTCTTTAATTAAAACGTATGCATTTACGATATCCTATACGGTATAGTACAGATGGACCACAATTTAAATAGTGCAAACTTAATTAATAGTATATTAAAATACATGTGTCACAAGATAGCATTTTGACGCACGAAGGCAAATTTTGCCAGATCGACTGAAAGAAGGTCTGCAAATGCCTGAGTGCGTCAAAAGCTCTTGTGACACAATTGTTTTATACTATTTTTTCTATTTTGCAATGATTTATTTTAAAAATTGATTTAAAAAAAATCATGTTAGAGAATTTTATTGCTTAAATTCTTAAATTGGTCCTACTGACAGTTGGCGTTTATTTAAACTTTTAAGATTTTACCAAGAGATGGCGGTAAAGTTTGTTTGATTTTAATAGGTTTAACTTTAATACTAATCAATTTACGTAAAAATTACATTATTCCTTTGGTATTTATTACTTAATAAACATTTTTTATAATTATTTTTTTAAATTAAGAATAATTTTTTCATAATTGATTTGTATCATATGTCAAAATAATTATTTAATTACCAATGTCAACCAATCTCAAACTTAAAAAAAACTAGAAACAGTACTTAAAAGTAGAACATGACAATATCGTTTTTGACGGTTTTCGATGCTGTAATGAGTAAATTACAAACGCAAAATATAAAAAAACTTTTTATAATTCGATAAGCCATTTAGCCTTAAAATATTTAAATTTTTGAAGCGTTTGCCACATAAGTCGCAGAAATTTCGTATTTCGGGCACCCCTTCATGCAACTACTGCTTCCACAGCATTTTGAAGTGCCTCAGCCGTCCAAGATCTTCTGTTTACATTGCCCTTTCTTTTATAAAAATTAGGCATTATTTTATGCCGAACAGTAACAGTTTTAACAGAAAAGACTTATTAAACAATGATTTTTTCAAGGTTAGATAGCAATGAAAATAAATTTCATGTTTCCTACTTTAAGAATTAAAAAAAAATCACAAATGTTGTAATGGCCTTAAATGTTCAACCGTTAAAAAACTTTATGCACTACAAAAATAACAAAACCGCGATAACACAGCTAATAAACGATATTTCACAACGATATCACCTTACTCAACTTATAGTAACTCAGTATAAATAGAAAATGCTTATTTAGCACAATCTGTTAATATTTACTAGAAATTCTCACACCGGACGTCTTTCCTAGTGGCCCAACTCTCCTGGAATTACCCTACATATGAAACTGAAATTAATTCTAATTAATTATTACAGAGTCTGTTAAATCAACTTGTTCAACAACACAGAAAGACATCGAAGACTGCATAAAAGTTTATCTGAAGCACGCACCGCAACGGATTGCCCGAAAAGTATCTAAAAAATAGCTGTGTATTGTTGTAGTATACAGGGTTATTCAAATTCGAGGGCCACTATGGGGATCTCGGAAACTGTAAGAGAGAAAATAGATACTGTAAGAGAGTTGGTTAAATGGGGACAAAGTTGCGTAATTCGATAGCAAATAATATTCAAAAAATAAAATAAAAAAATTTCTATAAGGTCCCGAGATTTTAGAAAAAAAATCGAAATTTCGGAAAATCTTATTTATTTTTTTCTGAAGTTACTTTCTAAGACATCAGAAAACTAAAAACAAATTTTCCTTGCACCGTTTTTTGTCTCTACAAGATGACAATTTTAAATTTTCGGAACAACGTTTCGGATTTGAATTACCATCATCAACTAAAAAATTTTAAATACGGACCTGCATTTTTAATTTTATTTTTGAGTTTAGATTTCTATTATAAATGCAACGACTTATTAAAAAATGCAGGTCCGTATTTAAAATTTTTTAGTTGGTTATGGTCATTCAAAATCGAAACGTTGTTTTCAAAAATAAAAATTGCCATCTTGTAGAGACAAAAAAGATGCAATGAAAACGTGTTTTTATTTTTCTAATATCTTTGAAAATAACTTCAAAATGAAATAAATGAGATTTCCGGAAATTACAAAATTTTTAAAAATAAAAAAATTTTGTTTTTGTAGGTCATTGCATTTATAATAAAAAGCTAAACTCATAAATAAAATAAAAAAAGCAGGTCCATATTTAAAAATTTTGAGTTGATAATGGTAATCCAAAACCGAAACGTTGTTTTAAAAATCGAAAAATGTCATCTTGTGGAGGCAAGAAAGGTGCAATGAAAATGTGATTTTAGTTTTCTGATATCTTTGACAATAACTTCAGAAAAAAATAAATAAGATTTTTCGAAATTTCGATTTTTTTCTAAAATCTCGGGGCCTTATGGAAATTTTTTAATTTTTTTTATTAAATATTATTCGCTATCGAATTACGCAACTTCGCCCCCATTTAACCAACTTTTGTATCTCTTACAGTTTCCGAGATCCTCATAGTGGCCCTCGAATTTGAATAACCCTGTATTTATGTAAGTCTGAATTTTTAAATTTATTGTAAGGAAGTACTATAAGGTTCAAAAATTAGAAAAAAAATGGTTAGTAAGCTGCAGTTGTACCCTAGAGTAAGGGGGATACAGTTCAAGAGTTTTTAAAAGCAAAAGAAATTTCTCGTCGGCTACCGGCTAATATTCCAAAATGATTGCGTTCTCTTTATTACATTGAGTAATTACAATTCATACTCGTATCTTAGTGTAACTTTTATTTTTGAATATTTATGTTTTCTCGTCAACAGCTATGTGCTTCCTTATAATAAGTGTTTAGAAATTGTAATTAAATGTGTAAGATACTCGAAATAAATGTTTTAAATACAACTGTTGTTTTTTTTTATGGCAGACCTTAAAAACGGTTAGCTTTTAAGTCAAAAGTAAGTTATAAAAAGTAAAATGTCCACATTTTAGTCTGACGTGAAATTGAGGTCAAAGCGTACTTTAAGTGACTTGCATTTGACGTGACGGTAACGTCACAGAACACGATATTAAGACGTCGCAAAATGACATGCTGGTCTGTGACATAATGACGTGATCCTACTGTCATTTAGACGTCACTTTTGAAGTCACTATAACGTATCTGATGACCATTTAATGACGTGATACTGTCGCAAGCGTGCTACCTGGGATCATCGAGAATAACATGCGTTAGGATCTCGCAAATGGGAAGAAATAGAAAATCGGAGAAATTAATGATTTGTGTATTTTCTAATAGACCGTCTGGAGTATTAACATTTATTTTCCATTAATTTGATTTTACAAAAGCACTATTGTTGTTCATTATTTATGGATTTTTCACCCTGAAAATTCCTCAATGACTCACTTTTTGCATGGTAATTGGAGAAATATATTAATATTAAAAAGACTTTTATTTTAGATCATTCTTCACGATTTTACTGTCATTGCGGTCGCAGTTATAGCAGAAAACCTAATTTAAATAGTCACGCAAAATACGAATGTGGAAAAGATCCGACATTTGCTTGTGACTTGTGTCCTAAAAAATTTCATCGAAAGTGTACTTTAAAGGCACACTATATTGTTCATTTATCTGTCAATAAGAAACGTATACAGTGAATATAAATGACATGTTAACTTCTAAGCTGAATGTCTGAATAATTTAATCAAAGTAATAAATGTGTAATAAATAATACAATAATAGCAAGCAGTGTTTTCCTTCCAATTAATATTTTCAAAACAACAATTTTTAATGTGTTTATTATACAGGGTGGGGGTATAATCCAGAAAAACATGCATTAGGATCTCGCAAATGGGAAAAAATAGAAAATTAGATAAATGATTTGTGTATTTTATAGTAGACGTCTGGAGTATTACCATTTATTTTGATTTATTTGTATAAATCCCTTTATTGATTTTACAAAAGCACCATTGACTTTTTGCTCTGAAAACTAATCAATAATGACACACTTTTTGCATGATACATACTTGAAAAATTCTATTAATATTAAAATGACTCTTATTTTAGATCCATCCTCACGATTTTACTGTAACTGCGGTCGCAGTTATACAAATAAATATAGTTTAAATTATCATATTAAATACGAATGTGGAAAAGCTCCAACATTTTCTTGTGACTTGTGTCCTAAAAAATTTCATCGAAAGTCTAATTTAAAGGCACACTCTACTATTCATTATTTATCTGCTAATAAGAAACGGAAAGTGAAGACAAATGATAAACAATGTTAACTTCTAAGCTGAATGTCTAAATAATAACCAAATGAATGTAATAAATAATTTAAAATATTTTTTTCTTTTATTATTTTCAAAACAACAACTAGTGTAGTAAACGAGGATTTTACTGCTAAGAACCCACGCCTTGAACGAATTTTGATGAAATTTTTTTTATTGAGTTCTAAATATCCTAAAGATCAAAGTTTATATTGTTAAAAAGTGTGCATTTGCTTCATCATCTTTTTAAACCACTTCTTGTGAATTCAATTTTGAAAATCATAAAAATTAGCTAAAAAAGAATTTTTATTTAAAAATTTTGGGTGCAAATGCTTACGGGTTTGATAATTAGTAACTAAGCAACAATTTTACGGAAAAAAAATTTCAAAAATGCATGATGAAATTCTTATTAACATTTAATAAACAAGAGCTAGAGAAGCACTTCTAGGCATCTCAGAAACTTCAAATTTGGCACCAATATATATAATGTCCTCAAGATTAATAAAAAAAGTCTTCAGGTCCTGAAAATCCTCTGGGAGTGGATTGAAGGGGGAGGGGGGTGCCCCCGTACTTTTTAGAGGAAATCGGACCTTTTTAGGGATCTCTAGAGTGTAATGTACAATGACACCAAATTTCAAGTTCTTAGGATGCTTAAAAGTGCTTGTGACTCAAAGTAACAAAATCACAAGAATTGGTTAAAAAGACGATGAGGCAAATGCACACTTTTTCACAGTATAAACTTTGATCATTAGGGTATTTAGAATTTAATAAAAAAGATTTCATTAAAATTCGATCAAGGAGTTGGTTCTTCTCAGTGTTATTATTTTTCAGCAAATTCGTAAGATGACGTTACTTGGAGTTACAAGCACTTTTAAGCATCCTAGGAACTTGTAATTTGGTGTCGTTGTAGAACACACTCTACAGATCTCTAGATAAGTCTAATTTTTTCTAATAAAAAACGGGGGTGTTGTCCCCCCCCCCCTTTCAATCGGCCCCAGAGGGTTTTCAGAACTTGAAGACTTTTTTTTATTAATCTTGAGGACATCATATACATTGGTGCCAAATTTGAAGTTTCTGAGATGCCTCGAAGTACTTCATTAGTTACTATTAAGTAAATGTTAATAAGAGTTTCATCATGCGTTTTTAAAATTTTTTTTTCCGTAAACTTGTTGCTTAGTTACTAATTATCAAACGCGTAAGCATTTGCACCCAAAATTTTTAAATAAAAATTCTTTTTTCATGATTTTGAAAATTCAGTTCAAAAGAAGTGGTTTAAAAAGACGATGAGGCAAATGCACACTTTTTAACAATATAAACTTTGATCTTTAGGGTATTTAGAAATCAATAAAAAAAATTTTATCAAAATTCGTTCAAGGCGTGGGTACTTCGCAGTTTATGCTCTTTTCAGTCTAATATGACTCCATTAAACCTTTGTTGCTTTTATTATACAGGGTGTTTACGGTCTTCTTTTGTTTTTTTTAAGGGTTGATAATAAATGTCAAAAGAAGTCGAAAAATGTCAAAACACCTTAGTAAAAGTTGTATGATAAGAGAAATAATAAATGTTTTAGTTTTAATGAAAATTATTAATTTATTAAATAAAATCTAGATATTGTAGGTAATATAACAAATGCATGGTGTTTGTCGTGGTCATTACCAGCAGAGATTTTTTTTTAAATATGGGTCAGATTAGTAAATTCACAACTTGTTGGTCTATTTGTGCTGCCACATCGATTAACTGCAAATAATTATCTACTTTCTTTGAAAAACAATTTGCTTGAACTTTCAGAAGATGTTCCTTTAAAAATGCGTCGACAAGTGGGGTTTTTGCATTTTGGTCATTTAGTTCGTCGACATCTAAACACTATTTAAAAATTAACGGATATGTCGAAGTGGTCCTATCCCTCCTATGACCTATGACCTCCTTGGTCACCGGACCTCACATCCATATACTTTTATTTCTGCAGCCTTATGAAGGCCATGGTATATACCACCAAAATATCGACCTCGTGGTTCTCCGCAACCGGGTAGAAGCAGCAGCGGCTGTAATTCGTCAATAAGGTGCGAGCCTTGCAGAATGTGTAACCATAGACCAGAATGGTCATGTACATGTCGAGTGAGAGTTTGCATACAACAGCGAACAGCATGATAATAATTTTGAGCAATTGTTATAAAATGTTAATAATTAAGTAATTGAAGTGCACTTAATTTCTTAAAAGTTAATAATTTTCATTAAAACTAAAACATTTATTATTTCTCTTATCATACAACTTTTACTAAAGGCGGATTTCCTCTCGTACGCAGAACTACGATGTCGTAGAAGTAGTTAAGTCGATGTAACGTAAAAGCGCGTGAAATGGCGTTAAAATATCGCCTAAAAATGTTCGTTCCTACTCGTACGTAGCCGGCAGCAGTTTGAATTCATTTTCTGTACGTCGTTGCAGGTTTATAAAATGTTAAAATAGCATTTAATACACTTTTGTATTTGTTTATTGTTGTAACGTAACTAAATTTTGTAATTATAATTTTATAAAATAAAATTTATAAATAATATTGAGGTTATATTTACTTACAACAACAAACTTCCACAGCGAAAGTTGAATTTGTACGAACTTTCACGCCATTCTACGCTACGTCGAACCACGCACACATAGCTCGGCCTGCGTCGGGAATTTGCGCGTGTGACTTGAAACGACGACATTAGATTACACAGTGTTCAACTTTCTGCGACTACGACTTTCTACGACATCGTAGTTCTGCGTACGAGAGGAAATCCGCCTTAAGGTGTTTTGATATTTTTCGACTTCTTTTGACATGTATTATCATCCCTTAAAGGAAACAAAAGAAGACCGTAAACACCCTGTACATATAAATGGATCTCCTTCACTAAGCAGCATTTTATAAAACATTTGGCTAACCTATGTGCTCCGAATATTTCGACACGATATTCAAGAAAAAATAATAAAGCAGACATCTTGGCGCCATTTTGGCGGTCAAGAAAATAAATACAAAATCGCATGCATAATTTGTGTGTTAGGTACAGGGCCGCGCCTAGCCAGTTTTAAAATTTTTAAAATTCCATTTAGTACCATTACAATACAATTTACTACAGAGCGGTCATAAAATGGAGTGCATTCTTTTTTCTTTTCATGACCGCAGGTCATATTTGATGTTGACAATTAGAAATAAGATGTAAAGGTTGACTCAAAGCACATTTTCATCACATTTTACTTTAATTATTCAAAATTTTAATTCTAAGATTCTTGCAAATTAGTAAGAATTGCCATCAGTTTTTGTAATTAGTATAAATATGACCTCTCTTTGAAAACTTTTTAACATATTGACGAGCTTTCGGTTAGTTTTTTTAGTTTCAGGCGTAAACGGCAAACGGTGCCACCCTGAGATAAAAATACATATAATTACCCCTTTTTTCTAATTTTTAATGGAAGTTTTAAAAAAAGGTACCGATAGCACCTTTCTTGAGATAAGATAGGTAATAGTAACTGCTTATTGTTTTAACATTTTCAGTAGAAATTTAAAAACAAAAAGAGGTAGGTACTTGCTGAGATTATTAGAGTAATTGTGCATGTTCATTTTTATTTATATTTCTTTAAACTGGTGCGCTTAATTTTTACAAAAATCCATTAAATAGGTTTTAATTTGATTTGCGCCCCTACTAAATTGCGCCAGGCGCAGAAGCCTCTTCGGCCCTCCCGTCGGCACGGCCCTCTGGTTAGGTACAGGCAATAAACAAATACACATCTGGAGTATTAATATTTCTTCTGTTGATTGTTATTTATGCAATAAATGCAAAATGCAAGGGACAGGCGTAAAAATTATGAACAGCAAAAGGGGGATACTTTTTGCTCTGAGTATTATGAATATTGTCTCAGTTTTTGCATGATAATTCGAGAGATAAATGAACATTAATAATAATTTTATTTTAGATCCATCCACACGATTTTACTGTCATTGCGGGCGCAGTTATAACAGAAAACACAATTTAGTTAGTCACGCAAAATACGAATGTGGAAAAGCTCCAACATTTGCTTGTGACTTGTGTCATAAAAAATTTCATCAAAAGTCTAATTTGAGGTCACACTATGTTCTTCACTTATCTGCTGATAAGAAACGTAAACTTCTGAACTGAATGTCTCAGTAAATATCTAAACAAATTAATGAATTTGTAATAAATAATAACACACAATGTTTTTTCTTTCAATTAATATTTTCAAAACAACAACTTTCAATATTTTTATTATACAGGGTATCCAGGATAACATCCAATCTTGCAAATGGATATACGATAGGTTTTGCAAAATACAGGCATCTGACGTGATAATAATTATCAACAACAGAACAATTATACTTTTTTCCCTGAAATGTAGTCACTCAGGGAAGGTCAGCGGCTGAAATGCTGACTTATGCGAACCATTTACAACCTATTAAATAATTCTGATGTTCCCTGAATTTCCCAATAATAACTCACTTTTTGTATGATAGTTCTTAAAATCTATGAATATTAAAAATAATTTTATTTTAGATCCATCCTCGCGATTTTACTGTAACTGCGGCCGCAATTATAAAACAAAATATAACTTAAGTCGCCATGCTAAATACGAATGTGGAAAAGCTCCAACATTTTCTTGTGACTTGTGTCATAAAAAGTTTCATCAAAAGTTTAATTTAAAGTCGCACTATGTTATTCACTTATCTGCTAATAAGAAACGTAAACTCTAACCTGAATTGTTAAATAAATAATTAATAAATTTGTAATAAATAAGAACAAAGTTTTTTCTTTCAACTAATATTTTCAAAACAACAACTTTTGATATGTTTATACAGGGTATCTAGGATAACATGCAATCTTACAAATCTGAAGAAAAACGTGAATATCATCAAACATCAAAACAGTTACTTTTTGTCCTGAAAATTATTCATTCAGGGAAGGTTAGTGGCTGAGATGCTGACTTATGCAACCATTAACAACCTATTAAATAATTCTGATCTTTCCTAAATTTGCCCAATAATAACTCATTTTTTGTATGATAGTTCTTAAAATCGATGAATATTAAAAATAATTTTATTTTAGATCCATCCTCACGATTTTACTGTAACTGCGGCCGCAATTATAAAACAAAATATAGTTTAAGTCGCCATACTAAATACGAATGTGGAAAAGCTCCAACATTTGCTTGTAAGCTGTGTCATAAAAAATTTCATCGAAAATCTAACTTAAACGCACACGGTATTATTCATGTATCTTATAATAAGAGATGTAAAGTAAAACTACATGACAATGTTTACTTGTAAGCAGAATTTATTAAAAAAAATGTATAATAAATAGTCACAAACAACATTCTTTCCTTTCAATAACCATTTCCAAAGCACCAATTTTTGATACTTTTATTATACAGGGTATCGTCCAAAATAACATGCACTCGAGAATCTCGCAAATGGGAAGAAATAGCAAAACGGACAAACAATTTATGTTTCTTTTAATAAATGTCTGGAGTAACTTTTTAGTTTCCATTAACCTGATCTAAATCCATTTATTGATTTACTAAAGGTTCATGTAGTTATTTATGGAATAAATATGCAATCTACGCGACCGACATGAAAATTATGCACTCAACAGGGACTCACTTTTTACAAGATATTTTTGGAAAATTCTATTAATATTAAAAAGGCTTTTATTTTAGATCCATCCTCACGATTTTACTGTCATTGCGGGCGCAGTTATAAAACAAGATATAATTTGAATCGTCATACTAACTACGAATGTGGAAAAGATCCAATTTTCGCTTGCCATCTCTGTTTTAAAAAGTTTCATCGGAAGTCTATTTTAAATGAACATTATAAAGTTCATTCAACGTATACTAAGAAATGTAAAACCAAAAATGACAATGTATAGGTTATAAACTATATGTCTGAAAAAATTAAATAAACATTATATTAGAAAATCTGTAATTAATAGTAACAATGTTCTTATATCTGCAATTATAATATCTACCAAACAACAACTTTTGATGTATTGATGATTATACAAGGCATGGTTCAGAATAACATTCATGGGGAAGAAATTGTAAATCTAACGAACGATTTGTGTATACTACATAGGTACAGTAGGTATAATAAATATGTCTGGACTGTCTGAATCTGGAGTATGGAGTATTAACTTACATTTTCAACAGTTATTCACTTTTTGCATGGGTAATTCTATTAAAATTAAAAATAATTTTATTTTAGATCCATCCTCACGATTTTACTGTCATTGTGGGCGCAATTATAAAACAAAATATGGTTTACGTCGTCATACTAAATACGAATGTGGAAAAGCTCCAACATTTGCTTGTGAGCTGTGTTATAAAAAATTCCATCGAGGATCTATTTTAACTGAACATTATAGTAGAGTTCATTCAACGTACGCTAAGAAATATAAAACAAAAAAATAAGAATGTGTAGATTATAAACTGAATATCTGAAAAAATATTAAAATAAAATATATAAATATTAGAAAACCTGTAATAAATAATACGTAACAATGTTCCTTTATCTGTAATTAATATATCTACAAAACAACAACTTTTGATGTGTTAGGTATCACATAACCATGCATAAAACCATGGACCTTTAAATGAAAAACACATTAAATTGGATCTAAAGGAACATTTATAACTACCCTGTTATTTTCGATTATTTATTCTACATAGAAGTAGTAGAAGTAGTTATTTATGGAATAAGTACAAAATATTCCTCATTAATGCAGTTGTCAACAATAAAAGGTTTATTTTAATATAATCATATAATAATGGCTATTACTCATGAAGATGAATTGGGACACGAATCGAAAGCGAGTTCCGTAACTTATGTGAATGAGCAATAGCCATCACTACACGCTCTTTGAATAATATACATTTTTCACAACTGGTTTCGTCCTGAGTAACTTCAATGCAAATAATGATGGTTTAAATTTTGAGTGTCAAAATGTTTAATGGTACCACAAAGTACCTCTAATCTAGACTAGTATTATTTTATAATTGAAATTATGTTTAAAGTAAATGTTTTAAAATTTTTAATTATAATAATTAATATTTTAGATCCACTCTTACGTTATTACTGTCAGTGTGGACGCAGTTATAATAGAAAAGTGACTTTGCGTCGTCATACTACATACGAATGTGGAAAAGATCCAATTTTTGCCTGTACACTATGCCCCAAAAAATGTCACCTAAAGTCTAATTTAGATAAACATTATAAAATTCATACAAACAAGCCAAAAATGTAAAATAAAGAAAACTAAAACTTGAAATGTTTATTTATGATCTGAATGTTTGAATCCATATAAAAAATATAATGATTCTAAAATTTTGTACTCCTAATAAATAACAACAATTTTAATATTAAGTATCATAACCAAGAATAATTTTCCATTAATTAAGAGTTCGTATTAACCAATAAAACAACTATGAAAAATTTTTTGATTAAATAACAACAATGTTCTTTTATCTTTAATTAACACTAATCCTCAATGTTTTTATTTATCAGTATTCGGGATAACATGTGATATTCTTTATTTTTCAACGAATAAGCACAGGATACATCTAACTTAGTATTATTTTACAGTACATATTCTTGTACAGGGTGGTGACAGTATCTCTCGGCCATATGGATTTAACATGTAAAATCATACTTTCGTAAGTTCCTGCTTACCAATTTAATTTAGAAAAAAACTCTTTGAATAAAAGTTTTAGAGCTTCTGCTAATTTTCGAAATTTTCATTATACGTTTCTGGCCTTATAAAGCATCCAAAATTAATTTTGTGTATTGATTTAAATGCAGAATTTTATGCTCGAAAACTATTATTTGAAGATTTTTTTTGTAAAATCAATTAGGAAGTAGGAAATTACTAAAGTATAATTTTACATGTAAAATCCATATGTTCGGTTACCACCCTGTATATCATTATATCATTGAAAAAGTCTCATTTAAATTACATAAAAATAAATAATTTGAAACTTCTAATAAATAATTAATATTTTAGATACGCCTTCGAGATTTTACTGTGGTTGCGGTCTCAGTTATAAAAGCAAAAAGAGTTTAATTCGTCATATTAGGTACGAATGTGGAAAACCTCCAACATTTGCTTGTAATTTGTGTCCTAGAAAATTTCATCTAAAAGGTAATTTAACTAAACATTATAAAACTCATGCAACATCTAAGACTATGAAATGACAAAATGTTTACTTATAAACTGAATGTAAGAATTAATAGATATGTATAAAAAATATATGAATATTAAAAAATATATGAATATTAAAAAACTAATAAATAATAACAAAAAATGTTGAATTATTATCTCCAAAACAACAATAATTTATGTGTTTATTATGCAGGGTATCCCAGATTACATGTCTAGCAGGGAGTAGGTACTTCGTAAATGGAGTGAAACACGAAATCGGAAATGGGTTTAGGTGAGCAAGGTGCTTATTTTCTAGCAATTACTAGTACATACACGAATCGTAAATTTCAGTACTAATAACACAACGAAAAGGTGTCACTTTTCCAACAATTCAATAAAATCTATACCTCAATAAGTACATAAACAATGTACTCGTACCTACATGTTTTTTTATGTAATTCATGTTGTATTATAAATTATAATATTTAAAAAGCCAGTGATCTTGATCTACAGTACTGGATGTACTGTAGATTTGTAAAGAGTGCCACATTAAGCAGAGCACACGAGTGAGATAGACAGTCACGCCACAATCAGCTGATGACTATGAGTTTGATTGATTATTTAATGTCAAAATTACTCTAGATTTTCAAATAAAAATACTAATCTAGAATCTAGCATAGTATGTCACCCAGTCCTACTTGCGTATCTTTCTGGTTAGTTTTGAGGTTCGACTGTTATGTTATCGTCGATAACATAATGTAACTTTAAGAATGATACGCGTTAGGACTGATCATTTATTATTTAAATTCCGTAGGGAAGTACAGTGAAATCTTTCTTAAGCGGACAGCACTGGTCACTTTTTAATTGTCCGCTTATAAGACGTGTCCGCTAAATAGAGATAGAAATATAAACTACTTCAATAGTTGGTTCCTAAAAAACTGCCCGTTATGAGAGGTTTCCGCTTATTGGAGGTGTCCGTAAAGGGAGATTTCACTGTACTAATAAAATAAAGTTAGAAGCATATAATAAGTTATTGCTATTTTAGATCCATCCTCACGATTTTACTGTCAGTGTGGTCGCAGTTATACCAAAAAATATAATTTAGTCAATCATACTAAATTCGAATGTGGAAAAGCTCCAATTTTCGCCTGTAAATTATGCCCTAAGAAATGTCATCTAAAGGGAAATTTAGCCAAACATTATAAAATTCATTCAACGTCTACTAAGGAAAAAAATAAAGCAAAATAAAACATGACAATGTTCACTTGTAATCTGAATGTTTAAATCAACGTTAAAAAATAAATAAATATTAGAAAACTAATAAAAAATATTTCGAAATGTTCATTTTATTAAATTAATATGTTCAAGTGGTTGTAACTAACAATCTTTAAAGCAGTAATTGATATTTTAGATCCATCCTCACGGTTTTACTGTAATTGCGGTCGCAGTTATAAAAGAAAACAACATTTAACTCGTCATACTAAACACGAATGTGGAAAACCTCCAACATTTGCTTGTGATTTTTGTCATAAGAAATTTCATCAAGAGGGTAATTTAGCTAGACATAAAATTATACATAATTATACATAAAATTGGTAAGAAAAAAGTAAAGGAAAATAAAAAATGATGACAATTTGACTTGTAATCGAGTTGTTTGAATAAATATATTTATCAATAATGTACAATAAGGTTTTTTTTTATTTAAAATGCCAATCTTTAGTGCATTTTATTACCCAGGATATTCATATCCAGAATAACATGCATAGCAGTAGTACTAGTCTTGCAAATTGAATGGAACACAAAATCGGATAATTGTGATATTAACCTGATCTAATAGCTTGATTTGAATACCCAAAAATTCGGATCCGTTACACCTCTAATTTAAAAAACACTTATGATGAAAACCACAGTCTCGTGGTATTGCTGCTGCTTCAATCCCTAGACCTCTCATGGTCCTGATTAATTTGCATGTGCATGCAGATGCAGATGGATATACTGCAGGATACATCTAACGTAGTATTACCTATATCTTTGAAAAGAGTCATTTAAATTACGTGCCTAGTTATAAAATGAATGCAATAAAATTTTTAATAAATAATGATATTTTAGATCCATCGTTACGATTTTACTGTGTTTGCGGTCGCAGTTACAACAGAAAACATAATCTAGTTAATCATACTACATACGAATGTGGAAAGCCTCCCAAATTTGCATGTGATATGTGTCCTAAGAAATTTCATCAAAAGGGTAATTTAATTACACATTGTAAAACTCATTTAAGTTCTAATAATAAACAAATGTATATGTTCAATTGTAATCTAAATATTTGAATGAATATAAATAAATATGAATAATAAGTGTATAATATTAGAAAACAGTAATAAATAACGTTCTTTTTTTATAATTTATATCTTTAAAACAACAATCTGAATAGGTGGGCATGTACGTGCGTACACGTTCGTCAAACATCAACGTCCGTATGTTGTTTCAAAAAGGCTTCCAACAGAAGACATGTTCGATCGTGTGTGGTCCGCTCGTGCATACATCAACGCACGTACATGTTTTCAAGATTTGTTGAAAACATACTTTTTGTATGCACGTACATGTTCGAAGCTTTTTTGAACCAACACACGGACATTGATGTTTGACGAACATGCACGCACGTACATGTTCGAAGACATGTATGATCGTGTGTGCCCGCTGTTGAGAAGTGCGACGGACTTCTTGTATGCACGAATGCACGTACATGTTCGAAGTGTTTTTGGGCCAACACACGCACGTTGATATTGACGAACATGTACGCGCGTACATGTTGTAAGACATGTTCGATCGTGTGTGCCCACCTAATGTGTGTAGTAGGGTATCTAGGATAATATGAGTGAAAGACGAAATCGTATAAATAAGTTGTTTCTATGCAGTGATTATTTTTACTTTATTTAATCCGACCTGATTATTATATTGTAGAAACTAATAAGGTGGAAAAGTGATAATTTCTTGGACGAAGGTGGTAATTGGAGTAAATACAGAAGTCAAAGTGTTTACTTTTCTTAAGTTGTATTCATATTAAGCTTTGGTTTCCTAGGACATCGGTGCCGTTAAATAGCGCCCGTAATATGACTGTGCTGAATCACGTAGCGGTGAAGTCTAAAAACAGCCATAAAAGCGGTAATTTAGCACTGCTACCTAGGAAACCAGTATGTTTAAATATATAGACCTGGTCATTGACCGTCATATTACGGGCGCTATTTAACGGCACCGCTTTCCTAGAAAGCCCAAACTTTACAATTTCTTCTACGATTGGATAAAATTTGACTATTTATTATTTTATTTTTCTTTTAAAAATGTCAGATTTAATCTGACAGTAGATATAGTAGTAGAGTAGTACTTTGTTTTATTAGGAGAGAGAGTACTGTTTTGTATTACAAGGCTGATGAGTGAGTGTAGCAAGCGAGTCCGACAATACACGCGGGTCACACAAAACTTCTTTCACTTCGTATAAAACATTTTCAATTTTGAAAAAAAAGTGACATCTCTTGTCAATTCCTTGAAGTTCAATTGTCAAATATTTTTTTAAATTAACTTTAACTTGTAAAAAAAGCTAATTATTAAATGTAACGAACAAATTATAAAGGAAAATTTAAAAAACATAAACTTTTTTACATTACAAATGCTTAGAAAACAATTAAAATTAAAATTATATTGGGTTAAGATTTACTTTGTCTGTCTAGAGTCTTGATAGGCGGGAAAATTCAACTTCACTCTTACATACTGAGTGACAAAAAGTCATTTTTTTGACGTTTGCAGAAAAAAGCTATTCCTGGCTTTCGGAAGTCGGAAAGGCTAATCCCGTACGTACGTTGTTATCGGGCAGCTGCAACCATTATACAGAAATCCACACAATCCAGAATGTATCACGTTTTCACCAATAAATGAAAAAGTGTATTAATATTAAAAGCGCTAGCGATACTAATATTAATAAATAAAATAAATGCTTTAAACCATTTAATAAATTAATAATTGTTATTTTAGATACTACATCGTTACGATTTTACTGTGTTTGCGGTCGCAGTTATAACAGAAAAAATAATTTAGTTAATCACACTACATTCGAATGTGGAAAAGCTCCAACATTTACTTGTTATATCTGTTCTAAAAAATTTCATCGAAAGGGTAGTTTAACCACACATTATAAAACTCATGCAAATTGTACTAAAGCTTGGATTTCCTAGTCAAATAGCGGTCGTAATATGACGTTCAATGATGTTACAAAAAGCGTTTCCATATATTTAAACATACATGGTTTCTTAGATAGCGGTGCTTTCTCATCGCTTTTGCGACTGTTTTTAGACGTCACCGCTACGTTTTGTCAGCAACGTAATATTACGGGCGTTATTTGACGGCACGGTTATCCTAGGAAACCCAAACTTTTAGAAATGAAATGACCATGTTTACTTATAAACTGAATGTAAAATCCAATAGTAACAAAAAATGTATAATTATTATTCCCAAAACAACAATATTTAAGTAATGTGTTTATTATACAGGGTATCCCAAATAACATGTAAAGCATGTAAAACATGTGTATTTTAGAAATGGAATAAAATACTAAACCGAATACAGGAGTTTAATTTTTCATAGGTAATATGGTATAGGTAATGGTAATAGGTATTATAAGGCGTAAAAAGTGTAAAATTGTAAAATTCCTGGACCAAAGTGATATAAAACTGTAATCGCCTGTAACTGTGTAAGTCTGGGAATTTACTAGAGAGCTACATAGACCGGACTGCACGAGTCAAATGGAACTTCAAAGTATCTACCACCACGTGGTTATCATCTAGAGCCTAACATCAAAATGACGGCCCTAAAGTTTAGTTTGGGAAACTTTTTATGTAAATAGGTACTACAATCACCTATCAAAAACGAGAAAAACGGTAATACTGCTTTACTATACTTTTGCACTACGTTTCTCTCTTATATTCCTTGTTAATTTTTATGTAAGCTTATTTAAATTGCCTTCAAAAAATATACTTTAAAACTTTTAATAAACGAGTAATTGATATTTTAGATCCATCCTCACGGTTTTACTGTAATTGCGGTCGCAGTTATAAAAGAAAACAACATTTAACTTATCATACTAAACACGAATGTGGAAAACCTCCAACATTTGCTTGTGATTTCTGTTCTAAAAAATTTCATCGAAACGGTGGTTTAACTAAACATTATAAAACTCATGCAACTTCTACTAAGAAATTAAATGATAATGTTAACTTATAAATTAAATGTTAGAGTCAACATAATAAATATATGAACAATTAGTAACAAAAAATGTATAATTATTATCTCCAAAACAACCATACCGGGCGTTGAATGACTTACCGATATACATAGGGCAATAGCACGTAAAATCACGTTTTTATAAATTCCTGCTTCCCTAAGAGCCAAAAATTATGCAGAATTAAAAATTAGAAATGATAAGGCCTCGCCACATAACACATGCCGCTATGCTATGCGCTATGCCAATCTAAAACATAGAAGTCGAAACATGACGTTTACACAAGCTTGTATAGAACTTGTTTCGACTTCTGTGCGCTATGCTATGTAAATTTACGTCAATACGACATTTGAACGCGATATTTAAAATTTTTAGGTTAGTTTTTGTTGTTTATCGAATCTGAAATGTTGAGACAAGACCAAGGGAAGATCAAAAATGGTGCAAATGAGTAAATAAATAGTACAGAAAATAAAATAAAGTCGAGAGCAACATTGCTCATCGATATCCTTACTTATCCTTCTATGTTAGCATGTGCGTTTAGCATAGCATGGCATAGCGCATAGCATAGTGGCATGTGTTATGTGGTGAGGCCTATACAGGTATTATATTTCATCATGCTTTTACTTAAAGAGCAAAAAAGACTTCAAGTTGTTCAAATTTTCGTTAATCAGGGTAGCGGTTTAAACGTTGCTACGATACACAATTAAATTATTGTTCGTCATTTAAATTGGTATCCTGATTAACGAAAATTTTCACAACTTCTAAAGTCGTTTTTGCTCTTTAAGTAAAAGCATGATGAAATGTAATACCTTTATCATTTCTAATTTATAATTCTGCGTAATTTTTGACTCTTTTATGTTTGCTCTAAACAATTAGGGAAATATAAATTTTTGAAAACGTGATTTTACGTGCTATTGTTCTATGTATCGGTAAGTCATTCAACACCCGGTATATAATGTGTTTATTATACAGGGTATGCCAAATAGCATGTATAGCAGAGAGTATTATAGAAATGGAAGAAAATACTAAATCGGATACAGGAGAGTTTTAATTTTTCTTTAACCTAATATAATAGTACCTATAAGCATAAAAAATGTAAAAGCATAAAAGTGTAAAATTCCTAGACCAAGGTGATATAACGCCGAAGTCCAGGAATTTGCTAGAGAGTGGGATATAAATTCAAAGTATCTATCGCCATCAGCAGATGGTTATCCTTGACCTAACGTCAAAATGACGACCCTAAAATTTAGTTTAGGAAACTTTTTATTTAAATAGGTACTATAATCACGTGACAAAAGCGATGGTCCTGTGGTCATACTGCTTTACTATACTTTTGCACTACGTTTCTCTCTTATGATCCTCTTTAATTTGCATGCAAGCTTATTTAAATTGCCTACAAATAAAATATTTTGAATCTTTTAATAAATAAGTAATTGATATTTTAGATCCATCTTCACGGTTTTACTGTAATTGCGGTCGCAGTTATAAAAGAAAAGAAAGTTTATGTCGTCACACTAGATACGAATGTGGAAAAGCTCCAACATTTGCTTGTGATTTCTGTGATATGAAATTTCATCAAAAGGGAAATTTAGCTACACATATAATTAAAATACATAAGAAAAAATAAAGGATAATAAAAAAACAATGTTGACTTGTAATCTGAATGTTTGAATTGTGATATTAACCTGATCTAATAGCTCAATTCGAGCACCCAAATATTCTGATCCGTTACACCTCTCATTTAAATAATACCTATGATAAAAACCACAGACTTGCGGTATTGCTGCTCCTTCAATCCCTATATCTCTCATGGTCTCTAACATTTGCATGTGCAATTGTGCATGCAGAAATGCAGATGGATATACCGCAGGATAGATCTAACGTAGTATTCAGTAGCAAAATAAGAGTTTGAGGGCCTTCCCGCAAAATCCAGATCGAGGGCTCCTACCCATTCTCGTTAATAATCATTTTACTTTACCACAAATCGATTTTATAACGAATTTTTATACTAAACGATGTTTAGGGGGCCCTTTCTATCCTGGGGCCTTCCCGCAACGCGCGCCCTGCGGGCCTGTTATTTACGCCACTGGTAGTATTATATTACATTGAAAAATATTTATTTAAATTACATACCTCTCTATATAAAATAAATACATTAAAACTTTTATTAAACAATGATATTTTAGATCCATCGATACGATTTTACTGTGTTTGCGGTCGCAGTTATAACAGAAAATGTAATTTACTTAATCATACTACACACGAATGTGGAAAGCCTCCGAAATTTGCTTGTGATTTGTGTCCCAAGAAATTTCATCAAAAGGGTAATTTAGCTACACATTCTAAAACTCATTCAACTACTTATACGAAAAAGCAATAAAAAAAAGTAAAATATGATAATGTTTACTTGTAATGTTAATGTTTGAATCAATATAAATAAATATGAATAAGTGTATAACATTATAAAACAGTAATAAATAATGTTCTTTTTTTAATATTTATATCTTTAACACAACAATCTTAATCTGTGTTGAGGGTATCCAGGAAAACATGAAGAAAAACGAAATACCTGTAGTACGGAAGCTAGATAAAAATACGCTCGGTATATAGTTTACTGGAACCATATAGAGATATTGGTTCGATGAGACAAAAAAAATTGGATGGAGGGGCTGCATACCCCCTTGTTTTAAAAATCTGATATTAGTTGTACTTTTTATTAGGTTCTTTCCATTTGTTGAAAAGTACCTACAGCTCCGAACAGTTCAGTACTGTACCTGCTGAATATCTATACAGTAGGGAATTGTTCGGAGCTGTTTTCAACAAATGGAAAGCACCTATTGTTGTCGTATATTTCGAGGGTGCTGAATTGATCTATCACAATGACGAATTTATCTGAACTTTTCCGTGAGCATAAAACTGACATTTTTTCTCTGGTGCTGCAAGAACGCTCTGTCTAAAATTTTAAAAGAGCTCTAGTAAAATGATACTGCAATTTTGATTAATGGACTGAAAGTCTGCAAATATGTAATTTACTAGGACCATATGGAGTAATTTCGCCCGATAACACTAAAGAAATGTTCAAAGGGATCCTTGTCGCTATACCTACAAGGTGCCCACGATCAATTACACAGGGAACTATATATTTGCAATTTGCTGCTCACCAGCTTCATCTACAATAATGGTAATGATATCTTTGAAACCAAATACTTTGGTAAATTTGGTCTGTTGATACCAAATACTTCTTAATTAATGACTTTTTTAACATTGAATAAGCAATTTAAATATTTTCATAATTTGAAAAATTATGAAAAGCCATGATATGTCAAATTAATACAATTATTTGAATTTGACATATCATGGCTGTTCATGGTTTTTCAAATTATGAAAATATTTAAATTGCTAAAATGTTAAAAAAGTCATTAATTAAGAAGTATTTGGTATCAACAGACTCAGAAAATAATTCTCTTTCAATAGATATCATTACGATTCTGGTAGATAAAGCTTGTGAACAGCAAATTGCAAATAAAATCCCCTGTGTAATTTGGCTATGTTCCGCTTTGATCGTGGGCACTCACTATTCCTCTTTTTTCAAGATCAGATATTGGCTGCATTTTTTCGTGAGAAGTATTGTTACTGTACATTTTGAGGATATTGGGCTTAATCCTTGGGCTTTTTTGTTTCTAGTGCTATGAAAACGGCCATTCAAAAGTTTTAAAATCACTCTAGTAAGGCATTGTTTATCAGTATTTTTTTGGTCTCATCGGACAGAATTTCTCTATATGGTAAACTATGTGGCGAGTTTCATTCCATTAACCAAAAGTGCAGCAAAACGCAGTTATCTGTCCCGCACCCTCCATATTAATTGTTTGTATAGTATACAGGAACTGTTCAAATCGTTTATATCGGATATTATCACCTCAAGTCAACGCTTGACGAATAGTTAACTACCAGTTGACTAGAGGTGATAATACCCGGCCTTAAACTGTTTAGCATTTCGAAAGTATTTTATCTATTGCTCAGAAGCGAATTGTACACTGAGTCGTACAAATAGCAAGTTGGAACGAATCTATTATGTCACTGAAGCAAATCTATTGAAATTACGTACAGAGCAGACATAATAATGCAGACTTTTTTGCGGACACTGTATAAAATAAATCCGTTGAACTATTTCTTAAATTAATAATTGTTATTTTAGATCCATCGTTACGATTTTACTGTGTTTGCGGTCGCAGTTATAACAGAAAAGATAATTTAGTTAATCACACCACATACGAATGTGGAAAAGCTCCAACATTTACTTGTTATTTCTGTTCTAGAAAATTTCATCGAAAGGGTACTTTAACTAAACATTATAGAACTCATACACCTGCTACTGAGAAATGAAATGACATTGTTTTACTTACAAACTGAATGTTAAAATCAATTTAAAAAATATATAAATAAGTAATGCCAGAAAATGTATAATTATTTTCTTCAAAACTACAATATTTAAGGTGTTTATTAACAGGGTATGCCAAATAACATGTATAGCATGGAGTATTTCGTAAATGAAATAAAACACTAAATCAGATACAGGAGAGTTTAATTTTTCATAGGTAAAGAGGTTAATTTCTGGACCAAAGTGATATAACACTGTTATCGCAGAAGTTAAAGAATTTTCTAGATCTAAAGAGCTACATTGACTGGAGTATACAAAAAATGAGCTCGAAATTCAAACTACTTATGTACCACCGTCAGCTAATGGTTATCATGGACCTAACGTCAAAATGACGATCCTAAACTTAAGTTTGGGAAACTTTGTAATTTAAATAGGTACTATAATCACGTGACAAAACTTATAATCCCGTGGTAACACTGCTTTTTGCTATAGTTTTTTACTACGTTTCTCTCTTATGATCCTCTTTAATTTGCATGCAAGTTTATTTTAAGCCAACAAAATAGATGCTTTAAAATATTTAATAAATAGGTAATTGATATTTTAGATCCATTCTCACGGTTTTACTGTAATTGCGGCCGCAGTTATAAAAGAAAAAGAACTTTAAATTATCACATGAAATACGAATGTGGAAAAGCTCCAACATTTGCTTGTGATTTCTGTGATTTGAAATTCCATCAAAAGGGTAATTTAAATAAACATAAATTTAAAATACATAAAATTCATAAGAAAAAATAAAGGAAAATAAAAAATGACAATGTTAGTATAAACTGAATGTTAGAATCAATATCAAAAATATATGAATAAATAATACCATAAAATGTCTAATTATTATTTCCAAAACACAATATTTAATGTGTTTATTATTATATAGTGTATCCCAAATTACATGTATAAGGATTATTTTGTAACTGGAATGAAACATTAAATCCGATACAGGAGAGTTTAATTTGCATGCAAGCTTATTTAAATTTATAGAAAATAGATGCTTTAAAACTTAATAAATAAATAATTGATATTTTAGATCCATCCAGATTTTACTGTAATTGTGGTCGCAGTTATAAAAGAAGAAATACTTTAAATTATCATATTAAATACGAATGTGGAAAAGATCCAACATTTGCTTGTGATTTATGTGACACGAAATTTCATCAAAAGGGTAATTTAGCCACACATAAAATTAAAATACATAAAATTCATAAGAAAAAATCGAGAAAAAATAAACGAAAATAAAAAATGACAATGTTGACTTGTAATCTAAATGTTCGAATCAATATATTTTTTAATAGTAATGAACAATACTCGTTTTTTTAGTTTCAAAAACCAATCTTTAATGCGTTTATTACACAGAGTATTCATATCAAAAATAACATGCATAGCAGGAGCACCAACCATCAGTCTTGCAAATTGAATGAAACACGAAATCAGATAAATTGTGATATTACCTGATCTGCTTGATTTTGCTTAGAAGCATTAATGGATAGTTTAATTAGTAATAAATTACTTTTGTAATTCTCGCGTTTTGAGACCCTCTTATGTTTCGAATTCGAGTCTCGAGTAGGTAGATTTCTCGGGGTGCGTGAAGTTAGCCCCCAAAGTTGACTTTTTTGAAGTGCCCTTTTGCCACAAATTAGTAACTAATTTGTAACTATTTGTAACCATAAAATCAAAATTTGTAACTCAACCGTTATGCCCCTAAAAATAAAAAACGTTTTGGGGGCCAGGTTCTCGGGGGCCCCCAAACTATCGCTTTTCGAAAATATTTTTGGGCCAAAAATTAGTAACTGATTTGTAACTATTTGTAACCTGAAAATTAAAATTTGTAAGTCACGCACAAAGGACTTATGCACGATCAAAGTTTTGTGGGCTAAGTTCCCGGGAGCCCCCGAACTTTGATTTTTCTAAATTTTTTTTTGGCCAAAAATTAGTAACTAATTTGTAACTATTTGTAACCTAAAAATTAAAATTTGTAAGTCACGCGCAAAGGACATATGGATATTCAAAGTTGTGGGGGCTAACTTCGCGGGAGCCGCCGAACTTTGAGTTTTCGAAATTTTTTTTTGGCCAAAAATTAGTAAGTAATTTGTAACTATTTGTAACCTAAAAATTAAAATTTGTAAGTTTCGGCTCGCGCAGTTACCTTGAGTCAAATTTCGGGGTGCGTGAAGTTAGCCCCCAAAGTTCAGGTTTTTTAAGTGCGCTTTTGCCACAAGTAAGTAACTAATTTGTAACTATTTGTAACCATAAAATCAAAATTTGTAACTCAACCGTTATGCCTCTAAAAATAAAAAACGTTTTGGGGGCCAGCTTCTCGGGGCCCCCAAACTATGGCATTTCGAAAAAATTTTTGGGCCAAAAATTAGTAACTAATTTGTAACTATTTGTAACCTAAAAATTAAAATTTGTAAGTCACGCGCAAAGGACATATGGATATTCAAAGTTTTGGGGGCTAACTTCGCGGGAGCCGCCGAACTTTGAGTTTTCGAAATTTTTTTTTGGCCAAAAATTAGTAAGTAATTTGTAACTATTTGTAACCTAAAAATTAAAATTTGTAAGTTTCGGCTCGCGGAGTTACCTTGAGTCAAATTTCGGGGTGCGTGAAGTTAGCCCCCAAAGTTCAGGTTTTTTAAGTGCGCTTTTGCCACAAGTTAATAACTAATTTGTAACTATTTGTAACCCTACAATGAGAATTTTAAAGTCAACTATCAATCTTTAAAAAATTATTTCAACTTTGAAAAGTTTATACCTGGTTTACTTTCAATGAATAAGCTTCTTATAGGAAATTTGGGTAATTTAGGGTAGGTATTACCCCAAAAGGTTTACTTGATGGAGTCATATGAGACTTTATGATGAAGGAATGAACATGCAAATTGTCTTGAGGGAGTGTCATCTATTTTTAGCCTTGGTATTTTAACTTAATTATTTAAAATTGTATTTAGCTAAAAGAAGAGAAATTAAAAATCCACAAGATATAATTACTTTGGCACTGGTCAAACTAACGTGATTTTAGCGTTCACCTTCCCATTGATGCCCACGAAGAGATACCACCAGCATCCCTCTTAAATCTGGTGCATCACTGCAAAGCAAACAACAAACACCTCATCATTGGATATGACTCCAATGCTCACCAGACTATGTGGGGGGGGGGGGCAGATCCAACAATGAAAGAGGTAAAACACTATTCGACTTTATAACTGTTAGCAATCTAGAGATAATAAATCGCGGGAATGAACCTACTTTCGTTACCTCGCGCTGCCAGACTGTGATTGATATCACTCTGGCCACTCAATCTGTCTCAAACAACATCTTAAACTGGCAAGTGTCTCAAGAACTAACAATGTCAGACCACAGAATACAGAATAATACAGAGGATATTGAACTGTATGCGAATGCAGTCAATACATCTCTCCTGAAAGCGTACGAACGCAGTTGTCCTTTTTAAATGTCCGGCTCTGGGCAGCGCACTACCTCCTGGTGGAGCGGAAGCCTCGAACGAATGAGGAGAGTGTTGAGACGACTCTTCAATAAAGCCAAAAACTCCAAACTGCCACAGGACTGGGAAGCATACAAGCAACACCAGTCTGAATACAAAAAAATCATACCACAAAATCAAAGGCAATCGTGGCAGAACTTCTGCAGTAGCATTGAATCTACCACAATCGCTGCAAGATTAAAAAAGGTCTTGGCAAAAAACCTAAACCAGCGGGTGGGCAGCCTAAAGAAAGAGGACGGTTCTTTCACGAACAACTTCTCTGAGGCCACCACTGAACTGCTACACACACACTTTCCTGGCTGCAAAATCGTACCTGTGAGTTCGTGTGGCCTGAGATAATATCTCGCCCCCCTACTCAAGTGGACTGGGAAATAGCAGAAAGTGTTGTAACTAATACAAAAGTAGCTTGGGCTATCAAAACCTTTCTACCATACAAATCGTCAGGCGTAGACGGTGTGTTTCCAGCCCTACTCCAGTGGGGCCTGGAAGACCTGCTCCAACACCTCGTGCGAATCTATAGGGCATCCATTGCATACCAGTACATCCGTACAGAGTGGAGAAAGGCAAGAGTAATTTTTATTCCAAAACCAGCCAAAAGTGACTACTCCCTAGCAAAATCATACAGTCCAATCTGCCTTACATCCTTCTTTCTAAAGACGGCAGAAAAGTTATGTGACAGAGAGATTCGTGACAAAGTACTAAAAGTACATCCTCCACACACGAGTCAACATGCCTATACCTCGGGGAGGTCAACCGAAACGGCGCTGCACAAAGTTGTAACCCGTATAGAGAGTACGCTGAATTCAAATGAATTCACCCTGGGGGCTTTCGTCGATATCTAAGGCGCTTTTGACAAAGGGACCTACCAAAGTATGAACAGATGAACACTGCACTTCATGCACATGAGATCCCGCCTACCATGATAGGGTGGATCACAAATGTGCTACATGGCGTGTAATACAAGTAAATGTAGATGACACTACCAATAAGTGTATTGTTACTAGAGGCTGTTTTCAAGGCGTGGTACTCTCGCCCCTTTTATGGAACCTTGTTGTAGACAGCCTCTTGCGATACCTTAATAATTAGGGATTTTACACTATAGGATACGCAGATGATATTGCTATTCTGCTGACAGGGAAATTTGAGCATGTACTTGGCAATATAATGCAAAATGCACTCAGATTAACAGAATCAATCCGTTGGAAACGGAGTTAGTTCTGTTCACCAGAAAACGCAAGTTGAGAAACATGATTTTGCCCAACTTAAAAGGGACATCTCTCAAACTAGTGAGCACTGTCAAGTAACTGGGCATTACGCTTGATCAGAAACTCAATTGGAGATATCACCTCGACCATAAAATTGAGAAAGCCTGTGCTGCTTTTTGGCAGTGTCGCAGAGCGGTGGGCAGGATCTGGGGTATTAACCCTAGAATCACCCTCTGGCTCTACACAGCCATTATCAGACCGATGCTAACATACGGTGCCATTGTTTGGTGGCCCAGGATCAATCAAAAAACCACCATAACTAAACTCCCACGTGTGCAAAGACTAGCTTGCTTAGCGGCCACTGGAGTAATGAAAACCGCACCCAACGCTGCCTTAGAGACCCTTTTGTGCCGCCCTCCACTAGATATCTTTGTGAAGAAACTGGCTCTAAGAACAGCTCTAAAGTTACGCGGACTGGGCTTGTGGGATAATTCAACAAATGTAGGACATCTAAGTGTTGTCGAGGACAGCACGAAAGAGCTGCCTCTTCTCACGTTGGGTACGGATCACATTCCACCTACATATGTTTGCAACAGATCATTCAAGATTCTGTCAATAGATACAGAAACTCTCAAACCTGACATCTCTATCTATACCGACGGATCTAAAACAGATAGCGGCTTCGGAGCGGGTATATACTCACCTGAGCTGAATCTAAGCGAAAGCATATCGCTAGGCAAGCACACCTCAGTTTTTCAAACAGAACTAATTGGAGTGCTAGAAGGCTCTCGGTATATTATAAATTTTTTGCACAATCGTGTTCTATTCTGTACTTACCAACAATGTTTATACTAATAGAAAGTTGATTTTACCAAACCATTGTATGTGTCCATAGAAACAATAAAATAATGATTTCGAAATATTTAACCAAAAGCACAAGGGTGGTTAGTGAAACAGATGTTTGAGCTATTTGTTACTTTTATTCTTGTTACTGGGACAACATTGTTCTCCAGCGGTTACTATTTTGAATAAACTTTAAAATTATAAAAATTATTTACAACTGTCAACTAGTGTCAGTTTAAAAAATGAATTTATTATTAGTTATTTTTCACGATTGTGCAAAAAATAGTATGCAATACTCGGATCGTTAAGTGCTTTTCTTAACAAATCTCGAAAATTAGAAAAACTCGACCCTACGGGTCTCGTTTTGCTAACATTTTCTGGATTTGTTAACTATGCACTTACCGACCATGTATTACAATGTACTATTATTATTATTTAAAAAATTAAATTTAAACCTTTATCACAATGTATCATATTTCCCTAAATTTCCTATAGGAAGATGAAAGTACTTATTCTTTTTTAAACAAAAGCTTTAAAAAGAATTTAAAAAGGGTGTAGAGTAGAGTACTACACCATCATCAGTTGTAGAGTATTCTACACCTGATAATGCTTATTAGCGAAACCGGTAGTAAGGTAAGTAGGTATAATTATTTAGAAGAAAATTATGATATTTTACTAAGTTATTTATTTAAATTCTTTTTCAAGCTTTTGTTTAAAAAAGAATAAGTCCTTTCATCATTACTAAATATCACCAAGTCACTAGTGAAAAGAAAAATCATTTTTTAAAGAATGACGGTTTGACTTTAAAATTTTCGTTTTAAAGTTACAAATAGTTACAAATTAGTTACTAACTTGTGGCAAAAGCGCACTTAAAAAACCTGAACTTTGGGGGCTAACTTCACGCACCCCGAAATTTGACTCAAGGTAACTCCGCGAGACGAAACTTACAAATTTTAATTTTTAGGTTACAAATAGTTACAAATTACTTACTAATTTTTGGCCAAAAAAAAATTTCGAAAACTCAAAGTTCGGCGGCTCCCGCGAAGTTAGCCCCCAAAACTTTGATTCTGCATAATATGTCCTTTGTGCGTGACTTACAAATTTTAATTTTTAGGTTACAAATAGTTACAAATTAGTTACTAATTTTTGGCAAAAAAAAAATTTTGAAAAATCAAAGTTCGGGGGCTCCCGGGAACTTAGCCCCCAAAACTTTGATTATGCATATGTCCTTTGTGCGTGACTTACAAATTTTAAATTTTAGGTTACAAATAGTTACAAATTAGTTACTAATTTTTGGCCCAAAAATTTTTTCGAAATGCGATAGTTTGGGGGCCCCCGAGAACCTGGCCCCCAAAACGTTTTTTATTTTTAGGGGCATAACGGTTGAGTTACAAATTTTGATTTTATGGTTACAAATAGTTACAAATTAGTTACTAATTTGTGGCAAAAGGGCACTTCAAAAAAGTCAACTTTGGGGGCTAACTTCACGCACCCGATTTCTCGTGGTTCTGGTTAATTTGCATGCACATGCAGATGGATATTACCACAGGATACATCTAGCGGAGTGTTAGATCATTGAAGAAAAGGATTCATTTAAATAACGTATTTATTAATTTATATAAAATAAAAGCTTTAAAACTTTTAATAAATAATTTATATTTTAGATTCATCGTTACGATTTTACTGTATTTGCGGTCGCAGTTATAACAGAAAACATAATTTAGTTAACCACTCAACATACGAATGTGGAAAGCCTCCAAAATTTGCTTGTGACTTGTGTGCTAAGAAATTTCATCGAAAGGGTAATTTAAATGTACATTATAAAATTCATTCTTCTGCTAATAAGAAAAAACTGAAGAAAAATTGAAAATAACAATGTTCACTTTTAATCTGAATGTGTTAATGAGTATAAATAAATTATAAAAATGAATACTATTAAGCAACTCTTTTTATATTTATATAGGGGAGACCGGGGCAGGTTGATACAAAAAAAATTTGTTGCCTTTTTTCTCGTCAATGTTATTATCAATCACGGATATTTTTGCAGAATATTCTTGCATATGTATTTGGTTACCTAATTTATTAGAAATACCTAACGGAATCTTAATTATTAGACCTCTAGGCGTATTTTTAAAAAGTAAAAATCTTTGTTTCAACTTGCCCCGGTCCGGGGTAATAATATTTCTCTGTCCCATTTGACGGCTTTGAGAGAACTAAATTGTGATTTAGTGCCTCCACAATGACCTGGCAGTTTCCACAATATGGTAAAATGAAAAAAAATTATTTGGTGATACATAAGTATCATTTTACAGATTTATTTATTTTGAACTGAAGTAATTGCTAGTGGTAATACATACCGAACTAAAAATGGAACGTTATTGACCTTCCAGGGTTGGTTCTCATCCAACCATTGTAAACAGATGATCATTACTTTTTGAACGGACCATATACACTTCTGTCCTATGGCGGTAACCAGTTGCAACTTGCCCCGAGCAATATGTTGCAATTTGCCCCGTGCTGCATTTTTTTATTTATGTCTGAGTAAATTAGTAAATCAACATCAGACAATTAAAATTTTTTGCAAATATAATAAACTAATGCCCAATGATTCACTTATGATAAAAAACTGAAGCTCAGCCGTTTTTAATGGTAGTTAATTGAAATCAAAATAAGAGATCAAATTTTACTTAGGGTAGGGGCGCCTAAGAGTACGCGTTCCCTAAGAGTACGCATGGTAAGTTACCGTTGGTACACATGGTTTAGAACAAAATGTTAAATGTCAGTTGAGAGCTGATAGTAGGTGGGTTAATTAGGTTAAGTCATTTTCGTGTCGCTGAATATTACGCCGCAATTACGGTAAATAATTAGATTTTCTAAGTATTTTTGTAACATTTTGAACGTACGAAATAAGATATTGTGTTTAGTTTACTAAGCGATTCAATTTTAAATTACCAAGTTTGTATTAATTAGCATTGACATTAAGCTATGCACCCATATATACATCCATCCAATGGAAGGTTTCTGACATTGTTAATTTTTAATAAAATAGGAAAATCGGACACTGAACCAAAGAGTACGCAACCGTATAGGTACTCTTTGCTACCTGCGTACTCTTAAGGATACATTTTTGTAAATTTATCAATTTTATTGTTTCTTTCAGCTGATGTGGATGTGGTGAGAACTATTTTCTTATTTTTATAGATATTTAGAATTTTTTTTCGTTATTTTTAAATGTTTCATAGCTTCATGATCAATGCGTACTCTTAAGACTACCATTGCGTACTCTTAGACACATATGGCTCCAAGAGTACGCATTTACAATTTCTTACTTGAAGCTGTTTATTTTTGTTTGTAATTGTAAGAATAATTATTTCTTTATACTAGTTATATTATAGATATAACTAACTCTATGTTATACCACAATAATAAATTTATTTCTTTCACAATTGATTTTTTTATAGCGAATTAAAAGTTAAGTGCGTACTCTTAGGCGCTCCTACCCTATGCGTATAAAATATAAATATGTTCGGAAATAACAACAACACTTGAACAATAGAATTGATTGTTTACATGAAACTGACCATCGTATCGTCTTCTAGAAACCTACACAAAAGCGGTGTTGAAAAATTTGTTGTTTAGGAAATTTGGCCGACGTTTTACCCTGCCCCGTGCCTCAACCTGCCCCGGTGTCCCCTACTTATTTTAAGCAAGAATCGTATGTAGAATAACATGAATGAAAGGCGAACAATCAGATAAGTTATTTCTACGCAGTTACATTTCTTCTTTTTTTATTAAATGTTACATTGTATAAATAATGTGGAAAAGTGATAAACTCTTGTATGTATCACTCTTCCACGGCTTCGTGAAGTTAGCGAAAAGTTGAAAGCACTAATTTTAAAACATTAGCCAGTCGTTAGTACCTCATTAGTGCTTCTTTGTGCCTTTTGAAAAATTTCAATCACCCTTCTAGTTTTTGAGTTATTAACATCTATTTTTTTTGGAGCCAACTTCGAAACAATTTCGAAAAAAATTTTATGCCACTTTAGTGCTTCATTAGTGCTTCTTAGTGCCTTAAAGGCCGCTTTTCTATCTTTAAGGATTTTTGAGTTATTAACAAATAGATTTTTGTCAAGTGTCAAGTTAGCACCAACACTTTCGAATTTCGAAAAATTTTTTATGCCTTTGTACCTATTGTAATTTTAGTACCTATAGCGAAACTGCGTTTAGAAATATATTGAGTAGAAGCGCATCGTACATTGAGTCGTACAAGTTGTAACCATTGAAATGCTTTGAACCTTTTAATAAATAATTGTTATTTTAGATCCATCGTTACGATTTTACTGTGATTGCGGTCGTAGTTATAACAGAAAAGATAATTTAGTTCGTCACACAAAATATGAATGTGGAAAAGCTCCAAAGTTTGCTTGCGACTTGTGTCCTAAAATATACCATCTAAAGGGCGCTTTAACGCAACATTATAAAACTCATTTAACTCTTAAGAAACAGAAATTTTAACTTATAACCTGAACGAAACATTAATTGATAGTGAAAATCAGTAATAAACAATAACGATGTTCTTTTTATTCAAACTAATATCTTTAAAATAAAACTATGTTTAATATAATAGAATGAAACGCAAAATGGGATAAATTGTTTCAGTTAAAATTTTCGTTTTCCATCAGCCTATAATCCAATAGGCCTGTGATAAGCTGAATTTCGGTGATCCGATTAAACGAAAATGTATTATTTTATGCTTTTTTGAATTTTAGGAAATGTTTTTGTACACATAATATTAAAGTATTAATTTTATATGTATTCAATTACTTTCTAATAAAAACTTTGCAAATATGTCAGAAACCTATTTAATTTATAGCACTCGGAATTTGTATAACTACTGAAAAAAACTAAGGTTGGGTTACAAAAAACTTTTAACGGCTTGTTACTTTTAATTATAGTTTTGAATGTGACGTATCAGATGTCAAAATGTAGTGGCTAGAGTCACATTCAAAACACAAACAAAATATGCTTTAAAAGTTTTAATAAATAATAAATATTTTAGATCCATTCTCACGATTTTACTGCCAGTGTGGTCGCAGTTACAAAAACAAAAGTGCTTTAGTTAGTCACGAAACATACGAATGTGGAAAAACTCCAACATTTCCTTGTGACTTGTGTCCTAAAAAATTCTACAAAAAAGGCAATTTAAAATCGCATTATCAAATTCATTCTACAACTTCTAGTAAGCAAGGTAAATATTTTCCAATATTTTTTCATAAATACTAGTATAGGAAACTATACTATTATCTAGACGATCTAGACCAATTTTAGAAAAACGTCTGTGTGTGTGTGTGTGAAATTTGGTATAGGGTCTTATCAGATAACAACGGAGTGAAGAAAGGAGTTTTTTCAAAATCGGTCCGCTAGGAGACGTGCAATTAAGGAAATTTTATTTTTTTAAATAACAACATATATATTTTTTTCATCGTGGTCTTAAAATTATCAACTCAATCGGAAAGTCTTGTGTTGACACAACAGATTTTTTTTCGTTTACTACCTAGTTGTCGAGATATCTATGATAAAAAATGTAATTTTACAAGTTCAAACCCAATTTTGAGAGTTGTGGACTTTTAGTATGATAATAACTATACTACAAAAGTGTGTTCACACTACATGATTTCTTATAGAAGAAGTCATATGACTTCTCCTATGATAAATCATAGCAAAATAATAAGCTCAGGTCATAGCAAAATAATAGGGAATTTTCAGAATAAAACTGTTGGTTATTTACCACATTTAGTTATTTACCCCAAATATGGTAAATATCCAACAGTTTTATTCTGAAAATTCCCTATTATTTTTGGTAAATAACCAAATATGGTAAATAACCAACAGTTTTATTCTGAAAATGCCCTATTATTTTGCTATGACTGAGTTTATTATTTTGCTATGATTTCTCATAGGAGAAGTCATATGACTTCTCCTATGAGAAATCATGTAGTGTGAACACACTTTAAGATATACTATATTAGGTGCTTTCCATTTGATTTTCTGAACTGTACTTGTGGTACTGTTTAGAACTGTACCCAGCCGTTGAACTGTTCCCAAAAATTAACAAAAGGAACGCTCTTTTTTGTGTCAATTTGTGGACTGGTAACATAACCTTAAAATACCATGTTTTAAATGACAAACGAAAAAGAACAGTAGAACAGTTAGTCGTACCAGAAAATAGGTAGGTACGATAGGGGGCAGGGGAATGTAATTCCGTACAGTTCAAAACTAGTCGTACCAATTCAAATGGAACACCAAAATATTCAGCAGGTACAGTAGGAACTGTTCGGAGCTGTACTTTTCAACAAATGGAAAGCACCTATTATAGGATAAGTAACTATACAATAGCAAAGGTTTCAGATCTAATACTAAATGCACTGTAGTACTTGTACTTTCAAGATTACAACATATTTTGTTCCTCAGTGGTTGGTTTCATCACTTTGATTTTGGTTTTATTTGACTTTGCATGCAAAAAAAACATAAATTGACACCTCACACTTCGACTTTCAAGAAACAAAATTTTTGCTAAATTGGGGGCCCCCTAAAACAAGTTCCCCTCCTCATTAATTAGGGACTCTTCGGATTCTTAAACTGCATTATTAATAGGAGTTTTAACCAAAGTTTTGTGAATATTATACTACTTGTTGTTAGAGCTATTTTAGGATCGTTTCACTGTACTAAAAGATAACTAGATAGATATGCTTTTAAGAAAGTCAAATTGAGCTACAGATAAAAAGTCTCTTTATCAACGCAGGTTGTCATGAGCTCATGAGTTCGGATGATTATTTAACGTCAAAATAACACTTAGATTGTAGATTACACTAGTCCATTAGTCAATTAATTTTTTCAGCTTTACGTTTAAATAAATAAGCTAGATACTCCGCTTCGCGTCGTTTTTGATGTTAATTTATTTGTAAAAATACTGGTTCTTGAAACAGGCTTGTATTTTGTCCTAGTAAATATTTTCTTTTGTTGAATATTTTAAAGCTAACTCTTTTGTGTAGTTCACAAAAGGAATTTTAAAGTCATTTTGAAAAAGTTTGAATGCCACCATACATCTAGTGCAGGGTTTCCCAAACTTTTTCTGTGATGGAGCACTTTAAAGGTTTTTGAATTTTGACTGAGCACCTTGTGTAATTTGTAGGGTAGATTACCAATAAATCGTAAAAAAATTAAAAATAGCTTTGTTATTAATATTTTTTCACGGAGCACTTGCTATCTTTCGGCGGAGCAATAGTTATCCGCGGAGCACAATTTGGGAAACCCTGATCTAGTGTATAGTTGAATTTTTTTTAAATAGGTACTTAAGTGTTTTCTTTTAACTCAAAGTTTAGGAATTGCAGTATTATCTGCAGGTCTCAAACATGGCATTGTATTGTGTAGAATTAAAATTCATACCTCAAACTGCAACACCAAATAGACATAGCTATATGCAGAAATATTAAGAAAGAAAGATTTAGACAAACAGATCCTTACCTACAGCCCCCTGGTTTATTACTTAAACTTTTTCATCCTTTATAGGAAAATTTTAAAAAGTTTAACTACAGTATTATAGTATCACTGAAAAAGATTCCTTGAAATTACTTATAAAATAAATGATTTAAAACGATAATAAATAATTATAAATATTTCAGATCATTCATCACGATTTTGCTGTGTTTGCGGTCGCTGTTATAACAGAAAAAATAATTTGATGCATCATATTAAACACGAATGTGGAAAAGCTCCAAACTTTGCGTGTCATAAATGTCCAAAAAAATTTTATCGTAAGAATTGTTTATCGAGACATTTAAAAACCCATTTCAAGGGAAAACTGCAATACAAATAAAAATGAAAAATAACAGTGTTCACTTATAATCTGAATATTTCAATCGGTAGTTAAAAAATAAATTTATATTGGAAACAATAACAAAAATTATTTTTGTATTTTTATTAATATCTTCCCAACAATATTTCATGTATTTATTATGCCCCCTGCATAATAAACACATATATTAAGAATAACATGCTAGCAAGGTTATAAAAAAATACCTCGCAAATAAAATGTATTCTGAACAACGTGTGCATATCGTAGAAAACGAAAGTAGAGTGCTTGCCCACCTGCGCAGAAAGCAAATTGTGCACTACCTCATAATGAAGGTTATATATACCTGTAAACCATTGTGAAAACAATATTTGGGCGTCTTTTTCTACAGCTTTCTCACTTGCTCTTCTGCGCATTTAAGATCGCTTAGATATGGCAAACACTTTAAAACATATTTTTTCACTCGTTTGATTGATACGAAATTCCCTGTCGTGCATCAAGCTTCAAACTAGTGGTAAGAATATTACTGTCATTACTTGTATAAATAACTATTTTTTTAAATTATAAAATTATTTTTAATTAATAATTACTATTTTAGATCCATCAAGATTTTACTGTGTTTGCGGTCGCAGTTATAACAGAAAACCTAATTTAATTAGTCACGCAAGACATGAATGTGGAAAAGCCCCAAAATTTGCTTGTGACTTGTGCCCTAAGAAATTTCATAGAAAATTTAATTTAAATACCCATTACAAAACTCATTCAACTTCTGGTAAGCAGCGTAAAATAATAAAGCCAACGATACAATAATACTAAAGAAAAACAGATAAATATGCCGTGCATTGGTTCTCAAAGGATGTGCTGCGATAATCTGCAAGTGTGCCGCAAAATCGTAAAAACAATTATTAATTTTTAGTTAGAACTTTCTCATTAACTTCAGTTTTAATTTTTTACAAGTTTATTTTTCCATGTGTACAGCGAAAAAATTTTGTTCGGAAAATTACCGCTAGAGGCGAGAGTAAAAAGATTGAAAAATACTGCCGTCAAGACATAGAGAGACATAGTGGCCAAATTGAGTGAAGAATACGAATATTTTCATCAACTGAAGATTATCATGAGAGTCCAGAGTCCGATTAATTATTTAACGTCGAAAATACATTCTTCTATTACTAGCTTTTCAAATCAAATTAAGAGTTTCAAGCAACTATTTTTATTGATATCGGTTGTAATATGTATAAGTTCACGTCCCCTTCTCTCTCTATCTCTTGTGGTTCTCTAAAGCATGGATCTGTCTACATATAATATGGTTCTGATCAATTCACATGCAAGCGATATAGCACATTATACATCTAGCTTAGTATTATTGTACAGTACATTTGAAATAGTGTATAAAATAAATAATTTGAAACATCTAATTACTATTTTAGATCCATCCTTTGACTGTGTTTGCGGTCGCAGTTATAAAAGCAAAAAGAATTTAATGTGTCATATTACTTATGTATGTGGAAAGCCTCCGAAATTTTCTTGTAATTTGTGTCCCAAGAAATTTTATCAAAAGGGTAATTTAGCTACACATTATAAAATTCATTCATCTTCTAATAAGAAAAAAAATAAAGCATAATAAAATATGTTAATGTTTACTTGTATTATGAATGTTTTAATATATTTGTATATCATATCATAAGTATAACATTAAAAAACAGTATGACACAGTCTTGTTTATCTTCAAACCTAAAAAAGAGTTGACATTTTGTTACAGAATAAGTAAGGTTAAAGTTCTACTTTTACATCCTACGATGTAAAGCTCCAACATTTGCTTGTAAGTTATGCCTCAAGATATGTCAACTAATCTAAAATAAGGTGCATAGCCGAGTATCCCATAAACTGAATGAATTGGAATAAATTGTTTCAGTCATATTTTTCGTTTTCCATTAACCAATATTAATGTTCGATAAGGTGAATATTTTTGTGATTCATTATAATCATTGCTTTGAAGAGTTCATTAATCTATGCTTTTTTGAATTTAAAAAAATGCTTTTATACACGTAAATACAGGGTGTACCGGGAAGAATCTGCCTAACTTCAGGGGTGTATTCCTTAGCTCATTTTAAGCAAAAAAAGTTATACCAACATAGGTCCGATTCGGAAAGGTTACTGAGTTATAGCTTGTTGAAGACACTAGTGGATTTCGATGTGGAAAACGTCGATTATATTCCAGCACGGCAGGTAAACGTTAATAGCGTGTCTCAAATAATCACAATTACCAGTTAAGTTAATTTACAAGTAACAGCAAAAAAGGAAAGCATTATTAAATAATTTTTTTCAAAGCCTACTCTTTACAATTTTGAATATTTAGCTATATTCTTCGACTGGCCATAACTCGCTAACCTTTCCGAATCGGACCTATGTTGTTATATCTTTTTTTGCTTAAAATGACCTAAGGAATACACCCCCGAAGTTAGGCAGATTCTTCCCGGTACACCCGGTATAAAATAATAATTTTATAATATGTAATGTATTCAAGTAATGCAAAACAGATTTAACTTGACGAGCAATAAGGATAAGTTCGCGCAGTTTGGCCACGCCCCGTTAATAATTTAAATAAGTTAACTACTCCGTTGGTGGTGATAAATACCAATTTAGGTTTCGGTTACGCATTTCTACCGCTCGTCATCGGGGATCTATGTTGCAGTACTTTCTTTATCAATATTTTGTAAATATGTCAAAAACCTATTAAAATTATAGCATTCGGAATTTGTATAGACTTAAAAATATGCTTTAAAAGATTTAATAAGTAATAAATATTTTAGATCCATCCTCACGATTTTACTGTCAGTGTGGTCGCAGTTATAAAGAAAAAGGGAGTTTAAGTCGCCACACTAAATTCGAATGTGGAAAAGCACCAAAGTTTGCTTGTGAATGGTGTGATAAAAAATTTCATCAAAAGGCTCATTTAACTCGACATTATAAAGTTCATTCAAATTCTACTAAGAGGCCATACTACAATCAAAGAATAAACCCCTAATAAGTTGACCCGAGAATAAATATTTAAAATAACCAATTAACAAAGATTTAATGTTTCTACAACCATGGTTATACGTGAGTTACTCTCGGAATAGCTTATTCGGAGTTATCTTTGATTGTAGTCCTAGCCCTAAGAAATAGATATCTATATAAATAAAGATTTTAATTAGCACTTATTTTGACACTTATATTCTAAGGTTATCATCAGAGTTTGTATTGTTCTTTTAATATCTGCTTTGTAAAATCGCTGTGTAAAATCACACTGTAAAGTGTAAAATCATACTATCTAGGTCAATTGATCTAAACGTGCATATTTGACGATTCTTAATGACAGCTACCAAGCTAAAAAAAACTTTGAATCTAAAACTTAAAGTATCAGGTTACAACACTGTATGTACAGGGATGCCAAATGTGCACTTTTACATAAATTGACGTATAAGATCAAAATTGAAATATTAATAATTGAAGATTAAACGCATTAAAAATGTTTTTTTATAATTCACGATAAAATTACTCTCACAGCAATTTTCACGTTATTCACACTAAAAGTTTTCTTTTTTTTGCCAAGGAAAATTTTTAGTTTTCGCTTTTTTTAGTAAACGCGCCAATCACAATCCGCGGGATTACGAATCGTAACATTTGTTTTAACGTCCCTTAGTTTACTAATAACAGTCGTAACTACTGTAACAAAAAAGAACTTTTAAGTACATCTAAAATAAATACTTTAAAAGTTGTAATTAGTAACTGATATATTTTCTATCAATATTCACGATTCACGGTATAACTGTGATCACAGTAATCCTGTGTCCTATACATATACTCGATTTCTATGACAAGTACTGTGAAAATCTAACAAATGGATTTTTCAAACATTGCGTGCAATGCGACCCCACGTAGCTTAAATCGTACCGCACTGACTGTTTTATTTCACCGCATTGTTCAAAATCTCCCGCATCCCACGAATTCGCGGTTATATAAAACAAAGGATTATACAAGAATGACGCAACTGCCGATTTTAAACGCGAATTAAAATAAATTCCTTATTATGATTTATTCTTATAAATATATTCTTTAAAAACTTTTAATAAATAATTGATATTTTAGATCCATCACGATGTTACTGTGTTTGCGGTCGCAGTTATAAAGGAAAACATAGTTTAGCTCATCACGCAAAATACGAATGTGGAAAAGATAAAACATTTGCTTGTGACTTGTGTCCTAAGAAATTCTACACCAAAGGCAATTTAAAAATACATTCTATAGTTCATTCTAAAACTTCTAGTAAGCAATGTAAAATAATTAATCCACTAATTTATTTTCAGGTCATTGATAGTAAAGATAACTACGAGTAGAGTTGTCGCGATAGCACAGCGACTATGAAATGCGCATATGTGCAAGGTGGAGCCAAAAGTCTAACATAAGCCATTAAGAACACAGCCAATTAAATACTTCAAACTTCAAACTTTTTCGCTGATATATCGCGACAACTCTAGATTGATATTATGCTGTAAAGACGTAGAGAGAAAGTCAAATTGAGATACAGATAATAATTTTCTTTATCAACGCTGGTTATTACCTATGGGTCCGAATGATTATTTAACGTCAAAATAACACTATTATTATTGTAGTCGATTAATTTTCCTAGCCTTATTTTAAATTGTTAAACACGCTAAAGACTCCGCCTCACGCCGTTTTTCAAACCTACTTCTTCTTCTTCTTCTTCTTCTTCGATTAGCTTCTCCGATGGAGGTTGCTTATCATCACGGCTATTTTCACTTTTGATGCCACCGCTCTAAAAAGTTCCAACGAAGTCATCCCAAACCAGGAAACGGAGCCAGGATATTCTTCTGCGTCCTATGCTTCTTTTGCCCACAATTTTTCCTTGCATGATTATTTGTAGGAGATGGTATTTATTGTTGCGCGTTATGTGGCCCAAAAATTCCAACTTCCTCTTCTTGATTGTGTGTAACATTTCCAGGTCTTTATTCAAGCGATGTAGGACTTCCGTGTTTCTCATTCGAGCTGTCCACGGTCCCACCCCATACAGGACCACCGGGAAGACGTAACATCTAACCATTCGCGTTCTCACTTCCAGTGAAAGATCGGAAGCAGTTAACAATTTCTTTAGTTTAATAAATGCCGATCTTGCTTGTTCTATTTGCGATACTATTTCTCGTCGGTGTCGCCACTGCTCGTCAATTATTGTGCCCAGATATTTATATTGCGTAACTTGTTCTATTCTCTCGTTTCCTATGTATATATCTGGATGTTGATTGTTGTTGTTTTTACTTACTACTATAATTTTTGTTTTACTTATGCTAACATTCGCTTGAGGAGATCTTCCATGCTGTTAGCCAAGATGACAGTATTGTCGGCATACCTTACGTTGTTTATTGGAATTCCGTTGACTACTATCCCGGCATTTTCCTCCTCTAAAGCCTCTCGAAACACTGCCTCTGAGTATATGTTGAATAATAAGGGAGACAGTACACAGCCCTACTAACTCATCATAAAATGGCACTGTTACTCTTTATAAAAACAATCATCAGTGGTGTGCTTGACAGATCTATTACAATATAACGTCAACGTTTAGTAGTTAAACGAAGCTGGATATATGTCTCTTGTATTGTGTTGAATGAAGAAGAAAGACTTACCGTTGACGCAAAAGGTAGATCCTTAAGAGGACAGCACTGGTCGCTGGTTAAAAAGAGCACAAATTTACTGTGCATGTCCGTTCATTGGAGTGTGCGCTTAGTAGAAAATTATTTATTAAAAAACCATTACAGTAATTTGGTTCCTGTAAAATTGTCCGTTTAAGAGAGGTTTTCTGTTCATTGCAGGTGTCCGTTTAAGAGAAATTTTACAATATCTATTTAAATGTTACAAGCCAAAAACATAAACTTCCTTATTAATAATGCTATATTCATTCGAACACTCATGTTATATTCATTCACTACGACTCTCTCTCTCTATCTCTACTAGCTACCATATGGTATAGTTCTAGTCTAGGTCTACCAAATTTGAACTTTAATCTCTTGTATATTTCACAAAAGAGTAGAGCTTTTAATTATTTAACAAAAGAAATACAATTGCAACAGTAAAAGTAATAAAATCTATCTGACCAAACACTCGTTGCAGGGCTGCACCTTCTCTCTAATAACAAGGGTTTTGTCAGGTAAATTTAAATGCTTTCACTTATGATATTGTTATATGAAATTTACAAGAGATTATAAAATTGAAATTGTAATACCTAGACTACACAGAACTATAATACATCTAACGTAGTATTATTATATCACTAAAGGGTTGATTAATATACAGTATACACAAACACTAGAGAATTAGCAACTACGCATGCGCAGGAGCAAATAAATTTAAAAATTACGAATTTGATTGGTTACTTTACCAGCAAGCTTAGTTATTAATTTTCTAGTTGTTAGTGGTTAATTTTTTCTGTATAAATAGCCCTTAAATAAGACTCATTTAAATTATTTTTAAAATAAATGATTTAAGACAAATTTAAATAATTATTAATATTTTAGATCCATCTTCACGATTTTACTGTGTTTGCGGTCGCAATTATGGTAGAAAACATAGTTTGGTACATCATATTACATACAAATGTGGAAAAGCTCGAAACTTTGCATATCCTAACTCATAAGAAGTTTCCTAAAAAGATTATATCAGAAGGATTGTTTTGTTGTTTATCAAGACATTTAAAAACCTGTTTCTAGTGAGAAATGCAACATAAATAAATAAAATTAAAAAATAACAGTGTTTACTAATAATCTTAATGTTTGAATCAATTAGTATTAAAAAACAAATTGATATTGGTACAATTACAAATATCTTCAACGTCTTCTAAACATTCTTTCATGTTTTTCCCTGTGTACAGGGCATTCAGAATAACATGCATGGCAATGGCCCGGATACCTCTATACCTCGCAAATAGAATTAAAACGAAATCGGAGAAATTGTTTCCATTAATAAGTGATAGGTATTTTTCATTTAATATATCCTAATCCCAATATTCATATCATATCCATATCCTCCAACATATTTGGATATTAATATCCTAATCCCAAAGGTATTGTATGTACAAGTTACAAGATCTTTACAGCACCAGCAGCTAATTTATTATGATTCAAATTACGTATAAAATAGTGCTTCAAAACTTTTAATAATTGATATTTTAGATCCATCACGATTTTACTGTGTTTGTGGTCGCAGTTACAAATGCAAAGGTACTTTAGTTAATCACGAAAAATACGAATGTGGAAAAGACAAAACATTTGCTTGTGACTTGTGTCCTAGGAAATTCTATACAAAAGGCAATTTAAAAATACATTCTCAAGTTCATTCTTCAACTTCTAGTAAGCAAGGTAAAATAATAAATCCACTGATACTTTTTCAGGCCAATGATACAATAATACTAAAGATAACTAGATAGATATGCTGTTAAGACGTTGAGAGAATATGAAATTTAGATACAGATTAAGTTTAATAGTCGTTTAATTTTTTTAGCTTTTCTTTAAATGTTAAACAAGCTAAATACTCTGCCTGGTTCGTCTTTTAAACCTACTGTCTCATAATAAAATGACACTGTTACTCTTTATAAAATAATATGCTATTTTATTGGATAATTCGGTGATCACTATTAACCCTATTTAACCCCTAGCATAGTACCATCTAGCACAGTATTATTATATCACTGAAAAAGATTCCTTCAAATTAAATATAAAATAAATGATTTAAGACAAATATAAATAATTATTAATCTTTTAGATAAATCCTCACGATTTTACTGTGTTTGCGGTCGCAATTATGGCAGAAAACATAATTTGGTACATCATATTACATACAAATGTGAAAAAGTTGGAATCTAAAAAATTTTATCGTAAGGATTGTTTATCGAGACATAGAAACCCATTTCTAGTGAGAAATACAAAATAAATAAATAAACATAACAATGTTTACATGATTATCAAAACGTTTGAATCAGTATTAAAAAATAAATTGATATTGGAACAATAACAAAAATTGTTTTTATAATTTAATTATTTTTAAATAGCAGCGTAGAACTAAAGTTTTTTTAAAAAAGCGTAGGGGTAGCAATTTTTTTCACCAATCTAGAGATATTACGCCGCGCAAACAAAAATACAGTTTTTCCAGCGAATCTTTGCCGGTGGAGAACTCGGCTAAGTACGCAAAAACACCAAAAATCTGATACGTAGTGTAGCAACTATCTTTGTTGGCGCTGCATAATATGACGCTAAATTGTAACGACGTATGTCGTCTTATCTTGACATACAGCGGCAAAGAATCCCTGGAATAACTGTAGTAGATGCTACACTCAGGGGGGGGGATTTACCACTAGGCTAACCTAGGCTGTAGCCTAGGGCCGAATGAAAGCCCAAAGGGGCCGCACAAAAATGAGCTGTTACAATGGTACAAGTAACAAAACTTGAAAACAAAATTTTGATACAGTGGCTCATGGAAATAATTTTATTATTTAATTACCATTAAAGATAATAATAACAATAGTAAGGGCCCAAAACTGGAGTTAGCCTAGGGGCCCAAATTTTACAAATCCCCCCTGGCTACACTACTTATCAGATTGCGTGTTTTTACGTACGTAGCCAGTTAGCCAAGTTCTCCACCTCCTGCAAAGATCCGCTGGAACAACTCCAGTTTATTCCCATAATAACTTTCAGTGGTAAGCCGGATTCAGAAATCACCTTTTCTTTTTAAATAATAATAATAAAAGACCATGAACATTAGAACAAGATATATTGGTTTTTTAACTACCTGTTTACAAAATAAAAGATTTCTGCTGGTAAAAATATAAATAAATTATTAGGATGGTGTCTCCAATGAAAATATTGTGGAACGCCACTGGTAATGGAATATTCGGTTGTTGATCGGTAAAACAGATTTATTGATGGTTCAAATCGTAGGTTCGCAAATTTATGACGTTTCGATGTGGTCGGATGTGGTTTCGATTACGAAATTTAATTGGAATTTTGCTGGTGAATAGTTTCTGTTAATTCAAAATCAAAAGGTAATTAATAATCAATATTTCTATAACAAGGTGTAATTTCTATAAAGTTTTAGGGAACAAATCATACTTGAATTAAGTCGTTTAAATCTTTAACTTTGAAACTAAGGAAACATAACCTTAAATATCAGGTTAATGGTTTTCTAAATTTGGGAAATTAACAAAACAACTCAATTAAAATAAAATAAAGAACTTAAAGTGAATCTTCTCTAATTATCAATGAATAATTACACCTAATTAATCAACTATTTTTAGTTGTTCGTCAGTAACGAAACTTGAATTTGTTCTATTGCGAAGTATTTAATATTGTCGATTCCTTTATAATAACTACGTACAGTTATTTCAACGTCGAGGAGTCTTCTTATTCGAAAATACTTTACTTCGTTAATATAAACTCTAATAATTATTATGTTCATTTATTAAAAGATGATTTTCTCGACTGTACAAAAATCACAAGATTCATATTAATTGGTGAGTTGTTAATTTACTTGGGAAATAATTAATTTAGTTTTAACGACTTCCAGGGCAAACAAACTATGATCACGTAAAAGTTACCTTTAGATAATGGGTGGTCATGGAATAGATCCGAGTGTATCGTTGTCACATAAAGACTTTCGCCTTAGTTCAAATCACAGATTATAGATTTATATATTTAGAAATAGATGGCTGAGTCCCCACTCTAAATGGTAACCATGTTTTAGTTCTTACCATTATCGTTGTTGGCGCTGCCAACAAATTTGGTGCTTGGGTTGCTTGTAATAATAATAATAATTTTTGCTAAATTATCGGTTCACTAAAAAGTGTCTTTCGGTGAATATTGGGTTGGGATATTTTATCCACATACGCACAGTGACCTTTTCGACCGATTAAGAAAAAAAAATGGTTGTTACTAAACTCTTCCCAAAATAAATTAAAACTATGCTTCTTTGCTACCTATTTTACTGATTAAACATTTAAATACAGCATTTTGTACGTATTTAAATGCTGCATAAATAAACTCTCTTGCAAAAATTTCGTAAGTTTAACCATTTAGTAAAAAACATTAAAATGGGAAAATTTTAAAAGAGAAAGCCAAATTTGGGGGGGTTCCGGCACCCCTATGATAGGGGACTTTTAGTATGTTATACATATGGGTATAAGGAACACATTCCCACTGATAACTGCCCCATGTAAATTTGTCCGAGTAAAAAACGTAACTTCCCCGAGCTAATGTACATAAACCAGATTTTGAAAAAAATGTCAGTTACCGTGTTTTTGCTTGGGACAGCCGAGCTTGTATCGAGTATACCGTGCGTGTGGACGGCAAGACTGTATCTCGTGCAAGCCTAAAAGCGCTGCTGGCGTAAACTCAGGACTACCCAAGATTTATACCATGCAAGCTCACTCGGTTTGTGCGGTAAAGCTTGCACGTATGGACATAGTACAAGCCGTGTCTTCAGTCTTTTCATATATTTTTAGCAAAAATGTATTATATTTAGTTACTCTAAACAATTTATAGCTGAATTTATCGAATTATACAAATATTTACCTACCCTTTGAAAAATAAAATCAAAGGAATATTTCTACCGCAAAAAAATAACGTGTCAAAAAAAATTATCGAAAAATTAAAATAGAAGAAAATACATAGATATAAAAGACAGTAGAAAAACAATTGTAACAAAGTTAAATCTACATTGGTGTACATTTCTGTGATTTTTACAACAACCTCTTCTATACAGGGTGATTTATTAGCTCACCAACAAATTTAGCCATATGAAAGCTAATGTGATTTTAAGAGAAAAACATTATTTGGACATTATGTCCGATTTTGCTTATTTAACGATAGAGAACTTTGAAGTTTTCTGCAGAAAAAAGAAGACAAGGGTGAGGTCTTAGAAATTTTTGAAAATGCAGACTTTTGTTCAGAGACCAAAATCTACAACTTACCAAAATTTTATCAAATTTGACAGAAACCGTTTTAGCAATCTTACAAGCAAACTGACCCCGCACTTTTTATATAAAAAAAGGTTTCTGTCAAATTTGATAAAATTTTGGTAAGTTGTAGAATTTGACCTGAACAAAAAAGTCTCCATGAGCAAAAATTTATAAGACCTCACTCTTCTGAGATAGGGATCATTTTCTTTTTTCTGTAGACAACTTTGAAGTCTTCCAATTCCTAAAATAAGCAAAATCTGACATATTCTGTCCAAATAATGTTTTTCCCTTAAAATTACATCAGCATTCATATGACAAAGTTTGTCGGTGAGCTAATAAATCACCCTGTATAAGAAAAATTTTATCAATAAGATTTGCTCAAACTATACGTTACGTGTGGACATCGTACAGTGTTCCGTATTTATTGGGCAAACTATACCGTCCAGGCAAGTCTGTGATAAAGCCTTTGCGTGAGGACGGGGCAAAGAAAACTCATTAAAATTCAACTATGTACAAAAATATTTTATTAAACATGAAATTTAAAATTAAAACTTTTATTTAATAATTACTCTTTTAGATCCATCAAGATTTTACTGTGGTTGCGGTCACAGTTACAAGAGGAGAGATAATTTAACATTTCATACTACATACGAGTGTGGAAAAGATGCTATATTTACATGTGAATTGTGTCCTAAAAAATATCGTAGAAAGACTGGTTTAAAACGACATTATAAAACTCATTCAACTTCTAGTAAGCAACCAAAAATAACAAAACCAACAGTGATCCAATAATAATAACGAAAACTTGATAAATATGCTGTACACCAAAGTTTGCATGTAAATTCTTTCTTAAGAAATGTCATCTAAACAGTAATTTAACTAAACATTATAAAACTCATTCAATTTCAAATTAGAAACAATGTTCAACTTACCTTGTAATCTGAACGTTTGAATCAATATAAATAAATATTTTTATTGATATTAGGAAACTAATAAATAATAAGAAACAATGTTCTTTTTTAAATTAATATCTTTCAAACAACAATCGTCAATATGTTTATTTATACAGGGTATCCAGAAAACATGCGTAAAATAATGTATATCGCGCAAATACAATGAAACACGAACTTGAATTAATTATTTCTAAATACATTACGTAGGAATAATTGTTTCAAAGGTAGAATAATGATCAATTCCTAAACAAATTGTTGTAATTGCAGTGAATAAAGTAACCGCCGATTCAGGTAATTTAGTTTTTCTACGTATTATGCATACCTACTATTTCCCCTTTGACCGAATTTAATCTTGACCTTAAAATCTAATCCTTAACATTTAGCTTAGTATTAAGGCTCGTCCACACACACACTGGCTTGCCTTCCGGTTTGCCTGCGCAGGCAGCCTGCACACTTGCACAGACCACCTGAACGCTATCCACATGCTCCGGTTTGGCCTATGCAGGTCGCCTCAACTCTGTCCACACGAAGGCAAGCGTGTGTGTGTGTGAGCGGGCCATTACAATCTCTTTTAAATAAACAAAATAAATGCTTTAAAACTTGTTAATTAATAATTAATTAATATTTTAGATCCATCTAGATTTTACTGTGTTTGCGGTCGCAGTTATAACAGAAAAGAGAATTTAATTCGTCACACTAGAGAATGTGGAAAACCACCAAAATTTGCTTGTGACTTGTGTCCTCGGAAATATCATCAAAAATGTCTTTTAGCAAAACATTACCGAACTCATTCAACTTCTAACAAAAAATGTAAGATAAATAAAATTCGTTCAATTTCTGGTATCATTCAATGAAAACTTTAAAAATTGATCCTTCAAAACATTTAATTAATAATAATTACTATTTTAGATCACTCGAGATTCTACTGCGATTGCGGTCGAAGTTATAGCAGAAAAAAGAATTTAACTAGTCACATTAAATACGAATGTGGAAAAGCCGAAACATATGCTTGTGACTTGTGTCCTATGAAATTTCATCTTAAATTTAATTTAGACACACATTTGAAATATCATTCAATATATACGAGTAAAGTAAATAAAGATCATACAACTTCTGGTAAGCAACCAAAAATAATAAAAACAAAGATATAATAATAAAATAAGCTTGATAAACACGCTGTAGGATGTTGAAAGCTAAATTAAGCGGAGCATAGAGCGTAAGAGTGAGATAAAAAGTCCCTTCACCAACTGACGATTTTCATGAGTCAACAGTTGGATTGATTATATTTGAATTGTGTTATGCAACAAGGAACCAACCCTCAAAATAAAAAAAAATTAAGGGGGTTCAATACCTCTGCGAAAATTCAATTTTGTAACCATGACACTAAGTTAGAAAAAGTCTGCACTATTTAATTGGTCAACAATATTATCAGTTCATAATAATAAATTACCAAGGTTCTGAATATTTTGATTGATATTTTTGTGAAAGCTTTTTGACATTGGCCAATCGTCCAAACAAATATTTAATGAAAACGAGAAACAGCTAGCGTTGTCTGATATTTCTAATATCAATGGCACTGCACATTAGTTTTTGAAAATTTTATAAGAAGTTATGAAAATTTGATTATGAAATTTTGTAGTAAAACTTATGAAACTTTTAAGTTAAAACGTACAAAAAATTAAATCATTTTGTTGACAAATTTTTCCTCTGGATGACTTCTAATGATGGCAGTTTTTTCTGAAGATCCATTAAATTTATACAAAAACCAAAATGTCAGGCCGCATCCTATAGGTAACTCAAATTCGTATTTTCAATATCTAGTCAATAGTTCAATAATTCAATGAATGTTTCAAAATTTACGATTTAAAAACCACCTTTTTCAAGATGACTACTCCACTTTACAATTTTTTCAAATTAAAAAATGTCCGGCACCTAGAGAAGAGTGTTACAAATCGATTGATATATCATATGTTATGTTTTGTTTAAAAATAACCCTTTAAAAAGAAATTTACGTTTTGAGGTAGGTATTGACACCCCTTAAGTATAATTTATTTTGTGTCTGTGACATGTAGGCCACTTACTGCACATACTTTGGAACAATTTAGAATACGGAAAAATAATACTACGAATCTTAACTTAAAACCAACCTACACTTAAGGCAAACAGAACTTTTAAAACGTGGTTATCTCGGCTTGGTAAAAATGGGGATTGGTTCCTTGTTGCATAACACTATTTATTTAACCTCAGAATTGCACTTAGAATGTATAAACTCTTGACACGACTAACCATTAGAAATACAGTCTCTCTCTCTCGCTTGTATATGAACTTATTACAGGGCACATCTAGCATACGAGTAGTATTATTATATCATTGAAGGAAAACTTTCGAAGTTGATGCTTCAAAACTTGAATTAATAATTACTATTTTAGATCTCTCAAGATTTTACTGTGTTTGCGGTCGCAGTTATAACAGAAAATGTAATTTAGCTAATCATATTAAATACGAATGTGGAAAACCTCCAATGTTTGCATGTGACTTGTGTCCTAAGAAATGTTATAGAAAGCAGAGTTTAGCAGATCACAAATATAACGTTCATTTAATATCTACTGACCCTTCTTCTACTAAGAAATATCAATAAAAAATGACAATGTTTACTTATTCACTGAATGTCCAAGTCTTAATCCATATTGAAAAATATTTTGATATTAGAAACTAATAAATAATAACTAGAAATGTTTGTTTTTTTTTTACTACAGGGTATCTAAATTGTCTTCATTTAGTGATAGTAGTATACAGGGTTATTCAAATTCGACCGGCACCATGGGGATCTCGCTTATTTGAAGAGATAGAGAAACAGTTAAATTAGGGTAAAGTTGCAGAATTTTAGGCCCATTAATAATCTGAAATGAAATCTGCCCTAGGTGCTTTTGTTTTTGAGCTATTGACAAAAAACCAAAAAATTGACTTTTCGTTTTTTGACTTTATTTTCCTTATTATCTAAAATTTTTAAAATCTGACCGAACTTCTCCTAAGCCATTTTGTATTCTACATCCGATTCCGAAAACACATTTGATGTAAAACGTTTCGGTTTTCTGGAACCATCATCAACTTTAGTTTTTTAAATAGGCGCAATCTTTTGTTTTAGCACCATCTCATAGAACCTTTTTTGCTGATTTCAAAAATGTATATCACTTGAGTATTTATTTTCAAATTTTGTACTCAAATAAGCTAATTTGTTAATAAAAATTGAGGATCAAGCTGCTCTAGAATAAAAACAAAAGCCGGTATAACAAAACATAAATCCATGCTTCGATTACGACTAATTTTATTTCTTTATTTGTGTTTTTTACAAAAATAACTGAGTAAACAATGATATTAATGTACTTCATAATTTAGGAAATAAAAACTTTAAAAACTTGTTAAAGATGATTAAATTTCAAAATTTCGGGTTGTCATCGAAGCATGGATTTATGTTTTGTTATACCGGCTTTTGTTTTTATTCTAGAGCAGCTTGATCCTCAATTTTTATTAACAAATTAGCTTATTTCAGTACAAAATTTAAAAATAAATACTCAAGTGATATACATTTTTGAAATCAGCAAAAAAGGTTCTATGAGATGGTGCTAAAACAAAAGATTGCGCCTATTTAAAAAACTAAAGTTGATGATGGTTCCAGAAAACCGAAACGTTTTACATCAAATGTGTTTTCGGAATCGGGTGTAGAATACAAAATGGCTTAGGAGAAGTTCGGTCAGATTTTAAAAATTTTTGATAATAAGGAAAATAAAGTCAAAAAACGAAAAGTCAATTTTTTAGTTTTTTATCAATAGCTCAAAAATAAAAGCACCTAGGGCAGATTTCTTTTCAGATTATTAATGGGCCTAAAATTCTGCAACTTTTCCCTAATTTAACCGTTTCTCTATCTCTTCAAATAAGCGAGATCCCCATGGTGCCGGTCGAATTTGAATAACCCTGTATATTTGTTATTATACTTGAATTCACGATTCTTTGCAGTAACGTGACTTTTAGAATACTCAATAAATAATTAAATACGAAATTTTTAAAATAAATGTTTAATAATAGATGTATTAAATAAATAGTCCGTTTTCATCTTAATTCATACATTTTAAGGTGGTCACGTGACTACTTAAGTTCAAGTATAGGTACTTATAAAATGCTAAGTAATCTAAGATATTTGGTAGATTGTAGAGTTAAAAAACTGTTCAGTGTTCACCCTGCAAAATAAAAATAATACGTGAAAATCCAGGTATATGTGGTACTACTAACCTAAATTCTTATAATTTTTTGGGGTTCTAAAGTCGATTTATACTATTCAAGCCCGTGATTATAAAGGACAAATAAAGTTATTCTCGAGAATAAAATTTATATTTTGTAAACATGACAACATAGCAACGTTACAATGTCAAAGTTTGACGTTTGAATACAAATACAAAAATCAGAGGTTAAGTTCTTTTTGTGTTGTTTATATTCAAACGTCAAAGACATTGTAACGATGCTACGTTACCATGTCTAAAAAATATAAATTTTATTCTCGAGAATAGCTTTATTTGTCCTTTATAATCATGTGCCTCAGTCGGATAGTTAGTAACTGGAAATTCGCAAACAATATTTCACGTCTTTCATATTCAGAATAAGATGCAGAAAAGGGGTAAATGTTTCTACGTGAATGAATTTAAAATGAAATCGGATAAATTGTTTCCATTAATAAATAATAAATGATATTTTTCATTTAACATTAACGTAATCCAATACTATTTTATGTATACGAGTAGTGTGTTCAGATATTACCTTTACTATAAGCTATAATTCAGAAAAAAATTTGAAATACCATTTTAATGTTTTGGAACTACGCACCTGCTTAGTGAACACTGGACACATCTAGAATTAGTGTTATTAAGTTTCTTCCCACACAGGTTTATTGATGGATATTATCTGTTGTGTATAACCATCCTATCAATACAACAAATATTGATATATCGACCCTAGTCCTCATATTACTTTGCATGTAGACTCATTTAAATTACATATGAAATAGAGAATTTAACAGTTTTAATAAACAATTGATATTTTAGATCCATCTTTACGATTTTACTGTGTTTGTGGTCGCAGTTATAAAACAAAATATAACTTAGTTAATCATACTACATACGAATGTGGAAGAGCTCCAACATTTGCTTGTAAATTATGCCCTAAGAAATGTCATCTAAAGGGTAATTTAACTAAACATTATAAAATTCATTCAACATCTACTAAGAAATAAAATAAAGAAAAATTCATCTGAAAGTGAATGTCATATGAATTTATATTAATAAATAGATATTAAAAATCAGTAATAAACAATAACATAAAATGTTCTTTTTATTTAATTATTATCTCCAAAACTGTGATATATTGTGTTGCAATGTGATAAGCAGAGGTATGGACTGAAACGCCAAATCGGATCAATTGTTTCGATTCAGCGATTTTATTGGTTATATTAAATAAAGGTGAAAAACTTCCTGAACGAAGGTGGTAATTGCAGTAAATACAGTAAGGACCGAATTCCAAGGAACTTTTCCTCAGTACTATCAATCAAAGACCATACATAAATATGATGGAATGACACAAGTTAATACACTCTTATGAGCCTCCTTATTTGAATGCAAATCTATTTCAATTGCATATAAAATAGACGAGCGGGCGCCCCCGTCGAAATTCGACGAAGTAGTTTTAGAGATGAATGAGCTATGACTATTTTATAAAAAAAATAAGAAAACTAACCTTAAAGATAACTAAGCCAAAGAGGGCAACATAAAAAACCGTCTCAAAAATTCAAAATTCACAAAAGCACGAAACGTAATTTAAAATGCACGCACCAACCTGACCATATCGCGTATTAGAAACGTACTGGTCGAATAAAAGTATTGAGAATTTTATCACCACAACCAAATGTATAATGTGTGCCTTATCGTATAAAATCAAATACTATCTACATTTATTCTCATTTATAATTTTTAAAATTGGATTATTTTAAATTATGAAATTGATTATTTTATTATGTACAGGGTGTCTCATAAAGAATGGGACAACGCTTAGTCACAGATTCTCTAGGTTAAAATAAAACGATTAAACCTAATATACCTTAATACAAAGTCCTCCGGTTTCCAAGTTAAAAGACCTTAAAGTTCAATTTTTAATATTTTCGTTTTATGATAATTTCCACAAATGTGAAAATATTTACTTCAAATTTGGAACAGGTGCTTATTATTACGAAGTACATCAATAGAAAATTTTTCATGTAGTAGGCTTGATCATAAGAGGTACTTAACCTAACTTCTACAACTTACTTTAGCTTAAACTTTTTTATCTGGGAATTTTTTATCAATATTACGCTATTTTCTGAAAAATAATTAGAAAATAGAAAACTAAGGTACTCTTAGTTCATATGCTTAAAACCAACCGTTAGCCTTAAAATCCCGGTTGCGCCTTTTCAAAATATACTTAACCACAACGCAAGCCACCTTCAAGCCACTCCTCTAGCAACGCTATTGGTTTAATTACAACTCCACGTTTAAGTTAAGAAATTTTAAACCCAAATTATGAAATTATACGGCACAAATTACTGCTTTGGTGCATGTTTATTAAAATTACAAAAATTTAAAAAGTACAAAAATATAAAATTTTTAATTTTTTTGGCATAAATGCTTATTTGCTGCTTTTTTGGTGATTATCTGAGCTGTTTACAGACGTTTTTTTTTCAATTTATTGAAATTTTATAAATTAATAAAAAACAAGTTTTTCAAAATTTAACATTTCTAAATAAAAGTAATTATAAGAAGTCTGATTAAATATAAAAACTAATACAAGCATTTTTGCTTGAATAGTTGTAACTTAATATCTCCTATCCAATGTTTAGAACTTTATAGACACAACAAAGCTCTCTTATTTATTATCTATATGTCGATTTTACAATTACATTAATCCATTTCATGAACGTGTCATAATAATCAATTTGTGACGTTTCGCCATAAAAGCTTCTTCAGACAATATTAAAGTTGTTGAAAATAAAAGGCAAAAAAGTGCATAACAATAGCACAACCTGAAACGTTTTAGTTAAGTAGGTGGGCGAACAATTTACTCAAGACGATTTGCAACTTACATATTAAAATTTTTTTTCCTTTAATTAGGTACAACAATTACAAAAAATACACAAAGAAAAATTGTCTGAAGAAGCCTTAATAGCGAAACGTCACAAATTGATTATTATGACTTATGACATGTCCATGAAGTGGATTAATGTAATTGTAGAATTAAAAAAAAATTTCTAACAATCGCAAATAAGTTTTTTGGCTTTTTATTCTCAAAAAAAATTTTTAATAAAAAAATAAAGCCATATACTAAATATTTAAACAATAATTATTATTTACAATAATACTAAAATAATTCCCAACGTGGTCTGATACTGTAACACACAGTGTCGACTGTGTTGAGTCACGTTGAGTTGTAATTTTGAATCTACGCATTACTTGAGGGAGGGGCTTGCGTTGTGGTTAAGTATATTTTGAAAAGGCGCATCCCGGTTAAAGTATTGAGTTGTCGTTAGGACGTGCAATTATCAAGTAGCAATGTTCACAAAAACAAAAGACAAAATAGTGGAAAAGGTTTATTTACAAAGGATGTTTAATGTGGTATCATTAGAAATTGTTTTGTAGACCCATTCGTACTTCCACCAAAGCTCAAATTTAATTACTATTCAATCTTCTTGGAAAATAACCTGGATGAACTATTACGCGACGTACCTTTGATTTTTAGACAATGTTATTGGTTTAATATGTTTTCCAATCTTTTACACATTGTTTTTGTGATGGTGGCTACATGATGATTGCTCGTCTTAACAATAATCCGAAACTTTAATGCCAATTTTTAGACAAACGGCTGCTTTTACGCATATGAACTAAGAGTACCTTAGTTTTCTCTTTTTTAATGCTCTTTCAGAAAATAACACAATATTGAAAAAAATTTCACCGAAAACGAAGTTATAGCTAAAACAAGTTGTAGAAGATAGGTTAAGTGCCTCTTATAGTCAAGCCTACTTTATGAAAAAAATTCTCTTGATTTAGTTCTTAATTATAAGCATCTGTACCAAATTTGAAATAAATATCTTGACATGTGTGGAAATTATGATAAAAAGAAAATATTGAACTTTAGGGCCCTTTAACTTGGAAACGGAGGAATTTTGTATTGAGGTATATTAGGTATTTTATATTGAGGTTTAATTTTAGATTCTAGAGAATCAGTGACCAAGCGTTGTCCCATTCTTTTTGAGACACCCTGTATATTATAAAATATAAAACAATGTATGAAATTAATAATTTTGAGAAAAAAATTAGTGGTGACATATCTGTGGGTCAAGAGCTTCAATTCAAAAAAAATCATCAAAATCGGTCCAGTAGAAGTACGCTAAAATTAGCGAAAAAGAAAAGGCTTCGCGTTTTAAATATATGGATGGTTTAATACTTATTGTAATAAATGAGTAATTCATATTTTAGATCCATCCTCACGATTTTACTGCAATTGCGGTCGCAATTATAAATGGAAAGAGACTTTGAGTTATCATATTAAATACGAATGTGGAAAAGCTCCCACATTTGCTTGTGATTTGTGTTGTAAAATATTTAATCGAAAGGGTCATTTAGCTAAGCATAGTAAAACTCATTCAACTTCTAAATAAGAAAAAATGACTATGTCCACTTGTAAACAAAATGTTTGAATTAATATAAATAATATGTACTTTAATATTAGAAAACTAAATACCTAATAACAACCATCAATATTCTTTTTTTAAGTTTCGAATTCGAGTTTCGACTACCAAAAATTTCGGTATCGTCCCACGTCTAATTTAAGTTATACCTACATGCCATAAAAACGACAGTCCCGTGATAATGCTTCTCTTTCATTCTACTAATGCCAGTTTCTAGAAGCATAGTTATCGCTTCACGAATACATATCTTATTCAAATGTGTCGAATTCACAATTACGATGGAATGACACAAGTTAATACACTCTTATGAAAATCCTTAATTTGCATGCAGACCTACTTCAATTGCATATAAAATAGATGCTTTAATACTTGTAATAAATGAGAAATTCATATTTTAGATCCATCCTCACGATTTTACTGTGTTTGCGGTCGCAGTTATAAAAGGAAAGAGACTTTGAATTATCATATTAAATACGAATGTGGAAAAGCTCCAACATTTGCTTGTGATCTGTGTTATAAAAGATTTCATCGAAAGGGTAATTTAGCTACGCATTCTAGAACTCATTCAACTTCTAATAAGAAGAAAATGACTATATTCACTTGTAATCAGAATGTTTGAATTAATATAAATATGTATTTTAATATTAAAAAACTAAATACCTAATAACTACCAACAATATTCTTTTTTTTAGTTTCGAACTCGAGTTTCGAATATACCCAAAGTTTCGGATTTGTCCCCCCCTCTAATTTAAGTTATACCCAATGATATAATAATATAACTAGATACACCGTACCCTATGCTGAGTTGAAAGCAGATTGACCAGCATCACTAGAGGGAGATGTAGCCAACGCGCATATTCGCGTATGAGAAAGAAGCAACATTTTGTACCACGTGGGTTGTGGACGTCTTTAAGATTTGTCTGTTTGAGAATACGTATTAACGCCGTTAATTCTAAAATAACAATTGTTTTTGAGACTAACAAGACATTTTAAACTAATTATTTTGTTAGAAAACACTGCTGAAAACATCATTGTCACTTTAAAAAAAATTTTAAATTTTAATTTTAAAATTTAATAATTATAATTAATTAATTAATTATATTAATTATAATCATTTAAATTGAAGATTTGAATAAAACTAATAATAAAATAAACAAGGGCACGAAACACTTCCGTTTAAAACGCGGCAAAACAATGCAAGTCGAATGAACATCGTCCACATATCACGTGATACTTGTCAGGCTGTCTCTTTTGCGTGGTCCTGGCGATTGCTCTCGCTCGACAGCGTATCTAGTTTAGTATTATTATATCATTGGTTATACCTAAACGACAGTCCCGTGATAATGCCCCTCTTTAATTCCCCTATTGTGTTGGGTTGCAGAAAGCTTTTAACGGCTTATTACAATTAATCGGGGTTTTTAATGTGACCTATCAGATGTCAAAATGTAATGACTCAAGTCACATTCAAAACTCGGATTAATTGCAACAAGCCGTTAAAAGCTCTCTGCAAGAGAACATTAGTCTCGCATGGTACTGGTTAATTTGTATACGCATGCAGATGAAGATACGCGCAGGACATATCTAACGTACAGGACATATCATTGAAGAAAAGGATTCGTTTAAATTATGTTCCTACAGCAAGACAGCTTTATGCTGGCGAGCGGTAAGGATAAGTTCGCACAGATTTGGCCACGCCTCTTTAGGGTCGATTTTACAAACACAGCGTTAGAGTTTAACAAAACTTGAGTTTTACTACGGTAAACTACGACTGAACCCATTTTACAATGCGAATTTGGCTTGAACTCAAATTCGACCCGAGTTTAATTTAAACCGCTGTTAAGCCTCTTAAAATCGGCCCTTAATAATTTAAATACGTTTCTTACTGCGTTGGTGGGTATAAATACAAATTCGTCTCGCCAGCATAAATCTGTCTTGCAGTACCTATATATAAAATAAATGCTCTAAAACTTTTAATAAACAATTTATATTTTAGATCCATCGTTACGATTTTACTGTGTTTGCGGTCGCAGTTACAACAGAAAACATAATCTAGTTAATCATACTACATACGAATGTGGAAAGTCTCCAAGATTTGCATGTGATTTGTGCCCTAAGAAATTTCATCGAAAGGGTAGTTTAACTATACATCGTAAAACTCATTCAACTTCTAATAAGAAAAATATTTATATGTTCACTTGTAATCTTAATGTTTGAATAATTAATATAAATAAATATTTATTATATTAGAAAATTAATTACCTAATAGTAACGATCAATATATCTCTTTTTTTTTTAATTATGAAAACATATCTTTAATGTGTTCTCATTGTGTTATACATACATACATACAGGGTATTCCAAGGAAAAGTTGAGCTATTAAGGGTGGCTACTTTTCGTTGGAATACCCTGTTTATAGTGTTTAAGGGGTTGTTCTGGTTAACATGAATGGAAGGTGTATGGTATAAATGGAATGCAATACGAAATCAGATAAATTATTTCTACACACACACAGTGATATTTTTTATTTTGCATTAATCTGATCTAATAGTTGGTTATATTGCACACGTATTATTTTTACTACAGTCTTATACTATGCTACAGTCGAATAAAATCCAAAAATTAATTAATCTACATTTTTAATTTAATAACTAAACCCTGCCAGAATGTATCGTTTTCCCACCTATAAAAGAAAGTATCTTCTAAAGTCACACATAGTTACTTCATTATTTCGTATATTAAAATAATATAAGCCTATGATAAAAATGACTTCATGATCTTGTTTAATTTGCATGCACAATGCACATGTAGACGAATATACCACAGGGGCACATCTAGAATAGTGTAGATATCTCATTAAAAAGACATTAAAATTAAAATTATTGTTCAGTTCGTGAATGTTTTCTGACACGTGACCAACTGAATGTGCGTGAATCAAGATGAAAGTGGCTTATTTATTAAGTTTAATTTATCATTAGTATTAATTATTTGTCAGAAAACATCCGTGAACTGAAGTATACGTATGAAGTGTATGCTTTAATAGTTTTAATAAATAATTGATATTTTAGATCCATCTACACGATTTTACTGTGTCTGCGGACGCAGTTATAAAAGAAAACAGCATTTAATTAGTCATAGTACTTACGAATGTGGAAAAGCTCCAACATTTGCTTGTAAATTATGCCCTAAGAAATGTCATTTAAAAAGTAATTTAACTAAACATTATAGAACTCATTCAACATCTAATTAAGAAAACAATGTTCAACTTCTCTTGTAATCTGAATATTTGAATGGAAATAAATAAATATGTTTATTCATACTGTGTTCGAAAAAATATAAGTTTCATCACTTGTACAAATAATTATTTTTGATTATTATAAAATTATTGTAAATTAATAATTACTATTCTAGATCCATCAAGATATTACTGTGTTTGCGATCGCAGTTATACCAGAAAACCTAATTTAGTTAGTCGCGCAAATTATGAATGTGGAAAAGCCCCAACATTTTCTTGTGATTTGTGCCCTAAGAAATTTCATAGAAAAAGTAATTTACTTAAACATCATAAAATTCATTCAACTTCTGGTAAGTAACGTAAAATAATAAAGCCAACGATACAATAATACTAAAGAAAACCAGATAAATATCCCGTAAAGACATAGAGAGAGGGCTAAATTGAGCAGAAAATGAGAAAATACGAGTCAGATAGAAAGTCTCTTCATCAACTGATAATTGTCATTAACCCAGAGTTCTATTGATTATTTAAAGGCGAAACCACACTCATCAATTACTAGATTTTCCAATCAAATGAGGAGTTTTAAGAGACCATTTTTTGTTGTGAAATCTGTTTGAAAATTGTTGAAAATGTAAGATCATAATAAAAGGGACAATTTGTAATTCACTACATATCTCTCACATTCTCTTTTTCTCTCTGGTGCTTGCGGAGAATCGTGATATGTATGGCATGTAGACGAGTATACACTATACAACTGGACATATCCAGAGTAGTATTGTTTTATAGGTTTTAAGTTAAAAAGATTCAAAATTGATGTTTTGAAACATTTAATTAGTAATTTATATTTTAGATCGATTTTACTGTTCTTGCGGTCGCAGTTATAACAGAAAAGATAATTTACTTCGTCATACTACATACGAATGTGGAAAAGTTCCAGAGTTTGCGTGTGACTTGTGTCCTAAGAAATGTCATAGAAAGCAGAGTTTAATAGAACATTATAAAGTTCATTCTGGCATCTCTTCTACTAAGAAAAAAAAAAAAATACCTGAAAATGCTTACATGTAATCAAAATGTTTTATTTCATATAAAAAAATATAATATATTTAACGTGGATATTATACAATAACTATCTACCTATCTAATAGTATATTGTACAAAATCAGGTGAAAAAGTAATAAATTCTGAAAGAATGTGCAAATTGCAATAAATGGAAACCTCAAGAAATTTTCTTTTCTTATGTATTTTAATCGATAGTAAGCTCACTCGTACCGGTAAAATATTGATAATCAGTATATTGGAAATCAGTAATACATAATAAAAAATGTTCTTTTAATATCTCTTAAAACAACAATCTTTAATGTGTTCACACATCAGGGTATCAAGAATAACATAGTAGCAGAGCAGGCCCATCTATCTAGTAAATAAATGGACTGAAACGTTAAATTGGATCAATTGTTTTGGTTCAGCGATATTATTTATTATTTAATATTAATTTTATCGAACATTTATATTCTATGTACAGTGTGTCCCCGGATATACGAGTGAGATAGAAAGTTCCTTCATCAACTGAAAATGTTCATGAGTCAACAGTTTATTGATTATTTAACGTCAGAATCACACTCTGTTAAAAATGCACAAACCCTTGACACGACAGAACCGACAGGTTAGAAATTCAGTCTCTCTGGCTCTCCCTTCCTTGTATATACACATACCACAGGGCACATCTAGCATACGAGTAGTAGTATTATATCTTTGAATGAAAACTTTCAAAACATTTAATTAATAATTACTATTTTAGATCCCTCAAGATTTTACTGTGTTTGCGGTCGCAGTTATAACAGAAAAAACAGTTTAATTATCCACATTAAATACGAATGTGGAAAAGACAAAACATTTGCGTGTGATTTGTGTTCTAAAAAATTTCATCGAAAATGTAATTTAGACACACATTACAAATATCATTCAACATCTACGAACACAGTAAATAAAGATCATTCAACTGGTAAGCAACCATAAATAATATAAACAGTGATATAAATAATAATAAAAAAAACTTTATAAATACGAAGAAAGCTAAATTAAGCGGAGCATGGAGCATACGAGTGAGATAGAAAGTTACTTCATCAACTGACTATTTTCATGAGTCAACAGTTGGATTGATTATTATATTTAACGGCAGAACTGCACTCTGTTTAAAATGTATAAATCATTGACACAACAGAACCGACAGGTTCGAAATACAGTCTCTCTTTTTCTCTCTCTCTGGCTCTTCCTTGCTTGTATATGAACAAAATGAACATACACAGGGCACATCTAGCATACGAGTAGTATTATTATATCATTGAATGAAAACTTTCAAAATTGCTGCTTCAAAACATTTAATTAATAATTACTATTTTAGATCCCTCAAGATTTTACTGTGTTTGCGGTCGTAGTTATGTCAGAAAAAATAATTTAACTACTCACATTAAATACCGATGTGGAAAAGACAAAACATTTGCTTGTCACTTGTGTCCTAAAAAATTTCATCTTCAAGTTTTTTTAGACGGACATTACAAAACTCATTCAATATATAAAGTAAATAAAAGTTATACAACTTCTTCTGGTAAGCAACCGAAAATAATAAAAACAATGATATAATAAGAATATAGAAAACTTTATAAATACGCTCTAGGATGTACTACATTTAGCTAAATTAAACGGGGCATTAGAGCATACGAGTGAGTGAGATAAAAAGTCCCTTCATCAACTGACGATTTTCATGAGTCAATAGTTGGAATGACTAGTATATAATAATATTTATAATTATATTTAACGTCACAATTACACTGTGTATAATGTATAAACCCTTGACACGACAGAAAGGACAGGTTAGAAATACAGTCTCTCTTTCTGTCTGTCTGTCTCTCTCCCTCGCTTGTATATGTATGAACATTTAACATACCACAGGGCACATCTAGCATACGAGTAGTATTATTATATCATTGAATGAAAATTTGGAAAATTGATGCTTCTAACCATTTAATTAATCATTACTATTTTAGATCCCTCAAGATTTTACTGTGTTTGCGGTCGTAGTTATAACAGAAAACAAAATTTAGCTAGTCACATAAAACACGAATGTGGAAAAGACAAACCATTTGCTTGTGACTTGTGTCCTAGAAAATTTCAACTTGAACGTTTTTTAGACGTACATTACAAAACTCATTCAATATATAAAGAAAATAAAAGTTATTCGACTTCTGGTAAGCAACCAAAAATAATACAAACAATGATATAATAAGAATAGAGAAAACTTTATAAATACGCTCTTAGTACTACATTTAGCTAAATTAAACGAAACATAGAGCATACAATTGAGATAGAAAGTCCCTTCATCAACTGACGATTTTCATGAGTCAATAGTTGGAATGATCATATTTAACGTCACAATTACACTGTGTATAATGTATAAACCCTTGACACGACAGAACGGACAGGTTAGAAATACAGTCTCACTTTCTATCTGTCCGCCTTTCCCTACCTCGCTGTATATGTATGAACATTGAACATACCACAGGGCTAGACCCGGACCTGGCCCGACCGGCGATCGCCAGTGGGGCCAAAAAAAAATAAATGGAAAAATATAAAAATATTCACAATTGTTGAATATCCTACATCGTGTTTTTTTGTTTGCTTAATTTCACAGTGCAAAAATATGTTTCAAAATTTCTAAAGTTGATCTAGACTCATTGAATTTACTTCGTTACTAGCTATACCACTGCATTTGGGGCCAATTTATTTTGTAGCCAGTGGGGCCAACCACCAGCCAGTCCGGCCCTGCACAGGGCATATCTAGCATACGAGTAGTATTATTATATCATTGAATGAAAATTTTGAAAATTTATGCTTCTAAAGATTTAATCAAATATTACTATTTTAGATCCCTCAAGATTTTACTGTGTTTGCGGTCGTAGTTACAACAGAAAAAATAATTTAGCTAATCACATAAAGTACGAATGTGGAAAAGCTCCTATGTTTGCATGTGACTTGTGTCCTAAGAAATGTCATAGAAAGCACAGTTTAGCAAACCACAAACGTAGCCATAATTCAAGGAATATAATCTGAGCTTCTGACTTCTCTTCTACTAAGAATTATAAATAAAAAACGGCAATGTTTACTTCTTATTAACTGAATGTCTTAATCCAATTAAAAAATATTATGATATTAGAAAAGTGTAATAACTAATAAATAATAACAAAAAATGTTTTTTTTATACAGGGCATCTAAATTGTATTCATATACAGTGAGTGTAGTATTTGTTATTAAACTTGATTTTACGATTCTTTGCAGTCACGTGACTTTTAACTCGATAAATAATTAAATAATAAATTTTCTAAATAAATGTTTAATAACAAATATATTTTTCTGCAGTGCAGTTTTGGTCTCAAAACAGTATCATAAGAAGAACCGTACTGCTTCTGGGTAATTTTTTGCTGCTAAGTTCTCGTCAAGTTGAACTGACCTTCAACATTTATGTCAAATATATGCATCTAAAAATGTGTTTTTGGTTTGTTATTACTTCAAATTATGCTTTTAAAACATTTTTAAGAATTGTTTTTATTTTTTTACATAATTTAGAGAAGATAAAATAAGTATTTATTTAAATTATATCAACAATATATATATATGATATATATACAGCGACATCTATGAATAATAGAAGCAAATGTTACGTGACAGACGTTGAAATTAAAAATATTGTCATATTGTTCAATAGAAATTATTGGTTATAACCCCACTTATAAGGAAAGGCCATGAAAACCAACGATCATGTAAACGTTTAGCAAGTCGAAAATGGTATGTCCGTGGCATTTTCTCCTACAGGCAGCGGTTTTCAAGGCTATTTCTTGATGTTTTATGTTCTAAGGTGACAGATGTCATTCAGTGTTCCCATCATTAAGAAAAAAAATTCAATCATATAACTATAATTAAATTAAATAACCAAACTCAATAAATACTTCTTTTTCAGTTTTTCAACGTATACCTAACGCATACCTACTATTTTCTCTTCGATCGGATTTAATCCATAAAATTAATTATTTAATATTTCTTATATAAATCTCAGACCCAATTTAACAGTCGTACGGGAATATAATTCCGGTTTAGGTAGAAAAAGTTATTCCTGTACTCTGTTACTGCTTGTTATCTAATGGAAACACTACTACAACATAGAGGAATTGTTCATTTTGCCAACCAACAACACGGTGACAAGATATCACTTCTCTACTTTTCACAGAGAAAAAATTTATTATAATCTTAATGATGATAAATGCTTTAAGAATTTTTAATTAATAATTATGATTTTAGATCCATCAAGATTTTACTGTGTTTGCGGTCGCAGTTATAATAGAAAAGTGAATTTAGTTCGTCACACTACACACGAATGTGGAAAACCACCACAGTTTGCTTGTGACTTGTGTCCTCACAAATGTTACCATAAATTTAATTTAGTTAAACATTACCTAACTCATTCAACTTCTAACAAAAATTGTAAAATATATCAAAAATAATGTTTATTTAAATATTGGAATGGATATAAATAAAGAAATAGAAATTAAAAACCTGTAACAAATAAGCATTTTTTAAATTAATACGGCGATCTTAGGGCCGATGCTGCAGTCTCGGTTAAAATCTTAAACAAGCCAACCGAGACTAAAAGTAGTAGCGTTTAATGATTAAATTTAACAGTGGAGAAAATGCAATTCTCGTAGGAAGAAATGATCTTACGCCAAAATATTTCCGGTATAGGCCGGAATAGTTATTTACGAACCATGTGCGGGAACACGATTTTCCCGCGTGAACGCTGTTTGAAAACACGAGCGACGTAGGAGCGAGTGCTTTTATCATTGCGTGAACGCGGGAAAATTGTTCACGCATGAGGATTGTACAATATTTTTTGTAATGAACAAAACCGTTATCATAATTCTTAAATAAAAGTTTTATTTGATTAGTTTTGACAATTTAGGTGCAAAGCAACCTATGACTTCATAGTCAAACTTCATTCTTACGTCAAACAAATTCTTACTTTGACAGTTAATTGTTCTAAAAGTTGTTAAAAATTGATATTAGATGTGACGTAATAGTTTAGTTTGCGAATTTAAATGTTCTAAAATATGTTTCCTTACATTAATACATACACATTACTTTATTTTATTACTATTTATTAGTGTTGTTTTGATAGTTTGCTTCCCGGTGTAGTAGACCGGGAAACACTGTTTCCCAGTCGACCACAGAGTGCGTCAAACGTCACTTTCGAAGCAGTGAGTACAAAAAAGTTATTCCCATGGAGTTATAGGTTGTTGTCTGTATAGCAACTACTACGACACGACATATTTCTATCGTTCTCTCTTCTGATCAATTCGCATCAATATGATATTGTATCATTGAAGAAGACTCGTTACATTATGTAGAAAATAAATGCTTTAAAACTTTTTAATAAACAATTGATATTTTAGATCCGTCAAGATTTTACTGTCCTTGTGGTCGCAGTTATAGCAGAAAAAAGAATTTAGTTCGACACACTAAACACGAATGTGGAAAAGCACCAAAGTTTGCTTGTGACTTGTGTTCTAAGAAATATCATCAAAAATTTAATTTAATAACACATTATAAAATAAAACATCATTAAACGTCTAACACATTTATGTAATGTAAAATAAATAAAAATAGTAATGTTTACTTATAATAATCTGAATGTTGGAAGTAATTTTAAAAATAAATTGTAGTAAATAACTATTCTTTTAACGTAATATTGTCAAAATAGCAATCTTAGGGCCGGTGCTTCCGAAAATTAGCAGAATTAGCGAAATAGGCAATCGCTATTTCTGCTAAGTTTCAAATTAAATTTCAGGCGTTATAATACATCCAAAATTAATTTTGTTTATTCGTTTAGATGCAGAATTTTATTCTCTAAAATTTTTATTTGAAGATTTTCTTTCTAAAATATATTGGGAAGCAGGAAATTACCAAAGTATGTTTTTACATGTTAAATCTGTATGACCGAGAGGTCCGGTCACCACCCTGTATATTTCTGGTATAGGCCGAAAGAGTTATTCCCATAGAGTTATAGGTTGTTGTCTATAGCAACTACTACGACATATCTATATATCTATCTACAGGGTGATTCATGAGGAAGTGCAAATATTTTGGGAGGTTGTAGTATGGATTACTCTGAGTCAAAAATGTCATATGAACATGTGTCCGATTGTTAATAGATACAGAGATACGGTCATTTTAAGGTGTATTAAAGTATAAAACAAATGACTTATTGTTGATTTTTAATACTCACCATTAAAATAAACAAATTGACAGTAATAGTTCAAAAATCCCACAGCCAACCTCATTGCACTTTGTAATACTACTGTTGCTTTTCTAATATCATCTTGGCGTTCCTTTATGAGCGCCGCACAATTCACAATTCGAGTGAGCAATAATTCGTCTCTGGTGTTTACCTTTGCTTGAACTGTCTTGTAAATTTATTTAATTTTAATTGTTAGTATTGAAAATCAACAATAAGTTATTTGTTTTCTATACTTTAAAACATCTTAAAATGACCGTATCTCTGTATCTATTGACAATAGGACACATGTTGATATGACATTTTTTACTCAGAATAATCCATACTACAACCTCCCAAAATATTTGCACTTCCTCATGAATCACCCTGTATATCTCTCGCCTGATCAATTCGCATCAACATGATAACACTGAAGAAAATTAACGCTTTAAAACTTTTTAATAACTAATCGATTTCTAGATCCATCAAGATATTACTGTATTTGCGGTCGCAGTTATAACAGAAAAGAGAATTTAGGTCGTCACACTAAATACGAATGTGGAAAAGCACCAACGTTTGCGTGTGAGTTGTGTTCTAAGAAATATTATCAAAAGGGCAATTTAAAAGTACATTACAAAACAATACACCATTTAATTTGTAACAAATAATGTAAAATAAATTAAAAATGGCAATGTTTACTTATAATCTGAAAGTTGGAATCAATAAAAAAACAAGTAAAAATTAACAACCAATAATTATTTTATTAAATAATTTTAGTAAATATATTTTTTTTAATTAATATTTTCAAAACATCAATTTTAGTGCCGGTGTTTTGAGTCTTGTTTAACTAACCAGGTTACAAATTAACCAACCCAGTCATGCCGAGAACATCAGGTTTAATTAACCTAAGTGCACTCAAAAGTACTAGTGCTTAATGACTTAATTTAAAGTCAAAAAAATTGCAATTCTAATGCCCGTTTGCACTGCTTACAGATTCACTGACAGATTGTTTATCTGGCGGATAAGTTGTAAAAATATAATTTATTTCTCACATAAACTAAAATCGGTTTAAAAGATCATAAGTAGCAGGTACCTTTGTAGAAAATTTATCCGTCAGTTATTGGATTTATCTTACAGTTCGATGGAGGTGTAAGGTTTGGAACAACTTATCCGCCAGATAAACTATCTGGCAGTTTTTTTTCTTTTCCTTCCTGGCCGCGAAAGATATATCTATCTCATTGTATCTCTTCTGAACAATTTGCATAAATACGAATATAATACCACAGAATACATCTAGTATATAACATCAAATAAGACTCGTTTATGTAGAAATTATGTAGAAAAGAAATTCTTTGAAACTTTTTAATAAATATTTGATATTTTAGATCCATCAAGATTTTACTGTCCTTGCGGTCGCAGTTATAGCAGAAAAGAGAATTTATCTCGTCACACTAAACACGAATGTGGAAAAGCACCAAAGTTTGCTTGTGACTTGTGTCCTCAAAAATGTCATCATAAATTTAATTTAGCTAAACATTACAAAACTCATCATTCAACTTCTTACAAATAATGTAAAATAAATAAAAAATAACAATGTTTACTTATAATCTGAATGTTGGAATCTAAATAAAAAAAATAAATTTAAATTAAAAACCTGTAATAAATAAATACATATTTTTTATTAAATAATATTAAAACAATAATCTTATTAGGGCCGGTGATTTGAGACTCCGTTAAAATCCAGTTTAACTAAGCAGCTTACAAATTAAGTAACCCAGTCATGCCAAGAACGTCAGATTTAATTAAGCTAACCAGTGCAGTACTCAAAGTTCTGGCTCACGTTTTCGCCTATACCAACTGCTGCGACGTTATTACTTTAAAACTTTTATTTAATAATTCATTTTTTAGATCCGTCATCACGATATTACTGTGTTTGTGGTCGCAGTTACAAAAGAAAACAATGTTTAATTAATCACCATAGATACGAATGTGGAAAGCCTCCAAAGTTTGCTTGTAACTTGTGTCCAAAAAAATTCCATCAAAAATACAATTTAAACGTCCATTATAAGACACATTCACGTATCAATGCCGGTAAGATAATGAATCCAAGAAAAAAGCTACTCCTATTAGGTATATGTTTGAATGGTCCAGTGATATAATAATACTAAAGATAACTAGATAGTAGTGCGGTAACAAGAGCCACATTGATCGTAACATACGAGTGAAATGAATAGTTGCATCATCAGCTGATGATTATAATGAGCTCTTACTATTACCAGATTTTCAAAACCAATTTTAAAGTTTTATAAAACTACTCTTTATTTGATGCTTAGGATGTTTAAAACACTTAAGGGCGCGCTGCTAAAGTGGAGGGGAGACATTTTTGCCATAGCGTGTATTTTTACCACTTTAAGTTGAAGGAAAAAAAATATAGATGGTGCCAACATACTGTCAAAATAATTATTTTAATTACCAATGTCAATCAATCTCCAACTAAAAAAAACAAGAAACAGTACTTAAAAGTAGAACATTACAACATCGTTTTGGACGGTTTTCGATGCTGTAATGAGTATATTGTTACAAAAGAATAGTAAAGTTAAAAATTTATACCTGGAACTTTAAAATTTTGCTTGGGCCATCTAAAAGGCAATGCCTGAACTATTGTCGAAAGATTTGGTTGAAAAGACCGCTAAGGACATATTTTGATTCAGTATTTTCTTCCTTGTTACGTTTAATTAGCGATGGAATCACTTAAAAATTAGGTATTGTTCTTATAACGATCTCCACCAGGAAATAACGGAATTTCATCAATATTGGTTGCTTCAAAATTTGAAAGTTTCTTGTTTTCAAAAATTAATTTAACCTATTTATTCATAATATAAAGCAATGAAAATTGTTCATCTCCTTCATTGATCTTTCCTTATTAAAATTTCAAAAAAATTAAGTTCATATAACGTTTACTTTTTAAATTCCGCAAGAAAAACTAAAGGCTTATTTTTAACGTTATTTTAATTCCAACTTTTTCTGCTTTGTCAGCGCGGCCTTAAGCAAGTGATAAAAACCGACACCCACGTGATAATACTGCTGTACTCCCTCATACACACATGCTTTTTTTTATATAATATAATGACTTCGCGAGCGAGCACCTTTAGCCACGACTAGATTATTTACTTTTTAACCATTAAATTTGTAAATACACACATGTTATTCAGGGTGATATGAATAAAATTGAGTCTGCTATTTTCTAAAGTTTTTACAGTAGGTATAATCCATTCACTATTTATTTACACTATGGTTGGCCATGAACTTTTGTTTTTTGGTTTGCCAAAATAAAAAGTCCCGATTAAGTTGACTGACAGCTCTTGAAAAGGCATACAAAGAGTCAACTGATACAATAACATAAAAAATATAAACTACAGACAACTATTAATACTTAACCTAACTGATTTTTTTCTAATTTATACCGGGTGGAATCTGTCACCCTAACATGGCCAACCATAGCTCAAATAAATAGCGAACGGATTATAAGCTCCAAATGATATACCGAACAGTGAACACATTCTCAGACACAGAGCAGTTATTTCCTAACTGAAGCATTATAAAGTTCGGGGAGCCACGCGAGATTTCGAATACCGGGATCTCTATCGATTATTATCGATTAGACTGTCAGTTTAACATAATCGGACATAATAGTGACATTGACTTTTATTCGGTTAACTAGGCTTTAATAATACTGTGCCTTAGTAAATCGAATTTCTTTGAAAACGAGACTAATAAGAGTAGAAGTGGTGCTTTAAAAAATAAGAAAATTGAGAGTATTTTTTTCCTATATTGGAGATTAAAGTGAAGTAGATGATTGGTAGTTCTCAATCTAAAGTATCGATAACCATTTGCTGTAGTAAGAAAAGCAGATGTTTTACTAATGGTCAGTATTATAAAGCCTAGTTAACCAAAGGTTGACTCAACCGTAGGTTGAAATTATAATTAAACGTCAATTTCACTATTTTGTCCAATTATGTTAAACTAATGACAGCTAACCTTAGGTTGAGTTTCAACCTTCGTTTATAATACTGGCCCTAAATATAATTGTTTTGTGGCTATAATTCCTATGAACTAATTCGAGTGTTAATTATAAACCCACACTTCATGAGATGCTTCTTCGCCTAGATCTGTTCACGCTAGAGCAGGTACTGAACCTCCATGCATACAGTTTTATTCATTACAAAATGGAGGACCTTTTTCGTGAATATTTGAGTAGGTGCTGTTTAATATTATTCATACCACTTGTTCACTATGCTTCTCTATCTCACTCTCATGGTTCTGATTAATTTTCATTCCGCTGAAAACGTCACAGGATACAGCTAGCGTAGTATTGTTATATCATTGACAAAAGTTGCTCAAATTACGTATAAAATAAATAATTTAAATTATTAATAAATGCCTAATTGTTATTTTAGATCCATCCCCACGATTTGACTGTCATCAGTGTGGTCGCAGTTATAAGAGAAACGATACTTTAGGTCGTCACATTACATACGAATGTGGAAAAGATCCAACATTTGCTTGTCATCTCTGTTGTAAAAGATTTCATCTGAAGGGCAATTTAACTAAACATTATAAAGTCCATTCGACTTCTACTGAAAAATAAATATAAAAAAAAAATATAACGATGTTTATTTAAAGGTCAATTTGTGAATATACATACCGGTGACCGGACCTCTCGGTCATACAGATTTTACATGTAAAAACATACTTTGGTAATTTCCTGCTTCCCAATGTATTTTAGAAAGAAAATCTTCAAATAAAAGTTTTAGAGAAAAGAATTCTGCATCTAAATGAATAAACAAAATTAATTTTGGATGTTTTGTAACGCCTGAAATTTAATTTGAAAATTCCGAAAATTAGCAGAAATAGCGACTGCTTTGAAACACTATTGAAAATTGTCAAATATTTTATGCTTTATCTGTCAAAATAATTCTGCATTTTTTATTCAATTATTGAATTTATTTAATAATAAATAATATTTAGGCATGATTATCCCTAAAAATTACTTCATTTTTAGTTTCAGTTAATTTAAATTACACTCATAAATAATTTTGAAAGATGTCAATGTCAAATATTGATAATTTTTATTGGGAATATTTCATGGCAATCGCTACTTCTGCTAATTTTAGGGATTTTCAAAATAAATTTCAGGCGTTATAAAGCATCCAAAATTAATTTTGTTTATTCATTTAGATGCAGAATTTTATTCTCTAAAACTTTTATTTGAAGATTTTCTTTCTAAAATATATTGGGAAGCAGGAAATTACCAAAGTATGTTTTTACATGTAAAATCTGTATGACCGAGAGGTCCGGTCACCACCCTGTATATAAAAAACATATTGATATACAACATGGGAAATTGGAATAAATAATAATAATAAATGATGTTCAATTTTTAATGTGTTTATTATACGTATCTAGGATAACATAAATAGCTTGGCTAGCTCATCAAATAATAATATCAATATCCCGCGTTTTTCTTTCACGTAAGAACCAGGCTTTTGCAAACACTATCTGATGGGCCAACATAATGTAGTTTGTAAATGGAATAAAACACGAAATAGCATAAATTGTTATATTTTTTATTGTCTATTGTATAATAAGGTGGAAAAGTGGAAAATTATTGGATGGAGGTAATAAGTGCTGGCCGAGTCGAGTCGAAGTCAAATTATGACTTTTCTTTTATATTATAAGTAGGTACTACTTTTCTTCCAATCGGATAAAGTCTAAAAATTAATTAATTTAGTGTTCATTTTTAAACGCCAAGCTTAATTTAACAATAAAAAAATTGCTGTTAAAGACTTAGTACTTTGAGTTTCGGTTAAAAATTAAATTTATTTCAACTTACCAAACCCTACTTTAACATCTACTGGTAACCGCATTTAACTTGAAACGTATCAAATACCGCTCAATAAATTGTAGTTCTTATCGAACCCACCTTCTCGTACAGTCAGCACTTGAAAGTATATCTACCATAGTAGTACCAAAAGTAACACTGTTCCACTTATCGGAAAAAAGATCGAATAGGCCTCACAATTATTGGCAACCCTGGCTATACGTCAGGGTGGTTATTAGCCAACAACGACAAAGGGGTAGAAAGGGGGTTTATTGATTTATTACTTGTTGGCAAACTAAAATTACCCCCAATTTAAGTAGGGGGAGTTATGATGGTTGCATCCATAATTAGTGCTAAACGTATAGCCAGAGTGGCCATTAAATGTGAGGCTGACTGTACCTATAATATTAAAAAGGTCAATACTATAATAATACTAAAGGTGACATTAATATTGTAGATGTGTATAGGATGTTGTAGAGGGAGACACATTAACCGAAGCATACAATAATGGTGATGGAAAGTCGCACCATCTCTATCTCTTTCTCTCTCTGTTTCTCCATAAAAATAAATACTTTGAAACTTTTAATAAGTAATTTATATTTTAGATCCATCCTCGCGGTTATACTGTGTTTGTGGTCGCAGTTATAAAAGCAAAACGAGTTTCAGTCGTCATACTACATACGAATGTGGAAAAGCACCAAATTTTGCTTGTGACTTGTGCCCTAAGAAATTTCATCAAAAATCTAATTTAAAAGCACATTATAAAACTCATTTGACTTCTAGTACTGTAAAATAAATGCGTAAATAAAAATACTAGACAAGGTTACTTTTAATCTGAATAACCAATATAAAATTACTTAAAGGAAATTTAAAAACTGTTATAAAAAGCTCGCAAATTAACCAACCCCACGTCGCGTCGGTCGCTGAGAACGTCAAGTTAATTTTTCTATTTTGCGTTTATACTCATTACAGCATCGAAAACCGTCAAAAACGATGTTGTAATGTTCTACTTTTAGGTACTGTTTCTAGTTTCTTTTTAGTTTGAGATTGGTTGACATTGGTAATTAAAATAATTATTTTGTCATATGATACAAATAAATTATGAAAAAATTATTCTTAATTTTAAAAAATAATTACAAAAAGTTCTTACTAAGTAATAAATACCAAAGAAATAATGTAATTTTTACGTAAATTGATTAGTATTAAAGTTAAAAATATTAAAATCAAACAAACTTTACCGCTATCTCTTGGTAAAATCTTAAAAGTTTAAATAAACATCAACAGTAGGACCAACTTCAGAATTTAAGCAATAAAATTCTCTAACACGATTTATTTAGAATCAATTTTTAAAATAAATCATTGCAAAATAGAAAAAATAGTATAATAAATACTAATATAATATAATAAATAAATACTATTTCATACGTGGAATATCTCTCCTTGTAACCACGTGTACCTCCAACCATGATACAAAATACCCAAAACACCCGTAACCGCGTTTAACTTTAAAGAGATATCAAATTAACCTAGCTAGTGCTTAAGCGAGACTCGAAGTATCAGCCCTGAAGTACTTTGAGTCTTGGTTAAAAATTAAAAATATGTTTCAAATACACGTCTTTCTCTTTCTGTGGTCCCTCATTTTTATCTTCTCTCTCCTGCTCAATTCCTATCAAGAGGAATATATCACATCTATCATAGTATTAACTATTATAAATTATATAGAAAATCAATACTTTGAAACTATAATTAAATAATTAATTCATATTTTAGATTCATCTTCACGATTTTACTGTGACTGTGGTCGCAGTTATAAAGAAAAGCGGACTTTAAATTTTCATATTAAATACGAATGTGGAAAACCTCCAAATTTTGCTTGTGACTCGTGCCCTAAGAAATTTCATCAAAAATCTAATTTAAAAGCACATTATAAAATTCATCTGACTTCTAGTAATGTAAAGTAAATAAATAAAAATAGAAGACACTGTTAGTTTTAATTTTAATGTTTAAATCAATACAATAAAAAATATAATAATTTAAAAAACTATTGTAAATAAATATTTTTTTATTTATTTTCAAAACAGCGATTTTATAGCAAGTACTTACTGTAGCAGGTACAGGTTACAAATTAACCAACACTACAGTGTTGCTGAAAACGTCAGGTTACACCAATTTCTAACCATGTGTATCTCTACGATGTTACATAATACCCGTAAACATCCTTAAACCGCGTTTATCTTTAGCCAGGTTTAAAATTAACTAAACCTGCGCTTAAACGCAACTCAACGTACCCTAAATCAAAAGATTTAGGGTCGGTACTTTCTGCCTTTGTTAAAAATTCCAAATTTAGAAGTTCCAAATACATCTCTCTCCCTCTCTCTATCTTATAGTCTGTCTTTTTTATGATCTCTCTCCTTGTCGCATTTCCATTAAGAGCATTATACCACCGAATACATCTAACATAGTATTAACTATTATAAATCAATTATTAGAAAATTGTAAACTTTTAATAACTAATTTGATATTTTAGATCCGTCCTCACGATTTTACTGTGTTTGCGGTCGCAGTTACAAAAGAAAACATACTTTAAGTCGTCACATTACATACGAATGTGGAAAAGATCCAACATTTGCTTGTCATCTCTGTTGTAAAAGATTTCATCTGAAGAGCAATTTAACTAAACATTATAAAATCCATTCGAATTCTGAAAAACCAATAAAAAAAAGAATGACGATTATAAGTTAAAGCTGGATATTTGAATAAATATAAAAGAATATATTGATATAGAAAATTGAAATAAATAATAATAATAAACAATGTTCAATTTTTAATGTATTTATTATACGTAATGTAAAACAGATTTAACTTGACGAGCGGGAGGGATAAGAGCGCGCAGATTTAGCCACGCCACTTTAATAATTTAAATATGTTAATTACTGCGTTGGTGGAGATAAATACCAATTTAGGTATATCTACGCATTCCCCCCGCTTGTCATCAGAGATCTGTCTTGCAGTATCTAGGATAACATAATCAGCTCAGCTAATTATGTTTGCCCATTAGATGCAGTGGAAGTCCCTCCTACAAATGCGCGCCAAAACGCCGGTTTCTAACGAATGGGTGGGAAAGTTGATATTTAGACATTCCGCTCGTAACTGTTAGCGACTTTAATATACGGATGATGATACTAATAGTCAGAATTCCTGCTAGGGTAAGGTTCACAAAAGGCAATGACATATTAGTATATAGAAAATAAGGGCCTAATTAGTGCGAAAAGTTCAACTGAACTTGCTGTACTTTAAAAAAGCAGAGGATGTTGTTATCCAACATCCTTTGTTTTAGGCTTTTATTTCATGTATACAAATTTGTCATTGCCTTCTTTGAACCGTAACCTATCTTATACGCGTATAAAATTATTTCTGAGTTTTACGTTGACAAATAACAATTTCAATACTACGTTTTTCTTTCACGTATAAAACTAGTTTTTGCGAACACTCTCTGATGGGAAAACATAGTGTAGTTCGTAAATGGAATAAAACACGAAATAGCATAAATTGTGATATTTTTTATTGTCTGTTGTATATAATAAGGTGGAGGAGTGCAAAAATTATTGGACGGAGGTGATAATTTCAGGCCGAGTCAAATCACTACTGAAGTCAAATTATGAAATTTCTTTCATATTATACATAAATCTGCTACTTTTCCTCCATTCGAATCAAGTCTAAAAATTAATTATTTTATTTCTCATTTATAAACGCCAGGCTAACAGTTAAAAATTTGTTGTTAAAGATTTAGGGTGGGTACTTTAAGTCTCGGTTAAAAATTAAAGATGTTTCAAATAGGTCTGTCTGTCTCTCTCTCTCTCTCTCTATCTTATATAAGTCTCTGATTTTTATGATCTCTCTTTTGGTCGCAATTCCCATCAAGAAGATTATACCACCGAATACATGTCATGTCATGTCATAGTATTAACTATTATAAATCAATTATTAGAACATCAATACTTCTAAACTTTTAATAACTAATTTGTTATTTTAGATCCGTCCTCACGATTTTACTGTGTTTGCGGTCGCAGTTATACCAGAAAACCGACTTTAAATTTTCATATGAAATTTGAATGTGGAAAACCTCCAAAATTTTCTTGTGACTTGTGTTCTAAGAAATTTCATCAAAAAGGCAATTTAAATCAACATTATAAAAGTCATGCCAGTAAGAAACGTATAGTAATAAATCGAAGAGAAACGCCTCGCCCATTAGGTATAATTTTGAAAAGGCCGGTGGTATAGTAAAACTAGCGATAACTAGATGAGTTGTGACTGTAATTCACTGATACCATTGATTATTTAACGTCAAAATTACACCGTTCACTCTTACCAGATTTTATAAACAAATGATTTAAAAAAAAGTAGTTTTTAATTGAATAATTCGTATGTTTAACACTTACAAACCTCTGACAAAACCAACAGTCACTTGATATTGTTTCTTACTGTACTGGCTCATACACAACTGTTATGCAGAGTGATATAATAAAGCTCAGCAAGTCCGTGCTCTTTTTGCAAATTATTACAATTATCTTCAAATGAACACACTCTCAGGTACAGAACAGCTATTCCGTAAAGCCATGTCTCTATTACGCCGAAATCTGCCAATTATTGGCAGTGTCAAGGTCAAGCGTAATGGAGACACGGCTTAACTTAAGCATTTTATAATTCTCAGAGATAAGCGGAATGCTGAATACGAGATTCTCTGTCGTTTTAGAAAAGCAGACGTTTGACTTAAATTTTCAACGCCAGTCAAACCCAAAACGGCATAGTGAAAAATATAATGTCTCCGCGGCTGTTGACTATACCCATGTGTAAATTATAATATTTATGCTTTATGAAGATGAATACATCAATAGAACAGGGTTCTTCAGCAATGTACAAGCAACATGTCGTTCTCAATAGTTATTGACCTGGATCTGCTCACCATGCACGCTCAAGCAGGTGCTGAATCTTCCTGCGTACAACTTAATTAATTACAAATAGAGCACGTGCTTATTTATGGAGTAGCCTCTTCGTGAGAATTTAAACAGGTGATAAAGACTACGGACTTTCTGTTCAATTTTATTTACTACGCCTCTCTCATGGTTCTAGTGAATTTGCATGTAGACAAATATGTCACAGGATACATCTAGCGTAGTATTATTATATCATTGACAAAGGCTCGTTCAAATTACGTATAAAATAAATCCTTTTAAACTTTAATAAGTGCCTAATTGATATTTTAGATCCATTCTCACGATTTGACTGTCATCAGTGTGGTCGCAGTTATAACCGAAAAATTAGTTTAAGTCGTCACATTACATACGAATGTGGAAAAGCTCCAGCATTTGCTTGTGATTTGTGTTCTAAAAAATTTCATTTAAAGTGTAATTTTACAAGACATTATCAAATTCATTCATATTCCACTAGGAAATAATATTTCAAAGAAAATTGAATGGTTACTAAGCTAAATGTTTGAACAAAGAAGAGATATGCTGATGAATTCCTTATTTAAATCCACAGGTATCTTTCCTTGGTTTGAATCAATAGAAAACAAAATACTGTTATTAAAAATCTGTAATAAATATTAATAATAAACAATGTTATACAATCTTTGAATGTGTTTATTATTTACAGAGGGTTTTCAGGATAACATGAACCGTACTGGTATATCTGAAATGGAATAAAACACGAAATTGTCTGAATTGTGATATTTTTTATTGTCTATTGTTTAATAAGATCGAAAAGTGATAAAATATTGGACGAAGGTAATAACTGCAGGACGAGCCGTCAACCTAGTCCAGTTACCACCGAAGTGAAGAAAATGACTTTTCTGTCATATTATTCATATCTACTACTTTTTCTCCAATAGGATCAAATTCGGAAATTAATTATTTTATTCCTAATTTATAAACGCCAAGCTTAATTTATTTTTTGTACTTCCGGGAAAAATCGAATGACTTATGTCACTCGATTTTGATAGTTTTAAAGACATAAGATATCAAATTATCGCCTCAGTGACATTATTTTTTCATTATGTCTTAAGGGATATAATGAAAATAAACAATTCGTTTCCACGGTAAATAAAAGATACTAGCGGGTCACCCCCGTCGAAATTCGACTAAGTAGTTGTAGAGATGAATGTGTTAGAAAAATGAAATTTATTATTTTAAAAAAATTTATGTAATTGGTAGTTTGAAGAAAATAATTAGTGCTGACATATCTGGGGGTCGACAGCGTCAATTTAAAAAAAAATAGCGGTCACCCCCGTCGAAATCGACGAATTTTTTGAAGATATGAATGAGCTATGGCTATTTTATTAAAAAAAAATAAGAAAACTAACCTTAAAGATAACTAAGCCAAAGAGGGCAACATAAAAAACCGTCTCAAAAATCCAAAATTCACAAAAGCACGCAACGCAATTAAAAATGCACGCACCAACCTGACCATATCGCGTATTAGAAACGTACTGGTCGAATAAAAGTATTGAAAATTTTATCACCACTACCAAATGTATAATGTGTGCCTTATCGTATAAAACCAAATACTTCTACATTTATTGTCATTTATAATTTTTAAAATTGGATTATTTTAAATTATAAAATTGATTATTTTATTATGTATATTATAAAATATAAAACAATGTAATGAAATTAATAATTTTGAGAAAAAAATTAGTGGTGACATATCTGTGGGTCAAGAGCTTCAATTTAAAAAAAAAATCATCAAAATCGGTCCAGTAGAAGTAGGCTATTATTATATATCAAGAAAAGGCTTAGCGTTTTAAATATATGGATGGCGATGACATAAGTTAAATTAAATTAAAAAAGTAAAGTAAATTACAGAAAAAAGTCAAATATTCATAATATCATAATGAAAAGTATTAAACTTTATTAATAATTGTTATATTAACATTAAAATTTTTACAATGAGAGATACTTAATACTCGATCAATTTCATTTGAAGATTGATTGACAGAAATCGAAGTGCTAATTTCTTCTGACATATTATTTCCTAACACTTTGTAGCAAAAGTCTTTTTATTGTTGAATGCATTTTCAACACTCTTCTGGGACTGTGGAGGATTTCCAACCTCCATGTCGCTTGAGCACATCTATATCTGCCCCTGCGTCGGCTAAAAAAGATGCAGATGTCCGACGGAAGCAATGACCTGTATAGAATGGAGCTTCGGGCAAATTCAAAAACATGGCTATGTTTTGTGGCAATTTTGAAAATGTGTTTTTTCCAATTGCTTGGATTGTACGTTTGTCGTTGAGTACTTTTATAAGTACTTTTTATCAGAATGAGGATCCTTGACAATGAAGCTCCAATCTACGTTGTTTTTGGTATTTTTGATGGTAAACATAATAGCCGAACCCATGTCGTTCACATCCTCAATTAATAGGTTTAACAATTTGCCACCCCTGCAGGATCCGGCGACACCCACAATAAGCACAACCTGTAAAAAGTAAAATGTCAAAAAGTTCATATAAAATTTATATCTTTTAATTACTTACCCTCCTATAACTTCTTCCGCGGCTTTATCAATATCAAATACGTCCATTGTAGTAAATTTTATCAAAAGAAACAATTTTACGTAAAACCACGATTTTTTAATATGGCTACAACTAGTTGTATTGTTCGGATTGTCATAGGTTACGAAAATTTTTAGAAACGGTCGTTCGTATGAAACTTGATTTTAGTGCTCATATTTTTATTGAGTTCAATTGTAAGGTTGACAGCTAACAGTATTTTTGAAAAAACTTAATTTTTGGACTCTGAAGTACAAAAAATAGCATATACACCACGGGATGTAGATGTAGGTGCCATTATATCCCTAGGTGATTATTTCCCTCCCTAGCGGCTCGGGAAGATAAACTTCACCTACGGGATATAATGACCCAACCTACATCCCTTAATATATAACATACTATAACAGTCAATAATTGCAGTTGCCATGGTAACAAATGCGCGTACGAATATTTTGCATGCAAACAAATATAATATGGCATGAAACATCTAGCGCAGCCGTACTCAACCTTTGAGTCACGATTCTTTGAATCGATTGAGAATAAGTTTTGGTCGCGTAAATTTTTAAAATCAAATTCTACTATTTGAATCGGCGAAAATACATTTGCAAAAAAGCTGTGTCGCAGTGTAAAAAGTTGAGAAACGCTGATCTAGCGTATAATATCTAGTATTATTACATCACTGAAAAAGAGTCACTCAAATTACATGTAAAATAAATGCTTTAAAACTTTTAATAAGTAATTGATAACTTCAATTGCATATAAAATAGATGCTTTAATACTTAGAATAAATTAGAAATTCATATTTTAAATCCATCCTCACGATTTTACTGTGGTTGCGGTCGCAGTTATAAAGAAAAACGGAGTTTGAATGGTCACACTAAATTCGAATGTGGAAAAGCTCCAACATTTGCTTGTGATTTGTGTTATAAAAAATTTCATCTAAAGGGTAATTTAACTAAACATTATAGAGTTCATTCTACTTCTGCTAAGAAATGTAAATAAAAATGGTAGTTTATTTATAATCTGAATGTTTTAATATACATATTAAAAAATAAATTGATAATAGAAAACTAATGAATAATAACAGCGTAATTTTTTTCTAATTAAATCTTCAAAAGAACAATAATTTATAGTATTTAACATTACAAGCAAGGTAAAACTGTTTTTACTGGCGCAGAGGATTATGACTGGCGAGCCGTAGCGAGCCTATCACCTGTTCGAGCCTGTAACAACAGTTACCTTGCGTTTAGTGTATAATACTTTATACACTATAAAGTGTATAATTAATTATATATTAACGAATTCTGTCAGCTGTGAGTTGCGTCAAAAATTTTCCTAAATTGTTTTTAGAAGAAGTCTTACTTTAAAAGTCAAACTTGTAAATATTGATTTTAAAAAGTTATAGACAGCTTGCTTAAATGACGTTTTATAATTGAGTAACAAATAAATGTAATTAATTGGATCATATAATAACGACCAATCAGATTTTCTTATTTTAGAATTAGTATCCAATCATTGGATTCCAATGACAGCAGTTTTAGACTGAATAAGCTCAAACTTTTACAAAAGATAAATGGTTTTTACAGCAAGGGTGGGATTTATTAGACATAATGCTGTCCCATTGGCACATACTATTGTTTAGCTGCTTTTCTGTTTGCAATTTCTCCAAAAATTACTTATTGACGGGTAGAAAAAAAATGACATTTATAAGAATTTAAATAAAAATTTTTTAAATTTTAGAAATCTTATAATAAAAACATTTTAATTATAATAAATATATTGCACAATTTCTTAAAACAACCCTTTTTTCAACTCAGGGGTAGTTTTAAAATAGTAAGTTGACTACCTCGTCCTTTAAACATTATAAATCCTTCTTTGTTTCGAGTGTTATCACCAAAGTTCTAAAAACATTAAAATTGTTTTTACATGGGTTTCTTAATATAACGCTATAACATTTTTATCTATGTTTTTCTTCCAACAAGGCATGTTGCTAATGGCTTAGGATTTAAAAGCTAAATTTTTATTCTCAAACCGAACAAAGTACACTTCTAACATCATTATATCATTGAAAAGGCCTCATTTAAGTTACCTATAAAATAAATAATGTTTTAAAACTTGTAACTAGTAATTGATATTTTAGATCCCTCCTTACGATATTATTGTCAGTGTGGACGGAATTATAAAAGAAAACATCACTTGGTACATCATCTTACATACGAATGTGGAAAAGATCCAACATTTACTTGTGATTTGTGTTCTAAAAAATTCCATCGGAATTCGAATTTAACTAAACATTATAAAACGCATTCAACGTCTACTAACAAATATAAATAAAAATAAAAAATGATTGTTTGGTTATGGTTATACCTAATCTTAAATGTTTTAACATTGATATTAGAAAACTAATAAAGAATGTTCTTTTTTGTAATTAATCAAAACAACAATATTTATTATGATTATTTCATTCTTAAATATGAGAAATGAGACAACTTCGCTTGTCATTGTTTTGTGGTCCTGGTCAATTCGCACACAGCCCGAATCTAAAACTTTACAAAAGATAAATTGTTTATAACAGGTAAATTTAAGAAATATAGAAATCGATAAGTGATTGACAGCTAAGTACTCAGTTTTAAAATAACAGGTAGGTACTACTTTGTTCTTTAAACATTTTAAAGCCTTATTTCTGTCAAGTATCGCCTTAAAAGTCATAAATGCCATTTATCTTTTGTAAAACTTTACCAAACAGAGCAGGAGACTTCAGTTAGTAGTAACATTGAAAAAGACTTATTTAAATAACGTGTAAAATAAATGCTTTAAACTGTTAACAAATAATTGATTTTTAGATCCATCAAGATTTTACTGTCAGTGTGGACGCAATTATCAAAAAAAATACAATTTACAACGCCATATTAAATACGAATGTGGAAAAGCTCCAACATTTACTTGTGATTTGTGTTCTAAAAAATTTCATCGGAATTCGAATTTAACTCAACATTATAAAATTCATTCAACTTCTACTAAGAAATATAAATACTTATAAATAAAAATTGATAACGTTTGGTTATACCTTATTCTAAATGTTTTAAAATTGATATTAAAAAACTAATAAAGAATGTTCTTTTTTGTAATAATTATTATCTTCAACACAACAATATTAACTATGATTATTTCACTCATTATAAATATGAGCAAGCAGATACCTCCGCTTTTCATTGTTTTGTTGTCTTGGTCAATTCGCACATAGCCCGAATCTAAAGTTTTACAAAAGTTAAATGGTTTTTACAACTTTGGCTGTTTAAGAAAAATAAAAATCGATAAGTGATTGAGAGGTAAGTATTCAGTTTTAAAATAACAGGTAGGTACTACTTTGTTCTTTAAACATTTTAAAGCCTTATTTCTGTCAAGTATCGCCTTAAAAGTCATAAATGCCATTTATCTTTTGTAAAACTTTACCAAACAGAATAGGAGACTTCAGTTAGTAGTAACATTGAAAAAGACTTATTTAAATAACGTGTAAAATAAATGCTTTAAACTGTTAACAAATAATTGATTTTTAGATCCATCAAGATTTTACTGTCAGTGTGGACGCAATTATCAAAGAAAATACAATTTACAACGCCATATTACATACGAATGTGGAAAAGCTCCAACATTTACTTGTGATTTGTGTTCTAAAAAATTTCATCGGAATTCGAATTTAACTAAACATTATAAAATTCATTCAACTTCTACTAAGAAATATAAATACTTATAAATAAAAATTGATAACGTTTGGTTATACCTTATTCTAAATGTTTTAAAATTGATATTTAAAAACTAATAAAGAATGTTCTTTTTTGTAATTATTATCTTCAACACAACAATATTAACTATGATTATTTCACTCATTATAAATATGAGCAAGCAGACACCTCCGCTTTTCATTGTTTTGTTGCCTTGGTCAATTCGCACATAGCCCGTATCTAAAGTTTTACAAAAGTAAAATGGTTTTTACAACTTTGACTGTTTAAGAAAAATAAAAATCGATAAGTGATTGAGAGGTAAGTAGTCAGTTTTAAAATAACAAGTACAACTTTCTCCTTTCAACATTAGCCTTGTTTGTGTCGAGAATCGCCACCAAAGTCATAAAACCCATTTATCTTTTGTAAAACTTTACCAGAGTAGGTACGTACTTCAGTACTATCATTGAAAATAACGTGTATTAATACCTGTAATAAATATATGATATTTTAGATCCATCAAGATTTTACTGTCAGTGTGGACGCAATTATAAAAGGAAATACAATTTAAATCGCCATATGACATACGAATGTGGAAAAGCTCCGATGTTTGCTTGTCAACTATGCCCTAAAAAATTTCAACGAAATTCTCATTTAACTCAACATCTTAAAACTCATTCAAAATACAATTTTAATGACGATGTTTATTTATAAGCTGCAACTTTGAATCATAATTAAAATATTATTAATATTATGAAACTGTAATAAATAGTAACAATGTTCCTTTATTTTTATATACCAAATATTTTCAAATCATTCATTTTTAATGTGTTTATTATCAGAGTCGGACGATGAAATGCCTTAAAGTTAAAAAAATTATTATAAAAATACATACATGTAAACGATAGTTATTTGCATGTCATTAGCCCGGACTGTTTCGAAAGCTCAGTCCGGTCCTGTTTGTTATACAGAGTACAGTCAGCCTCACTATTAATGGCCACCTAGCTATACGTCTAGCACGAATTGTGGATGCAATCATCACAACACCCCCTCTTTAAATTGAGGGGTAACTTTATTTTGCCAACAAGTAGCAAATCAACAACCTCCCCTTCTGTCCTTTTGTCGTTGTTGGCTAATAACCACCCTGGCGTATAGCCATCATAGCCAATAATTGTGAGCCTGACTGTACACAGAATGGCATACGTAGAAGAACTACTTCAGTGGATAAATTATTTGCATGACGTTATTGTGACTGATCTTTAAGGTAAGTACTGATTATACAGAGAGGCATTTTCGATGGTTTTAAATGGAAACTACCCTTAATAGGTGTACCAGGACTCTAATAATGAAACCTAAAAATAGTATTATTCAGTTTACCAGTTATTACTGACAGTCAGTAAGCATTCCTCAAGTCTAGCATACGTATTAGGAAATAGTATTATAGTATTCAAACAATTTTTCTACACAAAAACAATCACGACTTTGTCAACTTGATGTTAATCATCTGACGCAGATACATTGTAATAAATAAATTATAATAATTTTTTAATTATATTTTTTGATTTTATATATAAAATAATTGATATTTTAGATCCATCACGATTTTACTGTGTTTGCGGTCGCAGTTATAACAGAAGAGAGACTTTAGTTCGGCATACTACATACGAATGTGGAAAAGCACCAAATTTTGGTTGTGACTTGTGTCCTAAGAAATTTCATCAAAAATCTAATTTAAAAGCACATTATAAAACTCATCAAAAATAATTCAACATTAATGACAATGTTTGCTTATAAACTGAATGTTGGAAACAACATTACAAAATATATTGATAAAAGTCTAATAAATAATAACAATGTTTCTTTTTTTTATTAATATTTTCCAAACAATAATCGTTAATACATTTATACATGTAATACAGGGTATCCCGAAAAACGTGCATAGAGTTCTCTCGTCAAGTTATACGAATACCGATAAATTGTATCTATACATCAGACAGTGATACAGTACTGATCACTTAACTTTGCGAAAACTTCTAATTTGTTAAGGTATTCCAAGTCCTTTTCCAAAGTTCTAACGTTATCATGTGAACACACTGCCATAGCAGTGATGTATCGCGTAAGCACTTCTTTAAAAGGTTCAAGGACGTTTTTAATAGTTTAATCTTATCGAAAAGCTAACCTCAAAGCGCATGTGTCTCGCCAAGTTACGTGCGGCGCACTGTATTTTTTCTTTTCCATTAACCTGTTCTAATAGTTATATTGTATAATAAGGTGCAAAAGTGATAATTTACTGTTACTTTACTTTTATTCATCACTACGTCTCTCTTTCGGTCCCTGGCTAATTCGCATGCAGACCACAGAATACTTCTAAAGTTATAGTATCATTATTTTATCATTGCAAAAACACTCATTTAAATTATAAAATAAGAGTGCTTTAAAACTTAAAATTGAAATTTTAGATCCATCCTCAAGATTTTACTGTGTTTGCGGTCGCAGCTATAAAAGAAAACAACATTTAACTTACCATAGTAAACACGAATGTGGAAAAGCTCCAACATTTGCTTGTGACTTGTGTGCTAAAATATTTCATCGGAATTCGAATTTAACTAAACATTATAAAACCCATTCAACTTATTCTACTAAGAAATATAAATAAAGATAAATGATATGTTTACTTATAATAAGAATATTTTTATCCATGTTAAAAGAATTAAAATTAATTTGCACAGCCAATATCTCGTAAATGGAATGAAACACAAAATCGGATAAATTATTTTTTTAGGTACAGTGATATTTTTTATTTTCCATTATTCTAATACTAAGAGTTATATTATAAGATGGGAGAGTGATAATATACGATTAGTTTACTTTTAATCATTCACAACGTGTCTTTTTTATGGTCAATTTGCTAAAGTACCTTAATTAGAGGCGGAAATTTGAGTCTCGATTAAGACGTAAGTGGTTAGTTAAACAGGATTAATCGAGACTCAAAATACCGACTCTTAGGTCCGTTTGCATCACTTTCCCTTAACGTTAACTATAACCTGAATTTGTGTTTTGTGACAGTTTTTCCGTTGATATATGGATTATGGATATGATTTACACGCAAATTAACTACAAGTTAAATTTAAGAGGAAGTGGCGCAAGCCGGTCTTAGAGTAGTATTATTATTGACTTAATTAAATTATGTATAAAATAAGTGTTTTAAAACTTTTAATAACTAACTGATATTTTAGATCCATCACGATTTTACTGTGTTTGCGGTCGCAGTTATAAAAGAAAACACCATTTAACTTTTCATATTAATTACGAATGTGGAAAAGATCCCAATTTTGCTTGCGACTTGTGTCCTAAGAAATTTCATCAAAAATCTAATTTTAATGCACATTATAAAACTCATTCAAAAATCAAAACTAATGACAATGTTTATTTGTAAGCTCAATGTTTATATAAATTTAAAAAATTGTATTGATACATATTAGAAAATTGTAATAAATAATAACAAACAATGCTTTTTCAAATAATATCTTCAAAACAACTAAATGCAGTTTTGTTGTACAAGGTATCCGAAATACCCTGCACAGCGGGAATATCTCGTAAATGGGATGAAAAGGCGAAATCGGATAAATTGTACAGTAATATTTTTTATTTCTACAAACCTGATCAAATTGTTTTTTGTGTTACTTTGTTACTGTTTCCTTCGACCACCTAGTAACATTACCTACTGTTAAATGTATCCGAACAGTAAATGGTGGACGCCAATCACAACAAAGGAAACCACAATTTCCGACAATTGAAAAGATCCCTGTCCAACTCGGGAATGGAATTAAAAACCTTTTGATCACTTATAATAGTCCAGAGCAATACCCACTCCTCTAATAACGACTATAAATCAATAGTTATGTAATAAACGTAGAAAAGTTACAATTTACTGTTACTTTTTACCTTTACTCATTCATTGCTTCTTTCTCATATGGTTCTTGTCAATTCACATGCAGAAACATATACTACAGAATAGATCTAGCCTGATATTATTTAATTATTTAAAAAAAACTTATTTAAATTACATATAAATATTATATCTATGCATATTATAGATTCATCCTCCCGATTTTACTGTGTTTGCGGTCGCAGTTACAAAAGAAAAGAGAGTTTAGGTCGTCATACTACATACGAATGTGGAAAAGCACCGATGTTTGCTTGTGACTTGTGTCCTAAGAAATGTCATCAAAAAAGTACTTTACATAAACATTATAAAACTCATTCAAAATTCAAAAGTAATGACAATGGCTTTCAAGGTTTGAATCGATATTAAAAAATATATTAACATTATAAAACTGTAATAAATAATTAATAAAAAGCAATATTCTTTTTTATACAGTGATATTTTTTGTTTTTCTTACATTTACCTAATCTAATAGCTGAAAAAGTGAAAATTCACTTTCAGATTATATTTATTACTTCCCCACGCCTTTCTATACGGTGCTGGTGAAATTGCGCACAGGTAAGCAATATAATTTTATCATTGAAAAAGACTCATTTAAATTACTTACGTACTGATATTTTAGATCCATCCAGATTTTACTGTGGTTGCGGTCGCAGTTTTAAAAGAAAGCACCATTTAACATTTCATACTAAATACGAATGTGGAAAAGCTCCAACTTTTGCTTGTGATTTGTGTCCTAAGAAATTTCATCGAAATTCTACGTTAAATGCCCATTATAAATGTCATTCAAATACTGAGAAATTCGGGTATTCTCAGAAATATAATATTCACTTATAATCTTAATGTTTGAATTACTGTTACTATTTATTTTAATCAATAATAATCATAACTGTTCTATAAATAATAAAAGAAAATGTTAAAAAAAACTTTTTACATTGCAATTGTTTATAAATATTACCAATAAGCTAGGTTTTAATTTGCTTATTTACAAGTCCTACCTTACGTATTGAATAACAAAATGTCTTTTTACCCATTGTTTCTCACGTTTAATTTATTTTCGACCATTGAAGAAAAAATAGAATGTTTTATAAGAAGTAAAAGTGACTTTTTACGTGACACTTTTACTCCTTATAAAACAATATACTCTATAATACATATAGTACTAAACTTAAAAAAAAAATTAAAAAAGAATGTTCAAAAAAAACATTCCTTTTTAAAAAAATGTTTTGAAGTTTAGTAATTATTTAATAATGTTTCCACCAAGAGATAAATGAGGAATCAATTGAAATTATAATATTATATGCTCTCATCATTACTTCTCTTGCTCTAATGGTTTTGATCAATTCGTATACTGACGAATAACCACAAGATAGCATAATATCATTGAAAAGGACTGATAATGTAAACTACGTATAGGTACTTTAATTTTTTATCTTTACCGACACGTGACTACCTTAACATGTATGAATTAATATGAAAACGACGTATTTCTTAAGTTTAATCATTTAATTTAGTTAATACATTTATTGTTAATTTTTATTAAATGTTTAATTTATAATTTATTCTTAAAGTAATTATTTATCAAGTTTTCTGAAAGTCACGTGTCGGTAAAGATAACAAAATTCGAGTTTATTAAAAAACTATAAAAATATAGGTCACCAAAATGTTATGTGAAATGCCGTTTGCATTGAATAATTTAGATTTTGATCTTAGTCTACAATAAACAAGACGCAATTTTATATTTACATTAATTTGTTTACTTAAATACATAATTTATATTTTAAATTTTAGATCCATCATCACGATTTTACTGTGTTTGCGGTCGCAGTTATAACAGAAAACATAATTTAGTTAATCATACTACATACGAATGTGGAAAAGCTCCAACATTTGCTTGCGACTTGTGCCCTAAAAAATGTCATCGAAAGGCTAATTTATACGCACATTACAAAATTCATTCAAGAATGAACGTAAATAAGAAATTCTAAAAAAGAAAAATTAAAAATAATGATAATTTTCACTTATAATCTGAATTTATGTATGTAGGTACGATATGTAGATCTTTTTTTATCGTAATAAATTCCAATACATTATGTTTAATTTGAACGTTTGAATCCACATTAAAGAATAAATTCAATTAGAAGATTAATAACAATTAGCTCATGTATTAAGGCTATTAACCAACTGTTAAAAATAGAGAAAATATAGTATACCTAGCTGTAAGAAAACATAACTGTTTATATTTTTAATAATATGTTATGGTATTGTATCAGAGAAATCTAATAGAAGAGAATGAGAAATAATCGTACCCGCTCCTTTAGAAGGAGAAGATTCGAAGAAAAGTCATACTTAGTTTATATTGTTAAGAAAAACCGAGAAGTTACTTAAAATGTCTATAATTTTGCTTTCATCACTTTAACGACAGTTGTATCACCTTATTATTTCTAGTTACACTACTTACTTATTTGGTGATCTGATAATAATGCTTTAAAACTTCTATAATAATTTTATATTTTAGATCCATCAAGATTTTCCTGTGTTTGCGGTCGCAGTTATAAAAGAAAAAAGACTTTAAATTATCATACTAAATATGAATGTGGAAAAGATCCATTATTTGAATGTGATTTGTGTCCTAAAAAATGTCATCGAAAGGGTAATTTAACTAAACATTATAAAATTCATTTTTCTTCTACCTACTAAGAAATCATATATGGAAAAATTACAATGTATAGGTACTTATGTAGAATGTAGATAGTTCAAATGTTTAAATCGATTTTTTAAAATAAATGAAGATATGAATATGTTCTTTTTTTGATTAATATCCGACAAACACCAATATTTAATGTGTTTATTATACAGGGTGTATTTTAATTCTTAGAATTACGTAACACAAAAAACTACCTTCCACCCTTTTTTTCTGACGACTCTAAGTAACAAATGATGTAAATGACAAAAATACAGTTATCGATTTTATCGACTTGTTTGTATCAACTTTGTTATTGTGATTTTAAGTATGATTCGTCTGATTTTTAAGTTTATTTTGCATTCTAGGTTTATAAGAAAGAAAAAATTTGACAGAAAAAAGTAAAAAAATAAAGAACAGCTGTGATTTATTTGTTTCATTCATTTATAGGTTAGAATTTAGTTCAGTTCATTATTTCAGTTAGACGGCAAATAAACTTTTGGTTGATTACATAATCCCAAAAATTTCCGTACACCCTGTACATGATATTCCGAATAACGGGTCTATTTATTAGATAAGTGCTTTGAAACTTTTAATAAATAATTAATATTTTTAGATCCATCCAGATTTTACTGTGTTTGCGGTCGCAGTTATAAAAGAAAAAAGACTTTAAATTATCATACTAAATATGAATGTGGAAAAGCTCCAACATTTGCTTGTGACTTGTGTCAGAAAAAATGCCATCGAAAAGGTGTTTTAGCAAAACATCGCGAAATTCATTTACCTTCTACTAAGAAATCAAAATCTACTAAGAAAGAGAAAGAACAATTAAAAACGAGAATGATTACTTAATAGTCTTGAATATTTTAATCGATGTAAAAAATAAAATAATATAAGAAAACTCATATATAATAACAAACGATATTCTTTTCTTGTCTGTGATAATTGTTTGTATGTACTATCACCCGCATATCTTTTGGCCATCATGGCAATACATTAGCACAAATTGTGGGTGCAACTATCATAACACCAACACAGTTTGTTGATTTACTACTTGTTGGCAAAATAAAGTTACCCCTCAGTTTAAGTATGGGGGGGGGTTATTGATGGTTGAACTCACAATTCGTGCTAAGCGTATAGACGGGTGGCCAAAAGATATGTAGGTGACTGTACAGTCCAGTATGTTCAGGATAACGTGCTTAGCAAAAGTTTTTTGGGAGATTAATCGATTCGAATCGATTTTTGTCTCGAATCAATGTTTGTCTCGAATTGGTTTTGATTTTGGAGTCGCCTAAAGTCTAGAATGAAACACGAAACTGAATATATTGTTTATATACATCAATTACACCGTTTAGATGCGTCACTAACATCGGGGTTAACTAATGTGCATTACCTTAACGCGACTTAACGCAAACACAGATTAACCGTTTCCATGTAACTTAAAGGTCACATTTTTATATCGCATTAACAAAATGCTCATTAGTTAACAATGTTAGTGATGCATCTAAATGTCGGAACGTGGTAAGTGATATTTTTAATATAACATTAACCTATTTCAATATTTGTATAAGGTGGAAGAGTAAATACTAAATTACTTTTACTTTACTTTTATTAACTCACTACTTCTCTCTGTTATATGGGCCTGCAAAATTTGCATATAGACGAATATACCAGAGGATATAATCGAATATCATTTTGGCATCTAAAAAGCCTCTTTGCTATAAAATAAATGCTTTCAAACTAACTTTTAATAAATAATTGATATTTTAGATCCATCCAGATTTTACTGTGATTGCGGTCGCAGTTATAACAGAAAAGTGAATTTAGTTCGCCATACTAGATACGAATGTGGAAAAGCTCCAACATTTGGTTGTGACTTGTGTCCGAAAAAATGTCTTCGAAGAAGTGATTTAGCAAAACATCGCAAAATTCATTTTACTTGTACTAAGAAACCTAGGATATGGAGAAATGACGTCTAATCAAACTACGATTTGACCTCGGAAAAATTAGCAGAAGGCTGAATTTTTGTATGGGCCTTGATATTGTCCTTTTAAACAATGTCTCAAAAGTCCCCATCGATCCGAGTGGAGCTAAAAATTTTATAGGGGGGTGAAGGTAAGAAAATACAGTTTTTGCCAATTAACTCGTAAACTATGGATTTTTCGATATAAATAGCAATTATCAAAATTGTAGATCACAAAATTTGCTACAGGAAATGTTCATTACTATTACTCAGTGTCCTAAGTTTGCTGCACATTGTATTACTTAAAAAGAAGATAACCTCTAATGCTTAATTGATTCCTATCTTCCAAGGTATACAGTTTAGGGATAGTAAACCCCAACACAATTTGAAACATTATTAAATTCTTTATTACTTTACGCAAAAATATACAGAGTGTTCTATTTAAGAAATCAAGTTTTCGTCACTTGAAAATGACCAACTTTCTTCCTCTAAAAAAAACACCCTGTAAAATAAAATCAATTTCTTGTGAAGGGAAAGCATAAAGAACAGTCTTAACTATGTCTCCAGCAAAAATCTTTTTTTAACTTGTAAAAACAACCACTCTGGGAATTTTTTAAGCAACTCCTGCATTTATAAAATAATAGTAGTTAAATTTGGATTCAAATGTTCGTCTGTGGAAAAATTCCCAGAAAGCTGGATTTTTGTGTGAACCTCGATTATGTCGTTTTAAACAATGTCTCAAAAGTCCCTATCGATCCGAGTGCAGCTAAAAATTTTGTAGGAGGGTGAAAGTAAGAAAATGGAGATTTCAAGAATATCTCGTAAACTATTGATTTTTTAGCCAAAGTAGCTATTATCAAATTTGTTAAGTTTGTTAAGTTTTTTAAATATAAAAATTTCTGGGAATTTTTCCGCAGACGAACATTTGAATCCAAATTTACCTACTATTATTTTATAAATGCAGGAGTTGCTTAAAAAATTCCCAGAGTGGTTGTTTTTACAAGTTAAGAAAAGATTTTTGCTGGAGACATAGTTAAGACTGTCCTTTATGCTTTCCCATCACAAGAAATTGATTTTATTTTACAGAGTGTTTTTTTTAGAGGGAGAAACTTGGTCATTTTCAAGTGACGAAAACTTGATTTCTTAAATAGAACACTCTGTATATTTTTGCGTAAAGTAATAAAGAATTTAATAATGTTTCAAATTGTGTTGAGGTTTACTATCCCTAAACTGTATACCTTGGAAGATAGGAATCAATTAAGCATTAGAGGTTATCTTCTTTTTAAGTAATACAATGTGCAGCAAACTTAGGACACTGAGTAATAGTAATGAACATTTCCTGTAGCAAATTTTGTGATCTACAATTTTGATAATTGCTATTTATATCGAAAAATCTATAGTTTACGAGTTAATTGGCAAAAACTGTATTTTCTTACCTTCACCCCCCTATAAAATTTTTAGCTCCACTCGGATCGATGGGGACTTTTGAGACATTGTTTAAAAAGACAATATCAAGGCCCATACAAAAATTCAGCCTTCTGCTAATTTTTCCGAGGTTTCGCTGTAATTGTGTTTAGTTTGACTGGATTAAATGTTTAGGTACTTATCTTTGCCTTCAGGTGCAAATGACGTTACTCCATTTCTGTAAATTTTACACCAATTACACAAATCAGCAGTAACGGAAAACTCAAACTAACTGGTCAGGACTGGCGTGTATTTGTGTATTGCTGTTAGCATTAAAAATGAGGAGCTTGAGTATGGTGCAAGTGAACAATATTTGGTAAAACGCAAAAATAACCTTTTTAATTTATGGCCGAATGTGGTAGTTAGAGGTTGTCAAGCAATTACCTGCTTTGAAAGTTTAAAAGCAACCACATGTCTCGTCAAACTTTCAAAGCAGGTACTTATTGATAAGCCCTAAGTACCATAATCGACTATAAATCTTAAAAAGGTTATTTTTGCGTTTTAACCAAATATTGTTCACTTGCACTATACCTATCTATTATTTTTATGCTTTTAAAATTGAACATGTTATGTGTGGATTTCCACATTTTGCCTAACAAGTGACACCAAAATCTCCATTTCACAAAAATATGGAGTTACGTGATTTTCTCCTGAAGGCGACGTTATATTCTGAATGTTTGAATTGATGTTAAAAAGTAAATTAATATGTAGTATTATAAGAAAACTAATAAACGATGTTCTTTTCTTAAATTAAAATATGTGATTATAAGTCAGGCTGTTTCAAATAACCCTTCCTAACATGGGGATCTCACTTATTTGCAGACTTAGAGATTAATTGGTTAAATGGAAGAAAATAATCTCTGACTTATGTTGCACTAAAACCTGAAAAGAAACGAAAAGAATTTTCGATTCACGAATATTTTAATCACCCCAGTATGAAGTACGAAATTAAATAGATTGTTTCTATGCATCAATTACCACGTTTAGATGCATCATGTTAGTTAACTGGGGTTAACTACTCTGTAAGGCGACTTAACGCTGATTAGCCGTTTACATGCAACGTATAGGTCATATTTTTATATCGTATTAACGAAATGTCTATTAGTTAGTTACCACCAATGTTAGCGATGCATCTAAATGTGGTAACGTGGTAAGTGATATTTTTAATTTAACATTAATCTATTTCAATTGTATAAGGTGGAAGAGTAAATACTATATTACTTTTGCTTTACTTTTCTTCATTCACTACGTCTCTCTGTCATCAGGGGCTGCATAATTTGCATACAGACGATTAATCTAGTACCATTTTGGCATCGAAAAAAACTCATTTAAATTACGTAACAACCTATAAAATAAATGATTTAAAACTTTTAATAAATAATTGATATTTTAGATCCATCCAGATTTTACTGTGGCTGTGGTCGCAGTTATAAACAGAAATATAGTTTAACGTATCATATTAAACACGAATGTGGAAAAGATCCAAGTTTTGCTTGTGGCATCTGTCCAAAGAAATTTCATCGACAATTTAAGTTAACAGAACATTATAAAATTCATTTTCCTTCTACTAAGAAAAAGGAAAATTGACAAATTTATTGTTAACATATAAGAATGTTTGAATTTCTATTACAAACTACTTTACTACCTTGCGGTATCGGAAAGTAATAAATAGATATTAGAAAACTGTAGTATAATAAATAATACCTAGTAATAGTTAACAACCAACGTTTGTTTTTTTTTAATCAAAATCTTAGAGACGTATGCCCTACGTTTAGTCTAAAAACGTCAAATTTAAAATTTCTTTTTAAGACCCATATGCCACTACGGTATGTCTAGTCCTGAATCCAGGACTAAAAAAATATGGTTGTAAAGTAAATTTGAAATTTTACGTCTTGAGACGTTTTATACATACAATAATTTAGAACATGTTCTAATTTATTGTCATTTTCCAAATTATTGTATTAGAAAACGTCAAAAACGCCTAACTTCGATAATTTCAACTAATAATTTTTGTGAAATTTTTTTTAGTTCTGAATTCAGGAGTGATATTAGTATAGTGGCATACGAGCCTTGATCCATTTTTTAGTGCTGAATTCAAGGCTGAAATTAGTTCAGTGGCATACGATTCTTACACACAATAATCCTTGCTGTGTTTATTTATTCGATCCAAAATATAGCACGTGTTGTTTATCGGTTATCAATTTACTCCATAGAGATGCACTGAGCAACTTATTGATGAGAAACAGAGAAAATAACATTTTCAATTGTACCTTTTATTCTAGTGGATTTTTAAAACCAGTAATATGTATATATTGCCAAAATTCAAAAACTACTTTAAAAGCAAAGGTTTAACTTGGACACTGATGCTTTTTTAATTTAAAACTTTTGGACATTATGCTTCGAAAGAGGCTTGAAAAAGTGGTTAAAGTAATAAAATCAGCGAGTAGTACGAAAAACTTTAAAATTAAAAAACTACCAGTACAACTTTTGCCTTTAACATTTTCTTTTAATTTTAGCAATAGATCTGCTGGTTTTAAAAATCATAGCCTATAAATATGTGTCTGCACACCATTTATTTATGATGAAAAAAATACTACCCTTAAACATAAAAAAATAGATGACACTGTGTTACTCGATATGTGAGGTTAAAGTCTGCTTTCCCTGTCTAGATAGGAAAACTAGGCAGCAAAATTCAGTGCTTCAACAGAGAAAGTAAACGATCCTGATTATTTCTCATACTAGTATTATTGAAAAAGAATCATTATTTATTACATAGTATTAAATTGATGCTTGAAAACTTTTAATTAGTAATTAATATTGTAGATCCATCCTCACGATTTTACTGTGTTTGCGGTCGCAACTATAAAAGAAAGGGTCATTTAAATTTTCATATTAAATACGAATGTGGAAAACCTCCAACATTTGCATGTGACTTGTGTCCGAAAAAATTTCATCGAAAAGGTGATTTAGTAAAACATCATAAAATTCATTTTTCTTCTACTGCAAGAAATCTAAGAAAACTATAAATTTAAAATGACAATGTTTACTTAATAGACTTGGATTTTAATGTCTTAATCGATATTAAACGTAATAAATAATAACAAACGATGTTCTTTTCTTAAATTTATCTCAAACTTATGTGATTATTTATATGTACATTGTACACGTACACGTAGGTACATTGTAGGTATTAGATTAGTTAACACTGATGGTAACTATTCATCTAAATGTGCTAACGTGGTAAGTGATAGGGGAAAGTGGGTGAATATCGAGCCTTGTCCAATCTCGACTAGTGCATAGATTAGCGTAAGCGTAAAAAAGGAAATAAAGCATACTATGTATATGTATATCATTTATCGGTTCATGTTGCAAACATTGGCTACTCATAACAGATGTTTGTGTCTCACATGCGCTTTACAGTGCTAGAAATAAGTTTTTGCGGTTTTCTTTATTATATTTTGCTGCACGGTTTTAAGGTAAATAGACTTTTTTTAAACATATAATTGCATGGTTCTATTTCTAATGAGTATTTAGCTATGTTTTTAACAGTTTGTGTTAAAATAAAATCAAATAAACAATTGGCCTTTATTTTACTTTGGAAAAAATCCTCACCACAACTCATGAGGTAATATTTACCATCTCCGTCGATATTGAACTAAATGACTTTTTAAGTTGATTCCTTTACCTAGATGCCTAAAAAATATGTAAGGAAAACATCTGACAAAGGTGGTAGCAGCCGTACAAGAATATGAACTAGGAATTAGAAAAGCGGCATCGGCATCTATGTATCAAGTCTCGGCGCACATTAGAGCCGGGCCGCATCGCAACGCAAAAATCCGCCCGATCACTACACTGCATTTTTATATTTTTAGAAATAATAATTTATATCTATTGCGTGGATCCATATCACACTGTGACGATGGGAGTCAAACCGAAGCGGATCACGCACAATTACACCTAAAATGCATTTAAATGACCAGGCGGATTTTTTCATTGCGATGCGGCCCGGCCCTAATGTGCGCTAACCGTAATAGTACGATGCAAAACCGTCTAAGGCACTCTAAGGTAGTGATGTGTTGCTAAATAGCAGTCTGCTATTTGCCCAACAGCAGTTGTAGCAGTTATGTGCTTTGACAAATAGCAGCTATTCATATAGCAGTTAGTAAAAATAGCAAGAAGTGTATAGCAGTTAGAAAAATAGCAGTTAGTAAAAATAGCAACTAACATGTAGCAGGTAGTAAAAATAGCATATAGCAGTTAGTAAAAATAGCAGTAGCATATATAGCATTTCTCATTGAACATAACATTTCAACATTGATATAAAGCATAATAGTACATTAGCAGTTGCGGAAAAAAATAAAAAAATATGAGCGGAGAATAATTTATATCCAGTTGGCTATTTAATACATAAATTATTAGACTTTTTTAATTAATTGATTTTATTGAAAATTATAGCGTATTTATTGATTTCAACCTTTACATCTTATTTATAATTATTGTAAACATGACCTGCCGCCTGGTAATGAAGGTATTGTAAAGATTTTACGTGGGAGCATCTGGTGTAATCGGTACATACACCCTCATTACCACCTCATTACACGATGCCCAAAACAACAGGATAGTATTGAAAGAGTCAAACTACTGGTAAATTGTTTCTTATGAATGGGGCATCCGGCTAATTACGTTACCTGTGAGCTTTACTTAAGTACTTATACAAACGATTTCTTTGTTTTCTTTTGTAGTTTGGGTTTTTACTAAATGTTAGTAAAATTTCATTCGTACAATGTCTGCTACAACTACAACCGTACTCCGATGTAGGGATAACTGCTTTTTTAGTGCTTTTGGTTGCTTTCTGCTATTATTACTGCTATTGCTATTTTGTTGGCTTTTCTGCTTTTTCTAAAATAGCTGCTGTTACAAATACTGCTATTTAAAGCTTACATATAAAAGCTTACAAAAGCATAGCAGGTTCGTAACTGCTATTTAGAAATAGCAATTTTCGACATCACTACTCTAAGGGGATTGTTTTACTGTTTCGTAATGTTTTTTATTTTTTTTCTAATAAGTGTTTTCTAATATAAATGATAATTATATGAATTAATGCTTTTCTTGCTTTCATTATTTTACAATTATTTTTGAAGAAACTTTATATGTTTAATTTTTACAATAATCCTTAGATGCATGGAAGCATACTGGAAATATTAAAAAATTTCAGATTCTAAGCAAAAAATGCCTTAGGTGGTCAATATTCACTGACTTTCCCCTATTATTTTTAATGTAACATTAACCATTAACCTAATGCAATTGTATTAAAGTAGAAGAGCGAATAGTAAATTACTTTTACTTCACTCTTGTTCGTTCACTACCTGTGTCTGTTACATGAACCTCAAAAATAGGCTTATTAGCTATAGATGAATTGACGAAAATACCAGAGGATATATCTAGAGTAGTATCATTTTGGCATTGTAACTAAAGACATTTAAATTACGTAACTATAAAATAATAGTAATGCTTTAAAACTTTTAATAAATAATTGATATTTTAGATCCATCCAGATTTTACTGTGACTGTGGTCGCAGTTATAAAAGAAGAAACCATCTAACTTATCATCTTAAACACGAATGTGGAAAAGATCCAAGTTTTGCATGTGACTTTTGTCCAAAAAAATTTCATCGGCAATTTAAATTAACTGATCATTATAAAATTCACTTTGCTTCTACTAAGTAAATTAAAAATAATAAAATCAGCGTGTAGTTATAGATAATAAAAATGTAATAATAATATAAATTGATAGTAGGAAACTGTAATAAATAGAAACAACCAATGTTCGTTTTTTCTTTAATTAATATCTTGCATATAATAACATGTATAGCATGTGTGTATCATAAACATGAAACACAAATTTTTATAAGTTATTGTTCTTTAAACGTCAAAAAACAGGTAAAACTGTGTTACTCCATATGCGTGGTTAGTTTGCTTTCCTTGCCTAGGCAGGAAATCCAAGCACTCTTCAGTGCTTAAGCAGGGAAAGTAAATGGTCCCTATAATTTCGCATACTAACAAGTAGTAATATTATTATACTATTGAAAAAGAATCATTTAAAATACGTATTAAATAGATGATTGAAAACTTATAATTAGTAATTAATTTTCTAGATCGATCCTCACCATTTTACTGTGCTTGCCGTCGCAGTTATAAAAGCAAAGGGACTTTAAATTATCATATTAAATACGAATGTGGAAAAGCTGCAGGATTTGCTTGTAACTTGTGTCCGATAAAATTTTATCGAAAAAATGACTTAGCAGAACATCGTAAAATTCATTTTTCTAATATATGGATAAATAAAAAATGACATTGTTTAGGTATTTATATTCTGAATGTTTGAATTGATGTTAAAAAATAAATTAATAATAATAACAAACGATGGTTTTCTTTCATTAATATCTGGGAAACAACAACCCTTAATTTAATTATTGTACCTTGTGCACCTATACTGTATAGTATCATGCATATATGCATGATATTTTGAATACACTATACAGTATAGGTGCTATGCTATAGCATAGAAGAGACGAATAAACCAAAGGAATGTGTTATGAATACAAAATTGAACTACGAGTAGTCAAGTAGGTATATTTATCTCACTTTAATAGTGGGGTATGAAAAAATGTCTAACCTACACAAGGCATTTCATACATGCACCCCAAGCCAAAAGCTTTCGTGATTTTGACTATAGACTAGTATTATATTATTGATTTAAATTACGTATAACAGATATGCTTATTAAAACTTTTAATAAATAACTAATATTTTAGATCCATCCAGATTTTACTGTGTTTGTGGTCGCAGTTATAAAAGAAAACATCATTTAACTTATCATCTTAAACACGAGTGTGATAGAGATCCAACATTATTTGCACGTGACTTGCGTCTTAAAAAAATTAATTTAAAAGCTAATTTAAGAAGACATCAGAAATGTTATTGTAAGTAACCAAAAATAATAAAACCAATGATATTATAATAATGTAGAAAACTTGATAGATATGCTGTAGAGATGTAGAGAGAAAGTCTAATCGAACGACCATATAGCATAGAGTGAGATAGAAAGTATATTCATCAGCTGACGGTTATTATGAGTCCACCCACAGTAAGAGTGATTATTTAACGTCAAAATTACACTCTGTTTAAAACGTATAAACCGTTAAATAAAAAAATACTTACTCCCTACTCTACCAGGACAGAGCCATTTACCTAATATGTTGCTAAACTTCCTTCCGGATCTTTCTATCCTATGCGTATAAACCATTGGCGCGAAAGAACCGATAGGTTAGAAATAGAGTCTCTCTCTCACTCTCTCTCTTTTTCTCTCTGACCCTCCTGGCTTGTTATGAACATGCCACAGAGCACGTCTAGCATAGTATTATTATATCGTTATAAAAAATTGAAAATTGATGCCTAAAAACATTTAATTAATAATGACTATTTTAGATCCCTCAAGATTTTACTGTGTTTGCGGTCGCAGTTATAACAGAAAATGTAATTTAGCTAATCACATTAAATTCGAATGTGGAAAAGCTCCATCATTTGCATGTGATTTGTGTCTTAAAAAATTTCATCGGAAAGGTGTTTTAGTAAAACATCGCGAACTTCACTTTACTTCTGCTAGGAAATCTCAGATATGGTAAAATAAATGAGAAAAAAAATATGAGGAAACTAATAAATAATAACAAACAATGTTTTTTTTAATTAAAGTCTGGGAAACAACAATCCGTAATGTAAATTATTGTACCTTATATATGTATATGTATACCTAGTGTATTAAGAATTCCATGCATAGCAGATGTATCTCGCTCACTAAATGAAACCCGAAGTCCAATAAATTGTTTCTATTTAGTGATATTTTTTATTTCAAAAGTGTTAAAAATTAATTTTACTTTGCTATTCATTCATTCACTTATGATCTCACTTATGATCTTGGTAACCTGTGCTGGGATTCTGTAACTATAAGCGATGCGTTAGCAAACGCGACGTTTCTCAAGTGCTCACTGTTAACCCCTGTAGTAAAAACATTTAGCAATTGGTAGGAGAATGGTGACGGGATCCCAACACTGATCAATTGTATACAGACAAATAAACCAAAGGATATCAATAGTCGTAATCACGAGAGCTTGGGGAGGGGGAAAATATGTTATGAATAGAAAATCGATTATATAAATGTGGTAAGTAATATTTTTAATTTAACATTAAACTAATTCAATTGTATTAGGTGGAAGAGTAAATACTAAATTACTTTTACATTATTTTTATTTATTCCTAGTGTCTCTCTGTTACATGGAAATTTGCATATATGTAATCTACCAGAACCAGATTATATATCTAGAGTTGGTATCACTTTGGCATTTAAAAAACTCATTTAAATTACGTACCTTCCTATAAAATTAACCAATGTTTTAAAAATTTTAATAAATAATTGATATTTTAGATCCATCCAGATTTTACTGTGGTTGCGGTCGCAGTTATAAAAGAAAATATAGTTTAACTTATCATACTAAACACGAGTGTGGAAGAGATCCAACTTTTGCATGTGACCTGTGTCCAAAAAAATTTCATCGCCAGTTTATTTTAACTGAACATTATAAAATACATTTTTCTTCTACTAAGAAAAATAAAAAATGATAATTTCAGTGTGTAAATATTCTGAATGTTTGAATTACTATTAAAATATAAATTGATATTAAAAAACTGTAATAAATAATAACAATCAATGTTTGTTTTTTTAAATGAATATCTTGAACACAATAACTATTGCTGTGTTAATTACATTGTTATAATTTATAATGCCCTGCCTAGGCAGGAAAAGTAAGTGGTGAAGAAAACTCTCGAGTCCTTAAGCATCAGGAAAAGTAAATGATTCTCATCATTTCTCATACTAACCATTATATCACCGAGTACATCTAGAGTAACATTATTATATTATTCAAATAGAATCATTTTAATTGCTTATTAAATAATATACTTTAAAACTTTTAATTATTAATTAATATTTTAGATCCCTCCTCACGATATTACTGTGTATGCGGTCGCAGTTACAAAGGAAAAAATCATTTAAATTATCATATTAAATACGAGTGTGGAAGAGCTCCAACATTTACTTGTAGTTTGTGTTCTAAAAAATTTCATCGAAACTCTCATTTAAATCAACATTACAAAACTCATTCAAGAATGAAATAAATTTAGAAATGTACAATAAAGAACAGTATTAACTAACAGTGTTTACTTGTATGAATTAAAAAATATATTGCTATTAAAAACTGGAATAAATTATAACATAAATTTTTGCTTTTTTAAATTATCTCCAAACCAACAGTGTTTATTATACAAAGTGTCCCAAATAACGTGTAAATCAATAGCAGGTTGCGACTTCCCTTCTTATCCCGCTCGTATACAGTTAAAGTTAAGCTATAATCAGAGATCGGTGACAGTCGCTTGCGAAACTAAAATCAACTCCAATCATATCGCGCTAAAGATAGGGAAATAAGTTCACGTCAATATTTAGCGCATTATGATTGGTTGATTTTAGTTGAGCACACGACTATCGGTAACGCCGATGTGAACGCAAAAGTTGTCATATTTTCATTCATAATTGACGCGAACATGAAAGTTAACCAATAATTGCTTTCACGTATTCGTTGGCGTTGGCGTTTTCATTCGTGTCAATTGTGAACCCCACTTTACATTATTAAAAGAAAAAATAGCCTAAATTCAGCCTAAATGCGATTTAGCCTGAATTCTACATAGTTTAGTCTCAGTAGTCTACTGAGAGTAAAACTAATTCTGGGGATAAATGTGTAATGTAGAATTCGGTTTTAAAAATGTGAGCTATACTTTGCCAGGGTTAAGCAGGTTAAAGACTAATCAGCAGTTGCGTTAAGTCGTATTAAAGTAATGCGCATTAAAGCGTGGTAATTCAAATTACGTATAGGTAATATAAAAATTTAAGAAACTTTTAATAAGCAATTAATATTTTAGATTCATCGGCTCGATTTTACTGTCTTTGCGGTCGCAGTTATAAAAAGAAACAGACTTTAAATCGTCATACTACATACGAATGTGGAAAAGCTCCAACATTTGCTTGTAATTTTAGTTCTAAAAAATTTCATAGAAAGTCTCATTTAAATCAACATTACAAAACTCATTCAAGAATGAAATAAACTCGAAATGTATAATAAGGAACAGTAACAACTGATAATGTTTATATAAAAAATATATTGATTTTAAAAAACTGGAATAAATTATAGGAGTGCAGTGAGTAGTGCAGACTTCGTACGGAACGGACGTGTTTTATGGTGAGATCATATAGACGCATAAGAACGAGACGGACAAATGTCTGCCACAATGATATTCATGTGTGGTTGGTGTGAAGTGGGATTATAAAGGACTGAGTCATATATTCCTTGTGGTTTGTGTAAAAAACGTTTCCATAAAAAGTGTGCTGATTTAACAGATGAGGAGGCAAAATTTATTAGCAGTCGCGTTGATGTTATTTGGATGTGTGTTTGTTGCAGACGAAAAGAAACTCAGGAAATATCAAGTAAAGTTGATAAAGTGATTGATTTAGTAACTGCAATGACGAAAAAATTCAATTAACAAAAAGAAATCGTCGATAAAGTGACCGAATTGAGTAAAATGGAAATAAGTAGGCCATATACTGCTGATGCGTGCAGTAGTAACTATCAAATGAGTTATGCTGATAAACTGAAACTAAAAAAAACATGAACCAGTAATAATTGTAAAACCTAAAAAGCAGGACCAAAAAAGTGTAGAAACCAAGAAAGATGTGAAGAAATGCATTGACCCGACAAACCTGGAAATCTCAGGGTTGAGAAACGTGAGCAAGGGAGGAATTTTGATTGAGTGCAAAAATAAAGATGCTATTAACAAAATTAAAGATACGGCTATTGAAAAACTTGGAGAAAATTATGACGTAACCATTCCAAAAAAAAAGAACACCTAGGGTTAAAATTGTCGGCCTATCCGAGAAATTACCTTTTGAAGAGATAGAAAAAAAAATCTGGGCGCAAAATACTTACTTAAGATTGGAGCAAGCAAGTATCAAAATTGTTCATATTAAAGAGGCAAGAAATAAAAAAAATGGTTATACTGCAATTGCAGAAGTTAGCGCAAATGTTTATAGATCAATGATGATGGAGGAAAAACTAAACATAAATTGGGATAGATGCAAGATATATGATGCTGTGGAGGTCACGAGATGCTTTAAATGCAACGGATTCAACCATAAGGCAAGTCAATGCAAATCATCTACGGCTTGTCCAAAATGTGCTGGACCTCATGATGTAACTCAATGCAAAGAAACCGATGACAAACTTAAATGTATAAATTGTGTGCATACAGTCAAGAAACTAAAAATTGAATTGGATACAAATCATGCAGCTTGGAGTATTGATTGTCCAGTTTATAAAAGAAAAGTGGATCAAATGAGAAATCAAATTGATTTTTTAGAGTAAATGAAAAAAGTGGGGACATTATCTATTTAAATATTCAAAGCATGCTAAAACACATTGAAGATTTGGAAATCTTGGTTGAAACTACCCATCCGTTTTTAATATTATTAAGTGAAACCCGAGTAACAGATGAAATTCATGATTCCGAAATAAATTTTCCTGACTATAATACTATACGATGTAACAGCGTAAGTCGGCACACAGGTGGTGTAGTGATTTTAATAAGAGAAAGCATTGATTTTATAATAATTTCAAATTTTGTTCACAATAAAAACTTTTGGCTACTTTCAATAAAAATAACAAAAGGCTTTAAAGGAGGCGTATATACGGTAATATAACATTCTCCAGGATCCAGTGACGCTGAATTCATACACAAATTTGAAGAGTGTGGTGAAAATATGTTGGAAATACATTGTGATCATATAATCACTTGTGACTTCAACATTGATGTATCAAAAAATACGTTTTATACTAGAAAAATCGTTAATGTTTGCAAAAATTTAGGTCTTAAACAATTGGTAACTGATTTCACGCGTGTAACTCAAAATTCAACAACGTTAATTGATCTCGTTTTTAGTAATGTTACCAAAAATATAAAAGTTGAAGTTTTAGATGAACCAAAAATTACAGATCATTCCATAATAGGGATCACATTGCATAAATCAAATCGTACAAGAAAATTAGATCAGGAAATGAAAAAAAGCGTTATTGCGTACAATAAACCTGACCTACTCAACAAACTACAAAATTTGCAAGGCTGGGACAAATATAACAACAATGTAAATGAACTGTCATCAAATTTCGTAATACCGAATTCACACTGTAAAAAAAGCACCAAATATTTTGACAAAAATTTTGATAAAACTGGTTTTTACAGTGTGCTCGGCTATATTTACGAAGTTTTTATAAAAACTGTATTTATGGGATTATGCGTCTGCACGTAAATATTTTGACGTGACGTCACATTAATAGAAACGATTCTATTTATTTTTATGAAAAGACGAGTTCCATTGGTTGTTGATGCGAGCGTGCGCCTTGCTCTGTTGTCTGGTAGCAGATTTTTTGTACTTAAATGCATTTCTTGGACCTTGGAGTTATGCAACCCATTTTACAATCAGTAATTTTTTTTTTACCAAATTATTACAGTGTGGTATACCCAAATAACGACAAATTTTTATAAAAATTTTTATGATAATATTTAAGAAATTTTTATGAAAAAAATACAATGTGGGACTGGCTTTAGAAACCTTCAAATATGTCTGAATCAACAAACAACTTACAGAATGTGTAAAAAAGACTTCCTGTAAACATGGTATAACAAACAATTAGAAATATTAAAACAAAAACGTGACACTTCATATAAAATTGCTAAATTGACAAGGTCAGACCGTGATTGGCTAACTTACAAAAACAATCGTAATGAATACACCAAAATGATTAAAAACACTAAAAATAATTATTTTGAAAATAAAATTCAAAAACACAACGGTGATTCTAAAAATATGTGGAAAGCAATTAAAGAACTAATAAATGGAGATACGAAAAATTGCAACAGAAGTATTACATTTAATGGGGTTGAAACGAATCAAGAAAAAGAGATTGCGCAAAAATTTAATGAATATTTTGTAAAAAGTATTTCAGAAATAAACAACGGTATTCCAAATACAAATTTTACCGGAATTCCCATCTCAACTAATACAAATACTTTTAAATTCAAAAGTATAACAATAAGTGATATACAGCGAATAATTGGAAATATCAAAAGAACAGGCAGTACAGACGGTATCTCAATCAAAGTAATAAAAGATTGTCTTCCAATTATTGGAAATATGTTGGTCAATATAATAAACGAATCAATGCAAAGCGGTGTGTTTCCACACACTTGGAAAAAATCAAATGTCATACCGTGCCCTAAAGTAAAAAATACAAAAAACTGTGAAGAATTTCGCCCAATTAATACCCTACCAGTCTATGAACAAATATTGGAAATAGTGGTAAAAGAACAATTAGATGAGTTTATCGAATTAAACAAAATTATAAGCCCAAATCAATCGGGATTTAGAAAGAAACATTCGTGTGAAACTGCTTTGAATCTTGTCTTATCAGAGTGGAAAAGTGAAATAGAAATTAACAAATGTGTAGTTGCGGTTTTTCTAGATTACAAGCGTGCTTTTGAAACAGTAGATCCGAATAGATTAATACAAAAATTAGATAAATATGGAATCCGTGGAAAAGAAAAACAATGGTTTCAAAATTATTTAAATGCTCGGACTCAGAGCACCAGATTTGGTGATGAAGAATCTTCAGAAATTCCTATTGAACTAGGAGTCCCTCAAGGCTCAGTTTTGGGCCCTCTACTATTTATATTGTATATTAACGACATGGATTTAAACCTTCGAAATGGATCTATCAATTTGTTCGCTGATGATACATTATTGTCAGTTACCGACGAAAATGTAGACAGTGCAGTTAGCAAAATTAACAATGATCTGGAAACGATAAGTAAATGGCTCCAAGTAAATAAATTGAAACTCAATGTCTCAAAAACGAAATTTATGGTTCTGGCTAATAAAACACAAAATCAAGCTAATGTTACAGTAAAAATAGAAAATATGCAGTTGGAACATGTATCTGAAATTAAATATCTGGGAATAATTATAGATGATCGCCTTAGCTTCAACAAAAATGTGGATCATATTATATCAAAGGTGTCAAAGAAAATAAACTTTCTAGGTCGACTATCAAATAAATTAACTTTACAGGCCAAAATATTAATATATAAGACCATTATTGCTCCACACTTTGACTATTGCTCTAGTATCTTATTTTTGTGTCAAAAATCTGATATGGTTAGGCTCCAGAAACAACAAAATAGGGCCATGAGAACAATTTTACAATGTTCCAAATATACAAGCATAAATCTGATGCTGGAAGCCTTGCAATGGTTAAACATAAACCAACGCATTTATTTTAATACAATGATCTTAATTTACAAAGTCGTTCATAAACTGTTATCAGATTACATGTCTGAAAAGTTACTGTTAAATAATAGTGTACATAATTATGCTACTCGAAACCAATTTGATTTCCGGTTGCCTAAAGTAAAAAAGTCGAGCTCCCAAAATTGTTTATATTACAAAGGTCTTAAAATATATAACACCATTCCATTAGACATTAGAAATGTATCTAACATAAAAACTTTCAAAAGGCATTTAAGTGAATATGTAAAACAACACTTACTAATCTGGAATGAAATTTAATTTATGTCTGTGTACTTATATCTAGATTTAAGATTAAATAATAATTATTGTAAATTTTCAAATAGTACTATTACTAAATAAAGATACTTACTTACTATAACATTAATTTTCGAAACTAAAATCAACCAATCAGCCAACCAAAGCATATCACGTTAAAGATAGGGAAATAAGTTGACGTCAATATTTAGTGCAATATGATTCGTTGATTTTAGTTTCTCAAGCGACTGTCGGTAACGCCAATGTGAACGCAAAAGCTGTCCTGTTTTCATTCATAATTGACGCAAACATGAAAGTACTCTGTAACACTTTAAATAGAACTCGTAAATCAAGTGCGGCAGATACAATTAAGAATATAACATTACACTGATAATTTTTTTTTCATATACACAGCCAATCATATTTTACAATTTTCAGTCACATGTTCATTTTTATCCAATCACATAAAACTTCAACTGACAATCACCCTAGGGTAATTTTCAATTGCTCTGCAGACGCGATATCGTATAAAATTCAACGAATTGTCACTTTTGACGTTAAATTTAAATTTAAAAAAAATTATCTCGTTGAATAACCCTCGGGCATTGAAGAATCCTCATAATTTTGTCTATCTTTCAAGTACATTTTTTTGGAAAAACACCCCTCCGCTTCGCGTCGGGGTGTTTTTAAAAATGTACTTTCAAGATATGACAAAATTATTTCGGTTGTTATCAATGCCCTAGGGTTATTACAGTTGATAATCTCATCTCGACTTATCGCTTTATGGAACGATCAGGGCTTCAGGAGCGTACTAGAAAAATTTAGAAATTCACTAAGAACAATAATATCACTGCCGTCTACCTAACAGTCACTACAATACATAAAACCAAGCATTCATACTATTCATAGACATAATTAATTTAGTGATATTCTGTTTAAAAGTTGAAATTATGTTAAATTGATTAAAGTATTAAAGAATTCTTTTAATACGCTTCTGAAATAGTCAAGTCGCTGCTTGGCTTTTGCGATAAGTTGAGATTAGATTATCGGTGTTATGTTATATTCTTAATCATATCTGCCGCGGTTGATTTACAACTTTCAATTACCTTGTTATAAACTATAATTTAAATTACATATAATATAAAAATTAAAAAAACTTTTAATAAGCAATTAATATTTTAGATTCATCGTCACGATTTTACTGTCTTTGCGGTCGCAGTTATAAAAAGAAACAGACTTTAAATCGTCATACTACATACGAATGTGGAAAAGCTCCAACATTTGCTTGTGATTTGTGTTCTAAGAAGTTTCACCGAAACTGTATGTTAACTAAACATTATAAACTCCATTCATCTTTTAAAAAGAAAAAGTTGTAAATTATAAGCTGAATGTTTCACTAGATATAAAAAATATACGTATTAATATTTGAAAATTTTGGAATAAACAATAAGTAACAAAAATGTGTTTATTTAAATTAATAAAATCTTTAATGTATTGCTTATACAGGGTATCAGAAGAACGTGCGTAGTAGTAACAGGAGTAGGTAGGTATTATTTAAAAATGCCTTTTTGACACTTACCGGTGCAAACTTAAAGTTAGTTGGAGAACTTAAGAGACGATACAGTTAGGTACCATTTTAATTTATCCCTGTACAGAGTTGTCATATTGCACTTTAGTTTGTTTGAAAATCAAATTTTTTAGCTTGATTTGTTGGTATGTGGCAACCATGGGCTGTCATTATAAAATGTCAAATAGGTATCTTTAAATAAACTGTGTTTTATCTTGTAAATGAGATGAAACACGAAATCAAACAAATCGGTTCTACGCAGTCAGATTGTTATTTAACATTATTAAGCTATTGCTATTATACTTATATTAAGATTATTTACATTAAATTCAAATCCTCCTGAAAGGGTGTTCGTATCGTATAATTGCAAATATTAATTTTTTCCTAATGCACAGCACATACAATATTATAAAATTTTAAATTGTGAGGTTATGTGTTATGTTGACGGTCTCGCCCGTGACTGCATTTTATATTCCGTAGGTTTTAATTTTTATTATTTTATGTATTTCAAATTGTCATCTTTTGGAAAAAGAATAAGAATAACTAAAATATTTAGTTACAATAACAATAATTATAATCGATCGAAAATTATGTATCAAGCTACTGTACAGTGTGTTTTACTTTACGTGAGGACACCTGCATAATTGACATATACCTAATATAGTCTGGAGTGGTAAAATTGAAAATCATTGAAAAATACTCCAAGACATTTAAATTACGTATCTATTAAATAAATGCTTTAAAACTTTTAATAAGTAATTGATATTTTAGATCCATCCTCACGATGTTACTGTGTTTGCGGTCGCAACTATAAATTACAAAAGAGTCTAAATTATCATATTAAGTACGAATGCGGAAAAACTCCAACATTTGCTTGTGATTTGTGTCCCAGAATGTTTCTTCGAAACTTCAATTTAACCCAACATTACAAATCTCATTCAAGAAAGATGAAAACAAATGCAAAATAAATAAAAATAAATAATGACAATGTTTTACTTATAATCTGAATTTTTAAGCAATATCAAAAAATAAATATTATAAAACCTTTTTAGTAGTAATAAATAAGTACAAACATGTTCTTTTTTTTCAACTAATACCTTTAATGTGTTCATTATGCAGAATAACGTGCATAACAGAGGGTACTTTAAAATATTTAATAACCGTAATTTATATTTTAGATCCATCCTCCCGATATAACTGTGTTTGCGGTCGCAGATATAAAAGAAAAAAACATTTAACTTATCATACCAAACACGAATGTGGAAAAGCTCCAACATTTGCTTGACATCTCTGTTCTAAAAAAGTTCACCAAAACTTTAGTTTAACGAGACATTGTAAAACTCATTCACGAAAGAAACTTGGAAATATGCAATAAAGAAAAATAAAAAATAAAAATGTTTACTCTTACTCTGTCGTTTTGAATCAATATAAAAAATTAATTAATATTAAAAAACTGTAATAAACAAAAGAAATAATATTCTTTTTTTTATATTAATATCTTCCAAACAATAAGCTTTGAAGACCTCCACGTAGGTACTTGGGCGCTGAAGAGAAGGGCAGCGAAGAGAAATTTTTCTGTTCAATGCATTCTGATGTTAATCGATCCTAGCTATCCCACAAATGGAATGAAACAGAAAATCGAATGAATTGTTTCTATACAGTGATATACGGTAATAATTATAGGACGACCTGTCAGTCGAGCCAAAGTCTAGAAATTTACTTTTCTTTCGTATTTACTTATATTTATTTACATTGTGTATACTAGTATTTTTCTAATCTGATTTAATCCAAAAACTAATTATTTTATCATCATATTTATAATCATCTGTATCTGACATATAAAATGCTGATTTTGTCAACCACAAATGTATTTCACCGATTATTAAGTTAATTACATTGTATTAAAAAAACAAATCATATACTGAGACCAATCATTATTGAACGTATGGTACTATAAATGCTTTTAAACTTTTATTAAATAATTAATATTTTAGATCCATCTTCACGATTTTACTGTGTTTGCGGCCGCAGTTATAACAGAAAAGTGAATTTAACTCGTCACGTTAGATATGAATGTGGAAAAGCTCCCGCATTTGCTTGTGAACTGTGCCCTAAAAGATTTTACCGAAAGGCTCATTTAAATGACCATTATAGAATTCATTCACGTTATGGTAAGTAATGTAAAATGATAAATGGGAGAAAAAATCTATTATAATGGTATAATAATACAATCATGGTATATAAGTGATGGGAACCAGTTCTTATGCAATGTAACCGAACGTACGCTGTTGGGTGATACACACGTTTAACCAAAATTCACTGTCTGTAATATACATTGTACATAGGTACTTGTAATGTCACTACGTACTTAAATAATTTAGAAATATTTGTTTTTAAGCCAATTTAAAAAGTCTTTAGGGTATACAAGTAAATTTACCTGGACCAATCATTTATGAACACTGTATAATACTAAATAGGTGCTATATTCTGTACAGGGAACAGAAATAGCTAAGCCACTCCCCACAAATTTCTGTCGAATAAGGTTGATGCATGTCAATCCTTGTGTGATTTTGTATTTTCAAAATTCGACCAATAAAAAAATTCTATTCGAATATCGCGCGCTTTTTTTGAGAGTGGCTTAGCTGTTTCTGTTTCTTGGACAGAGAATAGACTTATACAGAGAGTACCAACCTGAAATAACTCTCCGATATGCATAACATTTCAGTTGCTTGTTTCGGTTAGTCAGGCTCTGTAATCTGTCAACTGCTAGTCTACTATTGGTCAAGCATTGACTAGCAGCTGACTAGAGGTAATAAAACCCGGCCTTAGTATTATTATACCACTAATAAAGACTGATTTAAATTACTAATGTATAAAATATGTGTTCAAAACTTTTTCTAAGAAATTAATATTTTAGATCCATCCTCACGATTGTGTTTGTGGTCGGAGTTATAAAGGAAAACAAGGTTTAGATCGTCACACTAAAATCGAATGCGGAAAACCTTAATTTTGCTTTTCAATTATATCTTAAAAAATGTCATCGGAAGTCTAATTTAACTAAACATTTTAAAATTCATTCAGATTCTATTAATAAATATAAATAATGGTAAATGACAATGTTTACTTGCCTGAAGTTGAATGTTTGATTGGATATTAAAAAATAAACAATATTAAAAAGTTTTCGTTTTTTAAACGTGTTTACTATACAGGGTATCCAGAATAATATGCATAGCATAGGTATCTATGAAGTAAATACTAGGGCTGGGCAAAGTATCGATACTTATTCGAAGTATCGATACCTTAGGTGGTATCGAATACCGATACCGAAGGTCGAAAGTATCGAAGTATCGAAAGTATCGAGGTATCGAAAGTATCGAGGTATCAAAAGTATCGAGGTATCGAAAGTATCGAGGTATCGAAAGTATCGAAAGTATCGAGGTATCGAAAGTATCGAGGTATCGAAAGTATCGAGGTATCGAAAGTATCGAAAGTATCGAGGTATCGAAAGTATCGAGGTATCGAAAGTATCGAGGTATCGAAAGTATCGAGGTATCGAAAGTATCGAGGTATCGAAAGTATCGAGGTATCGAAAGTATCGAGGTATCGAAAGTATCGAGGTATCGAAAGTATCGAGGTATCGAAAGTATCGAGGTATCGAAAGTATCGAGGTATCGAAAGTATCGAGGTATCGAAAGTATCGAGGTATCGAAAGTATCGAGGTATCGAAAGTATCGAGGTATCGAAAGTATCGAGGTATCGAAAGTATCGAGGTATCGAAAGTATCGAGGTATCGAAAGTATCGAGGTATCGAAAGTATCGAGGTATCGAAAGTAACGAAAGATTAAAGTGAAACAACACAGTGCTGTCGCGAGACGCAACATCAACAATATAATTTCTTAAGGTGCGCGTCCTGCCTATATTGAGTATAAAGGGAAACATGCGGTCAGTAAAATGAGTTAATCTTCCGCATTTTTTAAACGATCAAGTTGAAAAAATTCTATCATAAATTAGATAAAATTATCTACCTATTGCATGTTTTTTCAAAGTCCTTAAGATTCTCTAAAGTATCCAAAAAAAATCACAAACTTCGACATTTTTTAGCATCTAAAATACTGCAAAATAATGATAGTTTTGGTATAGTTAATAAGAAATATAGAGATATTTCAACTTATAAAATATATGGATTGGGTAACCTGTTATATTAGCTTTCATTTAAAACAAATTTTATCAAAATTGATGGTCACATTCAAAAGATTCACTTTTTCACTTCAATTTTTAAAAATTACAACATTTAATGCAAATTGTCGTAGAAACGACAATAACTTTCTCAGCTCTCTGTAATATACAATTATTATTATTATCATCACAAAATGGTCCCATAAAGTTGTAACGGTTACTTTTTCAGATCAATTAGAATGTGACCAGTGGAGATGGTCAGAAGAAAATTCTAGAGAAAAAGTTGGATCTTTAAGTTATAACGATATCAAATAAAATTTTAGTAACCATGATCAAACAAATTGTCAATGTCAATGTTTGAAACATAAGTAACCTGCAAGACATTGACATTGACAATGTCAAGAAGACAGGTAATTTATCACTCCCTGGTCAACGTAGGATAAGGAAGGAGATAAAAGATTTATCTCTCCCCTGCATAAAATATAAAAGATAATTATATTAAGGGGAGAGAAAAATCGGAAGGCAGTTCGAATTGAGTTTGAATTCAATAATTCAATTCGGGTTCTAATATTAACCACGGGTTAATATTAGAAAAGCGGTATACGGGCTACTAGACATCGTTGAGGGTAAGTGATTTTGTGTTTATTATTGTGTGCTCCGTGGAAGGTCAGTACCTGGTGACGCTTGTTCGTTAACCTCGTACGCTTCTTCGAGATTCGCCGTTTGTGTACTTGGTGACGTTTGTTCGTTAACCTCGTACACTTCTTCGATATTCACCGTTCAGTATCTGGTGACGCTTGGTCGTTAACCTCGTACATTTCTGCAAAGTCAGCTGAGTATTTTTCGTGTTCTGTCATTCAATTCCGAGTTGTTAAAGCTTTGTGTACTTGGTGACGCCCGTTCGTTAACTTCGTACGCCTCTTCGAAGGTAGCCGATCATTTCCGTGCTTTGTCGTGCAGTTTTGATTCGTGGAAGCTTCGTGTACTTGGTGACGATTATTCGTTAACTTCGTACGCTTCTTCGAAGGTAACCGATCATTTCCGTAATTTCCCGTTAATTCCCGAACCGTTGAAGTTTCGTGTATCTGGTGACGCTTGTTTGTTGCTCTCGTACGCTTCAGCGGAGTTTTCCGATTATTCCCGAGTTTTCAGTTAATTCCCGAACGGGGACAGATTTGTGGATCGAGTGCCGAAGATGGAGTCGACGTAATCCTTGTGTTTCAGAGACTGGGAGAAGTTTTCCCGGCTGTCATCGCCGAGAACAGCTCAGGTGTAGTGAAGCAGAAGGCAAGCAGAGTAATTCGTAACCCAGCTGAATTAGCCACAACAAGGCCAGAGGGGGTTAACCTGAACCGAGTCAAGTGCCGGTCAAGTTACACTGTAGCTAAGACTACTAGGATAGATAAAAGAAGAGCAGCGTGTAAATACGAGCAATCAAGTACCCGTTTTGTGTGTACATAGATAAATATATTATACGATTAGTTATTGAAATCTTGTTTTATTTCTGGTATTGCAAGGGAGTCACGTCGAATTCTGGCTTCACGATTGAAGTTATCCGAATAAAATAAATAAAGAGTGCACCGAACTTTGCTGTGACGGCATAAGGCTGATTACAGAAAAGTACGTTACATTTTTGGCGCCCGAGCAGGGACTGCATTTGTCAGTCAGAGTAATTGATTTTATTGTAAAAACTTGCAAACAGAAATAAAAACAAAATGAATCCTCCGGGTATAAGTACCGCACCGACCACTGCAGAAGAAGATGTTCCTCCGCAGGTGGAAACAGAGGTACCAACCCAGGCTATAGGAAGTAATCCAGGAAGTGCACCGAGTATCATTATTGATGTGTCGGAATGGCACAAGGTGGATTATATCGAGAAGCTGGAGGAGTTGAACCTACCTACGACAGGTACGGTCAAGGAATTAAAGGAGCGTTATATAGGACATATCGCAGGTACACAACCTCGACCACCGACGATCCCAGGTATGACCTCATCGAAGACAATGCAATCTCCGTCGAGAAACCGCGGAGAGTTGGAACGATCACCTAGGCGACACAGGCGTATCGAGTCACCCACACGAGCTATCGATGAAGAGAGAGACGTACCAAGAGCGATGGATCATTCCCGGTTGCCGAGTAGGATGGACTGTTTGGAATATCCGTCGACACACCTACCACGTGCAGCTCAAATCTGTAACACGGTGAGGAAATGGAATTTGCGGTACGATGGTAAAGGAGATTGTCGGACGTTTCTGGAACGTTTGTTGGAAATGAAGGATTGTTATAATCTTCGGGATCAAGACCTGTTGAGTGCATTACCAGAACTATTTAAAGACCAAGCACTAATGTGGCATAGAAATAACCGACACATATGGAGTTGCTGGGATGAGTTTGTCCACCTGTTCCGAGTCAATTATGCTCCGAGGGCGCAGGAGGTAAATCTCCGTCGGGAAATTTATCAGAGGTGTCAACAACCGCAAGAGACGACACAACAGTTCTTGACGGAAATCCAAACGATGATTAGGCGAAGCAACCTGTCAGAAATGGAAGAGACAGACATCGTCTATGAGAATCTCAGGAATGAGATAAAGCTGCACATTAAAAGAGATAGTTTCCGTAATCTTAGTGAGCTGCTGACACAAGCAAGAGATTTAGAGGCTTTATTCGAGAAACAGAAAGTGGAGGCACGACGGTGGAACAACAGCAGAAGTAATTTTCCTTCAACCTTGGTATCCAAACCGTTTCCAAGAGCATATGTACAACCGTTCGAGCGACCTAGTTTGATGGCAGCAATTGATAGTACGCCACGATCACGAGCTATCATACCAGATCTCCAATCAAGGACGGCGCCGAAAGTGACAACAAGAGATGATGGAAATAATGGTCCAAGGGCGAACAGATTATTTAATAAGGAGACGTCTCGTTGTTTTCAATGCGGTACCATGGGGCACTGGCGCAGTGATTGCAATAATACGGATTATCGTGTGTGTTTGCGGTGTAATAGGCGCAATCCGTTGTTGAAAACATGCCCATGTAATCAGTTGGCGGGAAACGAAGCTGGCCCGAAGGAGTAGGACTGACTTCTTCATTACGGGCAAAGGTTAGACATGATCAGCAGGCGTGGGATGCTTGGCTGCTTAGGGTGAAACAAATTCATCAACGGGATCCTAACTCGTCACGATGCCCACAACCAGTAATAAAGGTACAAGCAGATCCCGTAAAAACTCGCAGAGTTCAGGTGGAGAATAATTGCCTCTCACCAACTCTGGTGTGCAACATAAATCCTGTGAAAGTTCCGTGTGTAAATAATTCTTCAATAGTTTTAGTTGTTAGTGATATTAATCAGTTTCCATGTGTAAAGAAGGCAGTTTGTGGGTTATCCAATAATTGGAATGGAAATGTGAATAAGATTGTAGTTTATGTTTATTGTGGTACGCAGAGAATAAAAGCACTGGTGGATACCGGAGCAGTGGAGTCCCATATAAGCGGAGAAGTGGCCAATGCACTTCAGAAAGAGGAAGACGTGGTGATTGCCACTAATAACAGGAAAAGCCAGTTAGCCAATGGCGTAGTTGTTAACAGTTTCGTGACGTATCAGTTTCCCGTGCGAATTGGACCTCGTCGAGTGTCTCACACGTGGAATGTTCTGGAGGCGTTGTTCGTAGATGCTATCATTGGAATCGATTTGTTAACAAGATTGAAAGCCACAATCAGCTTTGATCCGCCACAATTGAGTTTGGATGGAGAAGAAATTGAATTGGTAAATGAGGTAAAGGAAGTTCTTCTCGGGGGATTACGCCCCTTAGAGGAAACTCAGCTGGACCGCTTGAATCAGTTATTGAAGGTGGAGTTGGAGAAGGTTACACGATTGAAGGGTGTAACCCATAAAACTCACCATCATATCAAACTGAAACCAGGAGTGGTGCCGATAAAGCAGCGGTATTACCCGAAGAATCCGAAGATGCAGGAGGTAATGGATGCAGAAGTGGATCGCATGTTACAGGAAGATGTAATCGAGCCATCTTCTAGTCCGTGGAGTTCTTCTATCGTTCTAGTTCATAAAAAAAATGGTAAATATCGTTTTTGTATTGACTTCAGGAAACTGAATGCACTGAGCGAACCAGATGCATATCCAATACCATACATACAAGGGATTTTGGATAAATTACGTGGCGCTAAGTACTTGAGTACTATTGATTTGAGGCAGGGATATTGGCAAGTACCCCTGGATAAGGAGAGCAAACCCCTGACCGCGTTTTGCGTGCCAGGCCGTGGTTTATTTCAGTTTAAAAGAATGCCGTTCGGATTGCACTCTGCACCCGCTACATTTCAAAGACTCCTGGATTCGATTATTAGTCCAGAGTTGGATAAAAAGGCGTTTTGTTACTTGGACGATATCATAGTAATTGGGAACAGTTTTGAGGAGCATTTGGATAACCTCAAAGTTGTATTTGACCGATTATATGAAGCTGGGCTTGGGTTAAACCCCGACAAGTCTGTTTTTTGCCAGACTGAGTTGAAATACCTGGGACATGTAATTAATACAGAGGGTATCCACACAGATCCGGATAAAGTAGCCGCCATAAGTACCATGAGATCGCCAACAACGGTCAAAGGAGTACGTTCATTTTTAGGAATGGCGAGTTACTACCGGAAATTTATTCCCGATTTTGCGGGGATAGCAGAACCACTTCATCATCTGTTGAAGAAAGATGTGAAGTTTGTATGGACGGAACGCCAAGAAAAGGCTTTGAGTGAATTGAAGTGCAAGTTGACTCAGGCTCCAGTACTTGCATGCCCGTGTTTTAATACCCGATTTGTGCTCAAGACCGACGCTAGTGGAAGTGGGCTAGGCGCCGTATTGACACAAACACATAATGGAGAAGAAAGAGCTATAACATACATCAGCAGAGGGTTGAATGCGGCGGAGAAAAATTACTCGGTCACAGAAAGGGAATGCCTCGCTGTAGTATGGGCCATAAAGAAACTCAAGGGGTATTTGGAGGGCTATGAATTCGATGTGATAAGTGATCACCGCAGTTTAAAGTGGTTAAGGGCTTTACCTCAACCAACAGGGAGGTTAGCTAGATGGATGATGGAACTACAAGAGTATAGATTTACCATCCATTACAGAGAAGGAAAATTTAATGCGGTAGCGGATGCATTGTCCCGTAGGGAAGAAAATGAAGAAATAGAGATGAAAGTGGAAGAAAACGCCACCTTCAGAAAACCCGTGATATCCTCCGGAAAGAGGTTAAACTACCAGAACCCCGTGATATCCTCCGGAAAGAGGTTAAACTACCAGAACCCCGTGATATCCTCCGGAAAGAGGTTAAACTACCAGAACCCCGTGATATCCTCCGGAAAGAGGTTAAACTACCAGAACCCCGTGATATCCTCCGAAAAGAGGTTAAACTACCAGGACCCCGTGATATCCTCCGGAAAGAGGTTAAACTACCAGAACCCCGTGATATCCTCCGGAAAGAGGTTAAACTACCATCAGCCCCTGATGTCCTCCGGAAAGAGGTTAAATTACCAGAAAGGAACCCGAAAGAAAGAGGTCGGAGGGCCCCATAATTTAGGTCCCCTCGATAGAATAGAAGAAAACGAGGAGATCCATCATATAGGTCCCCTCGAGGAAAGGCGTAATGGCGACGAACTTCGTCATAGAGGTCCGATTGAAGTAAATGTAACCATTCAAGGAGATCCAGAAATTGTTCCCGCAGAAGAGAATTATCCCGTCGAAGACCAACCATGGCAGGACTGTCGATGGTTACGTCAAATGAAGGCAAGGATAATGGAAAATCCAGAAGGGTTTCCCGATTATCGTATTCGGCAGAATGATCTGTACCGCCAATGTTTGGGAAATTCAAATGATGAGTTTCACAACTCATGGAAATGGTGCGTGCCTACGGGTGAACGCATGAGGGTGTTGAGGGAATGCCACGATGTGCCGCATGCAGGGCATGCGGGCATTAACAAAACTTTGCAGCGGGTACGAAGAGAATATTTCTGGCCGAGGTTATCCGGGGATGTAAGGAGGTACGTTAAACGTTGTGACAACTGTCTCAAGTATAAACATCCCAATCAAAAACCTCTGGGTCAGATGTTGTCCTCTCGAGCGACAGGACCATGGGATACAGTAAGTGTAGATTTTATCGGTCCGCTGGTACGCTCTACCCAAGGGTTTAGGTACCTATTGGTATTCCAGGATAGGTTTACCAAATGGGTCGAGTTAAGGCCCTTTCGCAAGGCGACTACCAGGGCATTCATTACCAGTCTGAAGGATGACATTATATTCCGTTACGGATGTCCACGTGTCCTTACTTCAGACAATGGTACCCAGTTTGTTAATTCAGCGGTAAAACAAATGCTGCTGGATTATCACATTCAACATAGGCTAACGGCACCATACAGCCCGCAGGAAAACTGCGTGGAAAGGGCAAATCGTGTGATAGGCTCCATGTTGGCGCAGATTTGTGATGGTGATCAGCGTAGATGGGATGAGCATTTAAGCGAAATACGCTTTGCCATCAATACTAGCCATCATGAGTCGACGGGTTATACTCCATGTCTGCTAACCCATGGGAGAGAGTTGATTCCTCCTGCAATCTTAAGGAGACAAGTAGAGAATGAGAATAATCTGCGAGAGGAAACGCATAATGAGGTGGCAGAGAGGATGCATAACCTGTCGACGGTATTAGAGAATGTTAGGGTAAATTTAGCAAACGCCCAAAACATTCAAGCCCGCCAGTATAATTTACGACGGCGTCCGTATAAACCGCAGGTAGGCGCCTGGGTATATAGGAAAGAGCGTCCATTGTCTAAAAGACAAGAGGGATTTTCCGCCAAATTGGCAGCGAAGTACAGCGGGCCGCATGAAATTGTGAAGGTACCGTCTCCTGTAATCGTGGAATTGCGATTAAAGAGAGGAAAAACCTGTCGGGTACACGTGAAGGACATTAAGCCCTACGTGGTATCCCAATAGAGAATTCTACTGGAATATTTATTTATGGTCAAAATTCTAAAGTCCAGTTATGTTTCAGATTATAAATAGAAGTTGAATGATGGAGCAAAAGGAAGAGGAAGCTATTTTTCGGAGAATAGATAAACTGTTTAGACCAGACGAGGAACCAGATATGTTCGCTTGGTACCAATGGGAGATAGACAGAAGTTTTAAGGAAGACTATAGGAAGTATGCAAGGGAAGCGACAGCTCCAGTATATTATTCCGATTACTCACAAGCAAGCCCAAAAGGCAAAGTTAGTCCTTTTCGGGAGAGAAAAGAGGAAGTACCAAGCGAGAAAGTGAAGGAAGAGAAGTTGATAGTAGGAGCTGTGGGAAAACAGTTGAAGAAAGAAAAGTCGATAGTAGTTGATGTGAAAAAGCAAGTGAAGGAAGAAATGTTCAGTGTAGATGTTGTGGAAAAGCAGGTTAAGAAAGAAAAGTCGATAGTAGTTGATGTGAAAAAGCAAGTGAAGGAAGAAATGTTCAGTGTAGATGTTGTGGAAAAGAAGGTGAAGGAAGAAATGTTCAGTGTAGATGTTGTGGAAAAGCAGGTTAAGGAAGAAAAGTCGATAGTAGTTGATGTGAAAAAGCAAGTGAAGGAAGAGATGTTGATCGTAGGTGTTGTGGAAAAGCAGGTGAAGGAAGAGATGTTGATAGTAGGGGTTGGGGAAAAGCGAGGGAAGAAGAGAGTGGGAAAAAGACAAAGATGGAGGAAACAGCGGAGAGAGAGAGAGGAGGCACAAAATAGGGTAGTGAAAATACAGAAGGTTGAGAAATAAATAAATATTTTTTAAGCAATAAAATTGTAATATTTATTTATGGTCAAAATTCTAAAGGTATGATAATTTTTAGGAAGTCATGAATCAAGTAAGTACAGAAACGTTTGAAAGAGGGTTGTAGGATAGCAAAAGAAAGTAGGGAGAAGTTAGATGTAATAAACAAAGAAGGATAAAAAGGGATGAAAGATAGCAAAAGAAAGTTGGCCCAGACAGATGAAATAAGATGGTTAGAAATTAAAGACTGAATCAAAGTTAAGAGACTAAATGAGTCTCGTAACTTAGGTACCCTCGAATTAAAGGTAAAACTGTCGTAGAACCTGCAAAAGGGGTCTGCTAGAAGCTAAGCTGGGTAGGATAGCAAAAGAAAGTTGGCGTGTGATAGATGAAATAATTGAAGGGATATTACGGAAAGTACTAAGATAGCAAAAGAAAGTGGGCACAGTCAGAGAAAACGGAATGAGTAGCAAATGGCAGTAGAGCAGGATACAGACAATGTAGGTCGTCGGACTTGGGAAATAGGTCTGTTAACAGCTAAGGTGGGTAGGATAGCAAAAGAAAGTTGGTGGGTGGTAGATGAAATAATTGAAGGAATATTACGGAGGGTATTAGGATAGCAAAAGAAAGTGGGCACAGTCAGATGAAACGGAATAGGTAGCAAAGACCATTTACCAAGTGAAAGAGATCATAATGGAGATCGTGGCATCTCCATGGTTGCATTCTAACCCTAAGGGGAAAGTTTTGTAACGGTTACTTTTTCAGATCAATTAGAATGTGACCAGTGGAGATGGTCAGAAGAAAATTCTAGAGAAAAAGTTGGATCTTTAAGTTATAACGATATCAAATAAAATTTTAGTAACCATGATCAAACAAATTGTCAATGTCAATGTTTGAAACATAAGTAACCTGCAAGACATTGACATTGACAATGTCAAGAAGACAGGTAATTTATCACTCCCTGGTCAACGTAGGATAAGGAAGGAGATAAAAGATTTATCTCTCCCCTGCATAAAATATAAAAGATAATTATATTAAGGGGAGAGAAAAATCGGAAGGCAGTTCGAATTGAGTTTGAATTCAATAATTCAATTCGGGTTCTAATATTAACCACGGGTTAATATTAGAAAAGCGGTATACGGGCTACTAGACATCGTTGAGGGTAAGTGATTTTGTGTTTATTATTGTGTGCTCCGTGGAAGGTCAGTACCTGGTGACGCTTGTTCGTTAACCTCGTACGCTTCTTCGAGATTCGCCGTTTGTGTACTTGGTGACGTTTGTTCGTTAACCTCGTACACTTCTTCGATATTCACCGTTCAGTATCTGGTGACGCTTGGTCGTTAACCTCGTACATTTCTGCAAAGTCAGCTGAGTATTTTTCGTGTTCTGTCATTCAATTCCGAGTTGTTAAAGCTTTGTGTACTTGGTGACGCCCGTTCGTTAACTTCGTACGCCTCTTCGAAGGTAGCCGATCATTTCCGTGCTTTGTCGTGCAGTTTTGATTCGTGGAAGCTTCGTGTACTTGGTGACGATTATTCGTTAACTTCGTACGCTTCTTCGAAGGTAACCGATCATTTCCGTAATTTCCCGTTAATTCCCGAACCGTTGAAGTTTCGTGTATCTGGTGACGCTTGTTTGTTGCTCTCGTACGCTTCAGCGGAGTTTTCCGATTATTCCCGAGTTTTCAGTTAATTCCCGAACGGGGACAGATTTGTGGATCGAGTGCCGAAGATGGAGTCGACGTAATCCTTGTGTTTCAGAGACTGGGAGAAGTTTTCCCGGCTGTCATCGCCGAGAACAGCTCAGGTGTAGTGAAGCAGAAGGCAAGCAGAGTAATTCGTAACCCAGCTGAATTAGCCACAACAAGGCCAGAGGGGGTTAACCTGAACCGAGTCAAGTGCCGGTCAAGTTACACTGTAGCTAAGACTACTAGGATAGATAAAAGAAGAGCAGCGTGTAAATACGAGCAATCAAGTACCCGTTTTGTGTGTACATAGATAAATATATTATACGATTAGTTATTGAAATCTTGTTTTATTTCTGGTATTGCAAGGGAGTCACGTCGAATTCTGGCTTCACGATTGAAGTTATCCGAATAAAATAAATAAAGAGTGCACCGAACTTTGCTGTGACGGCATAAGGCTGATTACAGAAAAGTACGTTACAAAGTGTAGCTTCTTAAATGCCTTATACTTTCCTCGATACTTTCGATACCTCGATACTTTCGATACTTCGATACTTTCGATACCTCGATACTTTCGATACTTCGATACTTTTGAATAGTATCGATACCGTCGTGGTATCGATACTTGATACCTGATTCGAGGTATCGCCCAGCCCTAGTAAATACCTCCGAAACAAATACTTTACTTTTTCTAGCTAGGGGAGACTGGGGCAGGTTCGGACAATTTTTTTTAAACACCGATTGCGCTGTGATTTATAGTGATGTAGTGCCTATTTTGTATTCAACTTGTAACACCATCATTTGCCTACGACACGGTATATAGAAAAGGTAGTAAAATAACACAGTTCTTCTGTTACAGATTTTTTTTTCAAAAGTAGTATTTTTCCGAAACTGAACACAGTGGGGCACGTTCGGACTACATATGGCACATTCGGACAAATCTAATAAAACATGGAAACATTGCGAAAAACTCTTTATTCATAAAACTGATAAAAAACAATACCGGTATATAAAATAAACAATATTTTTCTATTTCAGGGGGTCAGAAGCCGAGGGTTCTACGTAGAAAAAAAATTAAAGTCGAGTTAATACAGAAACTGGAAATTGATACGTAAATTCACTATCCGAATGTGCCGGCGCATAACTTGTTCGAACGTACCCCACTTGCACGTAGTTTCATTAAAACGGTAGAAAAAATATTTTCCTTGATGTTAGGTGAAACAAAACTACTACGCATTTATAGTTTATGTATGGCAGTTACCAGATTTCAATCGTCAGTAAATTTAATTGAGGAATTAAAACGGGAAAGCTTATGTTACTTAGCTCAAAAATTATTGCAGGTTGTTGGAAAACAGTTTTTATTTACTAAAAATTTTGTTTCTTGCACTAGACAAGCGAAACTACCGTCAACTAACACGCTTCATACTAACAACCTACCGTTACCCCCGCAGCGCAATAACACGAACTTTTGACGGAAAATTTGAAAAGTCCGAATGTGCCCCGCGTCCAAACCTGCCCCAGTTTCTCTGCATAGTAAATACCTGTACAAGTGTAGAACTTTATCTGGGCCACAGCTTCCTGATCCCTACGGGTGACAAATTTATATGCAGATGTCATCAGCTTTGTGCAATTTGTATAGTAATTTGTTTAAATAACATATTTAAACAAGTTAGGGATTTTTGTTTTTAGCTAACCCAGAAGGTTATTAAGAATATGCTTCAAAACTTACCGGGACCAATCATTATTTGAGATGTTGTATATTTACTTTGAAACTTTTAATAAATATTTTATATTTTAGATCCATCTTCACGATTTTACTGTGTTTGCGGTCGCAGTTATAACAGAAAAGTGAATTTAATTCGTCACACTAGATACGAATGTGGAAAACCTCCAACATTTGCTTGTCAACTGTGCCCTAAAAAATGTCATCGAAAGTCTCAGTTAAATGAACATTATAGAATTCATTCATCTGCTAGTAAGTAATGTACTATTTATTTATTTAACCACTTAAGAAATGGCGTCCCGCAAAATCACGCGAGTTAAGAGTTAGACAATTGCTATTTATGTATCAAATTGCAAAATAAGCGTGTTTTTTGCACTAGACGAACACTTGAACCACGAGTGCCAGCGAGTGATCCAATTCGTCGCGTGCAAAAAACTAGATTGAACATGTCGCTCATATAGCTCGACTTTTTGGGAATATCGATGTTCGTTTGCAAACGGTTAAAAAACTTTATAAACAAAAAATATACATACGCGGATGCACAACAATCTGATTTAGCGTTAGTTTCATTGTATCACTCAAAAAGACTAATTTAAATTCAAATTATCTATAAAGTAAATGCTTTAAAATTTTTGATTATTACTAATGAAAAATTTTAATTAATTTTAATTTTTATCAATTTTAGATACGCCTTCAAGATTTTATTGTGGTTGCGGTCTCAGTTATAAAAGAAAACAGGGTTTAACTCGTCACATTAAACACGAATGTAAAGGGCTCCAAAATTTTGCTTGTCATCTGTGTCCTCAAAAATTTCATCTAAAATCTATTTTAGCTGAACATTATAAAATTCATTCAACTCCAATTAAGAAATGTAAATAAAGACAAACGGACAGTGTTTACTTATAAGCTCGATATTGGAATTAATATAAAAAACGAATTAATATTAGAAAACTGTAATAAATAATAACAAAAAAGTATTTGGTTTTTTATTTATCAGTAGAACAATGTCTTTATGATAGTTACTTATTATACGGAATTTAGAATAACATGCATTGTAGGGGTGTCTCTCAAATAGGCATTTAAAGAAAATTAACTTTTTCATTTTTTTCTTAATATCTAGAGTGCTAATAATATTTTTCAAAAAACAAAAACAGTTGGTTGGCCATTAATACGGCTACATTTGTCGTAATTTAACCGACCTCGTATCTCTTTTACGGTTTACGAGATCCCAATGGCAGACATAAGCATGGTAATTGGAATTCCTGTTTTATTTTATAGGGAGGGAAAGTGTCACTTTAGTGTCCGCTGAGCGAAACAAAAAAAGTCACATTTACACCGAATAAATTTTTATTTCTTAAAACGTCGCAAATAAATTAAAAGTAAGAAATAATTAATAGAAAGATAGTAGAAGTAATTAATTGGTATTTTTATTTTAGATCCATCCTTAAGATTTCGCTGTGTTTGCGGTCGCAGTTATAAAACCAGAAGTGCTTCAAATTTGCATATTAAATACGAATGTGGAAAAGCACCAACGTTTGCTTGTGATTTGTGTCCTAAAAAATTTCATCGAAAGTTTAGTTTTATTAGACATTATAAAATTCATTCAATTAAATGATAATGTTTGGTGATAATCTGAAAAATCTCTAATAAATAATAACAAAAAATATTCTGTTTTCTTCAACATCAAAAAAGTTGACATTTTGTTACTGATAAGTAGTAGTGGTCAAATTGTATCATCTTAATTGTTATTACAGTTATAAAGGGAATTTAAAAACCTCTATATCAGTTTAATCATCATCCAAAAGAGAATACAAATATGCAGTAATGTATAGGGTGTCCCATTTAAAAAGAAATACATGTTTTAAACATATCTACCTTGTAAATGAATCATCCTGTGGGAATATGTAAAAAGAAATTTTACTTAAAAATATCTCTTACTCTTACGGAACTCTATTTAATTCCAATTACCCATCTATCTATAGAGATCTACACTCACCATGTATTAAGCGCATTTATTTCAACTGGGGTGTAGGTGCGATGTAACCAACACCTGAACATATCAGTTCAATTAACTTGCTTTAACATGAAATGATAAAGTGTTCCTTGATTATGATAAAAACATTGTAGGTGCACTGCAGAGAAAGAGAAGAAACGGTTCCTCAAATGTATTTTGAGGATGAGGAAAAATAATGCGATGGGAGAGATCGGAGTAGCTGCGGTGCTACTCCACGTTCTCCACAGCTACTCCACGTAAATGAATATGACTGTTCGGGCTATAATTGTTATTATTGAAAAAGATTCATTTAATATACGTGTAAAATATATTTGCTATATGCTTGATATTTTAGATCCAACCGCACGATTTTACTGTGTTTGTGGTCGCAGTTATAAACGAAAAAAACATTTAAATCGTCATACTACGTACGAATGTGGAAAAGCACCAAACTTTGCTTGTGACTTCTGTTCTAAGAGATTTCATCACAGGTCTACTTTAAAAACCCATCAAATGAAATTATGGCACTTCTAGTTGGTTGGTATAGTAAAAATTATTTTAAAAAATAATATAAAAATGTTCACTTGTAATCTGATGTTTGAATAAATATAAAAAAGTAATAATAAAAACTAAGTTCTTCTTTTTTAATTAACATCTTCCATACAACAAGCTTTGATGTGTTTTTATACAGCAGAAGTTGGCCTGAGATGAACTGGAGGTCATAATTATATTATGGTCTGTAAGACGGAACATTGTGAGCAAGATGCAAACAGTCCTAGAGATTTATTTTTGTCATGTTAGTGACGACGAGTTAGTGATATCGAGTGCATTTGCCACAATGTAAGCGCTCAGTTTAGATGTCTTAAGACCGCGCCACACAAACAGTCTTACCTTCCGGTTTGACTTGTGCAGACCGATCTGCACAGTGCACAGGCCGCCTGAACGATGTCCAGATGCTCCGGTTTGGCCTGTGCAGCTGAAACTGGAAGGCAAGCCTGTGTGGGTGTAGCAGGCTTTACGTCTCAATAAGAGCCACTTTTTGCATGTTCGTTGGAAAAATCTATTACATATTACCATTTAAATTACATAATAGAGTTAGAGTAGATGTTAATAATTTATTGTTATTTTAGATATGTTGCGATATCACTGTGCCTGCGGTCGCAGTTATCTAAACAAAACTAATTTAGTTCGTCATACTGCATACGAATGTGGAAAAGCTCCAAAGTTTACTTGTGACTTGTGTCTTAAGAAATTTCATCAAAAATCTAATTTTACAAGACATTATAAACTTCATTTGACTTCTAGTAAGAAATGTAAAGTAAATATAGATAATATGTATAGATAAAAAGCTAAATGTTTAAATCGTTATATAACACAATTAATATTAGAAAATTTTGTAATAAATAGGTAATAGCAACCAATGTTTTTTTAATTAATATCTTGGAAACAACAAGATATTTATTGTTCGCGGTATTCAAAATAACATGCATAGCATTCTATTAACCTTATCTAAATACAGGTCTCATTCAAAACCGTAGATGAGGTATTTAACTGTGTGATTTCATTGGTTATTTAACTGCGAATACGTCCGATTATACGTTCGGGATGCGTCGGAATTATTTTCTTATAATGTGAGACCTGTACGTTGATTTATTCGTTTAAAAGATTATAGTAGTGCCCTACAATTTGTGGTCATCCTGAAACAGACTGTAGAAAAACCCTTACCCAATAACAAACCTGCGCGGAAGGTGAACTTTCTCTCAGCTATCACTGGTTACATAGTACGTCTTTATGACTAAGGCCGGTAGCATTTAACGACAGCCTTGACGACGTCTGATAGGTGTTTAAAAAATGTCATTAACAATGCGTTATAGATAACAAATATTCCGAATTTCTCGCCCATAAATACTCTTAAATAATTTTGATCTACACTAAAAAGATTACTTTTTGCACTGACTAAAATTTTGTTAATAAGAGGCACTTTTTGCATGGTGGTTAAAAAAATCTATTAATATTGAAAAGACATTTAAATTACCTAATAGAGTGGATGCTAATAATTGATATTTTAGATCTATTACCGTCACGATATCATTGTGCTTGCGGTCGCAGTTATCTAAACAAAAAAGATTTAGTTCGTCATAGTACTTACGAATGTGGAAAAGCGCCAAACTTTACTTGTGACTTGTGTCTTAAGAAATTTCATCAAAAATCTAATTTTACAAGACATTATAAAACTCATTTCACTTCTAGTAATAAATAATGTAAAGTAAAGGTATAATAGATATAGATAAAAATAATCTCAAGCTATTTTTTAATTTATCCTGCACTTCTGAGCGCTATCGTAAAGCTCGTAACGTGTATAGCAACTGTATAGCAATTACCAAACGTAAGCAACCTTAATGCGCAGAAGAGCAAGTAAGAAAGCTGTAGAAAAAGATGCCCAAACATTGTTTTCCAATAGTTTTGACGTATATGTAACCTTGGTTACATGAGGTAGTGCACAATTTTGCTTTCTGTGCAGGTCGCTTACATATGGCAATCAGTCTACCAACTTTCCAGTAGACTTGTTAACGGCCGTATCCTAAGCAACGACCTTACGATTTTAGTGTTTTACTTACAGATTTTATTTAAAATGGCAGCATTAATCTAGACTAAATGCATTGGAGAGAACGGGCATTATAAGCTAAATGTTTGAATCAGCAAAAGTAAATAGATATTAGAAAATTTTGCAATAAATTATTAAAACCAAAGTTTCTTTTTTGTCAAAAACATGTAGTGTCTTTATTTGAATACCATCTATTTTAAAGTGCAGCTAATTATTAAGTCTTAAGTATAGGATATAAGTAACAATTACTTATATTTTAGTTAGTATTCTGAACTTATAGTAAGTGTGTACTCGATTAGCAACGCGTTCAGTAGATAAATACGTCTTTACAGCCTTAACACTTAGGTTGAGCTTCATAAAGGATGATGAGCACTTGCTCGACTTAAGTTCGAGATCGGGATCAAGCTTTCTCAAACTCGAACAGTTACGTCGCCGCTTTCAAACTGCCAACCTTTTCGAAACTTGGGCAACTCGTTCTTTACGTTTGTTTTCAACCGATAACTGCCGAAAGCGGCGACGTAATTGTTCGAGTTTGAGAAAGCTTTATGAAACGGAATTTTAGTCCGCGATCTCGAACTTAAGTTGAGCAAGTGCTTAGCACCCTTTATGAAACTCGCCCTTAGGGGCACTCTTTGACGTGACTTATGCGGCGTTTACATTTATCAAGTTACTTGAAGCAAGTCGACTTGAAGCCAGCGACTTGAAAGTGGTTGACAAATGTAAACAGTGTTTCAAGTAGTATCAAGTGAAGCTTGAATTCTAGTTTTCACTTGAATTCAATAGTCAAGGCAAGTAGAGGAACGGTCTACTTTTCTTGAAACTTGAAATTTTGCATCGTCTTGCGCACAAATATGCGGCGTTTTATTTTGTTTACTAGATTGTAGTAAATAATAAAATGGAGTAAAGCAGAAAGCATAAATACCCCATAAATACGCCACTGCCCACAGGACATCAAAATGTTGTTGATTTCCAAAAAATGGATAATGTCATCATTGATCCATTTATTCATTTTAATTAACAATCAATAACAATTATAAAAAATAAAAAGTAAACTTGACTTCACTGTACTTGACTGAACTGTTGCCACATACCTCATACTCAAGTGGGTGCAAATGATTTCAAGTTTCAAGAAAAGTAGACGGGTCGTCTACTTCACTTGACTATTGAATTCAAGTTCAAACTAGAATTCAAGCTTCACTTGATACTACTTGAAACACTGTTTACATTTGTCAACAACGTTCAAGTCGCTGGCTTCAAGTCAATTTGCTTCAAGTAACTTGATTAATGTAAACGCCACATTTTACCGGCGACGGAGAGTAGTGCCAACGGTTTAGTCAAGTGCAGTTGAATCACGATTACTTTTGATTTGAGAGTTGTTAATTACAATTAATGAATTTTAAAATTTAAATTTAAAAAAAAAAGAAATAAAAAAAAAAATTAAATAAAAAATAATGATGACATTACTTAAATTAAATGAAGAGAGTTTTAATGTCATAAACATAGACAATAAGAAACAGACAAAAAAAATTATAACAAAATTATTATTAATTATTTAATCATGTTCTACCAAGAGATAAGCGAGGAATCAATTCAAATTAAACTCTTTTTGCTATCTTCATTCTTTTCTCTAATTTATCTATGGATATATTGCATAAAATAAGTAACTGCACTGACTGCTTTCTGTGTTACCACAGTTGGCGCCATTTTATTATTTACTAGAATCCAGTAAACAAAATAATTTCTTGAAAATGTGTCAACTCAAAATTCGCTTCAAGTCGCTGGCTTCAAGTCGACTTGCTTCAAGTAACTTGATAAATGTAAACGCCGCTTTAGACTTCGTCTAGTAGGTATGTATTTCAAGACCAACTGCTACCTTAATAGCAACGTATTTCGGCAAACTTGTTCAAAACAAAAAATGCTTTGCAATCGAAATAGCAATTAATTAAAATAATTTTGAATCAACTCCAAAAGAGTAGCTTTTTGCGCTGAAACTCTATCAATAAAATAAGATGCACTTTTTAAAAAGATTCGTTAGAGTTAAAACACCGTTAGAGAATATGTAATAGAGTAGATGCTAATAGTTGATATTTTAGATCCATCAAGATTTTATTGTATTTGCGGTTGCAATTATAACAGAAAAGAGTCATTAGTTCGTCATACAACATACGAATGTGGACAAGCTCCAAAGTTTGCTTGTGACTTGTGCCCTAGGAAATTTCATCAAAAATCTAATTTTACAAGACATTATAAAACTCATTTGACTGGCGTTATAAATGTAAAATAAAAATAAAAAGGAAACTGAAATCAATAAATATAAAAATGTATTTTTGCACAATCGTGTTCTATTCTGTACTTACCAACAATGTTTATACTAATAGAAAGTTGCTTTTACCAAACCATTGTATGTGTCCATAGAAACAATAAAATAATGATTTCGAAATATTTAACCAAAAGCACAAGGGTGGTAAGTGAAACAGATGTTTGAGCTATTTGTTACTTTTATTCTTGTTACTGGGACAACATTGTTCTCCAGCGGTTACTATTTTGAATAAACTTTAAAATTATAAAAATTATTTACAACTGTCAACTAGTGTCAGTTTAAAAAATGAATTTATTATTAGTTATTTTTCACGATTGTGCAAAAAATAGTATGCAATACTCGGATCGTTAAGTGCTTTTCTTAACAAATCTCGAAAATTAGAAAAACTCGACCCTACGGGTCTCGTTTTGCTAACATTTTCTGGATTTGTTAACTATGCACTTACCGACCATGTATTGCAATGTACTATTATATTTGAAAATTTTGTAATAAAAATAACAAACAATGTTGTTCTTTTTTTTATAATCGAGGAAAAAAAATAATAATATTTTTAAATATTTTTCAAACCTTAAAGGTGGATGTGTGGATTATAAAGAGTATCCAGAATAACATGCATAATAATAACAATATAGTACTACTGAATTTGAGATAGCTAATTATTAACTCCTAACTATGTACATATACGATTTTAGGAGCAATTATTTATTGTATACGTTATTCAGTTTTAATGTGCTGAACTGGTATCAACACGTTTATAACCTAAACTAGGATGGTATATCACTTAACGGTACTCTTGACGACGCCGACGTCGGGTAGGTACATATTTCAAAATGGACTTTGGCTGTAACAACTCGTTACAGTACACTTGTTCGTCAACATAATCAATATTTTAAATATAGTACACAAAAATTTCTATATCACTAGTAGCGCGCATTTACGTCTAGTTCGCGTGCCTCGTCTGGTCTCGCTAACGGGCTTGGTCAGTAATATACTAGCTCGCTCATAAAAATGCTTTGCTACCGGCCAGAGTATCCTAAATAGCTATTAATTCAAATACTTTTAAATCATTAGATACCTATTTTTATCAACCCCATAAGAATTTTACTTTTTACATGAAATTTTGTTAGAGACACGTTTTGATGCTAATAATTGATATTTTAGATCTAACACCACGATATTACTGTGCTTGCGGTCGTAGTTACATAAGCAGAAATAATTTAAGTCGTCACACTAATTACGAATGTGGAAAAGCTCCAAATTTTGCTTGTAACTTGTGTCCTAGGAGATTTCATCAAAAATCGAATTTAAACGCACATTATAAAACGCATGCAACTACTACTAATAAATAAAAGAAAAAATAACAATTTTTACTGATATCTGAATGTGAAAAATTTTTGTAATAAATAATAACAAGCAATGTTCTTTTTTGCTGTTTTTTTTTAATTTCTTCCAAAAAAAACCTTGGGTCTGTTTATTATGCAAGGTATCCAGACCTTTCTAAAGCTTTATAAAGTCGTTAGATAGTTTAATCGCTGTATTTTATTAAACACCGCTAGCGCCTCAGGTGTTTCATTTATGCCCGTATTTATAGACAGATCTCAAGCACTTGCTCGTACTCAAGACTGAGACGAGGCCGGTTGCTATTGGTTTTCATTGTATAATACAATAGAAACCAATAGTAACCGGTCTCGTCTCAGTCTTGAGTACGAGTAAGTGCTTGAGATCTGTCTATAAATACGGGCATTAATGTAAACAAGCTTGGCTTGGCGTTTTTTGGGCCAACCCTTATACTTAATACAAAATATTTTTCAAAAGCACTTATTTGATCTTGAATGAACTGAACTGAATGTGTTGGTGTAATAGAAACCTAACTGTCTGCGCCCACATTGTTTGGTGGAGCCTGTAAATAAAGTATGTATAGTCTACAGATCTATACTGTTAGCTTCTTTATTATACCCTATACAGAGTGATGACTTGCGTGACGCAGCATAGGGATTGCAATGGTAATTTCTTAATTCTCAAAGTTCTGTTATTTGCTCCCCTAATTATTTTATTGCATCGTGCATGTCACCAACCTGTATAGTTCGAAAGTGTGTAAAATTGTTGAGTTACCCCGGGAAAAATTAAATATTTCACAACTTCTTTAATCTTTAATTTGGGGAAAATAAGAATTTTGTATATTTTGCACAGTTTCTTCTTTTTTTTCTACTATACTAACTAGATACTGTTTTAATGTATTTCAATATTATTTTGTTCCAGCCGAGATGTCTAATAATAAATGTTCTGATATAAAGAGGAAAAATTGGCCGTGCCCAGTATGTAAGAAAGTTTTTACATTATCAGCAAATAGATCTAGACATCTAAGAACTAGTGACTGTGGGGAATCAAAAGTAACATACACTTGTAGTATTTGTTATAAACACTTTACTCGCAGTGACTCTTTAAGTAAACATAAACTATTGTGTCACTATCTGTAGGTATCTCAATCAATATACAGCTGTTAAAGAAGGTAGTTGAAAATTTAGGATTGATCAAAATGAGTGAAAAGAGTTTAATGGTCACATGTCCGCAAACCAACCGTTTCAAAGATAATAATTATTTTCAACATTGCACTCTGTATGAAACCAAAATGTTCGATGTCAAGTTGATGTGCTTTATTTTAACGGCATGTGCCCTCGATCAGTTAGAGCACACTTGGATCAGCGTTACATTGAAATATGAATAGGGTTATGATAGGACCATGTAATCTAGTTTTATGGCCTCTCAAGACCGCTGATTTAACGCAGTTATGCATCTTTGCCCCAAGAGAATATTTATAGACAGGATAACTAGAGTCCAACTGACCAATTCATAGACATGGCACCCTACCTCTACACCTTCCATGGCTTTGTTGCATAGAGAGTTCTGAAAATAGTTCATATCTTGGAAACGGTTGGTTTTGGGACCTAAGTTGATCAAACTTTTCTCATCGATTTTGATCAGTACTAACTGATCAGTACCTTGTAAATTTCAATCCGCTTTTCTTAACATCTTGTATGTACACGTAGAAGCTTTCTTTTATACAGAAGGAGTATTTGCATTATTCTTAACTAAAAATAAAGTTTTATATTTTGTACCTCAGTGTTACAAATTGCACAATATTGTTTATTGTTAAATAATTAAAAATAATGATATGTACTATTAATTAGTGGTCCAAATTAAGTTTTGATTTGCAACATTTAATGCGATTTGTTTGCTAGTAAATAGAGTACACCTTAATTTTTCTTTAATAATTAGGTAGGTATACCACTATTGTAATAAATTTTATAATAATATTTTTAAATAGTAGTTTTGTTAATATAAAAATTGTTAATATAAAGATCGTGTTATTTTTACTATTAATTTATTAATATTTGAATAAAACAAAAACTACCAGTATAATAATAAATTATTTACTCTTCAAGGGTCATATCCCCCCCCCACACACAAGGAAGATTTTTCGATATGATTGCTAATAGGAGAGCTGGCTTTCAGTCAACATAACACTTTTAGGTCGCTTAATCGAATCCATTCTGCAACCTTCTCAGAGGCACCACCTTCCCCGTCACTCCTCGAGCCATCCCAACTTTAAGATGAACTCGAGCAGCTTGGAGGGTGGGAGCGTCTCTGATTCTGACCATATCCAACCAGTAGGCACCAAGTATGGATCCTCTGTCTATTTGATTCTACCCCATGACCCGAGCAAAGCACGTGCTTCGCGTAGGCACACAGGGCCACACGGAAGATATTGTATTCATACACTATACAAACAAAACCTGTGAAGCTCTCAACAACGAAACGTATTGTGAAGAGAGACTCCACTTCTATCAAGAAGGAATATTATATATAGTTGAATCAATTACTTATAAATTTTCATCCCTTTCTAGTGATCTGTTCTTAAAATTATTTATTCCAGCCTACTGTGCCTATCGGTAAATTATTTATTTATTATTATTAACGTTGTTTATTTAAAGTAGGTATAAAAGAGAAGATGCTAAAAACTATTTATATTTTAGGTCCACCTTCACGACATTACTGTGCTTGTGGTCGCAATTACAAGAGAAAAGCACACTTACTTCGTCATACTACTTACGAATGTGGAAAAGCTCCAATATTTGCCTGTGAACTGTGTCCTAAAAAATGTCATTTAAAGTCTAATTTAACGAAACATTATAAAGTTCATACCACCTATTATAAAAACCCATAAACAAATATGTATATAAAATAAATATAAAGTTCTTGAAAACCCTACTTAGTCTTGTAAGAATGGTGATGAACATGAGAGTGTCCCCTGGGTTGCTATAAAAAGAGTCAAGTTCTTCCCAATATTCTTAGTAAACTATTATTAAATAAATTTAAACTCATTGATACCATTCTGTACTGAAGTTTCACTGTGCTAGAACGAAGTCAAGTAAACCCCAATTTTTATTTACAAATTGCAAATATCTGGTGAGCTAGAAATTAGAAATTAGAAATATTAGTACCAATACACTTTATGGCAATTTTAAGGGTTTTACCTTATATTCGCTGACGTACAAAAAAATGGGACAATATAAAAAAACACGTCAGGAATTAACATAATCAAAATTTGAAAGTAAGTGATATTTAAAACATTTCTAGCGCACTGGGTGTTGCCTTTCGGAATTCAAGTCAATATAATACTAAGACCAACTGAAAGTGAAATTTTGACAAAAATAATAATTTAAATGTGTTTCAGGTGAAAGAATGCGATTTTACTGTTTGGCATGTGGTCGTAATTACAAGCGCAAAGTTCATTTACAAAGTCATGTTAAATTTGAATGCGGAAAGCCTGCAATGTTTCAATGCGAATTCTGTTATAAGAAATTCCATCAGAAATCTAATCTAACTAAACATAAAAGACTTCATCTGCAACCACCTTCAAACAGCGATTCTTAATTTAATGTTTTCCTCTATTAATATGTGTGTTCGTTATTTTAATAAATAATTTAACTAATGAAGTTGTTCATTTAAAAATTTGGGAAGTGGGTACTAAAAAAAGAAGAGAAGAACCCAGATTTCAGAAGCCCAAAATCATAAATCAGATTTTTAGTAGACTACCGATGTTGGTAGTCAGACTTATGATTTTGGGCTTGTGATGTTTAGGGTTTTGACTTTGGAGCATATTATCGTGTTTTGGCGTTTGTCTCCTTCTAACAAGAAAATGTAAGAAATCTTATACACTTGTAAATAGAAAATATCAAAAATAATCAAAGTTATGTTGGAGACTCGCCAATCAGATAAGTACAACTGCATCTTCAATTTTTTTTGAAAATGTGTAATTATTTAAACTTCCTTTTCATTTCTTTGTGTGTGCATCGGTAAGTGTATTAAAATTAGAACTTTAGAAATACTTCTAACACATTCATGTAAGAACGTTCTCCAAATCACATAAATTATAAAATAAATCGTTATTGAATTTACCTTTTATTTTAGATTACGAGTATTACAAATGTCCACAATGTGAAAGACAATATACGCGGAAGTCAAATTTGGCAAGACACATAAAAGTAGAATGTGGTCAAGAACCTAAATTTACGTGCAAATTCTGTGCCGTCACATTTAAATACAAACATGTGTTACAAAGACATCTTGCTACTAAACATTCGTTAAGAGGCGCGGAACTAGTAGGCGTACTGAGAGAGTAATCGTTCTTCTGCTTTCCTCTTCATCCATTGATGCATTTTTTTCCACTTACAAGTGTCTAAAATACGTCAACATCTTTAAAGGTTAATGTAAAAAAGTGGTTTTGTAAAATAATCAATCAAGCTACTAGTCTAATCAAATTAAAATTTGACCTCGAAAAAAATCCCAGAAAGCTGAATTTTTGGGTGAACCTTAATATTATTGTGCTAAACAATATCTCAAAAGTCGCCTTCGATCCAACCCCTGCTAAAAATTTTATAGGCGAAGGAAGGTAAGAAAATGCAGCTTTTCCGAAATATCTCGTAAACTATCAATTTTTCGATAAGAATAGCTATTATCTAATTTGTAGATCGTAAAATTTCCTACAACAAAGGTTGTATTACTATCACTCAAGGTCTTAAGTCTGCTGCCACAACAACACTTAGAAAGAAGAAAGCCGAATATACCGATTTAGATCATTATCTTCAAAGGTATCGAGTTTAGATATAGTAAACCCCAGCACAATTTGAAACATAATTAAATTCTTTATCACTCTACGCAAAAATATACAGGGTGTTACATTTAAAAAATCAAAATTTCGTCACTTGAATATAAAGAAGTTTTTTCCTCTCAAAAGACACCAATACAGTACAATAAAATCAATTTTCTTTGATGGGATAGCATCGAGGACAGTCTTAACTACGTCGACAGCAAATATCTTGTCTTAAGCTGCTAAAACAAGCACCCTGCGATTTGTTTAAGCAATTTCTGCGTTTATAAAAGTAGTCAAATGAATCCTAATTTGACTACATTTATAAATACTAATTTATATAAATATGTAGTTTAATAAATAAATTTAAAAAAAATCGCCGAGTGGTTGTTTTTGTAAGTTAAACAAAGATTTTTGGTTCCTATGTAGTTCAAACTACCCTCTATCATTTCCCGGAATTAATGAAAATGATTTAATTCTACTGGGTGTTTTTTTGAAAGGATCAAACTTTGTTATTTTTAAGTGACGAAAACATGACTCTTGTTCTAAATGGAACATTCTCTATATTTTTGCGTAGAGTAATAAAGAACTGAATTATGTTTTAAATTGTGTAATGGTTTACTATACCTAAACATAATACCTTGGAAGATATAAACCAATTTAGCGTTTAAAGTTATTTTCTTTTTAAGGATTATTTTGTGCAGCAAACTTAGGACACTGAGTGATAGTAATGAACTTTTCTTGTAGGAAATTTTGTGAGCTATAAATGTGATAATATGTAGCTGCTTTTGGCGAAAAATTAATAGTTTACGAGATATTCGTATTTTCTTGCATTTTGTTACCTTCAACCCCCTATAAAATTTTTAGCAGGGGTCGAATTGATGGGTACTTTTGAGACATTATTCATGAAAGTAATTTCAAGGTTCATACAAAAATCCAGCTTTCTGGAAATTTTTCTGAAGTTACACCATAATTGTGTTTAATTTGACTGGATATACACAATTTAAAAATAGTTGACTCAAAGCAGGGAAAAGATGCCCTAACGAATAAGAAACGACACGAACTCAAAATCCCATGTTATTTTTTTGCATAGTTTTTTAATGCGCTTGTGCGCTGGATATGTCAGAAATTGCTCACAAGCCAATCATATCATCTAAAATACTTTAAAATATTTTAAATATTTAAATAAAATGAAGTTTTTGTTCAAACGTCAAAAACTTTACTACTCAGTGTCAGATTAATATTGTACCATGTAAATCGACGATGTTTGTAAAAATGTACTAGAAAATGTAGAAATCCGGGAGTTTTTATCCTTTATCAATGTAAAATAATTTAAAATTAGCCTTATGCCAGTCAAATTTTTTTATTCTGATGGCCTACAAAAATATATTTTTGTTTAGTATGTCTATGATCTATGTTTAATGAATAAGGTTATGTTGTGACACTGACATATCCAGCAGACATGCGCATTAGGCGAAGATTAACTTTTTCATCTCCGTGTCGTTTATTGTTCCTTATCCAATTCCAAGGGTATCTTTTTTTTGCACAAAAAGTTAATTACCGTTCTTGTAGCGGAAGTGGCAAAATCGCAATGGAACTACTTGATTTTTTAAATTGTTATGTAAGCACAAATTTTAAAAATAAATAATTGCTTAAAATGAGTTTTTTTATTTCCTGACTACATATATATTGGTGGGGAATAATTATTGTAAGTATTTAGAGCTCAAAGTGATAGTCGCTCGAGCGAGGAAGGTGCAGCTGTAAATATGTGGTATAAGTAATAGCGACAAAAGCATTTTTGCACAATCGTGTTCTATTCTGTACTTACCAACAATGTTTATACTAATAGAAAGTTGCTTTTACCAAACCATTGTATGTGTCCATAGAAACAATAAAATAATGATTTCGAAATATTTAACCAAAAGCACAAGGGTGGTAAGTGAAACAGATGTTTGAGCTATTTGTTACTTTTATTCTTGTTACTGGGACAACATTGTTCTCCAGCGGTTACTATTTTGAATAAACTTTAAAATTATAAAAATTATTTACAACTGTCAACTAGTGTCTGTTTAAAAAATGAATTTATTATTAGTTATTTTTCACGATTGTGCAAAAAATAGTATGCAATACTCGGATCGTTAAGTGCTTTTCTTAACAAATCTCGAAAATTAGAAAAACTCGACCCTACGGGTCTCGTTTTGCTAACATTTTCTGGATTTGTTAACTATGCACTTACCGACCATGTATTGCAATGTACTATTATGCCCACTTTGAGATAGCTGCATCTAAGTGAGCTGCAATATTTGTATAAGGCAATCGGCCTTCTTTTTACCTCAGGAATCAGTGGTTAAGTATCATCTGTACTTTCAGGAAGACCTGTATTTCATCCATAGCCATTGTTTACTGATAACACACCATAAGTGCTCTTTGTTGGACAGAGGTTTTCCTATTGCAGGTATTTCGTATCTATGTATTCTCTTTATCTACGGATCTCGTTTTGCTAACATTTTCTGGATTTGTTAACTATGCACTTACCGACCATGTATTGCAATGTACTATTATGCCCACTTTGAGATAGCTGCATCTAAGTGAGCTGCAATATTTGTATAAGGCAATCGGCCTTCTTTTTACCTCAGAAAGTTAAGTATCATCTGTACTTTCAGGAAGACCTGTATTTCATCCATAGCCATTGTTTACTGATAACACACCATAGGTGCTCTTTGTTGGACAGAGGTTTTCCTATTGCAGGTATTTCGTATCTATGTATTCTATTTATTTTTCGCTCATTTCAAAATGGCATTTTTTAGACATTAGGTCTAATGTATGTATGTATCTAATATTTCCATTCTTCAATTTTAAGCCAATTTTGAGCAAGATTTGTAAACTTTTTTATTTATACCATCAACACCTTCAAATAAAAAAACATTTCTTTAGAACTAGTCTACTTTTAACTATTATACCCATCTACTACTCGAATAGTATTGTTTACTTGTGTTAATCTTTTATTGTTTTGTTTCAGGAAAAATTTATAATTGCGAAGAATGTCATAAAAGTTATAAAAGATTGGACTCTTTAAAACGTCATCAAAGAGTAGAATGCAGAAAAATTGGAAAATTTTTATGTAACGTTTGTAACAAATTATTCAAGCATAGATTTGCATTGAAAACGCACGAAATTCGGCACGTATACAAAAAACATTGAATAATTAATTATTGTTACCTATAAACATTATCTACACTTATATTAATTCTCTCAGGAACGACCAGCACGTTTCATATGAAGTGAAAACATGACACGTTCTTTGCACAGTGCTTTCATTTCTATAAAAATAATTTTCTAAATTAATAAAAACACAGCTCTTTAGATGTAGAAGGGCAGAGAAACACAATAAACTGTTGACTAAATTTTATTTTTGACCTCTCTAACGTGGAAGTTCAAAATTTTGTTCTGTACGTTTTGAAGGCTGCAGAACTCTTCATTTTTTTAGCAGCTCGAATATTTCCTACTCCTTTTGAAATTATTTTTTCAGGAATCGTTGCAATTGCATCTTCTATTCGTTTCTTTAAGGGCGAGTTTCATAAAGGGTGCTATGAATGTGCTGAGCACTTGCCCAACTTAAGATCGAGATCGAAAGCTTTCTCAAACTCGAACAATTACGTCTCCGCTTTCGGCGGTTATCGGTTGAAAATAAACAAAATGCCAACCTTTTTGAAACTTGCGCATTTACTCGTTCTTTACGCTTGCTTTCAACCGATAACCACGAGAGCGGCGACGTAATTGTTCGAGTTTGAGAAAGCTTTATGAAACGGACTTAAGTCTGCGATCTCGAACTTAAGTTGGGCAAGTGCTCAGCACATGCATAGCATCCTTTATGAAACCCGCCCTAAGTCGGGTAAACAAGTAAGAAAATGCCCAAAAAATATTGTGCGCAACAATTAATTGATCGTAACATTGTTTGGTTCCAACAACATGGCACAACTTCTTACATGTCAAGTTTTTTTTGTTGCGCAAAATGTTTCTTGGACATTTGTCGTGCTCGTTTACAAGATTGGACATTTTGCGTCTACTTGTTATGGAGTTACATCAGAACTTATAGTACAGGCAAAGTCCAATTTTACCTTGCATATGTTACGGTCAAACTGAAATTTTATAGACACGTTGTCTTCGGTGTCTTAAACAACATACTAAAAGTCCCCGCGAATCCCGTGTGAGCTTCCCTCAATGTTGTGGATCTTAGCCCCTCAAGTGCAATTTTTCGCCAGGTACTCTGTCAGGTTGCATTTAATCGTAAAAGTAGCTTAGTAATATTTTATTAAGCATAAAATTATCAACTGTAATAACCCTAGGGCACTGATAACAACCGAAATAATTTTGTCATATCTTGAAAGTACATTTTTAAAAACACCCCGACGCGAAGCGGAGGGGTGTTTTTCCAAAAAATGTACTTGAAAGATATGAAAAAATTATGAGGATTTGTCAATGCCCGAGGGATATTCAACGAGATAATTTTTTTTAAATTTAAATTTAACGTCAAAAGTGACAATTCGTTGAATTTTATACGATATCGCGTCGGCAGAGCAATTGAAAATTACCCTAGGGTGATTGTCAGTTGAAGTTTTATGTGATTGGGTAAAAATGAACATGTGACTGAAAATTGTAAAATATGATTGGCGTTGTATATGAAAAAAAAATTATCTATTAAATAAGCTTAGAACACCTTTCTACGATCAAAGGGCGTGGAGGAGTATGCTATTAAAGAATAGTGGTTCAGAAGGATTTTTCACGCGGAATTACTCCGATAGTTCCAATTTTTTAATCTGTTTTATAAACTTGTTTCTTAATGTTAAATCCGAGATTTCGACCTTGGTGAGCCTGTACGCGTACCACTATCTTGAAAAGAACAAAGGAAAATCTAGTTTCTCTTATATCTCATTTTCAATTAACACAATTAACTCTTTTGGAGTCACTATACGTCTCTAAAAGGCATAAGAAGTGGTTTTAAGGAATAATTTTATGATTTTGTTTAAATATCTCCCACAGCATTGAATAATGTCGAAATTTTTAACAGAATTCAACAGCTGCTCCTTTAGTTGCAATAAATACGCAGACGTTCTAATTTTAGTATATTAAAGTATAAGCTATTCTGAACCACTATTCTTTAATAACGTACTACTCCACGCCCTTTGATCGTAGAAATGTGTGCTATAGCCTATTTAATAGATAATTTGATGCTTAATAAAATATTACTAAGCTACTTTTACGATAAAATGCAACCTGACGGAGTAACTTTTGAGAAACTGCACTTGAGGGGCCAAGATCCACAATATTGAGGGAAGCTCACACGGGATTCGCGGGGACTTTTTGTATGTTGTTTAGGACACCGAAGACAACGTGTCTACAAAATTTCAGCTTGACCGTAACATATGCAAGGTAACCCCTGATTTTAGGGCAATTTGCCTGTACTATTAAGTGTATCTTCCAATTGTAGTTCCAACAGTAGTATATTCCAAGTAGATCTTCTAATAGACAAGATTTAAAACAAGAAATAAAGGAATTACAGCTATTCTTGGAAAAATGATCAAATAAGAAATCTTCCATATTCTCTGTCCAGCGAACAAATGCAGCTAAGCCACTCCTAAAAAAAGCGCGCAATATTCGAATAGAATATTTCTATTGGTCGAACTTAAAAAATACGCTTTATAACAATCACACAAGAATTGACATACGTCAACCTTTTTTTTAATCGTTTTTTTTTATTGCGAAAAATGCGAAAATACACTTCTAAACCCATCAAAATGATCTATGGCAAAGTAGGGAATTTCAAAGATGAAATCTCGTCGTGTTGGGGTCGAACATAAAATTTAATCAACGCTCTTTGTTCTTCTATTTCTATACCTAAATTGAAGTGTTCAAAACTCTATGTACTTAATTTTGAAAATTGAAATATTGCATGTTCTTGTATTTGGCAGATTTGGTTAAGTCAACAGATAATGAATTTGGTACCTACATTACATATTAATGTTGTTATTTATTTAATTCTTTAATAAAAGTTAACTAATATCTACTTAAAATCGTAAAAATAATGCAATTTTTGTAAACTTAAAATTTAATAAATTGATTGCATAAATTAATTATTATTTCGATGAACAACAAGAAACTCAATTAAATCTTTTTTATGAATAAGGATTTTTCTCTGGGATGTATACAGTGTGATTGAAAAAACGTGATAATGCAGATTTCTTGGTTATTATTAAAGATAGAAAAAAAACTTATTTAGGTAACTTATAGTACTCAAGAAGCTTGTTATTTTGGTCAATTCAAAAGTACCAGTGAAATTAAATCAAAAGAGTAACATTAGTTAGATTCCTTTTTTTAAATGGAACGTGTGGATTTTTTCTAGATATTCTTCAAGAGTATCAAATTCTCTTTACAGTGATACTAAATAACAATACAATATTTGAAAAAATAAAGTCGTAATAAGGTTTTAAAAAATGAATCTAGCAACCCTTATATCCATAGCACAACAACCAATAACAATCAAAAATACAAAAACATCTACTATCAAGTTGCATAAGTATTAAAACAAATAAATAACGACTGTTTCGATTGTTATCGATTGTTGTGCTATGGTTATATAACGTTATAAGGGTTACTAGATTCATTTTTTAAAACCTTATTACGACTTTATTTTTTCAAATATTGTATTGTTATTTAGTATCACTGTAAAGAGAATTTGATACTCTTGAAGAATATCTAGAAAAAATCCACACGTTCCATTTAAAAAAAGGAATCTAACTAACGTTACTCTTTTGTTTTAATTTCACTGGTACTTTTGAATTGACCAAAATAACAATCTTCTTGAGTACTATAAGTTACCTGAACGAGTTTTTTTTCTATCTTTAATAATAACCAAGAAATCTGCATTATCACGTTTTTTCAATCACACTGTATATTAACCTCCCCAAGTATTCTAGAATTAGGTAGCTTCGATTACCATAACAAGCCACTATATACCACTCCAAAGTTCTATATGAGTGTATAGTTTTTCTACTATCGCCCAATAATTTTTCAGAAGTTTAATACAAAAATTCATATTTTCCAAAAATATATCAAAGACTGCTAGGTTAGCAAATGCTTCTCTCTTAAATCTTAAGTTCGATTCCCGAAAACAAATCAATAACATGGAAATTGTTAATTGAAAACTTATTTCGATGTTGCCTCTCGGTAGACAATGGCTCGGTTAGAGCACTGCATTGAAAGAATTTATATAACGATGAGAGTGAATTTTTCAAGTATTCAATATATCAAGTACAGTGGACAGAATGTTCTTGAAAAGGCCCATCTTGCAACTTAATTAAAGAATGGTGTTACTGTAAGAAAATTGACAATTCTCTGACAATGCAAAAGTATTAAATTGTCAAATATTCAATGTTCAAGGTGACACTTACCACTAAGGAAAAATAAACTTAAAATTTCCCAAATTACTGAAGTGTCGAAACGATAGTCAAAAAGGCTCAAGTTTTGTCTGAATATTACTTTAAACAAAGGTAATATTTAATGCTTAAATTGAAATTATGCTTTTGTTAATCGTTTTTTTCTTTTTCAGGCGGCTTTTGCTCCTTGTCGCTATGAGGAAGTCACAAGACGTTCAAGATCAGGAGTCAATTTTAATCAATAAAAGTCCTAATTCAAAAGCCAAACCTTCACGGTCCAAGAAGTGGGGTAAAAAAATTATTGAACTTTTTTATTGTTACAATCATATTTCTCGAGACGTTTAGAAAAAGAAAAATTTTAAATATTCGAAATCAACTTTTTCAATGAAGCGGCCACTATAGAAATGTAAATATTTTTGGTTTTTAAGAATATGCTTTCAAAAAGACCATGCACCGAGTTTTGGTCGTTCTACTATTTTTCCGATGTTAAAATAGGTAATAACTGGACTAAACAGTTGATGCACGATATTTGAAGACCACGTCGAAGATTCTATGGGGAAAAAGCAACAAGTTTTTCAGAAAATTTTGTGGCTAGATAAGGCTTCTAGATTTGCAGTTCTTCACGTCAGAAGATGCTAACGAAACCTGAATCTTTCAGGACTTTAATGATCATCACCAATAAATTTCAATATAATATGGTAATAACGCCAATAAAACGCATTCATTTTGTACTCTTCAATAAATTATCTAGTTATTTATTATCGACTAAAATTGTTATTAACAATTTAACTAATCATAAAGGTGTTCAAGTAATTATTTGGTTATGCCATAATTCGTAAAGTAAGATTTACTCCCTAAGGAGGAATAGAACTATACTTTCGAATTTCGAAAGGTCGAAAAAAACTTTGCATTAAGGTCGTAGAAAAAAAGTTGCTTTTTTTGCAATATTCTTTCTTTTTTGCTTTAGTACTGTATTTTTTATACAACTTATTTCTTCTTCATTTTCTAAAACTTGTTTCTTCTTTATTTTCTACGATCTTCGTTATTTAAGCTAAATTAGGTGAAAACGATTATTCGCTCTATGTTATCTATTTTCTTAAATTGCATTATTTTGATTTTTCTATTGTTTCAGATAATTTTTACGGTACTGATGAAAGTGAGAAACATTTTTGTGATCGGTGCAACAAGATTTACAAGAATAAAAATTCTTTTAGGACACATTTATACTTATACTGCGGCAAAAATCCTGATTATAGCTGTGATAAGTGTCCATATGTTTGCAAAAGAAAGCATGATATGAAGAAACATCAAAGAAAAAGGCATTCGCAATTAAATAGTGATAACTGTTAAATACATTTTGTGAAATAAAAAATATTAAAATTTTATATTTTTTACACAGTAGTTAGTAATAGTACTAAAATTCTGTAGACTAAAAATGCCTAGGCAAAAAAAGTAAAATTTAACCTCACATACCGAGTAACACAGCGTCATCTTTTTTCCACGTTTGTAGAAAAAAATTGTTTTCTCCTTAGAAAGGCAAAGAACTACTTTCAAATTGTATAATATACAGGACGAAAAGACTATTTTGTCCAATATAGTTCGTTTCTTCTGCGACCTTGTGGAACCGTGTGAAGTGAAAACGATTATTTGCTTTGTAGTTTATTTTCTTAAATTATAGTATTTTGATTCTCCTATTGTTCCAGATAATTTTTACGGTACTGATAAAAGTGAGAAACATTTTTGTGATCGGTGCCACAAGACTTACAAGAATAAAAATTCTTTTAGTACACATTTATCCTTATACTGTGGCAAAAATCCTGGTTATAGGTGTGATAACTGTCCATATGTTTGCAAAAGAAAGCATGATATGAAGAGACATCAAAGAAAAAAGCATTCGCAATTAAATAGTGATAACTGTTAATACATTTTGTGAAATAAAAAATATTAAAATCTTATATTTTTTAAACAGTATAGTTAGTAATAGCAGTAAAATTCTGTAGAATAAAAATGCCTAGGCTAAAAAGTAAAATTGAACCTCTCATACTGAGTCATCTTTTTTTGACGTTTAAAGAAAAAAAATGTTTTCTCCTTAGGAAGGTAAAGAACTCCTTCCAAATATACAGGACGAAAAGACGACTGTTTATTAAGTCCTAGAAAATATTACTAAAGTAGGAAATTTTGCTGAATTGCTGAACGAAGCCAGGAGTCGGCAGTGTTTCCCATTCACGATGAAAGGATTTATAATTTTTTTTAACTGTAGTCCCGTTTTTTTTTTACAATTCGTGTCTTCTAGTACCTCTTGTGTAACCGTGTGAATTGAAAAGGATTATTTGCTTATACTTTATTTTCTTATATTACAGTATTTTGATTTTTCTATTGTTCCAGATAATTTTTACGGTACTGATAAAAGTGAGAAACATTTTTGTGATCGGTGCCACAAGACTTACAAGAATAAAAATTCTTTTAGTACACATTTATCCTTATACTGCGGCAAAAATCCTGATTATAGTTGTGATAAGTGTCCATATGTTTGCAAAAGAAAGCATGATATGCAGAAACATCAAAGAAAAAGGCATTCGCAATTAAATAGTGATAACTGTTAAATACATTTTTGTGCAATAAAACATATTAAAATTTTATATTTTTTAAACAGTTTTTTTTTAATTCAGTTAGTAATAGCAGTCAAATTCTGTAGACTGATAATGCCTAGACTAAAAAGATAAAATTTAACCTGACATTTCAAGTAACACAATGTCATCTTTTTTTGATGATCGAAGAATTGTTTTCTCCTTAAAAAGAGAAAGAACTACTTTCAAATTGTATAATGTACAGGAAGAAAAGACTACTATTCATTAATGTCCTAGAAAATATTGATAAGGTGGGAAAGTTTGCTGAGTTGCTGAACGAAGCAAGGCGTCAGCAGTGTTTCAAATTCATGATTTTTTTTAGCTTGATTTTTTAGGAGACAAAACAGTTAAGCCAAATTTTACTTGATGTTCACAGAGACGCTTAGAGTTTACTGAATCCTAATGAACAGTTGGGCCAAAAGATCGTTCTGAGAGAATCCGCATTGGTTTCTCTATTTATTATCTTCAATCTAATAATTACAGGGAATACTAAGTTTACTAGATGGTATTTCAGTTTGCTTATTAAATTACCTTCGAACTGCGTGGAAGACCAATGAGATTGATTTTGTGAAATTTTTTTTTAAGTAGGTATCTAAATTTGCGCCTACTGTATGAAAATTTTTGAAAGTTTAATGTTGTCATGAAACTATAAAAAGCTGCTCAGGTAGTTAGTTCTTAATCTTCTCGAGTTTCAAATTTGGCCCAACTGTACGGTCAGATTATAACGGCCCAACTAGAAGTTCCCGATTTTTTATATAGTTCGTTTCTTCTATGACCTTGTAACCGTGTGAAGTGAAAAAGATTATTTGCTTTATAGTTTATTTTCTTAAATTACAGTATTTTGATTCTTCTATTATTCCAGATCAATTTGTCGCTAATGATGGAAATGAGAAATATTTTTGTAATCGGTGTAAGAAGCCTTACAAGGCTAAAAGTTCTTTAAAGACACATTTATGCTTATACAGTGGCAAAAAGCGGAAGTATAGCTGTCATAAGTGTTCAAGAAAGGATGATTTATGAAGAAACACAAAATAATTAAGCATTCTTACCTAATTAATCAGTCCTAAATGTTAAATAAATATCAAATAAATATTACTAAAATTTTATATTTCTTAAATAGTAGTTAGTACTGCGTGATCAAAATGAGAAAAGAGTCTTCTCTAAACAATCTTACTTTGTCGCCTTAACTGTGTTCTTTTTGAATATTAAAATAATTACTGTCTATTTTGAAATACTTTTGATCATATTTTGATCTTTTGATGATTAGTTTTTTGTAATAGCTGCTGCTAATAAAGAGTATATATAATATATAATCTCTAGAATCGTATTTAAAGTATTAAAGGTTTATGTTGTGTTTATTTTCAGGTTCTTTATTTGTATTATATTTAAAATTCACATACAGAACAGTTTAATATGTTAAACATTCAACTTGTAAACTCTTAACTACGTTGTTTTTTCCATTTCCATAACAACCCCATCCATCCTACTGGATCTATTCATATCCAACAGTTTACATACAGTAAAAATATCTTAAAGTGACGAGCTAGGGGAACACCTAAATTAATATTTTTCCCCTCTATGCAATAGTAATCGCCTAGTTACTTATAATTTAGTAGCCACTGATACAAACGAATTTATTTTAAACCAATCGTGTTTAAGGGAGGTGTGGCCAAATCTGCGTGAATTTATCCCTACCGCACCTCAGGTAGGATTGTGTTTGCAGTACATACCAGTCAAAAAATCATTTGAGAATAGCTCAAGACAATCCCAAAATTATTTATCGAAACATAAATTTGATGCATTTCAATTTCGGCATTGAATAAATTAGACCTGCCTACAGTTGTCCTGAACCAATCAGAATTGATTATTAATTTGACGCTTTATCAAAGAACAAAATCACAATTTCCATGTTAAATTTAAGACTTTAGTTAATCGAGAGCTTTATAGTACCGGTTGTAAACGTACTACTATTTAAAATTATCTTTTCCTGTAGTTACTTTATATTTTATGTCTTCTGTAAATGTTTTTAATAAATGAAGTCATATTTTAGGATTTGCAGCATTTTACTGTTCACTCTGTGGAAAAGGATACAAATTGCAGCGTTCCTTGTGGAGGCATAAAAAATACGAGTGCGGAGTAGAACCTCAGTTTATCTGCACAGTGCCAGATTGTGTATTTAAAGCAAGACACAAAGCAAGTTTAAAAAGTCATCTCATATACGTGCACTCTTTTGAAGGCGATTTATGTGCAAAGTATCTCAAAGATGTTTAACACGAATCTAAGTATGTTAATTTAATTTTATTATTCGATTAAAATCTTGCTGCATAATGTTTTCTATTAAAATTGAAAGACTTTCACTTGTGTTTTCTTAACAACTTTTACGTTCTCCGTCTTCCTGCTATACTTTATTGCTTTCCCATATTCACCCTAGACTCGATAATCAAAAATATTTCAAACCAGTTTGAAGTTCTACGTCTGTCTTACCTTACATTCTAAGATACCTTCCCGTATGTTCTAATATTTATGGCGTTGATTTTTCTAAAACCAGGAAGAACGTCTTTCATCTTAATGAGATCAATTACCAGTGCTCAAAAATATTAAATTGAAGATTTGAGGTCAAATATATTATTTCATTAGTTTTGTAAAATATTTTTAATTTTTTGTTTATTTTTGAATAACATTAAACTTATTTTAGGGTCTAAAGAACAGAACTTTTGTTCGGGATGTAATAAAAGTTACAAACAACGAAGATCCTTGTGGAGACATCAGAAATTTGAATGTGGTCAGGAACCTAAATTTTCCTGTCAGGTACCAAGATGTTCGTACAAAACAAAACATAAAGCAAGTTTGAAGATGCACCTTTTATATTTACATGCTCTAGAACCTAATGCGTGCAAAAAATATTTATAGTAAAATGTAGAATTTTAGATTTAAGATTGTTGTGAAATGAAATTTCTGCTTGAGCGTTCAAATATACTTTTCTAAGTATTATTCCGAGTTATGTTCTAAAACCAAATGCCAAAAGCCTGATTTAAGAGTAACTTGGAATCAGAATTCAAAATGAATCGGCTTTTTGCCGATTTTTTTTTATAAAATAAGTATTTACTTATTATTTTTCTAAATTTTGCTCATAAAAAAGGCAGTCTTTCAGCTAAAATATGTGAAGAATGAGTAGGTATAACCACAAACCATACAGTATACTGTATAGTATACTATACTACTCATTATAGTGTATACACTGTATACTAGTTAGTACTAAGTAACTACACTGTATAGGTATACTATACTATAGTATACACTGTACAATTGTACATATACACTATACTACTGTATAGTATACTATACTGTATAGTATAGTATATACAGTATATACTATACTGTATAGTATAGTATACTGTGTGGTCTTTGGTATAACAGAAATGGAATAGAAACAATTTCAGAGCCACCCTAGTGTTAAAACTGAAAAAAATCTGTTCTACCAAATTACATCTGCCAAACAATTTTTAAGGTAGTGAGTAGTAGTGAGTTACCTTGTAAAATAAGAATACTTTGAGTAACTATTGATATCATGATAGCAATAATTACCTCTGTTAAAATGTTCAAAGTCTGATAAATATGAACATTACTTATTATAGAATTAGGCATAAGTAAACTGAGTAACTACTTAAAGGGTTTTTTGAAACTTTTGGATTCTTGTGACTGTTGGTAGATAAAGATAATGTATGTGAACTATTGATCAATTGCACAGATTATTAACAAGTAGGAGTCATTGACCCTGTTCAGCTGAGAGAACAGTTCAGTGATCAGGAAGGTAACCTGGAATACCATACTTCGCTCCCTCTATCCTCCCGGTAAAATAGACGAGAGAAAATATGAGTGATTAGTCAGCTGTTAGAACTGATCACTCAAATATTTTTTCATCTGAATGAGGCCATTATTTTGAATTCTGTAGATCTATGGTATTATGAATTAGTAATTATTGACTAAGTATCGATAACATAACATAAAAACCCCATCAACAAATCTGTGGTTATGGCTACTCTGCGAATAGCTCATGCGCACGTTTCAGCCATCTGTATCTTAATACCATAGGTGGTGCTCCCTATAACAAAAAATGTGAAAAAAACCTCTCTGTTAAATGTCCAGAATATAGCATCCAAATGGAAGTAGAAACATGAAATACGCCATTGCTGCTGAAACATGCTGACGGTTTCTGAACCGTCGAATTTTATCTAATAATAATTCTGAAAGTCTGTTTACAGTCTGCAATTTTATTGGGGGTTGCAGCAATTTTGCGGACTGGAAGTAGGCTTTGACTCAAATACACGAAATTAGATTTTGATATAAACCAAAAATCGCTAAAATTATATTATTTTAGGTCTGGAATGTTATCCTTATCAATGTGGTACTTGCTTTAAAAGTTATAAGATTCGACGTTCACTATGGAGGCATCAAAAATACGAATGTGGGATTGAGCCGCAATTTCTATGTAGTATCGGTAAATGTGATTATAAATCATATCAAAAATCTCATTTAAAGCATCATATTGTACAACATCATGATATGCCTCCCTTTTAGAGTTAACGTAGAAAATTTATTAGTACATATCTAATAATAATTCAATAAATTTATTGATCAAGTACCTAACTATTGTTTTATTAAAAAATATTTTCAATTTTCAAAAGGTAAGTATGATGCTTCAAAAAACTAGATGCACATTCTCGAACAAAAATTATGATTGGACAAAAACGTAATACAAATGAATATTCTTTCCTAGCGAACTTTCCTCTTCAAACTTAATAAGGGCAAAAAATTTAAATGTGAAAACTGTTTCAGGAGTCTTCGACTATTTTCACTTCGATTATTTTCGTTTTCATATTTGATAATCCGCAACTTCTTAAGGAAGCGTACCTACTTAACTTACACTATTTTTTTCCATTTATAATTAATTTTAAGATTAGAACTTGCAACTGCAAAATGCAAGACGCAGCCTAAAAATATTGCTGTATGTGAAAATGGTGAAAATGCTCTTGAAATCTAGTCATCTATCTAAGAGTATTGTTGCACCTGGTCCTAAAATTGAGTATACCTACTTCACGTGGCAATTGGTTTTCTAAATTAACCCTACTACTGTAAGGAACCTGTTATTGCGATAAATAATTCTGAATCAGTAAATCTGAATCTAAATGGTAAAGGTAAAGAAATTAATCCAAAGTTTTTTAATAAATTGCTAACTATTTGTGTATTGTTTGTTAGCTTTAAGTGTAATTCAAAATATTTTTTCAGATAATGGATATCGCGGTAGAGCGAAAAGGCACACTTGTCATAGATGTAATAGAAGTTACGTACACAAAAAATCTCTTAATTCTCATCAAAAATACGAGTGCGGAAAAGAACCTGGTTTAAAGTGTTCCTATTCGGGATGCGACTACAAAACGAAATTAAAAGGAAGTCTTAAAATTCATCTCATCAAACATCATACAAATGTCGATTTAAACATTACGTAATAAGTTATGTAAATAAGTTATTCTTTCTCTAGTATCTAAATTTCACTCTGTAATTTGATAAGTTACCTAATAAAAAATTGTGTTTGTGAAAGGAAACAGGTGGAAATATTATATAACAATATGGGGGGCACTCGATGTTCGAAAATAGGGAAGAATGAGGCGAATGGGTAGTACATGTGTTATGACTACACCAGAGCTTTTTTAAAGTGTGGTTTACGTTCACCGGACTAATTATTATTAATTTTTATGGCACAGTTGGTCGTGCTTCGGAGAGCATGTTAAGCCAAAGGTGTTCAGACTAGACTAATTTACAGAGTTAACAGATCGGCTAAGCCAAACTTTAAAGCTTTTCTTCAATATGGCGAATATTGAAATTTTTAAGTTTTTATTCATGGGCGCCGCCAAGAGGGGGGGCAAAAATCTTAACCCCCCCCTCCCTCCAGGAAATGGCCCGAGGCCATTATTAAGGCGTTCGAAAAGCAAACTTTCTGTTGCCGTCTGTTGATTTTTTTAGTTATAGAAATTTAATTTTGTTATGAGCTAATAATAAATTATTTATGATACAAAGACGAAAAGTTGAATTTCTCGGAAGAATACGTCTAGCTGGAAGAGGCGAAGCCGAGTCCATCAAACGTATGAGTCCGAAAAACATTTTGGTCCGTGTGTCATACAATATTTTTTATTCGATTGTAAGAAATTTTTATAAATACTAATCATTTTTTTAATTTAATAATGTCCATCTGATATTTTTTTTTTATTATACCGGGTGTTGAATGACTCGCCGATACATAGGGCAATAGCACGTAAAATCACGTTTTTATATATTCCTGCTTCCCTAATTATTTTAGAGCAAATATGAAAGAGCTAAAAATGATGCAGAACTAAAAATTAGAAATGATAAAAGTATTACATTTCATCATGCTTTCACTTAAAGAACAAAAAAAACTTTTTCCTACTTTTGCGTCTAAAATCGTACTTTACGCTTCACGAATGCACGTCTAAAGTTGGTCATTTCGATCGAATGAAAGTACATAACCAGAAAAAATTGTACATAGGAAAGTATATAAACAAAAAAATTTTACATAGAAACAATATAATCAAAAAAGAAGTACGACATATTTAAAACGAGGCGTGTCTTCAACAACTGTCATACATAACCTAAAAACTCCAAGTAAAATTTATTTAATTTTGCAAAAGGAGGAAAAATTTTGTATGTATCACGACCTAAAAGCGTTTTTAGGCTCTAGATACATAAATAACTATATAAGTTGTTAAAATTTTCATTAATCAGGATAGCAATTTGAATAACAAGCAATAATTTATTTAGTATCGTAGCAACATTAACTCGCTACCCTGATTAACGAAAATTTTAACAACTTCTAAAGTCTTTTTTGCTCTTTCAGTAAAAGCATGATGAAATGTAATAATTTTATCATTTCTATAATTTTTTAATCTGCATCATTTTTAGCTCTTTCATATTTGCTCTAAAACAATTAGGGAAGCAGGAATCTATAAAGACGTGATTTTACGTGCTATTACCCTATGTATCAGTAGGTCATTCAACATCCGGTAAAGGCTGTCAATTAACAAATTTTGCAAGCCGAAAAAACAGTTTTCGTCTTAGGACGCAAAATGTTACCTAGCAACACAGCAAAAGATTTCACGTTGATGAAAAGGTTAACTTCTGGTTCAAATCACTTAACCATAAAATGTCACTTTTTGACACAAGTGAATAAAAATTAAAATTATTAGATCACAAAATTTCTTAACTTTTCTTAAAACGCATTGACCTTGAGATGACAAAAATTCTTGAATTAGGAAAAAATTCTGCCCACTCCCCCTGAAAATCAATGAAATAATGTACTATCCATGTCCTCTCCGTTTCTTCAGAATCCCTAATCTAATATATATTTTTTTCAAAGATCTGAGTTTCTGAATCTGAGGCTGCTTTAATAAATTACATTAAAAGTTCAGTTACAGTTTTGAATCTATTTCTATACTAAAACCACGTCTAGACGTCTAGTGTTACAGCGTTAAAATACTGAACGAAAAGTCCTGGGTTTGAACCCCGGCCCGGACACGCCATACGAAAGCTGATTAAAGCTCTTTAATCAACCTCGGAGTGCAGTTTAAATTGAGTACCTAATTGAGTGCATAACCTATATGGTAATAATATGTTATTAGAAAGGTAGTGCTGACCACATTACCTTCATGCCAAACCAACATTTAACAGCTCCTCCTCCTCCAGTGTTATCAAAAGCTTTAAAAAAGGATCTGTTATTCCATATTAGACTTGTAGTGATATTGTCACTACAGTTTGTATAAACTTTAGCAATTTAAGATTTAAAAATATTGAGGGTACTTTTTAGCTGGTGGTATTGGAGATTTTAGGTTACGTAGAAAATATTGTAAATAGTAAATAGTTCGTAGGTACATAAAACAAGTCGCTACTTAAATAACGCGTGCTCCTAAATTCTTATTCAAAGCCATCCTATATCATCTGGATCTTATACTGAATTTTTCATTACAAATTCTTGAAAGTCATCTGATGCATTTCATAAGGAATTTAGGAACACCCGTATATTTACTTATATGTACATTAGAAATACTTAAATTCATTGCACACTACTACAATAACTTGTATAATTTGAACACAATATTGATTAACTTTGTTTTAGGTTTTCCATGTCTACGAGATGAAAATGGAAGATACATCTGTTTTCGGTGTGGAGCTTCGTACAAGCATAAAGGAACTTTAACTTTGCACGTTCGATGTGAATGTGGTGTCGAACCTCAGTTCGAATGCGGATTTTGTAAACGAAGATTTAAACGTAAAACTCATCTTCGCTCTCATATAGCTGCAAAACATTTATAAAAATTAACGAATAAACCGTAACATAATTTTTTAGTATCAATTAAATACATACTAAAAATAAGTTTTATCTACTTTCATTATGCACTTAATATCAAACTTAAAACAGTGTCGTATGAATTCTAGTAAAACACTAGTACTGTTATGAATATTGATATTTATAAATGACATTTATAAAAATTTAAATTTTAGAATATTTTTTAACTTTTTTCATGAAAGTAGATAAAACACACGCATTTCGTTTCGTAACTTCGCATAAGATGCTATACGATTTTCTCATTTCGTATCATAATATGAAGGTTTACGGAAGTTGTTGCGTAAATATCTATTATGTTTTGATAAACTGTTCTTTAAGGAAAAACAATCGAGTATTTTTCTATACAGAAGTAATAATTTTTAAGAATAATTTACTTCATTCGGCACTCTTACGAAATGCAAGCTTTTGAAAAACCTTTTCCAACGAAAATGGAAAGTTCTTTTCACAGTATTCCGAAAATGTTCATAAACATTTTTGTGTAAAAGGTGGTGGTGTACTTGAGAAATTATAAATTAAAAAACATTTAGAGGCAAAGTTCACAAAAAGGCTTGCGCGCCTATAGATACGTTTCCGTTATAATCTTTCCATTTTATTTGACTTGCAGCCTCGATGAGTATTTTTTGCCTTCTCCAAATATTGTGAAACGAAGTATACCTTACTGATTCTTACGTATGTATTTAACTTTAATTATAATAAAAAAATAGTTGTAGCCTTAAGCCTCGAATAATTTAGGTAAAAACAATAATTTGATTAGTATGATAAGTTGTTATTTAATTTTGCGCATTCGGAAGGGGCATTTTGGAACAAAGGCTGAGGTTACATAATGAATTTATTAATTTGATCCTTAGTATAATTTACGTTTGAGATTTTTAAAATGGTTAAAACTTCTTATTAAATACGTAGTGTTGGATTATGTTTTTAAATTCGTATTAGTATTAGTTTATTGACTTTAATAACACCGGGAAATACTGGGAGACTAATTAACATATCTGTTTAATATGAAATGTATTTTATTTTAGTATTAAGTTAATAAGTATTTTCAATATTTACAGCCAGTACTATAAAACTTGAATGTCAAATAAAAATTAATTTAACCGGTTCAGTTCACAGTTGTTTGCCAATCAAAAAGTTCCGATTTTTGTTTCTAGGACTTATTAATCAAGAAGTTTATTAATTAGTAACCTACTGGCTGTAAATTTATTTCTTTCATGTAGGTAATCCAAACAAAGATGGTTATTTTTCACCAGCATTTTTTTTATAAGTATTTCAATAGATTTAAGTACAGGGTGTTATTTATTAATATTATAAGAAATCTTTTAATTGGTTTATCATTTTACTATAATAAATTTTTGTAACGCTCTATTTAACGTATATTTTAATTTCCTAAAATAGTAAATATCGGTAGATTTTGTTTACACGTGCTCATCACAGTCAATATTTTTAAAACAAAAGTGCAGTCCTTCAAGCTAAAGTCCACTTTACGACTTTTTGGTTTCTACGTTGTTATAAAAAAAGCAATTTCAAAGAACAGTAAATTAGAGAACCAAAATATCTAAATTGAATCGTGTTACGCAACAAGGAGCCAACCCTCAAAATCAAAAAAAAATTGAGATATAATATAATTTCGTGTCTGTGACATGTAGACTGTAGAGCCACCTACTTACTGCACATACTTTGGAACAATTTAGAATACGGAAAAATAGTAATACACCAACCTACACTAAGGCAAACAGAACTTTTAAAACGTGATTATCTCGGTTTGGCAAATATGAGGGTTGGTTCCTTGTTGCGTAACACCATTCAATTACATTGAGCTGTAATAATTACTGTTGGTAGCGAATTACCTCTAAAAGGCTTGGCAATCAAAACCAATTTAAAACGTGTCAGTGTAGGGGTTCACTAACTTTTTCGATAGCGAGCGATATCGTTAAGTAGCGATTGAGGTTATGCTTCGATTTTGTAACTCAACGTTTTCTATTTTTGTGCATAAATATGTATACGCATAGCTACCAAAAATCGTTAATTTATCGCTATTTTCTAGGTATCTTGTGACATATTTATCCTCATAAATCTCTAACTTTTAATTTCAAAATTCATACTAAACGAATTCGCTAGTTATTCGACTTTACTAGACCTCGCTAGCTATCGAATTTAGTTAGTAAATCCAGTTACAGTACTTAGTGGTGAATAGTTTAGTGTGGACAAATGAACAGATTATGCAAGAGAAGATAAAATTTTAACTTTGGGCAGTATCTTTATCATTGACACAGGATACAGGTATTAATAATTGATGTATCTTTACTTTATCTATCTTTAATACTTTTGTAGCTTTTGTACTATTTATGATACCCGTGCCGTGGTGAAAGTAACATATATCCTGTATCATCAGTAATACAATTTACCAGTGTAGGGATTCACTAACTTTTTCGATAGCGAGCGATGTCGTTAACTAGCGATTGAGGTTATGTTTCGATTTTGTAACTCAAAGTTTTCTATTTTTGTGCATAAATAATATGTCTATTACTACCAAAAATCGTTAATTTATCGCTATTTTCTAGGTACCTAACGACACATTTATCCACATAAATCTCGAACTTTTAATTTCAAAATTAATACTAAACGAATTCGGTAGTTAACGACGTCGCTAGCTAGCGAATTTAGTTAGTGAATCCAGATACAGTGCTCAGTGGTGAATAAAAAAAGTTTAGTATGTTGAGTTGGACAGTATCTTTATCATTGACACAAAATTCATACTTAACGAATTCGTTGGTGACAGACGTCGCAAGCTATCGAATTTAGTTAGTGAATCCAGGTACAGTATCAGTAATAATGTCCAAATGCCAAATTCTCATATTTTTTTCCCAAAATCTCGATATCCTCGTAAGTCGTAAGTTTATGTTCTAAACGTTGGATGCATTCACTTGACGTAACAGTTGTGGAGCAGCTACCAAATCGTTCGGTGACTTATCCCTGCTTTGGTAACGAGTGCGGAGCGGTCGACATTTTATCGAGCGCATTTCATTTGTGTTGTGTCGAGCTATCTCGATACCTGTTCACTTAACAAAATTACCGCACGATAGTAGCGCTAGTGATTTACCAGTTGGTAGCTGCTCCACAACTGTTACGTCCGGTGAATGCACCCGTTGTCTACGATCAGAATCTAGCTTCAAACAGCACTGACGTTAAGTCAGTAGGTATTTCTGTTAGAACCATACGGAGTAGGTACGTCACGCTTTCCATCTTTTCTTCGTTTGAGTAGGTAATCTGTATTAGAAACAGAAGTTTATTACGTAACTAAACATTGCTTTTAGATTTATACTAAAACATGTAATATTTTAGGATATCCTATACTGGACGAAGTCGATTTTTCTACACCGAAAATAATTAAAGGAGGTGTGAAATTGAACGGAAAATACGTATGCTCTATTTGTAATAAAGATTACAAACATCGGCCAAATTTAAGCCGGCATATTAAAGATACTCATAAGAAGATATGATATTCTAATCGAAATTGCAGATAAGTTCGACTTAAAAATCCATTGTGAATAATTGACTAATTGTTTAGCAAAAAAAACTAATTTACGTACATTATTATTTATGTGGCATTTGATGTAAGTATAACAAAAATACAGTTTTGAATGAAACAAGAGCAGTTTTAATGTATAAATATTAATTCCAATTCCAAAATTTATTATCTACGGGCTGTTTCTAACTAGCTTAACTAAATGTGCCTTTTTAACATGGGGATCTGGCTATTTGCAGAATTAGAGATCGGTTAAATGGTAAATAATGAACTAAAATCTGAAAACAAAATTTTATCCTTCGGGCCGTTTTTGTGAACATCAACATTGATGAAAATTGATTGAAAACATCAAAAATGCCGTTTTTTAATTTTTTTTTTAGCGTCGTTATACTGAATAAAAAAATACCCCCTACTCTACCAGGAACATATTAGCTTTTTAGTTAATATATGGATCGCGATGGAAGAGTAAATATAGCGGTTTCCGGTCGATTTCTCCAATAAAAATGGTTGCTTATACTCCTACTTATAAGGAAAGATCATGATAACCAATGATAATGTAAACCAAAATGCCGTCGCATTTTCTGCTATAGGCAACGGTTGTAAAAGCCCCTTCCTGATGTTTTATGACCATTGATACAATAGTAGTTGTAGTTACCTATACTTAGGAGTATTTTTCTAAGAATGCGTTTTTGACACTTACCGGAGCAAACCTAAAGTTAGTTAGAAATGTGAAGAGACAATGCAGTTAGGGACTATTTTAATTTGGCATCCCTGTACAGAGTTGTCACATTACAATTTAATTTGTTTGAAATTCAATGTTTTTTAGTTTGATTTGTTGGTATGTGGCAACCCTGCGCTGTCATTATGAAACTTCAAAAACGCATTTTAAAATAAATACTCCCTATATGTATCGTATATATGATTTGAGTGCGATGACAAAATAAAATGGATACAAAAATAAAGGGAGTAGGTATAAAATTTTCAAAATTGCTGCAGTTCTACTCAGAAAATATTTCTGGTAAAATCGGAAGCGTAAAACAATTTCGAGCCTTATTGGATCCTTGCCAAATTGAATTTTGCACGTTAAATCCTCAAACATGTATAGATATACCGATATACGTCAACACTATGTAGAAACATTACAACTTTAATCGTCTAGTTTGTTGTAGGTATAGTTGTTAGTTCACTATGTTAGTTGTTTTACTATGATATGCATTGCCTTTAGAACGAAGTAGATACTACAATATTGTAAAAATGTTGAATTTTTGACTGAGTAAAATATTGATCAATAAATATTAAAAATAACGTATTTGTATTTTTGTTTAAGGTTCCTTCGCTACGGATAATTATGGCTACAAGTGTAAGAAATGTGGAAACGTTTATAAACTTCAGTCTTCTCTTAATAATCATAAGAAATACGTATGTGGAAAGAATCGTTCCTTTTTTTGCATTCATTGCAACCTGGGATACTTTTATAAACATCACTTGCAAAGACATATGAAAGTACATGAACATGAGGTGCTCGCTCCTCTACAAAATTCGTAGATACATGCTATAATGTCGATTTTAGACAATTTTGTATTTACAGAAAATTAATAAATTAGCCATACCAAAACATCGACTGTTTTTAAATCCTATTCAAAAAAATTTACTTACATAACGTTTAATTTCTTAAGAGGGCGATTCCTAACGAATATGCGGAAAAGTTGATATTTAGACATTCCGCTCGTAACCGTTAGCAACTTTAATATACGGATGATAATACTAATAGTCATAATTCCTGTGATAGGATAAGATTAAAATAAGGCAAAGATATATTTGTACACTAGCCCGCAATATTAACGCACCAACCTACATTAAATTAAAAAGATTCCTCAGAATACCTTTCTTATCCAGTTGAGTATGTAGTATCACAGTTAAGAATTTAAACTAAATGCTGAACAAGTTTTTAAGGCTTTAAGTGGTAAAGTAACAAATAATAAATAGCGATAAACAATAGCCTAAAAAACGACGGAAGAATTGGCCAATGAGAATCGCAAAAAAACTATCGCATTATCAAATTTAATTGTTTGTAAATAAGGGCAGTTAATAAAATTCAGAAGTTTCCAACACACAGTTCCATGAATTAAAATTGAAAATTGCAAATAACGTTGAAAAGTAGCAGATTTGTTCAAAATTATCGCAAAATCAACGTTATTTGCAATATTCAATTTGTATTCCTGGAACTATGTGTTGGTAACTTCGAATTTTTATTAACTGGCCTTATTTAAAACGAATTAAATTTGATCATCATACACTTTTTTAGCGATTCTCAATGGTCAATTCTTCCGTCGTTTCTTAGACTATTTATTACTTGTTACTTTACCACTTAAAGCCTTTAAAACCCGTTCGACATTTAGTTTAAATTCTTAACTTTGATACTACATACTCAACTGGATAAAAAAAGTATTATGAGTAATCTTTTTTCTTTAATGTAGGTTGGTGCGCTAATATTGCGGGCTAGTGTATATAGGAAATAAGAGCCTAATTAGTGAGAAAAGTTCAATTGAACTTGATGTAATTAAGAAAACAAGGATATTGAGTAAAAACAACAATCCTCTGTTTTTTTTAAATTACAATTACACCAAGTTGAATTAGACTTTTCCCAGTAATTGGGCTCTTATTTCTTATAACAAATATGTCATTGCCTTCTTTGAACCTTATCCTATCAGGAATTATGACTATTAGTGATGTCAATCTTAAGTCGCTAACGGTTATGAGCGGAATGTCTAAATATCAACTTCCCCGCCCTTTCGTTAGAAACCACCTTCAACAGGGAGAATACGCTGTGATTCTGTACCGATTATGTTGATATTTGGAGGCATTAGACAAGACTTCTTTGAATTGTTTTTGTATAATTTAATTTAAATTAGGGATGATTTAAAATTCCACGTTTATTATTACTTTATTAATTAGAGTTTTTGAAATTTGAAAAAATTGTTCTAGGTAATTAACACTTGTTTTTTAATGAAGCATTCCTTAGTTATAGTCGTAATCAAACTAGCTTTTAATTCGAGTTGCACTAAGAAACGTCAGGTATACGTCGTTGATAATTATATTTGAATTTTACAGCCGACGTTTGTTAGAACATGATATCTTCTTTCATATGCAACTATTAAAGCGAAATAAATATATTTGGCTACGTCAATGTTCCATTTACAGTGTCCGCAAAAAAGTCTGCACCATATGGGATTTTTTTTTATTATGCATGTTTTTCGAAAATAGTTTTTGGCATCATTGTCTGCATGAAATAAAACCAAAAAGGCGCCAAAAATATTAGTTATGTCATTTACGCAACGCTGCCAAATCGTCTTTTGAAAGTTTCGATTGCCTAAAAATGCCCTTATTTTGGCAGCGTTGCGTAAATGACATAACTAATATTTTTGGCGCCTTTTTGGTTTTATTTTATGCAGACATTGATGCCAAAAACTATTTTCGTAAAACATGCATAATAAAAAAAATCCCATATGGTGCAGACTTTTTTGCGGACACTGTATAACAAAATTCCCACCCAAAAGCTAACGTGATTACTAGTATGACTAGTATAAAGAATCGTTATAATTATGTGGTTGACATGTTTATGGGCCATGAAAGTAACTGCTTTTTTTAGTGTTTTTCAAACAACTTTAATTAATAAAGTACATAGATACTAATAAAAGTGGAGTGGAATTTGAAATTACTCCTAACATACCATAATTTAATAATAATAATTTACTGTGGTGTTTAAAATCTTAAAATGAATAATCTACATTGGAGATTGATGATTGATCCTGTATTCCAGTCGTGTTCCCGATTCTATAGTAACGGCGCGTTTAAGTCAATTATGACTCATCGCTCTAAAGTGTAAGCATCAATCTGTTGTAAACGTATGTCCGCTCTTAATACACAATTTCAGAAACGTCAAAATTAATTAAGTTAATTCATTGTTTGTCCGTGGTGGCGACACAGTATGTTGCGATGTACATTTTAAGCGGGAATTTTAAATTAAATAAAGTTGTACATCCAGTTTACTTTATTTTAAGTTTTTCTCTCCGTCCTAAATTATGGAATACATTCCTGGAAACGCTTTAAACGAAGAATGAAAAGCAATCAAAGTGTAATAACAGATTTCCGATCGATTTATCTATTGACAGAAAGTTTAATAGTCAAGATTTTTTGAAAATGTCTGATTCTGACGCCCACGGTGGAATGTAAACCTGTGTTTTAGGACGTAGAGTCGCTCGATGATCAATGATCTAGTATAAATGCTATTTTGCTTATAGACTTACTCAAGGGCGGCAAAAAAGTGAGAAGCAGAGGCACTGGGTTTTGGAACCCAAGAAACCCACATCTTGTCACTGTTAAAACCGACGATAAAAACATCACACGATTAGCAAATCAACAAATTCAACAATTTTAGAAAAAATAATTACTCAGTCGATGCTCACATACACAACTTCATGAGTTTATTATAACATTTTACAGCCCAGTAATCAACCCCTTGATTCGTTAAATTGTGTTAAGTGCAGAGGAATCCAAAGATCTTCTCAGAAGCGCATTGATTAATTTAAATCAATATTTTTGTTTTTGTATAAAATAGTAAAAAGTGCAACCGAAAATGTGCCGAAAATTTTACTTCTGAGAGAAAGCTAGGTAATTTTGAAGAAAACCATCGTCAATAATTTATTGTGTGGCTGTCTATTTCATTCAAAGAAACTTTCCATGTACTATATCGTACCACTTCATTACGTTAAAAATTCTGTGATAAAGAAAAAACTAATTTTTATTAAAAAAACTGATTTAAATTTAACTGACATAACATAACCTCAAAACATCCAACTGACATCTAATAAAAGTCTGAAATGCTCGACATACGTTTTTATCTACCATATAGTTTATACACCAGACGTATGTTTTTATATACGTCTTTTTTTATTACAATATTAGACAAAGAAAAAATATTTTATACCGACATTTCTTATAACATACTGCGATGCGTCATAATTGACTTAATCCTGTGGCGGGACTATATCATGTTGTTAGCTCAATGGTGGATGCAGTCAGTGGTTTTTGGTTTTATAACTCTGTGGAATTGACATCATGACATCGATCCACTCGATTGCAATCTAACCTCACTTTTCAGTCACGTCTGTATTTTTGTGTTGTTTTTTAAATAAATTACTCGCATTGATTTATTCTACAATAATTATTTTTAAGTATGTTTAAAGGAGCATTAGCTTTGATTAAAGAATATGACACTGATAGTTCTGAAGACGAATTGGTTGAAAATAATATAACTATTAAACGTAAGCTACAAGAAGATGAAAGTAATAAGCCGAAGAAGCGGATAAAAACTAGGTAATTTTTTTTATAATTTACTAATTACTGGGATTATAGAAAAATAAGTTGTAGATTACCAGTTCCAGATATTCAAATGGGCTCTATGGAGTTGGAGGACCTGTCGATAACGCAAGATTGTACAATACACAATGGACGAATCAGATCATTTCCACATGAAAGAGGAAACTGGGCGACTTTCATTTATATACCTTGTAAGTCAATTTTAAGTTTATTATAAAATCTTTCAACTTGAATCCTATTTTTAGATGAAGCGCCAGACTCTATCGAAGCCATTAGTGATATTTTATGTAATAATTTAAGGCAATTTAACGTACAACTCGTAGATCATTATCATATTTCTTTAACAAAAACGGTGGTGCTAAAACATCATTGGATCGAAATATTTTTTAATTCCGTTAAAGGCAAAATTTCTTTTATAAAGAGGTAAGTTATTTTTTTATAAATCATTCATTAAATTCAACAAAGGATTAGTTTTATTACAGTATTTGATAATCTTAATGTGTACTGCAACGAAGAAAAAACGAGAACGTTTATTGGATTAGATATAAAAAGTGGATACGATACACTTCTACGATTAGTTCAACAATTAGACATGTGTTTAGATGAATTTCAATTACCCCTTTATTATGACGTATGAAACAGAAATCGTGATTTACTTTTTAATTAATACTTGTTCTTTTTAGAATCCGAGCTTTCATTTAAGTTTAGCATGGTGTAATGGTGACAAAGAGTCTGATATTCGCAATTTATTACCACATTTACAGTTTTGTATCGAAAAAGAAGTCTCAGACTATGTAGATAAAAACTTGTACAATTATGTTACTTGTATAAACGCTAAATGTGGTAACAAGTGCTTTTCTTTTAATTTATGTTGATCATAAATTGATAATTCTGTGTACAAAGTTTTTTTTATTGAAATAAAACAGAAAATTAAGCAATAAAATAAAAAAGATTGTAAAATAGTATATTAAATCACGTACATACAGAGTATTTTAAAAGTCACATTTAATAAGCTACAAAATAATGTGGCATTAATCTAAATATAATAGGTACGAAAATTACTTCAAATCATAGCAAAAGTGGTAATCTGGAGGATCCGGTGGAATTGGTGGAGGGTCTTGAGGAACAGTTACACCCTCGGCATCTAATAATCGCAGTTTAATTTCCATCGATAATAAAGTATCCAGGTCTTTCTCGGTTTCTCTATTTTGCATTCGTTGTCCTAAAAGCGAATTTATTCCGTCAGTCCAATAAGCTAAGGTTAATTCATCCGGTGCTACACAATCTAAAGATTGCAGATCGACTCCTTCTAAAGCTAACGAAAATGCAAGATGATGAGATGACTTACGCCCTCGCATGTGTGGACAATCACGTCCTACTAACAATGCTCTTATGTCCGATACAGCTAGTTTTGAACCTAATTCTTCAATAGACGGTGCACTTTTTTCGTCACAATCTCCATAATGTAATACTTTGTTATTTGGAGAAAGGCGCATGTACCAAAATTTGTCTTTAATTCTTTGTCCACGAGCAGAATACTTGGTAAATCGTGTGCCTTCGATTAAAAAGGCTAAACGTTGTTGCTTAATTAATGACAAAATCTCTGGAGTAATTTGTTCTCGTAATTCAACGATAGGTCGTGCATGAGATTCCCATTCCTCTCTTGACGTACGCTCTTGTTGCCATAAAGCTGTAATTTCGCTGTACGTTAAAACTTGTAAACGTGCCTTCAGCTGATCTAAAGATGGTGGTAATACAGCAAGTGCTCGCACAATTTGTTCTCTTACTACACTTGCTACTTTTCCAAAATCTTCAGCAGTTGCTCTCATCTCTTTCCAAGTTTTGTTTAAAAGCATGATACATATACAAAAGCACTCTTCAAATGGATGATCGTGAGTGAAAAAGAGTGGTTGAAATGACTGACCCTGTTCAGACGGAGTTTCTCCTATTGCTAACAAATCGCAAAATATTCTAACTAGTTCAACACTAGCGCGGCCAAATGGACATTCGTGCTCATCGGCACGGCAACTATTTTCCAAAACTAATTTTGTGTAACTATCAGGATATGTTCTAGCAAAATAAACCATACAATCCAGAGCTAATAAGCCTGGAGGCGTTTCTATAAAGTCAAGAGCAGGGTTTATATCATTTTTGAATCCCAATTTCTTGTAATCTCGAGTGAAACCTGTTGGACCACGCTGACCTCCTGGTGCTTCTCCATCAAAAGCTATACGGCGAAGCTCTTTAATTTTCTCGTGACCATCTTGATCCTAAAATTGATATTTTACATTTAGAAAAAATATAAGTATTAAAAAAAATTATGAAAGGAACGCGTTCAGAAATGCTTTCTAAATAAGCTTTTGTTCCTAAAAATTAGTTTTTCAAGTTGTGATTACAAGCTACAATGGTCATACTATTAACAAAGTCATTTCTGAACTTAAGGAACGTGTATGTATCTTTTTCAAATTTTTTATGCATACAAAAACAGTTTTACTAATAAAAAAAACCTAAATTATTACCTGTGGATCCATTTTGGTCATCATACGCTGTTCGAATAATCCCAAAGTAAGTGTTTGAAGAACATACAACTGATGAGCCATTTCGGCTCCTTCTGCAGCACCAGTTTGTAATATGTTATTTTGAATTGCAGTTCTTACTTGTTTTGAAGCTAATGTTGCTGCTACGCTACGTCGTTTCACAACATCGGCTTTTAAAAGAAGTGCATTAATTAAGGCTACAGTGTTTTGCTGCACAACTGGGGTGGCTTGTAGATGTGTTATTAACGACGACACAGGTACTTCTCTTTCCACTTGTCCGTAACCTTCGCTACTATTCAAAACAACATTTTCTAAAATAGATAATGCAGCTTGTGTAACTTGACATTCTTGAGAAGTGTTAACTAATCCAGCCACACGGCTAATAAAATTGCCTTCCAGGATATCCCAAGAAACAATACCGTGCTCCATTAATTCTACAAATGAGAGTAAAGTATGTGCTAAAATATTTCCTTTACATTTGCCTCCTTCAATTTGTTTAATAATTAATGATAGTCCCTGTTTGTTAATAAAATCTAAAGCAAAAGTCATGTCAGCACTCAAATTCGATAACTTTTGTAACGCTAAAGTTTTCTCTTCTGCACTGCCCGCATTTAGTTTATATAAAATATCTTGTGCAGTTTTGGAAGGAGAGTACAGTAGGCGTAAAACAGATCCATTTTTAATTTCGTTTCGATTTTTTTCAGTTATATAATTACGATTGTTATTTTCATTAAATTGTAAAGCATACTGATCTGGATCAGTGAGAGTCCATCCATTGCATAGTTCTTGAATAATACCAGAAAGAGGTTGTTTTTGATTAAATTCTATTAACTGTGGAACTTGATCGGTCATTTCCACAGCAATCTTTACTATATTAGAATCTTTCATGGCGGGCATTTTCTTTTTTCTTCACTATGCTATAATTAATTACTAAGATATTCCTATCAGTTTCCAAAAAAATCTAATACTGACTACCTACGTTGAGATTCTTTATTGCAAGATTGTTTCACTAGGAATCGCGACACACCCATATTAATTGTAGTCACTTCCATAAACAACTATGCAATTAGTGCTTACACTGAGAATAAACACCTTTTTTATTTTACTTAAATAATGTCAATTTTTTCTACATTTCTTGACTGTGGTTTATAAGTTTTTTAAACTCGCAGAAGTTACTAATCTGCGATAGCATTGATCAAGTTGATCAATAATAAACACCTGTCAGTGTCAACTTTAGGTCGATTGACACTTGTTCTAAATACGAAAACATTTGTACATAAACAGAAAACATTTTAGTAAACGTTACTAACTTTAACTATCCACCGACTAGATGGCGCTATTATCGCTTGCAGAGCAGAAGGAAGAAAGCTTTCGCTTCGCTTATTGAACTTCGTAGTAAAACAAATCTGCTGAAAAACTCAAATTATAAATAAATTTAAACTATCTGCATATCAATTCATATGGAATTATTATTATTATTATTAATTAATTAACGGAACGTTAATTAAATAATGTTTGTCGCGACTGTAGCACCAGCTGATGCCACTTTAAGGAACTTTCATGATGCATGCATTTTAGCAAAGTCTCTCAAATCGGTTAAAATTGACAGATTCTGAAATTATAATACTCTGTTGAAGAAAAATATTTTTTTTAAATAATGTTAACATTGTTAAAAAATATACGGCATGTGGTAAGTTGCAAACTTTTATTAAATCGAATTCCATATAAACACATTAATTTATTATGTAACATTCAAATTACATTCTAGCTGCCAAAAGGAGTAATACGTTCGATATCGACAACACCACATTTACAACACGATAGCTTATATGTTCATCGCGACACACCTGACGACAATCCTGATACTTGTTTCAGCTTTTCACCAGCCAATTTAAAAGTAATTAGATCGTTTTTAAACCGAATACAAATGTTGTAGTAATAATCAATTTTAAGCGTGCTGAAGCAATATTAAGTATATATCCCGAAGGCCACAAAAGAGCTGCTATGATTCCCTTGTTAGATTTAGCACAACGACAACATGGATGGTTACCACTTACTGCTATGCATGCAGTAGCCGACATGTTGAATCTACCAAGAATGAGGGTTTATGAAGTTGCTACTTTTTACACAATGTTCATAAGGTATTATTAATTGTTTCTATCTTAATTCCAGTATAAAATATAATAAATATTATGCAGAAAACCGATAGGAAAATATCATGTACAAATTTGTACAACTACGCCTTGCTGGTTACGAGGTTCTGATGAGATTTTAAAAACAATTAAATGTAATTTGGGTATAGACGTTGGTGGTACAACACCAGACAAAATGTTTAGTCTCTCCGAAGTGGAATGTTTAGGAGCATGTGTGAATGCACCAATGGTACAAATTAATGATGATTATTTTGTACGTAGCATCTAATCTACATTTAATATTTTATATTAGAGATCTAATTGTAGGAAGACTTAACAAGTGATGATACAAATGAAATTTTAGATGATCTTAAATGTGGAAAAAGACCTAGAGCCGGTCCAAGGTATTTTATTAGAAAATTTTATTATTTTATAATTAATCTTTACTTGTAGAAGTGGAAGATATGCTTCTGAACCAATTGGTGAACCAACATCTTTAATTTGTGAGCCACCAGGTCCTGGTTTTAAATGTCGATGCGACTTGTAATGAAATACTTTGTAATTAAAAATTTTAAATTCTTGTATTATAAATAATAGAATTATTTCTTATGTTTTTGTGTGAAGATATTTCCAACAGTTTAATTTATTAAATGGTTATAGCTCTTTTGAAAGAGCTTTTATTACAAAAAAAAATGTATTCAAATACTTTTTTATACTTTATTCTGAATAATATTCATACACTTACAACCATTTACTATTCTATAAATTCGGTGGTTCCTTTTTGTATTCATTAACATGAACATAAAAAAATTTGAAGTATTTAACGTTTGCGCCATAATTCTAACAACCACAATCCAGAAAAGTTCTAATACTGAAAGTTACATAAATTCACAACATACTAAAAGAACTAATGACCTTTTGTAATCTAAACCATGTATCAAAATTAGAAAAAAAGGCAAATGGTGAGATACATCGCTGCACATTTATAAATTAAAACATTGTGCAAATTGAAAAAATTAAGAATGAAGTAGCAGTGCCAACGTATTGTTTTAACAGCAAAATATCTTTGTCTGGATTAGGCTAATTGGAATTTCAGTCAAGCTTTAATTGGCTATGCAGATTTATGTGATGAATAATTTTTTGATTACCTCAAGATCGAATTTTGTTTGTATTTTTGCTTTGATTTATAAATATAGTTTCAAAATTTTGCGTAAAGTTACATTTTTATATACAAGTTTGTACTATTTAAAATTTTTATCATTCACATCACTACATAAATAAAAAGTAGAAGGTGGAGTCAGAATCTTAATTTTCATTTAATAAACTGAAATCGATGAACAAAAGTAACTTTTGCCACTGGTTTTGTTTCATCGATCCCAAACTTCCACTAGAATATTTTCTAGATCTATCTGATCGAGAAATACATTTTTTAAATTTACTTTAGAACCCAATCAACTAAATTTCACAAATATATTGCACATTCAAAATTTATTCCATTAAGCTTTTCCTACTATTGTGTTAAGTCTTACCACTTTTTATAATACACTTCTAGCATCCAGTTTATTACAAATAGGACTACATTAATCGATTATTAAAGCAACAAAACTATTATTCTATCTTAACATTACACATCAAATTAATTTTTCTTCTAATAATTTGTTTAAAACTTGAATTTTTTCAATCAGATAGTCTAACCTTTGAACTTAAGCCACCTCTTCATTAAATACATAATTGTTTTCCAAGCTTTGTTAATCGATACAATAAATACCCTTTTAAATTTAATCAGAGCAATTGCGTTACAAATCAAATTTAATTTCTTCCAAATTACAAGTACCACTAATGCACAACAGGACATTTTAACATTTTTATTAAAGAATTATGTAAAAATTGTAACAGATCAAAGTATTGAGAAACCTAAGCATTGATATATTAATGATAATCTGTACTGCATACCATTACTTGGTCTCCTCGAGCTTGTTTTAGTTTTGATCCTTGTGCAGATTTACTGAATGAATTTGCATTCACTTAATAACCTTATCGAGTACATAAAATACATTAAACACTACTTAATACATTCTTTTATTTTTAATTTATAGTGGCTTTAGTTTCTCAAATCAAAATTCTATAAAATAAAATAAACTTAGTCTTCTGATACCAAACTTGACATCTTGACAAAATATATTATAACTTTTAAATGTAAAAATAATGACGAATAATAGTTACAGACTATTTTTCGTCAACATGTTTTAACTTAAGCAATATTAAACAAAATTAATTATTATACTGAGATGACCGAGATTTCCCACATAAAATTAAATTGTCGTAAATAAAAACATTACTTTTGAGAAAAACACTAAATTGAAAATTTTTAGAATTAGAAATAGCAATTTCTATAATAGTAAATTCATTTCAACAATGAATTATGTACTAAAACTGTTAATATTTAATTAAAATAAAGATTTTTGAATAATTTTTCCTTATTTTCATGAAAATTATTACTATAAGTGCAAAGTTAAAATAAGGTGGTTTTTATTCTACAAAATATTGTATTCAATGTTTTTTCTAAAATAATTCGAGCGCTGTTATTTGCAACTATTTAGTTTTGAATGGTATGTCTCAAACTTTAGTCAACTTTAGTATAAGATATAATACAAGAACCAACTAACGCAATTACTTCATCTTTATTACTCGGCATCGTGGTATTGAATCCTAAAATTAAAAAATATATATCAAATTAAACAAACGTGTTATTAAACTACGAACCTCTGTTTTCCACTTAAACGTCTGCTTAATCTACGAGCACCACCACCTTCGTACATTCTCAAAGTCAATCTTGCAGTTTGAGTGGGGTTAACGCGCAAATCTTTAGCCTCCCATTGTTTGGCCTCTTCTACTTTAGCCATAAACTTTTTAATGAGATCGGAACAAACCAAATTTTCTTCGGGTTCCCAACTATCTTGAGAATTAGGATAACCTTTCCAAGACACTAGAAACTCTCTCTGACCGTTCTTTCTAAAATACACATCCAAAATGCGATCAACTTCAAACTCGTCGTTAGAATCCCAATCTACTTCTTCCTCCTTAGGTTTTGATTTTGATTTAATACTATGTTTGGATTTCTTATTTTTATCTTTCTTTTTATCATTTTCTTTTGACTTGCTACTCTTCTTAGTCTTCTTTTGTCCCTCACCTGTTTCATTTTCATTTTGTGTGGCTTTGAATTGTTTTATTAATTCTGCACAATTCAAAGTCGACTCTGGTTCCCAAGTGTCGCTGTCAGACTCATACCCTTTCCATCGTATTAGATAGTGTTTAACGCCTCGTACCGTTTTTTCTCCTAAGACTTCTTCAACCTAAAGAAATATTACATTAGAGTTCAACAATACTCTGTTGTAAAAAGTACTACTAGAAAGAGTAGAAGTTTTGAGAACATCGCTAGAACTATGCATTGTAATCTTTCCCGCCTAATTGATTATGTAACAGCAATGATATAATAATAACTAAAGTACTAGATATGCTGTAGACAGAGTCCAACTGACCGGACCGTCCAAGTAAGATAGAAAAGCGCCAGGCAAGAAACTGCTAGTCGGGACACGTGATGTAGGGATAAATCCCTTCGTCACGTGGTACAAAATACTACTGCGAGCTTACTCATACATGCGTTCGCTATGTTTCAATTGTCTCTCTCTAGTGGTCCTGGTCAATCCGCATTCAACTCAGCATATGGTACGGTGCATCTAGTTAGTATTATTATATCTTTGTGTAAACAGTTACCAAATGTGTTTTCTTTAAAAAAATGTTCTTATTGTTTAAAAACGCAATACACGATTTCTAAATATTTATACTTAAAACTTACTTCATAATTTGTTTCTTCCTCATCTTCTTCTTCTCCTTCTCCTTCATCATTTCCTTCTTTTTCTTTATCTTGTTCCTCTTCAGCATCTGAGTCTGTTTTAGAATTTTTCTTGGAAAAAGAAACTGATTTACGTTTATCAGATTTTTTCTTTTTTGCTTCAGGTTCAGAATCTTGTTCTTGTGATTCTAAACTTTCTTCGTCATTTTTGGAATTTGTATCATTATTCCCCACACTTTCATTATCGTTTTCACTATCTTGATCTTTTTCGTGCTTCTTGCTTCTTCTCTTCATCTTCATCTTCCTCATTAGACTTAAAACATAATTAAATTAATTTTTAAAATACATATCAAGCGCTTTTTGGCAAAACATTTTAATAAATTCTCAATATGATAAATGTTTATTAAAAGATATAAATTAAAATGCCGTAATGTAAAATGTGATAGGTATTAGTACGATTTGTTTTGTCATAAGAGCGTGAAGTGTTTTTTATGAAGCTCTACAACTCTAACCATGAAAAAATTGACAAATTTTTAGTACTGTAAATGTGGTTAAAGTAAAGATTTTGTTTGTCGTTATACGTATACATACATTTGAGTTGTGGACGTAGAAAACTGACCAAATATTTTGTTTGATTGAACTTAATTAAAGGACGCTTCCTTTACCAAATTTCTACAAATAAATAATACATTACTAAATGTTACTCTCTGTATGATACAGACTTCTTTCTTATCATTTATGGATAAATTTACAAAGAATCACTCGATCCCCTTTAAAATAGTAATACATCCTAAAGAATCAGAGGAAATCATGAAAACACAATATCAATGATTATACAAATAGCTCTAAATCTCATACACAACATGAAGAGATGAAGACCTTAGCATAAATTCAAGTTATGATACCGATCACTACAAAATGGGCTTAAAATTTTTGTGCTCAAACTTGGCTCAAAATTGAGTGGGAATCATTAGAGATTAAAACGTTACTTGGAATATTCATCTAAAAATAACCCTCAAGATCTACAGTTGCATATCAACAACTTAGAGACTAGGCTAAAGATGATCTACTGATTATACATGTACAATGCACAAATCAGAGATCACTCCAAGTTGGACATTAACTGCAGTGGCTTCATATAAGGGGCACTATGAACACTTCAACTGTAGAAAGTACTTTTGAATATGCTTTCTCTATATCCATTCATAAAGAGAGACCAAGAGAGTCTGAGACTGTGAGGAAGACCTGGTTTAAATGCACGCCCTACAGTTGTGTACCTTCCTAGAGAATGCTCACAAGGGATTCAAAGAAACAATAACTTTTAAGTTCTGTCAGCCGAATCATAAAGCAACTAACCAAACACAACAAGGTCACCTTGATATATGTTCCGGAGTATTGGGGTACTAGAAACTTGCCTAGAAATTGCCTAGTATAGGGTCTGAAGCGTTTTGCGGCAAAGAGAAAAAGAACAATTGATCTGTGGCGGTGATAAAAGACCCATGGTAGATTTACTTTAATCTAATCTAAGGCCACCATATACGCCATCCAGTATGGGAAAGAATACTCTTATTGGGAGTTCTTATAACTCAAAACACTAAAAAATGCCCAAAAACTGAAGTACAGTAATGTCCGCCTATAACGAACCCGGTTGTAGCGAACTCTTGGTTATAACGAACTTTTTTTACTACAACTGCAACTAATTTACTACAACTGCGTTTTTATTATTTTATCACTTATAACGAACCTTGGATATAACGATCTGATTTTATTGGTCCCTTGAAGTTCGTTATAAGCGGACATTACTGTATTTTCAAACAATTAAACACCTCCTAAGCATCCACAACTACGTTCCAATTTTTCTTAGAAATATTATCCAAGTGCACTTGGCAAAATGTTGTTATTTACCTTCATAAATTTTAATTTTTCCCTGTAAGTACAATCTGTCGAAAAATAAAATTAAATCGCAATAGGCCGTATACTTATTTCGCGCAACTTCATAATAAAACGATTTTGAATAAATATACAAGATTTCAAATAAGCGGCGATTCAGTAATGCACCGATGACGAGTTAGTAACTTTTCTTCCGCTTTAAAATTAATAAATAAACGTTGTAAAAGAACCAAAATAGCTACTCGACGATTTTTCACACACTAATTTACATCAACTTAACATAATTTTAAAATTAGTACCTTACCGTTATAATATTTTAAAAATGAGAATGCTTGATAACACTTTACGAACCCAGCAAAAACGACGCGAAGCCACAGTTCAAGTCTGCAGTGCCAACATTACAAAACGAAAACAAATCATAACAACACAGAAAATTTAGGTTGGTAAAAGCCGGCACGGCCAGTAAGCCGGGTGGAGAGTTAACACACCCGGCACGGTTTCGCAATACTGAAATGAGAGGGAAAAGGGAAACGAACACTAATCAACATACATGCGATAACCTAACAAAAGCCTAACGAAAACTACAGGGAAACATCAAAAAAATACAATGTAGAAATGAGAAATTGAATGAGATACGTCAAAAACTTACTCTTATTGCGTTTTTCGACCCAAATCTTTTCTCCGCGGTATTTGAAATTTTAACGCCTCACTTTTACAACTGCAACAAGCCCAAACAAGCCCAGTTTTCCAGTTGTGAACTTGTAGAGTGAGAGAACTAAAGAGAGAGTAAACTGGTATGGTACGCAAGGCATATATAGCCAATAGCCTCAGACTTTTACCATATTTTTAAGAATACTCATTATTTATCTGAGTTATTTATTTGGTATCAATGTCCAACATTCAAATTAAATGCCTTCACGATTTCTTTCAAGAGCTACGCATATGGGATTAATTTAAGTATGTTAAGATATTTTGGAGGTCCCAAACAGAGGGTGTGTGTAATTTGTTATCATGGTAGCTATCAATTTCTGATTTGGTTTTTATTTTCCTGATTCTCATCAATTCTCATTCTATTTCTATTCATGAATTATGAATAATCGTTTCGCTATGTTCTGTACTTACAGCTCATTTTGTTATGGTATGATATACGTATTATATTATGGCTGCAGTATCATCAAGATTCATCGTTTATTTAAAAATATTACTTGTTTGTCTATTATCTTGCTTGTTACCGTTTCAGTATTGAAGTGTTTCTAAATTGAAGGAAAAATTTTCACAATAAGAGTTTTTTAAATATTTTTTTTCCTAAAGTTATTTAAGCATGTGCACATAATTCTAAAAGTAGGAAAAATGAGACACCAATGACACCATATAGCGTGCTGGATAGAAAAGTTAAAATTATCTAAAGAAAAGGTAAAGTCGGAAACTTATGAGAACAATTAATAGAGCGGAGTCAATGCGCTATAACGAAAATGTGTCTGGTAACATCTGGTCGCATCAATTTTAGAGATATAGAGAAAGAGCACTTGCTCTCTCCATCTGTACTACCAAGATATTGGCTCCACCCTATTGTTCTCATAAGTTCGGACTATACCTACATATATAGATGGAAATTATAACATGTTGACCGGAGGAGCCAAAATCTTGCGTAGAACATTTGGAAAGAGGGAGTAGATACTTTCTTTGTTCTCTCTATTTATCGCTAAAATTGATGCGACGAGATACGACCAGACACATTTTTGTTCTGATACACTGGCTCCGCCCGATCAATACCTTATAATGTTATAATTTCCATCTACATTATACATTTTCGATACCTACGTCAGGGAAGCTGTACTAAGAAAAAATATGACAATATGACAAAGATATACTCGTGATGGTCTTTTGATGTGGTATGATAGCGCAACATTATCGACCGATCAGGTATGGTGTGATAGACTTGAAAATTTACGAAAAGAATAGGGCGTAGCCAATATCTTGCGTAGTACAGATGGAGGGAGCGAGTGCTCTCTCTCTCTCTATTTCTAAAATTGATGCGACCAGGTGTTATAGGGATTGCCAAATGTAAGCGACCTTATATGCACAAAAGAGCAACTGAGAAAGCTGTAGAAAAAGATGCTCAAAAATTATTTTCACAATTGTTTTGTAGTACACAATTTTGCTTTCTGCGCAGGTCGCTTACATTTGGTAATCCCTATACCAGACACATTTTCGTTATAGGGCATTGGCTCCGCCCTATTCTTTTCGTAAATTTCTACCTATAGTATGTATAATATGAGCCGAACTGAGCATAGTCGATAGTCATTACAGTTAAAAGAGACCCGCCATGTTGGTTATGGCTTAAACTGGATGATTTGAAAATTAATTTAAAATTTTGGGATACACGCCTTGGACATAATATCTAAAGTGGGGCGTCATTCGCATGTACAGAATTTGTAAAGCGGGAAACTATTGTTGGCAATACTTTGTAACAAACCAGGTTCATATCGGAATTGGATTTTAATCCATTTTTCAATGGAAGAAGCTACGACTTTAGATTTGAAGGAACGGCAGACAATGATTGACTGGCACTGAGTAAAAAGAGGTAGAGGAGAATAGATAATATGATAGGTGATTATGACAACACACATAAGTCTTTTTTTACTAAACCCTGAATATTTAGAGGCGAAATGTTTTTGGGAACTAAGCGCCAAATTAAATTGAAATATGATTTTTTAAATCCAAACGTTAGATGCATTCTAATGTTACTTCCCTTGCCTTTTCGATGAAGGCACTTGTAATAACACAGAACCAGTTTTTTGTGTCTTCCCTATAGAAGGCTCGAGTCTGACTATTGTAATAATAAGTCAACTTTTCACGGTTGTCACACTTTTATACTGCTCTTCATTCATTAATCTCGAACCGATGCCAGTCCAAACTTTACTTTTATCCGAATGAATACATGACTATAATGACTCGGTGCCAACTCTGGGACACAAAAACTGCTTCAGAAGTGCAGATGAGAGCAGGCGCGGACTGACTATACTTTTCATGGGGCCCAGATATTCCTAAGGTGATCAATGTTATATTTGAATTACTAGTCTTACTTGACATTTTTGTAAAGGCTCACCTTGTATAAATCTGAAAATGCCAGAATTTTTTATTTATTAATTTCGAGAGAAAGCTCGGATTTGTCGTAACTTCCGGGACGCTGTAGCGCTTCTTGCCAGTACGCGCCTGGATGGGAGTTACTTTAAAGCTCAGACTTCGCACTTAGTAATTTACCAGTTCCGTTTATTTGAATAAAAGTAGGAATTATTGATTTTTGTAGGATGTCAGGGGGCTGAGGAACAAATTACAGTTGTTTGCAAGTACTATTAATTATCAATTTATATTTGAAAAAGTTTGCATGTACCTATTCCTTACATTTTTGCAGATGAGACAAGCCATTTGCAACAGAGCAACAAATTTTATATGTTATGATTCAAAAACTGTTTTTGATTTGGACTTATTTCACACCCCTGTTTTTGCCCCAGAGCAGCAACTAAAAGAATTCGCTGGTGAGAAGTCGATTACCCCACTATCTTAAAGACCATTATGTAGGGTCTACTTAAGTGATCATGTGATCATCTGACAAGCATCCAAGAGAAATATTAAAGCTTGATTCACATGCATTCGTTATCAACGATCCGAAAGTATTGTTGGTGGTCTCACCACGTTGATTTTAATTAATTTGACCAATAGCAGTGTACTTTTGGATCATCGTATTTCGGATGCATGGAACGACCGGGTATTACACACAGGCAAATGAGATGATTTGGGCCACCTGCCTAGTTATAAAATTACGACTCCGTCTTTGCTACAGAAAACCAAGACGAGACAAGACCAATTTCGTTTAGTCTTGGTCTTGGTATGGAATAATTGCAATTTTTAACAAATCCCAATCTAAAATTTGTATTTCATAATGAATTATCTTTTTTCATGCGTTTTATGAGATCATTTTCTAGTAAAATCACTAACCAAGATAAAGACTCTGTTCAAGACTCGAGTCTTGCAGTTAATGTTGGTCTTGTATTCAAAACACTGTTCAAAACGGATTTTGAAATTTCAAGTTTTTTTCAGTAGCCAGTTTTTTACATCAAATTCAAATTACCGCTTTTAGGGTGTGTAGCGATAACAGCGCCACCTAATCAAGGAGATATATCAGTCAATTATTTACTAACGGTGGAACAGTTTATCTACCGTTCACCGTTTGACTGAAATATTACTGAAACGACTGGAACGACTGAAACCACGACTGAAACTGAAAATTATATGTCATCGAGCATCGAGATTAGAAGAGTTGAAACTGAAAAGAAATCAATTTTACCAATTTTTATGCTATTGTAATACCAACTGTAATGTCCCAATTCTAGTGTAAACCTCGGAAGTGCTTGTGCACAAACCAAACAAGCAAAACAATACAAAATACAATAATGAATTAAAGCAAGTACATAAATTTACGCACATCTTAACTGGTAACTTCTGCAGAAAAGATTATGATAAGAAATTGATTTAGTGATTAAATTATGCCTATTGTTGAGTGGAATCCGTTAGCACAGTTTTATTTGTATAACGACGATTTTTCGAAAGAAATCTACTGTCTGTGTAGCCGAGTTTTTACGTGGTAAGTGCATTACTCGAACAAATAGGTTAAAATTCGCATAAGTATGTAATAAGTCGCGCATTTGAAATTATTTTTGCTACGGTTAGTTTTAAATAGGATTACAAACATAGTGAAATTAACGAAATATTAAGTGGTGCTTTTGTGAAAAATGCAGCAATTTGGTTAAAAGAGTTACTATAATTTCAAAAATATGAATAAACTTGGTTTTTAAAATGGGCGAATCTTCCAGTACCAAACCACCCAACATCAACGACTTTTGTATAATTAAACCAATTAGCCGTGGAGCTTTTGGGAAAGTTTTCTTAGGTTACAAAAAGACAAATTTAGATGTGATGTACGCTATTAAGGTTATGAAGAAAACCGAAATGGTTAACAAGAATATGGCATCTCAAGTTGTTAACGAAAGAAACGCATTAGCTTTAACTAATTGTCCATTTTGTGTTCATTTATACTACTCTCTTCAAACCTCAACGTCCATATATTTAGTTATGGAATACATGGTCGGAGGTGATTTAAAGTCTTTATTGAGTGTTTATGGATTCTTCGATGAAGCAATGGCCACATTTTATATTTCTGAAATGTGCTTAGCATTACAATATTTACATAACCATAACGTCATACATCGTGACATTAAGCCGGACAATATGCTTTTATCTCGTGAAGGACATGTAAAGCTTACCGATTTTGGTTTATCGAGAGTTCAAATAGAGCGAGATTTAGAAGTGGCGGATTTTAAAAATTGGACTCCAAATTTGTATTTAAGAACGCCTGGTCAACTTCTTAGTTTAACTTCTCATTTAAGTTTTGGTTCGGGGAATGGTCATAGCACAAATTTAAGTAATAACGGTCCAGAATCGAGAATGGAAAGTCCTTCAGTTTCTTTTATGTCAAAAGCGCAAAGGTCTGACATGGCAAACAGCGTTCCTAATTCTTCTAATATCTCTGGGATTGCACCGTTTTTATCTGCAGAAGCAATATCGATACCTTGTGAGTCTGCCTCTTCGTATTATACTTGCTCGCATTGTGGCAGTTCTGAAGAGAACGAGAATACGAGCACGTCTTGTGCGAGTTCTCCTATCAGTCGAAGAGTAATCGGCCGTTGTTGTGTTCTCAATGTACGAGGTGATCGTAAAAGAAAATATCAATCGACTTCGCCAGAAAGTAGGAAAATGTATTTGCGCACAGGATTAACAGGAGAAATGGAAATACTTCGTGTTAATGGGACACCTTTAAAAGGAATAACATTTAGCACACCCGTATCTGCACAGAAACCTAGTAAGATATTATTTACATTTAACTTAATTAGTAATTAAATTTACCTAATTTTATAACATTTAGATAAACATAAAATGACGCGTTTTGAGCTTTCTACTTTGAAAGTAGAAACAGAAGTGGAAAAACGAGTTCAATCGAACGTCAACGACAATACCGAAGAAAATAATCTAAATTTTGTTAGTCCAGTTCAATCTAGTAGTACACCAAAAACTCCGAGAACGCCATATCGAACACCAAAATCTGTACGTCGAGGCCATTGGAGTTCCGAACAACGTATATTAGGAACTCCCGATTATTTAGCTCCAGAATTGCTTTTGTATAAAGGTCACAGCTTTGCTGTAGATTGGTGGGCATTAGGAGTATGTTTTTATGAGTTCGTTACTGGGATACCCCCTTTCAATGATGTAACACCTCAGAAAGTGTTTCAAAATATATTGGAACGTAATATAGAATGGCCAACCGAAGACGAAGCTTTGTCGGATGATATTGTAGAAAGTATCGAGAAATTTTTAACATCAGATCCCGATACTAGGCCAAATGCTACCGAAGCAATGAAGATGAAAGTATTTACAAATATAGATTGGGACAATCTCTTATCGACTAAACCTCCATTTATACCTGATCCCTGTGATTTAACGGATACCGGATATTTTCAAGCTCGAAATGAACTATTAAATTTTAATATATCAAACTTTGAATTGTAATTATATTTTCGTTTTTTTTTAATTTGTTATAATGGAACTGCTAACTTGTTAAGAAAACATTTTATTTTTATAAAGAATATTAAAAGCTTTACACTTGAATTATTGTTTTAATTTTGAGCACATTTCAAATTTTTTTACTTTTTGAATTAGTGTAGAGTACTATCTATACTATGTAATTATTCTCAATCAGTTAATGCATTTCAAGAAAATATGTAGCTTCAAATCTGCAATATACTAAAGTGATTAGAAATTTTAAAAGCGTCTAACTGACAAAAGTTTCATCAATATGAGTCCATAAACTAACTGTTTCGGAAATATGAGCTATTTTGAATATCTATGAACAGTACAGTCAAATAAGATGAAATAAAGGGCTAACTTCGGAATAAAAGTTGGAAAGTTCAATATTTGCATAAATAGTCAAGACTCAAAAGTTAAATTATTTTATGCAAACGGTCATATAACATTTTGCTAACCTATGTTTTCCCAATATTTCAACCCTGCTGAATACGAAAATTGGGGTTACCAAAGCGAAATCTTAACCGGAAGCGTGATATTCACGATGACGCCCAAGATGTCTGCTTTGTTATTTTTTATAAAATAATTATGAACAATTAGTACAAATATTGTCATTGGTTGGGATAGATAATTTTATACTTTACAATTTTTATTAGAGGTAAAATTATCTGAAGATTGTACTTAGGGGTCGATTGGCTTCTGTAAGGCTTAGAAGCCAATCGACCCCTAAGTACAATCTTCAGATCACTCCTAAAAGAGCTAGAGTCGATAAGAGCACCGGTGTTGTATAAACCGTCTTAATACATAAAGCAATACTAACTACTCGACTCATCCAAAGATATAGGAGTTGTAGATCTCGAAAAAACTAACATTTTTTTTATTTCGCCATTTTCAATTTGGAGCCTCCTATTCGAGATACAGTCGATATTAGTTTTTTTGTTTTCCTTTCCAGTTTTTTTATTTTTAAGTTCTTATTAAAAAAACCGGAAGTCAAAATATAAAGTGTTTACTATCGTGTAAAAGCTAATTTTACGAGCTTTCAAAATATTTAAAAATATACAGGGTGTTCCAAAAAATTTTAATATTTTTCTAATTTCCGGTTTAACTGGAAGCGTTTTGTTAACCGAAAATAGTGTCAAATAATAGATATTTATGGGATTGATACATATATTCATTTTTAAGTTTTCATTTTTATTACAAAAGAAATTAAAATTTTTTGAAGTTTTGACATTCCCAAAATTATTACTCCAAAACGGCTTGGGCGATTTTGATAAAAATTTATATTTCCATAGAGAATAGCATTGTCTGTAATATATCCAAAAAAGAAAAAATATGGCAGAGGAAATTTTGAGAAAATCCATTTCAAAATTTTGACTTACTTTGACCCCTTAAAGGTAGGCAATTTTAAAACAATTTTGGAAATCGGCTTGGTTATGACAAAAGCCCTATATTCTGGCTGTGCAAAGCCGTTTTTAAATTTTTATAATAATAATTCCCGGCAAGTTATAAGGGAAAAACCATAAAATGGGACAATCGTTCTATTGGTCGCCATTTTGAATAAAAAAATTAGAATTTTTTATTTTTTCAGTTTGGGCTCACATGTACTATCTTATAGCCAAGTAGAAACGAATTTGGCCCAAATTTGCAAATATGCGCCCAAAATAACCACCTTATTTTTAGACACCCTGTATAGATTTCTTATTAAAACTTATTTTGTCGACGAAATAATTTTAAAGTTCCTAAAATCAAATTTCATCAAAATCGGTTAAGTAGGTTTTGTCCCACATAGTTCCGGACATACACACACACACACACAGACATTTCGATTCAAAAAATCCTGTCTTTTTTTAAATTTCACCAAGTGCAACTGCATTTTTCTCACTAATAGGCTCTTATTTTTTATATACAAATACTTTAGTGCCTTCTTTGAGCTTTACCCTATCAGGAATTGTAAATATTAGTGATATCAAACGGATATTAAAGTCGCTAAAGCTTAAGAGCCGAATGTCTAAATATCACCTTCTCCGCCCATTTGTTAAATAGCGCCCTCTTAAGGCCGCGCTGACAAAGCGGCAAAAGTTGGAGTTAAAATAACGTTAAAAATAAGCCTTTAGTTTGTCTAGCGGAATTTAAAAACTAAACGTTATATGAACTTAATTTTTTTGAAATTTTAATAAGGAAAGATCAATGAAGGAGATGAACAATTTTCATTTCTTTATATTATGAATAAATAGGTTAAATTAATTTTTGAACACAAGAAACTTTCAAATTTTGAAGCAACCAATATTGATGAAATTCCGTTATTTCCTGGTGGAGATCGTTATAAGAACAATACCTAATTTTTAAGTGATTCCATCGCTAATTAAACGAAACAAGGAAGATAATACTGAATCGAAATATGTCCTTAGCGGTCTTTTCAACCAAATCTTTCGACAATAGTTCAGGCATTGCCTTTTAGATGGCCCAAGCAAAATTTTAAAGTTCCAGGTATAAATTTTTAACTTTACTATTCTTTTGTAACAATATACTCATTACAGCATCGAAAACCGTCCAAAACGATGTTGTAATGTTCTACTTTTAACCTTCCAGTACTAACATGCCATCCTATAACATCCATACTAACGCCGGTCTCACAGACCGCGCTTAGTTTTAATTTTTTTTAACGTATTTTTTACAACTTTTTTATTGCAAATAGAAATTATTTCAAATATTTAGTAATTTTTCTGGGGACTAATTATAATTTTAGCAAAAAAAATTCATTTTAATAACCAAAAATCACTTTTATAAAAATAAACAAAAATAAAAAGATGCATAAATTAAATAAGCGATTTCAAACGAATTAAACAAAATTTTTTAATAACTAGTAATATTATAAACAAACCTAAGAACAACACTTCTAAAAAGGTAAAAATATTTTTTTCATCTTCAACAATAGCTGAAATATTTTGGATAGAACATTTGTCGCATTTTACATGTTAGAACATATAGAGCATATTACCGCATGCACCAAAAAAAGCTACTTATTAATTGAAGTAAATGCAAAAATCTCTTCTGTTTTTTTGTTATCCTATTTCTATTCAAGACAAGTGGAAAAAAATAATTTTTAACTAAAAAAATTTAAAAATTTAGAAAAAATATTGAAAATTTTTAGTTACTGTTTTACTAACGTCGGTCTCTCAGACCGAATTCAATTATTATAATTGAACCATTACAAACTTATGCTTGCAAACTTCAAAAAAATGTGTGAGAGCATTTAGTTTAAAGGTACTGATAACCTCCCAACCCTAGCAGTTCGTATTTCAAAGATATTAATAAAAATAAAACTCGTCGGTCTGTGACACCGAGTGTTAGTACTGAAAGGTTAAGTACTATTTCTTGTTTTTTTTAGTTTGAGATTGGTTGACATTGGTAATTAAAATAATTATTTTGACAGTATGTTGGCACCATCTATATTTTTTTTTCTTCAACTTAAAGTGGTAAAAATACACGCTATGGCAAAAATGTCTCCCCTCCACTTTAGCAGCGCGCCCTTAACGTTATCGAACTTTGTTAAAGTGGGGAGATAAGATTATTAGTCGTAACAATTTATTATTTAAAAAATGTATGAAATTGGTAATTTGAAGAAAAAAATTATTAGTGCTGACATATCTGTGGGTCGAGAGCTTCAATTTAAAAAAAAGTATCAAAATCGGTCCAGTAGAAGTAGTCTAAAATTACCGGTGAAGAAAAGGCTTCGCGTTTTAAATATATGGATAGAATAATGTAAAAATCAACGATAGGTATACGGAATGGTAATGCAAAACGATAGTAAATTTATTTCTGCATCCAAAACTGTCAAAAAATACACCCTGTATTTTTTGACAGTTCCATTTAGAATTAAAAAGTTTTTTAGGTTTGAAATTTCTTTAAAAGTCAGCATTTTTTGAACACCTGTAAAATATTAGGGAAAAATTGTAACATCAGAGCTTAGTATGCTTAATCAGTAATCAGAGCTTAATCAGTATGCAATTTTCAAAAAGGCGGGCAAATGTCACCTTTTTTTAGAAAATTCAATTTTTCTCAAAAACAGTTGCAAATCGATATAGGAACATGTTATAAAGTGGGATTCAGAAATTTTCGTAGAATTCATAAATATAAAAAATATATTATCCGTTTACTGTTTATTTGCGCTATGGTTGGCCATTATACCACCCGGTATAAATTAGAAAAAAATCAGTTAGGTTAATGGGGGTTTGCACCGTTTACATATTAACTGTCAAATAGTTTATTTGGCAGATAAGTTGTAAAAATATATTTTATTTGCCACTTAAACTAAAATCGGTGCAAAAAGTCATAAGTAGAAGGTAATTTTGTAAAAAATGTATTCGTCAGTTATTTGATTTAACCTACAGTAGATGAAAGAGCAAAGGTTTTTAACAACTTATCTGCCAAATAAACTATCTGTCAGTTAATATGTAAACGGTGCAAACCGGCATTAGTATCGTAGAGTAGCATTGAATAATTAGCCGTTTCTCTACCAGCATGCCAGGTAATCGTATGTGAATGCAAAGGTTGTTTAAATATAGCGATTTCCGGTCAATTTCTCCAATAGAAATGGTTGCTATACTCCCACTTATAAGGAAATATTATGACAACCAATGATAATGTAAAGTCGACGCAATAAATGAGTCATCCAATGCTTTCCAAAATTAACATTATAATGGCTTTCCAAAATGTTATTTCCGTCGCATTTTCTCTTATAGGCAACGGTTGTCAAGGCTCCTTCCTGTCTCTCTATATTCTAAGTAGAGTAGTGGCTTTTATTCAATTGTGTTAATAGTTGGTCTGTCAATGGTCTGTCATTTTTTTGGTACTGTCAAGAGCTGTCAGTCAACTTAATAGGGACTTTTTATTTTGGCAAACTAAAAAACAAAAGTTCATGGCCAACCATATAGTCCATGGCGCAAATAAATAGTGAACGGATTATATATGTTCTATTTAAAATAAAAAAATTAGTGTTAACGCGATTCCCACTCTCCGCGCTCGCATATTTCGAGAACGGTTGATTGCACAAAAAAATGAATCAGACCAAATTTGTAGATAATTTTATGATCTACAAGTTTTATAAGAACCCCTAATGAGGTAGGATGCATAGAAAGCAAGATATTTGCGAAAAAACGATTTTTGTGATCTTGAATATCTTAACACGCGATTGTATGAGACTTTTAAGCAAGGCTTTAGAACGTCAAAACATAGGTTTATGCATATATTTAGCTTTCTGACTTTCATTCCGGGGTTAAACCCTTATTTGACTGGACTAGAAGCAAAACAGTGTGCGATGTTAAAGTAAGGTGTTTGATTTTAGAATCTTATTGTTAGATATAATCTAAATTAAGAGGTTTGAGTTAAAACATGAGATTTAACAATCGTTTATCTTATTAACTTTTATTACAGGACATACAAAGAGCTAAATGAGAAATCTGATATACCAGAAAATCTACCATTCCCTCAAGAAGAAGATTCTGTAGAGAATTTGCTATCGACAACAACAACAATTAAACCCAGCGTAAGTTTATTTTTTCCACTAAGTTATTTCTATTAAAACTTCAGGTTGTCAGTTGTGGGCTAATTTGATGCTCGCTTTCTGTTACTAGGATTTAGGAGAACCGGTCAGTTGCTACTGCAGTTCATCACATACGGACAACATATCGACAGATGAACACGATAGCTTAAATGACACTTGCACAAATAATCATCACATTGGAAGAGATACATTACATTTAAGCGACAGCGGTGCTGATTTAACGGATTGCGTCGGTTGTAGTGATTCCACTTGGCAAAGTTATTGGTCCTTAAACGGTGAACGTATTATTTGGGAGTCATGGATATCAAAGTATAGCGCATATATTAATCCAGATTATAAACCCAGTAAACAGCCGTTAGAATTAAAAGTTACTACATCTGACTTTTTAAGTAAAAAATTGGAGAAACAAGAAAATACTGCGGGTGTTAAATTTTCCTTTGATTCACAAAGTGTTCATCAAGATTCTAGCGTAAATGTGGTAAGTTACTCTTTTATTCTACTATTTCTATCAGCTTATGCGAAGCTGATATAGAAACTATATCAAATTTGAGTACCATTTTAAAGTAAATTGTTTAAATTTTCAGGAATTTACGTTATTACAGCTTAAAGACAACGAAGACGAGACACTGCCACAAGAAGTAGTAGAAAGAAATCGTATGCTTGTTAGGAATCTTTCCGGTAGCGATTCCTACGATAAACTGTATAGAGAATATGAAGGTTGGAATCCATTATCTCCTATTAGCAATGATTGTGAAACTGACGATGAGAGACTGTTAAACTCGAGATGTGCGTCGAGAAGTGGAAGTGCAGCTAGAACAGTAGATTCTATGACCAATGTTACCCGTTTAACTGTATCTTCGATCGAACTAAGCGAATATTCTAAAAATTCTGATAGTTTTTCATCTGTAAGCTCGGTGCATAGTTCAATAACATCAACAAGTTCAGACGATATTGATGAAACTACAGATTACGATCAGCAGTGGAATCAATTGTGGACGACACATTATCAAGAAGAATATATGAACCATTATAAAAAATTTTTATTAGATAAAATTGATTATACTAACGATATGGATGAATGTAGCAGTCATCTTACTGAAAGTAATTTTTTGTTAAATCAAAATTGTTTAGTAAAATTTGATTAATATGCTTTTAGCAGAGTGTAAACAGAAACAATTGGAAGCAAATAAAATGCTAAAGGAAGAAGAATATAGTGTGGATATCAACATTCGACACGAAATGAATTTGATGGGATTACCATCTTCATTTGCTAAGAAAAGTTATAAACAAAATGATTTCGAGTCTTCCAACAAAGCACGTACAACATTGAACCAAAGGTATAGATAGAGCAACTCATGTATAAAGCTGAGAATTATATGCGCTAAATATGTTGAAAATATGTTGTTAGATTTAGCGGAAATATGCTGTATATTTTCCCATACTACTATATGCCCTAAAAATCTGCTGAAACTTTATTGTTTTATTTATAAATTCATACTTATTCAAGTTTATTTTGTATATTCTAAAGACGTAAAACTAAAATTTTTTGGTTTGAATATTTGTTATTTTGAAAAATTTGAAATTTTTTTTTAAAATCGAATATCAAAAATTATATTTTTTTGTCAAAATATGCCGATATATGCACTAACAAGGAAAATATGCACAAAAATGAAGACATGTGAAAGTATATGCACCATTTTTTATCAAAATATGCCGATATATGCACTAAAAAGGAAAATATGCACAAAATTGAAGAAACATGAAAATATATGCACCATTTTTCTCAAAATATGCCGATATATGCACTAAAAAGGAAAATATGCACAAAATTGAAGAAACATGAAAATATGTGCACCATTTTTCTCAAAATATGCCGATATATGCACTAAAAAGGAAAATATGCTCAAAATTGAAGAAACGTGAAAATATGTGCACTATTTTTTGTCAAAATATGCAAATATATGCACTATAAAATTTTGTGAAGTTATCATAATTAGCTTAATTCGTCAAGATCTTTTTATTTCAACATACAGCATATCAGCAAACAATATATGCAATTCCATATAATTCTCAGCCCTACTCATGTGTACTCATGTACTCTAGAGTTAAGTTGTTTAGACCTAGGATGGGATGTTGAATAGAATCTGCTCTTGGGTTCAGAGGGGGATTTACCAGTGCGCGTTCGCGCAGGGCCCCGAATTTTATAAGGGCCTCCAATTTAAATACAAAAAACACCCTTACTCTTAAAAACAAAAAAATATTAAACAGGAAACAAATAATTCATTCTAGTTTTAAATTTCTATTTTATAAATATTTGTAGCGATACGCAAAACCATTTTTACATTTTTGCAGTAGCCGCATTATTTTAATTAAGATAAAGCAACAATAACAGCTGCGGTGACTGCATTGGAATATCAGATATCATTATATATTTATAATTTTTTGGCCAATACTGCAGTTTTAATATGTAGGCGTTTAGTTCTTTTACGATATCAGTAACTGGCACGCAAAACGTATGCTGTAAACTTTACATTTAGTTAGTTTTAAAAAATTATGCATCTCGGTGGGTTAGGTTTATTATAAACTATATTATTAATTAAATAATAAGTTGTATTGTGCTTTTAAAATTCTGTGTTATTTTTGATAGATAGTTTCTACTACTTATAATTTTTTTTGTGTTTTTAATTGTAATAATTGGGTTGGTGTTGGTAAAGAGGTTACATTCACTTTTCAAGGTTGAGAATTTGTGTTTGATATTTTGAAGTTTCTTCAAGCTTGTTTTATTGTAGTTGAGTTAATTTTAAATTTGTATTGTAGCCTAGAAATATCAAAGCAATCAAACATCAAAGCTGGTTTCACATTACTCGGTATTGAAATGAACGAAGAAACTGCCGAGAAACTGAAAGGCTCTGTTGAATATAAAATGAAAAATATTCGAGCTCAAAATAGAAATTTAATAATTTCTACTAAGAATAATCTAGTTAAGGGAAAACATATTTACTTCGATGACAATGGAGATGTAGTTAATAAGGAAAGTGTAGATCCATCAGGAAATGAGGTAAAATATTACAATTTATGTATTTTTCTTCTCAATACGCCTAATCTCTGTCCAGCGATCAGATGCAGCTAAGCCACTCCCAAAAAGAGGCGATATTCGAATAGAGTTTTTCTTTTGGTCGAATTTTGAAAATACTGTTTATAATAACACTCATACAATAATTAGGTCTGTTTGGTATCCTTGCACTAGTTGCTCGAACCGTCAGTGAACCAATGAACAAATACTTTATTCTGTATTTATTATCATTGGTTCACTGACTGCTCCGAGGAACTAGTGCAAGGGTACCAAACAGTGGCGTAACTAAGAGTTTGGGAGCCCTCCCGCAAAATCCAGAGTGGGGCCCCTACCCATTCCCGTTAATAATCATTTTGATTAACCACAATTCGATTTTGTAACGAAATTTCATACTAAATGATGCTTCTGAAGCCCTTTCTATCCTGGGGCCCTTTCTATCCTGGGGCCCTCTCGTAACGCGGGCCCTTTATTAACCCCATTGAATTTAGGGTTCATTTGTAACTATTTCTAAAACTTTTAGAACCGACCGACTTTTAGTTGCTTATTGTCGAAACAACTGTGTAACTTTACAAGGGAAGAAAAGTATTTACCTATTTCTTTTTTAAATTCTGAAATACATAATTACAAAAAAAGACATTTTTAAAATGCTTAGCCAATACAAACCTTGGATTTCTAGCGTTAGATGCTAAAACATGAGCCAAGTTTATCTTCTATTGATTTGAAAAAAAGAAACTGGATTCTAAAAGCTGTGATGAAGGGCTAGCTTTATGGTATAAACTACAGAATTTTTCGGGGGCCCTACCGCAACGCGAGCCCTGTGGACCCGTTATTTACGCCACTGGTACCAAACAGACCAATTGACATGCGTCAACCTTATTTGACAGAAATTTGTCGGGAGTGGCTTAGCTGCATCTGTTGCCTGGACCCAACATATTTTATCATCATTTGTTGTTTATAGCCCAGTCATTTTAGCTCAAAACAAATTATCGGAATAATTGCCAGATGGCTGAATTTTTACGCACGTCTATAAAAGTTTTCAATAAATTGTGAAAAGTCCACATCTGCTTTCTAAGTTTTAAAACCACAAAGGGCTAAAAATGTGAATTGTAATTATTCTGATAATAAATTCTAAAGTGACTGTTAGAGATTGTCCAAAATAGAAAAGACTCATTGACTCGACTCCAGCTATTAGGGCGTAGAAGGTTCTTTTCTACTTTGGATGAGCCCTACTAATGTATGCATGTTTTAAAAATCTGCAAGTTATTTTATATTCACTAATTTAATTATCAACTCATAATATTATTAACAAAATTATTGTGCTTAAGTAATTGCAACAAAGTGGCCTTTTTAAAAAGTGTTCAATCACATAAAGCTTAATTTTGTCTAATACGTAGGTATCAGATGGACGTTATCGCGGTAAACTTTTAGAATTACATCCAAGTTCTAGTACAGAAGAAGAAATAGGTGCCAATGATTTAGTTACAACAGATATGACTGTACCTTTGGACAATACAAATAAGAAGAAGAAAAGGAAACGTAAAAGTGATTTACCATTAGAAATTAAAAAAAATCCAAAGTTAATTAAATATTGGTATAAAAGATATTCATTGTTTCACAAGTTTGATGACGGAATTAAACTTGATGAAGGTAATTATTTTAAAAATATGGTTTCTTCGTAAAATTATACAGTTATTCAAATTCAGTTCTCTAGATATTTAAGACCCAATTAACAACTATTTTGTTCCAATGAACTGAATTCTTTCTCTTTTGATTTATTATTATCAAAGGGAGGAATTAAATATCACATCCTTTGCCAAATTTTTTGATATTTTCTTGTGCTTTATTACGTTATAATATTTTTAGAAAGTTGGTTTTCTGTAACTCCTGAATTGGTAGCTCAGCATACAGCGGAACGTTGTGAATGTGATGTCTTAATAGATGCATTTTGTGGTGCCGGAGGCAACACAATTCAATTTGCAAAAACATGCAATAAAGGCAAGTTTTTACATTTAGCAATAAACCATTGTTAATTTTTATGTCGTAACACCTACAGTGTGACAAAACATCAAACATTTGCCCCTATTAAAATTAAGATGCATTTATAATCATATAATAACATTTATTTTTAGTAATTGCGATTGATATAGACGAAAAAAAAATTGAAATGGCCAGAATTAACGCAGAAATTTATGGAGTTGTCGATCGCATCGAATTTATTGTGGGAAATTATTTCGAACTTGCCGCTGGTTTAAAAGCTGACGTCGTGTTTCTAAGTCCTCCTTGGGGTGGTCCAAAATATCTATCTTTGCCCATTTACGATTTAGAAATGTTGAAACCTAAACCATTAAGCCAACTTTTACAAGTTACCAAAACTATCTCAAACAACATAGTGTTGTTTTTACCCAAAAACAGCAATACATATCCGGTTTGTATTATTTAAATTAAAGTAAATTTACATTATTCTGAAACTTTACAGCTAGTGATTGCTGCCGGGCCTGGCGGTCGTGTAGAGTTTGAACAAAACTTTTTAAATAAAAAGTTAATCGCAGTAACAGCTTACTTAGGAGATCTCGTAAAAGAAACTTCTTCAGGGATACCACGTGCTTGAATATTTGTATGATTTTGTATGTTTTATAAGCGCAATTTTATTATCTTAATTACGTAAGTTAAAAATTTTAATATCGTACTTAAATTTAAAATTATGATAAAAATCGTGTTGAAATGTTTTTATAAAATAACGTTGTGTATATATGTATACAAATATACACTTACAAGAAAATAGACACTTTGTTTATGTTAATTTAAAATAATTACCTACTCGAGTAAAATTGGTAATTTTTGAGGTATTATTTATCGAGTTGAAGTTCAAACATCGCGCTAACCACCACCACGAATGATGCCAGCGCCCTCTGTTACTCATTTTTGCATTCAAATGTTGTATTTTGGATGTCATTTTTCTGTCATTGTCATATTGTCAAATGGACGATAAAATGGAAGTGATGTTTGATGTCGATTAATAATTATTTCAGAAACCTTTTTAGAAATAATATTAAGAAAGGTAGGATATTCTTATAATTTTACTTTAATTTTAGTATGTAGTTTACATTCACAATTTATTTTAAAATTATAATAATAGCTTAAAAAGAGTAACAAAGACATTAACATTCATAAAAAAAATTCAAATTAATTAACAAACCAGAAAAAATCATTAAAAAGTAGAAAACTTATTTTCAGAATACTTTGTTGTAGCTTTTTGAAAATCTTGGTTATTTTTTTTACATGTAAAAATTAATAAAATTCAGTTTTTCTCTTGATTTGCTGCGCCTTTCTTCCAAAACTTACAGACCATTTGCAAATGATTTTTTATACTTTGAAGCAAAACGTCTTCTCGCGAAATGACGAAATGTGTGTGGAAACAAATCTAACAGCTGCTATTTAATGTGAACACAATTGAGTCTTCCAGAATCATTCGTTCAATTGAGTCTTCCAGAATCACAATTTTCTCAGTAAATTAGTATACCGTAGACTCGTAGACCCATTAAAAGATTTGCACTTCCATTTGATCCCCAAAGATATTTTTGAAAAATGTTTGGGCACATCAATTTTATTATATCAAATACGAGAGATTAATTTATTAGGTCTGTTTGTTTGCCTTGCACTGGTTGCTCGAAACCGTTAGTCAGTGTTCGTTTGACCGGTGTATCGTGTCCAGTTCATGTTCAGTTCTGCTTTTCTTACTCCTAGTCAAGAGCAGTAGTTAATGCAAGGCAAACGAACAAACCTATTGTATTCTTGTGTATCCCTCAAGAACAAAGTAGACTTGTCTAGATGTTTTCAAAACCCAGTTTGGTAATATCAGTACATTACACAAACTTTTTGGTGAATGAGAGGATTGAATGTGATGTGTGAATCTGTGGAAACATAACTAAGCATGTTACTTTCGCAAATTCGAGTGATCGTGAACTTATCTAATCTTTTCTCCTGTTCTATCTAAAATGAATTTCACGAGGAATATAAGAAGACCAACTCATTGTGTTTCGAAAAATCACCTTTGCACATTGCACATGTTATTTTTCATTTCTCACATCAAATCCTATCTATTTTTTTATTTTTCTTCGAGACAGAAGAAAAAATTAGCACTCACCACAAATAACCACTCTCCATACGAGCGTTTAGTTTAATATTTACTAATTATGTTATTCCGCTTTTTTCCTTTCTTAACTTACCTTACATATAAATATTGGTTTTAATGGATAAGAGCGGTAAGAGTACTTATAGTAGAAATATTAGTTACATAATAACATCTTCCTAGTTTTTGTGGTACAAGGTCTCTAGTATTAGGTTCTTTCAGGTTTCGAAACTGCAGTGTAATGGATCTTCATAATAATACTTAAAGTAATAAACTAACACTTTTTGGTGATTGGGTACTGATTGATTGCACATGGTTTTGGGTGCATGTTAACTTCAACTTCATTCATGCGGGCGTTGTGCAATAATACATTCTAGTCAAACTATTGCCAATTAACTACTTCCGTAGTCACTACCAATGACTTACACCAAAGACAAATTGCGTAAATACAAATGTGAAACTTGCCAAAAGAGGTTTTTAGGAAATAACGATTTGAGAAAGCATCAAAGAATACACACAAACGAAAGGCCGTACGTTTGTGAACAATGCAAAAAATGTTTTAGACAAGCCGGTTCTTTAAAAAACCATATCGTATCTCAACATTCTTCCGGTTTACAAAATCCCGAAATATTTATCTGTTGGCACTGTCAAAAAGTTTTTCCCATTAAAGAAAGATTACGATTACACTTACGTATTCACACTGGCGATAAACCTTACCACTGCACGTTATGTCCGAAGACATTTGCACGCGGAGGTCAGTTAGTTCAACATACTCGAACTCACACTGGGTCTCGTCCGTATATTTGCAACGAGTGCGACTCTTCATTTACATGTTCCGCAAATTTAAAATTACATTTAAAACGCCATCAAGAAATCAGAGATTTTGTTTGCGATATTTGTGGAAAAACTTTTTTTCGTAGAGACGCTTTGAAGAAGCATTTGAATTGTTTTCACGCAAACGTGAAGGCTTTTCATTGTAAAATATGTCACAAAATGTTGAAAGGGCATTTACCACAACATATGCGCACCCATCGTAACGATAAACCTCACGGATGCGGTCATTGCGGCGCCACTTTTGCACAAAGATCACAATTAACTGTGCATCAACGAATTCATAGTGGAGAAAAACCATATCGATGTCAGGTCTGTTGGAAAGCTTTTGCTCATTCGACCGCTTTAAAACTACACACTAGACGACACACTGGAGAAAAGCCTTTTATTTGTCTCCTATGTGACAACATAGCATTTTCGCAATTACCGCACTTAAAAAAACATATGTTGTGCATCCACAAGACGAACAAACCGTACGTGTGTTCTTACTGTAAATCGTTTCATAAAACAAAAATCGACTTAGAAAAACACACTTCAACTTGCAACTTGCCTGTACAAATACCAATTGCTATACCAAAGATGGAAAAAAACGATATCGAACCTCCAATGGCAGTAGAAAAAATGAGATTACTTTTAGCGATTTTGCTTAAAAAAATTTCCGCTCCAGAACGATTAGAAGAATTAGGTTTTAATAAAAGATTAATCGACGATGTTTTAGTGGAATCGATTTTGAATTCCGGAAGGGAACCCTGTATAGATTATATGTTAAATCCCGCCGAGCAGCTGAAAAGAAATGTACAAATTTTATTAGAATGGACTGTACCTAAACATTATATGGAAAAGTTCAAAACCGAACAGCGTTCGACCGAAGAACTATTAGAAGAATTAACTTCCTAACTATCCAATTTTTGTTACAAAATTGGGCCATTAATTTGCTTGCCATCGTTTCTAAAAAATTTATTTGTTTCTTTTTTTAGCTTATGAGTTGGTTATTTTAGTCAAGTAGTATTATTGAGATTTTAGATAAATAATTAACTTATATAGCGAAACTTTAGATACAATTAGGCCATTGTTTTATGTAGTAATTGTTTATTTAAAATTTTTGGAGAGGTGGAGTTATTATTACTAGTAGCGTGACTGTAGTGGTACCCTTTTTATTTGTAATAACATGCATACTCAAAAGTCAAAAAGTTTTGCTTATTTTCATTTTGTCCATCGAAAAAAAAATTCATTTCAAAATTGAATTGATAGTGAGTATGACAAGGGTACTTAAATATCATTTTTAATTATTTTTATTTTTTAGAGTTATAATAGCCAAGTTCTTGGCTATTATTTATTAAAAATAAATAATATATAAAAAATTGGCTATCTCTGAAAAAATAAAAATATAATAGCTAATTTCTTGGCTATAGTATTTATTATTTATTTATAATAATATATTACATAATATATTTATAAATAATAAATAAGAATGCCTATTCATCTAAAATAAACCAAAATATTAAAAGAAAATTTTTTAATCCTTTGTTGTTACTAAATACTATTTTTCCTGAACGATTATAAACTTTTTTACTTATTTACAAATTAATATCTTAACAATATCTCTAATATCGTGTATTTGATCAATCATTTAACAAGTTTAGTGAAGGTATGATTAAGAATATTGGTAGGTATCGATTGTAAATTGGAATATAAGATATCAAAAAAATGTTTATTTAAGTGTCACTTTATTTTTGATAACTCGTGCAGGAGGTTCCTGTATCGTGTAAACCTTTTTAACCAAAGATACTGGTTCTTATTAACAAAAATGTAGTTGTTAAAATTTTTATATTTTTATTTTTGTTATAACTGTATAGAATTTAAATATTACACATGTGTTCATACGACATCGACAGCCCAATATTATTTAAAATATTTGAAAATATGTCTTGGGTGTTTACTTCTTCTGTAAGGTGGCTTCCATTTTTTTATTCAAACACTGTTAATTATAATATTCTATTATTAGTTATGTAATAGTATAATCAAATAATTTATTTCTCGTACATACCATAGTACTTCTATGGTATCGGATCATTCATTAATTTTCATGATACATTATATCAGTTATATTTAATTAGGTATTATAATAATAGTGCTTATCCTTGTTTATTTAAAACTTAACAAACACCTATGTACAGGGTGTAACTACTCGACTCATCCAAAGATATAGGAGTTTTAGATCTCGAAAAAACTAACATTTTTTTTATTTCGCCATTTTGAATTTGGAGCCTCCTGTTCGAGATACAGTCGATATAAGTTTTTTTGTTTTTCTACTCCAGTTTATTTAGTTTTAAGTTTTAAAAAAAAATAAAAATTGTTTTGAAATCCTCGTAAATTTCTCTAAAACTTTTGTATGTAGCTCAATCTTCTATCTTCATTAATATCAAAATGGCGGCCAATTTAAAACTTTGACCTTGAAAATTTCAAAAATCGCACGGTGAATTTTCTAAAAAAGAATATGCGCTTATTCTACTCATGAAGATCTACATTTTAAGTTAAAAAAACTACTAGAAATTTTTTATAGTTTAGGAGCTACAGGAGATTGAATTTAAACGATCAAATTCTAAAAGAGTGCTGTTTCTGTTTTTCCGTTCCTCTTTGGTTTTTCCTTGTCAGTTTTGATAATAATTGAATTTATTAATTAATTATTGTTATTCGAAAGTGATTTTTATTAATTATTAATAAAAACTATTTTTTGTAAATATGGAACTGTCTACTCTTCAAGAATTTATTGACATAAATTGACAAACAATCTTCTGTAGCTCCTAAACTATAAAAAATTTCTAGTAACTTTTTTGACTAAAAATGTAGATCTTGATGATTAGAATAAGCGCATATTCTTTTTTAGAAAATCCACCGTGTGATTTTTGAAATTTTCAAGGTCAAAGTTTTCAATTGGGCGCCATATTGGTATTAATGAAGATAGAAGGTAGATGTAAATACAAAAGTTTTATAGAAATTTACAAGGATTTCAAAACAGCTTTCATTTTTTTTAAGAACTTAAAAATAAAAAAACTGGAAAAGAAAAACAAAAAAACTAATATCGACTGTATCTGGAATAGGAGGCTCCAAATTCAAAATTGCGAAATAAAAAAAATGTTAGTTTTTTCGAGATCTACAACTCCTATATCTTTGGATGAGTCGAGTAGTTACACCCTGTATAATATTTTTAAGTACAAAGGGCCATTAATTTTATTTATCATCTTTAATTACCTATTGTTAATTTATATCATTTTTATTTGCCAAATTGTTGAAGACTTGTTTTTAATTTAATTTTATATAATATCTAATATAAACTATGTTCTTAAATTGTATTGATAAGTACAGTGGGTACTTTAAACCTATTACATGTTTAGTTCAACCAATGAGAATCGAGAAGTGCTCCTTTTTTTTATTTCGAATTTGTGAGTAGTAAAAAACACTATTTAAAGAAATTTGAGCTCTCAAAAGGCATTTTTTGTATGACCTACAATAAAATGTACTTTTAAAGAAAATGTGAACTGAATCAACGTCAACCCAGCTGTTTGTATGAAATGCAATAAATAGTAAATACTGCTGCAGCAAATAGTTCTTAATGATCATAATACCAAGTACCTAATGCGTACTGCTCAAACTGAAAAAAGAAAATCGGTAGACAGTGTGAAGTAATTGAAGTATCCAGCTTCATATTTCTAGTATTTGCTCAAGCATCAAACATTATTAGAGCTTATCCAAAATAGAAATGGAGTTTTCCACCCCATATTAATTAGACAGCGTCTTATGATTGCTCTATTGAAAGTAATATGACACTCTTTGCACTAATTATTTTTCTATTTTGGGCAAGATCTAGTATCGACATCGACTATCTTTATGTATTTACAGTATAAATCATTTTTGTAATAGTCTTGCACCTACTACTTTTATTGAATTCAAATAGCTGTATCTCATTGTCTGTATAGTAGGTATGAAATCCGTATCCTCGCACCATAACTTCTAGAAGCCAGCTTTTTTTTTCAAACCAATAAAAGCTAAAATTGCCTCATGTTTTAGCTTGTGGCGCTAGAAATGAAAGGTTTGTATTGGCTTAGAAAAAGAAGAAGCTTCTAGAAGCTGTGGTGCAGGCTATTTTTACAAAGTTTGTTGGAGTTTCGTTCTGATAAGGAAATCAAATGTTTCGTAAACAGCAGATAAGAAGCACAAGCATTGCCATACAATAAAGTTTACAACTGATCACTTCTATAGTGAATTTTAGTATAATGGCCCTTCCACACACACAGGCTTGCCTTCTGGTTTGGCCTGTGCAGGCGGATTGCACAAGCCAAACCGGAGCGCCTGGACACCGTTCAGGCGGCTTGCACAGACCAAACCGAAGCGTTCAGGCTCCCTTCCCTGCACATGCAAAACCGAAAGGCAAGGTCTGTGTGTGTGTGAACGGACCTTTAGACTATATGGGACCATAACAGAAAAATCGAGCTAATAGTATTCAGGCTCATCTCTTACCTATGTGAGTGCCAAAGCCCTAAAGTTAGTACCTCATGTCACCAACCAGATTTTCTTATTCGGTGATACAAGTAGCTTAGCCCCAAGAGATACTTCTCTTCTCAAGTATCATAGATAAAAGCGGATATACACGAGACAGGATACTTTTAATTTTATAATTATTGGATAATTTTGGTCCCAAAGATACAAGATGTATGATACATTTTTCTTTTCACAAAATCTTTGTTTTTGAATTAATTTGGAAAAAAAATGTATCAAAGGATATCTTGATACTTTCCCAACCCGGACTATCATCTCCATTTTTCTGTATAATTACTGTTTTATGTATTGAGTATTAGAGTTTAATTTATTTTGAGTGCTAAGAATTTAAATCATTTTTTACTAAACCAAAGCGTTTAGAAATTAAAATCTAATTCTGGCCCGTTTGCAAGTCTCAAGAGTTGCAAAACAATACCACTTCATATGTAAATAAAAATAAATCGAAAATACTTCATAAAATTGTACAATTGGAATAAAATAATCCCGTGAATTAAAGTTTGACTTTAATGATATGTTAGTGTTTGTGATCTGCATATACCTTAAGTTGGATATAGAGTATATTTATGTAAAAAAGTAATTGTTATTTCCTTTAGTGCCATTTATTTATGTGCAGCGTTTCTTTTATATTGTATTAGAGAATAAACTGCTTTTGATTGTATGAGTAATTAAATAACTGATTTTAATAAATAAACTATCAAACTACATTTTTAATTAACATTTATTCAACTCGTTTAAATTTCTAATTTCCTGCTTTATCGAACAGTTTGATAAAATTAGAGCTGTAATTATCACATTTTTTTATTTAACAATTTTATAAGTTAATCCTTAAAATAGCAGTTCAACACACAAAGCTCTAAGAATTGGCATCTTTTACAAATTAATTTGAGATTAAAACTCTCAATAAGTTGAATTATTCTTAAATTATTTGGCATTAACTTTACTTTCTAATTGTCAAAAAGTGGACTATTTCCAAGAAACCACAACGGTATTTTGTAGACTGATGCTAAGATTCTGAATCATCAATAACTAAAACAAGCAATTTAAAGAAATGTTGAGCTCAATAATTACAATCGTTACCTTTTGCGACGTATTATAAGAAAAATTTTGAGGTATTTGATTAATAGTTACTTCTGATACATCATAATCGACTCCTAATACTGTTAGCAATCCTAAATTTGGAGGACTTTCTTTACTCCAAAATATCGGAGTACTAACTAATTTACCGGCTTCTAATTTAAATTTTATTAAAGAATAATTATGCTCTTCTACCGAATCTGGAAGTACAAAATAAATTTTCTTACTAAACACAAAAATTTAAATTTACTTAAGGAATCTCCATCATCCCAATATAATTTTCCAGTACCACGTGATGATATATCAGGCACCGCTAATAGTTCTAGTTTTGATAATCGTGATTGTGTTGTTGTAGATAAAGCAGATTGTTGAGGAATCACATAGCCTCCTCTCAAAAATACTGGAATTGTATCCAAAGGAGCAGAAATGTTAAAAAATTCCCCACTACTTTTTAAAGCGGTTTTAGTATAATAATCAAACCATAAACCTGATGGAAAATATGGACGAATTTCAGTTACGTTTTCCTAAAATTATTTATAGTTAATAAATAAATATTCAAACACGATCGATTTCTTTAATTTACCTGTAAAACTGGTGTTATCATAATGGCAGCACCCCACAAAAATTGATCATCAATACCGTAAGTTTTTGTATCATTGGTAAACCTAGAAAACAACAAGTAGTTGAAATTTCTCATTAAATATGATAATTATTACTCGAATAATAAAGGTCTCGCCACAGTATCTCCTTGTATATGTGCTGCCCAAAATAAAGTGTACAGATAAGGTAACAAGGAGTATCTCACTTTCAAGGCTTTTATCGAAGAAGCGACCACCTGAGTTCCTAATGCCACAGGATCTTGTTCCTAAAATTAAACAAAATAAAATATTGCTCAAAACGAACAGAATAAATGTTACAATGCCGTCGTCAGTGTTGTGGTTTCTGGAAAATGGATAGAAAGCACCTAACTGCATCCATCGATTACATAGAGATGCAGTTGTATTTCCATTAAATCCACAAATATCCGCACCCATTAAAGGTACTCCAAACATATTAAAATTTAACAGTTCTAAAAATTGTATTTTAAAATTTTGAGAGTGGTTTTAAATTAAACTCACGAGGGATCGTAAATTTCATATCTATCCATTTGGAATATACATCACCACTCCAATGTCCTGCATAATGACCAAGTCCCGGAAATGAAGATCTAGATATTACAACAGGTCTTTTGCCTCGTATCTCAGCTAGTGCACTAAAAATACGATTACGTTATTTATGTAACTAGTGCTTAAAATCTATTACTTACAAACTGGTTACAATTGCTTCACTTAGGCCGTATAAGTTATGAACATTATAGTGAATTCCAGCAAAATGTTGTGCAGTCATGCACAATGTATGATGATTTAATACTCCACCAACAACTGCAGGGACGTATGGCGGATTTTCAAAAAGCGAATCTGGACATCCAGTTTCAGACCCTGACAAAAAATTTGAAGGTTCATTCATATCGATCCAAGCTCCATCAAATTTCAATTTCTTTTGAAAAGATTTTAACATTAAAATCCAATAATCCACTGTACGAGGATTCGTAAAATCGGGCCACACTGTAGATACACGATTCCAAACCTTTTAAAATATTATTAAAAATAGTAAAAGGAGAATTAAGTTTAGTTGTTACTTTTCCAATAAAAGGTTGTCCTGTTGAATTTTTAATAAAAATGTTCATTTCGATACCTTCGTCGTAAGGTAGATAACTGCCTTTTGGTTCGCTTCCGCTAACTCCTGGATCAACTAATGGTATATAATGCATACCTTTACTATGCAATTCGTCAACAAATGAAGGTAGCCCACGATAATTTTGTTTATCGTAGGTAAATATATTACTATTATTCATATAATCCAAATCGTTCCATTGAGTGTCCTTTAACATGATACATAAAGAATTGTTAAAATTATTTTATTTGCAATTTACCAGTGGTATTCCAGCATCAATAGTTCTTTGCATCACTTCACGTGTCTTATTTAACGTTTTATAACCAAATCTATAGAATTAGTTACAGATAGAGGCAAATTTTATATTACTAATTTAATTACCTGCATAAATGGAAACCTAAACTCCAATAAGGGGGCATATAAGGTTTTCCTATGACTTCTAAATATTGACTAATTACGTCGCTAGGAGTGGGCCCCAGGAAAAAATACAAGTTGAAGATACCACCGATTGATCTGAAAGTTATTGCGGGAGATGGTTGAAGAATAATATCTGTGAAATTGAAACACATTAGATCAGAAAAGGAGTAAATCAAATTACAACCAACAACTCATGTCATATGTATCTTTGGGAAAAACAGCTACTATTGCAAGTAGAAATACTTTTTCAGGAGGAAGTGCAGAGGTTGAGGTTGAGAGGTTGTAGTAGTATAGTGTATTGATTCCTAAGTAAGGAAGTTTATATGACCACGTGCCCTATTGTCAATAGATACGAAGATACCTACGGTCATTAGCAGTACAGGATTTACGTATAAGCTACACAAGCTATAGCTTAGGACCCAACTTTCTTGGGGGCCCCCAAAAAAATTGTCCGAGTGAGCAATTGTCATAATGACAATGACTAACATATAATATCTGGACTTATATAGGGCCCCATATCTCAAATAGCTTAGGACCTTATCAAGTCTAAATCCGGCCCTGGTCATTAGGTCTGTTCTCACAGAGGAAGTCAGTGAATAAATTTAAGAATAGCTTAACCCTATTATTGCTCGCTCCTTGCATTATGAATAATTGGGGGCGCTCATTAAAGATGATTTAGAAGAGCATTGAATAAATAGATCCGGAAGGAAGGTTAGCCTATAAGAGAAAATGCGACGGAAATGTCATTTTAGAAAACCATGAATGACTCATTCATTCCGTCGAGTTTACATTATTATTGGCTGTCATGATCTTTCCTTTTAAGTGGGAATATAAGCAACCAAGCAAAACTATAGGAGAAATTGACCGGAAATCGCTATATTTAGACAACCATTAGCTGCTTTCTTTCGTCGCGAAAGCAGATGAGCTGGCTGAGAAAGGCTCTGAAAGTCTTCCTTGTGGCCCTGAACTAATCATAAAATCAGCCCTAAAAACTATCCATGCCCTCCTTAAGAAACATACTCATCTAATACACACTACAAGATAGACAAATAATGCAAGCTATCGCCAGAGCAAAAACTCCATACCAGCTCCCTTCAGAAAGCTTGCAAACTACTGTCTAAAGCTGTCCTGAGTTAATCTACGAACAATTTCAGGGATACTCATGAGACACTATCGGCTAAATAAGCATCTTCACACACTGGGATTAGTAGATAATCTAAGATGTCGAGCATGCGATCACGAAGACGAGACCGCTGAACACGTGCTTTGTCAGTGTTCAGCTCTAGCGTCTACAAGAGGATCCGTGTTGGGCGACTTCTGCCTCGACATGGCCAGAATAAGCGCTACTCCTACCGTCAGAGTTCTGGAGGACTATCACCTCCATATCTTTTAGCCACCCCGGCAATACGTTAGCACGTATTGTGGGTGCAACCATCATAACACCAACACAGTTTGTTAATTTACTACTTGTTGGCAAAATAAAGTTACCCCTCAGTTTAATTAGGAGGGGGGGGGGCGATTGATGGTTGAACCCACAATTCGTGCTAGGCGTATAGCCGGGGTGGCCAAAAGATATGCAGGTGACTGTACATCCTAAAAGTGGGATGGCTTGGGGCCTGGGGAGGCTCCTTGGAGGTTGTAAAATGGGCCCAAACAAGTGGCCTAAGTGTCCACTAATAATCCAGAATTGGTTGGTATCTAGCATCTCAGCTGGTAACGTTCCCTATTCGCCTAATATAAGAAAACGCTACAAGAACCATAACATCATACTTTTCTCTGATAGCCAAGCAGCTTTAAATGCATTTGACTCCTACTACATCAAGTCAAAAATTATTTAGGACTGCCTAAAAAAAACTCACAACTCAGGCAAAACAGTAACGTTGATGTGGGTACTCGGACAAAAAATAAGTCTATGTCTTTACAAGACCAGAACCTGTGTTTAGTGTAACAAAACATACTCTTAAGAGAGGGTGTTAAAAGGTGGACTACATCCAAACACCTTGAACACTGTGAACTCTCCCCAATTTAGAACCACGGTACAAAAACACGGTATGTCAGCGCGCAGGTTGTCATCTATCTCTGTCACACAATGTGACGTCGCATGCGATTTCAAAGCTACTTTTAAACAGTGACAACTTGCTTTACACTAACAGCACAAAAGCACCTCCTTTAAAAATTCGGGCTAAGCCGATCGCAGATGACGTCATGCGCAAATCGGACCAGTTTTAGCTCAGTAGCTGACATACCACGTTTTATTATGCCATGTTTAGAACCACAGCCAAGTTAAGAGGGCGGTTCCTAACGAATGGGCGGGAAAATTGATATTTAGACATTCCGCTCGTAACCGTTAGCGACTTGAATATCCGGTTGATATCACCAATAGCCATAATTCCTGATAGGGTAAGGTTTAAAGAAGGCAATGACATATTTGTATATAGGAAATAAGAACCTAATTAGTGAGAAAAGTGAAGGATGTTGGGTAAAAAGAACATCCTCTCTTTTTTTAAATTACACCAAGTTCAATTGGACTTTTCTCACTAATTACACTCTTATTTCCTATATACAAATATGTCATTGCCTTTTTTGAACCTTACCCTATCAGGAATTATGGCTATTAGTGATATCAACCGGATATTAAAGTCACTAACGGTTATGAGCGGAATGTCTAAATATCAACTTTCCCGCCCATTCGTTAGAACACCCTCTTAATGTCGCAGGCTTTCCAAAATTGTACAGAACTGATTGGAATGGAAGGGGTCTTTTTCCTGGATCCAGGTAATATCTACACAATAAGGGACTATAGAGTACACAGTAGTATTAATTGACATGTAGAAGATTAGTAGCAGAAACCAGGGATAGTACAACAAGCTCTAGCGGTCGAAGTACATGGAGCATTGACCCATCTTCAAACTGAAGGAATTTATAAATTATAAATCTTACCCATTGCATTACTGTTGAGGAAAAAAACTCCGTGACTCTTTCCAGATGATTCAATTGCCATATAAAAAGGATGACTACCATATAAATTATTCTGCAAAAATTAATTTAATTTTTCTCCAAATAAAGTTCTATAAGTTACATTATCTGATGGAATCATATCTGCATTGAACATGGTAAGACTCTGCCAATTAGTAGATAACAAAAATTGTGACCTGTGTTCGCCGAGTCCATAAATATAACTTGAAGGTAATTTAGCACTAATTTGTAGAAACTGATCAGCAAATATTGTGTTTCCAACATACGATGAATCAAAACTACAAAAAAAGTTTTAATTGAGCGTTTTCTAAATGACATTTACGGTTCACTTACATTATTGTATTGTCAGACTTGCGTATGACTTTAAATCCTGATTTCCCTTGTGGAAGTTCTACTTTATACAATAAAGATGTAGCCGCATTATCGACAATTGGAACTTCAGGGTATGGAGGTTCAAAGCGGTTATGTAGTGGATCTACCAACTAAGTTATTTTTTTTTAATATTTTCAAGCTTTACTTTTACTACACTGTTACGCACCTTTATGTTTAAGCGACTTTCGCTTTCATATTTTATGATCATTTTAACAGTTTCCACATCGTCCGCGTATGGGCTTTTAAAGTTTCGATACAAAAATGCAGTCACACCATATGCAGTTTCGGTGATATTTACGTAACTATAACTAGGATAATCTGGAGGATAGAAACAAAACGGAACACCCAAAGTTGAGTCAGGTGCTAATTTCTTGTGTTTATAGTTAGATTTAATTTTACTAGGTAGCCAACAACAACCTCTGCTTTCGCATAAGTTCAAAGTAACACCTTTTTGAGGATAACAATCAAATCTATCTTCATCTTTTACAAGTTTGCATTGTTTGTAATTTGGCTTGGGTGGGGGTGGTAAATTTCTGCTCGATTGATGACTAATTTTTGTCGGATTGTGATAACGGTTATCGTCCTCTTCTTGAAGTTTATTATGTACTTGTGCGCTTGGACCATAATGAACCTGAAAACTTACGGCGTAAGAAAATGACTACAAGATAGTTTGTATTTTACGTACTTCATCTTTATTACCACCATGGTGATCTAAAAATAAGTCTTGTTCTGATTTAACGACAGTAAAGCAATGAAATAAGTATACAGTTGGAAGGATCAAAAACACAGCCAGTAATAATATGGACAAAAAAATGGTTACTAAACCCGGACGATTACTTTGACTAGTCGTACTTTTATCGGGAAATCGTACATACTCTTTTTTCTAAAAATGAAAATACAATATTTTTTATAATAGTTGCATGTAAACTGAAATACCTCATTATGAATTGGAGATCCTTCGTTCGAATGGATTAAAGATGATTCTTTTACTGATGAAGATTCCTCGACTGGTAAATCATTTGAAAATGTTTTAAATGTTCCATCGTTGTTTTTATCGAGATACAAAGAGCGACGGATTCTCCAAGCTATCAACAAATCTCTAATTTTAGTCATGTTTTGGCTGGATTAATTATAAATCGCATTTGAAGACTGCACAGAACAATAATAACTATTAATTTAACGGAACTAAGAGCTGTGATTATTATGTTTTTGTTGATAAACGGGTTAATAATAGAAAACAAACACGATAAAAAGTTTGTTTATATGAAATATAAAAAAACCGCTGAATAAAGGTTTGACATCCAAACAGCTGATCCTTATGACCCATCTTGTGCCCTCTATTTTCGAATCTGTTTAAAGCTGGCCTTACATGCCAACTTCTAAAAGCTAGCTTTTTTTTCTAAGCCAATAGAAACCTTGCATTTCCAGCGGCAGACGCTAGAAGTTAAACTTGAACCAACTTTCTAGCTTCTGCCGCTGGAAATGCAGGATTTCTATTGGCTTAGAAAAAAAAGCTAGCTTTTTTTTCTCAGCCAATAGAAACCTTGCATTTCCAGCGGCAGACGCTAGAAGTTAAACTTGAACCAACTTTCTAGCTTCTGCCGCTGGAAATGCAGGATTTCTATTGGCTTAGAAAAAAAAAGCTAGCTTTTAGAAGTTGGCATGTAAGGCCTAAAGGTGCTTACCTACAGCTTTTAAGCGCCGTACACAATGGGTTTGCATAAAACATAACGCATAAGGCATAATATTTCAATTCATACACTCTTATGCATTATTACACAATGTTTATGTAACCTTACGTAAATTAGTCATGTAAATTTCCATACGGTTGGATTCCTTATGCGCTATGCGTTATGTCTTATGCAAATCCATTGTGTTCGGGGCTTTAAACCGTGCTCGTTCGATTTACCAGAAAATATTTCCCAAAATACAAACGACACCTCTCATCTATTTCTCGTTTGATTTGGTAAAGAAATCATTTCAAAAACCCAATTTCTTTTAAATTAGCATAGAGAAAAAAAATCAAAAAATTTTTTTATTGCATTTCTCGATGTTTTGTGTCCCCCTGATACCAAACCAAAAATTCAAAAAAAAATTTTATTTTTGAACTGAAATGTTCGTAACTGGTGTCAAAAATTACTGAACCGATTTTGATGAAATTTTATTTTAGCCACTTTAAAATTTTAAGAAAAAGTCACAAAATATCAACTCATAATTTTCAAAATTGAATGAGAAAAACTGAATTTAAAGTGCGATTCGGGTCCGATGGACCCGGCTGGTACTCTTGAGTGTTAAAAATGTTATATTCTTTTAAGATTATTTAGACTTGGGGGTAATTACCTCCCTCCGTTAAAACCGCCCGTGGTATTCAAAAATTAAGTGGGTATTTTGCGCGCATATTTGTAAATTGGGGCCAAATTAATTTTAATTTGGCTGCTAATTTAATAGTCCATCTGAGCTCCAATGGAAAATAAAAATTTCAAATTTTTTTATTCAAATGGCGGCCAATAGAACGATTGTCCCATTTTGTTGTTTTTCCCTTATAACTTGGCCGGTAATTAATATTATAAAAATTTCAAAACAGGATTGCAGTACAGCCAAAATACATATAGAGCTTTCGTCCTAACCAAGTCGATTTTTAAAATTGTTTCAAAATTGCTACCTTTAACACTCCGTATTAGAATAAAATAAATTAAATGGTTCCATATGCCACACAAAATTTTTTGTCAGTCTTTGTGAGTCCAGGTTGGTCTCTCGCGGCGTTTGCGGTCATTTTTTACGTGAGACCACGTTGATCTCACACGGCAGTCAACGTGTTAAGGGGCCAAAGTAGATCAAAATTTTGATATCGATTTTCTCAAAAACTGGCTCAAGCGTCTTTTAATATTTAGATATATTATAGACAACGTAATTCTCTATCTAACTCCAAATTTCTAAAGACTTGTATGATGGAGATTCGGAGTTATGATTTTTTAAATGTTAAAACTTCAATAATCTCTAATTTCTTTGTAATAAAAATTAAAACTTGAAAATGAACATACGTATCAAAAATGGATATATATTAATCCCGTGAATATCTATTATTTGACTCTATTTTCGGTTAACAAAACGCTTCCGGTTAAACCAGAATCTACAAAAATATCCAAATTTTTGGGAACACCCTGTATATTTCTCAATATTTTGGAAGCTCGTAAAATTAGCTGTTACATGATACCAAACAGTTTATATTTTGATTTCCGCTTTAACCGGAAATGGGATCAAATGTCTTAATTTAAATGGAACACTGTGTATTTTTCAATATTTTGAAAATCTCGTTTACTAACCAAAGGTTATTTTGTGCAACTTTTGTGATGAAAGTACAATCGCTATAGAAAATAAAGAGAAAACTGTAACGTCTGGCATTTGGATGCACTTCGCTTTGGAACACAACATAGTTTGTTTGCTGCATTTGACCTAATTATCATTTGTGTAAAGTAATGACCTTTTGCGTGGGATGTATACAAAAATACGTTGAAACAATTCATAAAACAAGCATTTATTTAATTATAGATAATTGTATTTAAAAAATTAGTAACAGATAAGTCTTCATATTGACATTGAAATTATCAGTCTTGACAACTCTTGCTTTCACAAACTTCAACAAGTTCTGAAAAAAAAAGATATTAATAGGGCAATCAATTAATGTTGTACTTTACAGCTGAAAACATAAAAATCTACATTTAAATGTTTTTCATAAATTTTATAAGGGAAATTAAGGAAATAAAATTAAAAGAAAATTCCTACAAATTTGCATTGGAAAATAAAAAATGTAGATCAAAATGGTTTCAGCTACAACACACAGTCATAAACTTACTATTCACAATTTGTTTAACTGATTGAACTGCTGTAGAATTAGGAAGTTCTGTTAAAAAATCTTTTCCCTCGTCACAACATCTAGCCAACATAGAGTCCAATGGTAAAGTACCCAAAAATGGAACATTTAAGTCTTCACACATTTTTTGTGCACCTCCAGTAGTTGCCGGAAATATTTCTGATTGTCTCTAAGAAAATGGCTATTAAAATTTTAAAAAGGTATACAAGTTAAATATTTACCTTGCAACAAGGGCATATAAAAATTGACATATTTTCTACGACACCTAAAATGTTAATTTTTACTTTGCGACAAAAATCTATTTCCTTTCTAACATCCAAAAGTGCCACTTCTTGGGGTGTCGTGATAAGAACGGCACCTGTTAAACCGGCTTGTGATAAATATGTAACAGCAGATAAGTGTTCATCAGAAGTTCCTAAAAAGTAACAACGTTATTAAATTTTCTTTACACTATTAAGGAAACATAAAAGCTTCAAAATATTAAAAAACATTTGACCTCATATGTTTTACTAAGTTTTATTTTGTGAGTATTATTTAGCGGCATAGTCAAATTATTAACTGTCAAGCATTTTTCATATTTTATAGTTTTGGTAGCTTTTTATTTATTACCAGGTGGTGTATCCATTAATAAATAGTCAAGTTTTCCCCAATCAACTTCGCTTAAAAATTGTCTTATCATTCCATTCTTCTTTGGCCCTCTCCATACTACAGCATCATCGACCGATGATAATAAAAATCCAATAGACATAACGGATAAATTATCTTCTACATACTAAATTAAAATGAATTAATTGCGATAAAAAGAAAAAATCTTAAACTCAAATACCACTGGCGACCATCCTGATCCAGATTGATGTACTTGTTCATCGGCTACTCCCAAAACCCGAGGTTGTGAAGGACCGCATATATCTATATCTAAGACACCTACCTAAAAATTTACATAAATATTATATTTTTCCATAATTGACAATGAATATTATTGTTAAAATTTCCTTAATGGAAAATAATTAACATTTTTAGTAAATTAACTTTTAATGACAAATTTTTTTATTATTCTAGATTTATTATTTTTATTTGAACGCTCTTTGGACCAAACAATCACTGAAACCTTGTTTTATTATATAAAAAAGTAAATTGGAGTAAAGCAATGTCCAAAGAGCTTATTTACATAAATAAAAATTATGTTCAGAGAAAAGGCCAATGTTCCATATTGTTTTAAACAAATGTTTTACACATCTGTGCAAAATTTTGCTAACATCGTGATATAAGATTAAAAAGTAGAAGGGTGAGATGCTAACATGAACATGTAAAATTGCCTATTGATTTTTAAACACAATCAGGAAAATTATGAGACTTTAAATAGGGCAAGGTACAAAGAACGCACTGATACAGCTCTAAAGCAAAACAGATATCCAATTTTAGTTCTAAAAAATAATGTGCATAACAAAAACATAAAAAAGTGATAAGATAAATAAACAGAGACTTTGGACTAAGGTAAAATTAATAATTCAATATCAAAAATTAATCATCACCCACAACATTTGGTAGTAATTATTTCTTTTATCATTTTTTATAGATAAATGTTTTTTGGAGGAACTACTGAAAGACGAAGTAGATATAACAGGGTAAGCAATCAACGATTAACAAAGTAAATTTAAAAATTCTAATGAACTTAATAGCAAAACAGTCAATTGCAAATTTGATACAGCTCGATTTAAAAGACACAGAATATTCAAATTGTATCGATAAGTTCCTTTCATATAATAAACAATTCCATACTAATCAACATACTCTTATTTGGCTCATAACAATACTTACATTTCGTTCAGAATCGCTTAACGCTAACCCTCTACTAAGGAGGGCTGTTAAAGTGCTCTTTCCAACACCTCCTTTCCCAGAAAGAATTAAAATCTTGTTACGAACTTGTTCTAAACGATCTTGTACTAATTGAATATTTGGATCTGGGCCTTTTGTAGCTCCCGTAGAACAAACTTGTTGATTAGGACAACCCATGCATGCTGAAGTTTTACCTGCATCGTCACTTTGAGTTCCAGGACAATCTGTTTTAAACAAATTTTGAATTTTGAAAAAAGTTTTTATACTTTACTTATACTTACGTTCAGGTGCATCTTGAGGTTTAAGAACATCCGTCATTTTTCTTATTGAAAAGTAAACACTGTCTGGTTAAAAAATATATTTAATTATCTCAATTATATCAAAATTAAAATTTATCTTGTATTTTTACTATTTTTTATAAAGGTTAAAAAGTTAAGTTAACAGTCAAGTCAATGGTGCCAACTGCCACTGCCAACTGGTTGCAACCATGTTGCAACTGTCAACTTAAAGAAACTAGAGTTCAAAATGCATCATACAGGGTGCTCACAAATTAGAAAATACTAGACTGTATTGTAATAATAAAATATCGATTCTGAAATCTTCTCCTTACAACTTTTATATTATTTTTACTGAAAAGTAGCAATGCTTATAAAATTAAATTACAAATTCAATAAAATTCCAATTCAACAGATTTTTTGTTACTAGGGGAATGTAGGGTATTGCCGACCGTCCGGGTAATACCGACCTGGGCATATTACAATAAATAGAAATATATTTGGCGAAAGTACCCCGTAGATATCTAGGACATCTATTTTTAACTAGATAAGACCATTTAAGTTATTAGTTTAGATTGCTGTCCTGCAAAATCACGCGAACTGTTATTTCATGTATTTTTGTGCTATTTACTGTTAAATAAATAGGTGATTACACTTGCATACGTAATTGCATAAATCTCTTAAATGTGTCATTGGAAAGGCCTTTCTGTCTAGTTCGTTTTGGTGTACCTAATTATTTATTTTAGTATAATACAATTAATGTCGGTAATTCCCAACCATCAGTATTTTCGGTATTTTACATGCTCATGATTATAAATAAAGGACAAATAACTTTTATCTCTATAGTAAAATTTATATTTTGTTTCAAACTTTGACATTATACTGTGCTTTGACTTTAGTAACGTTGCTATGTTGTCATGTTTACAAAATATAAATTTTACTATGGAGATAAACATTATAAATAACGTTTTTATAAAATAAATAAAATAAAATAAAATAAAGGACAAATTTTGTCCTTTATAATCATGGCCCTTATAAGTTAAGCTATAGATATAGGTATAAGAGCAGAGGCGTAACAATCAGTACAGGGGCCCGTGTGCAAAGTTAATGGTGGGGGCCTCTATTTATTAATAGGGCTAAAGGAGCTCTGGGTTTTACCTCCCAATGCGCCACAGGCGAAAATTTTTTTTATTTCAAAGTCAAAAATTAAATTTGAGAGAAGGTGACAACGGTCGGGGGACCCTCTTGAACGGGGGCCCGTGTGCCTTCCACCCACCGCACCCCAGTAGTTACGCTCTTGTATAAGAGTCAAAGATGCGTTTAATTGTAGAACTTTTTTTTAGTTCCTTTACTTTATATGCTTACGTCTTTTATAATATTAGGGGTCGTTTATGCTGACTGTTAACTTAAGCTTTAACTTTAACCTTGAGTTGACTATAGGGAAACCAATGCTACGCCGGTTCAAGGTTAAAGCTTAAGTTGACGGCCAGAATTTAACATAGTTAAATCACTTTTTGACTCCATTTTATAATAGTTAGGTTTCGTCAATGTCGTCATTATAATATATTAAATAAATTTTAGCAAGTTCAACCATGGAGCACATCTCGTTCTATCCCAGGTATGGAGCGAGAGCAAAAACCCGATTCTCCAATTCCTATAAGAATAGGCCAATATTACGAAACTCCTCGGCCACATCCTTGGCGTCCTACTTTGGGTTACGAAAATCTAGAATTCATGCCACTGTAAAGTTACACTTATTAGCCTCTTTCTTTGTACTATTATTACTATTTTAGACCAAATCAGCCTATTACACATGGTTTAGTCGATTCTTACTGCACTACGTATGGAATGGCTACAGAACCACTAAAGTTTCCTAATTTAGTAACTGGATTTGAACGAAATCCTGCACATGCAGCACGAGCTGCTCTTTATACTAGAAATACTCCTCTAGAATGGACTCAACACAATTTTAAGTTGTATAGCGAATCTGATATAAATAGAAATTATTCGGAGCGTTTACGAGGGGATTTTCTTAAAGTTATGAGGTTATTCCCGACAACAATAATAATTAAGTAGATAGATAATCAAAAATAATTATAGAGAAACTGATGAAAGAACTCAACAAGGTCAAAGAGAATCGGGAAGAAGATTAGGGGAACGCATAACAGATACCACTTTTTGGAGAAATGAGCTTAAAACAGAACTTGAAAGATTAATTACCGAAATTCGAACTTTGCAAGCTATGGCTTCCGGTCTTCAGAAAGCTATTCTTGATATAGAAGGGCCGTTACACATTGCTCAAGAATGTTTGTATCAAAGAGAAAATCGGCAAGGTAATAATTAGGTACTAGATACAACTTACGAACTAGGTACCTAAGAAGGACACTTAGATATAGAAGACACTTTTCTATTAATTGAATTGTAGTGTACCAACTTCACGGCTTAGGTCCTACGTAGCCTATTCTGATTTAACTAATCATCTCTTTCTTGAAATGTACATTTTTAATAGAGATTTACAAGACCTAGGCAAGATAAGACTCCACCGAATCTTTGTCTTGGTCTCAAAAAATATATGTATTAGGTATAGTCTTGGTCTTGAAGACCATTATACTAACACTTTGCTTAGTCTTGGTCTTGAGTCTTTCAAGTAAATTTTAGTATTGGTCTTGATTCCAAGATCAAGACTACACTAAATCTTGATCTTGGTCTTTAGAATGTCTTGACTCTATATCTATACAGTCTTGATCTTGAAAAAGTCTTGCCCTTTTATAGATTTGACCTTGAAGGAGTCCTGATTCTATGTATCCAGACCCAGACTAAGATAGTCTTGTAGTCTCGCGCAACTCTAATTTGTGATAGGTAACAAACTTAGTAGATCTCAAAATCAACACTTTTATATTAGGGACGGATTTAACTCATGATGAACCGGAACACAGTTTGCTTAAGGAAGTCGAATGCTACAAAAACGCTCAACAACGCTTAGAAACACTATTGGCTAAAGTCAAAGAGCAGCAACGAAACTGTCGAGCTGCTCAACACGACTTAGAAACAGATCTACGAAGTAAAGAATCAACTTTAGGAATTGATAACATGTGTCACGAACTAAATAACTTTTCAAGAGGGATTAATTATTATGGCGGAATAGAAAAATTTGACCCAACGTAATAATGAATGTTCGATTTATGATATTTTGCTTATTTCATTTTTAATAATAGCATAAGCAGCGTAACGACATGGGCAGAAAATAGTAACAGAAGAATTCAAAGATCGCACGCAGAAAGAGGAAAATCCGTACAGATGAGATCCGATATGGATAATTTAATCAATGCAGTGTCTTCAGAAATTTGGGATACTTGGAGTAGAACTAATAATGCTCTGACTCGTAGATCTGGAGAAGTTTTAGACACGAAAAATAAACTTCAGATGCATTTACATAAGGTAAGTAGATAATTATAAAATAAGGTAGGGTCGACAAGTAAGGCCTGATCAGAAATAAAGCCCATCCATTTCAGAAGCGCTATCTTAAGAATAATGTGTAAAATATTTTGAAAAGGTGTTGTATAGTTGTATAACTTGAAATCTTCCTTATACCTACTGCTTGATGCAATTTCTTTCTCTAAACACCTTCGGAAATTAATGAATAGGCCTTATTTCTGACCGGGTCTTATTTTCCGAACCTACTGTACTAAATTATAATTTTTCAAGGTTCAGCAAGAAATTTTTGACATCGAAAAACATATTGAATTGCTTCGTAAAGCAATTCAAGATAAAAACAATCCCATGAAAGTGGCACAAACTAGATTAGAATCCAGAACACATCGAAAAGATGTCGAATTGTGTCGAGATATGGCACAAGACAGGTATTGGTTAAAAAAACTTGTAAGCGAGGGGTTATCCACTCTCGGCAGTCAATGTACAAAAATTGAGCTGTCAACGGTAGTCATCGGGAGTCAATAGCAGTCATAGCATATAGGCAGTCATGGGCAGTCTATTGTACAAATTCAGAGCAGTGGCTGACCCTCGCTTGTAGGCAAAAAAACAATTTTTGAAACGAAATTTGAATCTACATGACATCCTATCGAGCTGTGTAGCTCCTATAGAGAAACACATACTTATTAAAATATTTGTTATTACAGATTGGTCATAGAAGTAGTTGATCTTCAAGATAATATCGAATATTTACATAAAAAACTGCAAGAAGCAGAAGCTCAACATCAACAGTTACTTAAAACACGCTCAAATTTAGAATCCGATTTACACTGTAAAGTGAATTCACTTTTCATAGATAGAGAAAAATGCTTGGGAATGCGTCGCTCATTTCCCATAACTGCCATAATTAAATATTAAATTCTTACCTTCTTAAGTTGAATTCACATAGATCCGAAATCCGGCGGTCCGATGGAGTTTTTCTATATTCTATAATTCCATCACCAATATAAGAACTTTCGGATCATCGTACGGTCCGATTTTGGATGCATAAAGAATCCAGTGTATTGAAAATGTACCTATAGAAAGGTTTTAACTTAAAAGGAATTAAACTTTAAAGGATCTTTTCAGCCTAATACCAAACCAAATATAAAGAATTGAACGTTTTCGTTCGATCCACATAATTATATTCTCTAAATGCGAATATCTCATGGCTGTTTATTAAAATTTAATAGGAGGTAAAAAATATGTCTAATAGACCGGAAAAAAGAACATAAAAATGTGAGTAATAAAACCACCCATCTGCCAGTCGTAAAAGTGACTATACTTTAACTGGGAAGAGCGCTAGAAAATCGGGTTTCTTTGGGTTTTGGGTATAAATCACAGCAAAGAAACTCGAGTTTCTAGAGGCATTTTAGAGCCTGAGTTAAAGCGGCCACTTACAACTGACAGACGGATGGTTTTATTACTCATATGTTCTTTCGACCTGTAAAGTCTAAAATTTTGTGTCTTATGGTTTAGTTCAGATACTAGATAGCTCCCAGGTCTATAACCAAAATTAACGTTTTTCATATGATTTTTTAAATTTTCGTTTTATTAAAGCAACATTTCAACAAGTTTAGCCAGAAGAATAATTCTTTGCCTGTTACATAAAACTCGTTAATAAATAAATTAATTTTAACAACAACTCCCATACCTACTATCCAACTCCTTTACTCCTTGGCTAGATCTAGATTCTTGGCGACCACAAGTCAACGTATTACATATGCCATAATCGATCCTTCCGATACTCCCCATGAAATAGCTACAAAGGAACCACAGAAATATGGAAGTATCTCAATTTGGTAATTGAAGTTGAACGAAATCCTGCACATGAAGCACGAACTGCACTTTCTAGTACACATAGAGCTCATGAATGGACTCAACAGAATTTAAATTGTATAATATAGCTAAATAAGGCTAAGGGCGCACTAGGACTTTTTGTCGGCCAACAGTTTTGTCGTTGACACCTGGATGTGGGCGTATTAGTCAACTAAACTGTTTTGCAAGCAAGGTGCGAGCGCATTACAACTAACTAAACTGTTTTGTTTTTAAAAGTTAAAATAAATTAATAATTAGAATAAAATGGGTTTTGAAGAGATCGCGTGCGTTTCGTTATTGTTAATAATTTTTTTTAAATAGAAATAGCGATAGAAAAAGCATTGGATACATCATACATCCATTGAACAGAGAACGAGTGCTGAAAAGAAAATTTTAGTTATTATTCGGAGATTTACAGGTGTACCGCAGTACCTTGATAAATTTTTGGAGGATTGGTCTTCTATCTATTACATTGATGAGCGTTTCTATTCATTCTCCGCTGTTGTCCATGTTGAAATGAATAATATTTGAGTTGCAACTGCAGTTTAGTTTAACTTTTGCTTCTAATGCGCGCACGACCATTACAAGTGTATATTTCGCTGTGTTGGCCGACAGTTTAGTTCAAGAAAATTTGAACAGAAAAGTTGGCCAACTGTTTTGTCGGTTTAAGTGCGCTCACTTCCATAAGCTGCAATAGACTTCACTCGACCCACAAAACTGTTGGCCAACAGAAAGTTCTAGTGCGCCCTTAGCCTAAGTATATTTTAAATTACTTATAATTATTACAAAATTGTATTCTTCGGTTATGCACTTGAATATACAGATTAGGGAATAATTCTCGAGACAAATATGTAGTTCCTGATTTATTACAGCTTTAAATATCAATATCGCACAAAATAATAATCACAAACTGCGCTTGATTAATATAAATTGAAGAGAAATAAAATAAAATTGTATCTCAATTTACAAAGCGATTATGACTTTAAGCCTCTCACAGACCAACGCGATCAAGGCGTTCAGGCGATCACGCGGCCACGATTACGCGATCTAGCTGAAGCGATCACGGCTACCCACACCAACGCGATCTGTAGCGCCTGATCGCAAAATTGTTAGTAGTGAAAATATTATCCACTTCTGATTGTAAGAATAAAATCTTAATTAAATAATAAAAACAATCCATCCACAAATAACATCATTTGTACATCATGATTGCTTTAACTATACTACCACAGCTTACGCTCAAATGCAACACGTCGCGTTCTGATCGCACTGAACGCAGCAAACCACCGCGATAATAAACGCCAGGTCGCTCTTGTGTGAACACTCAAATATAAGACTGTAGAATTAACTTATCGTGGCCGCAGCCGCTATTGCGATCACGATTATATGATCGCCTAGGCCGCGTTGGTCTGTGAGAGGCTTAAATCTACCATTAAATAAATGCATAGAAGTTTCCTATGTTTCGAAAAATTTTCCCCATACCTACTGTAGTTGTAGTTCTATATAGATAGTTTATTTATTCATATGTACGAAAAATAGAGTAGAATAAAAGTTAAAGCGTTGATTGAAGGAGTTTTATGAAGATACGCATCGCTTAGTTAAAATGTGTGCCTGTTTTCCTACCAATATTTACAAGTTTCTTCTCCCCGCTGCCTACAAACTAGCAGTTTGGGTCGAGATGCTCCAATGGCAGAGCACCATTGCCACAAGGTCGACCCATCGTACGGCACATTTTGTTCCATAAGCTTGCGTATCTTGTAAAACTCCTTCAATCAACGGTTAAAGTCTAAAATTCATGATCTAAAGAGTAGGAGAAGATGGGGCAGAGAGGACCGGTGAGGCGAATGGGACCTCCCCGAGTAGTTTAAAACCAGGTGCTTCATCTATAAGTTAACAGCCAAAATGCATAATTTACACATTTTGTAGTATACCTAGCAATTCAAATAGTTGTATTGTAAACAACTCGAAACAATCTTAGTCTGTACAAGATAAATTCAAAATTTACGGGAAGTGATCTAATTTTTCTATTACGTTAGTTTGTTGTTATCTTTAATATGAAACGTGGTTAATGATGGCTCATCGTCATAAGTTATTGTTATGATACTAGTTTAAAATATTCAAGTGAAAAGTTTGACCTAACCTATAATCTTTAGCTTATGAACCTCTAAACAAAGAAAAGCGCGCCAATGGGGTACAGAGGTTCGCTTGATTCAATGTGTTTTCTATGGTATATCAGCATCTGTAGTTGTGTGTCTTCGTTTATTTTATTTACGAGGGAAAAAATGAATCCACTGTATAAAAGCGTGTCCAGTAGGGTCTTTTGGATATTTTAATGGTACTGGATACTGGATAGATGGACAATGACTATTTTATAAAATACTTAGATCAGTTTATTCAACACACTAAAATGAATACTTTTTTGTAATTTCTCTTTTTAAAATCTTAAGTTGTTATTATTTTGTCAAAATTATAACATGATGAAAATAAACTGATAAAAACAATATCAGAATCATTTATTCAATTGGCAAATAATGGTCCTCTTTACCCCACTTGCCGGTCCTCTTCGCCCCTATGTACGGGGCGAAGAGGACCACAGGTAATCGCTCTTTTATCTTTAATTACAGCGATTTGCAGTAGCAGTTAAGAAACAATATTTTACTTATGTTTCAGGTACATATGTACCTAGGTGATTCAAGTATTAGTTTCCCATTAATTGAATAAGAAAAAGAGAAATTGATAAAAAAGGCTTACTATGTCCTCTGTGCCCCATGTTCCCCTACAAAATTTGCAGTGAGTAGTAGTATTTATACGTCTAAACGAAAATGCATGTAAAAAAGTAATATAAGAAAAGTCGGTATGGATATCTCTACGACATGTGCAAACTACCTGTGACTACGCTCGACGTGTGCGTAACGACGTCGATGGATACGAAACAATTTGGTATCTTTTTTATTAAATTTCTCGAGATCTCTTTTGAGATCCCCATAGCCCAATGTGTGAGCATTCATGTGTTTCTGACGTCATTTTCTGGAGCTTATGGTTATCTCTGGTGAATTTCCAAGATTTTCATTATGCATCACGCGTCGCGCGTTGCCCCGACCCAGCTATTTTTTCACCGTGGAAACCAGTGGAAACTAAAATTGCATCGTAATTCCAGCGTTTTGCGGTGAAATTTGGTTAGTTCTGGACTACGACGTATGGTGCCTCTGCATTTAGAAACAATTCGAATAAGTGGTCTTTTTGGGGTTCGATTTATGCGGTTTCCCAATTTTAGTTTATAACTCGTGCTCCTAGTGCAATGAACAGTTTAAATATTTGTATTTTGTCCTTCTAAGTGGTTTATTATTTTGTTAAATTGATTCTCCTTAAATTATTTTAAAAATTAAAAATGTTTTCTCCTAAAGTGATAACAAACTGTGAGTATTTTTAAAATTTGTTTCTTTTTAATTACAATTCCTACTTTTCCTATTTGCCAACCTAAAATAACATGTATATTAAGTATTTACAATATTCTTTTGTAATTGTAGAAGGTTCTTATGTGCCTGAAGTGCAAGCTCATTTATAAGCCGAATACAAGACATACATACAGGGTTATTCAAATTCAACCGGCACCATGGGGATCTCGCTTATTTGAAGAGATAGAGAAACGGTTAAATTAGGGCAAAGTTGCGAAATTTTAGGCCCATTAATAATCTGAAAAGAAAACTGCCCTAGCTGCTTTTGTTTTTGAGCTATTGACAAAAAAACAAAAAATCGAAATTTCGTTTTTTGACTTTATTTTCCTTATTATCAAAATTTTTTAAATTCTAACCGAACTTCTCCTAAGCCATTTTGTATTTTACACCCGATTCCGAAAACACATTTGATGTAAAACGTTTCGGTTTTCTGGAACCATCATCAACTTTAGTTTTTTAAATAGGCGCAATCTTTTGTTTTAGCACCATCTCATAGAACCTTTTTTGCTGATTTCAAAAATGTTTATTACTTGAGTATTTATTTTTAAATTTTGTTCTCAAATAAGCTAATTTGTTAATAAAAATTGAGGATCAAGCTGATCTAGAAGTAAAACAAAAGCCGGTATAACAAAACATAAATCCATGGTTCGATTACCACTAATTTGATTTCTTTCTTTGTGTTTATTACAAAAATAACTGAGTAAACAATGATATTAATGTACTTCATAATTTAGGAAATAAAAACTTTAAAAACTTATTAAAGGTGTTTAAATTTCAAAATCTCGGGTTGTAATCGAAGCATGGATTTATGTTTTGTTATACCGGCTTTTGTTTTTATTCTACAGCAGCTTGATCCTCAATTTTGATTAACAAATTAGCTTATTTGAGAACAAAATTTAAAAATAAATACTCAAGTAATAAACATTTTTGAAATCAGCAAAAAGGTTCTATGAGATGGTGCTAAAACAAAATGCGCCTACTTAAAAAACTAAAGTTGATAATAGTTCCAGAAAACCGAAACGTTTTACATCAAATGTGTTTTCGGAATCGGGTGTAAAATACAAAATGGCTTCGGAGAAGTTCGGTCAGAATTTAAAAATTTTTGATAATAAGGAAAATAAAGTCAAAAAACGAAATTTCGATTTTTTGTTTTTTTGTCAATAGCTCAAAAACAAAAGCAGCTAGGGCAGTTTTCTTTTCAGATTATTAATGGGCCTAAAATTCCGTAACTTTGCCCTAATTTAACCGTTTCTCTATCTCTTCAAATAAGCGAGATCCCCATGGTGCCGGTCGAGTTTGAATAACCCTGTATAATAAAGTTATTACACTTTCCGCTACTATAACTCCACCTTCCTTTCAAGAAGTACTAGTACGGAAAGGTGGTATATATGGTCTTATATCCATAAGAGACCGCTATTATACCCGAACATACAAGACTTCAAAAGCTTATACAGGATGTTAGGATATTCCTTGGCCAACGGCTTACACATGATTCTTCAGGTCAAAATAGTACTACAAGTTCCTATAACAAAAAGTCCAAAGCCCACTAATAACAAAGTTGTGTAGCCTCAAAGTTGAGTTTTAAAATTTTTATTTTTGTAACAGTTACTTTAGATGTTAACGAATTGTTTTTATATTTGGCACATTTAATAAGTATTATAAAGCCTCGCATAAAAAGTAGAAATTTTGAAGATATGTCATCAATAATGGGCACTTAACCTGAAACCTAAATTTAATTTTTGCTCTAACTTTTTTGTTTGTTCTATTTCCGATTATTTTTTTATGAAATTTCGAAGATTAGATAAAATTATCGGCCAAGTTGGCCAAGGAATATCCTAACACCCTGTATACCTAGTGATTCGGGGGCGGTCGAAAAAGATAAGCCGTGGTATAAGTATTATAATTTGCTTCAATTTTTAAACGATTCGTTTGAAAAGTAAGTAAGTACTGTGCTGTACAATTTATAGTATAAATAACTATCCTTTTCCATAGAACTACAACACATAATTATAGCATCGACCACGCCACCTCCGTCTGATGTCCCTATGTCATCCTGGGTCAGGGACGTGTGTGTCAGGGGTGGGCACAGGTGGACAATGCCCACCTAAAGCCTCGTTCTGCTCACCAGTGTGCTCACATCAAACAATTTTGAAAATAAAAAAATTAGGTATAATAAAAAAGATTAGAAATATTATAATAATTAAAATATTGAAAATGCCACTGCTAAAACATTAATCTTAAATCAGGTTGTTAAATTTGACTCGATTCACTAAAATATAAGAATTATTTTACACTAGGGTAAGTGCATTTTTTAGTCATAATTTTATAGCCCTCCCCCGAAATGAAGCTGCCCAAACTTTGCCCACCCTGTATTTTAAGTCTAGCTACGTCCCTGTCCTGGACGTCATCCCGATTTTATAGTACCAGGAGGGACGCAATGAAATGGAACAAGGCGGTCAGCAGCACTAAAAAATAATATGTTTATAAAGAAAATGTTGAAAAAGTCATCATGATGAAAATCTTATTAACAAAAAGGTATCAGTAATCAATGTATATCGTGCCCTAACGATTTTTAGAAAGACCTTAAAGTCCCTAAAACCTCCCCGGAAGACCAATTGAAGGGTGGAGAGGGCGGCACCCCCGTTTTATTTTAGAGTAATTACGACCTTTCCAGGGACCCCTAGAATGGGTTTGTCTCAGTAAAACCCTTGGGTCACTCCACAACAGTTTTCTATTAAAATCTAATAGCAGAAAATGTAGAAAATAAAACGTCATCTATGACGAAAAACAATTGCTAAAAACATTAAATTTTTTTTGATAAATGCCTAACTGAAATTGACATTTTTTATACAATTTTTTTAATTTTCGTTTTATTAAAATTAAAGCAACATGGCGGGGAATGATACTGTGTTCTATTCTGTAAGTGTTACAGAGTTTAGGCAGAACAAATATTTTTTGTCTGCTACATGAAACTCGTTAATAAAAAAATTAATTTTAGCAACTCCAACCATGGAGCACGGTTGGTGCCGTCCCATGCATGGAACAAGTATCTGGTAAGCCAATTCCTGTAAGAATAGGTCAATATTACGAAACTCCTAGGCCACATCCTTGGCGACCTACCTTAGGTTATGAGAGCGTAGAAGCTGCGCCACTGTAAAGTTACGATTATCATTGCCCTTTTTATTATTAATGTTATTATTTAAGACCAAGTCAACCTGTTACAAATGCTCTAATCGATCCTTGCTATACTCCTCATGGAATGGCTACAGAGCCACTGAAGTTTCCTAATTTAGTAACTGGATTTGAACGAAATCCCGCACATGCAGCGCGAGCTGCACTTTATACTAGATATACAGCTCTAGAATGGACTCAAAATAATTTAAAATTATATAACGAATCAGACACAAATAGAAATTATTCGGAGCGTTTACGAGGAGACTTTATAAGAGTTATGAGGTTTATACGATGAAAAGTATTAATTGAAAAATAATTAAAAACGAATTATAGAGAAACGGATGAAAAAACGGCGCAAGGTCAAAGAGATTCGGGAAGAAGAATAGGGGAGCGAATAACAGATACCACTTTTTGGAGAAATGAAGTTACAACAGAACTAGAAAGATTAATAGTAGAAAATAGAACTTTACAAGCCATGGTTTCCGGCCTTCAAAAAGCTATTTTGGATATAGAAGGACCATTACACATTGCTCAAGAGTGCTTGTATCAAAGGGAAAATCGACAAGGTAAATAGGGATTAGTTACGAACTACCTAGAATTTCTCCAGGTAAAAATTTATTAAATAATGAAGTCCCTTTCTTCTAAGAGCTTTTAAAAAAGAATATTTTTATATTAGGAATGGATTTAGCTCACGATGACGCCGAACAAAGTTTGCTTAAAGAAGTCGAATGCTACAGAAATTCTCAAACACGTTTAGGATCGTTACTGGACAAAATTAAAGGACAGTTACGAAACTGTCGAGCTGCTCAACACGAATTAGAAACAGATGTACGAAGTAAAGAAGCAGCTTTAGGAACTGATAACATGTGCCATCAACTAAATAATTATTCAAGAGGTATCAATTATTATGGTGGAATAGAAAAATTTGATCCAACGTAACGGCGAAAGTTTGAGCTTTGTATTTTGATTAATTAACTTTTTAACAGTGTGAGCAACACAACTACCTGGGCAGAAAACAGTAACAGAAGAGTTCAAAGATCACAAGCGGAAAGACAAAAATCTGTGCAGATGAGATCAGATATTGATAATTTAATAAATGCGGTGTCTGCTGAAATTTGGGATGCTTGGAGTAGAACCAATAACGCTTTGGCTCGTAGAGCTGCCGAAGTATTAGAAATAAAAAGTAAACTCCAAATGCATTTACATAAGGTATGTAATACTAGATTGTAATTTGTACCCATTACTTACAATTTTTTTCAAGATTCAGCAAGAAATATTTGATATTGAAAAGAATATTGAATTGCTTCGTAAAGCAATTCAAGATAAAAGCTCTTTTATGAAAGTTGCACACACGAGGTTAGAAGCCAGAACCCATCGAAAAGATATTGAATTATGTCGTGATATGGCACAAGACAGGTATCGGCTACAAACTTGTATATCTATTTGACACGCCTCTAAAATATTTATTATTACAGATTAGTTTGTGAAACTTTTGATCTTCAAGATAATATCGAGTACTTGCATAGAAAATTGCAAGAAGCTGAAGCTCAACATCAACAGTTACTTAAAACACGTTCAAATTTAGAAACCGATTTGTACTGTAAAGTGAATGCACTTTTCATAGACAGAGAAAAATGCATGGGTATGCGTCGCTCGTTTCCCATAACTGCTACCATTAAATATTAATTACGCCATACTCATACATTTGTATTGTTGTTAAATATAGCAGATAGAAGAATAAGTTGTTTTTAAATATTACATCAATAGATTTAAGTTTTTTAATCTTAAGGTCGTCTTAATTAGCGATTTTTGAATAATTTCAAATTTTATATTGTACAACGGTAAAGTAAAATCAGTTCTCATACTTTATTAATTATTAATCTATTTTGCAAATGTTGGTAGAGGCAACTGTAATCCCTCTTTAGCTTCAAAGAAAGTATAAGACAATGTAATTTCTTCTATAAATTCCATTTTGGGATCGTCTACAAATTCAGGATCTATATAAAAAAACACAGGCATATCTACCTAAAAGAAACAATCGTTTAATAATTCTTTTCAATTAAAAAAAGTATAAATACTTGTTCATGGGGATTTAGCTGTTGCTCTTCAAAACAAAAACATTGAATTTTGTTAAAATATTGACCGGCCTCAAATGGAACTACATTGTAAGTACTAATACCAGTTACAGGTATGTCGGTAGGATTTTTAGCTGTATAAAAAGCTAATGCAGTTTCACCAGGCACAACCTATTATGTATAAATAAGTAGTAAAGTTTTAAATGTTTAAAAGGTTAATATTACGGTAATTTCTTTTTGTTGTGGTTTAAAATTCCATCGCATACTAGAAGCAACGTCTGCGTTAAATTTAATAATTAAAGGCCTATGCTTTATAGCTGCCATACTTTCAACTTTACTAGCATCATGGCTAGCTGTCGTACCACCATAACTGTAAGCTTGACAAAACATGCGATATAAAGGTACCGCCGCGTAACTTAAACCGACTACAAGAACACCAGCAGCAGTTACATAATATAGAGTAGATCTGTTATTTACACGTTGAGATGGTGACGGTTGATTGTGTTTACTACTTCTCGATGCCAAACCAGTATGCATTAGTCTCGACTTGTAGTTTATCCTATTATTACATATTTGCGAGTAATAAAGTCTTTGTAAAATTCGCGTCGTATTCCACACACAGCACATATTGCAATAAATATAGTCAAGTTACGTTATTTACAACTAAAAACTGAAGAATAACATTATTTTAAATTAAACTTAACCTCAATTTCAAAGAAGTTAAATGAACTACTACTTTTATACAATTAAACTACTTTGTAAATGACCTAAAATGCGTACGGTTTAATGAATTAATGGATAATTGATTTTAATTAAGAAACAATCAAAAAACTTATTAGGAAAAGAATAATTTTGAATCTTATTCTATCTAGGTATGTTTGTTGATTATAAAATATTTGTATTTTATAGATCTAAAAAGTGAGGTTAGTTTAAACGTTGTATTTTTTAGATTTGAACAAACTTTAATGTGTTCAAAATGCAAAACAGTGCAAGATGTTTGTTTATAAGATTACAACAAGTACTAAATGTTAATAGATCAAAATCGTCTCAACACAAAGTTATTATAACCGATGATAATAGTATGTTTATAGCTTGGCATCCAAAAGTTGCTTTTCCATATGAATGTACGAAACCATTACCCAAACTGGAAATTGATCAAAATATGTCAGTTTTAAAAACACAAATTAGTCCAGAATTAAAAGAAATTTTTAAGAAAAAGTCACCCGAACAAGCTCGTTTAGAGTTGATGAGCATAACTCACACTACTAAGCATAGATGGTTTCCAAGAGCACGAGACAAGAAAGCTAAAAAGACTTCAATGGACCGGGAGTACTTATAATTTATCGGGATGTACTTGTTTCTAAGATATAGTTGTTTATAAATATAATTAACTTGAAAAGTACAAATTTTTACTTTTACAATATTTAACAAAAAACAATGTACAATTTAAGCTGTCCATACGATATTAAAAAAATTAAGTTACAAACATTTAAATTAATTCATGACACATTATTGAATGCACATTAATTTGTTAACGATATCAAAGCTTTCACAACGTTTCCATAATGTTCTCTTAAAGTACGTTCCGCTTTTGTTCTCGATATTTCCATTTCTCGTACTATCAAATCGACATCCTCTTTTTTTATAGCAACTTTTAAAAGTTCTTTTTCTCTAGCAATTTTTTCTGCAGCTTGTTTGTTTCTTTGATCGCCTATTAATGAGATTGCTCCTGAAACGTCTTGTGTCGATATTTCTTTTTCTTCTGCATAGTCAGTAACTCTCTCCAAATCTGCTGCACCACTATCGTGTTTAGCCGATTTCTTTTGAGATTTTTCATCAATTTCTTCGGATCCGTTAATTACATCTACATCCGCCATTGTGTAATATATAAAACGATATCAAATTTGTAAATTTTATCGAATTTATACTTATAGGTTACATTTAAACATTTTGATTTGTTGAAATGACACACGATACGATCATTTTTAATGGAGAATTAGTGGTACTGGTGGTACCAACCTAAACAAATATAACCATATTGGGATATCATTTATGTAATTTACTTCAAATTCGCAGAGAAAGATTCAGTTCAATTTTCAATTATTTGGAGATAAAACTTAACATATTAAGGTCCTATGAATCCCACATACTACTTTACAAGTGGCAGTAGCTCCTATTATCTCTCACTCGACAAAACTTCTATCAGACTACTCTCGAGTCAGTTCTTGCCAATTTACTTAAAATTTATTCATCAGTTATTTAGAATTAAGATAATGGAATATGTACTGCAACATCTACTATATTTCTATATTCATGAACCCTTTGACAATACTCCCTTAAATTGTGCTGACTGAATATTTAAATTACAGCAAAATGTTAATAGTTCATAAAAAATGTTTACCTACACTAATGGAGCTAGTGATCATATTTTTCGAATCAAATAATTAAATAAGATGATTTAGAAATTATTTATTGGGAACTAATTACATATAACACAACAGAATGTTACGCAGTAACATAATGATAAAAAATTATCTACGCTCGTGGCTAACATTCTTCGAATTTAAATATTACCAGGAAATGTCCCTTCTTCAATTTGGCCTTCCCACTTTTCAACCCATGCAATAGGACACATGGACGTATATACTTTTTTAAAGTATTGGCATGGTTCGTAGTCTGAGCCTTTTACTCTCTGACAACGATGAAAGTCCAGAAAACTTTGGTAACAGTAACGGGTCTGATTAGTATTTGGAAATCGTGGATCAAAAGGCGCAGTTTTTAAGATTGCTTCGGGTTTCGTTTCTAGTGCTGATGGCATTGCGCCTAGAAGAAAAATATTGTTAACCATAGTTAAAGATTGAACCAAACCAAACCAAAAAATTAGCAATTTTACTAATTTGTTATAAAACTACATAGGTACTTTGAATGTTTAAGATCAGTTCAACCTTTTTATTTATTCCTACTTTTTGTTCTTAGTTTTAAAATTTTCATATTTATTTTTAGCGTAAGTACTTATACAGTATTAAACAAAGTACTTAACGTGAATGAATTAAACAATAAAACGAAACTACAAATACCAATTTGCAACTACATAATAGGCTCACTCAATTTCGGAAAATTTTTGATAGATAATAAATTAACATTGAGTGTAGACATGGTACAATACATTTTAGATGTGCTCATTTATTCGACATAATAGTTTCAATTTTAATTAAGCGTAATTTTTAAATTAAATTTTGGTGCTCACAGAGATAATTTTTTTAGAATTGCGATACTTATGACTATATGTCACATTCAATTGTAAAAAATTACACAAATTGTTGTAAGTTCATTTTAAATTATTTTACAATTTATTTCAATGAAATTGATACAATGTGTTTAGCCTACACTCAATGAACTGAACTGAAGTTTGCAAATAGATTCTTAGATCCACTTACATTAAACACGGAATGCTTGCTTAGTATAATTACATAATTTAAAAATCACATCCCAATTATAATAAAATTTGAAATTGTAATTTTAAACAAAAATTAATACACAGTAACAAAAACTCCAATACATCAAAAAAGTTGAGTGTTGTTGAGGTATTGAGTATGCTAGTAAAAAAAATTACACAATTCCAATTTTTTGATATTTTAGAATTTTCATAGCTTGGTATTACTTTACAAAAGAACTATACACAGAAATGTATAACTCGTATGTATCTAAAAGATCGTAAGGAACACTTTTCAGAGTAAAATAGTGATTCAAACATCAAAATCGAAAATGCTAACTCGACTTAAAAAATAGGTTAAAACAAATAAAATTTTGTCTATAATTGTAACAAATTATATAATAATAAACATTGTCTATTTTACTAATGGTCGAGTTTTTGAATCATCATCGCAACATGCTTCTTTATAACGTTTAACTTCTTTCATATAAACAGTCCATGCATCTAAAGCATCGCTTTCGGACTGCTCTTCTGTTAATTTTGATTTTTCAACAAGACCAGTTTTTAAAATTCGTCCTCCTCTGCGCTTTGCAATTGCAGGTATCGGTTTTTGCACTACACTACTACTAGCTTCTTCATTAGCAGCTTCTTCAGCTTTCTTTTGTTCTTGCATTTTTTTGAACATCTCTAAAAAAGAACCATCATTTTTAAATGCATTTTCTTTTGCTGTAGAATCATCGTCATCATCTACTTCGTTAGAAGTATTGATTTGGTCATCTTTCTCGGGACTAGATTGTTTTTCATCAAAGTCTCGACTTAGCTGCTGTTTTGAATGTCGATAGCTTCGTCGTGATTTAGATCTACTATGAGACCGCGAATAGGATCTAGAATACCTTCTACTTTTCGAAGAAGATCGTTTATGTCTTCTATGTTTCTTTACTTTACTATGCCTACCTCTACTAGGCGAAATACTTCGTGAGTTACTTCTATTTCTGTGACGATGACGATCGTGTGACCGAGATCTTCTTCTACGTTCACGCGATCTACTACGTGATCTATGCCTTTTATGAACATCTTTATATCGCTTACTGTGTCGTGATCGACTACCTGATCTTCTATGACGCCTAGATTTTTCTTGAGGATAAGCTCGTTTATCGAGTTCGTATTCGGACTCTCTTGAATATATGTTTAATCCATCACTTTTTATTTTATTGGACAAAATTTCTCCACCTGTACTTTTGGACTTCGATGAAGTAGAGGAACATTCGTCTTCATCTTCAGTAGCAACTTCTGTCCCAGGGGGAGGCGGGTTATTCCAGCCACCCATCAACTGGTTCATCATTGAGATTAAACGTGACCTACGAGAGAACTTGCAGGTATAATTATCTGAATCGAAGCATGTAATTTCAAAATTCACAGATCTTGATAACTGGTCCAAGCTTCACGTTAATATTTGTTGTAAATATACATTAAACACATAGTAGTTAAAATAAATAGAAAGTTCCTGAATGTAAGAAGAAAAACATAATAAACTACGGAAAGGACAGTAAGTACTCAGGAAATCTGTCATTGTGGAGCAACTTCGCTCAATAAAAAAAATGAAATCTTATAGAAATAAAAGCTATACCTAGCAGTTTGGATTTTTGGCTAACCTAACTATTGAAAATTAAATATTTTTAGTTTATACCTGATTTTTTAATGAACTTTCTTGAAGATTCTTGACAACAATATGGCTACCTTGATTACGAAAACTCGTTTAATTTCGGCAGTTTTTCTGACTTTACGTTCTGACGTAATATCGTGATGGTGATGTGCGTGATATTAATCTTAGTAACTTTTATCTACCATAATAACAATGAAAAAATCCCTTTTGACAAGCATAAAGTTTAAAATAAATAACTGAAGGTATTACAAAAAGTGAGATAATGTATTATTGAAATTAACGTTTTCAGATCAAAAGTATTGCTTACAACATCTAAAAGAAAATAATAGTTGTCGTGTATTGGAGAAAATGTTCACTGGTAGGGAATTTTCGTAGTTTTTCAATAATGTTGGCACCATAAAGTAGACACCAAAGTGACACCAAAAAATGGTTTTGTTTACTTTAACCTAAAAATAATGTATTTTGTACATTTAGTAATATTATAATAATTTCCATTTATAAGGAATATTAAGTATGTCTTTATACGATGATTTTGATGTGAAAAGTCGTCCTAGTGAAAATGTATCTGGTTGGTCTTCTGGTATAAAACTTTTGCAATCTCAATTACAGTTGAAGCGAGCCACTGTAACACAGCCTAAACGAGATCAAACTAGGAAAGCTAGCTTAGCGCCTGTCATAGATTTAAAAACTAAAAAAGACGATGACGATATATTTTCTCCTTCTATACATATACCATTGAAACCTAAAGTCGAACCGGTTTTACCAATAATACCAGCTAACAATTTTGCTTCGGAATATGATTGGAACGTAGAGAATGAATATGATCCACTGTGGCCGAATGAATACGAAAAGATTGTAAAAGAGTTACGAGATAACAGAGATCGAGAAAATGCAAAAGAAGAAAAACGAAGAGAAAAGAAACGTAAAAGTAGATTTAACGATCCTGAGGAAGAAGTTATAACACCTCAAGTAACCTTACCACCTGTTGCAAGTGGTTTTGCAGGTATAAATTGCAGTATAAGTTTTAAATGCTTCTTTTATTATAAAATTTTTTAATACTTAGGTCGTTGGGAAGAAGAAGAAGAGCCTGTAACGAAATCCGTAAGAAGTTCTGTTGGTGTTGCAATTGCTCCACCTCCCAGTTTACAAGAACTTCAAGAGCCTGTTATAATTCCTAAAATACAGCCAAATACTTACGATGGTAGTTCTATTGCTGCAAAAATTATGGCTAAATATGGATTTAAGGAAGGTCAGGGCTTAGGAAAACAAGAACAAGGAATGTCGATGGCTTTACAAATAGAAAAAACATCCAAACGAGGTGGGCGCATTATTCACGAAAAAGAAATTATCACACCTCTAGTAAGCGAGTCTTTTCAAGAAGAACAGACTATTACAGAGATAATCAAAACTCCTAGCAAAGTAAATAATTGTTTATAGTGAAACTGCTTTTTAATAATGTGTTTTTTTAGGTTGTTTTGCTACGAAACATGGTAGGTCCTGGAGAAGTAGACGATGACTTGGAACCAGAAGTAAAAGATGAGTGTAATACTAAATATGGAGAAGTTGGAAGTGTAATAATACATGAATTGCCTGAAGCAGTCGAAGAAGAAGCTGTTCGTATATTTGTCGAGTTTAGTAGAATTGAAAGTGCTATTAAAGCAGTAGTTGATCTTAATGGAAGATTTTTTGGTGGTAGACAAGTTAAAGCTACATTTTATGATCCTGAGAAATATGATAATTTACAATTACTTGATTAAATAGAACTGTTTTCCCTTTCGCTGTATGTTTTGGGTTTATTTAAATTTATTATACTCAAATGTTTTATTCTTTACCTACACGCAACCACTTTAATATGTGTACCTAATTAACATGACCATTTTTATAGATATTTATTTAGAAAATTTATTATTAAATAATTTATTTATTGAGATACTAAAAGTGTGTTGTCGGTAAAGAAAAAAAATGCAAGTTAGGTGTGTACCTATAAAGCAACATTAACTGGAACCTGAACGTTAAGTTAAAACCCTATAAAATATAAAAATATGTTTTTTTGTTAAAAATATAAGATTTCGAGATGGCTGAGCTTAATTATAAATTCTTTGTTTTCCTCCTCAGTAGTTGGTTAGGTGAGCGATAGTTAATCAAAACTAGTGGTACTGATAGTGGATCTAAACTAGTAGATCTAGATAGGTGTATGACCATGGTATGAAAGACAACTGTGTTAAGTCTTAAGTAGTTATATTTTTACTCTGTATTTTAACCATAAAGTAACTTTTTATTAATTTAAATAATATTAATAATAAATAATTATAATATTAAATAGTAGAATTTTTAGAATAATTTATATTGCATTGATTAGTTTTTTATACAATACTAGAAATAGATTTTGTAGATCTTATACTCCTGTACTTAATACATTATAATTCTCCTCTCCACTGATTGATCACCTCTCCCACTGCGTGACTAAACCTGCCGCAACTTTCTACTAATTCCTGGATCAGATCCGTGCATTCGCTGACCTCGTGCTCTGCGGATGTCTGTCTGTGAGTGCTGTAGAACAAAAACTACTGATCCGATGTTGATGAAATTTGGTTTTAGCCACTTGAACAAAACTTCATCAGAAAAATAATCTTAAAAATATCTATATAGGGGTGAAATTGAAAAACCAAATTTCAAGTTTTTAAATTCAAAGTGGCGGCCAATACAACAATAATTGTCCCATTTGTTGGTGGTCTTTCCCTTATATCATAACTTAGCCATTAATTATTATGAAAATTAAAAAAAGGCGATGTATAGCCAAAATATAGGGCTTTCGTGTTAACTTAATCGATTTCAAAAAATTGTTTCAAAATTGCCTACTTTTAAGGGGTCAAAACTTTGAAACAGATTTTATCAAGATTTTCCCATTCCTCTAGCCGATTTTTTCGTTTTTGGATAAATGTTACAACCTCATTATTTATCGAACGCTGTTTTTAAAAAAGAAACACTTCTGAGGCCTTTAGCCAATGTTTTGGGCAGCCAACCAGATTTTTGTGTTCGGTGACACTCGAATAGCTTATTTCCAAAAGATGGATCTGAATACGATCACGCCGATGTTTCTGTTATTGGCTTCAGGACTTACGACTGATTTTTAGATATGTTGCGCACTATTTTCAGTTAACAAAATGCTTCGGGTTAATCAGGAAATTACAGAAAGATCAAAATTTTTTAAGAACACTGTAGATTTTTAAATACATACAGTGAAAGTCGGATATAACGACGGCGAAGGGATCGACTAAAAAGGGTCGTTATACCCGGTCGTCGTTGTATCAAAACTTATCCATTTTTATTATTCTCAAAAATTCTTTATTACTAAAGCACCATGAAATAGACATAACATTTCTTTTTCTCGACGTCATTTTTCCCGTCCGCGCCGGATGATTTCAAGAAAATTATTTACAGCCGTAGATTGCAAATATCGCCAGGTGAGATTGAAAACCACGTGCTAGTCTTAAAATTACCCCTTCACGTCTTTATACCCGGCCTGCCAAACCAAAATTTTTCGCTTTTTGCGGACGTTAAAAGAGACTTCGTCGCTATAGCCGCTCTACCGGCGTCGCTATATCCGGATTTTTTTGCATTGAGTTGAATACAAATCCAACCATACTTTCAAATCCCCGTCGCAATATGCGACTTGTTGTTATAAGCGACGTCGTTATTCGCGACTTTCACTGTATTTTGAAAGGTCGTAAAATGAGCTGTTACATTATTAGGCCAAGAAACTAAGATCAAAAAACGCTGTGCCGTCAATTAGTTTGTGGAAAGCTGGAAACGGCTTTAATCTATTTATTTATACAGTGTGTCCCCCCCCCGGATGGGGTTACCAATAGGTGAAAAATTTTGTATTTTTCATTTTAGGTAAAAAAAGTATTCTTTATAAAAAGTTTTGCTTCTCTTCAAACCCCTAAATATGCAAAAATATAAAAAAGAAATTTTCAAGTAAAAAAGTTATTGAGTTTTTTTCTTTAAATTTTTGCAGTTTGTTTTTCTAAGTTCGAATATTTTGAAAAAATTTCTAGAAAAAGCTAATTTTAGGTAAAAAAGTATTCTTTATAAAAAGTTTTGCTTCTTGAGAAACAGCAGAATCAATTCTTAAATTTGATTTGAATTTACACCACCTTACACAGCGTCGAAAAAACTCAATAGTTCATTGAACAAATGGAAAAAAATAAAACAAACTAAATTATTCTAAGTACTTAAACTCAAACTTAGGAATTGATTCTGAGGTTTCTCAAGAAGCAGAACTTTTTATAAAGAATACCTTTTTACCTAAAATTAGCTTTTTCTGGAAATTTTTTCGAACTTTATAAGCAAACTTTAAAGAAAAAAGCTCAATAACTTTCTAACTTGAAAATTTCTTTTTAATATTTTTGCATATTTGGGAGTTTATAGAGAAGCAAAACTTTTTATAAAGAATACTTTTTTTACCTAAAATGAAAAATAAAAATATTTTCACCTATTGGCAACCCCATCCGGGGACACACTGTATGTAAAAAGAGTTATTTGAAGTTTGCACCAATTTTCTGCTTGTGCTCGAGGGAGAGTGGCACAAAAACCTAGCAATTTTCGTACTTTTGTCATGTTTTCGCGAATAACTTACAAAACGACGCATTTTTCAGAAAATTTCCATCATAGATAAATTAAAGTCATAGAGTTAAAACCTTATACTACTGGAGGTCTCACTCGACGCCGTAAAAGCGCCCGACTACCCCCACTTCTAAAAGGACTGTGTGCAGATCGTATTGGTTATACCACCTTATAATAACGTGGTATTACCAGAATGTGTATAACGGCTATTTGACATGAACTAAGTATCTTACTAACTGTTAGTAACTTAATAAACTCAAGAAGCAAAAGCACGGGAATCTAAGCTTTAACGTCGTCATTAGAAATTTTGACGCATGACCGTGGACGACGTTAAAGCTTAGATTCCCGTGATTTTGCTCCATGAGTTGATTCAGTTACTAACAGTTAGTAAGATACTTAGTGCATGTCAAACAGCCCTAATACACAACGTTATATTCTTTAAAGAGTGGGGAAAACGCGTTCTACTGTTCAGTCAAGTCGGACGGTTTTCTTGCAATAGAATTTATATGAGAGTAGTTTCTCCAGTACTATTATAGGTTTACCTCTATGATTAAAGTACATTCTGCGTCGAATAGTGTTTCATTTCTGAAACTACGTAAAGGCGGCTGTCAGACAGACAGTTTTGCAGCGACCGTCATAGACCGACCAAAATTTTCAACACTGTGTGCCTAATGATATTCAAAACTATGTGTTGAAAATTTTAGTCAGTCTATGACGGTCACTTCAAAACGTCTGTCTGACAGGTGCCTAAAGTGGTATAGATACGTATAGATCAGGTATCGGCAACCCTATACCCGCGGGTCATCAAGTGACCCATTTTATCCAAGTACTTTCATTTATGTGTGATGCAAATTTATGGAGAAATGCGTGGTTTGTATCTTATTCGCGAAAAAATGATAAAAGTACGAAAATTGCAAGGTTTTTTTGTGCCACCCCCCTCGAGCACAAGCAGAAAATTGGTGCAAACTTGAAAAATTTAATTTTTCTTTTCAAAGAAATCGGAAGAAAACATGGTCTGATGTAATTGTTTTTGTTTTCATCTGAAAGAGCATTAAATTGAAGAAAAGAATTATTACGATACCAATTTCTCACAACAAATATGAAAAAGAAAATTTGAACCAAAATGCAAATATTAGCCGTTGTTCTCAATGTTGGACCAAACTTGCATTATAAATTTATTACTATATCAGCTACAACTTCCTAAAGTTTCATACTTAACATTAACCCCTTAAGGACCAGCCCCGAGATAACTCGCGCAAGCGTTACCGTACTTTTAGACCAAACCAAACCCTAGATAACTCGCGCAAGCTTCCTATAGGAAACTATTATACGTGCCCGCATATTATGATCACGTAACTTGTTTTCTATAAACCAATACGTGGTAATAGTTATATTTGTTAAAATTAATTTTTAATTTGGTCATTTGAGTTTAGTTTATACCAGGCACGTAACTAGATAATTTTTTTAGGGGTGGCAACCGGGAGGCCTCGCCAAAAACTGGGGGGGCCACAAAAATGTACTTATATCAGAAGATTTTAACATCGTATCGAGTGTCATAGAAGGGCGGTTTAACCTTAAGGTCATAAATATTGTGAGTGACAACAAACCGCGACGTGCCTATGAGAGGCTATAACAGGAAAGGTCCATATTAATAATTAAAAAAGGCTAATAAATTTTGATGCAAGGATGCAAGCTAAGAAAAGAGATCGTAAACATCGTAGTGACTTACCAATAATAATTATTAATTGTAGTATTCTCATATTCTTGTTTTTGTTTCTTGGGAATATTACACGGGTTGGTATTCAAATTCAAGCAACAATCTTTTTGAATCGGGTGCCCACGATCAAAGCGGAACATAGCCAAATAACACAGGGAATTACATTTGCCGCTTGCTGCTCACTAGGTTCATCTACAAGAACGGTAATGATATCTATTGAAAGAGATTTATTTTCTTAGTCTGTTGATACCAAATACTTCTTAGTTAATGACTTTTTTAACATTGAAGAAGCAATTTAAATATTTTCATAATTTGAAAAACTATGAACAGCCATGATAATTATGTCAAATTCAAATAATTGTTTTAATAGAAACTGATATTGAATAGATTATTATTACGTTCTTGTAGCTGAAGCTGGTGAGCAACCAGTGGCGTAACTAAGAGTTTATAGGCCCTCCCGCAAAATCCAGAGTGGAGCCCCTACCCGTACCCATTCCCGTGAATTTTCATTTTATTTAACCACAAATCGATTTTCTAACGAAATTTCATACTAAGCTATGTTTCGGGGGCCCTTTCTATCCTGGGGCCCTCCCGCAATGCGGGCCCTCTATTTATGCCACTGTGAGCAACAAACTGCTAATGTAATGTGTGTTATTTAGCTATGTTCCGCTTCGATCGTGGACACTCGGTATAAGTTAACAATTACTTGGGTAACATAAAAAATAAGCACAATAAATACCGCGTAACACAAACTAATAACTTGAAACGCGATTTTAAAATTCGAACACGAGCTGCGATGCCCCGAAAAACTTTTTCAGAACTAAACTGAAAATCTAACACATTTATGAATGACAAAAAATAAATACATATTTAGCTCAATGTCGGAAATTGAAATAATTAAACAGTTCCACGAAAGTTCTCATAAAATTAAGTTAGCTTATTACTTGCGATTTAGAATAGCCGAGATATTAACCGTGCGTTTCCACCTGTATACATGTTTAATAAACATGTTTAACTTTAAACTTGTTTCAATTAAATTTGTTTCTTTAGACTTGTTTAGAAACATGTTTATTGTATGATTTTCGTTTACACATGTTAGTTGTTTCTAAACTGTGAAAGAGTGAAGATGAATTCCGATGATGAAGATTTATATTTTATTGCTGCTGCAGCAAATTACATATCATCGCGCAGTACCAGAAAAAAACCTAAATATTGGTTGCGAAATTTTTTGAAAAAAAGAGCTACACATGGAGCGTATAACTCTATTTTGAACGACTTACGCATAGAAGACCGTAATGGATTTAAAAACTTCGTGAGAATGGGACCTCAGGAATTCGAAAGTCTATTGAGAATGGTTGCTCCACATATTGTAATGCAAGACACAAAATTTAGAGATTCAGTTTCACCATCCGAACAACTCACTCTAACTTTGAGGTACCTTGCTACTGGAAATTCCTACAGCTCGCTGATGTACTCGCACAGAATTTCAAAAGCCAAAATAAGTAAAACGATACCCAATGTGTGTGATGCTATTTGTAAAGTATTGACAGAATACATAAAGGTAATTATACGACATATTTGCTTATTTAATTATTTCTATTTATTATAAATTTTATAACTTCATTATCAAATAAATCAAAATACAAGGTCTTGTAAACATCTTTGTTAATCTTAGCAAAAGTCTTGTGTTGTGTTATCAAAAAGTTGAGTATTCTCATCGTTCAGCTGAGTAGAATACTGAGGGGATGGTGATGACAAAGACACAGCAACTGATGATAATGACGAGTGAGTAGTATATTGAGGGGATGGCGACGACATTTGATGCAGCTCCCTCGAAGAATTGTCATTATATGAGTACGGAGAGATATGACTGTACTGAATTGATGTTAATTGAGAGTTACATTGGGACTGCTGAGTTCCTAAAGTAACCTCATTTTCTTCTTCCATTTTTACGTCAAATATCAAGTCTTGTATTTTTTTTTTCAAAATTAACAAGTTTCTGCTGCGTTTGATTGTACGTAACTCTGCCGCCACATAATCTCCAAAAGCCTTCAGATCATCTTTTACATGTTGTTTGTTAATGATACAATCTCTCGCCTCTTTCAAAATTGTCAAAGGATCATCAGCTGGATCAGATGTTTTCTTCCGTTTTGGTGCTGCTGACGATGGCTGTACTAAAGATGTGTTTCTTTTGTTTTGATTTACCTGAACATTTTCGTAATCGTTTTCTTCATGAATCTCTTCGCTCTGAAACGTTAATAAATAACCACTATAATTTTTTCCAGATGCCATCTAATTGCAACGAATGGATGAGCATTACGAGAGAATTTAATACTAAGTGGAATTTTCCACACTGTCTTGGTGCTTTAGACGGGAAGCATATTGAGATCATAAAACCAGCACAAAGTGGAAGTGAATACATAAACTATCAGAAGACATTCAGTATTGTTCTTATGGCTTTGGTAGATGCTAATTATAATTTTATTTTTGTTGATATTGGAGTACAAGGAAGAATATCAGATGGGGGAGTTTTCAAAAATACATCACTGTACAGAAAGCTATCAGAAGGACAGTTAAATATTCCTGAACCACAACATCTACCGAACAGAACCACCCGAGTCCCCTATGTGATTGTCGCCGACGATGCTTTCGCCTTGCAAGAAAACGTACAGAAACCTTTTCCTGGGATTCTTGTGAAAGGTTCGCGTGAGCGAATATTTAATTATCGTTTAAGTAGAGCCAGAGTAGTAGTTGAAAATGCATTTGGGATATTATCAGCAGTGTTTCGAGTACTAAGAAGCCAAATTGGCCTTTCTCCAAAAAAAACACAAATAATTGTTCTGGCTTGTGTTCATTTACATAATTTTTTACGTCGTAGCAGAACCGGGGGAAGGATTTACACACCGTCGAGATCTTTTGATCATGAAGATATTGATACTGGGAATATCACGCCAGGATCATGGAGACAGAATAATCCGGGCCTCATTCCCCTTCAGCGAATTCCTAGAAGATCTAGTCAAGGCGCTCAGGCAGTAAGGGACGAGTTCACTGATTATTTCGTCTCGGAAGAAGGGAGCGTTTCTTGGCAAGCTCGATATGCTTAGCATCAAATTAACGATTAAAATTAAATTTACCTTACCGTATTAACCGTCGGCACCGGCACATTTACATCCTTTAGAAATTTTAAATAGTTGTAACCGAACCAGGAACTTTCAAATGTGTCTGTTGTTCCGGCCCCTGACGTTAATGATTTTTTGTATTTTGTGTTTTCTCTATTAAACTGCACTTTTAGTGAATGTAGCTTTTTTTCAATATCACTGAGGGATACTTCTAATTTTCGGCGAGATCGCGTAAGCAGTCTCTTCTTTTCACCCTATCCTTATATTCTGCACTCTTTGGATTCCAAAGACACTCGCACGGTTGCCACAACTCAATTAATTTTAAAGTTTTGGACTTATTCCAATCCATTTTAACATAAATGAGCTAATGTGCGCTTGAAATACGACTAAACAAGTTTCACGTATCCGATCGTCTCGAATAGGTTAAACATGTGTACGAAACAATGAAATGTTTCGAAACAAGTTTCAACTCGCGCAGATTTGTTTAGAAATTTGTTTAGAAACACGATGTTTAGAAACAAATTTACGTAGTGGAAACGCACGGTATATTTCTTTTATATTATATTTCACGGCGGTATTTGTTAACTTAACAGTTTATCAAAACTCAATTTTTCGTAATGTCCCTTTTACTTTTTAATCTGATAAATCCGAGGATAAATTTTAGCCACCAAGTATTAAAATAATTATTGTTGTTTTCTAGTGGGGTGGCAAGTATGATTTTTGGGGTGGCCAGGCCACCCTAGGACCCCCTGTAGTTACGTGCCTGGTTTATACTCATTGAATAAATAGCCGTTTCTCTACCAGGAAAGAGCATGCCAGGTATGTGAATCGTATGTGAATGCAAAGGTTGTCTAAATATAGCAATTTCCGGTCAATTTCTCCAATAGAAATGGTTGCTATACTCCCACTTATAAGGAAATATTATGACAAAACCAATGATAATGTAAAGTCGACGCAATAAATGAGTCATCCGATGCTTTCCAAAATGTTATTTCCGTCGCATTTTCTCTTATAGGCAACGGGTTAATTAAAACTAAAGTTCTCTATAAAAAACTACCACCACTGACATCAGTTTTGATTTTTTTAGGTTAGGAAATAAATATAAATTATTTTAACCCAGGCAGTTTTCAAAAGAGATTCATTACAAACAAAGCGAAAATTTTTTAAATTAAATTGAGAGAGCTAATACTTGATTAAAACTGTTAAATAATCATAAGAAAGCAAATTAAAGTTTTAACGATCAATTTATATCCGATAATTTATAATTATATAATTATATAATTTATATAATTTATTTTTCATATGTATGGATATAAATTAATCGTTAAAACTTTAATTTGCTTTCTTATGAAAATTTTTTGGTCCCGATCCGACCAATACAAGCGAAGTTATTCAGCAAATAATGAAACGGAAACTTGAAAAAAATAAATTTTAACATGAAGTCGAAGAATAAAAGTGCCTTCCGATCAAAATTGAGTTGAGACATTTTATACACAAACTCACAGGAATGGTTTCGACCGATTAAGAAAAAAAATTGCTTTTACAAAAATTACAAAAAAAGTCCAAAAATCAGGATAAATTTTGGTTCGTTGACTACACTATAAGAGTGGTACTTATAAATAAATATGGTGTCAAGAGGCTAAATGGCATGTTTTTGTTTCGTCGTGTATTATACTCATGTTATGATATGATGAACTTTATTCATGATTCTTCGAAAACCCTTTGACTATATTGAAGAAACTTATCTTGCTAGTTAGCCTTTTTCACTTGGCTGTCGATTTAAAAGTAACGGCAGCAAAGCAGAAAAAGACAAATTTGCAAGCAAATAATTTTTCCAAGTTCAGGATATCCTGAAAAAAAATTAAATAAAACACATGTAACATTCTAGTAATGTAACGATATCAGGAAAATTTTTTTATTTTTAATTAATCACTTTGACTTTATGTATGAATGAAAATTCCACTTCAATGATTGGGTTATGGGTTATACATTTGCATTAGCATTATTATAGAGTTTCAGCACCGATAGTCCGATAACAAGATTTAAAGCGACTTTTGGTTATTTTTCTGATTTATAACTTAAACCTTAAAATAATTTCAGGAAAACCTCGTTAATTTTCTTCATCTCGCACAAGAGAAGAGAGACTTTCTTAGATTATGTATGTATAAACGCAATTTTTAACAAATCGAAAAATCTTTAACTCGTATACAAAATATTTACCTATAGGTACCTACAAAAGGTGTTTTAATATTGTAGTTTCCATATTTTAGGAGCTGCATGCCTGAAATATAAAATTTGGAATCCATCGCCAATTCCGAGTCATAGCATTGTGCCAATTGTGCGTTATGTGCGTTGAAATAAAAAAGTGACAAAATTTCAGTGACCAAAAATAGTCAACTGGTGTTCTGATATTGTATGGACAGTGCAGGATAATGTGGCTTTCATTTGATTGTCCTTCCTTTACCGTCAAACATTCAAGGAAATACACTGTACAGTTCTAGCAATAAAAGCTTATAATAAATTAATAAATACCAAGAAAGTTTTGTCGCTTTTTAGTTTTTTTGCACTATAACTTGTAAAGATATAATATAATATAAATTTAATTCAACATACCTTCTTTAAATAGTTTAATAGATACAACAACACAATGCACACAAATAGGCAATACCAAAGGTTTTATTAAAAGTTTTTAGTGGAACTCGAGAAAAACTTTCGACGAGTCTCGATGAAAAATCTAAATGAGAAATACAAAAGCTTAAATTATCGTAGAGCAATATGAAAGCGTTTTAATATTTATAATATAATATAGGTAATATAAATATATAATATTTATTTAAAAAAATATATAATATGGTAAACTTCGATTAATTTAAAACAGTTTTATTATATTTTATGTTGTTATTTATAACATAAATTCGATAAAATGATTTATCCAACAATGATGATTTATTCTTAAGAAATGTCAACATTTAATTCGTTCATCAAACAAAAACATGTGATTAAAAAGATTATTATGTTTTTACAACTTTCATAAAAAATAAAATAATTTTTGAATAAATTACCTATTTGAAAGGAAAAGTATCATTAAGATTATGACATTGTTTTGGAAAAAAAGTTTTTGATGTTGCTACTATTGTTTTCTTTAAATGCTTACCAGGGGCGGATTTAAGACTCGTGCTGCATAATTATTGGGAGCTTTTAGAGAGGAAACTCACAAGTCTGTCAACTACTTTTTCGTAAGTTGAGTTTCTAACTATGCCTAAAATCCAATGACGCAGACGATCAACTGTATGTATGCTTGATCTGACAAAAAATTGATACATGTTTGATCAGGACCGGATTACGTCTGTTTGGGCGCCAAACAGACGTTAAACAGGCTAATACAGATTTGGAGGCTAGTTAATTATCACCTGAGAATTTTGTTGGGTGGTAGCGTACTACGTCCTCACAGGGGGGTTTGACAGAAATTTTTTTTTAAATTTGGTACCAAATGGTAATATTTAGGGCTATTTTAGAAGTTGGCCCCTTTTCTGCAAAATGCGTCTTAGGCTTTAGCCTAGTCAGCCTAGTGCATAATATGACCCTGTGTTTCATTTGCAAACTTCCGCAAGCTGCAGCTGTTCTATATTGTAGTGTAGTCCAGCGTTTCTCAACCTGGGGGTCGCGTACTGATTCTTGGGGGTCGCCACCACTAGAAAAATCTACAGTAAAATTTGAGCTTTCATTTGAACATCTCTGAAAGAACCAGCAACAATAATTTGCATAAAACTTCAGAGAGACACGGGGTCGCCAAAAATAATAAAATAAAATTAAAAATAAAACTAGAATTTTGGAGGTCGCGAACCAAAAAGGTTGAGAAACGCTGGTGTAGTCTGTGTCGACGTCTCGATCTTACACTGCTTTCAATATTTTGAGCCGCTACGCTATGTGACGCTACTAAAAAGAGGGAAAGAGTTTTTCACAGTCAATATAAGTATAGTCCTTTTAAGAATAGTTGACTAGAAAGTCTAAAAAATACAGAAAATTAGAAATACAAGAGTTGTAGAATAGATACTAGGACATAATGTATAGCCAGGGCCGTAACGAAAAAACTTGAAACTCATCTGAAGAATTTTTGAACGGGGTCCCCGTAATTCAATGAGAAGCAATTCGTTTCCATTTCTTTTCTTTGAGTTAGTTTTATGCATGTATTAGCATTACGAATAGTGTTGAACCTACTTACCGATTATTCCGAGTTGAACCGAAAACATTAGTAATACTAATAGATCGTGGATTACATCATTCAACTGATTCTGATTTTAATTGGTGATCTGATCATATTAGGATTTTTTTTGTAATTTTTTTTTCTTATTACCTTATTAGTAATAAGCAATATCTAACTTTAAGACACAAGACACAATCATTCTCTTTCTAAACTGGCATGTTCTTGTTGTGTAGTGAATGAAATAGCCGTGAATACATTTACGTGGCTCATTACAAAAAAAATCCTAATATGACCAGATCACCAATTAAAATCAGAATCAGTTGAATGATGTAATCCACGATCGATGATTTCATTTGAGCTTTTAATTCATCTTTCGATATCAGATATCATAATCTCGGCGGTGAGCGAATGCGCACGTCTCACGAAATACAGTGATAACTCGTTTCTACTTCTACGCCTCCAGCTCATGTTTCTTTCTTTTTTGAAAGTCACTATGAGAACGAGAAGAGCCCTCTTGCCTGGCATCCTGGCAAACTTAAAGTATGCTCAGGAAGTTCTTTTAGTTGAATAATACCTAATACTTTCCTTGGGAGTGTAGACTATTGGCCTGTGGTCTCTAAGTCTAAGAACAGTGTTGGAATGCTTCTGGAATTTAAAGAAACCTTTCCGGATTCTTTAATCTATTATTGCTAATACAAAAAATCCTGTGGGTATTGACTGAAGAATAAACTCCCGCGTAAATCTACTTATTGTATAATAAATAATTATAAGTATACAGTGCCGGATTTACGTATAAGCTACACAAGCTATAGTTTAGGGCCCCACTTTCTTGCCCCCCACAAAAGGGTCTTCTAGGTATCCGAAAATCATATTTGGCACTTACATATATAATATCTGAACTTATAAAGGGCCCCATATCTCAAATAGCTTAGGGCCTTATCAAGTCTAAATCCGGCCCTGTAAGTATGTCCCTTTTTTGAGCGCTTTGTACCTCTTTAGGGGATAGTAAGCACGGTCGCTACTATAGTCCAGTTTATCTAAAGATGCGTTTTTGAAGTTTCATAATGACAGCCCAGAATTGCCACATACATGTATATTTTTAAGATGACGAGCTGAGGGGATGCGCAGATACCTATTGGTATTGGTATTTTCCCCCTCCAACGCCGTAGTCAACGTATTTAAATTATTAAAGGGGCGTGGCCAAACCTGCGCGTATTTATCCCTACCGCTCTTCATCTTAAAAAATTGTGTACCAACAAAAACAAGGTAAAAAACTTTAAATTTCATACAAATTAAATTGTAATGTGACAACACTGAACACGGATAACAAATTAAAATAGTCCCCAACTGCATATGGGGGGGGGCCTATTCTCTACCAAAACCGCTAAACCGTTAAATATTTAAACGCAATTCTTATTTTCTATCATCAGCTTTTACTAGATCGCTATATTAGTTTAAGGTGGAATGTGACGCTTTAGTAGATAATTCTTCATTGACGAACGAAGCGTGCGAAAACAAAAAATTTGAAACATCTTTACAGTGTTGATGTCCCTACGACTGCCTTTTTGGCAAAAAAGTAAGATGTCCTTGAATGGAAGCCAATTGTATACCGAAATTAGCCGAAATACGGGCTAGATAAACTGAAATTCTGAAAAAGTATGAAAACTGACGATTTTTTTACATAAATATAAAATATAAACATGGTTGTAAATGCGGTACAGCGGTATTTTCATTCTTTTACTTGATGATACGCTCAGGGGGGGATTTGTAAAATTTGGGACCCTAGGCTAACTCCAGTTTTGGGTTAAAAAAGCATTTGACGTAAACATAAATTAGTAAAAGAAATGTTTTTCAATCTTTATAATTTATAATACTAGAATTAGAAATTGTTTTTCCCCCTTGGTTTTTTATGAAATTATCGCTCACGTATAAATAATAAAACAATTAAAATACATGAGTCCTCGATTACAGTATTTGTTACTTGTACCATTGAAACAGCTCATTTTGTGCGGCCCCTTTGGGCTTGCGGCCCTAGGATACAGCCTAGGTTAGCCTAGTGGTAAATCCCCCCCTGGATACGCTTCACAAGTATGACACTTGTAAGCAATTTTCATCAATTTTCATTTCATATTTGAAAAGCTAAGTATTTTAAAAAAATGCCCTGTACCGCCGCACTATAATACACCTTGCACTTTAGTTTGTAAAAACATTTTTTGAAAACAGTAATAAATTACGGCGGAATTTAAGGTGGCCGAACCCATTAAAATTACTAGCGGAGCTTACCCCCTTAAAGGTTGTAATAAGAAATTTGAAAATTTTCAATTATAACGGCCTAAAATTCAGATTTGCTAATTTGAGTTAACTCGTAGTTGACCTAACAGAAACACGGATAATTTGTAACATGTTTTTTTAAAAAGAAAAACATTTTTTAAGGTTTTTGATTATTACTATGTAGGTACTATTATTAAAGTTTTTAATAATATAACATGATTAAACCAAATTGGCTCCTTAGACCGGAATCGTGAAAAACTCGGTGGCAGTCAACGTGTTGAAAATAACTTTTTATTCCTGAATAATTACTCTATCAAATAATAAAAAGATTAGTTATTAGCTCTATGCATTATTTAATAACTGAGAAAAAAAATGTTTTTGAAAGATTTAGCGCATGAAATTCGCGAGTTTACTGTAGTGAAAAACCAAGATTTATGCAGTTTTATGAGTTTAAAATGGCTGTATCTAAGTCTAAGTAACGAAATGAGATACAAATCCGTCAACTACCATTCAAATCCACTATCTAACTTAATTTTGAGAGTTGACCATTGTGGGGATCTTTGAAAGCAAAACATTTTCTAGGACATCAAAAACAGAAATCTTTTTTCTCTCGTGAAGTCAATTGCACATGAACAGTGAACATGCTGTATATTTGCAATTAGCCAAATACCGGATTATAGTGGTTATAGCATGGTCTGTTATAGCTTTGACTCTTGAACACTTCTCACTAGTGAAATCTCAAGCAAAATTAAAATTGCGCTACAAGTATTACTTTTTATTCCATATTTTTTGAAATTTAAGTATCGTTTGTACATGTATAATCCATATGCTTTCTTAAAAAGTGAGTGGCTTTGTTAAAATTTGAAGTGTTTCTGGATAGGAATGAAAAATTCCTTAACAATATTAAGAACAAAAAAATTAAATAAAACCAATAATTTACAGTTGAAGTTGTTTTAATAATTTGCTAATACAAAAACATTTCAGTTTGTTATTATTATATAATAAAATTTAATTATAATCACAAATTCTTGTTGTTATGAAGACTTCATGGTTTGGGTACCACACGTGTAACAAGTTGATACAGTTTAAAATAAAAGACATCACAATAATTTGCAGTTCTTATTAAACTAAGCTAACAATTTCTTTTTAATAAATTAGTTACAAACTAAATCTGAACAAAGTAACTCAAAATAAACACATTTTGAAAATAAAAATAAAATTCAATATTAACTGGGGCAGTTTTGTCCAATTATTCAAACAATTTTCTTTCAAATTTATGAGCATAATTTACCTAATATACGTTTATTTTGAGTACTTTGTTGATTTTTTGGAGATCCTTCTCAAACATTTTATGAAGAAAAGTTTCGGTATAAAGTATTATGGACAAATCACAAAAAACTCGACAATGATATTTTTCATGACCCTCCATAATTTCTTTGTACCTACACCTATTTCTGAAATTTTCATCCAAGTATGTTCAATATTTTAAGAATAAAACTTTCATAGTAAAATTGCTAAAATTAAGTTAGATCAAAGCAAAAATTCGTGTTTGCTTTATTTTGCAAGTGTATTTGAGTAACCAAAATTGAAAATGAGTATAAAATGTTACCAGAAAATATGTCAATTTTATAGTAAATGTTTCACAAAGTAAATTTCATTACAAAAATCACCTTTAAGGTTAATTACAATTTTTTAGTCAGTACTGTGAAGACACCCCCATTAGCACTGCTTTAAGAACTAAGCACGTAATAAATATTCTTATACAAAACGTGAAATTATTTTACGTAGAAAAAAGAAATCGAAAGTACATTTTTTTACATATTTTCCTAAATGATTTTACAAAAGCATAAATTTTGATAAATCTGGCAGTACAAACTCTTGGAACTAATTACCAGACAATACATTAGATAATCAAAATTAAAAAATGTAGTGTTCAACAATAAATTCGCAAAATGTGAGTTTAAGATATTGTCTCTCTTTTTGATTTGAGGAACATTAACAATTTAAGGTATGTGGTTAAAATTCTAATAGATTGCTAGACCAATACGTAAATGAAAATTTTAATTAAGTAAACGTTTGGATAGCTTTTATTACAATTTTGTACATTTTCTTTTATTACGTAGTTAGTTATTAATAGAGGGTCACAAAAGTGAAGACATGGGAATAAAATATACTAGTAGTAAAACAAAGAAATGGTAATCATTTATTAATTCTAAAACATAAGTAGGTACTTTGGACAATAATAAATAATGATCGATAAATAAGGTATTTAAGTATTTAAAAGTAAAAAATTTTTACACGTGTATCCCAAACACCCTTTCATCACATATGCTTATGTCGACTATAATATATACGGTTTTGCTACCATATACAATATATGTAATATATATTAATTATATAATTTAACATTTTGCTAGTTAATCTGTAATTGATTGTGCTAAATTTGAGCATCGATACACAAATATACAAAAACTAAATTCAATCACATATTTATATACAAATGTTTTATAAAACCATAAAAAAATAATAGGATACAACTATAAATAAAATAAGCAAATGTTTAATATATTCTGTCTATATCTTTAATAATTACTTTCAAATGCTCATGAGGAAAGTAGCACAATAAATAACAGTTGTGATGATTATATCTGTTGGAACTATTTTGACGACGGCTGACTATAGATGAACACTTTTAGCACAAAAAATCGGTTTATAATATATATCCAACTGCCAGTTGGATTAATTTTATTATTAGTTTGTTGCACATTTGTATCCCAATTTATAAACAATATTTAAAAACAGAACAACGTTCTATTATAAATACATTGTCGATTCATCGAAAATGCACAAATGCCAAATATAAACTTTGATTTTAACGTTACTTTTAAGTTATTACAAAAAATTGCAAGTATAAGACAATTTAAATGTACACAGTACACAAGGTCGTGCCACAAATACTTGGCATTTATCATTGATCTTTAAATCAACAATAATACTATCAATATCTTGGGAATAATCACTTTCTTTTAAATACTAGGGAACCACTTGTAGCGTCATATCACTTTAAAATTCTTGTTCGTTGATGCGATTTATAAAGTTATTCAAATTAGTTATTATTTATGGAATCGTTTGCTAAATAATTCACAAATGTCACCTAGAAGTTAAAACGTGTGGTCAGACGTTGGGTTTGTGACGACTCGAAGTATTTTGTTGTATATCGGATGGTTGTCGTAACCTCGTCGGAACCACCACCACCGGTAACGTCGGAGCGGTAGGTGTCTGACTTTTCTTACCGGTGAATATTTTAACAGTCCTTTGAATAAAATCAGTCTTTTGTCCAACTTCAGGTCGCTTCGAGGTCGAAGACATCGAATGACAACGCATTACTAAAGGTGCACTGCCTCCTGACCAGTCACTACTACCTGAACTGCTACTTCCAATTGAACCTAAGAGTCCTGCCGAACTCGATCGATATGGAGGCGGTGATTCTGATTCTAATACAGTTCTATTTGGAGGAGGTTTTATACATTTTTGATATATTTCCGATTCCTGAAATACAAACAAACATTAATAAAATATTCCCTAAACAATATTATCTAACACAATTTTATAAACATCTTTTTTCAACACATTTTACCAAACTCGATTCTCTCAAGTCGACCATAAAACGACCAATAATTAAAAATTAACCTTTACATAATTGATTAGGTTAAAAGGCGAGTATTAGTTGAAATTGAAAGAATTTTTGAGAAAATAATTGCTCCGAGTAGAGGATATACTTATGGAATAGAAAACATAAAAAGCGTTGAAAAACATCACCGACTTTTACATAAATGTATACCGCACTGTTAATATCGAATACCGGAGTGATACAATATGGATTTATGTGGCTTTACATTTACATTAACATCGTCTTCACCTCATACTCGAAACCTGTTGTATTAATTATTGGTAAATTTGAATATCGGATACAAAGAAAAATGAATGTAAATAAAAACATTAAGAGGACTCTTTCATAATAATTTTGAATCATTTTTAGAGGCCATCATTGATCATGGGTTTACTTTAAGTCTTTGGAGTAGCCAATTGACGACATTTAAGACAAAGAATTGCAAATTGCTCTACTACTCCTGCTTTTGTTTTTTTAGCAAGTCGGATTCAATTATTCGTATTTCAACTGAAGATGTGATTTATCGAGCTTTCAAGGTAGAACAAATGAAGTAGGTACAAATTGATGTCCTTTCTAATACAATTCTTTTTCGAAATCGAGCCTAATAAAATTGCAGAATACCCAAATTTAAATACATTTGAAAAAAGTTATATTACCTGTTCTGGATCCCTAATATGTAATCTTGAGTTAGTATATGGATGATCTTCACCATCGGGAAGCGTAATGTTGGGCGGGAGGTTAATTGCAATGTCAGTATGCACCGCATGCAGCCTTACTTGATGGTCTCTGGTAGCTGCAAGTTCTCGTGTCGCACCACGACCCCGCAGCCGGTCCATGCCGCCAACCCCCGCCGCGGCGCCGGCGCTTACCACCGACAGCATCTGCAAAAAACATATTTTATAGAGCAACTATTAAAAAAGTACATAAAACACATTAACACATAGCTTGGTATGTGTACAAAATATGGCATTTAGTATATGATATGGTACCGATAAAAGGATCTTTGTAGATCTTCTTTATCTCCAGACAGGCACAATCTTTACCATGAGTCATACAATTTCGAAGCTGTTGAAATGTATGTTTTTAGTCATAGAAATAGAACTTAATAAATCAAAGTAAGCAAATATCTATTTGTTTGTTTGTACAACCTCGATGAACAGATAGACATTGTAAAGTATCTTCAGAGAATAATAAGCTCCAAGCTACATCAAGACAGTATGATATGAGGTTCCTACAGTGGTACATATTAAGTTCTCTTAAATTTTAGTCTAAAGTAAATAATAGTATATTATCCAACGAGCGGGTAATGAAGCTCATTACTCACAAGAATGAATTTGCGACACGAGCCGTATGGCGAGTGTCGTAATCATTAGAGTGAGTAATGAGCATTACCCGCGAGTAGGATACTATACTTTATCAACGACTGCAAATATTATAAACCAAATATACATTGAATACGCGAGTATCTTTTGAAAAAAAATTTTTTATTTATTTTAAAAAATCAATTTTTTATGGAAATGTATTCAAAATTTAATGTAGAATTCAAAAATGTAAAAATATATATGGTGTTGCATTTAAAAATCTAAAGTTTACCTCATTTCCGGCGAAATCGGAAGTGGAAGAATTTTCAAAAGTAGTTAAACAAATTGCAATTTATATGACTATAACTCACAACAAATTTCATTTTGATACGTTGACAAATAACGGAGCTATAAAAGTTTTCCAATCCCCTGTGTCGCCCGGTAAACCATTGAGTAATGTAATAGTCATTGAGTAATATGTATATTATTCAATGATTTGCAACTAGTGAGTAATGACACACATTACTGGTCAAAAATCATAGAGTAATGAACGTATTATTGGACGGTCGTGGATAAAAAGTATTAATAACAATAATTATTCCCGACTCATCAAACAAAACCAAAAAACCTTGGGACCCCCTCCTTAATTACTAAGGACTCGGATGCATAGAAGAGGCGGTGGCCGTCGAGAACGAGAGATTTCTTTATAACGGTCAGCATCTAACACCACGCTCCAATAAACAAGCAAGGTGGAGATTTTCAAATTTTTACTGAAATCGAGCGCTACGAAGTAGCGAGTCACTTCGTAAAAAAGTATGTTTTGTAGATTTGAAAATGAGAAAAGGACATCGCTTTAAAACAACAAAGTACATATGAAATTGTTGGTGGCATGACGTTTTCGCTAGACTTACAAAATAAAAATTCGTTGCGCTTGTAACAGGCAGCTGAACCGGACATACCCATTGTACACTGGGAAAATTAAAATGATTATCATAAGTAGGAAGAAACTTCACTAGTCACGTTAAATGATTTGATAACTAAGGTGTCCGTGCAGGTGCAATGTATATGAGACGCTCGCGCATAATAATCAGCAGGTGTGGGGCCAACGACCCTTAACGTGAGGGCAGCCGTTACTCTCAGTCTCAGTTATTACAACATTCAAAAAGTTTTTATGTTAGTAGAAAAAACATTTATTTGTAAAATTTACTCTTAAGGTACCATATACACAGAGTGTATCGTGTATCCACAGCAAGGACTTAGAACTAAGATTATGAACAGTTTCGTACACTCTGCCAGAATCAACGAATTTCAAAAGAATTTTCAGTTACTTGTTAATACTTTTTCTCTCAAACAATGAATAGATGTATGCCAAATACAATATTTTTCTAAAAAAGCTTGAGAGATGCCATACACACGATTTTCCCTTATGTGTGTTTGTGTTTATGTATCGATTCTCAGAGAACTTTCTGATTAATGATAAAGATCCGAGAAGTCTCCACGACTTCTACTCTTCGTTTTAAAATTAATCTTTTCAAAGTTCAAAGGTGTATCATACACCTTCAAGAAGAACAGAGCAGAGCAGAGCAGAGCAGGGCAGGGCAGAACAGAACAGAACAGAACAGAACAGAACAGAACAGAACAGAACAGAATATCAGTTAGGACTGAACTGACGTGACGTCCATGCATTAGTTATTGCTTCAGTTTTACCCCGATAGGCGAACTGAATATTTCGCCCACAACGTCATGACGAACACTAAGCTCTTACAACTCCCCTCACTGTAGATTCATGACATCGCGTTGACTGAAGAACTGAAACAGACGTTCCGTTCAGTTAAGCATTCAAGCCAGTTTGCAGTAATTACTTCGCACGCTCACGATATGAACTGACGAAACCACAATAAAACAATGATAGACCATCGAGAATTTTGTAAGTTCAAACCAAACTGACGTGACGGTTTGAATGCAGTATTCCAAAATGATTTCACGGGCCCCCCGAAATTCTTTGAAATTTTGTCAAAATGATTCTGTTTTCTTAAAACTTACAATTTCAGAAACATTTGAGGTGATGAATCCAATCTTTTAAATATGTTCTCCAGAATATCCCTAACGTAGATATTTAATGCAACTACAATACCCACAACTCCCACTTAGCAAAATTGAGAATTTAGCTATGCGGTTGTGTCCTTCACAACGATGGCATAATTGCTCCAGTAATAAAACTAAATTTGGAAAGGCGCGGAATAGTGCATCACTGCAATTATTTGCATAAAATTCTTTAAAGTTCCAAGAAACAGAACGGTTTAATCATCACCTTCATTTAACAATAATTTATAATGAGTTCCAATTATAAATGAGTTACCTACGTGAGTGATTTTAAATTATTTCATTATCTCTAATTTTTTACATTAGCGATTCGTATTAACATAATTATTATACAGGGTGGACCACGTAACTTGTAGCGCCTTACGATTTTTGGTTGCAACCGAAATTACAATCATAATTATCTTAATGATACTTGTAATATGAGTTGCACAGCCCATCTAAGAACAGATTCAATATGGCAAAAATTAAAAAGTATGAATAAGACTAAAAATTTTCGATTTAGTTCCTCTTTTAAATGTCTTTGGATGATTGTATGTACTATACAAGGTAATTCCAAAATAGCTGATTTGCTATCGACGGGTTATTGAAGATTTTGAATGGAGTAGGTACCTATGGGAAAATATTAAAAATCCTTTTTAATCGTTTCTCTGCGATTAGAGGTTCGTAAGACTGCAAGACTATATTTACTATAGTGTCTGTATAGTCTTGTATCCAAAACCAAGACTAAAGGCAGAGATACACGCACAGGATTTTAGCGTCCGTACATCGTCGAGACAGCATGCACAGGCAAACCTGCATTATGTTGAGACAATGTGATAATTCTGGCTTGCCTGTGCAATTTTGACCTGCCTGTTACATTCTAACATTAATTCTTTAATTATTGCTAATCACTCTTTGTATTGAATTTTAATTATTTTAAACTTATACATTAAACATTTACTTTATAATAATAGTTTCAAGTAAGTTTATAATTTTGTAATTATTTAAATCACTTCTCACATTTTACTTAACTTAACATAAATACCGATAAGGAGTATTTATCATTTTATACAAAGGACATTAAAAAAGAGTTATTTGTGAGAACTCCTTATTTATTTCAATGTCCAAGTTCTGTCTTTTTAAGAAGCAATTAAACACCAACATCATTATGTAAACAAATGTCTCTCCAATTATTTTGGAACAACATTTTTACCAGTCTAATTCTGAACGTGGTTGTAACAAGGCTTAACTTCAATTTCAATTCATCTATTATAAGTTGTTTCATATTTCTTTAATAAATAATTCAATAAAGTTCTTGATTTATTCTATTTTGTCAACATTGAGCAACGAACCTACGACCGTATCCTCTAAATTCAAAGGTCGCTTGTTTCCTTAACGTGCCCTGGCAAACCGGAGTAAAAGCCTTTGCGTGTGTCTCAACTCAACCTTACTTAACTGCAAGATACAAGACCACGACTGAGATTGATATAACAACATAAAGACTGATCAAACAATCCAAAGACTGATTTTAATAACACAAAGAGTGATTTAACAACACAGAGACTGATTTAACAAGACAGGGACTGACCTAACAACACAAAGAATGATTTAGCAAGAGAAAGATTGGTCGAATAACACAAAAACTGATCCAACAAGATCAAAACTGGCCTAACACAATCAAGACTGGCTCAAAAATTTTCAAGAGATGCTGAAAGCTAAAATAACAGTTTTCTCTCTTATGGATTTGTATTAAATCTGTTGACCACTATAATCTCTTCTGAGGATGGAAGTTTTAGGCCCAAAGTTGGCAAAAATTTGGCTTTAGGATAATCAATGTATTCTCCCGCAACGATTCAATCTTACAGCGAACCTACAACCGCACATTCGCTTAAATTCAAAGGTCGCTTGTTTCCTTAACATGCCAACTAGAGTAAATGCCTTTGCGTGTGTCTCAACCTTATCATTTAACTGCAAGACACAAGACCAAGACCGAGATAAATTTAACAATACAAAGACTGATCTAACAATCCAAAGACAGTGATAACACAAAGAGTGATCTAACAGCACACAGACTGGTTTAACAAGACAAAGAGTGATCTAGCAAGAGAAATATTGGTTAAATAAGACAAAAATTGTTCTAACAAGACCAAGACTGGCTTAACAAAACTAAGACTAGCACAGGGCCGTAGCCAGACTGTATTATCAGAAAAAGCTCAAACATTTTCAAAAGAGGGTGAAAGCTAAAATGAGGGTTTCCTCTCTTCTGGGTTAATCTGTTGACCACTGTAATCTCTCAAATTTATCTAAAAATCTAAATAATTTGACTTTCTCAAAATCAGTATTTTCTTTTTCGGCACCAATTATAGGAACTTATCGTTTCATTATAACTAAGAAATCCTTAGAAAGCTCTGGCTAGAACAGGCTTAAAATATTCCAGGGCATCAGGTTCAGCCTGCCCCGGCATACTCCTAGCTACTGCCCTGGACTGGCATATTGGCTGTCACCGCAAAGACTGCAGAGTCGACTAAGATTCGGCTTGTTTGGAGTGAAGAATCTTTAATCTGAGTAAATTTGATATTCGAATCAAAAATAATTCATTTATTCCAATTGAAAATTTTGATCTTCTGGTCAAATCTGTCTAAAAATTTAATTTTAAAATTATTATTTTTCACATATTATGTACTTTGCTAGTAGTCCCCATTCCCCAATAACTTCTCAAGATGAGTTTTTGAATTACTCAGTATAGTGAGCCTATTTTAGCGTTTTATGAAAAATTTTTATTTCATAATTAGTTAAAGGTTGTAGCTGTTTAACTAAAGTAGTATCAATTTGAAAACAAAAATATTTCGAGTTCCTGAATGAAGTTGATGTAGGTAATTGAGACAATTAAGAAATTTGTCAATAAACCATAATTATTTATCCGTACGAACACTCTTTCATTTCAAGACGGTTTATGGCTTATGGAATTTTAATACAATCAACAGGTGTTTCTACAACTTACGAACTTGCCTTGTACACTGTATCGCGAATTTAACGAGAAACTTTCGCTAATAGGATATTATTAAATATGAAGTTGTGTGTAATTGAAGAATTATGTGCACTAGCAGTAACAGCAGTACTACGAAAGATGAGTTGTGTAATTGATTAAAAAAACATTTAATAGAACGGTTTGGAAAGAAAATCGATTGCGAGACTGGAACTATTATGAAAAGATGGAAGACCATAACCGCGTATATTTTTTACGACAATCGACTGAATTATTAAATACTTATATGAGAAAGCGCTTACGTGCGTAAATATAGCACATTAATGAGTCATAATCTTAGTACGGTTTTGGAAATTTCGTTATGGTCGGGTTTGGAAACTTACCGATATCAAATTCGATTAAATATAATGTGCAGTTTGTATGTTATTGTAGCATTAAATGGAACATGTACAGTGGTAAAAAGTTGTACGTTCTTGTTCACAACACACCCTAAGGGGGTCACATTGAGATAGCAGGGTCGAGGCCAGACTGCCTACACACGCTTCGTCCTTGGGTCTGTCTGCCAACAGTCTGGTGTGAAGTCGCCCCTGTCTAGGATTACAAACCATCGAGTAGGTACTAAATAATTTGGCTTTTTAATTTCCTAAAGTAAATAAGCATCGAGAGTGCGGAATTTTAATAAGGCAGACGAAATTAGAATAATGGGAAGCAGAAATGAGAATTTCTAAACATTTAAAAGAATTTTGTAGGTGTACGTAAACTTAAAAAAAAAACATGTTTAGTGTAAGAGTTAATTTGAAATAAATTAACTTTATTGCAATATTCTAGAATAACTATAATGTAACTAACCTTCTAGATAGCCACTATTATAATGGCTAATTATCATATCCACACATGCATTTTTTTATGGAATAATAAACGAGTTGTTAACAATAATTTACAATTTTAACGTCCCACTGGCGTTAGAAAATGTTAACTAACGGACGTTAGAAAACAAAAAAGAGCAAAACAATAGCGAATTATGGCCGCCTTGATATTTTTTGAAAAAATCCACGATAAAAGAGAACTATGGTTGATTCTTTAAGAAAATAAATTATAACTTACATGCGATAAAAAAGCGTATATAATTTATTTATGTTATCCTTATCAATAGTAGACTTTAAATTCGATTAAAAGCATATAGAGAAATCGTGATTGCACCGAATTTTAAACTAACAGTTGAGAGTATAAAAAGCAACTAGCGCTGCAATTATGCAATTTCGTGACATCAGTTGTTACCTACGTTGTTGTTATACTTAGAAAATTACTAAAAACAATTAAGTAATATAATGTAATTGTTGTGTTTGTTAATTTGCAAAACCCTACGATAGGTAACTTTTAATTGCAAAATAACCAATGTTAAAACATTTTTATTTTTAAATCGAGGTGCAGTTGCAATTCGCGCTAAATATTATTTAAACGGGTGCTAGAAATAACAAAATATAAACGATAATTCGTTATTTATAACAAAACAAAATAACGTAGGTTCGAACGAAATGTAAATAATAAAAGTGTCTATTCCAAACACACTTTATAATTGTTAAAAAACTAGAAAAGCATTCCAAAAACTAATAAACTCGATTTACCTTTCTATTTAATGAGAGTTTATTTCTCATAACAGATGAAAACTTTCTAATTGCTCTCTTGAGGAGACAAGAAGATGGGCGCGGAATATTTACAATACTTTCAACCATCACCAACAAAAAGCTGCAATCTACTACCGATACCGAAACGTACAAGTGCGCTGCAAAGAACGTGACAACGTGGGTTCGTAAGTTGTCCTGTCTAGACAGTCGCTATCAGCCCCCACTCCAGCTATTTGATGATAACACAAACTCACATTGTAAATGTAATTCCCCATTATGGCCCACTTGCAATAAAAAATGCTATACATATATTTTGCAACATCAAATTGCATTTTATTTATTATTATTATATTTTTATTTACCTAAATAATAATACATAAAAGGAAAACGCCCATTTAAAATTATCTCTTATAAAAATAATATTTATATAGACAATTAAAGAAAGTTAAAACTACCTAATTATACAACTTTCGTGAAAGAAATGCTTGAGAAGTAAAGGAAAGTAACAATGGTCGCACAATAAAGATTTTTTTGGTGTTGTCCCTAATGCCTTTAAGGGGTTAAAAAATTAAGTGTACGTTTTTTAAATTAATACACAGGGTGTCATGCTGTCATGTTAGGGCTGGTCGTTGTCAATACTCGATTACTGTACCCTGTACATTACCACAAAGACAAAATATGAAAAAACATGTGAGCCAAGCCTTTCCAACTTTTTCCATGTTCAAGTTATTGGGAGAATTTAACAGCCAACAGCTGACTGATCGCTCATTATCGGTCTTTGTACTAAAATAGACAGAGATAGAAAATGAGCTATCAGTCAGCTGTTGTTGTTGGGAACAGTTCACTGCTCTAGCGTCTGCCGAATTCTCCTATTCTTTGAAATATCCAATAGTTCCTAGAATCATGCAAACAGTTTACAATTCATAGCTATGACTTTTTTATTTTTTAAGATTCGAATTCGGAGCAAAGTTGTACTCGTAGTATTGTGTCTTCCAGATTTAGCTATGCAGGTGGAAAAATGGCCTGGTTCCGGAGGTATAGCAAATTTCATCTTTTCTTTATTGGAATTTTTTGATACTTGGATTTCTTGAATTTTTTTCTGAGCCATTATCAAATACAGGGTGATTCAAAACTCGAGGCGAAAAATAAAATGTCATATTCAATGTCAAATTTTGAATTAAAAATCTAAAATAAATTTTTTTCCTAGCGGGTTTCGTTTCCCAGATAATCGTTCTCAAAGTTTTCAGAAGAAGTTAATTTTTTGTATAAAAACGAGACAGGCCGTCCAAAAGCAAAACACTGTCCACATTTAATTATAGTGTTGATAACATTTGGAACAACTAGGTATTATAACTATTATTAAAATTAGTTGTTTTCAAAATTATAATTTTGAATTTGAAAAATTTTGATCTTTATGAGAAACTTTGGATCTTCATAGAAAACGTTGACATCCATTAACTCCGAAACCAAGCAAAAGTTCGAAAAAAAATTTATTACACATTTTCTGCTTAGAATTCGACTTGTAATATATGACATTTCATTTTCCTTTTTCAGTGGCGTGACTTGTTTTTAGTACTTAAAGATCAAATTCTTCTGGAAGCTTTGAGATTAATTTTCTTGGAAACAAAACCCGATCGGAAAAAATTTTATTTTACATTTTCTGCTTAAAATTCGATGCTAATTACGACATTTTATTTTTCACCTCGAGTTCTGAATCACCCTGTATATTTGATAATAGCTCAGAAAAAAATTTGTAACTATAGTTACAAATTAATCTCATTTAATACTTTTAGGGCGAGTTTCTGGTACGTTATGGTTCCATAATATTCCATAACTTAACTTTACGATGGGCCAAAACATTGTTTGAAAACCAGTTTTTCGACATTTAAGAATAGATATCTATTGGTGAAGCAATAACTACCTATCTTTCGAGAAACTGGGAATTAGACACAGAAAAGTGAAAACTTAATTTTGCATATCTATTTCTCAGATCTTTACACACTTCTACAACTTTTGCAAATATTTTTGTTTGAATTTTTCTACTCTCATATCGTCGCCTCAGAGCAACAGTAGGACATCCAAAAAACAAATACACTTCAATAAACTTATGCAACACAAAATTATGGCTTGTACAAAAGTAATAATATGACATCATAAAGTATAACTTAAGTGTTCCAATTAGATGCAGGCATTATTTACAATGCCAAAAACACATATATCTCCATTGAGTCTTTTATTTGGATGTCCTACTGTTGCTTTGAGGCGACGATATGTGAATAAATCACATGCGAGCAATAATAAAGAGCAAAAGTTATATTATGGTTAATTAATTGTTTTAATTTATAAATTTATAATTATTTTGAAATTTAAGACATTGCCTGTCACTTTTGCGCCATCTAGCGGCTTTTTAAAAAACATCTATTGAAATGTCAATTCAAATTTTAGTAAAAAGAATAATATTAAAGTGGACTAATTATTGTCGTAGAAAAAATAGCATTTAGGACTCGAAATAAAATCCGTTTTCTTCGTTCGAAAGATTATTTCACTCGTCGCTAGGGCTTATGAATTAAATTCTCATCTCACGAAAAAACCTGATGTTTTATCCCTTGTTGTAAAATATACTATTTATTGTGGATTTTATTTTATTTTGGAAAAATTTTTGTAGAAGATATTTTAGGTAGAGCTGCATATTTACGGAAAATTAAAGCATATATTTTTTAATCTGTATTCTATTATAATAATAAAAAATTGTGCATAATAATTGTGTACTACAATTAAAATTCTATTTTATAAGGAGTGTTGTCGAAACAGGATAAAACTCAGTGTTTTTTAATAAAAGTAAGGTATCAAATAAACGAGAAAGAATTTTTTCAGGCACTGGTTATTTTAGAATTTCAGAATTTTATAGTAGAGTCCGGATAAAAGTGCGCAACGGGGTAAAAGCATTTTCCACCATTCTACGTAACTCATAAAAAGGGGAACCCCATATATACGAAATACCAAGGTATTATTAACTACCCTTAAACTAATTTATATTATTAAGTCTAGTTCAAAGTGAGCAGTTACGAGGTCAGTTTTGAAAATTACGTTTTCGAGATAAGTTTTTGCATTCCAAAAATAGGCAATAAAGAGGTAAAAAAAAATTCTATATGCCAAATATTCCTGGTTATGTTCAAAGGGGTTTCTTGTGTAGGTAAACTAATAAGAACAAGTGCATAACAAAATAAGAAGTTGTTTTTTTGTGATTTCAAATTATAGACTTGTAGTGGGGTAAAAGTACGAATCTTTGTGGGGCAAAAGTACTATGGAGAATTCCATATACATTTTCCATTTGTTTATTTAATCTTAAAAATGTCTAAATTTCGTGGTCCAATGTTTTTAATTTTTGTTTAGATTTCTTGTTTTAATGTTTAACCAAACTAAATTTCGTGTGTTATGCCGTTTCTGTTTTTGAAAACTCGTTTAAATAAATTTTTTTCGATTTAATTTTTGATTTACATGAACATTTTCTAAATGAAATAAATTATGAAAACCTGATCAAGTGTTTTATTTAGAAATTAAAATGAAAAATGCACAAGCGCACTTTTATCCGCCTTTTATCTACTATTTATGCTCGTTTTAGACAAATGATGGTAGTATATCCATTTACTCTTTATTTGCGCTATGGTTGGCCATGTTAGGGTGACAGATTCCACCCGGTATAAATTTGAAAAAAATCAGTAAGGTTAAGTATTGTAGAGTAGTGGCTTTTATTCAATTGTGTTAATAGTTGGCCTGTCAGTGGTCTGTCATTTTTTTGGTATTGTCAAGAGCTGTCAGTCAACTTATAGGGACATTTTATTTTGGCAAACCAAAAAATAAAAGTTCATGGCCAACCATAGCGCAAATTAAGAGTGAATTTTCTGTGGCTTTTCTGCAGCTTCTAATAAGTTAGATGCGCACTTTTAAGGTCTATTCCCACACAACCGAGATTGATCCGTCACGTCACCGATCAGTCAAATGACTGAGACAGTGATTTTATTTTGCCTGGGCAAAATATCGGAACCATGACTGATGAGTGGAAATGGAGTCATTTAAAAGCACGCTTCCGATAATTTTTATACCATTTTTGACTGACCGGAGACGTGACGTGACGGAACAATCTCGGTTGTGTGGGAATAGACTTTTACCCGGACTTACTCTATTGGCGACGATATACCTATTACTTGTTATACTCGCCGTTTAAAAACAAAATAAGCTTGGGACAAAACAGCATTTCAAAAAATTATGGTCGATTTAAAAAAAAAAATTGTTTAACAAAATTACGTTACGTTCGAAGTTACTTTCCACATGAACGAATTTATGAATAGACACAATTTTCATTACCATTAGGTGGAAAATTCTTACTTACAGTTACCAGACTAGAAAGACACAATTTAAGATTAAACGAGCCGTTAATTAACGTTTTTTAGTAGCCATTTTATAGCAGTACTCACTTTTATTTTCTATAGTTTTTATAATTTGAAGACAAAACCTCAAAAAGCGAATCGCATGAGTTTTAAGTACTTAGTAGAGAGTCCAATTTTAAAATCGTCAAAATATAAACTTTCCGATATTATAAGAACATAGTTATTAAATAGTCATTAGTGATTCGAAATTTCAATTAATCTCCAACACGTGAGTAACTAAAAATAATACGGAAACAGGCCAGCTCATGCGACCTTCTGAATGTCAGTCAGCATGTCTGGAAATCTCAAAACAAGTATAATAGATAGAATACGTAGGTGAGTCAGGTGTATATCACATTATGTACTTAAAATATATGGGACATATTAAGCAATATACAGAGCGCTCGCTAAAACTTACACAATATACATTTTTAAATTAAAAGCTAGCTAAACTCCATTTTTCCTTTAAAATGCTATTAATTTTAATTTTATGCTTTATTTTACAATTTTTTAAAACGTTGCTACTCTAGAACTTGAAATACTGAAAATTCAAATAATAAATTTTTTTTTTATTTAGATATTTAATTTTTTTCTATTTTAATTTTTAATTAACACCGTTTTCATCCACATAAGTTGTTAAACGTTAACAAAATTATATTTTTGGCACATTTCAGCAAACTTCACATCTACATTATTTATACTTGGTTACAAGTTGGTATAGAAAAAAAAAATAAATTGCTTTTATGGCTTTGCCTCCATAAGTACTTTAACAATAGCCCTAATTTTCAAAAAGGACCGCAACAAAGCTATTGACAGGTCGTATTGTGGTAAAAATAGAGAGGTTTTAAAATTTAAAACAGGGTAGTATAGACATATTTTTGAGTGGAAATATATTTGTCATAAAAGTGTAATTTATTGTTGTATTACATATTATTCTAAAATTTTTCTTAAAACAACCCTGTTTTTAAACCCTTAGGCAGTTTCAAAATAACAGGTATAAGATGCTCTGTCCCTTGAAGATTGTAAAACCGTCTTTGTATTGATATTAAGTTAATCACCACTAAAGCCATAAAAACATTTTATATATTTTAGAACTTTATACAGGGTGATTCATTGATATGATAAGACCGTCTTTGATAGCTCCCGAGGTCCCGAGCCGTTTTAAATAAAGTAACTCTTTAAGGAGCATAACCTAAAATTATTTTCATCTCTACAGGGTGTTGTATTAATGCTCGGTGAAATTATTTTTAATTTTTTTAAATGGAACACCCTGTATATTTTGACTTGGCATTAAGACGCCTACACATGTTCATATTAAAAATTTTTAATTTCTCCGCTGAGTTGCCAGGTTATTAATTTTTTCTGCAAACGTCAAAAAAAGTCGACTTTGTGTCACAAGGGTAAAGTTTAACTTTCCCGCCTAGACAGGAAAAATTATCAGACAAAGTACTTTTCTCTGTCTAGGCAGACAAAGTAAAATCTTAACCCAACTTAATTTTTATAACGTAAAAAATGTTTTCTAAGAATTTGTAATGTAAATTTAATGTTTTTTAAATTAAAGTTACCTTTTAAAAATATTTGACAATTGAACTACAAGTACTTAATTGACAAGAGATGGTGCTCTTTCAAAAATCACATATTTCAGTTTTACGCTTTACGTTTGCGGAAAAAATAAAATGTTTTATACGGAGTCAAAGTAGTTTTGTGTGACTCGCCTGTATTGCCGGACTCGCTCGCTACGCTCGCTCTTCAGCCAAATACAGTCTTGTCACACAAAACGTCACTTTGTCTCAATGTCTCCTAATAAAACAAAGTATTATTCCTCTCTAAAAAATGTCCGCAACACGCGGTGCTTTATAAAATCGTACTAAAGCCGTTCGTCAAGGAATAATAACGAAATATTTTTCGTACTTATGACTGTACTCTATGCGTTGAAATTAAAACAGTTCGATTAAATTGTACAGAGTGTTCATTGAAGCGCCCCAAAGTTACCATTTTCAAACGCCCATAACTCGTTATTTTCAAGTGGAACACCCTATATATTTTTACAGATTTAGATACCTGGTAAAATTTAGATACTAAATTTGTTAAAATATACTGAGTGTTCTATTTTAAAAATCATAACTCGTAAAATTAACTCTCTGATAATTCATACACTTTGTATTTTGACTTTAACATTAGTCAGATTCTGTTACTAAATGAAAGTTTTAGTAAAACTGAGTGCATACGGGCATTTTCAAGAGTCACTACTCAAGAAGATACGCGGTCATTGGTTCACATCTTCACACCATCAGACCCCATTGTCTTCTACTTTTTTTTATCTTATTAATTTTAACATTTTAACAAGTATTTCACCCAACCACAATCAAGTAAAGTTCTTCTCTTTGAATTGACTTCAGAAACTTTATAAAAGGGGAAGCATTAAATTTTCCATTTTTTTAAATATTTGTTTTTGTTTTAAAAATTCCGACGTACATTTTTTATACAAAGAATGCTGATTAATGTAATTATAAAAATTATTGTTAAGATTAAATGAGCTGACCTATTTTGTGTGGTTATCGTGACTATGTCATGTTATGTCTAAAGCCCATTGATAAATTAAATCTATCGTGTTTTTAAGAAAAAATACACCAGTAATTGATGATATATTACATACTCTTATCTTAAGGAATATTATTTCACCAACTTTAAATATTTATAATTGAGGAATTAAGTATTTAGAACATTGTGTATTAAAAAAATTTCATACCCGACAAAATCATAACCAAATTATCTAACCACTTGTTGCTTGCTTTCTCATTTCGTAGAAGAGTGGGGCAATCGAGAATTTTTTTTGAAGTAAACCTGCCACATCATGCCCAAAGTTTTGTGATCTCCGAGAATAATCCCACTCGTCTCGCTTCTCAGATTCGTCTCCAATCAAACATTCTAAGTACAAAAACTCGGTTCAATAATGACGATGAACATTTGAAGACGAAAACTACATAAAAATACTTTATAAGCATCTTATTAAAAATGAGAACTTAGGTATGAGAATACGTCAAGTTGCTTAACAAGAAGCGTCAATTAGAGAACCTCACTTGTTAGAAATTAAATGGCTGATCAAATTCCCAAATACTTTTATAAAATTATTTTCAAGTGTTAACTCTAAAAAAGATTTCTGATTAGGATAACCGTTGAAGATGGAATCATGCGATTGTCCATTAACTGAAATTTATAGACAAACCGCATATTTATATTGAATTTTGCTATGCTATCGCAGTCGCACTCATTGCTTAGATGGACAATACTTTCTAATTTTGCGTTGTCAATTTCTCAAAAACCAAAAGTTAAAATGAAATGCTGATTTGTTTATCAAATAGTTGCCGTTAAAGTCTCCGGGATGAGAAATTTTGAATGATTTTTGTAGAGAAATAAGGTGGCAATTAATACAAATAAATTGTCATTTTTGTACTGCATTTTACAGTTATTTATTTTTATTATAAATACTTCACATGTGAGGCTGAAAATTTCTCATCCCCTTCAGCGACTTCAGACTTCAACGGCAACTATTTGATAAACAAATCAGAATTTCATTTTAATTTTTGATTTTTGAGAAATTGACAACGCAAAATTAGCAAGTGTTGTCCATCTAAGCAATGACTGCGTAGTATATGCCTACTAAATCACACTCTTAATTATTGCTTGGAAAATACATACATCCGAATGTGAGCCTTTTAGAAGGTTAAATTTTCTTCATCTTAATAATAATAGGCCCTTAGAGTCTGTTAATTCCTAATCAGCGATCAGAAAATATGAGTTTACGATATACCTGTATTAATTAGGACCTAATTGATTGATTATTTACAAAGTTCAAGATTTATGTAGTTAAATATGTCGTTATATTAGGTACCGAGAAAATTGCGATAAATTAACGATATTCTGTGGTTATTTAGAAGACATGTTCGATCGTGTGTGCCCGCTGTAGAGAAATGCGACGGACTTCTTGTATGCACGTACATGTTGGAAGAGTTTTTGGGCCAACACACGCACGTTGATATTGTTCGAAGCGTTTTTAGGCCGTTGATGTTGGACGAACATGGTACGCGTGTACATGTTGTAAGACATGTTCGATCGTGTGTGCCCATCTATAGACATATTTGTTCACAAAAATCGAAAACTTAGAAAACAAATTCGCAACATAATCTCAATCGCTAGCTATGGAAAAAGTTAGTGAATCCCTATTACACTGGTATATCTTCAGTCTTGTGAAGTCAAGGACCAAGAGGGGAAAGGAAAAGTCGAATTCGAATTACACCACACAATTTTATAGGTTGTGCACAGGGTGGTCACATTGTGCAATAGTAGTGCAATATACCGAGTGATTCACGAAGCTTGTTCCAGATAAATGTAAATAGAGAACGGCGGTATTTTTAAAAAGATGCTAAACTCACAAAAAGTATTTTATTGTTTTTTTTTAACATTTTTTTTATAATATTAATGTGCCCCTTTTTTGAGCGTTTTAAAACGGATTAGGGGATAGCGAGTACAATCGCTACTGGGTGGTGAGGGTCTGAGGATAGAAAAAAGAAAATCATCGAAAAATGTTTGAAATAAATTTGAAGTAAATCAATTCGATCTATCCAACTGTTTCTTGATATTTCTGTTGGGAAAAGAAATATTTTGGTGTGAACTGTATAATTTTATTTTGGTTCGTATATCGTAGACAATAAAGAAATGAAAATCATACTATTCCGTTAAACCATTGATTTTATTCCAGAAGTCGCTCATTTTTGTGACATGGATAATAATGGAGTTACCCTATGAATAGACCCACCCTGTACTTATTATCAAACTTGACTAACATACATAAGTGGAGCTAAAAGGTGATAAATATATCAGTCTGGCTTTATATAAATAATAGCTTATAATCTTATCTATATTTCAACTAATTGTGTCTGGAAGCCCGTACATAATACATAATAATAAAGTATTATAATGATTAAACAACTTAAAATGTTAGAAATTATAATTGCTGATTGCACAGACTAGCACAGATAAAAGATAAATATTTAAGTACAACACATGTACATCATAGTAATTATTATTGTCAAAAAACTTGGCTTAAAATCCTTTAGAATTGGTTAAAGTCTAACAGCCGGAGGAGCTGTTTTCTCAGAAGCACTTTCCAAAATGAAAACCGAAGTATGTACATTCATACAATTTGATCCATAATACCATTTCTTCCACACTGCAAACGTGTTTTAAAAATAAAGTGTAAAATAAGTAAAAGTCACTGCGTACCTACAATTTATATAGGTAAGTTTTCCATTATTTACTTCTTTTTCAAGATTAATTTAAAAGATTGCTTCGGATATATTTATTAACCAACCTTCCTTCCCTGCTGCCTTCCACTTCTTTGTTGGTTTCCATGGTTTCCTACTTTATGTGAACAGAATAGATTTTATTCGTATTCGAAGGTATCCATCTAACGTGTAACGTATGGCAAAATCTCGTCTCACCACTCACCTTACAAAAACAATATTTAAAAAATTGCACATTTTGTAATAAAAGTCAAATTCATAATTTAGAACCTTGAATATTTTTCAAGAGGTGCAGCCTTATTATGAATTAGTTTTCGACCTTTGGAAGTAATATTATTGTAACTATGCATATACTTGGAAATTAAAAAAGCATTAAACAATAACCGGTGTAAGTACGGCGTCTTTAATATGCATTAAATTAACATAGTTTTTGAAATAATTGCGTGCAAACTGCAAAGTCTTTCGCTATTATTTCTGCAAATTTGTCACAATTTTCTCAATGACAAAAAATAATTCACGTATTAGTGTTCGTTTGTTACATTGAAGTGCTGAAGAGAGAGAGAGAGGAACTAACATTACAAGTCTATAGCTTCTCCAGAAATATTTGATGAAAGGGTTAGGTCTGTCGTGAAACAAAATACCCTTGGAGATTTAAATATGAGACAAGTGGTTGACAATCAATAGTCATCATAAAAATTTTCAAGATATTACTAATTTTAAAACATTATTCACCTTCCAAAAATAAAAATCTCAAATTAATATTCAAATTTTTGAACTTTATTTAATTCTTTTAAAAGCTAACCATTTGTCGAATACGGCCCACTTACATAGCCCATGGGTTTTATTAGAGGCATATATGAATTTCATATTTAACTTCTTGATGCCAATGATATTATGGCCGATGTTGAAAAAAAAGTCAAGGAGAAACGAAAATTGGAGTCAGGAGTCAATGGAAGCTTCCCTATATAAGAGCGTTTTCATGGAGCAAGCTGTCCCAAAGAGCTATTGCTGAAAATTTTGGAATACGCCGTAGAACCCTACGGAATCATATAAAAAACGGCATATCTTCAAAGCGTTTTAAGAATAAAGTTTAGTTTTTGTCAGTTTTTTAATTAGATTTAATGTGTTTATGATGTGGGCCTTAATAAACACCTAAGCACATAATAAAGCCCAAATTTCATTTTTTGTTTGGAATTGTTTTTTGTTCTTTATAATTATTCTACGAGAACCAAATATTTTATTTTTGTTACAGTATGAAATAAAGATTTTATTCTCAGTTGTGTATTTCAATATCTCCATAAATAGAGCCATAAAACAATTAAATAAGTCAAGTGGGTCTTATTCCGCTCAGGTACCTTAGATGTCAAGCCTCTACTCCAAAGGAAGTTGGAAAAGAGGAGTTATACAACAATTATTTGGGACAAAATAGGCAAAAGATGTTCGTAAGTTCTATCAATAAGCGGCATCAGTAATTGCATAGATAACTGATGAATGCAGAATCCGAACCACTGAAACTGAACTTCATTAGACTTAGAAGGAATACCTACATGAGTTAAATATATTTAACATTAAGATCGAACATCAAAGATATAGAGAGGAATGGAAAGAACATGTAGACCGAATAATGGGAGTAGAACTGACCCTCTAATAAAACGAACAAGCTACAGCCTGAAATTTGCAGAGAAGAATAAGAATAATAATAATAAGAAGAATAAGAATACGTCTGTGTGAAACTGTCAATGAAAATTAATTGAATGAAGTCCACCTGTCGTTTTTAATTACTGTGTCTAGTGAACAAATCTATTCACCTTTAGTAGCGCTAGTAGAATCAGCTACCGATACTATTGACAATCGTTAATAACAGGTTACATCACATTGGCGTCAGTTTACTGAAGTAGTGAACTAATGTTCACTACTCGCTTATTCAGTCAACACAATAGTTCAGTGATTGTGCACTAAATGACTTACTTTTCTCACTGCTCCTCCCAACGTTTGGAGGTATTGGACGCCATTTTTTGAACCATAATAGATAAGAATAGGCAGGGCTGAACTTGGTCGGCAGGCTACCGGGAATTTCCCGGTGGCTCGTGATGTTACAATGAAAAATTTCTATTTCAAAAATTTAGGTAAATTGAAAAAATTAAAAATATAAACCTGGACTATCAGATTTCCTAGTACTAATTTTTTTCCCAGTCCAGCCCTGAGAATAGGAAGCGTCAAACGTATTCAGAAAATAAAAGCGCTGCGAGATTAAGCTATTCCTCAACTATTGAATTGGCTGAGTTAGCCCAATGTCAATGTCGCTTTTACAAGAATATTTGAATTTTGGGCAATAAGTTGGGGCAATAAATTGGAATAAATTGGGAAAACGTATCTTTCAATCAAAATCAAAATGGCAGCTTCGCTGCTAGAAATCATAATACGAAATCTTTCCTTTACTCCATAAAACCGATAACATGTTGGATGGTTACTTTGAGTTTGGTGAAATTTTGAAATTTATTAGTTCTGGATAAAAACGAAAATAAATTTATCTATTATAGGTAGATTCTTTGATACAAGTATGTGCTCAGCTCAGCTGCTCTCGAATCAGTTAAAAAGTGATTTTTTATTTAATCAATTTTACGTCCAACACTAGATAAACAAAACACCTTTGTTGTTATTGATACAGTAGAACAATAAATTCTAGAAATCTCCGTTAACTTAGAATTAGGTAAAGCTTCCTGGAAGAGAAGATGAGGAAAATTTTCCATGAAAAAAACCACTATCTATTACAAGATTAGAATTAAATGCATATATTTTTAAACACTGATAAGACAGAATAGAAAAATTCGGTGTCGCGTGTCGTATGAGATAATATGTGCAGTAATATGAATCAATCGTACATACCATTTAATCGTTTAACATTCTAAAAATTCCTAAACCTTCTCCTTACATTCTCATTTTAATAGCTCTGTGTGCTATTTTTTGGAGATGATGTATAATTTAAAATGAGTTTCCCATGAACGATAAATTGGTCCCACTTTACATTTTTTTTGATTGGGCAGGTTTGTCATTTTATTTTGTTTATGGCAGAGACTAATGCATTACGCTATGGTTCATGGAGGTACTTAAGTGAACATTGCAAAATGGAACAGCCTTTACTTTCTAAAAATGTGAATTAATGCTGTAGGTAAGCGATGTCAGGAACAAAACTGAATTTTTATCCAAGTTGCAGTTTAATTAAATCATAAGGATTTTTTAAAATTTCAATTTAAATTTCAAATCTGATTGAGTGAGTTAAGTTCAAAAATAACCAAATAATCGAGATGGTATTGAAACAGGAAGAGAACTTTATAACTTACAGACATGCGACCTTTGCAAGCGATTCGCGTGTACATAACAATTAGTACAAAAAAAGTATGATATCATATGTCTGCGACCTTGGCTATTGCGGTTTCAAGTTGCTTGTCAACATAATGTATATGTGTACTTTAAAAACCCAGCTAACACTATTAACATTGCAATTTTATTGTTTAGTTTTACTTCTATAAAGAATTTAATTAACGCTATTTAGCAAGTTATTTTTAAAAACACAACAATTAAATGCATTCGGACTTTTAAATAATATCGTTTATATTAAGGTATGTATAGCTACTGTCTATTTACTAAAATACTAAAACTAATCGTTCTGTAAGTGCTCGCTCACACACTACACTAGCGAGAGAACGGTCATTGAACAAACGATAATTCGCTGTTACTGCTGAATAATCGTCCAGTTTAGTGGAAGGGTACACAGCATCCAATAACGTACGAGTTTTTATTGTACGTGCACGTGCGATAACTTGTCGTCCCACTTGGTGGTTACAGTGAGTGCGTTTTATAGCGCGAGGTAGTTGCATCTAAAATAAACGAGGAAACGCAGGATAATTATCCCTAGAGAGATCTTTCCTATATAGTACTGCGCTAGTGCGCTTAGGGTTATCTTGGTAATGTTCCAATTATGTGTTGGGGGGCTACAGAGCTAATGGGTGTCTTAAAATTCTAATTTGACTTCCAAATATATTTTAGCCTTTCTAGGCTACAGTAACAATGTTGAATATTACTTTACAAGAGCGAATAGAAAAGAAAACTTTAATTTTGGAAATATACGATTCAGATTTGAGTATAAATAGTTCACATTTTTTAATCATTTTACACATTTACGAATATGTTTTGTTAGATAAAATAGTTGGCAACTGCCCAAAATACCACGATAAATTAATGTCAGCGTATTCGGTCAACTTACAGGTATGCAATAATATTTACAGCCACCTTTCATACAAAATGCCTCGAGTTGTTTTTTTTAAAGAACCAGTATTTCCTTTAATTGTTTGCTTTTGTGATAGATATTCGGGCACGTTAAAAAATCAATTGATATTTTTTTCTCGGATAATAGGTGAAAGTGGGTGAATATCGACCACCTTAGGCATTTTTTGCATAGAATCTCTAAATTTTATTCAATAAATCTGAAAATTTTTTTATATGTCTAGTATGCTTCTATGCTTCCTAGGATTATTGTACAAATTGAACATTTTATATAAAATGTTGGTTTTTATACCAAATTTCTTTAAAAATAAATGTAAAAAGAAAGCAAGAAAATGAGGGGTAATGTCGATCTGTATGGTAAAATGGTAAAATCGACAAGGATAATATCAACCAAAGCATTAATTCATATAATTATTAGTGATGAAACGATTACGATTAAGATTAATCGTAATCGGCGGTTATCAGGTTTTAGCGATTAATCGTAATCGCCGATTATCCAAATACGATTATTCAGCTTAGATCTTTCAGCATTTCAGCATTATAAACCGTCTTGAATGTGGCAGGCCGTTCTCAACAATCAACAGAACGACTGATTCATTCCCCCAAACGAAATCGGTTGAATCCTGTATATATTAATAATTTATGTTTTTTGAATAGAAATTTGAATGTCCTTAACTCTGAGTTTTAAGTAGAATTGGCCAATTAATCGAATTACAAAGAATAATATTTATTTTTATCTTTTTTCGAAGGAATTGCTGTTTATTATTATTTTAGCTCTTTTCGCTCTTCTTAGCTCTTTTTTTGGCTCTTTTCATTTAAAGATTTAAATAATCGTAATCGTAACCTGCGGTTATTATTTTCATTAATCGTAATCGTAATCGTTAAGCGACAATTGTTTCATCACTAATAATTATCATTTATATTAGAAAACTCTTTAGAAATTCTTTAAAAAAGATAAAAACATTAAGAAACAGTAAAACTATCCCCTTAGAGTGTCTTGGACGGTCTTGTGCCATACTATTACGGGACTTGGTACATAGATGCCGGATGCCGATGCCGCTTTTCTCATCCCTAGTTCATATTCTTGTAATAGAATTCTTTATTTGCCCTTTTTACGCTTACGCTGATCTATAGGGGACTGGTGGATATTGGACAAAGGTCGATATTCACCCGCTTTCCCCTAATTGTAAAGCTCTCTGTAAGTAAAAATTACTACTAGTCGTTAAACTATTTGAAAATACGCTGTATGTATAGTCTGTATATATTAAAAAACAGTTAACACTCGAGAAATTAGAAAAGCGAGGTCGTAGATAAATGCAAACAATATTGCAAATGGCTGTCTATTTAACATTGAACGTCTACACTGAACAATCAAGCACCGAATCATAACAATAAACAAAGGACAAAACATTTACTTTTCTACTATTAAATTAACTGTTGTGTAGCACAGCATTACTATTCGTGTGTTTTCGACCTCATTAGTACTAACTTACTTGTTCTGTTTGTCATCTATAAACAATAGTGATTATTCCAATGTTAGCAAAAAAGTAGCAAATAAACATCGCTACTTATTTACTTGTTTCTAAATTTTGAATTTCACCGGCGAAATGTTTATTCATTTTAATTACAAATTACATGTTTTTATTTGAAAAAATATTTCATGCAATAGTAAGTTCATAGTATAGATTTAAGGCCATTTTACATGGACTAAATGTCGTACTAACTTGTTAGTACTGAATCAACTCAAGGAGCAGAAGCACGGGAATCTACACGGGAACGACATTAAAGCTTAGCTCTGCAAGACGTTAAAAGTTAGATTCCCGTGTTTTTGCTCCTTGCGTTGATTCAGTACTAACTAACTAACTAAGTTAGTACGAGACATTTAGTCCATGTAAAACGCCCCTTACACAGTGTACAAACAAGATCGAGTTTCATTAATAGCTCATGTGTAAAAATGAAAAGAAAACCTTTTGGACAAAAAGACCCGTGTATGAAAAATATTAAGCAATCACAATCGACATAATCAAAAATTAACACTGTACCGTGTTAAATGGTCAAGACCTATGTAGAAGAACTGAAGAACCACCGGTCTCCCAAATCGTCGCCAGGAAACCTGGAAAATGTTAGACGGGCCAAGACGCTTAATGACGTAACAGACTACAGATTTTCTTTAGGAAGCTTGTACAAATGGTGTCAACGATTTTCCGATACAAGTAATCCTTTGTCTTAAATCGACACTTACTTTTGTTTATCTTATGGTATAGTGGCCATTTTCAATTTGTATACTATTGGAGAGGGTGCAAAATTTTGATTTCAAAAATGTATGCTCAAAATATGTAATCATAAATAAGCTCAACATTTAAAAATATGCATTTATTATTTTGTGTTCCAATAAATGTGTTCCAAAACAATTGAATACAAACAACAAATAGACTTAATGAACACTCTTGATTTACCTTTTCTACCAAAGTCTAAGAGATATCCTGTTTCAGGTATTTTCTACTACTTATATATTTCTTTTCACTTGCCACAAATTAACGATATTTACCAATAATATTGATTTCGTGTGGCCATTATTATTTATCTCACTAAATGTTTACGCTACTGAAGTTAGTAAATAAATTATTAAATGGGTATAGCTACACGTGCAACATCCATGTTCGACTGTCACTTGTGCTGCATAACTATGAAATATGAAAATACATAAATGTGACAATAAATTTTTTTACGCCAAGTTTTAACTTTTCTTGACGTTCTTATAATAACAAATACATTCTATCCATAGTGAATAGTCTAATACCTGCTTCAATTAAGAGTGATAGAAGCGCAGTGATCGGCCGAATCCAAAACTCTGTCAATTTTAATTGAAAGATTGATTGACTTACCTGTAAGGAAACTCAATCGTAATTCTTCGAGCTGGTCCTCCGAAAATAATTACACAAGTAGTATCGCTGATTCATACCTACGAGTACAATGTTTATAGCAAATTATCAAAATCCCTGATAACACGGCGGCGCCGACAGGTAGTCACTTCGTTGTTTGCCAGATATAGATAGCACCAGGGAAAATTAGAAAAAAAAAAGGGTAGGGAGGGTTGTAATTATTTTCGGAGGACCAGCTCGAAGAATTACGATTGAGTTTCCTTACAGGTAAGTCAATCAATCTTTCAATTCTCCTTCGCTGGTCCTCCTCAATAATTACACAAGTAGATGTTCAAAGACACGATTTGTGCTATCTTAAAAAATTTTTTCCCAAAAACGACCACAATCAAAATTAATTAAATTATAACAGGTAAATTCTGTTTATGAATATCAATACAAAGTACAAGACCGAACTTTACACAAGGAAAACAAAAACCTTACAAAAGAGTATTGCGTGTGGGGATTTGCTAAGTGGTTGACTAACCGCTCTAGCAGAATTAACAAATTCATAAATAACTGGCCTGTTACAAAATCTAGTGAAAACGTTTACGAATTCGAACAACCTAAATTCCTTATACCTATAATATCTACTCCAGCTCTGTGAGCGCAGCAGATTTCAACTTGTGTGTCGCAATAAGTGCTGAGAATAACGGACTATCAAAGCCACCCTCTGAGTAGTTTGGTTCTCTTATGGCCAGTTTCTCTAAACATAGTTATCGCTTCATCAATATATATCTTTTTCTAATTGTCAAAAACTGGTTTTCAAACAAAGTTTCGGCCCCTCATAAAGTTAAGTATGGAATGTTATGGAACCCTAACGTTCGAGAAACTCGCCGTTAGATTACAGATCCCACGTACAGGAAAACCTAAACAATTTTTGCAGCTAATCGGATCTGTATTTTAAGATGTTCTCAAGAAGACTATAGAAAGGGTTTTTTGATTAAGTGGCCTGAAGTAAGTACTAATTGCCTGAATAATTTAAAACGTAAAGTAATTTACTACCGGTTTCTACTTACACACCTCGAAGAAACCCGTTGACAATTTTTCTTATTTTAATTTTTTTTTTTTTTTTTTTTTTTTTACCTTATGGGGTTTAAGGAGTTAAAGGTGGATATAAAAAGTTTTATTGTCGAATAATATAGAAAAGCGACCAAATAGTTCTGACAGATATTCCAAAAATGTGATTTTTGGAACGAATTTCTGAGAGGATCTCTAAATTTCGATTTCCACAAACCAACAACCATCTCTTAAAGCAGCGGTTGTATTGTGTCAGTGTTGCTGTTTCCAGAGAATCAAAAGAAGCTTCTATAGTGACCTCATTTCCCATCGCTCTAGTAATGAACTCTAGATTACCTGTCTAACCAGGAAAACTCTCCGATCAAACGGTGTACTTTTCTTCTAAACCGCAGAACCCAGGATTGTGGCGGTCAATTGCGGGCTATTAAAACCTGAAGGACGTCATCGTTTAGGATCCTCTCTAAAGCTTGCGAGAATAAAGGAAAACAGAAGGGAAGCGTAAAAACTTTCTTGATTAAAACTCATCTAGTTTTAAGGTGATAACGCCTCCACAAAGGAGTCCTGGTTGGGCTCCAAAAGACATAATCGCGACATTCATAATAAGTATATATTCGGATTTCCAAGTTTATCACAAAATTTATGAAGACTGAGTATCCAACTCATATTTTGTCTCTATAGATCGTCATTGAGTTTCCTTGCCTGCATTAAGTAAGTTAGACTCTGCCGATAAGTAAAAAGTAACCTGCAAATATGGCAACTTGTCTTTGTTCACAACAATTCCAGATTAGTATATACAAGCCACGGAGAGCGGTAGTATTATAATAATTCCTAAATTCCTAAGAGAATTAATTAATTCCTAAGAGAATTAATAATTCCGTTGCCTCTGAAAATAAGTTTCCCACACGACTTTAACAACGTATATTACTTGATAGTTCTTCTACGGAACTACGAACCAGAAACCTCTTATTGAATTGTTACACAATGCCCCCCCCCCCCGTCTTCTTTTTTTTATAGCTTAGGTTTGAATGAACTCTGAGAACGGTTTCCTCTGAGACAGTTATTGTTTAAGCGTTACGAGGGCCTATGTCAAAGCAGTACTTAATCTTATAAGCAAATGACCGGCTGGGCATAATCAACTCCATAACCCAATAAGAAGAGAATGAATGTAGTCTAATTTGAGATTTTTCTGAAGTGGCCTCACTAAGTAGCTACTTGGAATATTCCCAATGTGGCAAATTATTTAACCCACACTCTGAACCGCTGAGGGATGTAAATTGTTGACTCCCGTGGCTCTTACAATTATCAATATCTGAATTGCAAAGTCTCATACAGAAAATTTTTGCAATGGCTCTTAGATTACATGAAAAGTCTGCGGAAGGCTACAAGTAAAATTTTACTGTCCCTCCTCTCTATCGATTTAGACACATGAAATCATAGAAGTATTTTATGACAGATCTTTCTGGTCAATCTGTATAAAAATTTGATGATTAATGGCCACTGCTAATGGTCGATTTAGTTTCAGCAAATCCAAACAAAATTGATACAAAAGCTCTATTTTGTATTAAAATTTGAAAAAAATGTAAAATTTCGACAATATAAATAAATGTGCCGAAGGGATTATTTTTGGTCCCCTTCCGTTTGTTAGACAATAAAGTCCAATGTCTTCAATTCTATTTAAATAGAAATTCAACAACTTTTTCAAACTCATTGGTTATAAAATGGCATTGGACAGAGCACCGATCCAGCAACAATCGGTTCACCCTGTAGTAACTGCAACTAACCAGAGTCTGTAGCTTAGGATTGGTATTATAAACCCAATTTATTTATACTTAAATTATCTTTTATCCAACTGGACTTTACATAACCCATCGTTAGCCAATATTTATGTAAAGCAACACGTCCTGTTTCTGTCCTTCTAAACTTTTGTTTACCTAAACTAAAATTGTATAGGTAAGGTAGTCCTATTAATTAGGGTACTTATTAATTTTTGGTAAGTGAAGATTACGTGCTTCGAAAAAAATTTTATAATTTTTTGCAATTAGTCTTTGACTACAATTTGTAAACTTTTATTTATTAGTTTAACTTAGAAAGTAATTTCTATGTAAGTATTTATTTGTGAGATAAGCACAATCGACTTGTGGTATCTTGTTTTCACTGATACACCTTCCTTTTTCTCCCTTCTTTCACAGCGGGAGCGTTTAGCCATCTTTATCACAATTATGGTAACAAATAATCAAAATAACTAATTAAAACACTATAAAAATTTCTAACCGGCAAAGCGACTGTTCACTCGAGGTACAAATAACGAAGTGACTACCTGTCGGCGCCGCCGTGTTATCAGGGATTTTGATAATTTGCTATAAACATTGTACTCGTAGGTATGAATCAGCGATACTACTTGTGTAATTATTGAGGAGGACCAGCGAAGGAGAATTCTAGATTTTTGAATTTTAATTCCAAATTAATTCTAAAATTATTTAACTACGATATCGATTGGCTGTAAACGACACTGAGAAAAATATGTCCGTATTAACTGACACAGCCACTATTTATGTCGATGGTCCTTTGGTTTTCGTAAAAGACAGACAGCTAAGATATAATTTTAGATGAAATTGATTTAATGCTTCGGCTTCCTCCAAGACCACTCTAGCAGTTCGTTGCTACCGAGTATATTAATCGAATTTAATAATTGAAAGAGATACCAAGAAGAAATTCTAACGACTGCGATTAACGATCGAAGCTAGCGATACTAATGATAAGCTAATTGTGAAGAGGAAAATAGTCGCTTGATAACTGTCACGGAGAAATTGTCGCTGGAGTGTGGAGTAGGAAAACGTATCAAGCATGTTTTGTACAATCACGCGAAATTGTTCTTGAAATCTGCTGAAATACTTTTAATATTTTAATCCTTCTAAAGGATTCATGTTTAGAAAATTTGGTGGCTGGTTATACTTGGAGGAGCTAGAAAAAAGAAACAATAGTAGGTAATATTTGCAGATATTTAGCAAATCTGTAAGATGAAAGAGTTGTTTATAGTTAGAAATGTTTCTTTTACTTAGAGTACTTATTTTAATTTTTCGTATTTTCCAACATCCTTATAATAAAGATTAAAAAGTTACTCGAGGAAGTCTGATATAAGCTATACTACTATGTATTAAGAGCGCCATTTTCAGCAAGAGTAAAGAACATCAAAAGAACAACTAAACGAATTTCACAAAACGTTTGTTTTATAATACCAAAGATCTAAAGTATTAGTTAAGATAAAAACAACTGATTCAAAAGACTTCATACTTAGGAAGCCCCTTTTTTAAAAGTAAAAACGATCCCAAGTGAATTATTACAAAATTTAAAAATTTATACAAACGACAGTATTTTAATATTGTTAACGGTGCAAGATTTTGTTCAGATGGAAATAATTTTTACATTCCCGTATTCAGATCTTCGAGCACTTTCATTTGAGCCCAATCTCAATGAGATTGAATCAAAATTACCGAACTTGAATTTTCCTTATTATATTATCAGCATTATCACTGATACTAGCTGATCTTTCTGTAACTTGGCAAGCGCACGATTTGAGCTCCCGTTTAATTTGTAGTTTAATAACCCTTGAGTCACTTTTAACCCAATTTAAGATAGTTAACCCTTATCAACGAAGTATTTCGTTATCTAAACTTTTTAATTAAAGATTTGTAAAGTTTTGAAATTTTTAAATTCTATTTGACCACGTAGAGTGTTATAGTCGCACTAATTCAAAATTCAAAGTCAATTTAAAATAATTAACTGCTAGTTTCTCTTGTGTTTAATTCGATTTGCTGCGTTGTCGAGTGAATGCGAGTTGGTCGTCGGATTTTTCATATAAACCCCTACTTCCTTATGATAAGGAACTTCTCGTTTCACCACCGTAGTGAGCGGATGCGTGTGTTAATTGTTTCCTTTGCGTTATTTTGGCCCCTTGTTTAATTAATTAATTTAACTAATTAATTTTCAATTCATTCTTTCATTTTACCCCGTGGTAAGTTAATTAATTGATTTAGTTTATTTAATTAATTTTTATTGTTTCCCTTGCCTTCGGCGTACTCGTGAGTTAACGCTTCGCACCCTAGGACTAAAGGTCTCTCTGCAAAGAGAAGGCTGGTGATCTAGAGGGAGAAATTTCCCTGGCCTGCTTCCTCCAAGGTCTAGTGGTCTTTCTTGGAGGTCCGGTTTGGTCTTGAAGACATGTCTAGTGATCTGAAGGGATATGCAACTTCTGTTCGTATTCATTGGGTCTAGTGGTTTTTCTTTGAGACCCAGTTGGGTCTCGAAAGGAGGTCTAGTAGTCTGGTGAGAGCACGCAGTCGTGTTAATAGGCTTAGTGGTCTCTTTCTGCAGGGAGACGTCAAGTGGGCGATTGGCTTGGTAAGTTTCCAGGTCTGCTGAAGTCTCGAAGTGAGATGCAGTGGCCTGGGGATTCCCCCGTGCATCTGTGTCTGGTGGTCTTTCTTTGAGGTCTGGTGGGGCCTCGAAGTAAGGTCTAATGGTCTGGGGATTCTCCTGTCACGTCCGTGTTTACCAAGTCAAGTGGTTTTTCCTTGAGGTCCGTCGTGGACGAATCTCAAGGTCCGCGTTGTCTACGACGGACAACGTGGTGCAGTTTCAGGTGCTTAAAAGCCAAGGAAACAGTTGAATAGTGTGTCATTTACAGGCTAAGTATTTATTAAAAAACTGAAAAATGACGATTTAAAAAAATTCTTTATTTTGGTTTTGAAAGGATCTTATTAAAACTGCTGCTGTAATCTGAATTCCAAAGTTGCATCAAAACATTTTTAACCACTCCAAAAATCCCCGAGTCTCTCAAGCTTAACCTAAAAGCATTTGGTTACAAAGTCGTTCTAATCCGTTCCAAATCAACTTTGAACATAGGTCCTTATTTTCGCTCCGAGAGTTCATGGGTTATCTCCCGTTTACAAAAAAAATTCTATGGCTGAAAATGAAATTATTTTTGTGATGATAAAACGCTTTATTCTTTGTTTAAATGTTTAAATACACTTGAAACTTGAAAGAAATAAAATTAAAAAAGAAGTCACTTACGGGTGCAGTGGTCGGTGTTTGTCCGGCGTCGTGCGGGTCGGCCGCCGTGCCCCCGCGATAGTGGCTCAACACGCACGTCACGAGTCCCAGCGCCACTGTCAGTACTACCGCAGTAACCACTAGCACCAAGACAGCTGACTCGTTGCTCACTGAAACAAAAAAATTAATGAACATACTGAGAGATCAAAAGTACAATGAATTCTAGAATAACATTATAAGATATTTATGAACTTTATAATCATTCATATTGTCACAGAAACATTTTTTTTATAAAGAAATGTGATAATTATTATTAAAAATGAATTAAAAACACCTGTGTAACTAATGGCAACAACTATAAGATGTTGGTGGCGCAAAAGTGCGCAAAGATCACACTGTTAAAAATATAGGCGCTTCTACAAGGTCTAAAAATCTACGCAAAAATAAAAATTTGGGCTTAGATGAGCTCATTCAGCCGACACCTCAGTCGAGTGATGCATTCGCTAAATGGCCTACCTTTCCTAAATGTCAAACCCGTTCAAGAAATTTGAGCGTTCTGGGATTGAGCAGTCCCTCAATTGTTGTGTTGACCGAATGAGGCTATTATTGTAGCTATACTCATAAAGAATGGGACAACGCTTGGTCACAGATTCTCTAGGTTAAAATAAGCCGATTAAACCTAATATACCTTAATACAAACTCCTCCGGTTTCCAAGTTAAAAGACCTTAAAGGTCAATTTTTAATATTTTCTTTTTATGATAATTTCCACAAATGTGAAAATATTTACTTTAAATTTGGAACAGGTGCTTATTATTACGAAGTACATCAGTAGAAAATTTTTCATATAGTAGGCTTGATCATAAGAGGCACTTAACCTATCTTCTATAACTTGTTTTAGCTATAACTTTGTTATCTGTGAATTTTTTTTAAATATTAAGTTATTTTCTGAAAGATAATTACAAAAAAAAAACTAAAGTATTCTTACTTCATATGCCTAAAACCAACCGTTAGCCTTAAAATTCCGGTTAAAGTATTGAGTTGTCGTTAGGACGTTCAATTATCAAGTAGCAATGATCACAAAAACAAAGGACAAAATAGTGGAAAACGTTTGTTTACAAAGAATGTTTAGTGTAGTATCATTAGAAATTATTTTGTAGGCCCATTCGTACTTCCACCAAAGCTCAAATTTAATTACTATTCAACCTTCTTGGAAAATAACCTGGATGAACTATTACGCGACGTACCTTTGATTTTTAGACAATGTTATTGGTTCAACATGTTTTCCAATATTTTGCACATCGTTTTTGTGATGATGGCTACATGATAATTGCTCGTCTTAACAATAATTCACAACTTGAATGCCAATTTTAAGACAAACGGCTGCTTTTACGCATATGAACTGAGAGTACCTTAGTTTTCTGTTTTTTAATTATCTTTCAGAAAATAACATAAGTACCTAATATTGAAAAAATTTTCACCGATAACAAAGTTATAGCTAAAACAAGTTATAGAAGATAGGTTAAGCGCCTCTTATAGTCAAGCCTACTTTAAGAAAAATTTTCTACTGATGTACTTCGTAATAATAAGCACCTGTTCCAAATTTGAAGTAAATATTTTTACATTTGTGGAAATTATCATAAAAAGAAAATATTAAAAATTGAACTTTAGGGTCTTTTAACTTAGAAACCAGAGGACTTTGTATACAGGTATATTAGGTTTAATCGTTTTATTTTAACCTATAGAATCTGTGACTAAGCGTTGTCCCATTCTTTATGAGACACCCTGTATACATAATGAATTTAAAGACACCTGAAACCACATTATCACAAGTTCCTTGTGCTCATTTTTCTTGGTTACAGAAGATCATCTGCCCAAAGAAGCCCTTATAATTTAGAAACCGTTCCGAAATTGGAACTGAATTTTTTTCTTCCTCTTATAGGCCTCCGAGGCCTCCACGGGCCTCGTCTTTACTCAACTATAAGATGGCAAAGATAGCAATTAGTAGAAAAAGACACCGAAATAGATGTTAATTTACATTTATGTACTCCAATGAATTCAGCGCATGGTTATCAAAACTGACAATTATTACAAGTTCAAAAATTTCCTTGGGTACGTCACAATCAATAGCTTCACTAAGACCAAATTAATTTAGATATTTTATATTTCCTTTCGGTTTAGTGACTCCCCTAAAGTGTTATGAAATGCCCTTAATTGGCGATATTAAAAAGCTTGACCAAATTGAGGGTTGTAGAAAATCAATGCCATATCAATGCTTTTCAGACTACCTTACCTGTGTTACCTCGAAAAACGACTGTTTTATTATTATTTTCATCCCTTGAAGAAGACCGGTTTTCAAGAAATTTTACTTCTGGCGTGGTATTCATTTTACTTCAGAACAAAGTTATCACCTGATTGATTTTTGATATACAACAGATATGCAACAGTACCACTTGGGATGTTCAAAGTACAAAACTAGTGGGCATATAACCGATATCACTCAAAGGTAAGTACAAGTTGCTTTTGTTTTCAGTTTTCTGACTTAATCTAAAAGAATGGATCTTAATAAATTCCGGCTCATTTTACAGGTTATTTCGAACAACCTAAAAAAATTTGGAAATCTCACGTCTGCTGTCGGAAAAAATGCATTCTGTCTGAAGTCTGTGTGAAGTGAGTCGATTTGTTTGCACGCAAGTGTATATACGAGGGGAGATTTTTAAATTCGCGGAATGGGGTAGAAAGAAACGTAAATATATTTTTTTATAATTTCATTGTACAATAAAATCTTCTCGAATATGAATGCATTTCTGTGAATTAATTTTTGTAAACCATTTGTAAAAATTATTTTATTTTTGCTTGTCAAATGCGATTCATAGATGTCGAAATGCCTTCTATGAAGTTTTTATTTCAAATTTGGAAATTGGTAATAATAATTTAGTGCCAAATCTGTACTTTAGGGTGGATGAACAATTTCTTTGAAACTGCATGACGTCACGGCACTCATCGCAATTGTTTACCTTGTGAACAGGCGCATTGTTTTTCAGTAACTTTTAAATTTGGCCAATTTTCCTCCCCTTTTTGATTTAATTTTTTCTATTAATCGATGTAAACTATATCAGCGTAGTATGCGCCTGTTATGGTGGTACCTTTATTTTTGCAATCAATTAAAAGAATTCGCTCAGAATCCCAAAAGATTGTTGTCATCACTTTTCCAGCAGAAGACGAAACTTTCATCAAATTCAATTTTTTTGTATGATGGACCACCCTTAAAATGTCGCTCCATAGACCCCTGCTTCGATTAAAATCATAAAAGTGAACCCAAGATTCATCTCCTGTGACTATTTGGTTGATAATAGGTCGAATTAAAAAAAATTTGACAAAATTCAAAAATCCAAAACTCAAAATTATCATTTTGTTGATTGCGACTAAACTACTTAATATAATTGCATACAATTTTTAGTGTATGCTTGTAAATAAAAAAGGGCATTAATTACAAAAAAGAAATAAAAATAGCCGCCTCCTTCTGTCTCATTCAGCGAATTTAAAAATCTGCCCTCGTAGGTTATAAAATGTTTAAACAGACTGATTTCAACAACAAAAGATGTAACCTCACTTTTACTTATAGAAATATTTTTCTTCCTTTCTTTTATCTAGGGGAAAGTGGGGGAATACCGGCCCGTCGGGTAATTCCGGACGTCAAGTTTCTCCGGTCCTAATTAAAATTTTGAAACGTTTTAAGTCCCCGGTCAACCCTAACAGCAAACTTTAAGGGTTAGTACAAGTTCGTGTCGTTTAGGCAGTGCAATAGCAAGTTATGTAATTTTTTAGAAAATAGGACTTACTACTACAAGAAAAGTGTGTGGTTAAGGCTTCATATTTCAATAAGGGTGTAAGTTGTAAAAATTTGTGTATGCATAAAAGTGAACTACATTCTTATTTCTTTCACTAAGTTTACTCAAAACCCACGTAAATTTAGCTATTTTTAAATAATTTGTTGTGTATTAAATTATTGTTTTATGGGGTAATTCCGGTCATCTTTGTGCAGAGGTTTTAGATGGTTTTGGAGAAAAATAAAACACCAACACCATACAACAGAAACCAAACCTCAGAAGAAACGCTAAGATAACCTACGATAACACTGTGATGGGGAAGAAGAAATGTCAGACGCCGAAGTTAACGAGGACATTTGCATTATTTGCGGAGAATTTGGGAAAGACCAAGAACTCTGGCTAAGATGTGTGATCTTTTCTGGATGAGCTCACATTAAATGTACCAATGGAGAAAAAAAGAAAACATTTGTGTGCGATTTCTACCAATGTACAAAATTCTGGGTAATTGCTACCCCTGGCCGATATTACCCCAAGCTGCGGGGTATACCGGCAAATGGTATATTTTTTTAAATTGTTTATATATTTTTTAAACTGTTTTTTTAATTTCTAATAACTATGTATTTTGTTCCCTAACGTCTTATCTTTCATTTAAACCTCCCAGTCCCCCTTTAAATCATAAGATTTCGGAGATATTCAAAACTTTCCTTAGGGGGGCGCCATTCCCCCACTCTCCCCTAATCTCGTACATACACAAACTGGCGCACCTTTCTTATATATTTTATATGCCTTCTTAAAATTTTCGTAAAACACTAAAAACGTACTTTTTTGGAAATCTTTTAAACAAAACGTAAATAAACAATGACTATGAACACGAACTATCCGATCTTCGGATGCAGCTGTAATAGTACGAACGTGATAGCTCGTATTAATTCGTTTCGAAGCTGATCTTCGTTTATAATGTTTACAATTACAAAAGGTGTAGGGGACAAATAAAAATGTAAATAACGATGTCCATCTTGTTTATTTGTCTGAGCCTATTCTCTGCCACCTCCCAGTCTCACATCATCAGATGATCACGTTACACAATGACAAAAGTGCCTAGCTTACTAGGTATGTTATTTCAGTAATTTTTCGGCAGTCACTTACGCCGATGCAAAACCGTAGCTGTGCAGAAGAGAAAAGCAAAACAATAACTTATTTTGATAGAAAATCACTAGATATCAAAAACGTAGAATGTTTTTTTATTCCAATCTTCAACATTACGTCTCTATCATTTTAAAAATATTTAACACTTTGTATATTGATTTACTATTTTGTATGCAAAAAAAAACATTTGTGGCAATAAGTAGACAACAAAAACAGAATTTTCCGCAATAAAGATTTTGTAAAGTTTTTACCATTATTATTGTAGCAAATGGAAGACTTCCATGAATAATTCAACTGTTTAACAATAAAATTGTGAAAAGTGGAAGAAAATTCAGGTCCTTAGAAACATGAATTTTGTTATTGAATGTTATTATCATTACTTGTAATTTTGCAGGTCTGACATTGAAAGGTTGTTCGTGCGGTCGGTTAGAAAAAAAATCAAAGAACGAATACTTATTTTGTCTGGCCCAAAACAAGTTATTGTTACAATATGCAAATATATGCTTTTAATATACAGGATGTTTCTCAGAAAACAATAATATTTTTTAAATTATGCTTAAAAATACATCAAGCACGTATCGCTCGCTATAATAGAACTGTGTGATGTAAATTGTAAATACATAATAATCTTAAAACTTTGTTTATTGGATAATGTAAAGTGTAATGAAGTCATTGGTATATTGACACGTATAGTAATTCTAATTAGCATTTCTTGATTATATCACACTGTTTCAAATTTGCGTCGCTGCATGGAAATCGCGTATGAAAATGGTTAAACCGCGAGAAAGTTAGGTAAGGTATTTAAAAGCTTCAATGCTAAAAAAATACAAAAGTTCAAGTTTCTTAACGTCATAATAGTATTTGGCCCTTAAATACCTAATTTGACTCCGTTAATCATTTTCGTATCTTGTATCAATTAGTTAACGAGATCCCTGTGCATAGACGCGAAATTGAAGCAACCTATACATAAATATAGAATTATGGTTAGTGTCATTCTTTACCGCAGAGAGTGTTGGTTGGTTATCTTCTTCAATTGATCTCTCTAGCCAGACTTAGGCGAGGGTCATTTAAAAAAAACACATAAAAAAATATATCAAAACTCCAAGAAAAAGAAAAATGGATTAAATTAAAACATATTTTAAAGGAATTTCTTTTTGTGTCCTTTCTTTCCAAAAGTGAAAGTACATTGAAATTTCAAAAATTTATAAAGCGTTTTGTACACTCGTTACTTGCTAATATTTATACCTATAGTCAATTGAAAGAAAAAAAATACGATTAATTCTCCCCAACAGTTGTTGCTCGTGCAGATTATTTTAATTATTAATTGCGAAGTGCCACAGAATGTTGAAAACGTTTATTTTTATGTCTTACGACTGACTGAAGACTACACCCCATCGTTAGCGATTTAGCAAACTTGATGGGATCGTTCTTAGAACCACAAATAAAGTTATAACAAGAAATGAAAATGGCAATAAAAATAACATAGCAACCGAAATAGAAGAGGAGGTAACTGGAATGATAAGCAAATAAAATAACCCTGAGTCAATGACGAAATACAAAAATAAAAAGCTTCGACCACAAAAAGATGGAAGGATGACATTATGCACAAAATAATAATGAACTACGATACCACGAAGATTATGGTGTGAAGAAATGGTTTGAACAAAAAGCGACCTGCAATAACTTGCTTTTAATTGCAATTCTCTCCCGTTGTGTCCGTAGCTGATTGAAATAATAAACCCAATGTACAGTTCGCTTATGTGCAAAACATAGGTAACATCGCTTTCGTAAAATTTCACGTGCACGATGCAATTGAATTCTCTTTGGTGTTGGCGATTAAAATCAACAACTGAAACTGCGAAAGGTGCAAAATACAACTCATGTTCACACAGCATGCATTGCATATAGCATCGCACGTTACAGCTCTAGTGTATACGAAGCTTTATTCTGGGCATATATTTTGTTACTTCTGAATTTTCACAACTAAGAATTAGGTTGTTTTCAATGTAATAATAATAAACTTTTGGAATAAAAATTTAAAAAAGTAGAGGGTAAGAGTAAATAATTACTCATTTTTAATTTGGATTCACAAGTAACAACTATGGAGCAGTTTCTATTTGAGATACATGTAAAAACTGGTGTATCGCTTAAAAACCACGACTTTCTTTTACTATAGCTCAACAGCATGCTGAGAGTTTATCTAGCCAGTATCAATGATTGTCAATATGCTGCTACTGAAAGTTTCCGATGTGATTTACTCTTTATGTTGATTTCGATTATATATATAGATGACTGATAAGTAAGGCTCGGATTTTCAGGCACTAAAAAGTTCCATTATAGGCAGGCAAACAGGCAGCAAAAATTTAACTATAGGCAAAAAATAAAAAAAGCAAAATAGGCATGCGATTGAGGAATAAATAAATATTTATCTGACTATTTCACTAGAGTGTATTATAGCGACAATAAAATCAAGTATTCAGGTGACAAAACAAGTACCTTGGCAAAACTAACAACATGGAATCTCAGCGACAATTTTTTTGACGTTTTAAACGTTCAAGTCAGCTTGGAAATTAAATCATTGTCAAACTGACATTTTTGCATCGCATTGCGTTTTGAAGTAAAAAATAAGTTTTTTAAGTGAAAATAGACTTAATTTTTCTCTCGTAAAATAGTCATGTCGAATACCACTCAAGATAAAATTTTGTAGGCAAAATTGTTCTCTTGTAAGTATTCAAGTTTGTTTCTTTTTGACAATTTCGCTCATGACATTTAATTAAAAATCACTCGCCGTACGGCTCGTGATTTTTTGACAAATGTCATTCGCGAAATTATCAAGCAACAAACTTTCATAACAATCGAACAATTTTGCCGACAAAATTTTATCTCTAGTGGTATTATATATGACAATTCAATTCATGTTTTGTTAGCCAATCAATGCTCCTGATTTTTAGTAATTTTAGCCAATAAGAAGATCTCCCTCAAGTCAGTGGAGCACATTTATTGAAAATGGATTTTGGTGTAACAATTATAATTCCTGTATTCCACCAAAACAAGCAAATGCCCTAAAATCCGAGCCTTACTGATAAGTTAATGTTTGTGTTACTACGACGTTTAATAAAGGAAGCAGATAAGCGGAGAGTGAATTTGAGTTATAAGTACATAATGAAATTATTATGAATTCGTCCTTTGTTATTTCTAAGCCACCCATTCGGGGTGCTAAACGTTCCCGACTCCCAATCTAATGAAAACAAAATTAGACAACTTCGCAGTGCATATAGGGAAAAACACATATATCTTTGTAATTTCTCTATAACAGTTAATTGATTTCCTCAATAATTTGTAATTAGTAAATAAGTCAATATTTGTTTAAAAAGAAAATGTTTATCGATAGCGAGTGAACTTTAGTCAATAATATGGAACAAAACTTTTTGAGTCATACCCTCCTAATAAATATGTGGAAATACTTACAATAATTACTGGCGAATCAACAAATTATGAATTTTGCAATAAACTTAGTTGTGGACTAGTTTTTTTAATACCTTGCAGTTAGGTAACTAATTTATCAATTTTAATTAAGAAACTTTGCATTTTTCAATTCTTAAAACATTGGGTTGCGATTGTTCAGAAGCTACATGCTACACGAGCCGAGAACATTTTACAACTTCGAAATCTTTTAAACCCAATAGGGGGTTTTTAAATTATTAATTAACATGTATTGACGAAAATAAATATAAACACAGGCAGGTGAATTGGTTTTTCATATAGACAAGTAGGCAGATCCCCTTAATCAATAAGTCTGGGCCACTAGAGCGACGACCCGACATTGTGACCTAGAGCTACCTTGATGACACACTTGACGTTATCACACCATTATCATTTCCAATCATTCTGAATTATTATACAACTTTTATTGTAATGTGAATTAATAATAATAGTCGTAAATTTATTTTAATGTCAAGAGCACGCATAGCCCTTTGTGCTTACGTCAGTCAACAAAGACACATTAGATAAAATTAGATACATGGGAGTTGATTGGGTAAAAAATCCTCGATCGTATAATATGGACCTGTAGTTAACTGTAGTTTTGCAAAAATTTAAGTTAAAAGTTTTTATATGGTCTGGCAACTTAACTAAACAATAAGAGAGCATAAGATCTCCACACAAAGTCACCATTTATACGAGTACAGTAACAATGTACACTGAACCTTGCACGCTGTATTTGGTTCTCTTTCGCAAGAAATTCATATAGGTAGGTATACATGCATATAAAACACAGGGGGTTTGCACCGTTTACATATTAACTGTCAAATAGTTTATTTGGCAGAGTTGTAAAAATATATTTGATTTGCCACTTAAACTAAAATCGGTGCAAAAAGTCATAAGTAGAAGGTAATTTGTAAAAAATGTATTCGTCAGTTATTTGATTTAACCTACAACAGTAGATGAAAGAGCAAAGGTTTTTAACAACTTATCTGCCAAATAAACTATCTGTCAGTTAATATGTAAACGGTGCAAACCCGCATTAGTATATCACTTGCTTTGTACATTCATAGCCCATCGTGGTTCATCTCAAACCTGCACAGACAACATGCAGAGCTTTTCACTGCAAATCAAAAACTCTCAGCATGGGTTTTGTTCAGCTTTGCATAAAAAGCGAAGACTTTTTTTTCAAAGGCAAAGATGATACATAAGATAGAAATTTATTAAAGTGTTGCTGAAATACAAGTTTCGGGTTCAAAACAAAAAATCAGCACTAATTTCATCAGTTTTTATTTTGAAAAAATGTCAGCGGTCTTCGATGTTATTCGAGGATAACAAATTTTCCGATACGAGAAGAGGAAGAGTATAAAGAACAGTAAGGATGTGTAGGGATGTGAATTATTGAAATAAAAGGGCCCAGACCTGAGGTACTCTTCTGTCCAAATTAAAGGTTCATGAAAGGTTATTATAGTGATAACGTCCGTTCTTGTGTCTTGTTAAAATGATTCTATATACCCACACAGGTGAGTAATAAAATCCTCTTGGGAAACTAAATTGCTTTTTGCTGTAAAGGTCATTATTTTCAATTAATTACAAAAAATCGAGCATATTTTTTACTTCTTTTTAGTAAATGCAGGTACCTATAATCTTCTTAGTACACTTTGATGTATGTACGTTTATAGTAATAATTTATGCAACTTTTCTAAAAGCTAGTCCACACTTATTACACTTACGTATTTTGTATAAGCTTACACAGGTCGCGCATAAATACTTACTTAAATAGGTTTAAACGCAAAAAAATTATACACAGTAATTATACAGTCTCAGTTCACAGTCGATGCGACGTAAGTTTACGTAGGTGTGCTATACTGGGTTGTAGGTCAAAAACAGCTGATGTCAATAGTATCGAGACTCAAAAGGTTATGCGTATGCCAATAACTTTTTAAGTTGGCATGTTTATCAAGCATAAAAGGTATACCATTTCAATAATTTGAAAATTTTGGGAAAAACAAAAAGGCGTCAATCGGTTATGTCATACAAAATGAGCAAGTAGAGTAATTTCCAGATTTTAGAAACCTTAAACTCGCAGAAGAGCAAGTGATAAAGCTGTAGAAAAAGACGTCCATTGTTTTCACAATGATTTTCACGTGGGGGACACCGGGGCAGGTTGAAACGTCGTCAAAATTTACTAAACAATAAATTTTTCAACACCGCTTCTTGTGTGGGCTTCTAGAAGACGATAGGATGGCCAGTTTCATGTAAAGAATCAACTCTACATAATTACTCAAATGTTGTTATTTCTGAACATATTTATATTTTATACACATAAGCGAATTTTGATCTCCTATTTTGATTTTAATTAACTACCAATAAAAACGGCTGAACATCAGATTTTTATCATAAGTGAATCATTGGGCATTAGTTTATTATATTTGCGAAAAATTTTAGTTGTTTGATGTTGATTTACTAATTTACTCAGACATAAAGAAAAAATGCAGCTCGGGGAAATTGTAACATACTGCTCGGGGCAAGTTGTAACAGGTACAGCACCATGGTTACAGCCACAAGACAGAAGTTTATATGGTCCGTTCAAAAAGTAATGATCATTATTAAAAATGGTTGGACGAGAACCAACCCTGGAAGGTCGATGACGTTCCGTTTTTGATTCGGCATGTATTACCACTAGCAATTACTTCAGTTCAAAATAAACAAATCTGTAAAATGATACTTATGCATCACCAAATAAATTTTTTTCATTTTACCATATTGTAGAAACTGCCAGGCCATTGTGGAGGCACTAAATCACAATTTAGTTCTCTCAAATCGGTAAAATGGGACAGCGAAATATGCGTTACAACTTACCCCGGGTCGGGGCAAGTTGAAACAAAGGTTCAGATGTTTTAAAAATAAGGCTGGAGGTTTAATAATTAAGATTCTGTTATGTATTTCTAATAAATTAGGTAACCAAATACATATGCAAGAATATTCTGTAAACGAAAAATAAGGTAACAAATTTTTTTTGTTACAACCTGCCCTGGTCTCCCCTGTTATGTAACCTTGGGTTATGGGGTAGTACACAATTTTTCTTCCTGCGCAGGTCGTTTAGATCTGGTAATTACTCTAACATGGGAGATAAAATAGCATTTCAGTACCCAAAGATTATTTTTCTTTTCTACTATTTCAGAGGCTGAAACTTTTTACATATCGAACTTTTTTACTCTACAGTGCCTATAACGCCTTGATAAGTCAATAAGGGAGATGTGACGTTATTGAGCGTTCCAAAGTGCCTTCACAGCTTACCGTTCCCCAATACATTGTGGTTGTGTTCACAAAGTACACAATTTTTCTTTCTGCGCAGGTCGTTTAGATCTGGTAATTACTTTAACATGGGAGATAAAATAGCAGTTCAGTACCCAAAGATTATTTTTCTTTTCTACTATTTCAATAGCTGAAACTTTTTTGCTCTACAGTGCCTATAACGCCTTGATAAGTCAATAAGGAAGATGTGACATTATTGAGCGTTCCAAAGTGCCTTCACACCTTACCGTTCCCCAACACATTGTGGTTGTGTTCACAAAACCATTAATTATTTTGGAATCGCCCATTTCAAAAGTTTTAGATTCACCCCTTAAAATCAACGTATTATTGAATATCTTTGATATTGTAATATAATCGAGCGTCTCCAAATGTTTATTTCAAGTTTTTGGAATTTTAGCAGAAGAAAGGTCAAGGAATATATCTATTTATGGGGCATCCTTTTTTCGCAATTAACTGCCGCAGTAAACACTGATATTTTCTCGTCGAAACAAGTTCTGAGTAAATGAGCCAGTTCCACGTTGAGTTGTTTGTCTGTTTATTTCAATTAAAATAAATGTAATTCTTGTTTTTTAGCAATAAATGAGATGAACCATAGCAATATATTGATATTGCAGTACATAAGATAGTAATTATTATTAACTTGATCAGAAGTATTATAAAATACTAAAAATAAGATGGGCTAAAATACCTTATTGACTAAATTTTATTATAGACGTAAATTATCTATGACTCTCTTTTACTTCTTTCTGTGGGGATCTTCAAATGGCTATAGAATTCGTCCAATTATAAATTATAATAAATAATATTCTACGTTTTATTTCAGAAATAAAGCTTCTTTAAAACAAAAGGCTTGGAAGGACGACCAGGCAGTAAAAGAATAAAAATTAGGCAATTGCTGCTACCTGATAATATTTACAAAAATTTTAGGTTTAGGCCGTCAGGATAATGCCGAATTCTTATATTTTGCCTAGGTAAATCCTGAAATTTGGACAATCGTTTCCTTTTCGTTTTCAATAGGCGAGTAGAGTATCTGTCATACTGTCATCCCAGCTGTTAATACATCGGTCAACACATCTGTCATCCCATGTCAATCCATCTGTCATGCCATATGTATTTTCATCTCACAGATGAGTTTGACAGATAGGTTGAGTGACATGAGAGATGAAACTGACAGATGAGACTGATAGATGAGGTTATATGACAGATAAGACTGACAAATAAAATGAGATGACAGACGAGATTGTTAGTTATATGATAGAGGCGAATGACAGTTGAGATAAAATAGCGAGAATGACATAATATGAGACCAACATATAGATAAAGAGGCAAAAACAGACAGAGACGGACAGAGAGAAGGTAACGCGGGTTTATGATATAAATATTTAAAGTTGTCGTGTGCCCTATACAGCGTGTCCTAAAATTCCGGGGCACAAAAAGATCCACATATACTAGACATAAAATAAGGTCGATCTAACCCAACTTGCCTTATACAAAAGTCCTAAAAAAAAAAAAGTCTAGTACTTAATTTATGCTATGACAATCGTAGCTTCCCCATACAGAAGCTAATGTTTTTTTGCATTTTGCTCGTAAACGACTAATCTTAGTAAAATGAAACAAGAGGCATAAACGTTAAAATTTTAAATTTAATTGACTATTCTTAACCTTTTTTTTCGAATTTGATACGTACAAATAAAATACGAATAAAAAACTACCCCTTACCCCACCGTATTCCGCCATTTTTAAAGCAATCATTATGAAATTTTTCTCAAGTATTACTGTTAATAAATAAACGATCGGTGCCAAGTTTGAACACTCTAGCTCAAACCGTTTTCATTTAAAACAAAAAAATTAATTATTTTTTCGCCTCTTTCAGGGGCTGTAACTTTGTAGCCGAGGACTTTTGTATAAGACAAGTTGGGTTAGATGGACCTTATTTTATGTCTAGTATATGTGAATCTTTTTGTGCCCCGCAATTTTAGGACAGGCTGTATTTCGGTGGCATTTCATTCCTGGGTTTGAACAGAATATCATATATGCCCCACAGACGATTAAAGCCCGACTGATGAACGAACGGACCCACCAGACAACCCGATTTCATTTGGTCAAGCGATCAGATAGCATTGCCCTGCAATCACCTGAGAGAAATAGGTATACGTCAGAGAAGATATCACAACTTGATATTGCGCTTGATTTGAGCAAATCGGTCTGACCATTTGACCACAATATTTGTTCTGTATGGAACTAAAAAGGGTTATTATGAGTTTTTCATTTTTATACATTTTTTATATCTACTATTAAATTGGACTGGACGGGTTTAGCAAATACCCTAAGAAAACATTACTTATAAAAAACAGAAAAATTATTAAAATGTAAATTTTTATACCAAAAAAACTTTCTTTTTATTTCTAGAATTTTATCGGATAAATTTTCAAATCGTACTAATTTTTATTTTTTAACTCATTTTGTATATCTTCCCTTCATAATCTATTAATACAATCTAGGTCTTTTTAGGGGTTCTTTTATTGATTTTTCCTCCAATTTTATCATTTAGTAGATATAATTCTTAATATGACTTTTATGTCTTTTCTAATCTTGCAACTTACTTAACAATTTTAGAACAATATGTATAACCATTGAATTTGATTTCATCTATTCAAATTCGGGATTTACTTTTTCACTAACTAGAAACCTTCTACTGTTAATTTTTTTTTCAAGAACTCAAATACGAAGCTTTTACTACGAATTAGCTATACAGATTCAGTTTACTGAAACGTGTATAGAATGATACAGACCTTTTCTTTACACCTCGCGCTTCTGTGACCTTTAGGCGTAGCGCTAGCGTATTGAAAATCAAGAGTCGCTTCAGGTAAACAAAGAGACAAGTTTGAACATGTGGATGATTGATGCATAGGCCCAACTTTTAGATTTAAATATCTATTAAAGGTGAATCCCATTTAATTTTGAAAATTTTATGTTTGTTAGCTACAACACAAGTAATTCAATTAATTGTATTGTAGGTAAGTAGTATTTAATTCCGAAGTTTCTCCAATCCGCATCAGACGATGTTCTCAAAAAACAATCTTATTAATAAAAAATTACGCATCCTATTAGCCGGTCTGAAACACTTTGATTACAGAGACACGGAGAGCTGCCTAAGGGCTATTTGACATGGACTAAATATCATACTAACTGTTAGTAACTGAATCAACTCAAGGAGCAAAAGCACGGTAATCTAAGCTTTAACGTCGTGCGTAGAAATTTTGAAGCATCACGACCGTGCACGACCTTAAAGCTTAGATTCCCGTGCTTTTGCTCTTTGAGTTGATTTAGTTACTAACAATTAGTATGATATTTGTCAAATAGTCCTAAGTCTTTTATCTTTATTAGAAAAAGCTGCAAGGGTAAAATTTATAAAATGTTAACGAGGAAAATGTCTCAAACTCTTTTCGATTAAAAACCTTCCACCAGTGTGGTAATATATAGTAGGTGTGAGCGAGTAAGTGGCAAAAGCTACATTGCGCTGTTAGGTTCGCTTTAAAACCCGTGGATCTATCTAAATGAGAAACCTAAAACCCTGTAAGTCTAGACAAAACATAATCTGCAGCTTGCACTAAATAACCGTAATATGATTAGTCAATAACCATAAAATACATATCAAGGACTAAATAACTTCCTATTTATAATGTGCCGTCTAGACGGCGGGTCGATATCCGAGGGGCGAGGCAAAGTTCTGACGTCAGTTGCGTCGTCGACATTACTATCAAATTTCTAAAAACCCAACTTCCCTTTGATCTGGAATATAATGACAATGTACTTGTGATTGTATTTTGCTTGTTTGCTGCAGTTACATTAATAACGAAATTAGCTTCCATCAGATTTCGACATAACGAAAAACATTAATTTAACCCGTAAGTGCTTCCAAATCAAAAATCTAAGCAACAAAGCATTTTATCAATTCACTTTCTCGAGTCCTTGTACTTTAACTATTTATTGTATCTATGAGGGATTTTGTTGTGGGCGTATTTTATGGAAAATCTAATCAAGTCAAGTCGAGCACAGGCGGTATAGAACATTTCAATACTATGAAACCTGTGATGTTTTTCATAAATTTCAGATTTTACTTTATGAGCAGCAGCGGTAATCTTATAAAGGAAACGTTTGCACAATTCTCTGTCGATTTTTGCAAACCAAAAATTAAACTAGTAAAATAAAATATTGGTTTTACATAACTTGGTTAGTTTACAGTGGAGATTACATACAAATGTTGTGTGAGACTGATAAATATTGTAACTATAACCACAGAAAAGGTATATTTTCTGTGCTATTAACCAAATACATATAGCAAATATACCATACTCCAGAGAGGAGGCAATAGCGCAGCGAGGTCCCAATGGACCTGAGCACAAATTCTTCATTATGGGTCTTTTCATAAATGTTAAATAATCAGTAGATCCCCCAAACCTCCAGGATACAACAATTTTTTTATTAGAAACAAAAACACCAAGCAGAAGCAAAAGGAATTACACAATTACAACTATTGTGTCTAGCTTTAGCACCGATAGTCTAGACTAAGTCTAGCGCCGCGCCGCCCACCTTTTCGACACGTGTTCGGGGTGTGTGACTTACAACGTATTATGATGAAACTACACTTCTTCAGATTACACAGGTTCTGCTTTTTGGGCATAAGTCACAAGAACGATTTTTGTATCAAAGGTTCAAATATCGATCGGTTTGGAAGAAGCTGAACTGATCGGCCTAAGAAATACCCAGCGAGCTTTTATGATTCTGAACCCGCTTCTATTGCTAGGCCACTGTGTTCGCTAATTTAGATTTGGGTTTTAACCAGTTCTACAAACCTTCGATTCGATCAGTCGAGTCGCTTAAAAATGTCAAAGTATGGAAAAAACTATTTAGATGAAAATGGTCTTTCAGCATTAAAATTTTTACAGCACTATTTATCCACTTTTCTTTATTAAGATCCCTAAAATTCTTAATATAAGTATAACTATCAGTTGAATTCAAGATGTATAAATAAATTTTTATAATCAGTTCCTTCCTATTTCTTTTACATCAATTTTTGCTGCATTTATTCATAAATTTTTCTTACAAATGTGTTCATTAGCTTTCTCTACATATTCCGTAGAGTAATTTCATTATTTTGCTCTTACCAAAAAAATCCTTATTACCCACAAAAATTTTAATTAAGGATTCGGAAAAAGAAAACAATTCTTAATTAGAATTTTGAAAAAATGCGCGAAGTCTGCCGCAGCTTTTTGGAAGAGTAGTTTTTTAGTAAAATGTTATGAAATAAAAACTGAATGTTACTCGAAATCTAAATTCTGATAAATTTATTAATTAATAAAAAAAATTGTAGTACGAGTACGGCAAGCAAAGCTCGGGATTCGTGTCGTATTTACTCTCTCTAAGCATTTATAGACCTTGATCCTATTTTTATTTTATAGTTTATCCGAAAATACCTAATAGACATAACACAAACATCGACAGTATTCATTCATTATCTTCTCTTACTATTCGTGTATTTAAGACATTCTTCAGTGCTTCAGTCTCGCACACGCTGTACGCGGGATGAAATGTTATAATTGAAAATTCTTTTTTTATATTTTTAGATCTATGACTAATTCTCGAGTTAAAAATATCCTTTAAAATACTCGTTCGTAACTACTGTCTTGTCTAAGTTTTTGTATTGTTAACAAAAGGCATAACTGAAATTTATTACGGTATTACTTTTGGATTTACCTTACGATGGTTTTCACTTGGCCATCAAAATAAGAATGTATTCAGTTGGCTGTCATTTGGGCTTTGGACAGTATCGATTAGTTCGTTCCACACGGTGGTGGCCATTGGGCATCCACACGCTAGGGTAATGGAACACGCGTCCTTGCTAAATTTTCAGCATATCCTTCAAAGAGATAGTGTGAAAAGCTTTCAGATGCCCTTCATTTTTTTTACTTTTTAACTACGACTATTAGTGGTGAGCACTCTGTACCTCGACTTTTACCTTTTTTTTAATTAATCTGGGATAAATTGGTTAGGAACCCTGAGACCCTCTCCTTTCTGACAAAGACCGCTAGGGGGGCATCCATACATACAGGCGTTTGGTTCAAAAAATTAAAAAAAACTTTTATTGCATTTCTCGACGTTTTGAGTACCCCTGATCGGAGCATATCGATGAGTCGAAACATTGATAGAGCGAATCATCGTTAGATCGAAAATACGCCCACTACTAGTACTGCTATCTCTCTTATTTTCTTAGCATCTTTACCGCTTAATATTTTTGAACGAAAATACCCCCACTATGACACGCACGACAGAGACAACTTCTAGAATTGTTAGTACCAGTAGCGTACAAAAAAAATTAGTTTTAAGCAGATGATTTTGAATTTTATTTATAGACAAATATTTTTTATTAAAATAAATCGATAAACGTAACTGAAAAATTATTTTTAAGTTGAATTTTTTTATTAACAATTAGATTAACAATTCCAAGGAAAAAGAATGTCATCTTAGAAATGTAAAGAAGATGATACTTAAACAGTAGATTTATTTTTTTAATCACAAAAACTTTTTTTTGTCACGTTAAATTTACGGAGACTTAGGTACTACATAGAATTTTGAATTTCCAAAAACGAATTTCAAACGAGATTCGATGAAGGTAGGTAAAAGGTACAATATTAATGTATTAGAAATTAAAAAAGATCAGAAATTCTTAGAAAATTAAAAATGTAAAAAAAGTTTATAATGCCTCTAGCACCTTTTTATCTTTTTTAGAAAGATATGAATGTGAAGTGATGTGATATGAAGTGATATGAATTTACATTTTAATTCGATGAATGGCGGGCGACAGCTTCAGATTTCAATTTTAATTCTTTTTGCAAGGCTGTTGAGTGTTGGTGTTCAAGTTAAATTACATGGAGGTTTTTTCTTCTTGGATATTCATAATGAAACGATTAAACATATTGCAAAGTAGGTCCTTATAACAAAAATTTCCAAATTTAATTACCAAATCTGCACCATATTTCATTGAGGTTGCACTGTGGCTTCTTCCCAAGCAATAAAATTAAGTTAAAAATACCAACTATTTGAAGTAGGTAAAGATCCGAATTTTAGCAAATATTTAAATGAAATAGGTAGAATATTAATATAATGGTAGGTAGGTAAATGGATTCGAGACCAACAATAGTATTCATTTGCTTATTTGCCTATATTACAGCATCAAACGTATAATAGTAACTACTAAAAATTACACTCATTTTTTTTTAAATTTTTGTAAATTTAAATAATTTAAAAGCAAAAAGTTTTTAATAATAATACAGTTTAGTTAAATTTCTTCAAAAAGAAACGTAAATTTTAACGAACACGAGTTTGGTGCGCTACTGACCACATCCAGTTATGCTACTTGTAGTGGGGAGTACTTTCTTTATAACCGTATTTGGCGACAAAGATGCTAAAGCAACTAACTGAGGGATGGGCATATTTTCGATCTAACGATGATTCGCTCTATCGACTTTTCGCTCCAACAATAGTGACCCCCCCTGATTCTAAAAATGAAAAGAAAAGAATTAAGATTTTTTTGAACCACAAACGTGGATGGATGGATGCCTCCCATAGAGCAAAAACTGAAGGATTTTAATGATTTGATTTGATTTTGATGATTGAATGAAATTTGATTTTAGCCACTTTAAAATTATTTAATCGGCAAACTTTCTTTTATAAAAATCTATACAGAGTGTCCAAAAATAAGATGGTTATTTTGGGCGCATATTTGCAAATTTGGACAAAATTCATTTTAACTTGGTTATAAGATAGAATAAACCCAACGTAACCTGAGCACACCACGTGACCAAACCTGCGCAAGGCGTGGCTTCGGAGCTCAGTGGCGGAGCTAGTTATTTCTTCTGTCAAAAAAATTAATTTTAAAAGTTGTCTAGATTCAAAATAATTACTTAATATAAATTTTTATTTCTAGTACTAATAATAATTAATTACTGGTTTAATACTTTGTGAATGAGATCTTTATATTATTAAAATGTTTGTAATTATTTTGCTCGAATTTTGAAATTTTTTAAACGGATTCTTAAAGGCCATCAAAATGTAACTTTTTGCTAATTTAACCAACCTTCCAGCTCTTAACAGCTTTTTTTTTTTACTTTTTGTCGTAAACTGACTTTTCTGCACCTTCTAATAAGTTAGGTGCGCACTTTTCCCCGACTTACTCTACGTACCATAACGTATACGGGTGATTCTGCAAGTCAAAAGAAGACGATTGAGCTAAACATGCCTGACCCGAAAGTCTACTCCTGCTCAGATACAGGCTGTTAAAGTCTTCATTATTTTTTCGATATTGTGCTTTAATGTTTGAACGGCTTAAGCTACAACAATGAAATTATGATAAAAGGAGTAATTATAAGTATGGTTAATGAGAAAAAAATTGGGGAAAATCGTTTGAAGATAAGGGTAGTTTTGGGGCGATATTGATGGTTGCCACCCCAGAACTTTCTAGCCTTTTGCATTTTTTCAAAATGAATTTTCCATATTATAGCGAATTTTGTAGCAAACATTTATAACTTGATAGTTTGTATTAAAATTAATACTTTTTGAAATATTTAGCAAAACGGTTGAAAAAACGTAAAAATTAGCATACCCTATGCTTATATTTGGTACAAAATATCAGTGTATTTTAGAAAAAATTAAAAAATATTTCTAAGTTAAAAATATGATTTTCTTATGAAATTAACACGTGAGTATTCAAATGATTTGTATTTAAAACTATGGCAAATTGACTTATAAAATTTTTAAATTATATTTTCAAAACAATTTCCACCCATATCAATACATTTTAATTATCGTTTTGCTAATTATCTCAAAAACTATTGATTTTAACTCAAACTATCAAGTTATAAAAAATGTTTGCTACTAAATTCTATAAAATATGGAAAATACATTTTTTAAAAAATGCAAAAGGCTAGACAGTTCTGGGGTGGCAACCATCAATACCGCCCCAAAACTACCCTAATCTTCAAACGATTTTCCCCAATTTTTTTCTGAATAACCATACTTATAATTACTCCTTCTCACCAAAATTTCATTGTTGTAGCTTAAGCCGTTCAAACATTAAAGCAAAATGTCGAAAAAATATTGAAGACTTGAACATCCTGTATCTTAGCAGGAGTAGACTTTCGGGTCAAGCATGTTTAGCGTAAACGTCTTCTTTTGACTTGTAAAATTACTCGTATACGTTATGGTACGCATTTTAGACTCACCCTGTATAGTCAAGGACTATTTTCGAAAAAAACGTCTCCTTAACCATGCAAGCGGGATTTCATATAACATTTTGGTAACCGATCTTTCCCCTATATTTCGACCCCGCTGAATACGAAAATTGCGGTTAACAAAGCGAAATCCTAACCGAAAGCGTGATATTAAAGCTGACACCCAAGATGTCCGCTTTGTTATTTTTGATAGAATAATTATGGACAATTAGGACAAATATTTTCATTGGTTTTCATTAGAGGTAAAATTATATTCAGATCACTCCTTAAGGAGCTAAAGTTGGAGGAAGCACTGTGAAATTGGAACCAAATCCCAATCCCAGTATCGAAATGCTAAAGGAATTTCATATAACATTTTTGTAACCGATGTTTTCCCAATATTTGGACCTCAATGAATCTAAAAATTGCGGTTACCAAAGAGAAATTTTAACGGGAAGCGTGTTATTCAAGATGGCGACTAGGATGTCCGCTTTATTAATTAAGATTTATTTCGATGGAATAATTATTATTGCAACTTAAGACAACTATTTTGACTGAATTAGATATACAAGGTGCTCCACAATTTTTATTAGACGAAAAATTACCGTAAGATTGCTTCTTAGTAGCTAAAGCCAGATAAACACACGGTGTGCGTAAAAATCGTTATAATATACCTGTTTGCTCTTTTTTTTTATTGCGATAGATTAATTATTATGGCAATTATTTTTGTTAGCTCGGATATATAATTTTATGGGCTACAAGAAATTACCATAAAATCACTCTTTAAGAATTTAGAGAATCGGTAGAAGCACCACGTCTTGTCAAAACAGAAGACACATCAGTATCCTCTTTATGATGAACTTTTATGAACAACTTGATTTGCTCTGTTTATGTTTTAACAGATACATTTTGGCTCGATACTGTGGGAAAGCTACCTCTCTGAACTCTGGAATCTAGAACCGAGATGCTTCGATATAGGGGAAAGTAGGTGAATATCGAATTTGTCCAATACCGACCACAGATCAGCGTAAGGGTAAAAAAAATAAAATAAAGCCTACTATAGGCACAGTAGTGACAACCCCATGATTACCATTGTATTTCTTGTCGCCAAAATCAGTGACCTTGAACACCGTCCGCCAGTAATCGGAGAGTATGAAGTATATAAGCGCGCGTAAATTCAAAATTATTTTTATAGGTTCTGTCAGCTGTCACTGTTATTTTTATATCTATTTGTAAAGGGTAGCATAAATAAGTATCTGAATGTATTGTTTCATTAGTACAAGGTACCTTCCGTTTCAGTTTTTGATGCAAATAAAAAATATTTAATTTATAAAAAATATAATAATAACGTGCACATTCGATTTGTCATTCATGCTCGTTCATGCTGACCAGGGTCTTCAAGCCGTAATGGGAACTGTCAGCACCCTATTTAATCTTTAGTACACGTTCCGATCGTAAGATGGCACAAACATGTAACACATTATTCGTGTCAGATCGCGACAATCCGTAAAATGAAAATGAACACGATCGTCTAAAAATTGATTGGTCAAAGTCAAATTTTAAACAGGCGAATTTGTCATAAGCATTTTGAGAAAATATATTTCATATTTAGAAATACAAATGCAGATGGAATGTTATATTTTAATATATTTGTTGATAATCATACATTGATAATTCACAAATTAATTATAATCCTTCAACTGTTCATAACTGAAAACCTGATTGAACCTGATCAAACAAACTTGATCATAATTCTATAACACTAAACAAATTATTTATTGAAGCAATATGTAGTTATTTCATATTTTTTTAACGAAAAACTGATCTATGACTACATATTACTTCAAAAATGAAGTTTTAATAAAATTATAAATTATAATATCTATGTATTTGAATTTCGCGGGCAAATAGTTTTAGTACATGTTCCGGTCGTAAGATGGCGCATATAAGGAGCCAGCAAAATACATTGTGGGTTGTGTTCTTCCGTTTAGGTATATATATATTCAGTGATGCTGACCACACAACACCTACAACTAGCTGATATAAATTTTATAAAAATAGTTGCCTGGTTTCTTTTATCATAGGTGACTATATTGAAGGTGCACTGTATTCAACAATAATCCGCCATTTAATGGATAGTACAAATTCACGCATGCGCAAAACAATATAAGCGACACAATTTTTGCACGTTATCACTACTGTATGCGTAGCATATAATTATACTGTGCTATATCATTTCTTGGTTGATGTTGCAAACATTGACTACTCATAACAAATGTTTGTGTATGTATGCGCTTTACAGTGCAAAAAAATAAATTTTTAGGGTTTTCTTTATTTTGCTGCGTGGTTTTAAGGTAAAAAAACTTTTTTAATAGAAATACTTGCATATTTCTATTTCTATTCAATAGATAGCTATGTTTTTAACAATTTGAGTTAAAATAAAATCAATCGAACAATCGGCCTTTATTATATTTTGGAAAAAGTCCTCACCACAGCTCATGGGGTAATATCGACCATCTCCGTCGATATTAAACTACTTTGTATGGTGATTTATGTACCTAGATGCCTAAAAAATATGCAAGGAAAACATCTCGTTAATCCATATATTTAAAACGCGAAGCCTTTTCTTTTCCGCTAATTTTAGCATACTTCTACTGGACCGATTTTGATGATTTTTTTTAAATTGAAGCTCTTGACCCACAGATATGTCACCATTAATTTTTTTCTCAAAATTATTAATTTCATACATTGTTTCATATTTTATAATATACATAATAAAATAATCAATTTTATAATTTAAAATAATCCAATTTTAAAAATTATAAATGAGAATAAATGTAGATACACAGAGAAAACTGAGTGTTGAAAATTTTGCACAATATTGTGGAACGTCTTTTTGTGCACATATTCCTCACAATTGTTGTGTGACTTGCTATATACGTAGATAGGTTAATTACACATGTTTGTACAAGCTTTAAATGTTAGTTAATCGAACAAGCAATTGCACTTCTTTCTACAATTTGTTTTAATGGCATTCAAATAATTTTTTAGAAAATTTCCTATCAAATAATATAAATTGGTTCAACAATTATGTAATTGAAATTGAAATAAAAATGTATAAACTTTAACATAATATCATATAATATATTTTTTAAAAATTAAAACAATAATGTGTAAGTTCTTATTAATTTGTTTACTCTAACAACGCAACTTGTCTGTTCAGATGCACAATTTTGTGCAACATTTATGTCAATTTAGCACAAATCTAAAGAAATTCGTCACTCGTGTAGCCATATTGTGCTTGTGCGTGTGTGTGTCGCCATTTAATTGAAACCAACAAACAAACTGTAAGTATATAAAATTAATTATTTAATTGTTTATAATAATTAGTAAATAATTAAGATTTTGGCAAATCATACTGAATATAACAATTAATTATTTAAATTGCAAGTGCAATAATGATGCAATCATGTAACTCTAGTAAGTTTTGTTTCCTTGTGGCGTCGTTTCAAAAATATAATAGTTTATTACACTCTACTGAGTATTAATTATTAATTAATTAATTATTTTATATTAAAAAAATATAAATACAAGACTGATTAAATTTTATTTCTGTTGAATTTAGCTCTGTAACAACCGTTATGTTATGGATTTCATAAAGGATACACTCACCCAGTGCAGTGGAAATTCCCTTCATTAGTTGAAAAATTTGCAGGTAAGTTTTTTTTAAATTAATTAGGATACCTAATAACAATAACCGTTTTTATTTAGCTAAACGCTAAAAATAATTTTCTAATAATAGAGAGGGGAAATAAATAAAATCAGTCTCGCCCCTAAAACTTTTTCTTCTTTTGAAATATCAATCTAAAATTTAAAAAGGCTAAATATATAAATTTGAGTTTATGCGGTTCAGTAAAATGTCTGTGGCACAGTGGCACCTACGGTTTAACCGGAAACGATATTAACTTTGGTTTTTCAATAGAACACTATAATTTACTGTATATATTTTGACTGTTTTGAGTTAAGAAAGTTATTTTTAATGTATTTTATCATTTAGATAAAAAAATATTTTAAAATAAATTTAGTTTTGTATCTGAGCAACCGTATAGAAACGTATATTGTCTTATTAGGAGTAAAAGTGTCACTTTTTTTAGGCAGTAGAACTTGTCTACTACTGACGAGCCAAAAAAGTGCTTTTACTCCGTATGAAACATTTCATTTTTTCTTCAAACTTGAAACTTAATTAAAAATAGAGAATTTTGAAAAAGCGCCATCTCTTGTCAATTACTTCTAGTTTATTTGTTAAATATTTTTATAATTAACGTTAAATTGTAAAAAAAGCTAATTATTAAAGGCAAAGAACAAATTATAAAAGAAAATTTTTAAGACACTACATTAAACATTACAAATGCTTAGAAAACATTTTTTACGTTTTAAAAATAAAAATTACCTATAGCTTGTTAAGATTTACTTTGTCTCACAGTTTTTCTGCCGAGGCGGGAGAGTTAAACTTAACCCTTACAATATCGAGTGACATAGGCCGAGTATTTCAATCGACTCTTAAACTTAAGTGTAATTTTAAAGTGACCTTCAACCAATAGAAATACACAAAATTGTAGTAAAGCTCAGAAAGTCGACTTATTTTGACGTTTGCAGAAAAATACATTGTGGTGTTTCTGTTTTAAAAACCAAAGATGGTATTTTTTTGGACTAAATCGGAAATGACACAAACGTTTTACCATACATATCGTATAAATTCAAAATTACCCCTAAAATTTCAGGTTGATACCTCAAAATGAAAAAAGTTTTCAGTTATATCCGGTTGTATCTATCGATTTTAGCTTTTGACCATTCAATTCTTTGAAGAAACTTTTCTTTAACATCCCGACGAGTTAATAAAATATAAGATTTCGCTAAATTTTGACTATGTTTATTTGTTTTAGAAAACAGCATTGATGAGGACATCTTTATTTTTCTGAACGAGTCAGATCTCAAGCATACTTCAGGTGGGACCGCTTTGAAAAAACCTCCTTTAACGGATATTAGTATATCTAGTCTTGATGATGCATCAGAACATCAGTGATATCAGTGATAAGTGATAACCAATCAATAATACCTAGTGAATCAAGTTCGATCCTAGACTTAGATTCTGTAGTTCCACTGCAAGTGTATTCTACCAAACCATTTAGTTGAAGTTTAAATTAAATATTATTATGATTTTTTTAGGTGTCAATATTTTTTGCTAATTTATTTATAGAAAATAAATTTTGTTTTTAGCCAACAACATTGTGTTTCATTTTTGCAAAATTTGTGCATATTATTTATATAATAACTACTACAAATATATTGAACAACATTGTACACTTACAATTAACAACTTGTGCAAAACAGTACAGTAAATTTTATCTGAAAAGTACCACAATAATAACTAATTTATAATACAAAAAAAGTATAAACGTTTGAACAAATTGTGCAGGTTCTTAAAGCAATTAATGAAAAGTAAATACAATAATTGTGCAAAATATTAAAACAAATTCTTGAGTTATACTGTTCATTCTCTATGACTTGTGGTCACAAAATGTTCTACTAAATATGACAAATAAAAATTTTAAATTGCTAAATATTGTTAAATTCTTTTTAACAAACTTTGTAAAACAGTAATACAAACAATATTGAACAATTTCTGTATATATTTTTCAACAATTTGTCCCTGTCACTATTTTAGGACCAATTTGTGCAACAAGGTGATACAATTGTTTAATATACTTACATATATTTCTCTCTGTGTAGTATTTGGTTTTATACGATAAGGCACACATTATACATTTGGTAGAGGTGATAAAATTTTCAATACTTTTATTCGACCAGTACGTTTCTAATACGCGATATGGTCAGGTTGGTGCGTGCATTTTTAATTACGTTTCGTGCTTTTGTGAATTTTGGATTGTTGAGACGGTTTTTTATGTTGCCCTCTTTGGCTTAGTTATCTTTAAGGTTAGTTTTCTTAATTTTTTTTATAAAATAGTCATAGCTCCTTCATATCTTCAAAAACTTCGTCGATTTCGACGAGGGTGACTGCTATTTTTTTTTTAAATTGAAGCTGTCGACCCCCAGATATGTCAGCACTAATTATTTTCTTCAAATTAGCAATTTCATAATTTTTTTTAAAATAATAAATTAACAAACAATCATCGGTGTAGGTAGTAAGTGTATTATAATAATTTTTGAAAATTTCATTTTTCTAACACATTCATCTCTACAACTACTTAGTCGAATTTCGACGGGGGTGACCCGCTAGTCTTGTATAAAATGCAATACGACAAAGGCGGTAGAAGCCACACAAGCATGTGAACGAGGAATTAGAAAAACGGCATCGACATCTATGTACCAAGTTCCGTAATAGTGCGGTGAAAGACCGTCTAAGGTAGGGGAGAGCGGGTACAATTGTAACAATTTTTACATTTATAAGATTTTTGTAGAAACCACATGTAAAAATTAAAAAGCAAAAAATACTGATGTAGGCCAAACATTAAGCTAATATCTTACGAAGAATAATTTTGAAGACGTTGGTCCATTCGCTAGTATAAAAATAAATAATGTCTTAGGCAACCTGTTACAAATGTACCCATAGGTGGTACAATTGTAACAAGTATTGGGGACAAATGTAACAAAGCCTAAAAGTCTGACACGCTATTTTTGTTTTTACCAAAAGGGTGTGCAGATTAATAAAACAATAAAAACTGAACATAATATGCATAATCAAATAAAAAAAGAAAATTCGTTTTTTTGATATAAATAAAGAACTAATAACAAAAAAAACTTCCTTTGAAATTATAAACTAAAATATTTAATTACTAACAATTTCTAATCTCTTCGTTATCATCAGAGTCGCATTTTAAACAATAAAAATACTCCAGTCGCAGCTTATGAGGACATTTTTCGTGTGCTCATTACTAAACGTTATGTACTCATTAGTTGTGTTACATTTGTACCCCGACGACATTTTTATACTTTTGCCTCCCTTGTGAGATAAACAGAACTCTTAACGTTGGAACAATAGTGGGAGTTTTTACAGACATATCTTAGGCCTATGCCACATATAAATTCTTTAAGACAAATATGAACATGTAAGGGCTATCCAAAAAAAGAAAAATATTAAAGCTATAAGTCACCTTTAAAAAAAACTTTCTACAATAACTTTGCAACTGTATAATGTAATCCACTCATATTAACATTAAAAGTAGTTCATATCAGCATCATTTAAGTGCCGTATTACCAGGCCTAAGCAACTGCACACAACGTGCTGACAGCTGTTGTTACATTTGTACCGCGTTACAATTGTACGCTCTCTCCACTACTACTATAAGGGGATAGTTTTAATGTTTCTTAAATGTTTTATATATTTTTTAAATAAGTTTTCTAATATAAATAATAATTATATGAATTAATACTTAGGTCGATATTTTCATACCTGATGGTTATGTCCTAATTGTTCATAATTATTTTATCAAAAATAACAAAGCAGCCATCTTAGGCGCCATCTTCAATATCACGCTTCGGGTTAAGATTTCGCTTTGGTAACCTCTAGAAAAGTTTGCAAACGGGAGGTCAAACAAAATGGCGCAAAAAATGTTTAAATCCGAGTCTTTAACTTTGGGCAACGTTATTTCCAAGACAGAGGCCGAAAAAACGTATTTCGCATCAGAGTACGAATGTATATTTTTAGTATGTTGAATAGAAGTATGTTACCTGAAGGTAACATACTTCTATGTTACCTGAAGGTAACATACTTAACCATCTCTTTCATTACATCTAATTTACTAATTTAACCAAGTCAAAATATACCATTTACAAAAATTAAAAATATTTTAGCCGAGCAGTAATACAACACCCAGTAGAGATGAAAATAATTTTAGGTTATGCTCCTTAAGGAGTTGAATAATTTTAGCCTTATTTCAAACGGCTAGGGAGCTACTGAAGACGGTCATATCTATGAATAACCTTTAATTTCTTTATATACTTTATTTTTCAGGTAAACAATTTACAATTTTAAACTATACTTTATGTAGCGAACTGTTTACCAGTTTTATAATTATTTGACAAGTGGGTAATGGAAGTGAGCTCGATGGAGCCAATTTGAAAGTTTCTTAATATTTTGTTTCTAGCGACATCTTATTGCGGCCTACGGAAAGCTCTTCCAGCGTATCTACATTTACTTCCCAATTCTTCTTCGATTCGTAATAATTGATTATATTTAGATAACCTTTCTGACCTACAAGGAGCGCCTGTTTTAATTTGACCAGTCGATAAACCAACCACAAAGTCGGCAATAAACGAATCTTCCGTTTCGCCTAATCTATGAGAAACCATCGTACCCCATTCTTTAGATCTTGCGAATTTGTAAGCTTCGATGGCTTCCGACACAGTTCCTATTTGATTTAATTTAAGAATTACGCAATTACATAAGTTCTTGTCCGCTGCAGTTTGCATGCATTGGAAGTTCGTTGAGGTTAGATCGTCTCCAACAATTTGAATATCCGTACTTGCACACATATTGGCCCAAGGAGCTAACTCGTCCTTGCTGAAAGGATCTTCAATAGTAACTATGGGATATTTCTTTAAAAAACCTTCGTATAATTTATACAGCTTTTTACAATCCAACCACTGAGCTGGTTTAGATTTTTTATTTTTAAAATCCATATCGTACTTTCCTTTTTTATAAAATTCGGACGCTGCACAGTCCATGCCGATAACAACTTTTCCATCGTATTTGGCTGTACTAATCGCTTTGAGCATTAAAGTAAACACGTCGACTGGTTTTTTTAAATTTGGTTGAAAACCTCCTTCGTCATTAACGGTAACGCCATTCAAGCCGTATTTCTTAAATATAAGATCCTTAATATTCTTGTAAACGATGGTTCCCATTTTCATGGCTTCTGCAAACGTTTTAGCGCCTATGGGTAAGATCATGAATTCTTGCATCGGCAATTTATTCCCGGCATTCACTCCACCATTAATAACCACAAATACTGGGACAGGAAGCACGATGTCTTTATTGCACGCCAAGTCTGCAATATGTCTATAAAGCGGAATACCACGCTTTGCAGCACCAGCTTTCGCGACGGCCATGGAAACTCCTAAAATTGCGTTTGCACCAAGGTTTGATTTATTTTTAGTCCCGTCAAGCTCAATCAGAAACTCATCGATTTCCTTCTGTTGAGTTACTTCAAAAGTTTTCTCTAGTAGTGCAGGACCAATTTGATCGTTAACGTTAGCAACAGCTTGTAATACCTGACCATCAGCATCTCGAACTTCTAAAGCATCGAAATCGCCAGTACTTACACCTGTAGGTACGGCAGATCGAAAAAGTCCCAAATCGGTAATTAAATCGACTTCCACTGTTGCTTGACCTAAACAGTTATAAATTTGACGCGCAAATACGCTTTTGATAGGCATTCCGTGCTAGATGGGTTTTTATGATAAAAAATACGAAAATTTTATAATTTTTATGTGTCAAGATTATGACGATTAACGTAATGTCATCTTGATTTTAAAATGTTTAAGATTGTCATAGTTATAGCAGACTCATTTTTAGACACAAAAAGAAATACATGCTTGTATAAATGATTCTCAGCTCTCATGGTGATTTCTATCTAAGAAGGAAGGACAATTCGATCTTCGGAGGTGAAACTCACGTGAATAGTAAAATATTTCAGTAGGATAATCCAGTTAAGAAACGATGACAAACAGCAAAGCTAAACATCTCTTCTGCAAACCATTGCCAATAAGTGGATGATGATGAACACTGAATAGCTCCCAATAGCTGATTGATTGCAAAAGCAATTGATGACACAGAAATGAGCAATTGATCAGCTGTTGCGAATTGTTCTGTTCTGAACGAGGTCAATGTATTACATCAGGTGTAGATATAGTTCCTACATAATTGAATCCTAATCAGTGTCTTTCCAAAGTATTTTTAGTATATTTTACCACCTGGAAGTGCAGCACCAAGATGAATTGAACGGATTCATGGTTTTTCAATCCGCTCATTTGTTTCGTGGATTTTTTTACCTTTTTCCACAGATTTGTAATATCTCGGTTAAACACTACACATTGGACTTAAGTGCTATCAAAAATTAGGGAATAATAAAAAAACTTTTTATTTTGGTTTGCTATCAATAAGAGAGACCAATTTCCCAAAACCTCTTCACTACTCTTAGGCCCGTTTCGTTCCGGTGCCTCAGAGGCACCGGTTTACCTTAACTACTAACTACAAGATAAATTTATTCTCCAGTAGACTTGTTAACGGGCGTATCTTAACCTTAAGCTTAACTACAAGGTAAATTTAACCGAAAGTGGTGCACACGCACACAGGCCTTAATGAAATAATCGTCAAATAAAACGACGTTTGTATTTTCCCTCAGCTGTCATAATCTGGGCACATTAGGCAACTATCTTAATCATTAACACATGGCCATAAATTAATGATCACATGCAGAACTAACTGAAGATTAGGATCCCCTTTGCATTTATTAGTTCACATCATTGGGCGGAATTACTAAACCATTCTCAATTATTTTACCATCGATATAAATTTTATTAGTTGTTAGAATAATTTATTTTAAATTTTTTAGTTTTTTTTAAGTAACGCAATTTACATCGATGTGGCAACGTTCAACTTCACCACCAGATTACCTTGATGAATCCTGCCTCTTCTAATAAATACACCGGTTGCCAATGCACCTAGACAACATACAACTATTAGAAATAGAAACAGGTTTGGTAATTTCAACTGCATTCAATATACAGCATGTTCCAGATGATCAAAACCAAAGCAAATACAGGATTAGACCAAGTATCAAAAACTTGGCTGAATGCTTTAATTTTTTTGAAGGACCCAAAGAAAGTTAAGAAATCAAAATGTGACTTAGGAACGAAAATTATTGAAATACCTCCAAATCGCTTTATTTACTTTGAATATTAAATCCAACAGAAGTTACTCATTAGCGCGCCAATTGTATAACGCAACTAGTCTCAACCAAAGGTTGCATAATAATGATTACCGAAAACATCGCTTTTATTTAAAATTTTGTTTTGTTGTTTTTGAAATATTTTGCAAATTTTCTAAAACTTGGAAACAATAGCTTCTAACAAGAAAACACAAAAATTACGAAATAAGATGACTTACATTTACACCATTTGTTTCCGCTCTGAATACGCTTTGAAAACTCCGAGAAGAGAGCATGGAGCAAAGTTAAAAAATATCCACTTATTTCACATTAATTTAATATTTAGCGTTGGACGTTTTATTTTCTATATTTTCATTATTATCAATAATTTAAATGCATCAGAGGAATAATCTTTCTCAGATTTAATATCCTTGGTAGATGGTGTAAAACAATGACCCAAAGCTACTAGATGGTAATGCAGACAAGGTCATTCTGTTACCTGTTTTAGTTCACTTCGTCTAGTTTTTTGAGACCGTTAACCTCATCATAAGCAAATAATAATTAGAAAGGTATAAATTTAGAAGATTATGTTGAAACTGCATGGTGCAACTGGAAGTTTGGGGAGCTTTTGCTACTACAAATTATTATTAAATCATAATCAATTCCTGATACCAAATTTAAAATTTATTACATGCTCAAAATTATGAACTTACCTAGGTCTAAAATTATGATCAACTTAAATTTATGATACCGCATCAATTTCGAGATGCTGTTTGGGAAGGCTGAACATGAACAATAGTCATAAAATTACTGTTATGTCACACATATATGAGTACGTTAAGACAATTTTTCGGTGGTTTTATTAACACCGTTGGCTGATTCAAATAACAAACAAATGCACAGCACTCGGTAAAAAAATGATATTCGTATTTATGGATATGGTCGTTTTGGTCCAGCGCTACTACAGAACTACGGAACGAGAATGCTGAATGCCTCAACTTAGCGTTTTTTAGATCTCTAGGGTGCACTTTGAAATCGAGTGCACGGGTGCATACATAGCCTTTGATAATAATAGGCGGTTAGAAGCCATATTTCAATAATTGTAATACATGGCTTACGTTTAGCAACCTCTCCAGTATATTCAAATCGTCAAATGCTATAAAAAGGATGCTATTATGAGTACTAAAATAATCTAGATGCAAATCTAATTTACGGCGAACTATAGGCACCCTACTGTTCATAACTCTAGATCAAAAAATATACTGATTTCTAACTCAATCTTTAGTATTAAATAATAGAAATCGAGTTACTATAGTTAGAAATATAATGAATGGTTTCGTTGGAAAATCGGATAATGCAAGTTTATTAGTTAATTGTCGCCAACTGAGGTTAAAGGTTACACCAATTACATTAAGTGCAACTGGTAATTGCGTTAACTTATTGTCTGGTTTATGACCATCTATAATGTCAATCGACCTATGCAAGTAGCCTTTTACAACAGTGCAAAGTTCATAATAACAAAATTGTACTTTAGTAAGCTTTAATTGACATCCCGACATTTAAATGAATAAAGAGTTTTTTTAGAAGCTATATTATTAACACAATATAATGAAATTTCCGCTCACGTTTAAAAATTCTTAAAGGTCTCCTATCTCAAATGCCACAAGATTCCTTAACTTGAACAATAGACAAGAGAAAAAATTCCTAATATTGTTGTTTGTGTGGCTCGGAGTTTATTTTGATAAGTTAGGAGAATTCGGTAAAGCCCAACCCCAGGTACTGATCAAATCTCGTGAACATGACTTCGTTCGTTAACTCTACAGATGACATACCTTAATACCTTTAAGAGCTTAGCCAAAATATTTAGGTGGACAGTGCTTCAAAAATTCGTCTACTTTTGTCGATTGGCCGTACACTATATTCGAATTACTTCTATCCACCTCGATGAACAGCTCTGAGCAACGCTTTAAAAAGTTACGTCTTTACGACAATTGGATAAAATTTGATACTTTCCGAACAACTTCAAGTTCGCAGTGTGAATTTGGCACCACCTTAGAAAAGCCACTGCCACCCTAGATACTATACAGGGCGATTCTGTATCAACGTTCAAAAATTTCAGGGATGATAGAATAAGTCAAATAACTCAATACAATCATTTTTATGTTATGGGGGTCTCCGGCGCTTCGTAGCCCACTCCAACCAGCCGCTCATGAGCGAGATGTCAAATTGTTCTTCTAGTATTTAATGTGCAATAATTAAAGTGACTTGTTGTGAATTTTTCATTCGATTCGGTATAATAGTTTTATAAATAAATATGCGAAAAACCTCATTTCACTCCTATGTTTTAAAAGGGAATTACGGGGTTACAAAGCGTCTGCGGCCCTCAAACCATAAAACAAAAAATGGTTGTATTGACTTATTTTATTCTATCATCCCTGAACTTTTTTGACGTTGATACAGAAACACCCTTAGGATAAATGAAAATCTAATATCAATCTATTTTTCGAACTACATATTTATAGATGTGGACATAAACAGTGCGTTTCTAATAAAGGGCCCCAAGACATATAATACTTTATATTAAATTAAATGAGACGACATTTTCTACAATTTTAGGAAACTTTTTTATATTTTTTAAAAATGCGTACGAGTTAAGACGTCTTCGCTATTTTTATCTAATCTCATTAGGTATGATAGAGAATTCTTAGGGTTAAATGGTAAAATTTTAAAGAAAAATTTGAAAAATTAAATTTCGATTATCCTCATTAAGCAAGCGCATTGTTCAAAATCGAATGATCTTCAAGTGTTTACCTAACTTTCCACTAGCAACTGGATGGGAACTAATGGTTTGATAAAGTAACCAGCAAGGTCTCCTTACCTTACGCCTGTCGCCTTCTTTTTATTGCATACAAAACTTTGATAATAAAAATATGTTATAAAATAGAATTAGGTACCTGTACTTTTAGCAGGACCGGATCAACAAACGTTGGTGCCTGAGGCGCTAATTATTTTCGGACCTCTCTAAAAATACACTGCAGTCCACAAAACAAATGTTAATTTACATTCTAGTTCTAGTCAACGAAGGTGTTATACCTAGAGAACATGGAAGAGGATGAAATTTTTTTCACAAATGTCTTTGGATTAATTAAGAGGTAAAAAATTAAAATACTAAAAGCTCTCGGTCCTAGCTACATGTCTAAGGGAGGAAGGGGATGAAACGGTCCTGTTTTGGAGGTTTTCAGAGGTTTTGGAGGCTTTTTCTAGAGAAAAAATACTCTTAGCAAAATGAATGCTTATCAAATTTTCTACAAGATTGTTTGTATTATTTTTTTCTCTATTATGACTTTAGGGGTATCCTAAAAGCTCTTCTATCAAAAGCCACTAATACCTACTGCAGAAAAACGTTGCCAACTTTGTATAGAAAAGAATCGGAAAAGAACTTGAGGTAATTCACGGTCCGGGCTCACTAAAACATTTAAGATTCAAGTAAAGAAGCCTACACAGTTAGCTGTTTTTTTTAACAATTTAACAATTTAAAATCATTTGTTTTTTGCCCAGCCCGCTTGATGAAAAGAATGCAAATTTGTTTTTTTTAATTTTCTGTAACTTATTCTGATTTGGCCCTAAGGGCCGGTTTTACAAACAGAACTTAAGTCAGAGTTTAACTAAACTTGAGATTTACTATTGTAAACTATGATTGAACCTGATTTTATAATAAAAATTTGCCTTGAACCCAGGTTCAACTGCACTGAAAAAAAAAGGTGTTCATGTTCATGTAACAATAATATATTGTTCGTATAGGCACAACCACACAAATGGTTAAACTAACAACATTTTGTCTTCAAAAAAACAATATTTTTTGTTACTTAATTATGGTCTTAGTCAAATTTACAAAAAAATATTGTTTTTATGAAGACAAATGTTGTTAATTTAACCATTTGTTTGGTTGTGCCTATACGAACAATATATCCTATTGTTACATGAACACCTTTTTTTTTCAGTGTGCCGTTTAATTTAAACGCTGTTGAGCCTCAATTGTAAAATCGGCCCTAAGGCTGGGTTTCATAAAGAGTGCTAAGCACATGCTGATGCTTTATGAAACCCAGCCTAAGAATGCTTTACCTTATTGAAAATAAGAAAAAAAATGAGACTAAAAAATGTAGCTACAGTCGAACCCCTATTTAGTGATATTGAAAGGTTTGATATGTCTATAGTTACTAATAAACCCCCTATAAGCTGCGGCCATTTTTTTGGAAACGGCCGGACTGAGTAGTCCTAACCCCTAATTAGAGCTAAAAATTAGAATACATATAAGTTCCATAACTTAAACGAAACAAAATTCTAGATTTTGATATTCTATTAAAAATTTTAAATATCTTCTTTCAAAAATCTGAAAATTTGGTGTCTTTACTTTAGAACTTTACGATGTAATGAAATACGGTTTTGAAAGGCGAACGAATCTTAATATTGCCATTTATCGAATGCCAAATCACATATATCCAAATAATCCCAACAGCCAACACCCACGAAAATACTGCTAATCGTTGAAGCTTTATCGAATTCTTTTTGCAACCGACTGACATTTATCTTCCAGTCACTCGTTCAAGCTCATTCGTTAAAATTAGTTCAAAAGAATTGTAATTAATGTAAAATAATTTAAAAGAGGCTAAATATTAAATTCTCCCCATCGCTTGCAACCAAAATGTTGTGTTTTTCAACATTTAAAGTACTGCACTGAATACGAAAGGTCGAATAATAAACATCACGGTCAATGAACTTTTTGGTCGTCCACAACTTGAGCGGTAATTTCCCTTAGCTGCAAGCAACAATCAGAGTCGTGCAGCTTATTTAAAAGTAGTTGCTTCATTACATCAATTTTACATCATGTTACAATGTATCACACAAGTAAAAGCTTTCTACCGTTTTCTTGCAATTCTATCACTTATTTTACTGAAGTGACATAGTGACAATGAGGGGAAGTGTTATACTCAAACTAATTTCAATATAAAAAAATGCAATTCGACCTTATTTCTCGAGATGCAATTTGCATAAGTTTATGCGTATATGTTTGTATTAAGATACATGTTACAAAAGTTACAATATACAGGTTGGTAATTTGCAACTGACCCATACGGAACCTATAGCATCTACATCAGGGGTCGGGGAACCGGGGTAAATTACCCCAACTGGGGTAAAAATTAAATTATTGGGGGTAATAAGGAAATGCAACTTTTTTCATTTCCCGTGTAAAATGATTCAATAAATAATGTTTAATTTAAATTTATATTGATTCTCCTTATCAAAGTGAGGGGGGATATCGACTTACACAAATATATTTTGGGGTAATGACTAAAAAAAGTTCTCCGACCGCTGATCTACATATATATTATCTCGTTCTAACTATACGGTATTCATCCAACAGAAATAGTGAAGCCACTCCCACAAAAAGCGCGCGATATTCGAATAGAATTTTTCTATTGGTCGAATTTTGAAAATCCGATTTACAATAGTCGCCAAAGAAATCGCATTTGTCAAACTTATTTGACAGATCTTATCTATATCATTCCCGTGTGTTTTGTATCGTGTGAAACTGGTTGTTGCGCTCATCGTTCTGCGCAATCATAAATTTTTGGGGCGTGGCTTCACTATTTCTTTTGAATGAATGAACTATACAAAAGTGTGTGCCATTGCATTCTAGTTATTCTTATGCGTTGTTCTACAGGGTGATTTTTTTAAGTGGTACTAACATTGGGATCTCGGAATCCGTAATAGTTACGAGGCTGGTTAAATTAGCAAAAAGTTGCATATTTAGATGATTTTTAAGAATCCTTTTAGAAAATTTCAAAATTCAAAATGGTTTCCGAGATAATGCAGAAAAACAAAAAATTGGCAATTTCGTTTTTCGACTGTTAGTTTCAAAATGGCGTACTTTAGAAACAAAATTCTCGGTAAAAAATTTTAGGACATCAAAAAATCTATCAAACGATACTAAACTCAACTTTTTATCACATCGACGCTAGGCGTCTCGACGTTCAACTTTTCATTTTCTTATGGGGGACATATGATTTTTTCTGCAAATATTACTCAGTAGGCTTATCTAAATTCGAATACCAAACGAAACTTTCTATCTTGAACTTTTCTTAATTTTCACAACTTTTCAGGTTATGTTATGTTACGTTATGTTAATATTTTACCGAGTATTTTACTTTATTATAATATTTACGTTATTTTTTGATAAAAAATAACGAATAAAACTTAGTTGTTAAATTTTTAGAAAAGTAATTTGAGCTGGAAATAAAAATAAATCAAATTATTATTTATTTATTAAATCTTGATAAATTACTTTTATAAAAATTTAAAAACTAAGTTTTAGTCGTTATTTTTTATCGTAAAAAATAACATAAAGTAAAATATTAACATAACATAACATAACCTGAAAAGTTGTGAAAATTAAGAAAAGTTCAAGATAGGAAGCTGTCGTTTGGTATCCGAATTTAGATAAGCCTACTGAGTAATATTTGCAAAAAAAATATTATGTCCCCCATAAGAAAATGAAAAGTTGAACTTCGCGACGCTTCGCGTCGATGTGATAAAAAGTCGAGTTTGGTATCGTTTAATAGCATTTTTGATCTCCTAAAAGAGTTTCTTAAATTTTATTTTTCAAAGCACGCCATTTTGAAACTACAGTCGAAAAACGAAATTGCCAATTTTTTGTTTTTCTGCATTATCTCGGAAACCATTTTGAATTTTGAAATTTTCTAAACGGATTCTTAAAGATCATCTAAATATGCAACTTATTGCTAATTTAACCAGCCTCGTAACTATTACGGTTTCCGAGATCCCAATGTTAGTACCACTTAAAAAAATCACCCTGTATACAGAGAGCGCCTAAAGTATGGAATAATCGAATTATTTTCTTTCCTGATGAGAATATCAAAAAACGGTTGAACACGTCAAATTTTCCGATAATTTTCATTTTTCTACCCCTTACCCCTTTTGAGCAGTGACGTCATCAAAAACTTTTTAAATTTCAACCGCTATTTTTTTATATTTGGATAGACTATGAAATTATGATTTCAGCAATATGCACATGTTTGCCCTTTAGACTCACAGTTTTGAAGATATTAATTTTTAAATGTATAGGGCGGTGTTTGTAAATGAAATTTTCGCAGAGTAAAAATTTTTTATTGGAAAAACGATGCTGGCTTAGATTAATATATTGATGCTAAAACTCACAAAAAGCATTTCCCAGTTTTTTCAGCGAAAATTATTTTACTTACAAGTGAAATATTTCTTTCGGAAAAACGATGAAATGCTTTTCGTGAGCTTTGATATCAATATTAAACGATATTAGCTTTTTTTTAGGTTTTTCAGATTTATTAATTTTGAGGGAAGGTGTACAATACACAGCGTGTGTATAAAATGGGGAATATAGCGATTATCCAGGTATATAGTTATTTGTATACCTAGTTCTGAAAGTAATGCTTTGCAACACAAGCATCATAATCGCAGCAAGAGCGCAGCGAGCGAGGACTGCGATGGTGCGAGTGTTGCAAAGCCCTTTCAGAAAGTGGTATACGTACTATTTTTTATAATCCTGTAGATTATAAACGACAAAAATAATAAGAATAATTGTTATTAACTACTTTCATTAGATCTATCATTGTGCGTCTAATACTTGTGATGGTTGCTATAGATATTCAATAGTTGCCATGTAATTTTTTCAATATAAAGCACCATGAACCACCTGAACTGAAAGTACCTAGCACTGAAAGTAAATGTATGACGCTGCATGAACTGAAAGTGATTTGTTACCATGGTAACTTAAGCGAACTAAAAGTATAATTTTCAATTAATGAAAACACTGCATAAAAGTCAACTTTCAATGACAGGGTTATAAAAAAATATTTTGAAAAAACACGTCAATTTAAATTTTTAATTGCGCAGTTTTTGACTAAAATAGAAATTAAACAGGGTGGTCTATTTCGAAGATACGACACCATCAACGGTGTTTTTAAATGAAACACGCTATATATTTTATCATTGTTCATACTATCATTGTTATACTATTTTAGTATACAGGGGTGATTTTGAAATACACGTATATACTGATCAGGCACGTCACTACGGGTGGGCCCTGGCCCACCCAAAATTATTGCTGGCCCACCCTTATGTCCACCCTGGAAAAATGAAAGTAAAGATAGCGAAATGTAATCATTTTTGTAAATGTAGGAAACACAAACCTACATTCGGCACATTTCAAAAGTAAGCAATTTATTATTTTATAAGAATCCACTGAATTCGGATGCCAAGACTTTTTATATCTTCGTATACTGCCAGTGAGTTACTATAAAAATTTGAGCCCAAATACTGTCATGTATACCTATTGCAAAAAGCTAACTTTTAAGTTCATTTCTTTCGTGGGAAGCATTCTGAAGCATCCATCAAATTTGGATGTCAATGACATTTTTTGATCTTGTACACTACCAGTGAGTTACTATTAAAATTTTAGCCCAAATACTGTCAGGTATTTTATCAACTCTTCACACACAACTTTTAATTAGTGAGGAGAGCGGGTAAGCCACTAGAGAGGGAAGCCAAATGCAAATTCTTAGTTGTTAGGTCAAAAATAGTTGATTTGCCAAAAGGCAGCTCGAATACTGTTTGGGAGTTGTATGGTCTGAAAATGTTGATTTCGGCCCAACTTCAACGCTGAGTAAGCCACTGTGGAGGGATGCCAAATTTTTTGGTCGATCAATATCATCTAAATGAAAGAATGGCAAAGTGGCAACCCGAATACTGTAAACTTTTTTACCGAATATTTTTAACAATTTCATTGAAGGACTGTGAGCGCTTAAGCCAGTGTCCACGGAAGCCAACCAAATTTTCGTGTTCTGTGAGTATCAAATAGCTTATCCCCAAGAGCTCAGCCTGAATACGATCATCCCGTTTTTTCTGTTAAGGGTCCACGGTCTATAATCTTTAAAAATTTCGTACTTGTACTTGGCCCACCCAAAAAAAATTGGGCCCGCTCTGGGCCCACCTGATTTTTTAAAGCTACTTACGTGCCTGATACTGATATCCATCGTAAATTACGAAAACTTAAACGTTTCTGGAATAAAATGTTACAATTACTTTTTCCTTCAAACGTCAGAAAAAGTCGCCTTTGTGTCACTCAATAGGTAACGGTGAAGTTTAACTTTCCCGCCGAGGCAGGGAAAATTGTCAGAAAAGTACTTTTCTACTGTCTAGGCAGGAAAAGTAAAATCTTAACCGCACATAATTTTTATTTTTTAACGTAAAAAATGTTTTTTAAGCATTTGTAATGTAAAAAATTTAATGTTTTTTAAATTTTCCTTTATAATTAGTTCGTTGTGTTTAATAATTAGCTTTATTTACAAATCTAAGTTAATTTTAAAAAATATTTGACAATTGAACTACAAGTAATTGACAAGAGATGGTGCTCTTTCAAAAATCAAAATTTTCAGTTTTACGCTTTACGTTTGCAGAAAAAATATAATGTTTCATACGGAGTCAAAGTAGTTTCGTGTGACTCGCCTGTATTGCCAGACTCGCTCGCTACGCTCGCTCTTCAGGCAAACACAGTCTTGTCACACAAAACGTCACTTTGTCTCCTTAAAAAACAAATAACTTTTATTGTATAAAATTCAAACAAATTTATACAATAAAAGTAGGTGGCAATATTATACTGTAATTTGACGTTTTGGACCGTCGATTTTGTGCACCTGGTGGAATAAAATTGAACTTCATGACAGTAGGCACATGTTACTACGGGTTGCTGCGTAAAGCATGCAGTAATCAAACAGTGCGGGCCAAACTTTAACACTATTTTTCTAAGAACGGAAGAACATTTGCTCTAAAAAAATTTGCTATGTCTGTAACTTTTTATAGTTTACGGTGGATATTAATATATCTACGTGTATTTAAAAATCACCCTGTATACCATTTTTTGTTATTTTATGGGATTATCATTGAAAAATCCAGACAGAATCGTAAATGATTCTACAGAATTCAGCAACTACTGTTAAAAAATACAATTTTCAAATATCTGTAGCTCCAAAATTACCAACTTTCGACTCGAAGTATAATAGATTTTTGAAATAAACTTTTGATGGCGATTCCAAAAATAATAAAATATACAAGGTGTTCTATTTAAAAAAAACGTTGATGGATGACGTGCCTCCGAAATAAATTACCCTGTATAAATTACTTTAGTATCAGAACAGCGTAATTAAAAATCTAAACAGATGTGTCCGAGGCTTTTTTCCAAATATTTGAAATCACTATATTCCTTACTTTATACACACACTGTATATCCCTTATGAAAGAAAAAAAAATAGGCTTTTTAGTGTAAATTGTATAACCTACTGATGCTAGTGCAAACTGATGTTCAAATGAAAGTAATATACAGGGTGTCCAGCTAAGCGCGCCGTCTTTGATAGCTCTTGCGGTATGCCAGATAAATCAAAAATAAAACAAAAGAATTATTTATGACTGTCATATCCATCACCTAAAATTATTTTGAAATACACAAAGTGATTACCTATAGGGTGAGACATTAAAACAATTTTTTTTAAAATGGAACCCCCTATATATTTATGCAATATCTGCTGTAGTTTTTTCTTCTCTACTCAACCGTATTTTATTTTTTTAATTTTGCTCAACAGCGGCCTACTAAATTAATTTTTTCTGTTAAATATTAAATTTGCACTAGTTGCTTTAAAAAATCGCAATAACCTTAGTTTTGTGAATTAAGCAAAGAAATTGTACACAATTCAAGTGAAGAGCTTACACAACATGTACATGTCGAGTAATTTAATTGTTATTGTATAGGGTGTTCACAAAATTTAATTAAAATGCATCAATTTCAATGAGTCATAACTCGAATTTGTTAAATAGAACACCCTATATTTTATAACTTATTTGACTCTAGCTTTGTAGTATCTTTAATTTTTATTAACAATGTCCTATACCTATCATGCATAGTTTTCCTAATATTTAGAAATAATAAAGTTTTTTGTTCTCTGAACATTTGACGATCTAGGAATATCGAAAAAGTCAGGTTAAAGCGAGGGGTTATCCACTCTCTGCAGTCAATGTACAAAAATTGAGCTGTCAACGATAGTCATCTGCAGTCAATGGCAGTCATAGCATATGCACTCACATGGGCAGTCAACTGCAGTCAGTGTACAAATTCAGAACAGTGGTTGACCCCTCGGGTTCAAATCGTTAAATCTCATTAGTTACAAAGTAATATTTTTATTAAGTAATTAAGTTTATTTACTTTTTATTTAATCATGCATTTTTCCGGTGAGGAATTAATGGATATGGTTTATATTTTGGGTGAAAGTCACAGAAATTGTTTACTGGCATCAAGGATATATGCTCAAAGATACCCAAATCGTCGGCACCCAAATAGACGCTCGTTTCTTCGAGTTCAAGAACGATTCGAAGCAACTAGGTCTGTTGCTTATCTTGAGAAGCAACCGAGAACCAAACCAGTAACAAATCAAATTAACCACAATTTAGTGATTCAAAGCGTAGTTGAGGATCCTCATACTTCAGTGAGGAGGTTAGAAAAAGATTTAGACATTTCGAAGTCCTCAATTTCAATTATTATTCGAAAGAATAAATACTGTTATTATTATTAGAATAAACTTTATTATTTCTAAATATTAGGAAAACTATGCATGATAGGTATAGGACATTGTTAATAAAAATTAAAGATACTACAAAGCTAGAGTCAAATAAGTCATAAAATATAGGGTGTTTTATTATATTCTATTCTAATAATCAAAGGATTATTAATCTAATTCTCGGATAAAATATAATTCTCTGTTATGTTACTTATTGAAGTTTGTTGATTATCAAATAGGCCTACGACCCAATTACGTGATAACTTGAACCGACAGCATGGCCAACTGCATGATAGTAATTTTAGATGGTCGCCCATCCAATACTAGCCCGGCGAACCGATGCTGTACTACGAAAAGCGCTAGTTTAGCGACATACGCTTGCGCTATGCAGTTAACTCAATAATAATAATAATGTTTATTAAACTAAATTACCTACATCAAATAAAATGGTTTTTCTTTTTCAGGTTATTTAGCCTGTCTGTGCTTGTACATCAACGTTCATATCTATCCACTTTGAAAACCACGATCTATAATTACTTATGTCATATGAATAATCTTAGCAAGCTCGTGCCGATCGACACTTTGCAAATATTGTTTAATTGAAATCAATGCGCAACATGTCGGGAATTTTATTAACATTTTATATTAAAAAATAATAGACTTCCATGCCCCAAGTTGAGACTGGACACACTGTAGATATGTACAGAAAGTTTTTTTATGAGACTATAGGTATTATGTATTTATTTTACCTATAATACTTATGCCCGTATTTATAAAGCGATCTCGACTAGATCTCGTACTCAAGCAACCGGTTGCTATTGGTTTCTATTGTATTATACAATAAAAACCAGCCTCGTCTCGGTCTTGAGTACGAGCAAGTGCTTGAGATCTCTTTATAAATACGGGCATAAGTTATTTCTATTTGTGCACTAAGGGTGGTAGGTGTAATATTAGTAGTCAAGGAAACTGTTTATTGCTCGAGACGTAGTCTGAACATCATTTTTTTATACATCTGATATACAACAAATAATGATCCAAAAGTTTTTCTATCGATGAAAAACGTAAACTAAAACAATGAAACATAAAAGTGAGGTTAAAGACAACGTTGGAAAATTTTCCTGCTAAATTGATTTCAAGTAGGTACCTAATGCCTCTAGTAGAAACACTTTCGTGTTTCGAATAATCGTATACTATATTGGATGTATTGACTAGAATTGACGTCTATGTACCCCAGATGCATATCTGTAATATCTTTTCTACTACAAACGATGAAATGCATTAAAAATTACGTTTTTCCTTTTCCAATGTAGGAAGATGACATTTATGTGTCAGCTTAGATGAGCGTAAGTTATTTATTATGTAATTATTATAATCAGGGTAATAATGATCCACTTATATTCATGGGGGCATTTGTTAATCATTATTACCCTTAGAAATGATTACAAACAAGGTAAAACCAACTTACATCTTCAAAGTCAAAACCGAGGTCAAAACATATATAATATGATAATATCATCTTATCATATTGCTATGCCCTGCAGCTCACCCCAGCTCACTTGATTTCTTTTCACAGAACCGGTAACTTGGAAATAACTTACTTTGTTTGTGAACATTGTTGAAAGTAAGCTTTATAAGAATACTAGGCTAGGTTAATTAGAAAATCTACAAGATAAATTCCGTCTTCCACGTTTCACTGATGAATATTCGATTCCAAAAAGAAGTAATTCTTCAAGCCTCAGAAAAATTCGTTCCGAAATGTTGGCAGCCGTTTTTGAATTGGACATTACTGGCCATTAAGGCCAATTTTATGTATTTTGCATATTTGTCAATTTTAGTAGAAAAGCCATGAAACTTTGGATAAAACCGAATTATACTATTTCAAGCCGATTAAGACTAACTTATCAAACTTGCCGGTTGCTCTTGTTTTTACAGACTTCAGGGTTAAATTGCAAGCAATGTATGGCAATTTATACTGAAAAGCTTGTATTAATACCAGAGAAATCATCTTGAGATAACCAACCCGTTCTCGCTTTTGAATAACATTTAGAAATATACACATGATCATTATTGCAAAATAAATTTTCCTGGCAATGCCAGGGGTTTGATGAAAGTACTGATAAAATATATCTTAAAAAATATACCTAAGCCTTTCAAATATAAAAATACTTCCATAAAAATGTGACTTTGAAAGCTTCTTGCAAGTTAATTTTAAATTCTGAAAATTAGGATTGTTGTGTTAAGGCTCGTCTACACACACAGGCTTGCTTTCCTGCACAGGCCACCTGAATGCTGTCCACACGCTCCGGTTTGGCCTGTGCAGGCCGCCTGAACGCGATGTCTACATGCTCCGGTTCGGCCTGAACTGTGTACACACTGTCGTGTCAAAGTTTGACGTTTGTAAATTATAATTTGAGTTTAAGTTATTTCTGTGTCGAATTGTGAATACAGTTTGTCAAACTTTGACATTTTCATTTATTTATTAATCATTTTATTGTGTAACGTTGCCATATCTATGAATTATAAATCTAATTCTCGGATTAAAATATAATTCGCCTTTACGCAACCAAGCGTAAATAATTCAAAAACTTGACATTCTTAAATCCGTTAATATAGTAGGTAGGTATATTACATAACGAGCATGGAAAGTGACACTTAACTGCACACGAGTAGGCCGACTGCGAAATTCAACTAGTGTGTTTGTCGCTTTTCGGCGAGTTTAGTATAGTATTCTTCCCACGACTCTTGTGAAATATGACGTTCTCCTGAAGCTGCTGTGGTTGCAGCAAACTTACTTCAGCTACATTCATCGCGAGCCATTCAGCCAATCACGAGCATGCCTTTTGTTTATTTTCGTTATTTAATAAAATATGTAGCACACACGTATGAAATGAAAAAAAATGTCTTACTTTTTGATTACCATTATAATGAGATTTATCAAAGAAGTTGATCGAAATGAAATATAAACATAAGAAAAGAAATTAGGACGTCCCCAATTGAGAGAGCAGACACTGTATAAGTACTAAAATACAATTCGAATTAATAAAAGACAATAAAGGAGTAATTGAAATGGCAAAATAAACTTACATGAGTTACTGCTATGGTCAAGCGCAGGTGGCATGGGCCGATTAATGTCAAATATTCCTGTAGGTTGTTTTTTAGAATCTGCTAAAGTCTGTATCCAGCGTTGATCGTTTCGATTAATAACTTTGAAAGTATCACTCACTTTTGTAACATTAGCACTAAATTTATACTCGGCATCGTCACTGATATTTATTTTTTTATTATTTAAATTCGAAGATGCGCCTAACTCTTGCGGACGATCGTAGTTTTTCAAATTTCTAGTCTCTAACTTTCTATTAATATTAGTGGTTTGGTCAGAGTAACTGCGATTTAACTTGGAGGAAATATCGTTGCTCAATCTGTTTGTAAGCTGATGTGAGGTTTGGGTAAATTTTAAAGAATTTTTATAAACATTATCTGAACTAAATTTATCGTTAGTTATAAAATTCTCGTAAAAGGCTTTGAGCGATGGTGGGTTGGATTCGCGTCTTTTTCTAAAATATGGTTTAAAATTTGTCAAATTTTCTAGTTTAAAATTTTTAGTAAATAACAATTTTTTAGAATTTTTTAATATTATACTAGTATCACCTGGGCTATCTTTGAATGGGAGATTAAACAATCTACTTAATACTACTTTGGAAGAATATGTTTGGAATTTTGAATATTTAATTGAACTAAGGAATTGGGGTTCGGAGGATAATTGTGCTAGTGGATGCTTAGCGTTTTTAGACGCATAGCACCTTGCCGTTATCGTCAAAGTGGCAAGGACGAAACAAATAGCGGCCAGCAGAGCTGATACACTACGGCGCTTTTGATGATTAAGGGCCGTGGTCCAACTGGTGACCAACGTCCCTGCATACAGTGCACACACGATGATAAAAACCACTACAGAAATGGAATACAAAATACGATATCTCTTCCTTAATCCAAAACGTTCCGAGTTAATTAAAGAAATGATATAAAATAAAAATGGCCACCTGGCTAAACACTGTTCGTACACGGTAGCACACGATAAGAGAGACACTTTTACTTTTTTAAACCAAACCACCTTAAATAAATGATCCACATTGCTTGCAATTTTTAAAACGTATTTCGAACCATCGTCGACGTATAAAAACGGAAAATTTGCTAAATTATCTGACTCGATTAAACCGCTTTTTCGTACAAACAAATTTGACGTTCCTGACGATGTCGACTTCGTGACGTTATTATTATTCTTGGTCGAGACGAAATTTCTTCTACACGAACAAGTGTACAAGTTTCCACTATCCGGCTTGTAAAAAATTTCCTTTATATTGTAAAAGAAGATATTAAGTACATAGCTGGCAAAAATCGTCGCATTTTGCACTGCAATTCTTTTGATAAAGCTTTGCATAAACATTGCATCTCATTATCGATGTACTTAACATCATTTTGTAATAATTGTCTATTATATAATGTATGTATTACTATTGCTTCGTGGGGTGTTCGAATGCTATAACATTCAGCATTATGTGACCTGCAAAAAATAAAACATCAAATTAATATTTACTATAATAAACAGACAACGCAATAACAAAACAATATTCAGTTTAGTTAAAAGACAAGTCATAGAAATTTTAATACATTCTAATTGGAAGTAACGCTAAGGAATGGCTTAGGAATTGCTTAAATTTTGGATTTATCAAAACTTAAATGGAAGCTGCATATTTAGGCGATTCTTAAGTCTCGTTGCTTAGCGTTAGTGAAAACTGCCCTACATACTGTAATCTGAAAGTAAGTACACACAATTTTCAGGAAAAATATGTTAAAATTTAGATTTATAGGAGAAAAGCAAAACCATTTTTATTAAATTTAATATCATACCCCAAATTCCAGCCACCAATCAATATCGATAACATTCACTTTAGTATATTATTTACACCAAGGTTGAGAAGACTATTATTATAGCCCAAGCACCAAGATTATTATAGGCGGGTTTCTTTAGCATTACTATGAAAATTAAAAAATTTCCCATAATTATAATAGTGCCCTTTTGACATTATTTGGTATGTACATACCTATATACTAAACATACATTTATATCAACTTAGTACACCCAACCTTTAAATTTAATTTGCCAACTGTCACCCTAGGGGTGGATAAAACCACTTACAATTTTTTAGACATTTACAACTTTCCGACAACTTTCTTTAAAAAAACTATTTTTTTTTTAAATTAAACTAAATATGGGCATTTCAAGAATAATAATTTCAATAGGTAGCAAGGATGTATACAAAATTGATTAATCCTATCTTACGGTGGCTGAAAATTATTATATCAATACCTATACTTAGGCATACTAACTGCCAAAAAGGTAGTTTCATAATTAAGGGATTTAAGCTTAATTCTCAGCTATCCGAAACCGTCGTATACGACGATACGAAAGTTTTCCTATTGGTTGAATTTCGAAATTCCACCAATAGGAAAACTTTCGTATCGTCGTATACGACGGTTTCGGATAGCTGAGAATTAAGCTATAGAGTTTTATTCATTTTTATTTAGTTATGGTTGCTAGGGCTGGGTAAAGTTTCGATACTTATTCGAAATATCGATATCTTACGTGGTATCGAATGACGATACCGAGGGTCGAAAGTATCGAAGTATCAAAATTAATCGAAAGCATAGAGATACCGAAAGTATATAGGTATTGAAAGTATCGAGGTACCGAAGCATAAAAAGTATCGAAAGTATATCGAGGTACCTGAGTTGAAGAAAATCTTTCCACAGACGTTAATTATTGAAGCTCTTCCTTTAGAACGAGATACATTAGGTACTAAATAAAATTTATTCCAGCTATTGATTTACCATTTAATTCATTCAGAGTTGATATAACGAAGGGTGGAAAACTAGGGATTTATATACAACTTCTCTTTTTGTGATACTGACACAAGTCTAACGCAATTTACTGTTTCGACAATTTTCAAAACAAAATTTTCAGATTAAAAACGTCTCTAAAAATATTTTCTAGAAGTTTAAGTGCTGAAAAAAGACTTTCCCAAGAGACATATTTTCACAAATAAGAATTTAAAAGTATAGAAATTTCAAGGTCAAACTGAAATTCTTGATTGCTTTGACAGCGGTATTATCTCAGACCACATTAGAACGTAAACTCGCGTAAAGTGCAATTATCTTGTTCTGATAGTTTCCTAGGTCCACGAGTTTCTAATCAAATGTGGAAATCCCTCATTTAATAATACAAGCTGCAATTAGGTACTCTTGGATTAGAAACCGTAGTCACGTATTAAATGGACGACAACCAATCAGGCACTTTTTGAAATTGAAAATTAAAGGGAAACTTCACAATTAATATGTAAACACTGTGATGTTCACATATGCTAATTGCCATCCAATTTAATTGATTATTTAAAACCCTAAATACATTCCACAAGAAAACTCTCCGTAAAAATATACAGGGTGAGTCGGGAGGATCGCACCAAACGCCAGGAATGTATTTTACACGTAAATATGAGACGAAAAAACCCAAAAGTTGTAGTCAGAGTTTTATTGGTATTCGAGTTACAGCGTCTTAAAAGTTGAAATATTTGATAAATTAATTTCATTAACTTAGAAGCACATACTGTATAACGATGAAACCACATTCACCCATGATGACATTAACAATACCCGCAACTCCCACTTATGGTCCGACGAAAATCCTCACATAAAAGTCGAAACAAATTTTCAGCATCGTTTTTCGGAAAAGTGTGATGTGATATCGTCTATAGTTTCGCCTAAGAGGAGATAAATATTTTGAATTCTTACAAAATGATTTACAAGGACTGTTAGACGATGTTCCCCCAAACAGTAAAATACGCATGCAGTATCAGCACAACTGCACGATGGATGCAAGTTATTTTCTGAAAACGCTGTATCTTGAAAACAAATAAAAATCGGACTACAACTTTTGGATTTCTTCCTCTTATATTAACGTGTAAGATACACCCCTGGCGTTTGGTGCGATCCTCCCGACTCACCCTGTATATCATCGTGCTTAGTAATATCGCAGCAGAAAAGCGATGATCTCTCTCAAAGGTCGACAAGATGTAATGGGAAGCTCTTTTTAATGATTATTTTCATCTATGTATGTTGGCATATAGCCTCGTATATAGCTTTATACGAGTTATTATTGCAAGAATTAGAATACCTATACATAAATCAATTTCCAAGTACAAAAACAAGATCAACGGTCTACTATTATAATCAATCGGCATTTGAATAATCTAAAAATTAGTTTCACTAAAAATTTTCAAAAGCGTCATTTTAAAGAGAAATGAATGAAAACGTCCCTTATATTATTTCCGAGAAAATAAATAATGTTTTACAGGTGTTTTTAAGCATGTTAGACTCGTTACAAATAATTAAAATATAGCATAAACACAATAACAGATTACAACCACACAGGTACGAGTACTACACACATGGAATATGAGCAAATTCCAGAGGTGTGCACAGCCACAACATATACGACGCCACGCGCGTTTTTGGCTCTCTGCCAACACTACATTTAGAACATAAGCACCAGACTATGAGCTGCACACCCATTGGCATAACTACATAACAAAACTAAAATATTCAATTACAAGTTTTTACTGCAATTAAAGTTGTTAATGTAATAATTGCAAAATATTATTAAAACATAAATCGATTGCTTATTCAAGAAGTTTGGATTTTGTATGCAGTTCGCGTTCCTTGTCATATATCACTTTGCATATTACTTTGTAATCTATTAATTGTTTTAACTTATAGTTTTCAATTGTAGTTCCATAGACCGGGTAAACTATACATGATACTTTTTATGAAGATATCTATCAATTTTTTCTACAAGTTCATTTAATTACTAATAATCTTGAACAATTTCCAGTAGCCTGAATGTGCGTACTCATACTTTATACAACATTCGAAGACATAATTCGACAAAAAATACTTTTTCGGACAAATGTTTACATTTTTATTTAACTAAATTAACTAAGAAGATCGGTGAATGTTCTGCAGAAGCATACGCCAAAAAAATACAATGTGACAGACAGTATACTTGTATAGTCGTCGGGTGTACTTAAAATAGTTCATCAAGAAAAACTTAAATACGGTAGACACATTGTAGCCAGGTATAATATAAATAGTAAAAACATACTACAATGTTGCTTCGGTACAAAGTTACTTTGTAACTTACAAATTGAGGCAAATTAATTTTGATTTGCAGTTTCTAAAGCGTAGTCCACACAATTAAGCGTGATGTGCACAGTAAAATGCGAGTTTCTCTAATGAAAGCTACTATTACAAGATTGTGGTCGTGTAAACACTGTTATAGTTACTATCGCCTATAGGAAATCGATCTGATTGGTCGTGATACAAATTGTTAAAATGTACTACGAAGTGTTTATTTTATTATTTATTTATTTACATTATTTAATTATTTATTTTAAAGCAATTTGTGTCATAGTAGATCTATTTTAAAAGTTGTATTGTACTCGGAAAGCACTGACAGCAATGCTTTTACAGTAGTACCAATTTAGACATATCTATATAAGAACAATATGATTATTTTGAAGTTAAATTAAAAAAAAAATCATAATTCCATAAAATATGTATAGTATAGGTATCTACTAGGACTGAGTCAAGTATCGATACTTATTCAAAGTGTCGATACCTTAGTGGAAGATATTGAGGTATCGAAAGTATCGAGCTATCAAAACTATCAAGGCGTCGAAAGTATTGAGATATCGAGGTAGGTACTTGAGTTAAATAAAATCTGTCACAAGGAAAGGTGTAGCGGTTGTTGCCATAGATGACGGATATTATGTTGGTAGAAATAGATAGGCGACTCGACTCCTTTTTTGTAATCGTAAAAATTTGATAATAATAATGATAAAATAGTAATAATAATGAAAATAGTTGATCCTTGTGGCATCTTGCGTGTCTGGCGCTGCTCAAATACTCAAAAAGTGGCGGGAATTTCAAATATTATATTACTATTATTGTACTAAAAAACTTTTTGAATACGCTAAAAGACAGATAATTTAAAGCAATTCAGTAAAATCATGCAATTTTAAAGCTAGAAATTGCAAGAATACTGAAATTACTAAAATTGGAACAGGCAGTTTGCTGGAAATTGTGGAAAAAATAAAAACAATTTATTATTATAATTTAATTCGCTTTATTAAGACTTTTCGTTTGCACAAATATCAATATTATTTACATTAGAAATTATACAAGTCTTACATATTGTTTTAAATTTACATCTTATACGGCCTTTTTACATTATAACATTTCTCTAATAATTTTTCTTGAGAGCTGTCATAACCATAAGATTTTTAGAGACAAAGGACTATATTCCTTATTATTTCTCTAATGAGTTACCGATACCCGATAGCTCAAGTTACAATCTTATAAAAAATCAAAAAATATAAAAACCTCATATCTGACATTTTGTTTAAGTTTTCATTAGAGAAATCTTGCAATGTAGAAAACGCAACAAGTAAACACCATTGTACCTCGAACCTTCTAAATTTCTTTAGAATTAAGTAAATTCCAGTTATTTGATGAAATTGAAAACCACGTGAAAATAAACGACACTTACTTACATTTTATATATTGAGCGCTTTTAGTCGTTGTTAAAAATTGTAGAAATAATAACACAATACTTTAAAACTCGTCACAATTCAAAAATTTGATGAATTTAAATTAATTCCACATTAGACATTTTTTAGACATTACTTGGAAAATTATTGTAAGTTGAAAGTTAAACAAAACACTGGTTGTCAGTAGCAACGTCCTTTTTACTTTAGTTAATATTATTATAATGGTAGCAACAGAAACGGTAATTAGCTACCAACTATAATAATGACGTAAACTACCAAAATTGCGACAGAAGCGACATGATGCCACAAGGATAAACTAATAATGCAATTTTGTAAATTTAACGAGAGTGCGCAGTGCATGGTTGTTGCTCTTGCTAGCATAAATGCTATTTAATATTTTTGTTTTGCACCGGGCTTTCGTTACCTCAATACTTTGATACTTCGATATTTTAGATATCTTGATAGTTTTGATACTTTTGATATCACTTCACTATCACTTTCACTTTTGATAATACTTCGATACTTGATACCTGATTCACGGTATCGCCCAGCCCACGTATCTACATAATTAAAGCTTTATGATGGTGAGTTCCTACATAATATAGTAAACAATTAAACTAATGAAATCGCTGTATTTTTGACCACTCGAGCGATTTGGATTAGTCCACGTACACGTACACTGAAAAGATCCCACGGGCAATTATCGCCTATTATCTCATATTAAGTATATCAAACTTTAAAACATACGAGTATGAAACTAAATTTTCAACAAATTGTCATATTTTATTGATTTTATTAGCCTGATGAGCGTTTACGCTACACGTAGCTCTTTGAATATGAAATTTCAATATTTTTCATTGCTTTAGGCTCCCTTTTTTGTTAAGTGTTATTTACTTTATTTTTTTATTTTAATTATATTATTTATTGTTTTTTTTAGAATTGGCATTTAATTGCACTTTTAATCAATAATTATCTGTTTTTAATTACTTAGAAACTTATATCTGTTCGAATTCAGCTTGGTTCGTAATAAATTCTTATAATTTGGCTAATATAATTACCCTCGAGTGCATTACTTTAAATATTGTTCAGTTCACCGATCTTTACCGACACGTGACTTTTAGAGTACTCGATGCACATAAAGCAAGTCGGGGGAAGATGCCATACATTTTTTAATTAATTTATAAAAACGTTATTATACACATTTAGATTAATTTAAAAATATGTGTTTATCCCTCAAAGAATACACTATTAGATTGCAATATCAAATCAACATAAATTATTAGTTAACATAGTTAAAAAAAATTTTTTGTATTTTTCGACAAAAAAATCTTGACAAAAATGCGTGGGGTAAGATGCCATAGTGAGTTAGTCCCGAATAGAAAGTCGGGAACGGTACTAAACGAAAAAAAACTGTTTTATCCTTAGATATTATTGACTTCAATCGTTACATGTGTCATCAATCCATGTACATCTTTCGTGTAACCACTTCTTGCAAATTATGCAGCAAATCCAATCTACGAAGCCCATTGCTATCGTAATAGTTTTCATTACACATTTTCATCATTGTGGGCCTTATTGTCGCATTATTACTATAAATCTAAATAAAATGAGTCTAAGTTACATACTTTACACTAATGTGCCGTCTTACCCCATTCTATGGGCGAAAATGTAAAACTCTCTAACTAAATCAAATTTGATGCGAATTTCTTTGCAAAAATTACAATAGACGTGAAAAGTGCCGTCTTTTCAGCTAACAGTTCGTTGATATCGATAACACAAAAAAAAACGCCTAATAAAATTTAAAAGCTGAGATGTAGCAAAAACTTCGTCAAAAATAAAAACCTAATTTTTTAGAAAACTTTTCCATGACTTGCGAAAACTCGTTTTCAACGATGTTTGCTAGTAGCTTATAATCACAAGCAACCTATACATAAAATTTTCCAGAGATAAGTTGGAGGAATTTTGAAAAATGCTGGGGTGGCATCTCGCCCCACAGTGGCGTCTTCCCCCGACTTACCTTACATATTATATTATTTAACGAGCATAAATCCATAATTATACAAGGATAAAATTTAAAACACGGGTGGTGGCAAGTGTTATAGTCATCTAGCGAAGAACGTACTATAGATGATATAGTACTATAGACGTCTTTTTGACGTCTAATTTAAGAGTACTAATTAATGGTAGTTTAGTGTATGTCGAGTGTATGTAGTAGATATATCGAGGTTACATTACCTATTTAGGATATTAAAAAACGTTATAAAGTTAACAAAATTGGCACTTTAGCATAACAAAAACAATTACAATTTAATATAAATATGGACATGTCACTGCAATTTACAAACTAAACTTTGAGGTATTTGAAATCGTTAACATGGACTGAACATCTATATTTAGTATAACTTGAGTTATAAGCCTATATGAAAATAATAAATTTGCTTTTCAATGGCTTCTTAACGTGTTAGAAAAGCAATGGAATTTATATATTTGTTAAATAAAGAGGAATTTATCTACCCTTAATGTAAGTTTAAAGTTCTTTGAATTGATACACCACGTTTTTAATAGCTAATAGGTATAGTATAAAGCATGAAGTAATTTCTACAGTCTACTAAAATAACCACATTTTCTGAAATATTTATACTACCCAGTACTCTTTTAATTGAAGAATTTAACAAATAGAATCAAAGACAAAAACAAACACTCGACATCTAGACGTCGTGAACTGTTCTTATACAACTTTGTATGTACAATGTACAGTCTCGTGCATATCTTTTCGCCACCCCGGCAATACGTTATAACAATTTGTCGGTTCAACCTTCAATAGCACCCCCCCTACTTAAACTGATGGGTAACTTTATTTTGCCAACAAGTGTTTAATCAACAAACTGTGTTGGTATTATGATGCTTGCACCCACAAATCGTGCAAACGTATTGCCGGGGTGGCCAAAAGCTATGAACGAGACTGTACATATAGTTATTTTGCGTATAAATAAAGAACACCTAAGTCGTTTTCTAGCGATGCACCGTTTTCAACTGTAACATGCAACGTATTTAAAACTAATGACGTCATTTTGAACCGTTTTGAATGATGACGTCAACAATATATCAAGTTTAAAAACGTCACCAATTTGTACGCGTGGCTTAATTTGAAATTTTAGCGCCGTAATAAAATTGTCAACACCAACGTCACCAACATAACCTATACAAATAAAAATTTACTTCAACTCAACGTAGACATAAAACAAAAATTGTACTAATGTTATACAGAGAGATATTGATATTAATATATTCCTTTGGAAGTTGCATTTCTTGCCTATATCGTCAAAGAAAAGAATCTCAGAATTTCTTTGATTAAACGAATTTTGGAAAAATTACCTTCAATTAGGTATCTACTATCGTAAAAAAACTAAAAAAAATACAAGAAGCTATGCCGACTCAGAATATGCCACACTAATCTACACAACTATAATGTACACCGTATCACGAGGAAACCTAAGCCAGTGGGTGGTAGGTGATATACACATAGGTGTAAACGGTGTGATACACCTATCACAGTGAAACATTTCCTAAGGGAATATAAAAAATATGATCAACAAAGAGTTCAACACAAAATCCCGCTGAACATTACCTACTTCCTGATATAGTAAAAAATTCAAAGAGCCTTTGTGTAACGATGCGTTTTTCTACACGTGTCAGAGTGTTACGAATCCTTAAGATTCTGCCTCTGATACGGGAAAAATTAACATATTTTTCATGTCCGACTTTTTTTATTAAAAATGGCTCGTACATAATCCACCAGCAACTACCAAATCCTTTTTTTTACCACATCGACCCCCCCCCCCGGCTCCGTTTTCGGTTAGAGTCAAGCCGACGTGGCGGAAAAGACACATTTTAGTGAGACTAACATTATTCTGTAGATAAAAGTTTAAAATAGGTTGAGAAGGATCGTCTGTTTTCTCATGGGGTAGCCAGCATGATTTTCGGGACCCCCCCCCCAGTTACGCGCGTTGTTTTCAACTAAAAAATAATCTCTAATTCAAAAATAAATAAATAATATATATAAAACGAGTTAACGACTTGACTTAGTCTTGATACTGTCGAAGATCTTTAAATTAATTTTAAAAAAAATATAAAGTTTAACATCTGCGATAAGTGACAATCGTGACAATCATACAAGCATTCAGTTTTGTACGCGTTGTCTTTTAAAAATTTACTAACACGGACTAATGACATAAACATAACCAACAAACGCCAACAAATTTGACGGATTATGCATTAAATGTGTTTTAATGGTTCAAATACATGGGACCCCTATAGTTTAAATACATTGCAAGTATTTGAACCGGTATCTTTAGTGACGTCACCGTTAGAACGCGAGAATTCGATATATTTGAACCGTTTTCAACCCCTTACACCGTTTTGATCGCCAGAAAACGGCTCTTAAGTCTGGAATAATTGAAGTATTTTCTTTCCTGATAGGAATATCAAAAAAACGGCTGGACACATCAAATTGATTTACTTTAAAACAAACATTTTCCGATAATTTTTCTACCTCTCTTATCTCCGTCGAAGGTTTTTTAAATTGCAACCCTAAATTTCTTTTTGCATATCCATAGATAATGAAATTATGATTTCAGCAATGTGCACATGTTTACCCTTCAGACAGACAGTTTCGAAGATATTAATTTTTGAATGTCTTGTCGATGTATTTTTAAATAAATAAAAGGAAAGATACCCTTGAAATTGGATAAGGAACAAGAAACGACACGGAAATGAAAAAGTTAGTCTTCGCCTAATGCGCATGTCCGCTGGATATGTCAGTATCACAACATAACCTTATTAATTAGATATAGATCATAGACATAACAAACAAAAATATATATTTTGTAGGCCACCAGCATATAAAAAAAATGTTGGTTTAATTGCATTTAATAAATACATAATAGACTCAATTTTGATAAAAACCTTTAACAAAGTGATGCTTGATCGAAAATATGCACAATTATGTCACACCGGTCACACTGATTCTAAAAAGACCGTACAAATATCGTACAATATTAATCTGACATAATGAGTAGTAAAGTTTTTTACGTTTGAAGAGAAACTACAATTTAGTTAAGATTGGTTTATGGGGTGTAGGGGGTGTCTCTGTAGAGGTAGTACCTTTTGCCAGTGACGGTCACGTCCAGAATGGATGGTTACTGACAACTGGCCTCACAGGGATACTCAACTCTCACTTATGGCTCCTAGCGCCACACCCTGGTAACTACTTTGACCGGTAGGCTAAACTAAGTGAGGGTAGCCAGATATGGCGAATCTGGTAGAGGGCAGCAGTAGTCACCAGTACCTAAATGGGGCGACACGTGATAACAAAATCGGCCCATTATTGGACTTTTGCAGGCAGGACTGAAACAGTTGTATGGTTGTAATACTGCGGTGCGGAAAGCAACGGAAAATTACCGCACTAATTTTTTCCCAAGACAATCATCATAATGGCTGAAAACACAATACAAATGGCCGTTAGTCCGGGGCACCCCTTAAGTGAGGAGACGGTGCAAAGAATCCCCCCGTCAGCTAATTATGAGAAAAAACTAAGAATATACATAAAGAACTATTAAAGGTAGCCACCTGGAATGTTAGAAGTTTGTTCCAAGCAGGAAAACTACAAAATGTTGTTACGGAAATGGAGAGAATAAAGATCGACATACTCGGAATAAGTGAAGTTCGATGGCCGCAAAGTGGAAAGTGTGTAACAGACAACGAAGTAATGTATTATTCAGGAAGCAACAACGATAAACAACATCGCAACGAAGTAGGAATTCTACTCAACAAAGAAACTAATAAATCGGTAACGCACGTTATACCCTTCTCAGAACGCGTAATAATGATCCAGCTCTCAACAATTAGAGGAAAAACGAACATAATACAAGCATACGCACCAACTGCTGATAAACCAGACGAGGAGATAGAAGATTTCTATGACCAACTGAATAATGTAAAAAAGAATCTAAAACCAAGAGATATAAACATCGTTTTAGGTGATTTCAATGCTAAAGTCGGAAAAGGAAAGTTAGGAGACAGCGTCGGTGCATTTGGATTGGGCAATAGAAACGAACGAGGCGATCGACTAAGAAGATCTTGTAATCACAAATATTAAATAAAGTAAAGATCGATTACCACGATATAAGAATTATATCTAACTTGTATTGGAATCAAAAAGCTAAGGTGAGGGTTGAAGGTGAACTATCCGAGGAAGGGGTAATACGTAAAGGGGTCAGACAGGGCTGTGTACTGTCTCCCTTATTATTCAACATATACTCATTGGCAGTGTTTCGAGAGGCTTTAGAGGAGGAAAATGCCGGGATAGTAGTCAACGGAATCCCAATAAACAACATAAGGTATGCCGTATGCAAGGAAAAATTGTGGACAAAAGAAGCATAGGACGCAGAAGAATATCCTGGCTCCGTAACCTTCGCGAATGGTTTGCGATGACTTCGTTGGAACTTTTTAGAGCGGTGGCATCAAAAGTGAAAATAGCCGTGATGATAAGCAACCTCATCGGAGAAGCTAATCGAAGAAGAAGGTTTATGAGCAATTAATGACATATCCAGCAAACATGCGCATTAAAAATCTATGCAAAAAAATTAAAATAGGATTTTGAGCTCGTGTCGTTTCTTATTCGTTAGGGTGGGTACCTTTTCTATGACGAAAGTTTTTAAAAATGTAACAAAAAAAGTATTGAAAAAACCGGAAAAAACTGTGCCGACTTGTTTTAAATCGATGCTAAATCCATCAGTAAAATAATTTTCGTTGGAAAAAGGATGAAATGCTTTTGGCGAGTTAACATCGATATTAAAGCAAGCCGCTATCCTTTTCCAATAAAAATTTATTTAATTTTCAAAAAGTTTATTTAACACTTAGAGTACGAGACGGGTCCATCGGAAACGAATCGCACCTTCAATTCAGTTTTTCTCATTCAAATTTGAAAATTATGAGTTATTATTTTGTGACTTTTTCTGACTTCCTATTTTGAATAACCATTTCTAATTTTCTTCATTTAATCAACTTCTTTCCCTATGTAATAAAAAAAGCAGCGCCGCGTACCAGCCGGGTCCGACGGACCCGTACATATAAATGCATTATATTTTATGGAATTGCCGTTATTTTTTTGAGTATTTTGGATGAATCCGTATATTTCGGGGCTGCGAAATCGATCTGTAACCATACTGAATCCGTTTGAGCATCCCTTAGGTGCAAAATCCTTATTTTCCTCCTAGGCGTTGTAAAAATTCTCTTCTAAAAGGGGTCCAGTAAAATGATACTGCCCCTTTAGTTAATGAAATTAAATTTGGTAGATAGTTTACTGGAACTATATTCTGTAAGATGAGACAAAAAAATATTGATAAACAATGCCCTCGACAATGCCTTACTGGCACGATTTCAAAATTTTTGAAAGATTATTTTTAACAGCACTATAGAGGCAAAAATGGCGATTTTAAGCCCATGGAGTTGCTCAGATGGATTCCAAATGGTCACAGATCGATTCGACACCCTTAAAATGTAGGGTAACATTACTTTGTACGACAAAATGCTGCCAATATCCGCCAATATCAGATCTTTTCATAAATTGTGTGGCATTATTTAGCATTGCGTGGCATGCATGGCATTGTTTGGCATTGCGTGGCATTGTTTGGCATTGCGTGGCATTGTTTGGCATTGTTTGGCATTGCGTGGCATTGTTTGGCATTGTTTGGCATTGCGTGGCATTGTTTGGTATTGCGGCATTGTCGCTTATAACGGACGAGTGTCAATTTTCAACCGCTGCAGAAGCTCAATCGCGGTAGCTGCGACTGCTAGTAAATTTATTTATTAAAGTGCAGCGCAGGTGTGTAGAGATATGAGGAAAAAGCTTTTACTACCAGAAGATGAACTTCTAATTGAAGAAGCCTGATAAAAACCCCGAATTTATGAATATGATAACAAGAACTTGCGTTAATTGAATCTAAAAAATTTTCGGAATCATTCTTTATCTTGAATTCAACGGGCGAATGGAGCAGCATTTTTTATCTCTGTCTTATTTTTTATTTTAGTATACGTGTTAAAATAAACAAAGATAGAGCCATTGGCAACTGTTCTGTCTGCTGAATTCGCCCATTGAATAATTTAAATAACCCTCTTAATACAGGCAATTATACCTTGATGTCAGAGATAACAGCTAGTTCACTGTTCCTCAATTATACGCAACATTGCTAACTCGTTGCTAGCAGTTTAGAATCGATTTTCATTTACCTCAACAATAAACTATAGTCGCTCTAAAACAGAAATAAACCAACTGTTGGCCGTTGCATTAGTGAAATCATACCCGTGCGTTACGTACTCGATACCAAAGTCGTAGCGAACACCATTTAGAACACTATCCTAGAATCCATCCTGGACCATCCACCAACAAAAAGTAAGAATATTTGCCGATGTATTAAAATAACCGCCATCTTGATGCCACAGAGAGAAACGGATACTACGAATCTATAATCGGTTATTTTATTTTATATCAACGGCAATTCGCCATTTCTTGTGCTCTCCAGTGTTTGCTGGAATTTCCCTGAACAGCGCATACATCCCTACGCAGAAGCGAATAATGCTCTTCTTCGCAGTTGATCTTTTGCGATCTTTTGTTTACAGTAAAAACTCTGGCCTAGCCAAATTAAATTAAATTTACTTGGTCAAAGTTATAACTTGTTTTGCATAACTGCTGATTTTACTATGAACCGTGGTTAAAAGGTAAAAAAGAGAGAAGTAAACGTTGGTTACCAGCACATGTATAAAAACAGTCATATACAGTGCTGGAAGTGCGAGAGAGTTAACAGTAGAAGCCTATCAAATATTTAGAAATTTTTGCAGTGCGGTTAATATTTGCTGCAACTGGTAAATTGATAACCACCATCCACACTAAATAAACATTTTCTCTAATCTATTGCTAAGCGTCCGATCTTTCTTGAATACGCAGCGAACGGAATATTTGGTCAGAGTTTGGTCGCTTGCTATGGTCCTTCCCTCTAGCACTTATGTCGTTCGTATGATAAATACCTGATACTCCTGATACATGCGAATGAAAAGGGAAAAGGGACACCCCCTAAAAAACTATGATTTTAAGAAGATCTGTAACGCTTTGTTTGACTCCACATTTTTCAGCTGATTGCAAGATGAAAGCACATAATGATTAAGTAAAACAATTGTTAATTAATTGAGGTTTTTTTCCAAAATCATTAGGTATAATGCATACAAATTGCATCATATACTTCATTTAAATATACAGTGTGTCCCCGGATTGAGTTCACTATAGGTGTAATTGACAAAAAATTTCGGAATTTCATTTTGATGTTTTGGAATTCAACCCTGCTTGGTCTGAAATGAATTTTAAGCATATTTTCAATTTTTAAAAATTAAGGCCCTCGTGACAATTGAGAGAAATCTATTTTCTGTTTAGGTAAAGTGTCTTTTTTGGCAACAATATAGCAAAATGTCATTAACAAAAGTTGTTCAGAATACGAAATTATGGCTCTATGCAAAATTTAAAAATGATCGGCACACTTTGATTAACACGTTGTTCTACAGTCAACATTCTAGGAAATAATTTTTGAAACATACAAAAATGCCATGCAGTTACTTATTTCTTATTTATTTTCACTCCAAATATCAATATCGCTCAAAATAATAAGAGCAAACCACGCCTGATCTATCAATTCATTATTAATTTTATTTAAATATTTTGAATAAAATTTTATCTCAATTTACAATGCAATTATGATTCATTTCTTGTTTGGTGACACCCCAATAAAATAATATTACCACCAGTTTTCTGTTATGGGCCCGTAGTCTATACGTACGATGCGATTTTTCGTTGATACATACAATCAAAACCGATTTAATCAAAGTGTGCCGATCATTTTGAAATTTTGTATAGAGCCATAATTTCATATTCTGAACAACTTTTGTTAATGACATTTTGCTATATTGTTGACCAAAACGACACTTTACCTGAACAGAAAATAGATTTCTCTTAATTGTCACGGGGGCTTTCATTTTTTAAAACTAAAAATATGGTTAAAATTCATTTCAGACCAAGCAGGGCTGAATTCCAGAACATCAAAATGAAATTCCGAAATTTTTTGTCAATTACACCTATAGTGAACTCAATCTGGGGACACACTGTATACAATGTACATACATACTTTTATTTGTTATTTAGTAAAAAATTTTAATGGTAAGGATTTGACGGAATCTGAGATTCGAACGAATCTTGGTTGCGATACGAATACAATGAAATTGATCTGGCCTGAACTTCGAATTCAAGGAGCAATGTTATTTGATTTAATCATATTTAATCAAAATTTTATTTAAGATTATGATAACGTCAACTACTTTATATTATTCAATTTTATCACCTTGGATTACATTAGTAATACAAACCTTTGCACTGATGAATAGAAAACCGATAATGACAAGCGTATTTTCGTGAAATAATATAATATTATATTAAATACCGTTGAAAATAATACAACAGACTTGATTTTAAACCTTTATCTAATCCAGAATCTTGTCTCCCGAATCCAAAGAATATTCGGTTTTTATATCAGAGAAACGATGTGGTGGGATCTTATACAAACGGATAATAGAAGAAGAGTCGTTGAAATAGTAGGGGACTTAAAACTAAATTTGATTTACCGGTTTACTAGGGTGGTAATTGAAGAAGAAATAATAAAACCCATTTTGATTTAATACATCAGGGAAGTTTGATCAACATGAGGAACATTGGCTATAATGAACGTTGGAATTCATAAGACATTGGTGTATTATTCTCTTTTTTTATTTTCTTCAATAAGTAGGTATAAAGTATGAACCATCAACAGGGATAAATTATAGAGAATACGGAAAAAATACTATACCAGTCAAAATAAGAAGAGACGAAGGGAGAGCCGACGAGTTGGCTAAATAGGGCTCGGCTAATACGTTAATTCCTTCAATACTTCACTGAAAAAACCGTACTAATAATAGCCCACAACAATCTCTGGGCTAACTGCACGACCTCTAAATTTTTCACAATTACCTACAGCTGTCTCCTGATACGTCTATGCACCACATCTGATGATACTCTCACTGGATATTGTCGATTAAACAAACATCTAAACAAAATGAGTGTTGCTGACCAACACTCACGTCTTCGTCTTGCGCGCTGGGTTTCTAGCATGTTTCTGGTGAAAACTCCCACATCCCACTTTTAAGCGACTTGTACTTCAACCCGGTTTCAAGCCAGGAGCTAACTGGCTAATTATATGACCAAGATCGGTTAGATCTTTTATTTTGATAACAGGAGCAGGACTCGGTGGTGAAGCGTTGTCTGCGCATTTCAGAGACATGTGTAACGAATAACGTCTTGGAGTTTCTCAAAACAGAGTTCTCTGGTACTAAGAAGATTACTAAGAAAAAAATGTATCTACATAAATCGCTAACTTTGAATTACAAAATTCATACTAAACGAGTTTTATAGTGACCGATGTCGCTCGCTATCGAATTTAGTTAGTGAATCGTGCGCGGTACAGCTCTTAATTAAATTTCGAAAGGTACAATAAACAAAATTCTCTTCTCTCTTCTTCCCTTTTTAAAAACTAAAAATGTTCTGAAAATAATAATTACACTTACCTATAGGTACAGTCACGTGCATATCTTTTGGCCACCTATACGCCTAGCACGAATTGTGAGTTCAACCATCAACACCCCCCTACTTAAACTGAGAGGTAACTTTATTTTGCCAACAAGTAGTAAAACAACAAAAACTGTGTTGGTGCTATGATGGTTGCACCCACAATTTGTGCTAACGTATTGCGTGGTGGCCAAAAGATATGCACGTGACTGTAAATATTTTATAATTCGTCGATACGAAATTTACTTTTTTACATGGTACCTATATAAATGCAGTGTTTTCTAATGAATTTTTAATATATCGGTATTTCAAAATGCCACTTACAATAGGTGTGATGTAAGGTAAGAATTATCTACGGATTAAAAGCGATAGATAAAACGACAAGGCTGTATTTGAATTTAAAGAAAGTGATCTGCTTCTAAAATATACTCTGAATGACGTTAAACTGATGAGATTGACAGTATTACGTAGAAACTTACTACATCCTCTCACATTTCATCCCAGGAAAAAACTACGTTTTTCTTAAAAAACGAAACATAAATAATTTAAAACAATTCTTATTGGGTTTTAACATTTTTCAGCTTTTTAATATTTAAATGAGATATTTAATAATGTATTTGGATTTTGTAAACACATTACGTCAGTAAAAGTGTTCCGAATGACTTCAATAACTGATGAGAATTTTGGAAGAAAATTCGCGACTGTGACTAATGATTTTCCGTAAACAGAAGGTTACGGACACAAGAAAAACATGACGCCAATGGGAAGCTCTTCCATTATGATTTCTCAAAGAAAATTAATTACCTGCTGTGATAATTTCGTTCAGTTTCCGTGACTGCTTCTGTACTATTCGTATAGGTACGTACATTTACACGTGACATGACATGAATGAGAACGAGTAGTCCAAGAGTTTACTCAAAAGAGCTAAAATTAATTTAGTTTACTCTTGTGGACGTTAAACTTCTCGAAGAATAATTTGACATTCTTTCGTCGTGTTTTCAATTTTAGACTTTTTTGGAATCGGTTCGCAAGATAAGTTAGCGATTAAAAGTAAAAAAATAAGTCTGTCCCAAAATCGGAGAGTAGTTGGTTGGAGCAATCGATGCGTCACTTATTTGGACCAAAATATCCTTTTCCTAAGAAATAAAGCAATTTTTGTAGTAAACGAACCTTAACTATTTGCCATAGTTCAAACATTTTGGCAACAAACAAGCGAATAGTTCAGAGTTAAAAATATCCGATTTGTACGACGACGCTACCGTGTAGTATAAAGAAGACAGGAGCCAACACTGAACTTACGCATTCTTACGTCCGTTGTTATTTTGCGCCGTTCATTACTTACACAAACTCAAAATAATGTTCATAAATCTCGGATCAATAGGTAAACAAAAAAAAGAACGGGTAAACAAAAGAGAATCGAATTTACCGAGTCGGTTACAATTTTAACTTTAAAATTTTACAAATTTATTTTTGTCAACATCAGTTTGCGCTAGAAACAAAAGATGCCAAGAGAACATTATATTTAACTCGCAATTTAAAAGAAAAGAACCCGCGCGTGTACATTGTGAGGTTATGAACGGTACGAACTTCTGTTAGGTAAATCAAGGACAAATTTACAATTTACCGCAACTACCAACTACAGGTAAATTTAAAAATATCGCAACTCACTTTAATTTGCATATTCCGTTTGTGTTCAGTTTTAGTTAACAAACCAATTGAAAAGGCACAACTATACACACACATAACACTCACATAGTTCACGACATATTAAGCACACACGTTTGTTTCACGATGAAAATACAGTGTCCGTAGAAAATAGCAAGCGGCCAAAACGAGCCCAGCCAAATATTCAAATACAGATCACACTATTCTTCTCCGATTTTCAAATTTTCCCTTTTGATATTTCACTTAAACAAAACCTATTCGGCACTTTCCTTTTTATAAAAAAACCGAAGCCGAATCACAATTAATATCTGCTCTAAGCGATAATTCACTAGACCGCATTAGACGATGCAAAGTTATATGCAAGGTCTTTTTAATACAGTACAGGTTAACGGAGTTCAACATTATACTCTACAGATATGTCGTTACGTACTGAAATTGTTGGCTCCGCGAACGGTGTTTGCCAGGTCTGGCCAGACAGAAAGCCGAACCCCCTTCGATCTGTCTCGTTATTTACGAATACGTACAGGCTAGGCAACCACTGATTATGTAATATTCCCTACAGCATTAAATACATACCAAAAAAATTGTCAACAACTTCACAAAATATTCTATTACTTTCTTTATATCTCTACAATTTACATATTATCTTATATTAATTATTTATTATCTTTACTCTATTTCTTAACATTTTAACCGTCTCTCTTTCCACAGTTAAACATAAAGCACAATTCCACAATTCTTATAAAAAACATACAATAGTGATAATAGATTAAACATGTATTTACTATTATTAATTTAATTATTTACAAATTCCTACGTTTTAGTATTTTTAATAAATTATGTCTCTATTAATGGATTTTCTAATTTTCTAATGTTTAATTTTTAATAAAATAAAATCCTAACTTTTTATACAAACATTTTAAATATAACTCGATGAGTAAAGATCTAACCTGTTGAAATAATGAGATGCTATAATAATAATAATATAGACTAATTTGTAATTTAAAAAAAATACGGAGATATTACAAAGTTAATAAAATAAATATTTTTAAAATAAATTGTAACGAGCATTTGATAAGATAATATAAAAGAAAATAAAAAAATTTTTCTTTGTATTCAGACTGTAGTGATATTCTGAAGGTTGGTAATGTAACTTCCACGTGTTTGGAGGAAATCGATGATAGCCAGACTCTCTCTATACGGGGAGCGGTAGTAAAGGCTATCCATCAGTGTTACGTCTAGACGACGTCTGACTGTATGATAGTTCTTGCTTCTTACGACACATTGATAAAATATTTTAGAAAATAAATAACTAGAAGAAATGTAAATAATTCAAATATTGTTTTAATAACGTAATTTCATTTCAAAGTATAAAAAAATACATTAATTTTAATTCTTTCTCTATACTTTGTAAATTACTTCCAAATTTTGAAATTTTACAAAACAAAATTAGCTAGCGAAATATTTTCATGATGGTTGGTAAGATTGATGGTTTAAGATTCTTGAAATGCTTTTGTATATAGTTTATCCATTTTTGGAACGAGAAATTGCCTTCTTAATCCTTATTATCTCATTAGCACCCTACTGTGTTGGGTACCAATAAAAGATGCGTAAAATCTTCAAGAAAAAGGTAAAAATGAATTTCTATGCCAAAAGCAGGCATATAAACCCTTCTAAGGCTTCATGTAAAAGAAATTTAAAAAGATTTAATTTAAATATTATGTGATATTTTGCACATTTTTTGTAAAGTGAAAAGCATTAAAAGGGTTTATATACCTGCTTTTGGCATAGAAGTTCATTTTTACCTTTTTCTCGAAGATTTTACTCATCTTTTATTGGTACCCAACAAAGTAAGGTGCTAATGAGATAATAAGGATTAAGAAGGCAATTTCTCGTTCCAAAAATGGATAAACTATACGCTAGTTGTTTACGTACGATTTGAAAATACATAAGAGTAACTCGAAATGAGCTCAAATGGGAAATTAAAAACTCTGTATTCCGTTAACTTTCAGTAGCAAATTTTGTTGAAATCTCAAACACATAGGTAGTTGTTGGTAAGTAGGTAGGTATTGTAAGGGCCGTTTTAGATAGACTAAGTATCGCACTAGGTACTAATAACTTGTTAGCACTGAATCAACTCAAGGAGCAAAAGCAAGGGAATCTAAGCTTTAACGTCGTCCACGATCGTGCGTCAAAATTTCTACTGACGACGTTAAAGCATAGATTCCCGTGCTTTTGCTTCTTGAGTTGATTCAGTTACTAACAGTTAGTACGATATTTAGTCCATCTAGAACGGCCCTAAGAACGTTTTTACCAGAGTCCTAGCTAGGGGTCCGCCAGAGCACGCTGAGCCTACCCTGAAAAATTTTATTTCCTGCTGCCTGTTCTTACCAGAGCTTGCTAAGGATTTCGCAGTAATACCAAAACGATAAGTTAAGAAAACGTTGATTTAGAGAAAGTCAAATTTTTGCAAACTTTGGGCAAAAAAACTCAGAAGAGATTGCAGTGGTCAACAGTTTTATAAAAACCCTAATTTTAGCTTTCAGCCTTCCTTGAAAATTTCTGAGCCTGCCTTGATAACACAGTCTGGCTACGGCCCTGGTTTTCACACTAATATTTTATTAAGTATTCCATACTTTTGGGATAAAAATGCTTCAGTTAAGTTCTATTGTATATGTTGAATCATTTTTACCTATTTAAAAAAACTAAACAGTTCAAACTAAGTTCAATAATTTTAAAACGTATACAAATGAATACATAATGAAATAATATGGAGCTATATTTAATTTAAGTCGAAAAAGAATGTTTGGATTCGATAAAAATTTTATTTTTACAACAATCTAGGGTACTAGATGGCAGGAGAAAACTGTCTACTATACAAAAATATTAAAACCTGAGAAAGTCAAGTAAAACGTAGTATACATACAAAAAATTTGAGGGAGGCAGTCGCCTCCCTCAAATTTAAATTTAAAATTAGTCAACTTCACTGTCCTGTGGTCTGGAGTTCATGCAAACGTTGGGATAGATTAAAAACAGAATAGATTGAACAGACAGAATGAGTTGCTATAAGGATGTAGCACAATGAGCCCCACTAACTGCATTGTAAACTTCAGAACACTCAGTTTATCCAATCCTGCCAATCCTAATCCTATGTACTGGAATACTGAAACTGTCGACTGTACTCTTCAAATAAAGGTACGTTATGTCCCCTTTTCCAATTTAAAAATGTTGAGCTGTAGGGTTTTTCTTTATCGTAATTTTTGACCTTTATACAGGGTATTTCAAATTCGAGTATTTGTATGGATATCTCGAAAATCTTAACAGATAGCAAGGTGGTTAAATGGAGGCAAAACTGCGCGATCACGAGCCCAATATTATAACATTAAGAAATCCCAAGTTTTCACTTTTCATTCTCTATTCAATGATATTCACACTTCAACTTTTCAGTTGATTGGTATTGGTATTCCACTCTTACTGTCTTATTTAATATTTGAATGCATTTTAAATCAAGTAGGCTAGAAAAACAAAACAAATCCCTAACGGAGAATATTTTTTTAACAGGCATTTTAAAAACCCAAATGAAATCTTAATTTTTTACTTCATCAATTGCGACGTTTGTAACCGAAATAATGAACTTATTTTTGAACTTGAAGTTTACTGATGTCATTGAATAGAACAAGGAGTCCTAAACTTTTTTTTTCGCAGAGCACTTGCTACTCTTGCTAAAGTCCATTTCAAATAACTTGACATGTGTATGCTTCAATCTACGCATTACGTTTTAGTTGTTTGTACTCACATGCCAACAGAATAAACACTGGACGTATGTTGATGCAATTTACGACTTAAGCTTAATTCTCAGCTATCCGAAACCGTCGTATACGACGATACGAAAGTTTTCCTATTGGTGGATATTCGAAAAATTTCGAAATTCCACCATATATTCCATAACATATATTTTGGAACTTGACAAGCTAACCTATAAAATAATCATGAATGACGTGGGTACCTAACTATTGAGAACTACTCTGTATGTTGCGCATTACTTGAATCTAGCGATATGATGACGTACATGTCAAGATATCTGAAAAATACTATACTACAATTACTGGATAAATGGTAGCTGACTCAAAGCCATTTTGAAGCTCCTGTCAAGTGATATTTGCGTAAGGCCGATAAAACAGTTCACTGTTCGATTACTAAGTTTGTATGTTTATTACATTAAACGTCACTTTGATAGGAGCCTCAAGATGGCTATAATACTTAGTAGCTATGCCACTGAAAAAAAAAAGGTACGCTATTTCAATAAAAAAACATCTAGTCAGTGTAAAAATACATTATTTTTCGTCCGATGAAAAAGTACGTTAAACCAAAGAACTTACTTACATTAAAATGATGTACAAAAACATCAACGTTGAGAAAATTATATTGATGTAAACGTTCATTGAAATAATGTACAGTTTTATTAATGGAATGTTTGTAGTACATTGGCTTAATGTATACAGTGTGTTCATGAAAACAGTCTACAATAGCTAACTTTTTTATTAACGAAGATACGAATACGGTTAAATTAGTAAAGTTGTACTACTTGTTTTTCCGGTTTTAGTGATGTAGTTAAAAAAACAACGGATGTGGCCATACGAGGAACTTTTTCCTGTTGTATTTTTTTGTGTACTTCTTTAAAAGTTTATATAGTTTAAAACTTTCATTTAGAAGATATCAAATTAAATTTTAATAAAAAAAAATATAAAATTATAATATTTTACGGACAGGAAAAAGTACTTTGTATGGCCACATCCTTTGTTTTTATTATTAAATTTATTTTTATGTTAATATAAATTACATGATATTAAAAAAAAAAATTTTTTTAAATTAAAAAAAAAGTTTTTTTTAAACTGTTTCAGTCCGGAATTGAACCTGGGACTTGTATGTGATCAAAATTTTTAGGTATAAACTACTCCACTCCACTTTTTTGTAAAATTTGGCATAAATTGAAGTTCAAAATATATATTATTTTATATCATAAGAAAGCTAATTTTACAAGCTTTCAAAATATTGAAAAATATACAAGGCGTTCTATTTAAATTAAGAATTTTGATTCCATTTCCGGTTAAACCGGAAGTCAAAATATAAAGTGTTTAGTATCGTGTAACAGCTAATTTTACGAGCTTTCAAAATATTTAAAAATATACAGTGTGTTCCTAAAAATTTTAATATTTTTGTAATTTCCTGTTTAACCGGAAGCGTTTTGTTAAACGCAAATAGTGTCAAAAAATAGACTTACTCCAAAACGGCTCGAGCGATTTTGATAAAATTTTATATTTCGATAGAGAATTACGTTGTCTGTAACATATCCAAAAAAGAAAAAATATGGCAGAGGGAATTTTGAGAAAATCCATTTCAAAATTTTGACCTACTTTGACCCCTTAAAGGTAGGCAATTTTAAAATAATTTTGAAAATCGACTAGATTAGGACGAAAGCCGTATATTTTGGCTGTACAATGCCATTTTGAAATTTTTATGATAATAATTAATGGCGAAGTTATAAAGGAAAAACCACAAAATGGGACAATCGTTCTCTGGGTCGCCATTTTGAATAATAAAATTAAAATTTTTTTTTTTCAATTAGGGTTCACATGTACTATCTTATAGCCAAGTAAAATTAAATTTGGCCCAAATTTGCAAATATGCGCCCAAAATAACCACCTTATTTTGGACACCCTGTATAGATTTCTTATAAAAGCTTAGTTTGCCGATGAAATAATTTTAAAGTGACTAAAATCAAATTTCATCAAAATCGGTTCAGTAGTTTTTGCTCTACAAAGTTACAGACATACATACATACACACGGACATTTTGGTTCAAAAAATTGAAAAATTTTTTTTCGATTTTTGGAATCAGGGTGACTCAAAACGTCGAGAACTTCAATAAAAAAACATTTTATTATTATTATTATTTTTCTCTCGATTACAACAACTTTTTCTTGGATTGGAAAAAGTTATAACGGAAAATTATCTACTAGTTACCGACTACCGAGATACAGAAATATTATGTCACTTTTTTTACATGGAACACCCCATATATTTTTAGATATTTGGATTCCTCACACATTTCGCTCTATAAAAGTATTAAGGCATTTTATCAAAATATTTAGAAATAACCGAGTTACAGCTCATTTTGTGATATCAGGTATGCTGTGAGTTACACGACCGTTCACGAAACGGTTTACAATAGCTAACTTTTTTATTTATGAAGTTAAAAATTCGGTTAAATTAGCGAAGTTGTAGTATTTTGTCGTCTTCATTTAGCTGGGTAGTTGGAAAATCGGAAAATGGCCTAGTTGCCGAGATATGCCAATATGTAACTTTTTTTTTAAATTGAACACCCTGTATATTTTTGGATATTTGGATTCCCCAAACTTTTCTCTGTATAAAAGTATAAAAGCACTTTATCAAAATATTTAGAAATAATGGAGGTATGGCGAATTCCGTTATTTTGTATTGTAGAGACAAAATTGTCGAGTGCCATAGAAAACAAGAGACTTTATAAGACTTACAATCTCTTGTTTTCCATGGCAATCTACAATTTACAATCAATCAATCTACAATAGAATGCGCTATAGCTTAATTCTCAGCTATCCGAAACTGTCGTATACGACGATACGAAAGTTTTCCTATTGGTGGAATTTCGAAATTCGAAAGCTGAGAATTAAGCTTTAAACTCTGTTATTTCCAAATAGACTTTATAAGACTTGAAGTCTCTTGCTTTCCATGGCACTGTACAATTTTGTATTCTTTTATAAGAATACAAAATAACAGAATGCGCTATAACGCGGTTATTTCTAAATATTTTGATAAAGTGCTTTTATACTTTTATACAGAGAAAAGTTTGGGGAATCCAAATATCCAAAAATATACAGGGTGTTCAATTTTAAAAAAAAGTTACATATTGGCATATCTCGGCAAATAGGCCGTTTTCCGATTTTCCCACTACCCAGCTAAATGAAGACGGCAAAATACTACAACTTCGCTAATTTAACCGAATTTTTAACTTCATAAATAAAAAAGTTAGCTATTGTAAACTGTTTCGTGAACGATCGTGTAACTCACAGCATATATCTGACAGCAAAATGAGCTGTAACTCGGTTATTTCTAAATATTTTGATAAAGTGCCTTAATACTTTTATACAGAGAAATGTTTGAGAAATCCAAATATCTAAAAATATATAGGGTATTCCATTTAAAAAATAGTGACATATTCATGTATCTCGGTAACTAGATCCTTTACCGTTTTTTTAACTGCATCACTAAAACCGGAAAAACGAGTACTACAACTTTACTAATTTAACCGTATTCGTATCTTCGTTAATAAAAAAGTTAGCTATTGTAAACTGTTTTCATGAATACACTGTATAGAGCGGGTGCCCAAGGTATTTGAGTTTGCAAAATATGAGGACCGCATTCTGTCAACGGATTTGAGTCTTGGCGGTATCAATCTTCAATATTCTTGATGTTGCCAGATAGTCTTATGGGGCAGTCATTAATGGTTGTCGCTCAAAGTCTTAAGTCATTTTTAATAATCACATTTTAATTTTTTTCTGTTTAACGGTTAGGTTGACGAAATTTTGCAAGAGAGATAAGTTATGCAGAATTAAAATACGAACGAAATGATGTATTTAAATTTTTAAATAGTAAAAGTGGTGACAAAGAAGAATAATTTTTCATGATTTTGGGAAGAGGTTGGTAACAGCAATTTTTTTTCTTAAACGGTCGATAACATCACTATGCATGTGCTGACAAAATATTCGAACCCAATTTTGACCAGAAGGCACTTTTAATGGAGTTATTTTAGACCAAAAAGAGCATCAACTGAGAGAAACCCTCTCCTTCAATGAATTTTGATGAAATTTTTTTATTGAGTTCTCAATACCCTAAAGATCAAAGTTATACTGTAAAAAAGTGTGCATTTGCCTCATCATTTTTTAGTCCACTTCTTCTTATGAATCAAATTTTAAAAACCTTAAAAATTAGCTGAATAAAAGATTTTCTTCAAAAATTTCGGTGCAAATGCTTAAACTTTTGATAATTAGTAACTAAAAACAACTTTAGCGAAAAAGTTTCCTAAAAAGGAATGATGAAATTCTTTTTAACACTTATGTAGGGATCAATAATTAATTAAGCACTTCTAGGCATCCCAGAAACTTCAAATTTGGTAAAGTGTATTATCATTCCTTAAAGATATATAACAAAATCTTCAAGTCTCTAAAACCCCCGGGGGGGGGGGCGTTTGAAGAGGAGGGGGCACCCCCTTTTTTTAATTAAAAATTTTAATCTTTCTAGGGATCTCTAGAGTATGTTGTACAATGACACCACATTTCAAGTTCTTAGGATGCTTAAAAGTGCTTTTGACTCAAAGTAATAAAATCACAAGAAGTGATCTAAAAAAATGAAGTGGCAAATGCAAACTTTTTTACAGTATAAACTTTGATCTTTAGGGTATTGAGAACTCAAGAAAAATTTTTTTTATCAAAATTAATTGAAGGAGAGGGTTTCTCTCAGTTGATGCTCTTTTTGGTCTAAAATAACTCCATTAAAAGTGCCTTCTGGTCAAAATTATGAGTCAATGAACACTATACATTGATTTTCTGTACAATTTTTTTTTCAGTGTACTTGCTACCTTCAAGCGGAGCACTAGTGCTCCGCGGAGCATAGTTTGGGAAACCCTAAAATAGAGAATTAAAAATACTATTTAAAAATGCCAATAGTTAATTTTTGCCATATTTAAAAAAACGAAGTTGATGATGGTTACACAGGGATGAAACGATGTACGCAAAGTTTGATAGTAGATCGTGATAGAGAATACAAAGTGGCTATGAAGAAGTGTTGTTTAGGTGTTTTTAAATATTCCTTCTAATATAAGAAAAAATAAAATTGAAATTTCTACATTTTAGTTTTTTGTGAATATCTTTTGACTAGTTTAAATACTTGCAATTTCTTAACGTCATTATATTGGGCTCCTGATCCCGCAATTTTGCTCCCATTTAATTAACCCCCTGGGGGGTTACCCCAGGAGGAGAGCACAGGGGAGACCCCCTTCAGGATTGGACTGGCCGGCGGGATACCTAAATTTTTTTGGGTGTCCCGTGAGTGAATAAAAAAATATTACAAAAATTTCAATTAAAAAAATCAAAAGAGAATGAAATGAAAAGGTGAACCTGAAAATACAGTAATTATCTAAAAAAAAGTGGGTTTCTCTCAGTTTATGCTCTTTTCAGCCTAAATGACTTCATTATTTTACGTTTATCCTTTTACCGTTAAATGATAATGTGATGTGGGTGCCAATATACGAGAAATTTTGGTTTTACGTCTTATTTCCCTAGGGAAAAAAAGTCATTCTATACCAGATATGTAGAATATGTTGATGAAAAAATTAAAAAGGAAAGATAAAATCGTATTTCAGTTTTTGTTACTATAGGTACTTAATTTTTTTGTTATAATTTCTACATTGTTGATATTACATGAATATTACATTGATATTACAAACAACCCCAGATTTAATGAAATTAATTTATTGAAAAATAAGAGAAAAAACAAGAGAGGCATATTATTCATCTTCAAGTTTCCAATGTGCGAATAAATAGTATGTTAGAGGCAGTTTCTGCCACTGCCTCTAACATCCCTCCTGCAAAGTTCAAATATTTCTCCCCCTTTTGTTATTATCAATTTTGTAAAATATTTTTAATGAGACTATTCCCGCGTAGCCCTTAACATAATGCGAACCCTATGCGACTCTTACCTTGCTTACCGCCTAAGCGCCGCCTCTGGTTAGAGGTCTAATGATGGCCCCCGGTTTAGGTTTGTTCTTTTTAATCTTTATACATAAACAGCTCTTTACTGCTAGTTTATCTAATTGCTTCTTTGCAATGTGCAATGTGCAATTGAATACTGTAAAAATTTGGTTCATAAGAAAAAATAAAAATGACCACTGAAATGGAAAGAAACTATAAAATAAAAATAAGTCAATGTATTAGAAGAGATTGCTGAATACTCTCAAAAAGTTGTTCAGAACTGTTTCTACAAATTTACAGAATTTTCTAAAATACGAATGTAGAGTAGTCTCTAGTCCCATTTTCTTAGTGACTCTAGCACAGTAGGTACAGCCAGCCTCACAATTAATGGCCATACTGGCTATACTTCTAGCAGCAATTGTGGATAAAATCATCATAGCACCCCTATTTAAACTGAGGGGTAACTTTATTTTGCCAACAAGTAGTAAATTAACAACCTTCCCTTCTCCCCTTTTGTCGTTGTTGGCTAATAAACGCCCTGGCGTACAGTCAGGGTGACCAATAATTATGAGACTGACTGTACCTACTTCAAGAAATTCTTTAACCTCATTCTACGTCCATCTCAGACAAAATATCGTATTAAAAATGATACTTTGAAGTCAATCTAATGTTTACAGCTCAATCATTTGTTCGAGGCAGATGTAAAGGCAGAGACACACACACATACGCGCGCACAGACTTTTAAGTCCGGCTTGGCCTGTATAAGCAGCCCTGCACAGGCTAAACCGGAGCTTGTACGTTGTAGTAATTTTAACGAATTTCCAAAAAAAAAAATTTGTAATCTAAAGTGCAAGGTGTATTAATTCTAGTGCGGTACAAGTTATTTTTTAAAAATTATTAATACTTGGCGTTTCAAATATAAATAGAAAATTGATGAAAATTGCTTAAAAGTGTCATGCTTGTGAAGCGCATCTTCAAATAAAAGAATGAAAATACGTTTGTCGCGCATTACATCCATCTTTATATTTTACATTTTTGTAAAAAAAATCGCTTAAAAGTTTTCATACTTTCTTAGAATTTCAGTAGCTAGCCCCGTATTTAGGAATATTTCGGTATACAATTGCCTACCATTCAAGGGCAGCTTATTTTTTTGCTAGAAAGGCAGTCACAGGGACATCTACACTGTAAAGACGTTTCAAATTTTTTGTTTTCGTATGCTTCGTTCGACATTGAAGAATTATCTACTAAAGCGGGACTTTCCACCTTAAAACGTTGATAAAATGTTTGCTTGAGGCCTGTGTCAGAGTCGCTACGAAAACGTGAGTACTTCTAGGTAATGGTATAACCGAGAACGAATTTTCATAATTTTTCAACTTTTGGATTTGGGTTCGCCTACTAATGCATATAAGATTATGCACTCCACCGAATTTAAACCTTTGGTCTAACTGTTATAATTACCGAAAACCGAGATGTCCACATTAGAACACGAATTTCAGCCACCCTGTAATACACCAAGAAAAATTAAACCGCGATAATAGCGCTTCAAATAAGTTTTAGCATGCAGTCAGAGAGGGTTTGAGAATTTTTTTAACTTGTTGTATACCGTCTTATTGGTATAATGACTGGTAGAGTGTAGACCTATTAGTCAAGAAAATTTGAACTTGTTACTCTCTCCAATATTTTGTACATACGGAAAGCATGGATGCAACTTGGCGGTGGTTTTTGTTTTATATGATTACGTGTCAAAATGCAATGAGGCATAATTCTAACCTTGCTATTAAAAGTAGAGTGTTAACGTCATTGTGAGCGTCAGGACGTCTAGACGGTTACGCCACAGGCGTATTTACTCTCCTTTGAAATAACAGTTCACCTTTAATGGCTTAAGCAAACTTTGTATAGTTTATATTCAATTAATTAATGTGCTATAAAATGCTTAACCAAACAAAAATGTCTGAATTGATTTTGTTACAGTTGTTCAGGCGCGGACTGGCTATATTTTTTCAGGGGCGCAGATATTTCTAAGGGCCCGCAAAAAAAAGGAAAAAAGGTTTTTCCTATCTTGTTTTCCCCAAAATTTCTTTAAATTACTTCGTACCCTCTACAAGAATATTAATAGATCCTAAAAGTGTGTTTAGACTACATGATTTCTCATAGAATGCATGAGAAGCAATAAGTAAAATAATTTTCAGAATAAAACTGTTGGTTATTTGCCATATTTGGTTATTTACCCCAAATATTGTGAACAAAACAGTTTTATTCTGAAAATTCACTATTATTTTGCTGTGACTGAGCTTATTATTTTGCTATGATTTCTTCTATGAGAAATCATGTAGTCTGAACACACTTTAACCCTTTAAAATAGCGCTCGTTTTGTAAAAATGGTGTCTTTGAATAAAGCGAGTTTTGTAAGAACTTGAAGACTTATTCGTTTTCCAATGAAATATAGCAAGTTTTGCAAAATATTATTGCAAATTCTAAAAGCCCGCTACCGAATTATATAGATAAAATTCGACAAAGCGAGTTTTGAAAAAACGATTCTAAATTAAAACACAGAACAATGTCACATAGATACACTCACTAATAGCAGTTATTCTTAACCCTGCAGAGCATATGTTAGGCTTTTAAAGCCTATGCCGTTTTATTTTTGTTGTACCATGTATATTTTTTAAACTAGATTTATGAAACTTAATATACCTTTCGACATTGATTGTAAGTGTAAGATTATATAATAAAAACAATTAAATAATTATTGCAAGTATATTAAATTTCGCATAGAACAGCAAATGGGCTTTTCAACTCCCGGGATTTATTTTAGCTGACTGTCTGTTAGTTTATTATGAATTTAAGTGTTTATTTTATTCAAATTTATTTTTTTTGTCACGTTTTAGATTTAAACAGAGTGCATGATTAGTTTATGAGTATTAATTACCGATTAATTCAAACCATAAAATTTTTTATTTTAGTTACTTATTGGAAATAAGATAGGAAATAAGGGAAAATATTGCTCTTTTTGGAATAGGCACAAAAGTCCTAATTACAATAAAATGTTTATAACTTGAATTTCTATGGAACATTCTACCTTTGTTTGTGCTGATTGTGCGAAAAAAATTTTAGTTTTGAAAATTCAAAGTGGCTTTTAAACCGATATGTTCGTAACACATACTGCAATGTTTTGTCTAAAGCTCGGTGCCATATCGCAAGACTACAACTAATTATGGTATTCTCCATAATTTGCGGTACATAAAATAACAATTTATCTTTATGTTTTCGGTAAACTAATCCGTAACTCATTTCGAAATATTTATTGTTTTGTTTATCTAAATAATTCTTAAGTTCTTAAGCACTTTTTTTACAAACAATAAAACTACTATACTGCGAATCGCTTATTATAACTACGTTGCTGTAAATTATTAATAATGACACCGACTGATTATTTTTCGCTGTAAGAAAGTCGTCTAGGATTACGATAAAATGCTAAAATGAATCAAATCAACCAAGCAGTCGCGAAACTAGAAATTTAAAATGAATCGTTTAACCAAGGCTTGGTTAAAATGAATTGTAATCAATATATATATATAAATCTCAAAATTCTGGAATTTTGTAATTAGTAACTTCAGAGGCCCGGGACGCTGTAGCGTGTAGCGCCCCTTGCCAGTCCGCGCCTGCAGTTGTTTGTTCTTTTTATAGCCACGGTGCATGTCGGAGTTACACTAAAATTTGACTTTCAACTTTCTAATCGTAGATTCGTAGACGTTAGATACATTAAACAACAACACAATCGTGAAATTAGGAAATTATGAATAAAGCGTCACAGTTAAAGCGGTAGGTATGTTTTCCTAGAAATGCAACTATTCATCACCACGATGTTAAAAAATTCTGAAATGTTGCAATAATAAATTGAGAAAAAAATAAGTATCTGAATTATGTTAATTTAGTTTTCAATTTCAACTAAGTTCCTCTAAAAACAAGTGATTGAATACATTATTACAAATCTATCATAAAGTTAGAACTGCTCATCTCGAAAAAACTGAAGCACTCAAACTCAGTACTACAGCAGTACTGACTGAATATATTTTTCTTCTAAGAATCCATATTTAAACAGATCTCTTTTAATGGGTTTGAAATTTTTATGATAAAATTATTACAAACAGCGCGGCGCCGGCGTCGGGCAAGTCCGGTCAAAAGAGTCAAAACCCCCAACCGGAGCATATCGATGAGTCGAAACATTGACAGAGCGAATCATCGTTAGATCGAAAATGCGCCCACTACTAGTACTGCTATCTCTCTTATTTTCTTAGCGTCTTTACCGCTTAATATTTTTGAACATAAATACCCCCACTATGACACGCACGACAGAGACAACTTCTAGAATTGTCAGTACCAGTAGCGTACTAAAAAAATTAGTTTTAAGCAGATGATTTTGAATTTTATTTATAGACAAATATTTTTTATTAAAATAAATCGATAAACGTAACTGAAAAATTATTTTTAAGTTGAATTTTTTTATTAACAATTAGATTAACAATTCCAAGGAAAAAGAATGTCATCTTAGAAATGTAAAGAAGATGATACTTAAAACAATAGATTTATTTTTTTAATCACAAAAACTTTTTTTTGTCACGTTAAATTTACGGAGACTTATTACATAGAATTTTGAATTTCCAAAAACGAATTTCAAACGAGATTCGATTAAGGTAGGTAAAAGGTACAATATTAATGTATTAGAAATTAAAAAAGATCGGAAATTCTTAGAAAATTAAAAGTGTAAAAAAAGTTTATAATGCCTCTAGCACCATCTTTATCTTTTTTAGAAAGATATGAATGTAAAGTGATGTGATATGAAGTGATATGAATTTACATTTTAATTCGATAAATGGCGGGCGACAGCTTCAGATTTCTGTTTTAATTCTTTTTGCAAGGCTGTTGAGTGTTGGTCTTCAAGTTAAATTACATGGAGGTTTTTTCTTCTTGGATATTCATAATGAAATAATGAATCGATTAAACATATTGCAAAATAGGTCCCTATAACAAAAATTTCCAAATTTTATTACCAAATCTGCACCATATTTCATTGAGGTTGCACTGTGGCTTCTTCCCATGCAATAAAATTAAGTTAAAAATACCAACTATTTGAAATAGGTAACGATCCGAACTTTAGCAAATGTTTAAAATGGAGTAATAAACTAATTTAACAATAATATAAAAATAAAATAACTATACCATAATGCTTTCAAAACAGATGTGAAAGTTACAAAAATCCACAAAACTAAATTTTTGTAATACAGTTAAAATAGGTACCTGATGAGGAATTTGACTAGTTTGGTGTTTTTACTTTTCAAATAAGGTGGTCATTTTGGGCGCATTTTTGCAAATTTGGGCCAAATTCATTTTTACTTAGCTATAAGAAAGTACATTTGAACCGCCAATTGAAAAAAAAATTTTAATTTTTTTATTTAAAATGGTTAACGATTGTCCCATTTTGTGTTTTTCTCTTATAATTTGGCCGGTAATTATTATTATAAAAAAAATTTCGAAACGGCATTGTATAGTCAAAATACAGGACTTTCGTCTTAACCCAGTTCATTTTTTAAATTGTTTCAAAATTGCTTACCTTTAAAGGACCAAAATAGGTCAAATATTTTAAATAGATTTATACACTTTTCGATATGTTATAGACAACGTAATTCTCTATTGAATTCTATTCTTTTATCAAAATGGCCCGAGCGGAACCAAAGTTACAATGGGGAATTAGACTGTATCTGAATTTTTAATTTTTGACAATACCAATGTATAGAGCAAGTAAAAGCGATTAATTCTGTTTTTTTAATTTTTCTATAACTCGTAAATTAAGCTCAAAAATAATTTTTAAGGGTTGGCCACCCTACATGATTTCTCATAGGAGAAATCATATGACTTCTCCTATGAGAAATCATAGCAAAATAATAACCAAAAATAATAGGGAAGTTTCAGAATAAAACTGTTGGTTATTTACCATATTTGGTTATTTACCCCAAATATGGTAAATAACTAACAGTTTTATTCTGATTATTTTTTTACGTTTCTTAAAACCAATGAAATGCTTCTTTATTTGTCACCAGGGTAAGTTTCAACCAATTATGTCATTATTATAGTGGGAATAAATCTCTTGTGATTATTCTCGGGAATAATCACTGTAGCATTTATTTGATTAACAATTGTCAGATAGTTGTAAAAGTAATTAATTAAATTAAATTTTTCAATAGTTTTATCATAGTTTTATTGATCTTTTTTATTGTAAAAATTTGTGAATCAAAAAATAATCTAGTCAAATATAACTCGCGAGTTCGATAAATTAGAAAATAATTTGACAGATTTTGTATAAACTTGTTGCCATTTGGAAATAGCCACTCGAGCCCTGCGGGCTCTCGTGACTATTACCTGGCAACAAGTTTTCAAAAAATCTGTCAAATTATTTTCAATTTATTCTCACTCTCTTGTTATATTATTACTGAAAATTCCCTATTATTTTTGGTTATTATTTTGCTATGATTTCTCATAGGAGAAGTCATATGACTTCTCCTATGAGAAATCATGTAGTGTGAACCACCTTTTAAAAGTGCTTGTATGGAAAATCGTCGCTTTTATTCATGTTGCAACTGCGCCTACAAAGCGAGTGAAATATAATACAATTGAAAGTAGTTTGACAGAGATAGGCAGTATGGTAGTTTTTTCAAAAATGTAATTAAAAGAGATGTGTAAAATCGAATTTTGTTATTTTTTTTTTATTCAAGTTGTTAGAAAACTGACGGTAGTGTTACTTACATAGGTTATGATTTTTCTGACACTTTTAATAAAAAATACGGTTTTACATATGATCTCTCTTTATAATCAAATTCGAAAAAACAGTGGAAAACTGCATTTTTTCTGAAAACTGTCAGAAAAATCATAACCTATGTTATGACTTTCGTCAGTTTTCTAACAACTTGAATAAGAAAATAACAAAATTCGATGTTACACATCCCTTGTAATTACATTTTTGAAAAAAACGACTACATTGCCTATCTCTGTCTAACTAGTTTCGATTATTACTCGCTTTGTAGGCGCAGTTGCAACATGAATAAAAACGACGATTTTCCATACAAGCACTTTTAAGAATTATTTTTGGGCTTAATATTGAAGATCGAGAAAAATTAAAATAGCCAAAAGTAGGTATTCTTTTTATCTCTATTTTCATAAAATAAAATAAAAAAAAAACAGTCTAATTCCCCATTGTTTGAATGTCAAAACTTTAAAAATCTCTAGTTTCTTTTGTAATAAAAATGAAAACTTGAAAATTGATATGTACCTATTAACACTTCGAGTACCAAGAAAAAAACTATGCGAGAAGTACCAGCCGGGACAATGGACCCGAGTGTACATTAAACGTAATAATAATTTAGGTGATAACATTCAGTTGCATTTTAGCAACAGCAAATTTCGCATCTTGTGAAGACCATTGATTTTTGTGTTAAAAATTTTTGCTATTTTTTATATCTACCTATCTTATCAGCTTTTGGTTTTTGGTTTACTTTCGGCGTACCTACATTATACATAGAACATTATTAATATTTTAGAAAATAATTATCAGTTTTGACTCAGCCTTTTTTATATAAAATTTTATATAATATTGAATTCAATTTTTTTAAACAATAGTTTAGTTAACGAAATGGAACAGTTAGACGGACAGAAAGGTAAGAAGTACATTAAAGATTACATTATTGGCTTATTGCAAAACTTCGTATGATTACTTTGAGCTTCCATAATTATAACAAGTTTACCAAAAAAGTAATCGGTTTGGTTACAGTAATTAATAAGAATATTGAAATTTTCCTAAAATTTTTAAATCAAAGAGTAACCATATTCAATTAATACATTAAAACTCCAAATATTGTTATTTTTGATAATTTAAAAAATTAATTATTCTGAAAGAGGATTAAATTTCCCACATTTCAAAAATAAATTATTAATCCAAAGCGTTTATGTGGGCACTTTTATAATAATTTTCTGGCAATAACTGCAAGTTTTAATTTGCGTTACTCCTTGGCCCTTTGAGAAAAAATGGATTTTAGGGCCGTTTTAGATGGACTAAGTATCCTACTAACTGTTAGTAACTGAATCTACTCAAGGAGCAAAAACACGGGAATCTAAGCTTTAACGTCGTACACCGTCGTGCTCATTATTAGTAGCTTAGTAGGCTCATAATTTTGGGCTATCTTTGGGCTCTCCATTCCACCTATTTTTTATTTTTTAGCTCCTATATTGCCTAAGAACAAAGATTCACTTTGGCGTGCCAACTTCACGTCAGCACGGCCATTTTGAGCCGAAAAATCAAAAGTGAGCTCATTAATTACTGAACTTCAAAAAATTTCTCAAATTTAATGCGATACATTAAATCACCAAGCTGGTGATCTTTGCAAATTTCAGCAATATTGAGACAAATAAAAAATGATACTCGTAAATCCACTCGCATCTCCTTTTCTACCCATCGTTGAAAATCCTGCTTTGCCAGATATGACGTAGAAAATAATAATAATGTGCTTAGGTTTTTCTTTGCTAGAGCCTCTCCCTCTTTAGATCTTTAACAAGAGATCCAGAATTTTTCAGGAGCATTTTTAATAAACTGATTACAATCCTATACAAAAATTATATTACTTAGTATTAATCTTTCTTTTGCAAAAAATTTTCTCGGGGAACACTTGAAATGGCTTCACGGAGCACCAGTGTTCCGCGGACCACTGTTTGAGAACCAAGGCATTAGGAGATTAGCTCCAGTGAATTACATGTTTGTCTGACTCAATTTTCTTAACATTTAGAGTGTAAATTCACTATTTATAACAAAGGAATGCATATTATATATAGGCGGAACACAAGTATATGTCGATCAAGACAATTTTATATACTGCAAGAATAAAATTGTAAATGGATGTCAGTATCTTCGCTGTGTCAAACATCAATGTCTCAGTCGCTACATTATTCGAGAAAATGGTCGCCAAGAAAAAACAGCAAATCATAATCATTTAGCGTCAATCGAGGATGTCCAGGTTTGCCGTTTCAAGACAGCACTACGTGTAAGATGTGCTAGTGAAGTAACACCTCCTTTAACCATATATCAAGAGTGCGAAGTACAGCACCGAGAAGCAGCGATTTTATCAGGTGGATTCAATGCTGTACGGCAACTCATGTACAGGGCACGAAGAAAAGGTACACCACCAAATCCAGCTTCTTTAATGGATTTAAATGGAATACTCACCAACCTCTCATATTCTGCAAGATATTGTAATGAATTAGGTCCAAGAGGTGTGTCATTTTATGACATAACATTAACTGCCACTGATAATTCTGTGGCAGTAGTTTTTGTGTCAAATACCATTAAAGAAGGTATTTTTGAGTCGGCGAACGCAGGAGAAGACCTGCATCTGCATATGGACGCAACATTTAAAACTGTTCCAAGAGCTGGGGGAGCATATCAATTGTTTGGTGTTCATCTGTACCAGCAGTCAACAGTAAGCGATTGTCATTTTTGATAAATTTTGAATTACAAAGTATAATATTTTTAGGTTTTCCCAATCATGTACGCGCTAATGGAGAGGAAATCAACAGCTGCATATGTAACCGTTTTATCGAATTTGGCAAATAACATCTTGCCAAATGTTAGAATAAATTCAGTCATGTGCGACTATGAAGCTGCATTACGAAGAGCTATTAGGCAGTGTTATCCAACAACCGAATTAAGAGGTTGTTGGTTTCATTTTGCCAAAGCAGTGTATATGAAAGGTATGATGTAATTATATATTAGAATCAAACTATTTAAATATATATACAGTGTGTCCCCGGATGGGGTTGCCAATAGGTGAAAATTTTTAAATTTTTTATTTTAGGAAAAAAAAGTTTTTTCTACTCCCATATGTGAAACTAAGCATTTCGTCATCACTTACTCGTTACGAAAATAGCATTTTCGTCTCTAGTGAGAAAAAGTGTTATTACAAGCAGATGTTATTTACAACATGAGGTGAAACCAGTTTTTTTGTGGTCGGTTCACATTTTAGTAAAAAGAATTATTTTTTTAAAATGTACTAATTATCGTCGTAGAAAAAATAGCATTTACGACTCGAGATGAAATCCGTTTTTTTCGTTCGAAAGATTAATTCACTCGCCCCTACGGGGCTTGTGAATTAAATTCTATCTCACGAAAAAAACGTATGTTTCATCTCATGTTGTAAAAAATACTATTCTTTATAAAAACTTTTGCTTCTCTTCAAACTCCTAAATATTAAATAGAAATTTTCAAATAAAAAAGTTGTTGAACTTTTTTCTTTAAATTTTTGCAGTTTTTTTTTAAGTTCGAAAATTTCGAAAAAATTTCTAGAAAAAACTAATTTTAGGCAAAAAGTTCAGCTTTTTGAAAAACCTCAGAATTAATTCTTTTTCAGATTAAGTAGAATAATTTAGTTTAAATGTTTTATTTTTTTCCATTTGTTCAATGAATGATTGACTTTTTTCGACGCTGTGTAAGTTCAAACTCAAATATAAGAATTGATTCTGCGGTTTATCAATAAGCAAAACTTTTTATAAAGAATACTTTTTTTACCTAAAATGAAAAATTAAAAAATGTTCACCTATTGGCAACCCCATCCGGGGATACACTGTATAGGTATATATATGTATAGTTATCTTTTGAAGGGAGGCAAATGAGAATCACTGCAACCGAAGAGGGAAAAAATGCTGTAAAAATGAGCATGGCTCTACCGTTACTACCCGCAGACGAGATAGAGAGGGGAATAACATTTATCGGTACGTTAATGCCAAACGAACGCCGTTTTATGGTATACCTGAGAAGTTGGTTAAACCGGAACTTCTCAGTTTACGGAGTATCGGTAAGAACAAATAACGCCGTGGAATCGTTTCACCGGACTTTGCTGCGGGTAGTCGGTAGAGAGCATCCCAGTTTCTGGACGTTTTATGAGCTCCTTCGGCGTTTGGAACATTCCAAGGCATGCGATTATACAAGGATGAGAAGGGGTCTACAAATATCAGCACCTCGGCGTAACCATTTTCTTGTGCTTAATAGGAGGATTAGCACAGCTCAGGAAACTTTCATCAATGACCGAAACATTGGCCAATTTCTGCGACATATGAGCTATACGGTTGGAGGGATAGTAGAGGTTATAGATCCACCACTACCTATAATCGCAGAGGTAGGCGATATTGATGAAGAGTTCCCTGAGAACCATGTGCAAAACCATTTGCAAAACTATATTCAGGAAAATGAAGCTGAAGCTGATGCTGCTGTGGGAGACGTCACGCCTATTGAAAATCACATCGACATGCTTTTGGGAGTAGAAGAAGACGAAGAAGTGATGCCAGAACTACAATTACCTGATGAACCTGCATTTATTCCGCAAAATGAAAACATTTTCAACATACCGGATGACGATTACGGTCTTCTTGGAGGTAAGTGGTTATTTATGTTTAATAACAGTACTAAAGTAATTGAATTGCAGATGACAATAATATTACAAGAGAACTTCCAAATCCCTATATAGCGTATGGGTACGATGAAGGTATTTACCAAGCAAACTAATTTTTGTATTATTTTAAAAAATGAATTATTATATTCGTAGAGCCTATTGAAAACTTAGTGAACGGTTGCACAATATGTTTGTTGCGACCTCATCGCTACGTTCTTTTGGATTGTGGCCACTTACTATGTGGTTATTGCACAACAATGAGCTACAATCCAAACGACGTCGATTCTCGCTGCCCAACATGTAGGACGTTAATTTTTCGAGAACCGAGAAGAATTTTTACTTGATTGTATTACGGTTTTTAAGGTTTTACTTCAATTACAGATTATATGGCAAGTTTTTTACAGGTATTGTTTCCATTGCTCGCATCTCGATCGCTATTTTTCCATCTATGTTCAATTTCCATCTAGCAATTGTCGTCCTTCAAAATAAGGGTTATGTTTAATAAGGTATCTTTATAGGTTAGTGCAATGATGATTTCCAATTACACCATATCTCACAATTGCGTGTGGAAAAGGGTGTTATTGCCACTGAGCACTACCTATTTTATTAATATTTAATCAATAATGTTATTATGCAAGTATTGCAACACCCACTGGGTTTCCTTCAATATTAGTAAGCATAATATTTATTTTCTTTGTTTAGATACATAGAAGATTCTACAAAAATTTCAGAAATATAGGTCAATCGCTGTAAGGAAAACTCTGATGTGGTCATATCAAAAATATTTTGTGCGTAATAATTTAAAATTAATTAAAATCGCCAACACACGAAAATTGGAGGTTTTACGTTCCAAAATCAAATAAAATGTCTATTAGAAATAATACCATTTTTCTTCAAACGTCAAAAAAAGTCGACTTTGTGTCACTCAATATGTAAGGTTGGAGTTTAACTTTCCCGCCGAGGCAGGAAAAATTGTCAGCAAAGTATTTTTCTCTGTCTAGACAGACAAAGTAAAAACTTAACTTTTCAGTTTTATGCTTTACGTTTGCAGAAAAAATTTAATGTTTTATACGGAGTCAAAGTAGTTTTGTGTGACTCGCCTGTATTGCCAGACTCGCTCGCTACGCTCGCTCTTTAGTCAAACACAGTCTTGTCACACAAAACGTCACTTTGTCTCCTTATAAAACAAATAACTATTTTCGTGTAAAATAAGGAAATACAAACATGGCATTTAAATAAATTATTTGTAGCGGTTTTTTCAATATCTGTCTAAAACTAAAAATAGTATTTTTGGTAATTCCCTATTTGGTTTAGCACTCCATTTTTGAGATATTCTATATTTCTCTAATTTTCGGTTTAACCGGAAGCGTTTTGTTAACCGAAAGTTGTGTCAAATAATAGCTATTAATGTGATTAATTTATACCAATTTTCAAATATGCTTCTTTATTATAACACTAACTAATGAACCTGGCTTTGCCCGGGAAAATACTAACTATGCAAATAAATTTTAGTCTATACTCATCAAAAGTTATTTACACACATATAAAGACATATTTAAATTTTGACATACTAGGTGACAGATCAAATGAGAAGTCATCTCAAATAATCCACCTTAACACTTTCTCATAGTGACTTCTATTTTGAAGACATAAAAAAGACAGATATTTAAATTTTGACAGATGAAATTACATAATTATTATGTCATCTCAATAGAAGTCACTATGGTAGTGGCTTCTATTTGATGTTCATATCAGATTAATGCCATATATCATTTCAAATAACCCACCATAACCCATCTTGACACCCTCTTATAGTGACTTACACTTGGAGTGCGTTTTGCAACAATGATCTAACCCACAATAAAAAACAAATTAATAAAACAGTTTTAATAAAATTTGCGTTTTGACTTTTGAAAACCTCATCTTTTAATAGATAGTATCACCATAGACTAAGCACACTATATATTATATATACTGATAAAGAAATGACACTCCCATTAAAGCTTAATTCTCAGCTATCCGAAACCGTCGTATACGACGGTTTCGGATAGCTGAGAATTAAGCTTAAATCCCATTGAAATCGTATACACCGTTTTTGGTGACCTTGAACTATGGCGGCCATTTTGCTAGGGTATTTAGGCGGGAAATTTGAATTTGAGAGAAAGAATTTTTAAATGTCACTTGACATTATTAAATTAGGTTAACAAACGTAGTTTTTGGTGTTCTTGGACTATGGCGGCCATTTTCTTAGGGTATTTAAACAGGAAATTTGAATTTGAGAAAATGATCTTTCATTGCTAAATATCACTTTGCAGCAAACTAATGAATTTTTACTAACATTATTAAATCAAGTTGAAACAAACGTTTAACCTTCGCATGGGCACCTAATTTTTTTCTACTTGTAGACAGGAGTTCAGATGTAAAGATTTTTCTTCCCAATGTATTTTATATGGAATATTTTCAAGCAGAATTAATTTTTAGGTAAAACGTAAAATTCTTATTTTGTTGAGGTAACTTTTGCTAATAAAATTGGTTTATGATTAATCTTTCCGAACCAAAACGTGAACACAACTAATCCAAAATCGAATTTTTTAACCCTTTGGTGGTATTTTGCAATTTATTTTTACACAAACTTTTAAAATATTTTTGCACATTTTAATTTAGTACCTAAAAAATCTTAATTGGTTTCTGATTGTGAAAAGTTTTTGCTACTCTTGTAATTGTTGACAACATCCGCTCCGTGAAATTAGATAACTGAATTCAATAATACATCTGTTTGTAAACAAAACATATTCTTCAATTACCAGTATCACTGCACTTTATATGTTAAACAAAAAATCTGTTTAGTGGGGATTTTTAGAAAGTGAACTTGAGTTTTAAAAATATTATAGAAATTAAATTTTTAATTATATTTGCTAAAAAAATTTCATACCAAAAATATTCAAAAAATAATCTTTACAAAAAATGTAACTCCTGTTACCGCAAATAAAGACACATTACAAAAAAACGTATCAAAAACATATTTTTCAAATTTTTTTTTTCATTTTCTAAGATCTCAAAAATTTGATCCCTCAGTCGAAAGAATCTCAAAATCGGTTTAAAAACGTCTGTGTTATTCAAAAAAAGCCAAAAAGTCAAAAAAATCACAACTATAATAAATTGTATAGATAATAAAAGTATCAAAAACATATTTTTCCAATTTTTTTTTGCATTTTCAAAAAGATCTTAAAAATTTGATTACTGACTCAAAAGCATTTCAAAATCTGTGTAAAAACGGGTAATATATCGAGTATGATCCAAAAATAATGAAAATGACTCGAACAGATTTTGAGAAAATCCATTAGAAAGTGTAGAGCTACTTTGGTCCCCTAATAGGTAGGTAATTTTAAAACAAATATAAAAAGCGATTACCTATATTAGAACGAAAGACTTATATTTTGGCTATTCGCAAACTCGCGTGCGGAGGCAAACACTGTAGATGGCCCTGATTTTGGTAACAAAAATGTCGTCTCGGGACGAGAAAACGGGAGTATTTAAAGTTGCCCATGGTGTTATCTTGTTTTAGCAATAAGCCGACGATGATTAATTTTCAAAAATACGTAAAAAGAGAATAAAATTTCGACAACTAAAATTGAAAAATCTTATTTGAAGAAAAAATGATCTGATGTGATTTTTGGTCTCATCCGAAAGAGCATTAAATTTCCTACATTTAAAGAGAAAAATTATTTCGATACCACCATTTGCTCACAACAAATATCAAAATGCAAATTTGACCCAAAATGCAAATTTTAGCCGTTGTTCTTAATATTTTTGGACCAAACTTGCAATATGAATTTTTTATCAGGTATAACTTCCTCAAGTTTCATACCATAACATTAATTAAAACTAAAGTTCTCTACAAAAAATTGCGACCCACCAATAACGGCAGTTTTAAATTTTTTTTAGGTTAGAAAATTAATATAAAATATTTTAACTTTTAAACAAAACGAAAATTTTTTAGTCTCCATCCGACCAATACAAGCGAATTTATTAAAAAAAATAGTGAAATAGAAACTTTTAATAAAAATTTCAACTTCATAAAACAATGGAATAAAAAAAAACTCTGAAATCAAACATCAAACGTATAATAGTAACTACTAAAAATTTCATTCATTTTCTTTTTTAATTTTAATTTTTAATTTTTGTAAATTTAAATAAAAATTTTAATAATTAATAAAACAAAAAAGTTTTTAGTAATAATACAGTTTAGTTAAATTTCTTCAAAAAGAAACGTAAATTTTAACGAACACGAGTTTGGTGCGCTACTGACCACATCTAGTTATGTTACTTGTAGTGGGGAGTACTATCTTTATAACCGTATGTGGCGACAAAGATGCTAAAGCAACTAACTGAGGGATGGGCATATTTTCGATCTAACGATGATTCGCTCTATCGACTTTTCGCTCCAACAATAGTGACCCAACCCAACTAATACCAAAGTTGAAGGTAAATTGAAAAGTCTTATAATTTAATATTTTTTAATAACCAGTTTTTTTTAAAGAAACAAAATTCAACTTTTATTTTCTCAATGCAGTTATGCAATTGTACACGTAATTAGAATTAGGTAGGTACATTACGTTAAAAGTGCTGAAATTACAGACTTTTCTCTACTCTAAGTTTAATCAATCGCTTAAAACTTTTAAACAATACCAAAACAAAGCTAAAAGTTAAGTTCGCATAAAATGCAAAAGTGTTTGAATTTTCAAAAAATCTTTACCAGAAACTGAACATACAGGGTGAGTCACTAAGGGTCAGTTTTTCATTCATCGCTTAAACTACGTTCCATCTAAACGAAGATCAATCTCATGCGCTGTACTTTTACCATAACGTAAAAGTGTTACGGCGCATGAGCTTGAACTTCGTTCAGATGGAACGTAGTTTAAGCGATGAATGAAAAACTGACCCTAAGAGTCTCTCGGTCGATGTCACCCTTAAAGACTTTAACTACTATGAATAATAGAAAAATGAGGAACATTATGTAAATTTGTCCTATTTAACCGAAGTTTCACATAGTTTCCGAAATCCCATCGATATAATTCTCGAATCTTGGACACACTGTAGGTGTGAGGGTATAGACATAGCACACGGCACAGAACCTATATATTTTAGTTATGGAAGGCCCAGATCCTTTCTTTACCAAGCAAGTCACTTATTTGGAAATTCTGTAATGTAATGCGCTGGTACCTATAATAGTGTTTGCAGCCACAATCTTCTCAATGTTGAGCATTGAGCACACATACTATCGAATTCGAATTAGCTGTGCTGTGAAGGCATAAAGGCAAAAATTCGAATGGCGTTTCAGTCGATTAATCACCCAACGTCAACCGTTCTTTTAGAAACTGTCTGCGATTGTGTCTACCTGCAACAGAGAATTTTTAATTTTTCGGTTTTATATTTAAAATTATGTTTGCAGTTTTGCTTCATAATTTGGATCAGTTTTTTTTGCTTTTTGCGATAAAGATGATTTCAAAGAAATGAAATATGTACTTGAATAATTATTTATTAATTTTAAAAGTTAATTTTCTTGAAAAACCATTATATTATAATAAGGTCTAGACTAGACATTCCTCGATAATATAATGTAGTAATTAAATATACAGAGTGTCTAGCATAAGCTTAAGTTGCTTGCCTACAAATTTATAGTGCTTTGAAGTTCTTAAAAATAAATCTATAAATAAGCGTAGGTATACCAGGTGATTAGCACCAAACCTGGCCATAGGGCAATTTAACATTATTATCCATTCACTCTTTATTTGGGATATGGTTGGCCATATTAGGGTGACAGATTCCACCCGGTATAAATTTGAAAAAAATCAGTAAGGTTATGTATTGTAGAGTATAGTGGCTTTTATTCAATAAATTGTGTTAATAGTTGGTCTGTCAGTTGTCTGTCATTTTTTTGGTACTGTCAAGAGCTGTCAGTCAACATAATAGGGATTTTTTATTTTGGCAAACCAAAAAACAAAATTTCATGGCCAACCATATCCCAAATAAAAAGTGAACGGATTATATGAATATTTCCAAAAATATATGAATTGTCATGGTAAGGTGCCATGGTTACCAAACCTGGAAATAGCGATTTCATTAATCATAGGAAATAGTTTGAAAATTTTAAACTGTCAGTGTGTGATTTAAAGAAATATATTTCATGGCAATTCATATATTTTCGGAAATATGCGTAATGTTAAGTCGCCCTATGGCCAGGTTTGGTGCTAATCAACCGGTATATAGTAAACTATGGGTCTGTAACAGAAAAATCGGGATGAAAGTATTCAGGCCCATCTTTTGGGAATAAGCTATTTGAGTGCCAGCGAATACGAAAATCTTAGCTGCCCAAAGCACGGCTTAAGGCCTCAGGATCCTTCAATGAAATTGTTAGAGAAGGAAAAAAGTAAGAAATATGACAGCATTCGGGATGTAACTAACGTTTTTTCATTCTTATAAAAAGAATCGACAAAAAAATTTGGCTCCTATCTAGAATGGCTCTGAGAGCGTGGAAGCTGAACTGAAATTAACGTCTTTATGCTACACACCCATAAACATAAACTGGTAACTCATAAACGCAGTGGCGTAACAAGCACTCCAGGGGCCCGTGTGTAAAGTTAATGATCGGGCCCTCTATTTATTAATACATAGTGTTTGGAAAGCAGTAAATTTTAAAATGAAGGTCAAAGAGCTGCCCATTAGAAATAAATGTCGTTCCGATATATTTTGATTCTCTGCAATCTTTAAAAACTGTGGCTCTAGGGGCGTTATTAGGCTTCATGGTGCCTTGGGTTAAAAGTTAATCGGTTCCTCTGAAAGTACGCGTCTGGGGGAAGTTTCAGGGGTTCACTCCCAAAGCGCCGCAGGCGAAAATTTTTGTCATCTGAAGGTCAACGCGTTTTAACGTTGTAAATTTCTGGAGAACCTTAGATTTTGGCGCCTTGAGCTACAGTCAGTTTAGCTCGTAGGGTAAAACAGCAGACAAAATTAATTTAAAAGAACTAAAGGTGACAAGGTGACTGTCGGGGGCCCCTTTTGGACGGGGCCCGTGTACCTTGCACCCACCGCACCTCGGTAGTTACGCCCCTGCATAAACGGTATTTGGGTTGTCCAATAGCAAAGTAACTACTTTTTACAAAAAAAGTATAAGATTTTACTTTGGCATCCCTCTCAGGTGGATTTCCCGCCCTCCTCACCAATTAGAAGTTTATTATTAACAGTCCTGAGGCCTTAAGCCAGTGCTTTGGGCAGCCAATCAGATTTTCGTGTTCGGTGGCACTTAAATAGTTAATTAAAAAAACATGGGCATGAATACGATCACTCCGATTTTTCTGTTATCTGCTCCAGGACTAGCAGCTTTGGAATAAAAAGTGGTGTAACAACTAAAAATATAATCCGTTCACTTTTTATTTGGGATATGGTTGGCCATGAAATTTTGTTTTTTGGTTTGCCAAAATAAAAAATCCCTATTAAGTTGACTGACAGCTCTTGACAGTACCAAAAAAATGACAGACAACTGACAGACCAACTATTAACACAATTGAATAAAAGCCACTACTCTACAATACATAACCTAACTGATTTTTTTCAAATTTATACCGGGTGGAATCTTTCACCCTAACATGGCCAACCATATCCCAAATAAAGAGTGAATGGATAATATATGTATACTTTTCTTGATGTAATCAGTAAAAGACGATATGATTATTCGGAGGGAGCTAGATACCTCTCCCTCGATGTTGATACCCTCTTAACTTTGTGTGAGGTAAAATCAGATCGTGAAAAAATTGCCAATTACAATATTTATTCAGCCTTGAAGCCGGTTTTGCAAAACTTTAAATCCAAAATTGTGGTCTTATTTGGCAATTACAAAACTTTTTAACGTAAAAGTAATTGTACTTTGAAAATAATTAAGCTCTTCTGCTGTAAGCAGTGCTAATGTACGAATATAATACCTACAGAGTGAGGCACAACTAATGTTTTTTTTTATAGCAATATCCAAATTATTAACAGGTTTTCAGTGTCTACCTGACTATCTAAATTCTAAGGTAGTAGCGTCTATGAGAAAAAATTAAGTTGAACTGTTTTTCTCAGAAACTGTCTAAGTTTAAAAATTATTCATAAGGACTTCTTCAAGTCGTTTAAAAATCATGTCTAAGCAGTATAACCACATATTCATAACTTCAAAAATAATAAATAAAAATAATAGAAGTTGTTGAAATGGTCGTTTTTTGTACTTCATAAACTTTTGAGTATTTTAACCCCTAAAAAAATTTGCAAAGTGATTTTCATGAATTTCAGTCTTTTTACAGACTAATGTTAATAAATTAAAATTCAAGAGTACATTTAAGAAAGGGGGTGAAATTACTGCGTGGCAGCATACAATTTCAGAATAGGTATACAGGGTGGTCACTTTTATCTTGCACACTATGGGCATCTCCTAAATGGTAAGAGTTACGAGATCGGTTAAATTAGAGAAAAGTTGTACAATTTCAGGTCCTATTAGAAATAGAAAAGAAAATTACGATAGCTTGCTTGGTTTCTGAAATATCCTGAAAAAACTGAAAACTTGCATTTTCTTGTTAATTACATAACTATTTTATTATTTAACGTATTGATATGAAATTTGGTAGGTTTACATAACTTGACACGAGCTACGAATTAAACGTATAAAACTTTTTCTAAGCCAACTAGATGTCTGTGTTTTAATAGACAACTTTTGATTTTCTTATGAACGCTATGTTGAATTTTGGCATAAATAAATTGGAGATTTTATTTTCATTTCAGCGATGTGTAATTTTCTATGTTTTAACAAAAATGGCGGCACACTCCATATTACTTTTATTAAATCAAGTATTAGCCATGAAAAAACAATTGAAATATAACAAAACTTTTTAAAACAAAAGCTATCCCGAGTTGTCATTTTAAATTCTATCAGTGTTTTTTTCATGGCTACTTGATTTAATAAAAGCAATATGGAGTGTGCCTCCATCTTTCTTTTTTAACATAGATTATTACACATCGTTGAAATCAGAATAAAAAATACAATTTATTTATGCCAAAATTCAACATAGCGCTCATAAGAAAATCAAAAGTTGACTATTAAAACACAGAGATCTAGTAGGCTTAGAAAAAGTTTCATGCGTTTAATTTATAGTTCGTATCAAGTTATGTAAACCTACCAAATTTCACATCAATGCCATAAATAATAAGAGAGTTATGTAATAAACAAGAAAATGCAAGTTTTCAGTTTTTTCAGGATATTTCAGAAACCAAGCAAGCTATCGTAATTTTCTTTTCTATTTCTAATAGGACATGAAATTGTGCAACTTTTCTCTAATTTAACCGATCTCGTAACTCTTACCGTTTAGAAGATGCCCATAGTGTGCAAGATAAAAGTGACCACCCGTATACTCCGCAATTTTCCAAATTGTGTTGTATTTTTTTTACTTTTATTATTTAATTTTATTTACCATTTTTACAAATAAAAATTACCTTATTTTGTAAAATTACGACATGAAAATTATAGAAGTTAGTGTCTCTAATAACATTCTCGTTTAAAAAACGCTCAACACCACTAGAACAATAGATATTCATACAGTCTACGTCATGTGGGACACACTGTATAATGCATAAAGAATTGCTGTAGAATATGTGAATAACTTTAGAATTAGAAAAAAGTGCTACACGCATATTTCAATTTTTAAAATTTCCATACCCATACTAGGGAAGTTATCCTGGACTCCGGTATTTTCAAATTAAGTTTGTATAAGAACTGCAAAAATATTTTATTGAATCTCATACAACTTTGTAGTAGTTAATTTCTGAAGAATGAAACAAAAATATTCGGAGTAAAATTCATTTATTCGTTTATTATTAATTAGTTGGCGTTGAAAACATAGAAAGTGAAAATCAGTATTCAGTAATGATATTTACACAAATTACTTATGCTTAAAATGAAGAAACCAGATATCTGTTGTGTTTGTGAGGAAGCAGTAGAACAAATCCAGCATGGCTGGAGCACGTCATCACTGGAGGGGCGGCAGGTATATACTATGGAAGGAGAATGCAACGTCTAGACACTACGTCATCCCACCCCCACTCGAACAACGGTGGATCGAATTCGACGTCCGGTGTTGCAAGTCCAGTGGAACCGGCGTCGGTTTACCGTGTTTCATATTTTGTTGTTATATTTAAAAAAATTATACTCAATTCTCGTTTATCTTTAATATTTTATGATTTCTTTAACAGTTTGCTGCTGAAGTGCTATACAAAACAATTACTTCCTAAATTCCAATAAAACATGTTACTATATCTATTCAATGAAAATTTACAAAAACTTCTATTATTTTTAAATCCTCAATTTAGATTATCGTTTATTAAAAAACATTACGTTTCGTCTTAAGAAACAGTATGGTATAGTCAGCCTTAGCCATCACATTCAGGGGCAGACGACACACCATTATATTGACTTGGTAGAGCATTAGATTGATTATTTGGTCAGACTTAGATGTTCTTGTTTAGATGCTACTGTATATTATTTCTCAAGTTAGCAACTGGATACAAGCAATTGATAGATGAGCAATGTTCTGATGCTTACTGCTTAGAAAGTAGTGGCATTAATAATCTTGCCCACACACTCTATTTTCTTAATAATCCTGTTTCAGAAAAAAGTTATGTTTTAGCAATAAGCTTTTTTTTCCTCAAAGCTAAATTTCAGTTAAAAATTTGAAGAATTATAAAATGTAAATGGGAAATTGAAAGTATAAAACTTAAAAACGAAAACAAAATGCAAGGACTTATTAATTTTATCCATAAAACAGTTTTGAAAATTTAGCAGTTTTATACTAAGATTCTCATGATTATGACAAAATTAACTATACATAGATGATTTGTATGGCCTTAATGGAGAGTCTATGAAATGATTTTCAATACCCAAAGATTCACCTGGAACTCTTGGCCTAAGGTGTTAGACATTTCTTATGTGGGCTAATATCAAAAACATAAAACGTGTGCGTCCCACTAAAGTGTGCGTTTACATTCGAACCTGTAACGCTTTTTTCCCGCAGCACGACAGTGCAACTACAACTAACAAACCTTGTTAGTTTCGATGCGATTGCGTGCAGGCAAATCTGATGTAGTGTCACAGTATAATAATATGCTACGCATGTAGTGTAACCATTCGCATCTAGTTTGCTAAGTTTTTTTTTTCTGTTGCACTGGTTGCAATGACGTGCGGAAAAACGCTCGCAACCGGTTCCGATATAAACGCGCACTAAGTCGGTAAAAAAGCTAAATCCTAGAGCTACTCTACATTTTTAAGAAGTGAACATTCATTGGGAAGTTCCAAACCTTCTTTAGAAAATTTTGAAACAGATTCAGGTTATAAAATCAACCGCTCAAGTTCACTTAACAGTGAAGAATCGCAATTCGCCATTTTCTCCTGTTTGATCGAAAAATACGTTACGAAAATGTGACTAATTCAGTGTAAGAGCTCGAATTTTGTTAATACCACAGGAACGAAATAAAAGACAAGTTCATATCATCTGTAGCGCAAATATTCATGTATGGTACCCGATGGTATACCTGGTGACACAGGTGTTTTGAAGACTCTTATAATTCCGTTATTTATCAACATATCTAAATGAAATCTCGTATGGGTTATACGTGGTATACCTAACACGTATATTATCACATAATTCGCCAATTCACATAAATTGCAATTGTTTTAAGTACTTGTCAGAATTCTGTCACTTCCGATTACGCCGGAAATGAAGTAAACACCATATATCGTTCCTACTCTGGTAAACTCGCGAATCTGCAAATTTGGCGAAATTGAGTTAGATAGTGGATTTGAATGGCAGATGAGGATGACCAATGCACATAATAGTATAAAGTTTCGGATTTGTATCTCATTTCGCTACTTAGATACAACAGCCAATTTAAACTCAAAAAACTGCATAAATCTTGGTTTTTGACTACAATAAACTCGCGAATTTCAAGCGCTAAATCTTTCAAAACTTTTTTTTTTCAGTTATTAAAATAACGCACGCATAGAGTTGAGCTTTTTTAATTTGATAGAGTAATTATTCAGGAATAGAAAGTTATTTTTAAATTCAAAAAAACATCTTCAATTGTGGCACAAATAATTCTTTTTATACAAATTAATCTACAAAAAAGTACAAAAAGTTCCCACTTTCGACAACCCTTAACTTTTTTTCTCGATATGAATTTTGTATTTTTGTGCACAGTTAGATAAATTAAATTGATGCCCTTAGGACATTTGTCCTCGTATAACATGTAGTCGCGTTTCAAAAATAAGGTTTTTACAACTATTTATATATGGATCCATACAATTTTATAGCTCTCATTACAGTAAACTAGCAAATCTGAATTTTAGGCCGTTAAAATTGATAATTTTCAAATTTCTTATTAGAGCCTTGAAGGTACCTTAAAGTAGCACATTATATTCAAAAATACGAAACGAAATAAAATGAATCTTACAGAGTTACAGACTTACAGAGTTACCAGAATGGGGACCACATATTTTTACATTTTTGAAATCTATATTAAATTTTGAATACAGTAACATCAAAAAAATAATTTTAAAAGCACAAAAATATTTTTTATCCACGACCGTTCAATAATACTTACTCTATGATTTTTGATCAGTAATATGTGGCATTACTCACTAGTTGCAAATCATTGAATAATATACATATTACTCAATGACTATTACATTATTCAATGGTTTACCGGGAGCTCCGTTATTTGTCAACATATCAAAATGAAAGTTGCTGTGAGTTATAGTCATATAAATTGCAATTTTTTCAACTACTTTTGAAAATTCTTCCACTTCCGATTTCGCCGGAAATGAGGTAAACTTTATATTTTTAAATGTAACACCATATATATTTTTACATTTTTGAATTCTACATTAAATTTTAAATACATTTCCATAAAAAATTAATTTTTTAAAATAAATAAAAAAAATTTTTTCAAAAAATACTCGCGTTTTCAATGTATATTTGGTTTATAATATTTGCAGTCGTGGATAAAGTATAGTATCCTACTCGCGGGTAATGCTCATTACTCACTCTAATGGTTACGACACTCGCCATACGGCTCGTGTCGCAAATTCATTCTTGTGAGTAATGAGCTTCATTACCCGCTCGTTGGATAATATACTATTTTTAATATGTTCCAGTTACCCAACAAGGAACCAACCCTCAAAATCAAAATGAGATATAACGTATTTCGTGTCTGTGACATAGGGCCACCTACTACACACACTTCATACTTTGGAACAATTTAGAATACAAAAAAAATACGAAGCTTGACCACAGTATAATAATATGCTACGCATACAGTAGTGCCGACGTGCAAAAATTGTGTCGCTAATATTGTTTTGCGCATGCGTGAATTTGTACTATCCGATTAATGGCGGGTTATTGTTGAATACAGTGCACATTCAATATAGTCACCTATGATAAAAGAAACCAGGCAACTATTTTTTATAAATTTTATGTCGGCATGAACGAGCATGAATGACAAATCGAATGTGCACGTTATTATTATATTTTTTATTTGCATCAAAAACCGAAACGGAAGGTACCTTGTACTAATGAAACATGATTTCAATACATTCAGATACTTATTTATGCTACCCTTTACAAATAGATATAAAAATAACAGTGACAGCTGACAGAACCTATAAAAATAATTTTGAATTTACGCGCGCTTATATACTTCATACTATCCGATTAATGGCGGACGGTGTTCAAGGTCACTGATTTTGGCGACATGAAATACAATGGTAACCATGGCGTTGTCACTACTGTATGCGAAGCAAATAAGTATACTGTGGCTTGACTAAAACTAAAACCAACCTACATAAGGCAAACAGAACTTTTAAAACCTGATTATCTCGGTTTGTTAAAAATGAGGGTTGGTTCCTTGTGGCATAATACCATTCAATTCTACTATGGAATTTATGTTTGCACCACAAAAGTTAAAAGTTGGTGTTGTGGAGCTTTCAGAAAGTAGTTTGGTTACATTTCTCTCAATAACTTCATTTTTTCAAATGGCACCATATTGGAACAACTCTAAGTATTTAGAAAAAAATACTTTATCTGAGGTAGAGTTTGTTCCGATATGTTGCCATTTGAAAAAATGAAGTTATTGAAGGAAATGTAACCAAATTACCTTCTGAAAGCTCCACAACACCATGCTTCAACTTTTGTGGTGTAAACGTAATTTCCATACTACAAGTTCCTCTCCAACGATGATTTTATACCACGTCACAGCACTCTAGACATCTGCGTAATTAAAAAAAAATTTTTTTTGCTTTATAAATTATTTTTTTTGATTTATTCAAAATTTAATGTAGATTTCAAAAAAGGTAAAATATACATATTATATGGTATTCCATATAAAAATCAAAAGTTCACTTCATTTCCGGCGTAATCGGAAGTGACATTCATTTTCAAGTGATTTTCACAAGTAGTTAAAACAATTGCAATTTATGTGAATATAAGCCACACCAAATTTCATTTTGATATGTTGGAGTTATAAGAGTATTCCAAACCTCTGTGTCACCCGGTATATACTAACATAGGAGTACTTGAATATTGCTTTCCAAATATATGACTTGCAAGTAAATAATGAATGGTCCTCCGTTTGTCTCAAAATAATGTCATTTCAATTTCTGCTTCTTACTTTCACTATCTTCACCTTTGGTCGCAATTAGCTGATACAATCGCAGTTCCAAAATAATAGACCAGACAGCAGCTAAAGAATGAAAAAACACTACATACAAGGTAACTGGAAAAGTTACCTTATAATACCTTATAAAAGTAACGTGATAATATAACGTTAACGTTGAGTCTTTTATCTTTCTTCAACACAGTGCAAGAGACATATATCCAGCTTGGTTTAACGACTCAACGTTGACGCTATTTATAATTAGTTTCTTACAGCACACGGCTGAATGTATGGTAGTTCTGCTATGGTATAAGATAAAACAGAAAGAAAATAAAGATATGGCTTCATTAGACGCTCTAAATTCGTGAATTTCTAGAGGTTCGCAAACCACCCACAGGTTTTCAAAATAACAACCCTTACTTTATACAAATTCTCTTTGCCTCATTTCGCTCCTTTTTTGGTTGTAAATTTGTTTCTTTTGGCGTTAAGAATCTTTTTACTTCCATTCCGCGGTCATAAACCTCAAAAACATTAAAAACAAAAATCAGCGCCACCAACCTTCGCAAATCACAACACACTAAAACAGACCTAATTCGGTCTCGAAGAAGTTAAATATACACAGACACATCCATAGAATCTTGAGCAATGTCTCTGCCACCGCGACCATACTTTATCTGTAAATCTGATTCTCACGTTCTCGCCATGTTTCCTGATAAACGACTATAGCTGTAGTAAACTATAGCTAATGGGAAGAGATGAAATATGATTTATTCGCTCCTAAAAACAAAACCCTTAGGCTATAAGAGATGGTACTCTGTGACTCCGCCGAAACCCGGGCACTCTATTAGATTAGCCAAAGATAGCAGCCTCATTGATACACTTCCTATGGATTGGTAGAAAGTTTTATCAAATGTGTTCTCCTTAATTTGCAGAAATTAAAGACATCTTTCAAAATTAAATAATACAAATTTACAAAATCAATAATGAATCGGTTAATTATAATTATGTACGATGGCAAAAGGAGGCGTGAAGATAGAGATATCTGTCTACTTATATCCAAAAGTCTGGGGTCTTATGTAGCACCTAGATAAATTTTACCTTATACACAGTTTGTTGTTACATAAGGTCTTATTCATTTCATCATTTTCAAGGTGTAAGTACATACCATTTCATTTTGAGATGATTTTATAAATATTGCAATGAAAGTTATGTCGTTATGTGATACCTACATAATTGACGTAGGAAAGAATTCTAATTTACGTAGTGGAAGCAATTTCTTCATAAAATTCATTCAAAGCAAGTGCTTCTTAGATTTTACAACAACGAATCTTCAAGTCATTTCAAAACGAAATGGTATGAGCCATTATACTTATCTTAAGTGTGTAGTTCATATTTCAACGCCAAGCTCCAAAAAAATTCATTATTATACATATCTACCGGATGAAAAATTGTCTCAACAAACGCCAATGCTAATTAAAAATGTTTGAATACTGGCTCCTTTAATTATTTTAAAGAAAATATGTAAATGTATTTGTAGCGATGACCGAGCGCAGAGATAGTAGAGAAGTCTATATGTTTTTTCGAAGAAGATGAATATATCCGCACTCTAAATTCCAATTCAGATCGAAATCACAGTGCAGGAATGGCCTAGATCAGTCCATTTAACTCTGTTTAGTTTACACATCGGAAAGAATCGACGGAAAGAAGAAAAAGAGGGCGCTCACCCAGAAGAATGGAAAAAGCAAGTACAAAAAGACATGGAAAGACGAGAGTTGGAAGACACACAATGCATTAATAAAGAGGAATGGAGAAGACGATGCGAGAGACAGCCAAGAACGCTGTAAAAAAAAACTCGCTTATACAGGGTGGTTGGTTTGTTACTGTCCAACTAATATCTGCTGAAATATTAAAGATACAAAAAAAAAGTTAAATTAGAAATTTTTCAAACAACACCTCATCTACAAACAGGGCCGTGCCTAGCTAATTTTGCGCTCGGGGCAAAGTTCGTGTAGCGCCGCCCTCAGCTTATTAAAATGTTAATTGAATAAATTATTAATTAATTAATTAAATTATTTTCATCATTAATTAATTAAGATTGATTAATTAAATTATTTATATCATTAATTAATTATAGTGTAGTCAACGAACCAAAATTTATCCTGATTTTCGGCCTTTTTTTGTAACAGCGAGTTTTTCAAAATAAACTCTAGTTTCAAAATAAAAAATAAAAAAATAAGTGTCCAATTCCCCATTGGTGGTATCCCAATAATTCTTCTCTTGAAATGTAGGAAATTTAATGCTCTTTCAGATGAAAACAAAAACAATCACATCCGACCATTTTTTCTTCCGATTTGCGTTTTTAAATTTAAATCAAGCAGGTCAAAAAAGATTTGGTAGTCTTTTACCACAGGTACATTTTTGTAAGATAAGAGGATTAAGAAATTTGACTAATGATGGGGTATTGAAATAAAAACTTTCATTTTCAAACGGTTATGTTGGGTTTTTTCGCAAAAAGGGTTTGGTATTTTTTCACTGCAGGTAAATTTTTAAGATAATAGAATTAAGATTTTTGCTCCTTTCTATAGAAAGGAGTTTCCCATTTCGCAAATAACAGGTTGCTTTTGTTGGGGAATAGTCTTTCAAAGTCCAATTCCAATTGAAAAATATATTAATAATGTAATTTTGAAAATGTACCATATTATTTAGGTATACAATACCAATTGGGGAGCGATGCTTTGCCTTAACCCATTAACGGCCAAGGTAATAAATAATCCCAATTTTCAAAATTTTTTTATTGAAACATATTCAAAATACATTCATTAAGACTAATTTAAAAAAAAAATTTCAAAATTTTTTATGTGGAAGGAGAAACGGTAGGGTGCGTATACGCACCTTTGGCGGAAAGTATAGTTAAAAGTTTGAAATTTTATAATATAAATTTTTTTTTATTATTTATTTTTATTTATTTTATTTATTAGCAAAGTAAGCTATTTTTTCTATGAAAATTTTCTAAATAATCTGTGTGCCCAATAACTTGTAATTTTTACACACATATAGTATTACTTTTACATGATGGACATTTTCTTCTTACGCTACCATCTTCTATTATAATAATATGGCGAATATTGTAAAATATTATGACCTTTGGTAAAGCGGCTCTAGAAGGCCTGCCATCTGTTGAACTGCTAGATGCTATAATAATGTCTTCCGCAACATCAGGATTTTCTGCTTCTCCACTAAATTTCAACAAGCTCAGCACTAATTGCGAGCGAGAGTCTAATTGGGAAATACCATGAAATACTCAGTGGCCACTAACACTTTTTACCTCTTATTCCAAAACCGTAGATTACAATTCCATTATCATGCAAGTCCACTCCCCCATGTATTTATTATACTGATTTATGACATAAGGCTGCGGTAGAAGAACACCCTTGCATTCCTTGTACCGTTCCACTAAAACCTCCAAATTAGGATCAAATTCACATCTGTAATACTCTCGTCTCTTTTTTACATGGTTTTGCTATCGTCATTCATCGGGGCAATCAACAGTGCGATTTTCCCTCACTGTGTCCGTTGCAAAAAAATTCTATTCTTTTTAAACAATCAAAAAGAGCGTAAGATGAGAAAAAGTTATCAAATAAAACAAGAAAAAAACTGTATGTTGTTGTGGATTTTCGACCATGAACCAGAACAACCCTCGCCCCTAATCTAACATTAGGTTCCGTTTTTTTGCGCTATATACCTATTCAATAGACCTAAATAAATAGGCGACTATCCAAACGAAGACACTATAGCTAAAAAACCGAATTTAATTGGTTTTCACAAGAATGGCGACCAAAATAGAGCATCGTTTCTTTTCTACAACAATGCCGAACTGTCTAAATTTTTGACTTATAATTTAAAAAATGGGTGCCAATCTTCTAAATCTATCGTTCTTGAGTAGCAGGGTGTGATTTCGTTATGTGGTAATATTTAAAAAAATATGTAAAAAATGTCAAGTTATTGGGCACACAGATTATTTAGAAAATTTTCATAGAAAAAATAGCTTACTTTGCTAAATAAAATAAATAAAAATAAATAATAAAAAAAAATTTATATTATAAAATTTCAAACTTTTAACTATACTTTCCGCCAAAGGTGCGTATACGCACCCTTTAGATAAACATACAAGTAGGACCATCTATTTTCAAAAAAATTGACAAAAACGCAAAGTAGTGTTTTAAACTTACTTATTTTCTTCAAGTCTAGCAAAAAATAAATAATTATTATTCCAAAATAACTTCAAAAAAAATTTTTTTGTAGAAGTGGTCGTAATTGGTTAAAATATGCGATTTTTAGAAAATTTTAAAGGGGTGAAAATGTGAGATTTATAATTTAAAAAAATTTTTTATATATTCTATGAACTGTTAAAAAAAATATCTGTAAAAAAAAATTTTCAAATTAGTGCCCCTGATCCCACAAAAAAATTAGATAAAAAGGGTGCGCTGGCGCACCTTTGGCGGTTAATGGGTTAAAATGGGCCACTCATCATAAACTTCAAAATTTTTGGAATTTAATTGATTTCTACGTAGAGCAAATGTTTGAGACCACTTTTGCAGCACTAACTCCTCTGGGGCAACATTGCTCTTTAACCACATAAAATTTTCTGTTTCTGACGAGGTGATTAATTCATTATCACCATTACTAGATATATCATCTTCATCACCTTCGGAGTTCCTCTTACGTTTTAATTGATTGTAAATGAGTCCTTTGCTTTTGTATTTTTTGCGTAAATGATAGAACTTATCTGCTAATTTACCCCTTTGTTTTTTTCCATTTAGGTAAGTACTCTATAAAGTATAAAGCGTTTTTACATCTATCTGTAATATTTCTATTATACTTATATTATTAAAGTTTTGAAGAAAAATAAAGGGAATAATTATTATTAAAACACGTTCTTTAACTTCGAAATCGATTCGCGTTTAAAACTTAAAAAATGAACTGTTGGTATTCTACAGGGCAACGATCAAGTTTCAATGCTACGCAAGGCGCGAAATAAAAATGACGCGTGACACTAACCTCAGTTTCGTTGGGAAAATTTTTTTTTATTTCCGCAAATGCGTGCTTATAATTTTCTTCACTCAACTTAAAATTTTTAGATATCCAATAATCTGCAATAGTAGTAGCAATGAAGTTTCTATCTTCCATGGAAATACTCCCGCCCTTTTTTAGGATAGCTCTACCATTTATGGATGTGTTTAGCAATTCCAATAAATCCTGGAAAATATCTCTTAATTATATTCAATTACATTGTAACAAATAATTACTTACGATTTCTTTGCTGCATGATGTACTTGTATTTGGAATCAAATTTATTGAACCTGTATTTAATGCAGGCGATGAGTTTAAAAAAGTAACCGGAAGCGAATTAATCCACTCAGTTATATTTGACGAGCTTTGTGTCTCTAGTGTTCCTGCTGTTACAGTAGAAGCTAGTGGTGTAATTAGGCCCTAGATAAAGTATGAAAAACACCGTTTATAAAAGTAACAGTCGGGAATTTATCGTTATTCTTACGTTATCTCGTCTCCATTGAAACAAATGTTTCCGAAATTTAATACGCAACCCAAACTTTTCAGGAGAAATTAACTTGTCTATATCATCTACGGTAAGTTCTTGTAAAACCTCAATGTCAATACCTTTTTCTGTAACAAACCATAGTAAATTATAATCATTTTTATATTTTTGATGTACCACTTATTACTAAAAATAGTAAAAAATATAAGTCATCTCGTACCTTGGAAATCTGATACTAGTTCAGATAAACTCCATTCGCGGAGCAATTGCTCCACGATTCCTGGCTGTTTTTGATTCATTTTGTTTTTTTTATTCACAGCACTGAACACAAAACTTTAAACTTTTAACTTGAAAGTTAAATAAATGAGTACATGAAAAAAATATCCTTTGTCGCTCATAATCACTTGTGCAAAAGTTATAGGAACATATAATTTAAACGATTTCATAAAAAATTAATAAAGACAAAACGTTTATCTCTTTAAATTAAAATACTAAACAACACTTACAATATATAAAAGTGAACTGTGGCTATTGGCTAAGGAGCGTAAAATGCATAAAAAAGCTGCGTCTGCATTACGAGATTCCCGGAATATTATCTTGTTTATACTCGCTAAAAGCACGTAGGTGCATTGGTACATCTACATATTAAATTAACTAAATCAAATAGGAAAATTTGCTAAAAATTATGTCATTGACTAAATACTAAAAAACATGCAAATGTAACTAGTGCAAGTGGTAAAATCTTCTAAATAATTTAAATAAAAAACATAGATTTGTATTGTACATTTAAATAATTCTTAAGCTGAATTAAATATCAATTTTATGTGGCAGATATTATATACAAGTATATATGATTCAAATATTTTTTTATCTAAACTATCCAATTTATTTAGTAGTAAAATCAACAATTTCCAATTCTATGGATCACGACAGTACAATATCCGAGTTAAAGATGAATTTAGATGTTTCAGCTATTTTTTAATCAACTAATTTCAATTAGATGATATTTCCACTTTTTTATTTTCTGTGTAATGACAAAATTTTACCTAATTTGTTCTATTTAGCGATTTTTGAGGGGAGAATCTTGATCTTCAAGTAAAAATATTGCATGTAAAAATATGCCTCGAAATTATGATGTTCAAGTTCTATATTGTAAGTTTTTCTAAAAATTTTGTGTAATTAAAAATAAAAATATTTTAATTTAAATCAAACACGTCAAAAAGGATTTGGTAGTATATTGGCCATCTCTAGAAGTCTAGAACATTTACAAAATAGGTAATTCTAACTTTACCTATTCTAGTACAAACAATAGGCAGTAGACGCAACGAATACAAAAAGGGTCTGCGTAGCATCCTGCTTAACATAAACCATTAAAAAATACTTAAATACAATTTCTAAATTTTACGTAAAAGTAAATAGGTTGTATGAACAATACCTACTTATTTTTTTTGAATTTTTAATGGAAGTTTAGAACCAAAAAGGGCGCCGATGGCGCCCCATTTGAAATAATATATAGTAACAGTAACTGCTTATTTTTTTTACATTTTCAATAGAAATCTAAAAATAAAAGGATGTATTTGTTGAGATTATTAGAGTAATTGTGCATTTTTTATATTGGTGCATTAATTTAAAAAAAAATTAAATACGTTGTACTTTGATTTGCGCCCCTACCAAGTTTGCGCCCAGGGCAGGAGCCCCTTTTGCCCCCCCCCCCTTGGCACGGCCCTGTCTACAAAATAGCTCAAACAATTTTTTTCCATGGCCTACTTGTTTTGCGGGAAAATATGTAACTTTGGCTTTTTAAATAGAATACCCTGTACATTTTTAGAGAATCGTGTGACTCCATTTAGACAAAACCATAGGGCTTGTAGCTCTCTTAAAAACAATTTTTTTGTTTATTATAAATTTTTCGATTTGAAGCCTCGTATCCGAAATATGGTCGATTTCCGGTTTTTCGATTTGTCGCAATTGCTCTTTTATTTTTGATCTTCCGGGAACGCGGAAAACAATTCTGTGAACTTCGTATCTTTTTCTACAACTTTTGTATTAAGTATAATTTTCTTTCTGCATTAGATTCAAAATGGCGGCTAATTGAAAAGTTTCAGCGTGATGATTTTCGAAACCACACCATGAATTTTCTAAAAAGGAATTGTCAGTTTATTCTACAAGTTGTTTTTAAGAGAGCTACAAGTCCTATGGCTTTGTCTAAATGGAGTCGATACACCTGTATTTAAAATAAACTGTGTGTTCTTCAAATTATTTTGAGTTTAAAATTTTTGTTGTTTCTATATAGTAGGCTAACTACATATCAGTACCCCCTCGTAAAGAGTATAATATCCAAGTTTTAAAAGAAAAGTTAACACTTTTGAAGTCAATAAAGGAATAAAGCAATTTATCAATTTTCATAAGGGAGGGTAATTACTATTAGTTAATAATTTTATTAAAGCTTACCTATAAGAGAAGAGGGGTTGTAAAGTAAGGACATTTAAAGTACAAAACACAAGAGCAATTAAAGACATAAACGAGTCTTTGTGCTCAATTATATTATTCGATTAAGTTACAATTGTCGCCCTGCGGACTGAAACGTCTGCAAGATTCTCATTTTACTCAAGCAACCTCAGTGTATGAATGATTTTACTTGCAGATTAAGATTTAACTTGAAAGGCGCAAGTTTTTGCAACAACTAGCTAGCTGATATAAATTTCTTTAAACTCTCGCTTATGAAGTCTAGACAGATTTGAAGATAATATAAAATGCACAATGCAATCGTCTTTTGTATATTAAAATATGAATAATAACCCAACATTAATTGGATCACACTTTTTATTTTACTAGAGCAATGTGGGTTATTTAGTTAGCCAACTTTTTTTACTTTATTTTTGTTCAACAGTCTACCAATTTATTTACTTTTTTAAAAGAATTTAGGTACTTAAAATTACTAGGTACTACTACATATATTATTTGATATTTATATTTTTCCATAATTTCTTATTTTTTATGCGAGGCCGAAATATCCATTTTTCTTATCGATGAATAATAATGAAACCATGATGAAAATTAGAAAAAATTTTAATCGAGATTTTTTCGAGTGAATAGATCTACAGTTGTTCCAGCGGATCTTTGCCGATGAAGAACTTGGCTAAGTACGCAAAAACACGCAATCTGATACGTAGCGTAGCAACTATCTTTGTTGGCGCTATGTAATATCACAGTATAATAATATGCTACGCATACAGTAGTGCCGACGTGCAAAAAATGTGTCGCTAATATTGTTTTGCGCATGCGTGAATTTGTACTATCCGATTAATGGCGGGTTATTGTTGAATACAGTGCACATTCAATATAGTCACCTATGATAAAAGAAATCAGGCAACTATTTTTTATAAATTTTATGTCAGCATGAACGAGCATGAATGACAAATCGAATGTGCACGTTATTATTATATTTTTTATAAATTAAATATTTTTTATTTGCATCAAAAACCGAAACGGAAGGTACCTTGTACTAATGAAACATGATTTCAATACATTCAGATACTTATTTATGCTACCCTTTACAAATAGATATAAAAATAACAGTGACAGCTGACAGAACCTATAAAAATAATTTTGAATTTACGCGCGCTTATATACTTCATACTATCCGATTAATGGCGGACGGTGTTCAAGGTCACTGATTTTGGCGACAAGAAATACAATGGTAACCATGGGGTTGTCACTACTGTATATTGACTGATATTGACACTACTTATTGACTGATGAGCACACGCTAAATAATTCGTATTTTTTTACTATTAATTTATTTTAATTTTTCGTCCACCTACTTTGAAAATAATAATGATCGAATACAAAAATTTAACTTCTCCACGTTTTAAGGCTCCTGAGTCCAAAGTGCTAAAACCGCAAGGACTTGTAATCGAGCAATTGTTGTGTCTGAGATCTCTGACGCTCCCGCATGGGGAGCGCGCTGGGTGACTTGCGCTCGGAAATATTTAATAACTTCCGATCTAATAGAGACTCCATTTTCTTGTAAAAGGAGTTTTATAGATAAGAGAATAAGGAACAAAATGATATTTTTTCCAATTAATTCAAGTTGGGGGGTGACGGGTGAGCATGTTAAAACTATTTAAGCAATTAAATTGTTATTATTTTTCATTTGTTCACAATAAAGGATAAATTTTTTTAATACTTACACTTCGAAAGCTAACGTAATAAAGTGTAAAATAAAAAAAACGACATTGATCCGATCAGTACAACTGGAGATAATAAATTTCAAGTATGAAAAGATCTCTGACGCTCCTGTGTGTGGACTGTGGAGCGCGCTGGATGACTTGCGCTCGAAAATATTTAATAACTTCCGATCTAATAAAGACTCCACTTTTTTGTAAAATGAGTTTTATAGATAAGAGAATAAGGAACAAAATAATTAATTTTTCCAATTAATTCAAGTTGGGAGGCGAGCATGTTAAAACTATTTAAACAATTAAATTGTTATTATTTTTCATTTGTTCACAGGAAAAAAATTTTTTTAGTACACTTTGAAAGCTAACGTAATAACATGTAAAATAAAAAAAAACGACATTGATCCGATCAGTACAACTGGAGATAATAAATTTCAAGTATTGAGAAGATTGGAGAAAATCCAACAAATTATCGAAAATTCATATGTGAATATTTAAAAAAAAAATTTTTTCAACAAAATCCTGAAATACGGGTCAATTAATCAATTCAATTTGTTGAAAGATGCAGAAAAAAATTTTTTAAAGCATTTAAAAAAGTCAAATTTTTTTCCTGAAATCCCTGCGGTTTGTAAAAGAATGACCCATATGAGAACATGTAGTCTGAACCCACCTTACTTAGAAGTGCTACACGATTTATTTTTCTTGAAAAGCAAAAAATTACGAGTAGGTACTAAAAAAAATCCAAAATCTGAAATAAGAGACCGAATTATGAAATAATAGACATAATTCCATTCTGATCACATAAATGTTTTCCTGTCTGAACGCGGCCGAATTGAAAATACTTCTCGGCTTTCAGGGGATAACGTAGAGGGGAGGGGATCAATTTCTCAGTGTTTTCGTATGTTCCACTGGGTAACACAGCCGATGTTATCGTAATTTCAAAATAAACGAATTGCACCATTGGGAGCTTGTAATTGGTCCACCCTGTATTAGTATATTATGATCCCACTTTGCAAAGAAATTGTGTCCTATTTTTGTTTTTCAAAAATATGCTCAGAAAATAATGTGCATATAAAATTGATATATTTACTCAATACCTAGGTATAATGTATGTCTTACCATTTTTATAGTAGAAATTGAAATACACGATTTATTTTATATTTTCATACATAAATTGTTATATGCGGACAAGAGATTGTACTGAAACTTCAATAAATATTTTATTTTTAAAACATTGTATATTTTACATATTGTTTCCTTTTACTGGAAAAAAGTAACTGATGGAAAGTTAAATTTAATTGATTTTCATCCAAATCCACGTTAAATAACCCGTGATATCTTTTTTTCAATTGTAGAGGAGTGAGAATGTAGGGACTGGAAAGAAAAAATCGGTTACTACTTCAATAATTCAATGAATTAGAACTTTTCTTTTTGAGACGATGCTTTTTTTTTATTTTAAAAGAATAGACAATTTTCTGAATTCGAACTTGAGAGTTTCCAAAAAATGGATTCTTTAAGTGCTCAGAAAAGATAAATAGTGTCTTTTAATGAGGTAGCTATACATTTATTTAAATACATAAATCTCATTTAAGTAACGAAGTAGATAGATTTTAGCTTTAAAACTAAGGTAGCCTGAAAGACTGCTTGTAATTTAAGTTTGAAATTATTGCAAAACGGGAAATTTATTTATTTATTTCCCATGTGTCCCGCTACTGAAATTATATCCGGATATGAAGCAGACCATTACATCGGCCACCAGACGGTTCCGTTTCCTATTATAATTGGTTTTTTACTGTGGTCAAATAATAAAACACTTCATGATTTATTAGTTCTGTAATGGAAACAATATCCATCCAAAATTAATTAACAGCGTCACACGATTTAACTAAGTAAGAGCGTATTCAAATAAATATGATTTATATCGTGTCTCAAAACCAACTCACATCAATTATTTAAAAATTCGATTTTTAAAAGCATAGACAAGACTCAAAAGTTAAATTATTTTATGTAAGTGGCATTTCATATAACATTTCATTTTGGTAACCGATGTTTTCCCAATATTTCAACCCTGCTGAATACGAAAATTGCGGTTACCAAAGCGAAATCTTAACCGGAAGCGTGATATCCAAGATGACGCCCAAGATGTCTGCTTTGTTATTTTTGATAAAATAATTATGAACAATTAGGACAAATATTATCATTGGTTGGAATAGAATTTACTTTGCTTAAAGAGTGATTTTACGGTAATTTTTTGTAGACCATCTATCCGAGCTAAGAAAAATATTTGTCTTAATTGCCATAATAATAATTAATCTATCGCAATAAATAAAAAGAGCAAACAGGTATACTAACAGGTCTCATAAAGAATGGGACAACGCTTAGTCACAGATTCTCTAGGTCAAAATATAACGATTAAACCTAATATACCATACCTTAATACAAAGTCCTCCGGTTTCCAAGTTAAAAGAGCTTAATAACATCCATACTAACGCCGGTCTCACAGACCGCGTTTAGTTTTAATTTTTTTTAACGTATTTTTACAACTTTTTTATTGCAAATAGAAATTATTTCAAATATTTAGTAATTTTTCTGGATACTAATTATAATTTTAGCAAAAAAAAATTCATTTTAATAACCAAAATTCACTTTTATAAAAATAAACAAAAATAAAAAGATGCATAAATTAAATAAGCGATTTCAAACGAATTAAACAAAATTTTTTAATAACTAGTAATATTATAAACAAACCTAAGAACAACACTTCTAAAAAGGTAAAAATATTTTTTTCATCTTCAACAATAGCTGAAATATTTTGGATAGAACATTATTTGTCGAATTTTACATGTTAGAACATGTAGAGCATGTTACCGCATGCACCAAAAAGAGCTACTTATTAATTGAAGTAAATGCAAAAATCTCTTCTGTTCTTTTTCTTATCCTATTTCTATTCAAGACAAGTGGAAAAAAATAATTTTTAACTAAAAAATTTTAAAAATTTTGAAAAAATATTGAAAATTTTTAGTTACTGTTTTACTAACATCGGTCTCTCAGACCGAATTCAATTATTATAATTGAACCATTACAAACTTATGCTCGCAAACTTCAAAAAAATGTGTGAGAGCATTTAGTTTAAAGGTACTGATAACCTCCCAACCGTAGCAGTTCGTATTTCAAAGATATTAATAAAAATAAAACTCGTCAGTCTGTGACACCGACTGTTAGTACTGAAATTGCTGAAAGGTTAAAGTTCAATTTTTAATATTTTCTTTTTATGATAATTTCCACAAATGTGAAAATATTTACTTCAAATTTGGAACAGGTGCTTATTATTACGAAGTACATCAATAGAAAATTTTTCATGTAGTAGGCTTGATCATAAGAGGTACTTAACCTAACTTCTACAACTTATCTTAGCTTTAACTTTGTTATCTGGGAATTTTTTATCAATATTACGCTATTTTCTGAAAAATAATTAGAAAATAGAAAACTAAGGTACTCTTAGTTCATATGCTTAAAACCAACCGTTAGCCTTAAAATCCCGGTTAAAGTATTGAGTTGTCGTTAGGACGTGCAATTATCAAGTAGCAATGATCACAAAAACAAAGGACAAAATAGTGGAATAGGTTTATTTACAAAGAATATTTAATGTGGTTGGTACTTATCATTAGAAATTGTTTTGTAGGCCCATTCGTACTTCCACCAAAGCTCAAATTTAATTACTATTCAACCTTCTTGGAAAATAACCTGGATGAACTATTACGCGACGTACCTTTGATTTTTAGACAATGTTATTGGTTTAACATATTTTCCAATCTTTTACACATTGTTTTTGTGATGATGGCTACATGATAATTGCTCGTCTTAACAATAATCCGAAACTTTAATGCCAATTTTTAGACAAACGGCTGCTTTTACGGATATGAACTAAGAGTAGGGGAAGGCGGGGCTCATTCGGACGCTTTTCGTTAAATGGCTTTTTAGCATACCAAATATAACATTTAAGAAACGGCACCTGGTTATATAGAAGCATACATACATGTAGTTTATTGTGTTTAAAAATCTTTTCTTAATCTCCATTTATTTTTATAGATTTTAACTTTTTTCAAAAAATTGAATTTGTCCGAATGTACCCCACTAGTGGGGCACTTTTGGACAGTGGTGAGGCACATTCGGACTAATGAATTTCAAATAACAAAAATATACTAAATTTTTATTCTAAAAACTCCAACTGTAATAGGAACGCTAAACAGACCCTACACAACTAAGATACAAAATTTTTTGGCAAAAAAATACAAAGTAGCAAAGTTAATAAATACAAAATCTTATAGATACCAAAATCAACATTAAATTTTATGTAACATTAAACTCTTAAAGTTTCTTTAACTGTAGTTGATGAATCTTCGACATTGGGGAGGCTGAATCCTTTATTTCCTCTTTTTAGAAAAAAAAATACCACGTCCAAATCTACCCCATATAGGTTTGTCCGAATGTACCCCGCAGTGGAATATTTTAGTTAAAAATGGATAGCTTAAATTTGAGATTAGCTTTACAAGAAGTTTCTTCGTCAAATTACTTCTAAATAAGGTAGTTCTAAGGTAATGTTTATGAAATAATATAAAAGTCCATAATAAGGGGTGTATATGCTTATGAATGTAGAGCGAAAAACTCTACTCGGTACCACCAAAACAATGTTTTTAGTATTACAAGAAAACAATTGAAACTAAACGCACGAGATACTATCTATAGGCTAATGACCCTATCTACAATATTCTTGCTTAATTTGAGTACTTAAATCGCTTTCTAAGGTAGTGAATTTGAACTGTCCGAAAGTGCCCTCTGTCCGAATGAGCCCCGCCTTCCCCTACCTACCTTAGTTTTCTCTTTTTTAATGCTCTTTTAGAAAATAACACAATATTGAAAAAAATTTCACCGAAAACGAAGTTATAACTACAACAAGTTGTAGAAGATAGGTTAAGTGCCTCTTATAGTCAAGCCTACTTTATGAAAAAAATTCTCTTTATTTAGTTCTTAATTATAAGCATCTGTACCAAATTTGAAATAAATATCTTGACATGTGTGGAAATTATCATAAAAAGAAAATATTGAACTTTAACTTGGAAACGGAGGAATTTTGTATTAAGGTATATTAGGTTTAATCGGTATATTTTAACCTAGAGAATCAGTGACCAAGCGTTGTCCCATTTTTTTTGAGACACCCTGTATTACGACGATTTTTACGCACACAGTGTCTTTATCTGGTTTTAGCTCCTTAAGAAGCAATTTCAGGGTAATTTTACGTCTAATAAAAATTGTGGAGCACCTTGTATATTTAATTCAGTCAAAATAGTTGTCCTAGTTGCAATAATAATTGTTCCGTCCAAATACATCTTAATTAATAAAGCGATACTGAGAGAAGAGAAGAATTTCGATACTGAGATTTTGTTCCAATTTCACGGTGCTTCTTCCGACTTTAGCTCCTTAAGGAGTGATCTGAAGATAATTTTAATAAAAATTGTAGAGTATAAAATTATCTATCCCAACTAATGACAATATTCGTCCAAAAATTGTCCATAATATTATTCTATCAAAAATAACAAAGCAGACATCTTGAATATCACGCTTCCGGTTAAGATTTTGCTTTGGTAACCGCAATTTTCGTATTCAGCGGGGTCGAAATATAAGGGGAAAGATCGGTTACCAAAATGTTATATGAAATGCTGCTTTCATGGTTAAGGACGGAAGGTACTCGCAATATTTGTTGAACTTAATCATTTTTTTTCTGGCTTATAAAAATTTATTTTAATTAATTGGTAATGTGAGGAATGTTAACTAGGGCTGTACTTAATATTTGTAAAATATAAAAGTTATAATCGTTATAGTTTAAAAGATAATTTATTAAAATTAATTAGATATTTACGGCTTTAATAACTGTTCAATTAAATCGGCGTTTAAGCCATGTTATAGACAATCCTTCATTCTAGGGTATGACATATTTTATAATTTTATTTAATATTTGGAAACTTATATAATTCAATTTTATACGCCTCAATAATACAAAAGTAGCCACAATAAAATTAATAAAATGATGATATACAAGTTTCCAAATAATTAATAAAATTATAAAATATGTCATACCCTAGAATAAAAGATTCTCTATTACATGGCTTAAACGCCGATTTAATTGAACTGTTATTAAGGCCGTAAATATGTAAATAATTTTAATAAATTATCTTTTAAACTATAACAATTATAACTTTTATATTTTACAAATATTAAGTACAGCCCTAGTTAACATTCCTCACATTACCAATTAATTAAAATAAATTTTTATAAGCCAGAAAAAAAATGATTAAGTTCAACAAATATTGCGAGTACCTTCCGTCCTTAAGGAGACGTTTTTTTGCGAAAACAGTCCTTGACTATTATTAATAATAACAACATAAGCTTCATTTATATCTATTTTCTTTTTAATTAAAAAGAAAGTGTATTATATTTTTCTAAACTTCTCGTTCAAAAACATTTATACTAAAAGGGGCATCAAATTATTTCTTATTGTGACTTTTATAGCTCGAGTTATCCAATTTAAGTATCGTAAAATCGCAATGACTTTTGAGTTGTCTGATTTCTGAAAAAATTATCAGAAGAGTGGTTATGGCATTGCTTTCCCAATGACTGCCACCTCCATTCTTTAAATAAATGTGTATACCAGGGTCTGAAAGGGTATATAAACTGCTTTGCAACATTAGCACTATTGCAGCCCTTGTTCCTCGATCATAGTGCTCGCGTTGTCATTGCAAAGCACTACTTTCAGAACTAGGTATACAAATAACTATTTTTGAAAACTAAGGTAATATTTAAATAACAACAAATGATAGAAATGTAACTTTATTTTTGTTAATCCAACACAGAGGAATTTATTACGTTGTACCAAATGTCTTTTGTCGAAGACAAGCAGGCAATTGTTGTATAAAAGTATCAGGATCTATCTGTACGATTACAAGTCCTTTTCTATAAGGTGACCACTGTGTGTGAACATTGTGCTGTAAATAATAAAATGTTAAATAGCAACTACATTAACTAAATTTTATTAGCATAGTTTGTAAATTTACAATTTTAACTCAATAAATAACAGAAAAAAATTACCTTATACTTGTCAATAACTTTACATGCTAGTTCTTCGCTTGAATTTTTAACATCCTTATTGTACTGAGACGAATCAAGTTTTATACTTTTAGCCGGTATCTTAACTGATGTCTATAACAATCATTAAGTAACATCGCATTAATAAAAATAACTTTATTACCTTGTCAGGATCAATTACGTAAATATTTGAAACATCTTGCAATACAATAATATCCTCTTTTTTTGAATGAAATGTAATATTTCGAATTGTAGATAATTTTGAAAGAGAACTTAAACATTCAATTTTGAGCCTTTTGGAAAATGATGTAAAAGACTTCATTTTCAGATCGCACTCCACAATCTACAACTTCTAAAGTTAAAACAAAAAACCTAACTTTACTAATCATATCTACCATATGGTCAGCATAAGCACAAACAATATTGTTAGAAATAGGTTTCATAGCAATGGCAACTGGTGGAGCAAGATGTTTAGGCACTCTCCAATGCTGTACCCAAAAATTGTTGTTATTTTTCCATACTATTATATTACTTTTACAATCGGCAGCAATTAAATAAAGTCCACATAAAGAACCAGTTAGAAAAGTTATAGTATCTTCAATATCTGTAATCAATAATATTTACTATAGGTAGTTGTCTCGAAAAAATATTAATCTTTACATAATGCGGTTTCAATAGTTTTCTCCAAAATTACATCACTATCAGTTAAGCTGTATACTTCTATACTTCCAGTACGTGGAGCTAAAAATAATTGGGAACAGTTTGCATTAAAATAAACTTGCACCGCTACTGGTAAATTTTGTACATGAGTTATTGTAGCCCCCTGCGATTTGCTCTGAAAAAAGAAACAGTACATAAATTAATGTGAAACTGCAATTTAGTTCATTATAATTATAAAGCAATTAAAGTTACACCTCAAAATATTTTATATTAATAATTAATAGTTTGATTTTAATGATTAATAATAATTAGTAATTAATAGTTACGTACATAACTAAATTTCCATAAACGTGTTATTGAATCTGTGCTAAACACAATCCACCGAGCATCATCTGACATGGAATAGCAAATTATTCCTTCCTTAATCTCTTGATTTTCGTCACCTTTAAAAGTTCTTTGCAATACTAATATTCGCTTTGGACCGTATTTTAAAGGGATTGCTCCTTTTACCATAGTTTTATTTGGAATATCAAGGTGTTTTCCCAAAATCCAAACTTCTAAGTAATTACCATAGCATAACAAAATGTACTTGGCTTTTAAACAAACTTTTACAGCACTGTTTAAGATTGGAGGAAATTTGATAATTGTGTATGGATTAGTATAAGTACAACCAAGGTTACCATCGATGCCACCAGAATACAGTTTATCGTTATGAAGTATAAGACTTTTAACATCGTGATCGTGTACTCTACGTTGTATGCTTTTCACCCACTGATTATTTTCACTTTTAACTTTTGCCATAACAAAATTTACAATAATAGGATCTACACCGGCGCAAAATAAAGACTTTTCATCATCTGAAGTACACAAAGCAATAATATCCGCTTTGTGAGATTGGTAGCATTTTATTTGAGCACCAATTTTACCATCCCAAAGTGTAAGTATTCCTCTCGAATCCCCAGTAACTATAGTTAAATCGCTGAATACATGTAAACACCACACAATTGTAAATTTATTGTTATGCGTTCTTCCTGTTGTTATTTTATGTAAAGCGTGGCCGGTCGTGACATTCCAAACACGAATGGCGTTTTCACCACCAGTTACGATAAAGTTGCCCGATGGATCATACTTTAAACAAACAATTCGACCCTCTTGCTTGTCTAAAAACTTTTTAAAAAGAACATCTTCATTTACTTCAAAAATGTTGATGTATCCGTTTTCAGTTCCAACTGCGATGTTTTTACTATTTTGATCACAATCTAAACAGTAAGCTTGTTCACCAGTTACAGACAAAGTTTGTTTTCTACTTAATTCTTGTAAGTTATATTCTATTAAAAATCCGTGTAATCCAACACTAAATAATCGATCGTCACACCAACTTAAGCCTTCTATGCTATCATTTTCGGGTATACTTGGAATTACACGTTCAATATGAGGACAAAACTTTAAATTCCATATTTCTATAGTAAAATTTGACCTAAAAGAATTGCTAATTAATTAAACGAACTATAAATTGAATAAATGTTACCTTGCAACTGCTAGTTTTGATGTAATTTTATTTAAAGCCATACAATTAATTGCTTCTGGTTTTGGCTTATAAAATAGAACATTATGCACTTTAGTTGGTTGCATATTTATATATAAAAATTGTAATTTATTGTTTTTTAATAAGTTTCTATCTTCGCAAAAAATGCTTCCTCTTTTAGTTTAGAGGTTATAATTTTTATTTACACCAACACGTGCTTATTTTTAGCATTACCACACAAATAACAGCTAATAACACTAGTGCACTACAAAGTAACCAAAGAGTTCTATGCTCACAGTTTTCGCGGGTTTTTTATTCGAATAGCTTTATTTGTGTCTTTCATAGTTCAAAAAATATAATAATGCAACCTATTGTCGTTAGAATGTGAGTATACATGAATTTCTTTATATAACGGAATTTTGCGTCAACATTTTGTTGAAAGTTTAAATTAATTTTCTATTAAAAGTTTTGTTAAGTTGGTATAAAGTAAATTTCAGTCACTGTTGTCACTGTCACAAAAGTCACTGTGGTCAAGTGTGTGGTTTTAAGTGGTGTATTATGAATGTGAATCTGTGATCTGAATAATTTCATATTTAAACCTGATTTAAGCAAACGGTTGGTGATCTAAGAATAAATCTACAGCTTACCACATTAAAGTTCAAAATTCATAAAAGTAAAAAAACCGTAATTTCATAGTTGTGCGGCTAGTAACATAGCATTTACCAGTGTGCAATGCTTTTGTGGGTATAAATTAAATACTAAAAGGTAAGTTAACAAACAAATTAATCGTCAAAAGTCTAAATGGCTTATCATAGAAAAAGTATGGACCCCCCTAAACGTTACAATTCAAAAAGCGATGGCAAGTCCAGAAAACGCAAAAAAGATGACGAAGAGTGGGCATATGAAGAAGAAGACACTACCACAGAAAGTGAGACTCAAGCAGTACCTGGTGCAGCTGCTCGCAATGCTGAAACTAATGATAGTGGTGTTCAAGAAGACGAATTTGGGGCGAAGGACTACCGTTCACAAATGAAACTTAAACCTGATCATTTATCGCGTCCTTTGTGGGTTGCTCCAAATGGGCATATATTTTTGGAGTCATTTTCTCCAGTTTATAAACATGCGCATGATTTTCTAATAGCTATATCTGAACCAGTTTGTAGACCAGAATACATTCACGAATACAAACTAACAGCTTATTCACTTTATGCCGCTGTTAGTGTCGGTCTTCAAACGCACGATATTATTGAATATTTGAAACGTCTTAGCAAAACTACTGTTCCAGAGGGAATTATGGAGTTTATCAAGCTTTGTACGTTATCTTACGGAAAAGTTAAACTAGTATTAAAACATAACAAGTATTTTGTGGAAAGCATGTTTCCCGAAGTACTTCAAAAACTCTTAAAAGATCCAGTTATACAAGAATGTCGTTTAAGAAGAAATGTTGAAACTGAAGAAGCAGAAACAGAAAGTGAAAATGGTATTATTACTCAAGTACAAGATAAAAAAAATGTAGTAGTATTTGGTAATAAAGCTGGTCCATCTACAGAAAAGAAAGCGGAAGGTGAAGAAGTTCCTGATGATATTACCAATTTTTATGATAAAATGGATAACGATGAAGAAGATGAAGAAGAATTAGCTTTGAAGACTGTATCTTTTGAAGCTAATCAAGAAAAAATAGAAGTTTTGCAAAAACGATGCATAGAATTAGAATATCCACTTTTAGCTGAATACGACTTTAAAAATGACACGGTAAATCCTGATATTAACATTGATTTGAAACCTTCTGCCGTATTAAGACCGTACCAAGAAAAAAGCTTACGAAAGATGTTTGGAAATGGACGTGCAAGATCTGGTGTTATAGTTTTACCTTGTGGAGCTGGAAAGTCTTTAGTCGGTGTAACAGCATGTTGTACTGTTCGTAAACGGGCTTTAGTATTGTGTAATTCGGGCGTCTCTGTCGAGCAATGGAAACAACAATTTAAAATGTGGTCAACAGCAGATGACAGCACAATATGTCGATTTACTTCTGAAGCTAAAGATAAACCGATGGGCTGTGGAGTTTTAGTTACTACTTATTCGATGATAACGCATACTCAAAGACGTTCTTGGGAAGCGGAGCAAACCATGAAATGGGTACAAGAACAAGAATGGGGAATTATGGTTCTCGACGAGGTTCACACTATTCCGGCAAAAATGTTTCGACGTGTCTTAACCATCGTGCAGTCTCATTGTAAGCTCGGTCTAACGGCAACATTACTCCGGGAAGATGACAAAATTGCAGATTTAAATTTTTTAATTGGACCCAAATTATATGAAGCGAATTGGTTGGAATTGCAAAAGAAAGGATTTATTGCTAAAGTAGGTTTTAAATAAACTGTTTAATGATGTTTGAGTTATTAATGTTTATTTTTGTTGTCTAGGTTCAATGTGCAGAAGTATGGTGTCCGATGACACCAGAGTTTTATCGCGAATACTTGGTTTGCAAAACAAGCAAACGTTTGTTATTGTATGTCATGAATCCAAACAAATTCCGCGCTACACAGTATTTAATTAAATACCACGAACGTCGTGGGGATAAAACAATTGTGTTTTCTGATAATGTGTTTGCGTTAAAACATTATGCTATAAAAATGAATAAACCGTATATTTATGGACCTACTACTCAAAGCGAGCGAATTCAAATATTACAAAATTTTAAATTTAATCCTAAAGTTAACACAATTTTTGTAAGTAAAGTTGCCGATACTTCTTTTGATTTACCGGAAGCTAACGTTCTAATTCAAATATCATCTCACGGTGGCTCGAGGAGGCAGGAAGCTCAACGTTTAGGACGTATACTTAGGGCAAAAAAAGGCGCGATTGCAGAAGAATACAACGCATTTTTTTATACTTTAGTGTCGCAAGATACTATGGAAATGAATTATTCAAGAAAAAGGCAACGATTTCTTATCGATCAAGGTTACAGTTATAAAGTTATTACTAAATTAGCTGGTATGGAAGAAGAACCAGATTTAATGTATAAAAATAGGGAAGAACAAGGTCAATTGTTACAACAGGTGAATTTCCTAATGTGAAATTGTAAACTTAGTTTTAATGTTTTGTTTTTAGGTATTAGCGGCAAGTGATATCGACTGTGAGGATGAAAGAGCACCAGGAGAAGGTGGTGCTAGAGGCGGACCAGGTGGTACTCGTCGTGTTGGTCATATTGGTTCGATGTCTGGAGCCGATGATGGTGTATATTATGAATATAAAAAGAATTTCGCTAACAAACATCCATTATTTAAAAAATTTAGATGTTAATTTGTAAAATATAGTAAAATAAATTTTTTACCATAATTATTATTTTTATGATAGGGCCTTAAATCCTTGGATAAATCTAGAACCTTAAAGTTTAACGAACTTCTGTAGTTTTAACTTTTTCATTTTTTCAGACCAGGTGAAGATCTATCTCCAAATTGGGCAATAGTTGAAATTCAAGGCGATATTAAGTCGTATTCTGATTCTAATTTTGAATCTCAATTCATAGGCGATATCTACATTACAAAAAGTGGCATTCCTACATTAATAATTGGTCATCATTTGATGTTTGGAAAAGAAATGACATTGAGCAAACCTTTTGCTTTTCTTGAAAAAGTCTCCAATAATAACACCGAATATATTGTCAAGGCCATTATAACAAAAAAGTTAATTTTTAAAACACGTCCAAAACCATTGATTGGAAAATGAAAGTCGAATGTAGGAAGCTCTAGTTTACTATTTTTATTTTCTGTATTCCATTTTGTTCGATGCATGTGCTTACTAGTTTATATTATTTATTGCTTTTAAAAGTGAAATATATATTTTGAAGAACTACAAATTAAATTTTTAATTATTTTTCTTTAATTTAACCGTTTTTACATCATTTCGAATAAAAAAATTATAATAAATTTTACTAAAACTAGATTCAAGGTAAACTAATTCATCTCTATTCTTAAAAATATAATTTACGATGTAATATCATAGTCGGCAGGTATTGTAATTCCACCAGTGTCTACAGTTTCATCTGCTTGATTTAACATCGATAAATAATTATGTGTTGCATCACCTTCTACATTCTTGATCGACTTGAATAAAAATAATTATTTTTAATTTGGTAATAAATTAAATTTACACACCTTTGTGTTCTCACTGCAATTATTTACTAATGCTGGATTTACTTTGACTTCAGACTTCAATATTCTAGGCGATATTTTATCAGCACCTAAAAGTTTTTAAATTTTTGATCAAATAAGTAAAAGTGAGCTAATTTTATAGTAAAAATAATGGATGTTATTACATTCATACGAGAAACTTTTTCCGCCCGTCAAATTTTGTAATTTTGTATTAAATTTATTTTTATGTTAATGTAAAATTGCATGATATTAAAAAAAAAAAAATTTTTAATTTAAATTGCTTCCGTCAAGGATTGAGCTTACTTTTTTTGTGTAAGTAGAATTTTTAGGTAAACTGTTTCAAAAATTAATTTTTTATAATTTTGGCATAAATTGAAGTTCAAAATAATCATTATTTTATATCTTCAGAAAGCTAATTTTACGAGCTTTCAAAGTATTTAAAAATATATAGGGTGTTCCTAAAAATTTTTAAATTTGTGTAATTTCCGGTTTAACCGGAAGCGTTTTGTTAACCGAAAATAGTGTGAAATAATAGATATTCATGAGATTGATACATATATCCATTTTCAAGTTTTCATTTCTGTTACAAAAGAAATTAGAGATTTTTGAAGTTTCAACAATCAAAAAATCATTACTTCAAAATGGGTCGAGCGATTTTGATAAAAATTTATATTTCGATAGAGAATTACGTTGTCTGTAACATATCCAAAAAAGAAAAAATATGGCAGAGGAAATTTTTAGAAAATCCATTTCCAAATTTTGACTTTGGCCTTTTAAATGTAGGCAATTTTAAAACAATTTTGAAAATCGACTAAATTACGACGAAAGCTTTATATTTTGGCTGTACAATGCCGTTTTGAAATTTTTATAATAATAATTACCGGCCAAGTTATAAGGAAAAAACCACAAAATGGGACAATCGTTCTATTGGCCGCCATTTTGAATTAAAAAATTTGAAATTTTATTTTTCAATTGGGGCTCAGATGTACTATCTTATGGCCAAGTAAAATTGAATTTGGCCCAAATTTGCAAAATGCGCCCAAAATAACCACCTTATTTTTGGACACCCTGTATAGATTTCTTATAAAAGCTTAGTTTGCTGATAAAATAATTTTAAAGTGGCTAAAACGAAATTTCATCAAAATCGGTTCAGTAGTTTTTGCCCCACAGCTGTAACAGACAGACGGATATTTCATGTAAAAAACTCGAAAAAATTTTTTTTTGCATTTTTGGAATCTCAAACTCAAAATGTCGAGAAATGTAAAAAAAACTTTATTATTATAATTTTCTTTTCTCGATTATAACAACTTTTTCTTGGGTTGGAAAAAGTTAAAATTGATACCTACCATTGCTATTAGCTTCGTTAATTAAACCTTTTTCATGGTCAGATAAGTGACTAGTGTAAATATTTTCGTTAACGGTATGATACGAGCAAAGAGAACAAAAGTAAGATCCTCCAAGTCCAGGATGTTTGCTAGCAATGTGATTTTTGTAAGAAGTACTTTGAATAGACTGGTAATTACAATGCGGGCAGGAGTATTTTGCTTCCTAAAATAAAACACGATTTAAAAAACTACAATTAATTAGAAATCAGGTTTTACCCCACTATGCCTCATGGAATGTCGTCTTAAAGAATTATGATCTCCCGTTCTGTAATCACAAATATTGCACTTGTGTGGTTTTTCACCAGTATGCTGCCGTAAATGTAACTTAAAAAAATGTTTGTTAAAAAATTCACTATAAATTTACAAAAACGATCTTACTTCTAACATAGCTTTTCTTGTTGTTTGATGTCCACAAACATTACAAATAAATGGTTTAAATTTATCGTGAACACTTTTAACATGTTTTTTCAAAGACTTTGAATTGGCAAAAAATTTCTTACAAATATCGCACATTTGCTGCCTCGCAAATCTTGGAATCTAAAATTAAACAATATATTTTAAAAACATAAAAAAATGTTTGTAATAAAATAAATTACGTCTTCTGGACTTTTATGTGTTATTTGATGATTTTGTAATTGCGAATGTTGTTTAAATGTCTTTTGACAATCAGGACATGTATAAGGTTTTTCATCGTTATGAATTGCCATATGTGTAGCTAAACGCACTAAAAAAGAATATAATGGGCATTGGATAAAACTCAACAATATTAGTACATACTGGGGCTACTAGCTTTAAAAACTGAACACATTTGACAAGTGTATAGCCCGACATCCATATTATGGCATTTCCATAAATGTGCACTACATACTCGCCATAATGAGAATTTTGTATTACATTCGAAACAAACGAATTGTTTCTTCTGACCTTCGACATGACACTTTTCATGACGTTTGCGCATTTCGTCAACTGCAAATCGTAAGTCACAGCCTTTGACAGAGCATCTACAAAGTTTTATTCAATAACATATAACTGTAGTATTCGAATAAACCTTACTTGATTTTTTTCGAAGCTCTGGCATGTTTTTTAATAAGATCTACAGTTAATTTTTTATTTGAATACTGTTTGTCTCGACTAGATTTTTCATCATTAGTATTTACGGTTTTAATAGCAGAGTTAATTTCTTGCAATTGCTCAGTTAGCTTGTGAACCTAACAAAAATATATTATAGTACTAAAGGGAACATCACCGTTGACTACTCACTGTCATCATATGATTTTTTAATACATCCAAAGTTGCACATCTGATATCACATTCGCTGCAAACATATACAGTTTGATGTACGTTACTTTTTAAAATTGATGTCATTTGTTTATTATTAAAGTTTTTAAGTTTTTCGGTATTATTTTGATCATTTTTTATATTCACAAATGATTCTTGCATCGTTGTAACCTACAATTTTTAGTAATAAGTTTATTGAATTATAATTAAAAGTAACACAAAATAGTTAACAGTTGCGTACCGTACAAAAAACAGGTATACTTTGTACTTGCCTGTTTAAAATGCACATTACTAATATGTTGCTCCATTTCTTTTTCAAACTCATACAAACATTGGCACTCTTTACATTTATAAGCTGTAATTTTTTCATAAAGATTATTGCTTAGCTGATTGGAAACATTTATTGTCTTATTATTCAGTTCAGAAGAGGATATAAAATGTTCGTTAGTATTAACAACATTGCTCACCAAGTGAACAGAATTATTTGATGCATTTCCATTTGAAACATTTAAAACTAGATTTACACAATTTTCATTGTGGAAGTCCAATTTATTCATCAGTCCGCTATTACTTGCTTTAGATAGCTGTGGATTTATTGATATTTCTTGATCAGTGGACTGTATAAATTGTGAATTAATATTCCTCGCATTTCTTTTTAAATTTCCGTTGATTATTTTAAATTTATCACCATCTGTTACATCGTTTTCTATATTGAATTTAAATTGCCGCAATAAATCGTTAGTTATAAAAACACTATCACTCGTTATCAATTCTTTTCTAGATATCTAAAATTGTACAAATAAATTAATTATTCCGATCGATATAAATTCAGAAAAAATATCTGATCACAAAAATGCAACTAATTTTCTAGTTCATTAATTGACTTTTTTACAGCATAAAAACTTACTTCTGCAGTGAAGGCGACTTTATCGGTTTCAAGAGAATTGTCCTGGTTTTCAATTTCACTATCGAGTTTTGGTAATCCGTTAATAATGTTGGATTCGACTATGTCACCTAATGAGTAAAAGAAAACCTCTTATTTCAAATTGAATGAAATAAATATTTCGCTTAAACAAGCTGTATAGTAAATTTAACAAAGCAAGATTTAAAAGAGAAACTGAATAGGATAAATTAACATAATTTTGAATACGCACCAGATGCCAAGACAGTTTCTAATTCCTGATGGACTACAACAGAATTATTACTAATGATATGAAGTTATTATTAAATTAAACTCACCTTCAGGAATAAGAGTACCATTCATTAATATTGGTAAACCAACGGACCACGATTCACTATCGTCATTTATTTCTGTTAGCATCGGTTCCTGAATGCCTAAAGTTTCCTCTGTATTGTGCAGCAAATAATTATTTGTACCATCATTTAAAAGTGTTAAATATGCTACATCGTCCGTAACATCCATTTCCATAGTTTATTATTCTGTCCACTTGCAGTTTTAATTTTTTACGAATAGAAACAATTAAGTTAGGTTATGTTGCAATATATAAAAGAATGCAGAAAACTGTTGATATACCTGTGATGTAACTACTAGAGGGCGCAGTTACAACGGGAAGAACGTGAATGAGAAGATAAGAACACTCTTGTAATGTGCTTGTAATAAAACAACGGATGTGGCCAACGAGGAACTTTTTCCGTCCGTTAAATCTTGTAATTTTGTATTAAATTTATTTTTTATGTTAATGTAAATTACATGATAAATTACTTAAAATTGTTCCTGTCAAGGATTGAACCTGGGACTTCTGTGTAAGCAGAATTTTTACGTGTAACCAGTTTCAAAACTTTGATTTATTTATAATTTTGGCATAATTGAAGTTCAAAATAAATATGTACTATTTTATATCTTCAGAAAGCCAATTTTACGAGCAAATTTTTTCAAATTTTACAATTTGAAAATATTGAAAAATATACAGGGTGTTCTATTTAAATTAAGCTATTTGATCCCATTTCCGGTTAAACCGGAAGTAAAAAAATAATTTAAAAACACACAGGGTGTTCCTAAAAGTCTTGATATTTTTGTAATTTCAGGTTTAACCGGAAGCGTTTTTTAACCGAAAATAGTGTCAAATAATAGATATTCATATGATTGATAAATATATCCATTTTCAAGTTTTCATTTTTATTACAAAGAAATTAGAGATTTTTGATGTTTTCACATTCAAAAAATCATTACTCCAAAACGACTCGAGCGATTTTGACAAAAATTTATATTTCGATAGAGAATTACGTTGTCTGTAAAATATCCAAAAAAGAAAAAATATGGCAGAGGAAATTTTGTGAAAATCCATTTCAAAATTTTGACCTACTTTGGTGCCTTAAAGGTAGACAATTTTGAAAATCGACTTGCTTAGGACGAAAGCCCTATATTTTGAATGTACATACAATGCCGTTTTGAAATTTTTATAATAATAATTACCGGCCAAGTTATAACGGAAAAACCACAAAATAGGACAATCATTCTATTGGCCGCCATTTTTAATTAAAAAATTTGAAATTTCTTTTTTCAATTGGGGATTTTAGGTACATTAAAACTATTTCATCAAAATCGGTTCAGTAGTTTTTGCTCCACAGCTGTAACACACCGACAGACATTTCAGTTCCAAAAATCGAAAAATTTTGTTTTGCATTTTTGGGATCAGGGGGACTCAAAACGTCGAGAAATGCAAAAAAAAATTTATTATTTTGTCTCGATTATAACTTTTTCTTGGATTGGAAAAAGTTAAAAAACTGTCGAACATCGAAGAATTTATTAACAGAAAAACAATAAATTAAATATTTAGATTTTTATAAACAATAAAATACAAATAAAATCATTATACAAATTTTTTAGTTTCTGTGCAGTTATTTTACTCGTACTTTTATTTTATATCAATGAAATTCTCTTATTCTCTAGTACTGGTAAAATCAGCCACATCTAATGAAGACCTAATAGACTAGAAGGATAATAATAGTTTGAAGACGTAGAATTTAATCAGAAAGGCTTTTTATAAGAAAAATCGTAGTTTTGCTTAGCTAATTCAGGATTAAATTGCGAGTTATATTTTCGATTTAATCTCTCCTTAGGTTTTTCAACAATTTCACCATCTGTTTTTTTTGATAATAACAATTTTGCTCGTATTTGTTCTTGCTTTTCTCGGTTTAACCTTTCAATTCTCAGTTTCCTCAATTTTTCCTTTTGGTAAGTTTCTGTGTCTTCAGAATGAATATCTTTAGATTTCTTTTTATCTTTATGCTTATGTTTTTTATGCTTTTTCTTAGATTTCTTTTCATTAGTACTTTCACTTTCTGAAGAACTGCTGTGTTTACGTTTATTTTTATTTAAACACAAAGATTCTTCAATACGGTCACAATTAGAAGTACTAGTACTGGGTTTTGCTCTTACATAATCGTTTTTCTTTAAGTAATTTTGTTGTTTATTAGTGTTTGGTTTAATAAATTTCTTAATATAAATCAAAGGATCTTCTGTTATTTTGCTCTTCATATTTACTTCATTTTTTTCTGTTATAGAACGATCTGGAGCAACGTCATACCAATTTTTCTTTCTTAACGCTTCATTTGTATCCTGGCCTAAGTAGGTTAAATAACCAATTTGTTTTTCATACTTCTCTCGTTCTTCTTTTTTTTCTTTGTCATGTTCCACATTTGATTTTTTACTTTGATCTATGCCATCTTCAATTTCTTCAAAAAAATTTACATGCTCATTCGATTTAGATACGTCTGAGCTTTGCACTGTAGATGGCGAGAATGGAATGTAATTTGTATCTTCGGTTAGTCGTTGTTGAGCTTTTACACGTAATAAATGAGTTCTCGCTTCTTTTTCCTTGAAAGATTGTTAAATAAAACAAGAGTTTGTTTAAATCGAGATACCTACTGCCAATTTTGTTCTTTCTTGTTTTATTTTTTCTTCTTCAGCAGCTTTTGCTTCATCTCTTCTGACTCGAGCTATATTATCTTTAGTTCTCACATGCCATCTGCAAATTTAAAAAATGAAGTAAGCTTTAGATATTATAAAATAAGAGATCCTACCTCTTTTTAGGTAAAATATTCATTTTAACTTGTTGTTATTATTATTCTTAATCGAAAATCGGTTGATAATGGTAAGTTCACTCAAGTTCACTTTTAGCACAGTTTAGATGTATAGATGATATAATACTAATCGTGAGATTTAGATCATAATATCAGTATTAAGAATACGTAACTAACCACATTTTACGATTTATTGTTATATTTATAATTCAATTATAAAACCAAGTTTTAAGCAGTTTGAATGACGTTCGAGTGTTCGTAATTTCGTAACACAAAATCATAACCTCAAAACTTGAACATAAAAAGTTCAGTATAGAAGCAAACGTTTATTATGAAATATTGTGTAACTGTATATTAGTTATTTAATGTTGTGGGTCAACATAGAATAGAAATAATAAATTAAACGTATGATATGTCGCGAAGAGCTAGTCCACTAGATAACAAACCTTGTCGACAATGTACAAGTTTTTCGGAGTACGTAAAACAAAGTAAAGATAAGCTGAACACTGAAAAAAACAAAAGTGATGAAAGTGAGTTAACTTGTGTATGTGATTTTCTTAGAACATTTAATCTGGCTTATGTACTTTTCTATTAAATTTTTTAGACCGAACTTAGACCAGATTGTCCTTTGGATAAAGATGAATTGGGAAATAAGACATGGGGATTTCTTCACACAATGGCTGCAAAATATCCTGAAAAACCTAGTGATAATCAGCAAAGTGAAATGAAGCAGTTCTTTTCCATTTTTTCAAAATTTTATCCATGTGATCATTGTGCTGCCGATCTTCAAAATGAGTAATGTTCCCTTATTTTAACTTGATATTTCGTAACAGAATAATTTTTTAGATTAAAGAGTGATCCTCCTTTAGTTACTAATCAACAAGTATTTAGTGAATGGTTATGCAAATTACATAATAAAATAAATGTTAAAACTGGGAAACAAGAATTCGATTGTTCAAAAGTAAACGAGAGATGGCGAGATGGGTGGTTAGATGGATCATGTGATTAATAAAATAGAATATACAATATGTAGATAAGAAATATTTAGTTTATACTTTTAATAAAGTCAATTTTGGTTAATTGTATGTAGATACATAAATACGTCCTTTTTAGTCGGTCGACGATCTTAATAATTTGTATGGTGGCATACAACAATAAAAAGAATTCACATCAACTTCTGCATAATTAATCGACCAAAACCTGATAAATTAGACAAATTGTCAAAAAATGTTTACTTAGAAAATAAAAAGTGACAATGTTGACTTCAAATACTGAAGTTTATTACAATAATTACTTAAGTAAGAGTACAAATTATACATTAACTTATTCAAAGTTTAAACACTAAGCTGAAGAGGTTGGATTTACATTTTGTATTAGTGTAATATTATCCCCTTTCAACATGATACGACCTAAAGTTCTTCTTGTTTTCTTCTTAACATTGTATTCTTCCGCTTCGTCAAGAACCAAATTCATGTATTCATCAAATCCCACAATATGGCCTTCGATCCGTAGATTCACATTCTCATATATCCAAACTTGAACCCTTGATCTATTTTGTAGGTATCGAAATATAAGGTTAATGGGCTGAACCATTACCTTTTGAACTTTTTGGGGTTTAAATGCCATTATGAAATAAATTTAATTTATATGCACAAAACTTAAATCTATTATTTTTAATAACCGGTAAAACGATTTTATAGGTTATGTCAACGTTTTTCGTTTTTCTTCAAGCTGCGTCTAGTTAAACAGATGTGGTTAATATACCGTCATAATACTCACGGTATCATAGAATATTGATTTTTATGTATTCTTGCAGGGTAATTTCAGAAAAATACCAAAGAGTTCTTGCGAGAATTTACTATAAAATTATATTTATTTTAATAAACTCGATAAGAACACTGAGTAAACATTTTAGTGTAGTCAACGAACCAAAATTTAACCTGATTTTCGGACTTTTTTTGTAACGAGTTTTTTTCCTTAATCGGTCGAAACCACTCCTGTGAGTTTGTGTATAAAATGTCTCAACCCAATTTTGACCGGAAGGCGCTTATTCTTCGACTTTAGTGTAAAAGTTTGACTTTTTCAAGTTTCCGTTTCACTATTTTTTGAATAACTTTGCTTGTATTGGTATGATCACGACCAAAAAAATTTCCTTTTGTTCGTAATGAATCTGTCTTTGAAACTGCCTAAGTTAAAATTATTTATATTAATTTCCTAACCCAAAAAAAAATTTTAAACTGTCGTCATTGGTCGGTTGTAGTTTTTTCTAGAGAACTTGAGTTTTAATTAATGTTATGGTATGAAACTTTAGGAAGTTGTAGCTGATATAGTAACAAATCCATATTACAAGTTGGGTTCAAAAATATTTAGAACAACGGCCAAAATTTGCATTTTGGTTCAAATTTTCTTTTTCATATTTGTTGTGAGCAATTGGTGGTATTCCAACAATTCTTCTCTTGAAATGTAGGAAATTTAATGCTCTTTCAGATGAAAACAAAAACAATCACATCAGACCATTTTTTCTTCCGATTTCTTTGAAGATAAAAAGAAAATCTTTTAACTGTTTCTCTACAAAACCAATTTTAGTGGTCGAAATTTAATTCTTCTTTTACGTATTTTTGAAAATTAATCATAAAGAACTCCTATAAACTATTTTTAAACATTAAAACTGGTTTTAAAGTCAACCATTTCGACCACTAAAATTGGTTTTGTGGGTAAATAGTTTAAAGATTTTATTTTTCTTTTCAACGAAATCGAAAGAAAAACTTGGTCGAATGTGATTGTCTTTGGTTTCATCTGAAAGAGCATTAAATTTTCAACATTTCAAGGGAAGAATTATTACGATACCACCAATTGCTCACAACAAATATGAATTAGAAAATTTGAACAAAAATGCAAATTTTAATCTTTGTTCTCAATATTTTTGGACCCAATTTGCAATATGGATTTGTTACTATATCAGCTACATCTTCCTAAAGTTTCATACCGTAATATTAATTATTACTCGAATTCTCTATAAAAAACTACGACTCACTAATGACGGTAGTTTTGAATTTTTTTTGGGTTAGGAAATTAATATAGATTATTTTAACTCAGGCAGTTTTAAAGAGAGATTCATTACAAATAAAAGCAAAATTTTTTGGTCCCGATCCGACCAATACAAGCGAAGTTATTCAAAAAACAGTGAAACGGAAACTTGAAAAAGTCAAAATTTTACACTAAAGTCGAAGAATAAGGGCCTTCCGGTCAAAATTGGGTTGAGACATTTTATACACAAACTCACAGGAATAGTTTCGACCGATTAAAAAAAAAACTCGATGTTACAAAAAAAGTCTGAAAATCAGGATAAATTTTGGTTCGTTGACTACACTATTTGGAATTATCATAAAATAAAATTTATATTTTGCACACTACGCAAAGGCCTTCTTGTAGTAACATTGCAGCACCGATACATAATAGTTGAAAACTTTTACAGGTCCTCTATTGATAGCGCTCAGATTTAAGATGCTTAGATATAGCACAATTTGCGGGTGCAAACACTTCATAATCGGCTATCGTAAAATTATAATCTCCCATCATCGCCGAAGCAGAAGCTCCATCTCCATCGTACGTGTGTGGAAGATTTGAATAGCTGTCCATATTGCTATTACAATTACTCGATATTAGTAAATCAGCCCCTGCTCCAAAAATAGGACCAGAACTAAAAACAAACGTTCCTTATGAGGAATCAACTTATCTACCCATAGGGGAAAGTAGGGTAATGCCGACTTTCCGGGTAATACCGACCTAGGCATATTACAGTTACTAGAAATATATTTGGCGAAAGTACGCCATCTAGATATCATAGATATCTAGGATATGTATTTAAAACTAGATAAGACCATTTATTGCTTTCCTACAAAATCGCGCGAACCGTTATTTCACGTTTGTTTGTATTATTTACTGGTATAAATAGGTAATTACACTTGCATAAGTAATTGCATAAATTTCTCAAATGGGTCATTGGAAAGGCCCTTTTGTCTAGTTCGTTTTTTAGTCCAATCAGCTTAGTGATTTTTATAGGGGTCAACCTCTAACTAATTAGTAACAGGACGGGACCACTTTTAAAAATTTTCATTTGGTGAGTAAAAACAGGGGAAAAAAAGTCTACCGTTTTTTTTGCATACATACAAAGTTATAGGCCATTGAAGAAAAAGAGGGTGTTCTGCAGTGCTTTTTTGCAAAATACTTGAAAAGGAAGCCAAATATCGATAAAATGTAAAGGACCAATCTTGTTGAGCATAAAATTACTAACAAAAAATATGTTACATGTTTTGAGTTTTGACAATCTATTAAGGTGGTACGACCGTTTTCTTAAAGTAGTCATTTTTCCAAATTGTTAATTAACAAAATAATGTTTTAAGCTATTTGCAACGCAATTACAATTCTGAAAAAATTCACCTGTAACTTTGTATGTATGCAAAAAAAAACGGTAGACTTTTTTTTCCCTGTTTTTACTCACCAAATGAAAATTTTTAAAATTGGTCCCATCCTGTTACTAATTAGTTAGAGGTCCAATGTTTAATGTGATTGGACTATTTGTGTAATTATTGATTTCAATATAATACAATTAAGCCTCTTTTTTATTTTTTTCGTTTATTAGCATCTTGTCGGTAATTCCCAACCACCATGGTCGGTATTTTCGTTATGAGTTAAGCTATAATAGGTATAGGTATAAGCGTCAAAAATGAGTTTAATTGTATACCTTTTTTAGTTTCTTTAGTTTATATGCGTATCTCTTTTATAATATTAGTAAATGTCATACAAAGGATTTTAAATGTGGTCGTAATTAAGGGATGCGTGGTTGGCATTACCCTCCTATTGTCGGTATTACCTGGCTTTGGAATTTTCCAAATTTATGCATATTGCCAAAATATGAGAAGTATATTTGACTATTTAGTAGAAATATTAAAAATAGAATATGTCGAGGACTGTGATGGACGATTTTTTTCTAGAATTGTATTTAATAAAAAAAGAGATATAGTCATTTGTAAAATGGTGGTCGGAATTACCCAACTTTCCCCTACTATCGTATTGTAGTACTTACTCTGGATGATAACATATTGCAAAAGGTTTTTTTATTATGTTAAATTGTGTTGGAGGAAGATCTTGATGATTATGAAGAGTAAACAAATAAGCTTTTTCAGAAGCGACGTAATGATTTTTACCAGGCGGTTTACCCCATGCAGCATCGCTAAATCCTCCACAAATTTCTCCTCGAGTTCCCTATTCAAACAATTTAATTGTAAATTAATCTTTAAAATGAAACAAATTTTTCTTACTAAAATAATAACGTAAGTTGGAGAAATTCCGTCGCAATGTCTATGGAATGCCGTAGCTGAGTACCCGTGGGTACTGGCTCTGTATATTAATCTCCATGTTTGCTTAGAATATCCAAACCAAGCGTTTAAAATTCGTTGATAGTGGCTTTTATCTTGGCTCAGTATCAAAGATCCTGGAAACAAGTGAGGAGATGCGCGTGGTTTCAGCCTTTGATCTTCCGAACCTTCTGGAAATTTACTTGGAAGAGCAGCATGTCTATATCTTTCAAGACTTAATTCCATAGGCACTGCTCCAGTTGGTTCAACTTCTTCTGCAAATACTTGACTATCTAACAAAATTTAAAATTAGTCAGTTCTTTGGAAATTGATTCTTATTTTAAGGTACACACCTATGAGTAAAAGACGTACATGGTTTATAACAGTGGATAAATGGTTACAAACTCGTAGCTTTTCTTCTTCAGTCCAATGAGCTGTAGGTTGAGTAACACCAGCTTGATATTTTGCCCAGTTTAAAACTGCTCGCCACACATCTTCTTCTTCTAAACAAAGCTGCAATAAAGTAAAGATTTCAATATGCGATACGCTCTAGAAAGTTCAAAACTTACATAATCAGATGAGATTAATTTAATTACGGCTTCTTTTGAAAGTGAAAGAAATGAATTTGTTTTAACACATTCAGGAGCATTTTCGCCTATGTAACTGACACAACGATCTACAAATCCTGCCGCCGCCTTGCCACCTATTAAAACAACAGTATAAAGAGGCAATTATCTTTTGTTTTAAAATCCAGTTACCTGCTGAGCGTTCTTGTATATCCATTGCTGCAGTTAGGAAAGTACAAGCAGAAGCAACAGAAAGAGTTGATGTTACGTGATCTTCACATGCTAGTTGTAATTCACTTACACCTAATTCTTGCGCTAGCACCAACATTTCAAAAACCGCATTGTCTTGCAAAAGTATCTGCAATGAAAAATACTAAGAATTTTAACTTTTGCTGATAATACTTTACACCTTTCCAGTATAAACGTAAATAAGAAATTGTTTGAAAGTTTCTGGGGGCGCTTTTGGTAAACGGACAGGTGTCGGAGTTCCAGGAGCAGCAGGAGCTACTGAGCATCCTGGTATACGACACACCTCTCCTCGTTTAGCTGTTTGGAAACTTTTGCATCTGAAAACAGATGTGATTCTAAACTACAGTTTACTAACTTACAGAAATTTGTACCTAAGTTGGAAATTATGTACATTTATAGTTGAGTTAGCGACCGGAACTGTAATTTCCACAAGGATTGAAAATAATACAATGAGCTTTTTTGTACAACCCAAAAAATTTTGCTAGTTTGTTTGGGTTTGTTGATTATTTTTGTGATTATGCATTTATAACATTCGGTACTATAAAGCTCTCGGTTAACTAATGTTAGCATTAAATTTAACATAGAGCTTTTCATTTGTTTTTCCAATTAATAATTAATTCTGATTAGTCAAAGACAAGGAAGTAAAATTAATATTTATTGTCATTAGAATATTGTAGTAGAGGTACCGGCTGTTAATCTCATAAATATTCTCCACTAAGCGTTCTCGGTACACTTTTATTTTGATAACTGCCAATAATAGTAAAAGCTCCAATTTACAAACTTCAATACATGCGAAAAAGTAATTTGTTAAAGTTCGTCATATAGTTTAAATGTAAATCTAAAAGAACCCTTTAAAGAGAAAATATTAGTAATAGTATGGAATCTTCAAAAGCTTCAGACTTAATGATTTTACGGTAATAATGGAATTTCTGTTTTATGCTTGCTAGGAAAATTGAAAAAGTGAATTGTTTTAGATGTGAAGTAGCTAATATATGCATAAAAGATCAAAGAGAAATAAGAACTAAAACCGAATCAAGTTACTTTGAGTACAGTAGGTAAATAGGTAGTACACGCACCTAAGGGTCTTAAGATTGGTATTGTTACAGACTCTCGAGCGCATAAATAGCTGAAAGCTGAGTGAAAGAAGAACAAAAGGGAAAAGAACTTTGAAGTTTTAATGAATATTCTTTCCACTGGTTGCTGCTCCTGTTTATTGTAACGCACAACTTGAAATAAATTAGGTATCATATACTTAGCTCAATGGAAAAACCATGTGCGTACGCTAATTTTGTAATTAATGGGGGCTCAAACAAAAGGTATTATAGTTTAACATAGGCATTTTTTGAAAGACTAAAGAAAGCTTTTTTGATAAAAGCATAGTATAGTCAATCAATAATGTAAAAAATGTAAGATTAAGTTGCAAGACTATCATTATTACACAAATATTTCTTTCCTACCTTGCCATGAGTATTACTCGATGAGCGTAAACACGTTCTTCGTCTCGACCAAGAATGAAAACAATATCAGCCGAATCTGAATCTTCTGACAAACGTTGCAAGTCATCTAAGAGACGAGGTACTCCAGCTAAAGCTTTATCTGCAGGCAAACCTGCGGTTCCTAAACCACCGACTCTAGATCCCATATCTAAATAAAATTATTAAAAACAAAATATGTAGACTACGTAGTACATTTTCTTGTGATTTTCTTGACAATTACGGAATATCACCATGATCATGTAGTAGCATACCATGTAATATACCTACTATAATCTAATACCAATAATAATTACTGAACTGTTGCAGGTTTCTTAAAACTGAAGGCCCCAAATTAAATTGTCTAAATAATTAGCCAAGACCTAACAGCGGAGCAGGATAAGTCATGCTCATGAGTATAGATATTCAATATTATCCACCTAAATTGAAATCCTCCTAGCGTTCTTATATTTGGGAAGAGTTGGAGCAAAAGTTACCTACGTATTTATGGTGGAGAGCCAGGTATATACAGAGTACTCCAAAATTCTACATTTCATTCTAATGAGGTAATTATCGATTTTTGATAAAAATGATCTCGTTAAAAGCTTTTTGGGACATTATTAGGTACCTTCTTGTAAACTATTTTTTTTCTATCCATCCTAGAAGCTCTGGGGTGCCATCGCAAAAACTAAAACTTCGGGTGATATCCTGTTAAAGCACCTCGTCGCAGAAAACAGTTAAAGCTAGTTTGTAGTACGCGATAATATTCTACGTGAAAATGGGTAATAGTGCCATGAAAATTCTCGAAATATTGAAATTGAAGAAAGCATGTCTATGAACGGCACAAAGTTTTTAAGGATGAACGAGAAATTGCGGAAGATGAACCATGAAAATGCAATTCATTTTTAACCCCTTTGATCGGATGATAACAAGAGCACATCGGGCTCAAAAACCCAAATCATTTGAAAAGAAAAATTAGAACACTATATTATTTAAATGGAAATATTCAAATTTTGAGCAATTATTTTTTTATAAATACGAGGGGAGATTTTTAAGTTCGAGAAATGGGGTAGAATAAATATATATTTTTTTATAATTTTATTTTACAATAAAATCTTCTCGAATATGAATGCATTTATTACTTCTACTACTAGTAAAAAGAATTCCCTCAGAATCCCATAAGACTGTTGTCATCACTTTTCCAGCAGAAGACGAAACTTTCTTCAAATTCAATTTTTTTTTATGATGGAACACCCTTTAAATGTCACTCCATAGCCCCCGCTTCGATTAAAATCATAAAAGTTAACCCAATATTCATCTCCTGTGACAATTTGGTTGATAATAACTCAAATTCAAAAAGAAATTCGAAAAAATTCAAAAATCCTCACATTACTTATCATTTTGTTGATTGCGACTAAACTACCTACTTTATATAATTGCATACAATTTTTAATGTATGCTTGAAAATAAAAAAGGGCATTAATTACAAAAAAGAAGTAAAAATGGCCGCCTCCTTCTGTCTCATTCCGTGAATTTAAAAAAAAATCCTCTCGTACATAATTCAAAGTTTAAATGGCAGCCCAATTTCACAATTATAGAGAGTGACTCATTCCTAATATGTGTTCACAAAATTTAGCTAACTATAGCGCGCCTTCTATTGAGATAAATGCAGAAAACACGTGCCGCTTTAATAGAATAACGTACTTTACTATAATTTGAGAGAAGCTGACAGAAGCTTAGTAGTAGAAGTGGATCCGACTACGAACGATTGTTTATAATGGTGTACCGAAAAATCTCGATGGAATCTAGTCTTAATTCTATAAATTACACTACTGTCTACATTTGTGAACAAATAGTATGGTCCCTAATAACAGCACAACGGCTGTTGTGATATGATATGATATATCATGTCATCCAAATCAAGATAATGTTGATTGTCCAACTAGCATCAGGATTCTGAATTTTTATGACATTTCCAAAAATTGCAAATTCAACATAACCAAATTGGGGTAGAAATAATGGAAAAACAGAGTTTCGGAAAATTATTCTCATTTATAATTTTATGGATGAAAATTGTTGTCATGAATAGTCTCTGAAGATTAGACGTTCTGAGTGTAGTGCGAGGCAATAGGTCTTGTCTTGCACTAACTTACTCCTCCTCTTGACGAGAAGTAGGAAATGCACAAACGAACACGGTTCTGAGCAACCAGTGCAAGACAAGCGAACAGAGAACAGACCTAATAAACTAATTTTCAGTATGAAATCCCAAGCAGTTCCGGTATTCTTTTTTCATTCTATGACTAAAACTTGTTACTGATCTGTCGAAGAAAAAAAATCTGACAATTCAACGAAAAGTACTTTTTTTAATGTTTGCCGCACTATTGAAAACCTCTAAACTTCAAAGGTTGTTTATAACATGCGTTTAGTTACAACAATTTTCAGGCATAATTGCCAATGGGGACAATTTCTCTTTATTTCTACTCCATCATATCACTACATAAGCAAAATCTAATTTAAAAAAAAACAAAATAATGTTAAGTTAACAAAAACAATTAAGAAATAGAATTTTAGACCGTTTGAAACATAAAAAATGTCCCGCTCAATTCAAATAGAATACAATTTTTTCAATATAATACAGCAATTTATTATAAACATAAGAGATTGGTTAAATGAAATCAACAGTTATGAAACAAAAGTTCAATCTACTACTACAAAGTTGAGAAAAGCACACAACATTTTAAAATTACTTCTCTTAATTGTTTCCAATGTACGATATTTTTATTCTTACCTTTAATTAAAACGACTAATTAATGACGGTTTCAATTAGTTATTTTTCAAATAAATGTCTTATAATTAATATTCACATCATTAATAACAATAACAATAGTTTACTTATTCTTTAAAATGCAATGATCACAATGTTTGGAAGCATTTGTTGTTGTTTGGTGCTCTGCCTGAGCAGGTAAATCAAAGGTGAACTAGATTCTTACCTGCTTCAGCCAAAGACCACTGGCCTTCAGTGTTGCCAAATACCTAAATAAATTTTAATAAAATGATTATTCTCCCGTAATGTTGTTAATTACTAGGTTGTACTAGTGGAAAAACGCATGAATAATGATTTCTAAAAAAATATGTGAAAATTTAAAAAATGTAGTACTAGATTCAGAGTATTTATTGTAGACAGGTTACGCAATTTGAGAGTCATGATGTTAAACGTATATGCGATCAAGAATTTTAAATAGATGATTTATTATAAAGTGGAAGTGCTCAATCTAAAAATGGTAGTCTTTTTTGCGTATCACGCACACCATTTATTACATTAAAAAGATATCGGAAAATCTAATCAGTGCATCCAAGTATTCACAAAGAAGAGGCTGGATAAAAAATTTTCATTTTCGAGCAGCAAAGTAGGCACACTATACTTTTTTTTGGAATTTCATCATTGATAGATGGATAGATCAGAGTTAAATCAATACCTAGGTGCGTATTGTGAAACAATATTGAAAAGTTTACTTTTACTAAAAGTTCTCTTCACCGACTTTCACTAAATAAAAACGGTTCAATTTTCAGTTAGATCAAGCTTTACGAATCATTTTTATTTTTATTTAAGATGGCGGTTTTTAACAAATAGGCAGGGAAGTTGATATTTAGACATTCTGCTCGCAAGCTTTAGCACTTTAATATCCGGTTGATATCACTAATATTTACAAATCCTGATAGGGTAAAGTTCAAAGAAGGCACTAAACTATTTGTATATAAAACATAAGAGCCTAACTAGTGAGAAAAAAATCAGTTGAACTTTGTGTAATTCAAGAAAAACAACGGATGTTGGGTAGAAACAACATCCTGTCTTTTTTTAAATTACACCAAGTTCAACTGCATTTTTCTCACTAATTAGGCTCTTATTTTTTATTTGCAAATACTTTAGTGCCTTCTTTGAACTTCACCTTATCAGAAATTGTAAATATTAGTGATATCAACCAGAAAATAAAGTCGCTAAAGCTTGCGAGGGGAATGTCTAAATACCAACTTCCCCGCCTATTTGTAAAATATCGCCCCCTTAAAACTGCACACTTTCTTTTTGTACAACTGTAGTTCCAAAAAATCAAAAAGGTGTTGTATGTCGTTTGTTACTTTAAGCTGCCAAAAATAGTATACAGGGTGAGTCGGGAGGATCGCACCAAACGCCAGAGGTGTATCTTACACGTAAATATAAGAGGAAAAAACCCAAAAGTTGTAGTCCGATTTTTATTTGTTTTCAAGATACAGCGTTTTCACAAAATAACTTGCATCCATCGTGCAGTTGTGCTGATACTGCATGCGTATTTTACTGTTTGGGGGAACATCGTCTAACAGTCCTTGTAAATCATTTTGTAAGAATTCCAAATATTTATCTCCTCTTAGGCGAAACTATAGACGATATCACATCACACGTTTCCGAAAAACGATGCTGAAAATTTGTTTCGACTTTTAAGTGAGGATTTTCGTCGGACCATAAGTGGGAGTTGCGGGTATTGTTAATGTCATCATGGGTGAATGTGGTTTCATCGTTATACAGTATGTTCTTCTAAGTTAATGAAATTAATTTATCAGATATTTCAACTTTTAAGACGCTGTAACTCGAATACCAATAAAAATCGGACTACAACTTTTGGGTTTTTTCGTCTCATATTTACGTGTAAAATACACTCCTGGCGTTTGGTGCGCTCCTCCCGACTCACCCTGTATTACGTTATTGTTATATACTTAGGTTGAGAAGTATACTATTATAACTCTAGCGCAAGTATTATATCCTGAGGCGCGAAAAAGGGTTATAATAGTATTCTCAACCGTAGTTCATATAGCATTTTTTTACTACAAATAATATCAATTTTCATCAAAATATCGTTGAAAAATATCTAAAAGAATCATAAAAACGGTTTTCATTATTTACCTTTTTAGAGAAATTTAATTTCTGTGTTTAAAAATGGGTCAATAATAGCTTTTTAGGCTAGTAGTAAAAATATATTATTAGGACACCTTGTTTTTGTGTTTGGTTTAACAGTTTATGCGTTTCGGTGCTCACAACAGTTCTTCCACAGTATATCCTACAGTAAACGCACTCTCCAATACTTCTATTGTTATCAGCAAGACAAGGTCAACCTGTGGACGCCATATTTTTAGTTTACAATTTTCTCTCCGCCACTGTCTGTTTGAATAGTTAAACGTGAGTGAATCCTTACGACGCTAATGACTTAAACTTAAAATATGGCGAATTTGAGGTGCGCCATAAGATGCGCAAACTGGCCCCCACTCCGAGAGTGATTGTACTGAAGGTATACTGTGGTTCTTCTGTGAAAATAAGTGAAATTAGTGCTTTAAAACGACACAAAACTTTGGTTTGCTCTGGTTGGAAAGATAGTAGGTAAGGGAACACGGGGCACAGAGGACATAGAAGACCTTTTTTTATCATTTTCTCGTTTTAATTAATTAAAATTTAATTAATGGGAAACTAATACTTGAATCACCTAGGTACGAGTAGAAATTTTTAAGTTCGCGGAATGGGGTAGAAAGAAACGTAAATATATTTTTTTTATAATTTTATTGTACAATAAAATTTTCTCGAATATGAATGCATTTATTACTTCTGTGAATTAATTTTTGTGAACCTTCAAAAAAATTATTTTATTTTTGCTTGTAAAATGCTTGTAAAATGCGATTCATCGCGAAGCATATCGATGAGTCGAAACATTGATAGAGCGAGGTATCGTGCATGATAGCTAGGTTAGGCTTTTTTTCATTTTGTGTGCCTAATACTGAGGATGGCCCCAAGAGGTGTTTTCCGAAAACAGTCATTTATAATTCGTTGTTTAAGTGTCGTCCAAGGAATACCGAATAACTTTGAAGCTTTATTCAAGCTTACATTTTCTTTTACAGCTTTAACAGCATTATTTAACTCCTCTTCGGTCCATTGCCCTTTTACCGAACTTCCTTTTCTCATTTTTCACAGTGTTCACCATCTAGCCCATTGTATGTGGGTAAGATGGTGAATGACTCTACACATGATAGGTTATGTTTAGGAACATTTTCTTAAGTTAAATTCTTAAATTAAGTCCAAAACAATACGTAACAGAAAATTTACAATTTTTCTCTCTAATTTAACACTTATACAAAAATATAGTTAGACTACCAAAAAAAGTTTTCCGACTTGAAATAATATTTGTTATTTATTCAGTTATTTCGTGGTGATTCACCTACTTGCAGTTATACACTACAGCGCCAACTAATGTATACGACACTTAGGGGAAAAAACGATCATCTACCGACTAACTTAGCTAAAAAATTAATTCACCGTCTCACCCACTATCACCATCTCTCCCTGGTTTACCCTACTACAAAATGTGTAAATTATGCATTTTGACTGTTGGTTTTAAATTAATCTGGGAGGTCCCCTTCGCCCCGCCGGTCCTCTGTACCCCGTTTTCCCCTATTATGATCAAATTTGCTCAAATTTATGAGCTTTTGTATGTGATGGCAAATCGAAAGAGCGATACCTAATTGATGAAGTCAATAGGGTATTTTCCAATTTTTTAAATATCGATTATTGCTGCGTTATTGCATAGCAAAGTCGATTATCAATGACTTGGCCACACTAAAAATATGTTAATCAAAAAAGTTTTATTAAAAAGTGCTTTAGTAAAAGCATTAAATGCTGCAGGTTCAAAGTGAAAATTAAAACGGAAGTGACGTAGCTGGTCGTACCCATCACTTTGTTGCTTAGTTACATGTGTTAAAAGTCAGTTAATGTGTAATCAAGGTTATAATAAGTTGGAGCTCATTAGTTGAATATTGACGAATATTGACAGCTACGACTCGTGACGTCATGCCGCTTTTATGCGGGAAACTTTATAGTTTGAATTTCAAATAATTTTTTTGGGAAAACCTACAGTCGCAATTTTTCTTTAATGTGGTTTTGAGATTACGTTATCAATAAGGTAACTTTCTAGATACATTTTAAAAAATTGGAAAATACCCTATTATTTAAATAATGTTCATTTATTGAAATTGTCTTTTTTATTGATTTAATTTAACAGTAATACTTTATGTTACAACATATTTATCTACAGAAAATCTTATGCCATATTAAAGACGTCATCTTGCCAGAAAATCCATCTGCCTCCGTGGCGCAATCGGCTAGCGCGTTCGGCTGTTAACCGAAAGGTTGGTGGTTCGAGCCCAGCCGGGGGCGTCATTTTTGTTGTCGTACTTGTGGAGGATGGAAAGCAAAGAAGGGTAGAAACTCCTGAAAAATCAACAATTTTAAGAGAGCAAATTTGAAAACAGAGCATTGACGAAATTGTAATTTTTTACACTACTACTATACGAACATAGATGAAACCATGAGCTTTGACAGACGAAAATTGATTTTACCTTATGTAGTTCTCAAGAAGGATTAACTATCGCCTCTAGAGACGGAAGTGGATCATTATTACAATAATACCCCGGTTATAATAATTCTATATAATGGACTTAGAAAAGCTACACGTAAATTTCATAAAATGTCACCTTACTGTTTTGCTAGAGAATGGTAAAGAAAGTGATTCTTTTGCTTGCCATCTGACATGCAGTTCTTGCTAAGGTATTACGGTATTACTATGGAAACATGAAAAGCATATTGAAACAATATTGACTTTCTTCACAGTTTCATTTTTCCTTACTGTGGAAAAAGCATACCTTCTTCTATACAATAAAATTAGATTGGTCCCATAACAAAAAATTCGAGGTGATAGTGCCTACTCGGAAGAAGTTATTTGAGTGCGACTGGAACAAGAAAATCCGCGACATCTGGCAGTGGTTTTAGGGCTCAGGCAATAACTCGAAAATATCCCTTCAAAAAATTTTTGGCTACACTACTGGAATCTACATTAAAAAGTGTCCTAAGAAACTCTTTATAGTTTTAAAAAATCTTGAGAAATAAGGGCGATATTGATCAAAATTAAAATGACGGAAATATTAATTTTGGGCTATAATTCGAAAACAAAAGAAGGTGTCAGATTTTTGATTTCATCATTGAGTTTGTCTCAAAAAAGTAGATAGAGATCGTGTTATTACGTTATTAGTTTTCTCCTAACTCTTATATTAACGGGGATACCCCATACAGATGGCTAAGCAATTTCAGTCATCGTGTACAGAGTAAACAATTTTTTTTGTTCACTATATTTTTTGTAAAAATGAAATAATGAAAAAGTGGTTGCTCGAATACTGTAATCTTTCTTACCTTTTTTTTCTAACAATTTCCTTGAAGAGCCTTGAGCCTTAAAGCCAGGTGTCGCCAAGCGGATTTTCTTGTTCGGTAGCACTCAAATGGCTATCTCCAAAAGCTGGGTTTAAGGACGAATACTATGAATTCGAGTTTTCTGGAATTGGAAAAAAATTGTGACACCGTCATCAAGTGAGACCTTCATTTATCAACCTTGGTACAAAAATGCCTATTGCCTAAATTATTCAACACTACTACTTATCTTATCTATTGCACAATTGTGATAATATGAAGAAACATTTATACTTTAATGAGTTTTTTGTTGTCGCAATTTTAGAAAGCAATTGCCTCCGTGGCGCAATGGCTAGCGCGTTCGGCTGTTAACCGAAAGGTTGGTGGTTCGAGCCCACCCGGGGGCGTAACTTTTTTAAAGACGTTAAATATATAGGTATAGGAAGATTTTTACGTAAAGAATAGCCGCCCTATTCTTTACGCAATGCGCTATAATGAAAATGTGTTTGGTAACATCTGGTCGCACCAATTTTAGAGATACAGAGAGAGAGAGCACTCGCTCCCTCCATCTGTACTACGCAAGATATTGGCCACGCCCTATTCTTTACGTAAAGATCTTCCTATACTTCTTTATAGAAAAGGCAATCCTATATCTGCTCTATGTAAAAAATTAATGAAGTCAATTCTACGAAGAGGGGCGACTTCTTCAATAAAAAAAATAGAAGTGACTAAAAGAAACCTTCAATATTGCTTTTGTAATTCGAAAGATTGGGCCTTTTTTAATCTGAATGAGTAACTTTCTACATTTTCAGAAGAACTAATTTAAGAAAAACAGTTGGTTCACTAGGGAATTTTCTATATTTTTTATCACTTGATAGAGACTATGTGTACTTATTTATAGGTAGAGCATTATTGGGGTGAAGCGCATCAGTCGTAAGTGGCTAATTAACAGGTGGTAAGAAGCCCCCCGCCTCAAGTCTTTGTCTAGTTTGGATGAGCTCTGCCTAACAGACGGTCATTCAGTTTTTTATTGCTGTAATTTTGGAAAACAACAGCCTCCGTGGCGCAATGGCTAGCGCGTTCGGCTGTTAACCGAAAGGTTGGTGGTTCGAGCCCACCCGGGGGCGTCCTTTTTTTTTAAAGATGTTAAGTTCATACTGCTTTATGAAAAAGGCAATCCTATATCTGCTCGATGTAAAAAATTGATGAACTCACTAAACACTAGTGATGAAAAACTACTTCTTCAATAAGTGGCTAAAAGACACCTTCAATATTGCTTTTGGAATTGGAAAAATTGGATCGTTTTTAATCTGAATGATGAATGAGTAACTTTCTACATTTTCAGAAGGATTAATTTAAGAAAAATAGTTGCTTTCAGTATAGGGAATTTTATATATCTATCATTTGATAGAGACTATGGATGTGTATACCTTCATTCATTATTCATTAATTCATAGGTAGATCATTACTGAGGCGAAGCGCATCAGTCATAAGTGGCTAATTAACAGGGGGTAAGATGCCCCTCCTAGCGCTTGTCTATTTTGGATGAGCTCTACCTAACAGACGGTCATTCAGTTTTTTATTCCTGTAATTTTGGAAAACAACAGCCTCCGTGGCGCAATGGCTAGCGCGTTCGGCTGTTAACCGAAAGGTTGGTGGTTCGAGCCCACCCGGGGGCGAATTTTTTGGTTATTGATACCATATTCCATTTTCAAATGCTTTAGTTAATGTAATTGCATTACTGAAACTTAATGGTGTATTTATAAAGTGTAGGTACAGCGTACAGTAAACTCTCTCTAATCCGGGTTTCAAAAATAATCAACATAAATACCAAATATGAAAATTGTAACTCCGCAGTGGTGAACAAAAGTATGCATCATTTGTATTTATAAACCTTTTGTTTCTTATTATTGACTTTAATTCGGATAATCGTTTCCCGAGTCTGATCACCAGACAAGGTTGGACTGGCCCAGCGGGCTACTGAGAATTTCCCGGTGGCCAGTGATGTGATAATTTTTATTTTTTTGCCAGTCCAGCCCTGTCACCCGAGATCCGACAATGTATAACTGCAGATTTCATTGAAAATCTTGAACAAAAGTGAAGAGCGAAGAAATAACTAAAAGAATAGCTATTCTATTATTTATTTAATTTTAATAGACAAGCCAACTTATTTCGCTAATTAAAATCGATAAATTTATAAAGTTGTTGTAGGCTGTGAAAACAATGATTAATAGTTTTATAGAAGTTCTTACAAGTTTTTTACTGCCTACGATATTAAACGGACTTTTTAACTATTCAAGTATCACCTTTCGTTATAATGTTATAAATTACATTTAGTTTTATCTCTCCCATCTCTCTCTCTTGAAAAAGATAGTACGTAAAGTTTATTAAAAAAGTAATTGCTGAAAACTTGTTGTTTCTTTGAATTTTCTGGGTCTGTAGTTGTACAGGTATAATTTTTTAAGATGACGAGATGAGAGGATGCGCAGATACCCAAATTGGTATTTTTCCCCCCCAACCCCGTAGTCAACGTATTGAAATATTAAAAGGGTGTGGCCAAACCTGCGCGAAATTATCCCTTCCGCTCCACATCTAAAAAAATTATACCTGTGTATGTATTGTACAAACCTGGAGAGAAAACGTATCTAAGGAATGCGGGTTCTGTCTATTACAATTAAATAGCGGAACTCACAATTTGCATTACATTCCTTGAGTTTACATACATATTAATTGTGCCACTTCATTAATGCAGTTGCACAAATAAATTATAAAGATAACGTAGCTACGTTATAATGACGGTTGGTTTGAACGATTGCACTTTACCGTCTACTCCATTGGCGTTGCTAAGAATTTAAGTTAACAAATAAAATTTAGTTACTAAGATAGCAGTAAAGATCAAACTCACGGCGCCTATGGTTTTCATAGAGATAGTAGCCCCGCTCCTTTACCCCTAACGCTTTCTTTCCAGACTCGTACAATACATACGCTCTTTTCGAGAAAACCAAAGACGAATTTCCTCTTAATGTAACAGCACCCATTGACTCACCAAGTTCTTGCAGCTTAAAAATGATAGTCCTGACATTTGAAAATGAAGATGCAGAAAAATCTTGACAAAAACATTTCAAATTTTCAACATCTTTACAAAGCTTACTTGAGAAAAAAAAGTTTTCTTTAAAGTTTATTTTTTCCGAATGAAGAAATATTTTTGACATCACCAGTACATTGAGAAACTTTGTAGATTTTGATAGAACTAATATGTTCTTTAATTTAATTCAAATATTTTAATCGTTATTGTTTTAGTAATTGTATTATTAATATCGCATCTAATGTGATATTGAAATGTCACATTTGATTTTATGTTTACATCAAATGTTCCCAAATTGTATTACAACATGTGGTACGCGGTTACACATGCATACACGTACAAATGAAACATGTACATATTGTTCAGTAATGTAACTATTATGGATGTCAGTCATATACAGCAACTTTCAGCACTACCTAAATCAATTTTGTAAAATAATAATGCTGATTAGGAGAATTATTGTGACAAGGTTTGTTATTTTATGAATATGCAGTTGATAAATTACCTTGGTGGAAACTTTCGTTTTCATGAGCAGCGTCGTGAAGTTGTGAAAAGATCGTCGGGGAGTCCCCTATTAAAATTTTTCAAGCCTAGGCATGCAAATTTATTGTAAAGTTTGTAAATATTAGTGGAAAAGTGTAGGTATTAGGTTTTTTAAAGAGTTTCTGTTTTTGAAATTTTTATTAATTACCGATCTTTAAAAGGTCGAATTCAATTAATCTATGTTAACAACAGATTTTGCTACTGTCCGTTGTTCGTAATTAGCAAAATTGTTAAACAATAGAAAGGCATTAAAAAATCATTAATTACGTCGGTTTGTGTCTAAACATATTTCTGCTTCAAAAATTCCAGAAGTAAATTGGATACAACTTGCTCAACGCATGTTCATAAATTTTTAGTAAAATTTGTAAAATTACCTAATTATGAAAAACCAAAAGTAAATTGCATCGTATATACGCATGTCCTTTTTTGTAGACCATGTAAATACTCCTTAGTACTTTTTCATTTTTGACATTACATTGTAAATTATTTTACTGGAGATCTCGACACTACGTCGGTATATCGATTTGTCGGCGTCGCGACGTGCACGGCGCGAAGTCGCCATTTGCTTTGTTTACGACTAACGTGGAGTGCGTATAAAACACTTAGTAAAATCATGTACTTAGTTTTTAGAAATTTAAGTGCGCGTTTTTTCTAACATGTGACTTTTTTGTGTCGAAAAATATTAAAAACTCTTCTAATGGATTAAACGGTAGGGCATTAATTATTTTTTGAATTGTACATTTTGACTATTTTCTCAATTAATTTTACTGAGAAATTGAAAAAGAATCGATTTTGGATGTTATTTACATATTTTAAAAATAGTATCCAAGTAGTAAGTACTACTGGAAATTGAAAATAAAAGAAAATGGAAAGAAAATAATAATTATATCATTAAAACTGAAATATTGATTGTATTGTGTTTGTTAGTTTTACAAAACCCACCTAATCAATAAAATTATGTAATATTAAATTAAGTACCTTTACCTCTACATGTGATTTATTTAGAAAAATAAATTATTTATAAAATAACAATTAAGTCGCAGCATTGCAAAAAAATGTTATGCTCGAAATACCTATAAGGAAACTGTTTATCATTCCGCAATGTTTCAAAAACACTTTTAGGTATAGTTATGTATTATTTTTTCGAATAACACTCGTAAAAAATTTACAGTAAGGCTAATTATAAAGCTTTGGTTAAGCTTAACGTATATAATAGGTAATTTGATTTTTTAATATATGCTTCGGTACTATGTCTTCTTCCTCTTGACATGAACAACTTCAAAATGCCCCAGGGAAATAGTAAACGTTACTTTTTATTCTATTGCTGATAATTTTGCTTCTATACGATTATTATCTATTTTTCTACATAAACACATGTACCTATAGGTAGTAGATTACACTCTTTAAATCGCCATCATATAAATATTATAGTATTTTTGTTATTATTAGTGCCATTAAAAATTTAAAAAAATACAGTTAACGGTTGTTTCGCGGTTTGATTATTTATTCTTATTATACCAAAACTTTGCGATAAATATAAATTCATAAGAAAAGTTAAATTGTTCATATTTTGTTTTCATTTTCGTTTTATCGACTTTTAATATTTAAATATTTTGTTATTCGACCTGAGACGTGCTCAACTTTTACTTTTTTGTCAACGCACTTTTTAATAACGTTCAGTTTCCATTTTCATTCTTACTTTCGGCTTTTCGAACGATCTTAGGAGTAGCTATAAAGAAAATATGCTATGCGTTCAAAAATTCGACCGAGGGTTTTCCACGAACGTTGACGTTTAATCACATGCAGACACTGAAAAATAGGTTTAGCAAAAACGTTTGTGTGTGCATCTAACCTCTTGTACCAGTTTTCATAGGCAAAGTTTTCTCAAGATTACCTCTAGCCGTTTTTAAACCTCCCCCTCCAAATAAAGGTACTTTACTAATGAATGAAAAACGAAAATCGCAAGTTCTCGAAATCAACAGCTGTTACGATTTCTTCAAGTAGAGTTTTTCAGGAAACATATCAAATGCATTACTCTGTTCCCCTAAAAAAATAATGTTCACCATAAAGATCTCGAAAGCCATCATACCTACGAAATTTGTTAAATTAGGGCATAACTGCTCATTTTAAGGTAGATCAAGTGATTGATATTTAAAAAGACGAGTAATTTGACTTAACCATGTTAGTTTTTGAGCAATTTAAATAGTGAGCACCCTGATTGTCAAATATCTGGGTGTCAAGCTTGATCAAAAACTGAATTGGGGATGCCATCTCGAATATCAAATTTAAAAACCATGTGCTGCTTTGTACAGCTGGATGTTACCACAAGGAATCCAAGGATCGCACCATATGGCTCTACCCAGCTATTATAAGACCTACGCTAACATATGGTGGTATTGTTTGGTTATCCAGGATCAAACAAACAACCACCTTAATGGAACTCATATACATCTAAGTGGCCTGTCTAAAAGCTATGTACATCAGACTACAGCTGCAAACTATAAGCTGCAGGTTATGAGGACTGGGCTTATGGGATCACTCAGTAAATATAGCTATCTCAATATCTTAGAGAAGAGTACAAAGAGCTGCATCTACTTACTCTTGAATGCACCTCATATTTGGCTCCGAGCCCATTATAAATTCTTTAATCAGCACTCTCGATACTTTACTAAAAAATAACAGAATTATAGCTTGCAGAAACCGCTGGGCTAACTGCACGAGCTGTAAGTCTGCTAATTTTTATAAAACGCCAAGTGTTATTTAAGGCTGGACATTGTCGATTAAATAAGCATCTATACCGAACAAGTGTTGATGACAGCCCCAGTTGTAGAGGGTGCAATGAAGAGGTTGAAACAATGGAACAAGTGCTGTGTCACTGTCCTTCGATTCAAAGATTCACGTTAAGAGAGCACATAGTCAGTATCAGCGCACTTCATCCTCCAGTTTATCCACAGGTTGGGATGGATGATGAGATAAAGAGACAGCACAATGGTCCGGATTAAGTGCAACTAAACTTCAGTTACCCTTCATACGAACAATTATAATCCTAAGAAAGTGTCCAGAAGGAGGTATCCCACAGTTAAAAAAAAAAGATTCCTACCTAGATGAGCATGAATTATTAGGTGGACACACTAGATAAAATTGTTATGTGCTTAAAAGCCATAATTTCCCGAAGTGAAGACAGATATTTTCGAAACATCCTCTCCACTACATTAAAAGTAAATTAAAAGCTAATGCTCTTACGTATATTTTTAGTACAGTTACATTGTCGTAAGTAAGTTTGAGGGTGTTTTATAGTCTGTTACGCGTTCACCCAAGAAATGGGTTCCGTGTTCTAAGCAGTCACAGTCACATTTAAATCTTTCACTAATTGTACATAATTTTATAATTTAATGAACGATGCAAAAATGTTTTCGTGGGTTGGTAAAGCAAAAAAAAGTAACGACCTCGACGATGAGAGTAAAATGTAAATACTCTTCAGAATTACAGCTATACCATAATGTTTGAAAGGAACTTTACTTTTAGTTTTTCCGTTATTTTGTTATTTATTATTACAGAAGAATTTTGCATGGCATTTTGACTTTAATAATAAAACATGATTAATTTTGAAGTTGAAATTTGTCGGGATTCACAATTTGCACGTATATAGTGGTAATTACAAACTTCCAGATAATCACACTCTTTAATTTCTAATAGTTGATATTGCTATCTCTGAGGTCACCGTCCTATACTAACTCTACGGCCTTTATCTTAGGACGTACAAGATACCGTAACAACGGGTATTCCTGCAGCTTCTCTTCTTTTTCAATGCCCACTAAAATTAATAACATCTGCGTATTCTTTTATCCTCTCAATTTCCTATCGGCCGCGTAGATATAAACGGAAAGTTGAAGCTCGCAAACACTATTTACTCGAGATTTTCATCTGAACACATCCTCTCGTTTACAACAATACTGGTCGAAAAGTGAAAATCAAATTTAGTGCTAACATGGGTTCGAAGCAATTATTGACGCTGTCTTTAGCCGTTATTTACGTCAGATTATGTTTTTCTGCAAGAATCAGTTTTGAAAAATGTGCATGGAAAGGATTTGAATGCCAAAATGCTAAAGAAATTCCAAATAAATTAGACATTACCTTTAATTGTAATACAACATTAACTGGCCAAGTAAGTTTTTTTTAAGATTCTTTAATTAATTTCAAATAAATTATTTTTATTTTGTGACAATATATTATTCGCCTCATTTTCATTTTTGAAATGAAATTACACTAGGTTATCTGTTATCACTCACATGCGATTAAGGTGTTCTTTTTAAAGAATTGCATAATAATTATTAATTATAATCCAAAGAATTTACTGTGCACACAAAACAATTTGTTTTTCTCAAAATAAATTTTGAATTGGAAACTTTTGAAAAAGCTTCAGGATGTATTTTTAATCGGACATGGGACGTCCAAAATTACAAAATCAAAACGAATATAAAATTAAACAACTATACTTATTGATCTCTTAACAATACTGAAAGACTAAAACTATAAAGATCCATAAAAAAAAAATTTTTTAAATATTTTTGATTCTGTATTCTGTATTATATTCTGTGTTTAAATTTGGATAACCAGGCGAAAATGTTATCAAATCATTTACTTGGACTTGGTATAAAATTAAAAAGCTCTTAAAATAATCGATGCACCATCACCATCACTTTCCTTCCTGAAAAATTTTAAACCTTGAAATTTTTTGATAACGACACCTCTTCCATCCGTTGTAATGCAGGGGAATATCCAAATTCCCTGCAATCATCAAAAATAATTTGGATTAGTGTAGCTTTTAATTATACGGAAAAGTAGCTATCAATTTCTTTATTTTTAAATCATACAGTTACTATTACTATTATAATAATAATAATAATAATATTATATATTATAAATTATAGTTTTAGTTTTTGAGGTATTTAACGATTTTCAAAAAATAAAGTTCTTGACAATTATTCTAGAATTTTTTGGTGTGATCACTGTGGGAATATGTGCAAATTTTACAACCGGGGTAGATTTAAAGATTTGAACAGAATGTATATTTCAATATTTATCGAATCAGAAAGAAACATGTACATCCCTGACATGAATATTTTTTTTTATTTATACGGGGGGATAAAAAAAACAAGGGAGAATCCTCGGCGATGATTTGCACACTGATGGTTGTGATTCTTACAAGTACCTAGTGAAGAATATACAGGGCGTGTATAAAGTAAGGAATATAACGATTATCTCGGCATGTAAAAATATTTGGAAAAAAACTCGGACGCGTCCCATTTAGATTTTTAATTGCGCATTTTTAAACAAAAAAAAATTATTTATACAGAATTATCTATTTCGGAGGTACGATATCAACAATGATTTTTTCAAATGTAACACCCTATATATTTTATCATTTTTTATACATACCTTGTATAGATAATAGTTCCTGCAGTAATTGCAGTAAAGTTACAAAACAAAAAACTAAAGAGACTTAACCCCAACCTTTCTTAATAATTTCAGTTTTAAAAACAACTAAGGAAATTTTATAAAAAAACAAGAGTGCTTTGGATTTGGACATCGTTTTTGATGCGCTTAGGCGAGAGGTTAGCTAGGGCTTAGCACTAGCACTAATGCTAAGCAACGAATTGGCGGTGTTGTTGCCTAAATTGTTGATTTGTCACTTTATTTTTGGGAATGCATTAACAAAATTATCGCCAAAGAAAATATGATGAATAGAGTCAGAGATGGCTTTTAATTAATTAACTTCAAAGTAGAACAGGACTGGCCCCATTTGATCTCATGGGCAACAGTATTACTGAAATGTTGGACCGAAATAGTACCCATGTTTCTCTCATCAGCATCTCACAAGCACAGTTTTTAAAAAATAAAATAGCTCATTATCGCAAACAAGAATTACGTATTGCAAGACAGATTTATGCTGGCGAGCGGTAGGGATAAGTTCGCGCAGATTTGGCCATGCCCCTTTAATTATTTGAATACGTTTACTATTTAAAGTACTGCAGTACTGCAATAATTTTTTATGCTGACGAGCGGTGGGAATGCGCAGATACCTAAACTGGTATTTATCTCCACCAACACAGTAATCAACGTATTAAAATTATTAAACGGGCGTGTCCAGATCTGCGCGAACTTATCCCTACCGCTCCTCACTGTAAATTATTTTAGCTGTACTTAAGTATTAAATGTTTCAACCAGTGAAAGATCATTCGATGATTATATAAAAAAATCTTTGTTCGATCGTAATACTTTTTCTACATGTAGATGAAATCACGGAAAATTAAAATTAAAAAAGTGATTGGTAAATATACTGGGTGTTCTATTTAAATAGAGCAGTTGTTAATTGCTTCCGAGACAACCGAAAGCTGTATAACCCAAATTATATTTAATCGTTTCTTCCGATTTTGATAGGTTTTGAACAAAGTTTGGAATTATTTCTGTTCTAAATCGTAGAAATCCACACTTGTAGTAACACACCCTGATGTAAAAATAATTTTAAAGTGTGAATGTGAGTGATAACACGGTAACCAAGATAGCATACACTCTGGAAAATTATAGTCACACCTTTACTTTCTTAAAGTTGTTGGAGTTTTGGTAGCTCTGTTTATTTCCTTCTCAATAAAATTTTTGTCATTTGGCGCTATTTACACAACAATGAAGAAATTATAGAGACAAGTTTGTAAAAGTGTCGATTTAAGACGCCTGTCACTTTGACATTATTGGTATTTGGTTAAATAATTAGGTAAAATAGTTATTTTTGTATCAAGGGAGTAAAATTATAGATTTTTCCAAAGGTTTCAAATTTTTCATAACTTAACTCAGTTGTCAAGTTGACGTTTACTATATAAAAACTTAATATTGAGTTTGTATTTTTTGTTTGATTTTACCATAGTAACACTTTTTCGCCTTAGGGAAAAAAGACTCACTTTACGCCCACAGTGGGCGAAAAGTAGACTTATTAATCAAGTAATAGGTAGATACAAAAAGTAAATTTTTAAGATACACTAATTGTAATCCATTACATAAGTATGTAGTTTGAAATTTTTTATGCAACGAAACCGTTGGACGTATACGGAGTGCTCACGATCAAAACGGAACATAGGCATATAACACAGGGAATTACATTTGCAGTTTGTTGCTCACCAACTTCATCTACAAGAACGCTAATGATTTTGATTGAAAAAAAATTATTTTCTGAGTTTGTTGATACCAAATTCTTCTTAATTAATAACTTTTTTAACATTAAAAAAGCAATTTAAATATTTTCGAAATTTGAAAAACTATGCGCAGTCCCTGATATACATATGTCAAATTAATACAATTATTTGAATTTGACATATCGTGGCTGTTCATAGTTTTTCAAATTATGAAAATATTTAAGTTGCTTCTTCAATGATAGAAAAGTCATTAGTTAAGAAGTATTTGGTATCAACTGTCTCAGAAAAGAATTCTCTCTGTTGAGCAGCAAACTGCAAATGTAATTCCTTGTGTTATTTGGGTATGTTCCACTTTGATCGTGGGCACCCGCTATGATTAGATTTTATAAAATTAATTCAAAATGTACCTAATGGTTTACTAAAGATGGCCGTCGCTTTCGTTTTAATATACAAAATAGAGTAAAATAGATTACATTGTGTTGTAAACCCGAGCTCCTCTCTATTTTTTATTCATTGATGATAAATCAATAATGGCTTTTACATTACTTACTTATTTTTATACTTTGTGTACACTTTGAGCTAATAAAAATAATTTTATAGGATGTGACATTATATCTATGGCAGTTTAATGCACCAGGAAACATCAACTCCTTTACAGTTCAAAACTGTCACACCGTTCGTGTTTCGTTTACGTGCACCGCAGAAAACAAACCGATTCAATGGTTTAAAATAAGTAACGCGAGTTATCTCGAAATAATGCCAGCTTTAATAACTCACAATCCACCAAAAGTGTACTTTGAAAACATAAAAAAGATAGACAACATTCCGAGGCACGCTTTTTCACAAATCAAAAAGCAAACTTTAAAACCTGGCTGCTTTGTGCCGGTAAACGATATAGACGAAATTCATTTTGATAACATTAATATAAATACAGTGGAAACGGAAGCCTTTTATAATTTAACCGAAATGAAAAACTTTTCTTGGAACAACGTTTCAGCCGTAAGATTAATGGTGAACGCTATCACACTCGACTTTCATGATGGTGGACGGGGTAGGATGACAAGTAACAATATCGAAATGATAGATCCTATGGCTCTTAGAATTGTGGGAAATGGATTTTCAATAACGCAAAGTCAGATCTCGGATATGGCGGGAAGTGCGATTAATGGTACAATTTACGATTTCGAATTCAACAATAATACCGTTCTAAATATTCAATCGGGAGCACTTTCGATTCTTGCTAGACATGTATACATGATGGATAATCATTTCAAAAACATTCAATCTGGAGCTTTTCAACGCATCGGGCCCGGATTATTACACGACTCGTTGAGAAACTTTGGAAAACTTATCTTCGTATACAAATTTAGTAATAATTTAATCGAATCGGTAGATGACGGTGGAATTAGGCCAGATATAACTGCATATAAAAATGTGGCTTCTCAAGTTACGTTTACTTATAACACCTTACAGTGTTCTTGCGAGGGCATAACGTGGCTCGGCGCCGACGTCGATTTAGGATACGGTTATTCCGTGTTGAAAGACTTCAATACCATGATATTAGATCCTCAAAATAGTAACATTTGCACTTTCACTCCTTGCATGTGTTTCGGCGTCAGATCTCCTAATAAAAAGGGTTCACCCACCGCTGCAGTATTTTAGACTTAAAATCCATCGATGTGCTTTGAGGCGTACGCGAAGAAGTAATTGAAGTAGAAGCTCTGCTTTACTACTTTACATCTTAAATGTGTCATAAGCTAAGTTTATGGCTATAGAAATTAGTTTTTTTTTATTTTTGAATCAAAGTTTGCTCAAAAATGGAACGTGGAACTAATTAGTAGTTCGTCGAATAAGTATTGTATACGACAAAGATATGCCTACATGCCATTGTATAAGACTTCTCACTACCGTAATATCTATTTATTATTGTACTTAATAAACTTTTTTATATTTATTTTGTTTTGTTTTATTTTTCATTTTAATAAAAATGTGAGTTGCAGAGTTGCGCTTGTAACTTGTCGTCAGCAGAGCTTTTTCAAAGCCAGTAATCTCAATCTAAAATCTGTCCCAACTGTTTTATTCATTATGTACAGCGTTGCCTACTTCTTACAATAATAATATAAGATCTTTTTGGAATCTATTATAGAAAATACTTTATAAGAAAGGAAGAAGATAATAATAGGTGTCATTTTAAAAAAATTTCAAAAACTAAATGAAAACTACAGCTGGGATTTTAAGGTTTTTACCTTTTCACAGGGAAAATAGGTAATGACAAAATCCGTTTCCAAAGATTTCCTTTCATATGACCATTCCATGAGCCTAATTGTTTTAACTTTTTTTGCCGATTTTCGTTTACAGAACCTTTTTGACCTAAAATCTCAGCTCTAATGATAACCCTTACAATTTCTGATTTCCTATGGACTTTGCAGCTGTTTGGTTCCACTTGAGGATCTCATCTTTGACAAGTCGATGCTACACATCAAGCAGTTTCTTTTTCATGAACGAAAGATTTTTTTATTACTTCTTTGCAATACACTGATTAAAACAATTTTTGGTCCGCTTTTGGTGCTTAAAAATCTTTTTTGCCAAATTTACTAAACTAAGCTATATGTTTTTGATCTAGAAGTGATCGCCCGTTCATTTCCCATAATCCGATCGTTTTTTAATACGATCCGATGTTTAAAAGTTGAGAAATTAAATAAAACGTGAAAGAAAACGGGCAAGTGTACTTTAAAATGCACTTTTCGGGTCGACACCGTGTGAGTTCGAAGTCCAAAGTTTACCAGATTATTCCTGAAATTGTCCAGAACATTATTCAACCGTAACATTTATATTAGAAAATTTAAAATCGTATTTCTACCCCACTATTAAACATAGAATGGGTTCGTTAAAAGTCCATCTTAGCTTTGCTGGCAGACAGGATTCTTTTAACGAAGTTTTTCATAACTTTCGGTCATAATTATATTAATTATGGCTCTATTTCTGCGATAATTGTTTGGATCTTGCCTTTCAGTTCTCGAATTGAATAGACTTTACCCAAACTAAAAATCTAACGAAGCGACGTCAAGTTGCAAGATTTTGACAGCTACAATTCGGCTTTCACCTGTGCCATAAATTGAAATTGGGTTTAATTGTTTATTTTAACTAATGTAGAGAATAATACTAAACTGAAATCATGAGTGGATTGAAGAATTTATGGATTTTACTCTCTACAATTACAATATGCCTCTCCATCAGACAGCGTGGCAGCTGGGCTGAAGGTAACGTCTTTATACCGCACACAACTTGGTATTTGGGTACCAGCATAGCAAAGCAGGATCGGACTGGACAGGTCGGCAATTGGCAATTTGGTCAGGCAAATTACAGTTGTTGCCGACGGGGCCAAATGAGGCCAGTCCGACTCTGTAGCAAAGTAACTATTTTTAGCATAAAAAGTAACATTTTACATTGACATCCTTCTCAGGTGTCTTTCTACCCTTTCTCATCGATAAGAAGTTTATTACATATTAACAGTTCCGAGGCCTTAAGCCAGTGCCCTCTGCAGCCAACCAAATTTTCGTGTTCAGTGACACTCCAACCCCAAGGAATGGGCCCGAATAAAATAACTACAAATACGAAACGGTTTGGGTTTGAAAAGGAAAAATTAATATTTTCAAGTGGTTTTTTATTATCTTTTGTCTTTTAATCAATTTTAAAAATCGTAATAACCTTAATTAACTTAATCAATCATATAATACCATTACAATTAATAGAATCTTATCTAAAAATAAGTTGAAAAGTTTTACTTTTAAAAGCACTTCAAACTGTTAAGTATAGTACGAACCACTTACATTGACCTAATCATTAATTCGTTTCTGTATTAAACCATATCATATCGAGAAAATATTAATTCGTGCTTTTTAAGGTGTAACATTTAATAAATTGCTCTTCATTTAAATCGAACAATGTTCAGGACTTTACGAGGCTGTTTATGCAGTAGGTACTCTCACACTTCACACTTAAACATTAATTTATTTCTTTTTAATTTGGTACGGACTATGTCACGTTAAAAACTTTATAGCACGCAATCTGACAAATTCACTATGTGCGTGTTGTAAAAAAATAAGCAATTATGTTATTAGAAATGTATAAATGAACTACTGCATATTACTTGATAGTATCACAATGTAAACCAAAATAATAATTTTTGTGTGAGTTGCGAGTGCTTATAAAAAATCAATTTGAAGTTATTTGTGTTTCTCTTCATCACTTTCGGATATATCTGTAACTTTTGGAATGGTAATTGGTAACAAAATTGAAAAATAGTAAAAAATATAATTCGGTGCAGAAATTTGTTGGGGAATGTGTCCAATCATCTAGCAATCCGTTATAGGCGGTTTCTTATCATTCAAACTAACATCAATCACCCGGAACTTTGACCTCATACCGGAACTTGCACGTGTGGCACATTTCAGCTTAAGCGACCTTTAGTTATTTATATTCGCATTGAGGGTTGTTTAATTTTTTAATGTAATTTATTTTAACGTTTTAAAGAGAACCTAAACACAAAAGTCGCAACTTAAAATATTCCTGTAGGATACGTGTGTATTTGACTTCATTTAATACAAATTTATTTTATTTATTTAAATTGCCGCGTGAATACAGCGCTAGCGTCGTCAAAATTGCTGCAATTAAATTCTCCAACAAGAATCCCATCTTTAATTTAGAGTGTTTGTGGTTCTTCCTTCTGCAACCCAAACAGCAACTTCGTATGAGAGTGTAGACTATAGACGTAGAGTAACCAAATGTGAGAGTTCGGTTGGTTCGGTTACGTAAATTCATTCAGGCTACGGATTTTGTCATAATATTTTTATGTTTATATTCAAATATTGGTTTTGAGATTTTGGCGATTTCTAATGATATCATATTACTTTTTTAACAGTTTGATATACCCACCTACATCCTAACAGTGTGTAAAGTCTAATCGCAGATATATATTTCCTGTAATACTATTGCAAATATTAATTTGTCTTCTTAATTATTTTGTAGCAATGGCCGAACAATCTGGTTCGGAATTTTAAAACTATTTAAGAAAATCCAGAAAGTAAACTAATTTTGCTCGAGAATTTTGCAAATAAAATGATAAATATATTGTAAGACACCATGCAGTGGATCAAAGCCTATGCAACATAAACGAAACGGATTTAAATAGTATTGATATCCTAACACAAACATTTCAAGTAAAAAAAAATTATTATTCCTCATTGTCACAAATGGAGTATGCATATTGTCGCTTTTTTGAGCCTCCATTGCACAAGCCACACACCTATTTATTGCACAAAATTAATCTTATCCATGCTTTCTTGCTGCTACAGGCAGAATAATATACGGACTAAAATAGTACAGGTATTGCAACTTCGATTCGTAATTGGGGCCCTCTGACCCCTCTTTACAAATTCCGCAAACACATTCGAAGCAAGAAATACAGCAAATCTATTCTGGGCCTCTGTATAGGGAACAGACAATTGCCTACTGAACACCTTTCTTGGGTTTCGTTGGTCACTCTAGCGTCTTACTGCTAGACTTGTTTCTTTGTGTGCACACTGACTTCTTCTGAAGATATTTGAAAAATTAACTGTATGAAAACTTTAGAGATTCTTTCTAGTTGCAATAGTACGTAGTACCTCTAGGTATCTTGTTACAAATTCAGAGAAGTAAGAACAAAAAGATTGATAAGTCTATCGATAATTCTTAAATTCTTAACTACGACTTTCCAGCACTTGCAGTTTGAGCTGGAGTTCGTCATTCGTCTTGAATATTTAGAACTTTATATATTTAGTTGGCTGGGTGGGAACTATTGAAGTATATATGGGATGGGAGTGTGCATATTTACTGACTCAAATACAATAGAAAACCCAGCCGGCAAAAGTGTAGGGCAAGTAGTCAGTTCTAAATGTAAAATAAATGCTTCCTGTAATGTAATCCAGGCTTATAGTCTAAGTTTGAAGTCTAGTCTGAGATGAAGTATAAGTGAACTTCCTTCAAATTTTGTTAGCGGAATCCTGGGTTCATATTCATTAGCCTGATAAATAGAGAAGCTGCGACTGCGACTAACACTGCAAATCTATAAGAACTGAAATAATGCATAATGCAAGGGCATTATGCAAGGGCATTATGCATAATGCAAGGGCATTATGCATTATTAATGCATAATGCAAGGGTATTATGCATTATACCTAAGTGGTATGCATCAAAGAAGCAAAAGGGTCAAAGGGTCTGCAAGATATTCTTCAGAATCAGAACATAAAGATTAAAATTATGGTAGATATTTTCAAAAAAATATTTCGCAACATTTAACGATAATTAATTCTTTATCGTATATAAATTTGACTCAAATTTCCACTACTGTTTGTACATTAGTATTATTCACATGATTCAGGTGTGAAACAAAGTTATCTTTATGGTTAAAACTACATATTTACAAAAATCATATTTAATGTACATTTCGTAGTACATAACATAGGTAGTTAGTTGTAATAAAATAAACCGCTTCACTTCAAATATAATAAAAATCATTGTTTGCAAAGCGGTAGTTGATTCTGGTGTTGACAGTGTTGCTACCGTTTATTTAAATATTCCAGGTGTGTTGTACACTCTTTTATTTAGATTACGATTACGACACTTTTTTTATTTTTTATCCTCAAAAAACAAAGACTTGGCGACCAAAGCCGAAAGACAATTAGACGTAATATCGCAAAGTTTTACCTAACTTACAACAGCGATAATAACGTTGTTACTGTTAATTTCGTTATGTAGTGCATAAGAAACATAAGTCATAAAAGGTTAAGTTGGTGATATTGTTTGTACAATTTTATCTACATCCGTGAATCTCTTTGTACGGTTGGATTATTATAAAAAAAGTTTTTTATTTGTATTTGCTTTGCCAGTAATGCTAATGCTAGCTATACTACAATCCCGCCAAAGGATAAGCCGTTAACGTTTC